>CM073730.1:106600549-108027549 GCA_037113605.1 Calophaca sinica
ATCTCTCCTAAAACATGGACATTCCAAAATAACATAAGTAATTGTATAATTACAACAAACAATGCTAACCAAAATAATGCCTCACAAGGGCCAACAACATACATCTAACTACTACTATAATGTGTATACACAATGATCATAGTTTTAAAACAAACTTCTCAGCCACATAACAACACCACTCTTCCTTAAGTTGAGCAATTTGAACATCAGAATATGAATTGAATTTACATTCAGGAAGATACTGCGAAATGATAAATATATCATATTAAAGTTTAAGTGCGTAAATGGGCAAATGAAAGAGTAATTATTTTATATAAATTAGAACAGAAATTACATACTCCTTTGGGATTTGCATTTAGTTATGAACAACAATATCCTTCATAAACTTCATAACGTAATAGCCACAATCATTGAAGTTTGGTTGGCGGGGGCACTAAAAAAAACTAAAAATATTATAAATAAATATTTTTAATTTTTTAAACTAAATAATTGCATAACAATTTTGATAATACCTCTATAGTTATCCACTTAGTTGTTGTGGATGATTTATAAAATCGAGACTTGTTTAGTGCTCGATGTCCTTGATGAATTGCCAAAGCTCTGAGATCATAACATACAATTAGATATATTAATTAATGCAGAAATTTTCAAACTCAATTTCACATTCAGAGCTCGTTCCAATACATGCATATATATACTTACTTATTGAACGTATCCTTCATTTCTTTGCGGTTTCTCAAACTAGAACGCAAAGGATCTAAATAGTACACCGTGTCTTCTCGGGGATTGATCGCTAACAATACCCAATGACCCCTAAAAAAATGTTGAATAAGGAAATCCTAATTAGCAGGTAATCACATTTTCCAAAATTTAGTATCATTAATTAAGTCATATGTGTCTATATATATATATATATATATATATATATATATATATATATATATATATGATTAAATTAAATATATGACTCACCCTAGGTTGCAATGTGACAAAAATAAGGTGTCAACACCTGGCTTCGCTAATGCCAAGTGTTCAGATATATATACTGCCATTTTCCTAGATTGAAATTGAAAATTTGTTTTCTCTGGGCATAAGAACACAAACCTCTCGGTCCGTTATTCTGGGATCAGTATCTTAGTATACAAGTACCTTGAATTAAAATATATACAAATTAACAGATTAACAATAACTTCAATATTTAGGTAAAAGAATAAAAAAAAAACGTATACTTTGAAGTTGGATGTTGTACCTGATATATACACTAACTGCAGTTTGACTTATCCACGCGCCATGAGTAAAAACTTATGTTAGTTCATCTTTAGCACCGAGCAATAATGCAGATTCATAACCGATTTTTTTTTTATGCATTAATATTTCGATTTGTTCTCCAGTCAATGTCATCCTTGTTTCAACATGAACTTTAAAATAATTAAAGAATTTTGCTTCAAGAGGTGTAGGAGGGGAATGTTGAGATTTGTCCACAGGCTTTACTGGGGATGTACAAGACCCAACTATTTGCTGCTTCTGTAACACCCCGCTGTCCTATTCATGATTTATTCTGTGTAATTAATCTAACTCGCGTAATTAGCGTGAAAATGCTTACGTGAAAATACGAAGGAATTAAAATCGAAGGCATAAATAAGGCGACGACGTGTCACAGTGAAATACTAAGTGTCATGCACACACACACACACACACACACACACACACACACACATATATATAACATACTATCAGAGTGCATAAGTATGCGTAGTGTGAACAGTGTTGATACAGTCATCCAAAATATAAGCAACCTATGAGGCTAACCCGCGCCTCATCAAAACACAACAAAAGTACATAAACATCACAGATGACTCTTGGCCAACATAACCAAACACCTTAACGAGGGGGATACTGAGAGCTCCCACTCTGAGATCCTGCTCGCCTCGAGAACAGACGTATGTAATCATGAGCAGTCATATGACAAGTAGGATTAGGTGTCGCTCCTCTCCCACGTCTCTGCCTCCCTCTGTGGCTGGACTCACTATGGTGACTGGCAGGTGGCACTGACATCGGCTATGGAGGCATCGAAGGATACCCTCCATAACCAAAACCGAGTGGAAACCCTGGTGCCTGCCACATCTGAGCAAAGGGAAGCCTCTGGCATATGCGAAAATCTCCTGCAAAGCTGGCGATAGGAAAACCTGGAATACGAAAATAAATAAAGATGTCACCGGTGTAGATAACCGCCTGACACGCATGGTCCACCTCCCAACCCATGCCATCAACATCGTGATAGTGAATCTTAAAGTCACCACATTCGGGGGATCCTCGGTGGCAGGAGCATCGAAGGATGCATCAGGAGGAATTACTCCATCGGATGAGGCTGGGGATGCTTCTTCCTCAACAAAGTGTAACACAGAAATAATACATATACATACATATACACACAAGCATGTAAACACAAGGAGGTAAGAACAATACATCCATTAAAAAGCGAGAAATACATAAGTAGAATAAGAGTAAGACAATCCACACTATTACTCACATATATATAACAAATAGGATCTAGCTACCCTTTTCCACTTACCCCATATCTGTATTTGAATTTGTGCATCATTTCCTTACTAATTTCACTGTACTCCCCATTTCCGATAAGAATACGTTTGGCGAACCCCCCCTTTCTGTTAGGGTTGTCGTCCCCTTTTCCCGATAGGGACTCACGCCTCCCTTTTTCGATAGAAACGGGGCGAAACTAGCCTAGTCCATGAGGTATCAGCCTTTCCCGATAGGAACCCTTTTCCCCTTTTCCCGATAGGGACATCTGTCCCCCCATTTCTGATAGGGACGGAGTGGATCTAACCTGCTGAGCGAGGTATCCCCCTTTTCCCATTAGGGATCCTCTCCACATCACATTCTCTTTAAGAATGGAGTGGTTACTAATGTATCATGTGCATGTATCCAACACCTCATAATCATATGCCTCACATCATGTTATGCTCGCATACCTAAACTTAACCAATTCATATCATGTTATGCATTATATCATAATCAAGTCCTACAACATTTCACACAACATCTTATAACCATCTAATTTCACATGCTAACATAAGTATCACAAAATCACATATTACACAGGCATGTTACTACCCATATATGGCATGTACAACACAAATCACAAATAAGCATATTTATCAGGCAATCATATTTAATAATAAATAATCCTAAGTTGGTTGGTGGGTCTACCACGCCTATCCTTAGAGGTGGCATACCGTAACTCCTATCCTTAGGTGTTACTGACATCAACCCCTAGTAGGGCTTAGGTCACCCTACACATGCCAAACAATCATTTCTACTATACATAACCCAATGAAAGTGTATTCTTTCTCCTACCTGGAATTCGGAGTAACCGGGAGCAGTACTATCAAACGTACCACCACACCTACAACTCATGAACAATAAAGTGGAAACTCCCCACTAAGGTTTCAGGTTCGGCCAACACCAATGAATAGGCCAAGGATCACCCAAAAATTCCACCGAGCACGCCAGAACGACCCATAATTTACCGGAAACACAAAAACACACTCGTATTAGAATTAGGACAAACTATGGAATTATTAGAAAGCAAAGAAGCTCATGGCCAGGTACTAACTAAAGAGATCCAGAGACTTAAACTTACCCAAATACAATTCCGAACAAAGTTTCACGAATAATCGGTACCCGTACTAGCACTAAAACCCTAAAATATGAAGAACAGTTAATTAGGAACTATTAAACCACTAAGGGATCACGAATTAGTGGCCAACACATATGGAGAACAGAGGTTATAGCCTCTATCTCGTGGCCCAAGGAATCTCCTCCGGGAGTTTCGATAAAACCCTAGCTCGTTCTGTACCCGTTCGGTCAAACTGGGGTCCGAAACACAGTCTGATCGGGCCAAGGAACTAAAACTAATTTGAGAATCACAAACTACAAACTGAAATCAGAGATGGACAGTAATGGGTATAGGTTTTACCTCGACAAAACGGCGATCGGGGATAAACCCTAGAAAGCCCGAACGAAAACAGACGAGTTAGCACCATCAGATTGATGAACTGGCGCTTGGAAGCACTTTGGATTGGATCTCCAAAGCTTAGAAAGACCAAAAATGGTTGTTTCAGGTTTGAGAAATGTTTGAAGGTCATAAAAATGGAGCTGGAGAAGTAAAAATCTGATTTGGGTTTAATATAAGGCTTAAATAGGTAAAACGGGGTCCCTGGGTGCGCCTGGCGCGTACTCCAGCGTGACCCGCGCACTTCCTGGGTAGCCTGCGCGCTCTGAACGCACTTGCACACATCGCACACGCATCCGTGTGGCCTTCCTTCACGCTGAAGTAGTCTTCTGTATACGTGCCACGTGTCAGCTTCTAATTGGACCGCCTGCCACGTGTCACAAACGACCAGGAGCAGCTGGTGCACCGTACACCAGCGTGCTTAAGCACGTCTCAAGCGCTCCACACGCGGTTTTATGCAGTTTTATCCGATTTCATGTGATTTCTCCGTTTTCGTTGTCCATGCGATCCAAAACTCAATACCCTACCATAAAAGGGAATCTAAAGGGCTAAGGAACTTAGATTCAAAGTCTCAATTACCCGTTCAAAAACTCACGTTCGCTTAGGGTTATAAACACACAAAACCCTAATCCCGACTCCGATTGTTCTCAAATTTTACAAGGCTTCTAAGACTCATACCAAAACCTTATTGAGCATTCTTCTAACCTCATCCAACCCACTAAACCTCAAAACTTACTCTAATGCAAACACATGATCACACAGAAAACGAATACATAATCGAAAAGTCAAATACATAGTCAGATACACACAAAACCCACCTAGGGCTCACAAGTACACTTAACCACTCAATAACACACGTTAAGCAAGATTAGAAAATTGAGGATGTTACAGCTTCCCCACTCCAGCCGTGAGTTCATGAAGTTTGCCCTTTTATAAGCTTTCCTGAGAAATTACTAACATTATCTTTTCGATTTATGCCACTAATTGCTCTAACAAAAGTATTTTCCAAGGTTACCTCAATAAAAATAATAATCAATAACAATGACAGGGTACCAAAGAAATATAATAATAAGCACAAAAATGGGCAACTAGTGGAAAAATATTTGTAACCAAATTGAAGTAGGCCTGAAAAATTCCTAAAATTACCCCTACTAGATTCACATGAAAGTAAATTTTTATTCGCTTTGTAATGGTCTCAACACAAGTTCTAGAATGCATAACATGGGAAAAATATTACTCAATCAATGAAAAGAGGCAAAAAGTATGATTTGACCTCTTATTTAGGCTCAAATCTCACATTTATTAGTGGTTTACAAAAATGGACAACTAGTGGAAAAATATTTGTAACCAAATTGAAGTAGGCCTAAAAATTTCCTAAAATTACCCCTACCAGATTCACATGAAAGTAAATTTTTATTCGCTTTGTAATGGTCTCAACACAAGTTCTAGAATGCATAACATGGGAAAAATATTACTCAATCAATGAAAAGAGGCAAAAAGTATGATTTAACCTCTTATTTAGGCTCAAATCTCACATTTATTAGTGGTTTACATAGATAAGTTGAAACTCATAAAACTTCAATGCTAATTATCAGCAAATTCTAAAACTAGACAATCTCACTTCATTCACAGGTTGTCAGATTTTTTTTTAAAAGTAGCCCCTAAATCAGAAAAATATCAAATTTTCCATAATTTAATAGTTATAGGTGCTAAAAATAATTTAAGGTGGAAAGGTACTCCCTTCTGAAAAATGTCATAAGCAAATTGTTAGAGTGATTCAATTAATGTTGTTGCCTTGCCAATGCCTCTACAGAAACTGTAAATCATAATAAACTATTAAAAATATAAACTAAATAGAATTAAATAACATAAAATGAAATAACACAGGTTGCCTCCTGCAAAGCGCTTGTTTCAGGTCGTGAGCCTGGCGGTTTGCTTAAAAGTGGTCAACCAGGCGGCTCTCTAAGAGTGAATTTTGCATTCATTACATTGCCCCTTCTCCACTTTTTGACCATGTGGTTTAGGTTGTTCTTTCTTTTGCCAAGTGTGGTGGGGTAATTTCAAAATATTGTGGAATTTTTATCTCTCTTCACCCACCACTACAACAGGATCATGCAAGTTAGTAATTTCTTCTAAAGGTTCCTGCACACTTAAGTCATCAAAGCCGTTAAAAGCAACTACGTTATTGGTAAAATAAGAAAGAGTAAAACAACATCGTTTCTAGTAGAATTTAAAACCTTTAAAACATAATCTTCCTTACCACTTCTTATAGTTATGTTTCCCTTTTGAACTTCAATGACTGCTTCACTGATTTTGGCCAAAAGAGTTTGTCTCAAATTAATTGGGACTTCCTCCTTTTGCTCCAAATCAAGAACTGTGGGGTCTTCCCTGTTCTCTTCATGAGTGCTCCCTTCAGTAGGAGCTTTTATTTTAGCTTGACTCCCTTCAGTAGGAGTTTCAATTGTTTCTGAGATTAACTGTTCTTCACACTTAGGCTCAGACTTGGGCTCTTCAATCAATTGTTCAATATTCTCAAAAATGATGACTATCCACAGATTTGGCTCAATTTGATTGGGCAAGATGTCTTGTTCACTCTGAGTCATCAATGTTGCTAGAGCAAAGTCCTGACTCTCCACAAATTCAATATGAGTTTCGATAACATCAAATGGGTCACCAGTTTTTTTTCTCCAAATTTAGCCAAAATCTCCTCCATGCTTAGTTCTTCATTTTACTCTTCATCACTCTTATGGATGGTGACTTCGTATTCCACCTTGGGGTTGAGATCAACTTGAGTGGGCAGCGATTCCAAAGCTTGTTGAGTCATTAATGCTACCAAAGTAGAAAACTGACTTCTCAAACATTTTTGTTCTTCTCTATTTTGATTCATTGTTCTTTCTAAAGACTTGAATCTTTCATCAAATTTTCTTTTTGCCTCCTCAAGTTCTGGTTCTTGCTCCTCGGGTTCTTTCTCCTCAAGTTTGTGAATTATGTAATTTTTCATGGTAGAAATTTCTTTATGTGTGGCCTATTTCTCTGTGATGCGTTTTCTATCTTCTGAGCAGATTTGAAACATTCGTCCCCTTGGCCCTAGAAAGTGTGCTCAGTCTCTTCCAAATTAGGCCTTCTTTGATTCTGACTTCTCCAAAAGTTGTTCTCTGCCTTGTATTCAACCCAAGAGATATATGCTGAACTGTCTTGTCATTCATGTCCTACAACACCACAATACTCACAAAAAGGGAAAGAACCCAGCAGTTATCTGCATGTCCCAAAAAATAACTGCAATACTCATAAAAAGTGAAAGGATCCATGAGTTTTTTTTTTTAACAAAATAGGGTAATTTAGAACAAAATAGAAATAAAATACCAAACTAAAATAAAAGAGAATCAAACAAAATAATGAAAGTTGGAATAGAATAAAAGTAAAGTCAAATAAAATCAAAACAAAATAAAATAAAATAATATTATCCTAATCCAATCCTTATCAAATATTTTCTTAAATTCAAATTCAAAATCTATATATATCTAATCTCAAATTCAAAATAAGATAAGAAAAAGAAAGATCAGGATAAATATATAAGAAAGAGGAAAATCTTTTTTGATGTTTGATATCAAATTTAAACAATACAAAATAGAATAAGATAAAATAAAATTGTAACACCCGTATTTTTACGATACGTTATTTAGCGTTATTTTAGTATTTTGGTTGTAATTATGCCATAATAAGCAGTTATTTTGTTCGCTAAGCAAGTGATTTAATTAAATCAAGATCAAATTGAATTTGAGAATTAATATTTTATATTAATTCATGGTTCGAATAACGTCGAAAAATTCTAACGAAGTTTCGTCGCGTTTCGAATCACCGGGCAGTTTTGCCACAGCTAAATTTTAAACGAACTCCGATTTCGATGAAAATCGAATCATGACTTGTTGTGATTATTTGTGAGTGTTTTAGATTGTTTTATTTACGGATGATAATTTATTTTCAAGCGGTGAATTAATTTCTCGGTAAATTAATTTTCGCGAATTAATCGGCGGGAAATTAATTGGTAACGCGATTACTCGACGCCGTGTTTTAGCAACCCTTAGACTCTAGAATTAGAGGGTAATCATGAGAGATGTGAGATTAGATGGGATAGATTAGTTGATGTGTTTAGCATCTTTACTTTATAGTTAGGTGTCGCTTAATGTGTAATTAGTTTTTTTTTTTACCTTTCCTTAAATCCTTTCTTGACCAAGTATTAGTATTAAGTGAAAAATTAAAATATCCCTCCCCTTTATTCAGCCCCAAACCCGAGCCCCTCCCACTCTCTACCTTCATCATCTCCATCCTTTTCATTTTAGAAAGCGAAGCTCTCCAAAAACCTCCATGGAAGCAACCTCCACCACACCTTGAGATACATCATTTTTCTACTTCCATTTTCATGCTAGTTCATCTTCTACCCTCCATTCCTACCTAGCTCATCATGCAGCATTTGGAGAACACATTTCCTTCCCCTAAAACAGCCCCTAGGCCACGAGCTCTAGGAGAAAGGAGAGGTGGTTGCTCTTTTCTTTTTCTTCTTCATTTTCATGCTTGTTTTGTGTTGGTTTTGTGCTTGATTGTGATCAAGAGGAGATGAGCACTTTCATTCCCAATTCTTGGAACCCTAGGGCGAAACCCTAAGGAAAAAAGGGAAAATGTGTTATCCTTGGTGAATCAAGTAATTAGTTGGTTATTTAAGCTCTTTGATGTTATTGTTGTTGTATTGAACTCATAGTTTTGGAATTGGAAGTTGTTGGATAATTTTTATGAGGAAACCCTATTCATGGAAGAGGGAAATGGTAGAATTTAATTGATGAAGCATGTAATTAATTGATGATTCCAACATAATTGTTGTTGTTGTTGTTGTTGTTGTTGTTGTTGTTTTAGTTATAGTTTTGGAACTAAAACTTTGTTTGGACAATTTTTGATGAAAAACCTATTCTTGAAAGGAGGTTAAATTGAGTTTGGTTTTGTTTGAATTGTAGTTGTGAGTTAGATTGTAGTTTTGTGAAAAATTGGACTACGGAAGGATGTTATTTAGTTGGTTTGGAAATTTTACAACTTGTCTCCTATTTTTGTTGATGATGGCCGCGAGCCATATAGGGTATGTGGAAGGAAAATTGTTTTGCAAACTTGTTTATGATGGTTGCATGATTATGTTTGTGGGCTTTGGAAAATTTAGGAAAAGGTTTGATTGTATTTGGACTTGTTTTGAGATTTTTAAGGCAATGAAGCACATGAGGTAATTGGGTTCCTTGAGGCCCAAGGTACCAAGTGGAGCCTTGGCGTTAATATTTGAGAAAAGAGTTCAATAATAATGATGTTTATGTTCTAAGTTTTCAAGAAAATGATTTCTTAGTCCTTAAAATTCGATTCTTGAATTAGTTCTTAATTTTTCAAGTGTATGTAATTATTTGAAAACTAGTATTTCAAATTATTCTAAGTGTGATTGTTGGTTAGGAAAAAGGGTTAGGTTCGAGAGCCTAAGGTTTCGAGTTAAGTCTTAGAATTGTGCTAAGCTTGCCTTGTGGTGATAGGATTTGTGGATTCCGAGTTCGTGCGACGCGGGAACGAGGCGTGCGGTACCACGCTAGCAGACGACTTTGGTAAGGGCAACTTCTAGACATTCATAGGATGTAATTTTAAGTCTTAAAATGAAGAAGTCTGAGAACTTTAGGGTTCGAAGTGAGGGTCTCGTACCCCTTCGTCTGTTTTATTGTCTGATATCTATATTCATTATTTAGTGGGCCTGTCTCCAACCCCCCACACTTGTTTGTTTTCCTCTTTGTTAACTCTACTGAGTTGCAGAGGGATGAATTGTATTCTGATTGTTTGCGATATGACTTGGTTGCATTGTTTTGCTATGAATTGATGATCTGTGTTATGTCGTGATGAGTTTTGTGTGAATATTTATTAAATATGAGGTTGAATAATTATTCGAGTTGCTTCTTTGAATCATCGTATGCGTCGATTTATTCATTGGGGTTGTGAGAGTTTGTCGTGACGTTTTTGAGCTTCGATCCGATTAATCCAGAGTGCTAGGATCCCCTAAAAAGCTCCGACTGGTTTTTCGGCAGCTGAGCTAGACGTCGTAACGTCAAGGAACCTGAGCTGAATATCCTAGGGTGAGCGGAGAGCCCAAGGCTACGGCTAGTATTCAGTGGATGGATGGCCCTTACTTTTCGAAAATTTCAGAGAATGTTTTGGGAGAGAGTTTTGAGTTGCATTATAGGGCATTTGTGCATTTTGTTATCTCTTGTTCTATGTTTTGCTGTTTCTATGATTATTTAAGAAGTTGACCCATTCCCATGGTTCTGTCAACCGATGATGGCAACCCAGTGATGGCGAAGACACTGGTGATACCGGCAATGACGACATCGCCGGAGATCATGTTTGACTTTCCAGACATCGAGACACCTTCGGTGATGGTGTTCGATCCCATCTCCCGCCGTGTTGTATATATAGGGGACGTTGTACAGAGCTTTCGAGTGGATGGGCTAGTGGTGAGACAGGAGATGTCTAGACGTAAAGTTAGCTTTTCGATCCGGACGACGCAGGTGGTAGATGCTTGGCGCAGTATTCAGAGAGAGCAGACGATGCCAGTATCATCTTCTTCGCCAGAGGGATCTCTTGAGATTTCGAGGCGTATTGCTTCCCGAGCCAGAGGACCGAGGATTCGGTGGACCGCTTGGAAGAGTGTGATCAGACGTGGTACTGTAGGAGCTTCTACTTCCAGGGCGGCTGCCATTCTGAGTTCTTTGGCAGGATCTGAGCCTGAGGCAGAGCCGATTTCCCCCGTGTTAGTCAGGACCCCTACCCCACCGGGACACTTTTCACCCGTCTGCGGAGAGTGCAGTGAGGCAGGGTGCAGCGGCGCAAGATTTCTGGATGAGGCCACTACAGCAAAAATCAGTTTAGGCAACAACACAAAACCGTGGCCAGAAATGAAAAAAACCGTGGCCTAAACTTTAGGCAACGGTTTGGCCACGGTTTTGTAGGCGTGGAGTATGCGGTCGTTGCCTATTCCTTTACGCCACGGTTTTTTGTTTTCGCCCACGCTACAAAGATAACCGTTGCCTATAACACAAGAACAGGCCACGGTTTTCTGTACCGGTTTCAGGCCACGGTTTTCTGGTCTTGTTTTAGACCACAGTGACACAAGCGTTGCCTATACTTTAAGCCACGGTTATACTAGCGTTGTCTCGTCTTTTGGGCAACAAAATTTTAACCGTGGCCTATACCTTTAGGCCACACATATGCAAACGTTGCCAACTTCAAGAACAGGCCACGGTTTTCTAGACCTGTTTTAGGCCGCGGTTTTCTGGTCTTGTTTTAGACCACGGTGACATAAACGTTGCCTATATTTTAAGCCACGGTTATACTAGCATTGCCTATATTTTAAGCCACGGTTATACTTTTTTAGCCACGACTCATTTTCAATAAAATAATTTCAACGCATAATTAAATAAATACGGTAAATTATAAATGTGAATAAACCATATAGATAATTAATTACTATCATTTAAAACAACTAAACCATTAAATTTTTTATAGCTATTTAATAATAAACAAGAGTTTAATATAACCAAGTCTTAATACAAGTAGCAAAGGTTCAAAACTTTGTCTAAGTATATCAAAATATTATAACACTACTACGTAGCCATAAAACACCAGTACATAATTACATCTTGTCATCATAAGTCTAAAAACATCTAAATCTTCCACGAATTAACTTCATTCATCTTCAGGATGATCTTCATCAGGATGATCTTCGTGTATAGACTGCACATATAAAAACAAGTTAATATGAATGGATCACTCAAAAAGTCAGATCAGCAGCTTTCACTAGCAAATAGAGAGACTCAACATGTATAGATGAAGTGCAAATATATGGAGATAGATACCACTGCAAATGGAGGCTAAAACAGATTCAATGATAGACAGAAAGCTAAGAAGCAACCTCAATGCTCAATATCTAAAAATGCCCAATGCTAAATATCTGCCTCTGCCAAATATTTCAACAAAATTACGTAGCATTCTGCACGTCCTATCACTATATATTGTTCACTTTACATGACATTGATAGTGGGCATAAGTCTGATGTCATGCACCAATTCTTTACATGACACTGATAGTGGGCATAAGTCTGATGTCATGCACCAATTCTTTACATGACACTGATAGTGGGCATAAGTCTGATGTCATGCACCAATTCTCTTCAAATGTACATTACTCATCAAGTAAGAAAAAAAGGAATTTTACCCTATGAGTAAATGAGGTTTTGAATATCATATCCATTTAAAAAAAAATGCTAACAAGTGCAATCAGTCTTGCTATTGATTCCTACTAATTCCTTCAAGAGTTAAGAGTTTACACATGGAAAATGTTCACCCAAATCAAAGGTCAAGGCATCACAACTTACAAAGGCAAAACCCAAACATTCCATCAATTGCCTAGTTTCAACAGATGCAGCTAATTTCCAATCCAGAACCCTCCACTTAATTTCAAGACAACACGTGAGTCTGTAAAAATTCTATTTTGATACAAGATTCAAGTCAAGAAATATGTCACAAAAGTATATCATAAAAATGCGGGTCATATATATATATATATATCTCCAATTTTCTATATCAAGCTGCTTAAGATGATTATGTTCATCTAGCTTAAAGCTTGTAAACCACAAGTGAAACAACAGTTACAGTAATGTTGAAAGTGAATTGGGTGGGGAAAATGTAATAACCAAATAATTTATATAAAAGACAGGACAAGATAAATGAATTAATAGGATGCTTTCATAGCAAGGAAGGCAAAGCTAGATTACTTCTTCTAAATTAGGCATCCATTCCCTTCGTAGTGGGAATTGGCAAAACTTAAAAGGATTTGTGTTTTGCATCTTTTGTATCTGCACATTTCACTTTTTTTTCTTTTTATTATTGGAAATTGTTTCAAGGGTCATGGCCTATGACTATGAACGCTTATACTATGCTAGCTTGAACTAGAATATAGGATTCTGAAAAATTCTAAGTGAGAATACATATAATCTAATTCAAATCAGATTTTGTAATTTTTGAATCTATTGCAAAATAAAATGAAGACAAAATTCATGAAAAAACAATAGAATCTATTTAAGAAATTCAAGGGAGTGAAAATGAGCAAACATATGCTATTATCAGCACATCAAAAGACAACGTCTTAAAAAACACTATATACCTTTTCAGGAACATGGGTCGATTTAGACGAATTAAATGTTGCAGTATTTGTCATGTCCATAGCACGTCCCATCATGTTATCCACATCCACTTCACTTAAATCTGGATGTTCTTTGCTTGATCTGATTTTAGAAGTGACTCGTATGCATGCATCCTCTTCTTCACGTCGCTCAATTCATCATCATAGTGTTTCTTAATTGGAGCAATTTCTTGATTTTTCTTTAACATGGACGGCGTGGCTGTTCTTCCATAACAACGTACTCTACCAGGCTTTTCTTTACCAAGCAATGATTGAAATGTTTGGTCTACAGCTTCACTAGAATTTTCGATTGAATCTTGAAGCTTAGCCTAATAAATAAATAAAAGATATTAAGGATGAAAAACGAAGACTTTAAACATAACTAATGAGAAACAAAAAACTAAACAAAACTTACAATAGCGGTTTATGTTTCTTCATCCACTTCTTTTCCTTTTCGGTTTTGACGGGTTTCAATAAACATTTCGGCCTGGGTGACTTCCTCTCCACTGTCCTTCTTTGCACGCTTTATTGGTTAAAGATTAAACATAAAATAATAACTATTGATTAGGAGAATTTTTTGTTTTAAATATAACAATAGCATATACACAAATATAGATATCGTACCAATTTTACCCGAATTCTAGCAAAATTTATTGGCCCCGTTCGGTGCATATACTTTTGCTTAGATCTGTTATCAGCATTTTTCTGGCTAATGTTCTACAATATGGAGAGAAAAAAATTAAAGTTAGATAATATATATAGATATATATTTATAATTAACAAGGTGTATAATTATCATACTTGGATGGTATCGTTTCTCCAATATGCCATCAATTTCTTGAAATGAGCTTCAGGTACGCTCGTAGGTCGGTGTTTTAACCTTTCCTTGGAGGTGGAGTATTTCAAATAATGCATCCTCTTGATATAACATTTGTAACGTCTCCATGCATCATTTATGCGAGAAAACACAGCTTTTTCTCCTCTATCAGAAATAATATATTTATCCTAAAAAAAAAGCATTGTCATCAACATCTAATAAACTTATGACGATCAAATAAAAATTTGAAAGTTAATCTCCAATACCTGAACATATTCCCAAATACGTTCCTTGTGATCATTGACCAAGGCGCGAAAGTTCGTATAAATCAAGGGACAAAAACTTGCATTCCTTGCTATAGTGCCAAGGAAATAACTCAAGTCAGATACAATTTTGTCATCGGGTCCAATCGGCTCTCCATCGTCGTCTAAGATAACTTCTTGACGATCCTTGGTTTTTCTCGCATGTATTTGCAAGCACTGAGTTGGTCCACGTGTTCTTTTCTTACTTGTCCCTATTTTGACATTAAACTTATATAACTTAAGATAAAATTCCAAAGATGACTCACATAAATATATATTAAACAACAAAAAACAAATACTTGACTATTACCTTTAATGACATTATCACTATTTTCGCCATCTTCCTCTTGTTCCATGACATATTCTTCATCTGCACTATCAGTTTCATTTCCCATCCCTTCTTCTTCTTCTTCATCAAGTTTTTCATTTTCCTTAAGAAACTCTTCAATTAACATTGACCGACACAATGGGATTCTTTTTGTCTTCTTTGTTGTACTTCCTAGACTTTCCCTCAACTCATCATCTTCAGCTGACACCCTTTTAATGGGCTTCTTTTTGGCCCTAAAATTGTCATTTTCAGCCAATGACCTTTTCATGGGTGACTCAACTTCTTCAATCACTATCTTTTTCATGGGTTGTCTCTTTGGATGTTGATTTTGTATAGATCCTTTGCTTTGAGTCATAAGGTGGCCTTTTGGATATTGGATTTGTCTAGATCCTTGGTTTTTAGTCATGGATGCTTCGCTTGTCAATTTATTTTGACTTGCAGTTACAAATTTCTTTGGATCTTGGTTTTGACTAAGAACTTTAGGCTGAGCCATACTTGCAATGGCAACCTTCTTTTTTGTCGGATCAAGATCCCTATTTGAATTCAAATTCATTTGGCCACTTGTTGCAAAATTTGATAACTTGCATTGTGCTTGGGATGCAACCTTTAACAAAGGTTGGTTGATTCCTTTATTTTGCATGTCTAACCCTTTAGCCCTGGAATCGACTATTGTAGAAGTTGGTGGCTTGTTTTGCTTGCTACTAGGTTCTTTGACTCCAGTCATGTGTGTATTAATTCCTCCAAGATTTCTCATTATCTTCTCACGCTTGACTGTGTAAGCCCTTAGTAACTGATTGCTTGATCTAAATTCAGGTAGTTCGCTCTTGGAAGTGCTCCTTTCACCCTTATCTTGAGCTTTCATCTTTGCTTTAAGCTTGCTTCCTTCTTCATTTTCTGAAAAATGAAATCAAAGGGTTAGATCAAGTGTGACAGGATTTGTACATAAGATAACATATGCTATATTGAAAACATGCTAGAGTGGCCGGATTTGGAAAAAATTATATTATATTAATAACATACTACACATCTGTCTATGATATATAAATGCAAAAAACCAAGGAGTTACAAAGTTTAGAAGGAAAAAAAATGTCTATTTCATTGTCAAGCAAAAGTTTTTTTACAAACTAACTTAAGAGGAAACTCATACTCCCGAGGCTAGTCCTCATCAGTCCATGAAGTCCAACTAAGTATCATCAAAATCAGTATCATCTTCATGTTCAGATTCCCGCATAGCATGCGCAGGCTTATCAGTTATTGTTGCCGGAATGTCTTCCCTAACCCAATTGAGTTCATCGTCATTATTTAGTGCATTTAAATTTTCCATATCATCAAATGGATCACTCTGATATCCTTCTTGAGTTGTAACATCTGATTGGTCACCCATGTTAAACAGATCTCTAGGAACAGTCTTCATAACATAATGCTTATTTGCTTCCAAAGGATCTTGGACATAAAAACATTGATGGACTTGAGAAGCTAGCACAAAAGGATCATTTTGGTAACATTTTTTCTTGAAATGCACACAAGTTAGCCCATGATTGTCTTCCTCAGCCTCAAACCAATCACAGTTAAACAACACAAACTTGAAGTGACTATAATAATCCAACTCAATTATGTCATTAATTGCTCCATAGTATGTGATAAGATCTGTCTTAGGATTTTCATCCTTAGAGCTTGCAAAACTTTCGGTTAATGAAACCAAAGTTACACCAGAATTTTGAGTTTTGCGTCTTGCATCTCGTTTCATAGTGTGGAATCTATATCCATTGATGAGGTAACCCGAAAACCTCTTTGCAACAGTATTTGGACCTCTAGAGAATGCTTTGAGCTGAAACGACACATCATCTTCCAAGGCTCGAGTTTTAAACCATTCACTAAAATCTTGACTTTGGGTTTTGGACTTAATCCACTTTCCTCGTTTGTTGCGACTTTTCACTTCATCCTCATGCTCTCTACAAAGATAAAAATGTTTGTTTGTTAAAATAACTCTAAAATAGAACTTATAGATGAGCAACGAAACAAAAAAAGGATTATGATACCTTATGTATTTTTGGACATCATCGCAATTGAACAAGATGTATCGATGGGCTTGAGCTTTCGCTGTTGAGTCTATAGAAAATGGTTTACCATTTTGCTTCCCCCCCAAAGGACGACCAATACTTGAAAAGTAATCAGTTGAATCTACATCGCATAAATCACTGTTATCATAATTTCGACTCTTTCTATTCAGCCGTGTCTCTACACTTTTATGTAAATATCTTGAGCAAAGAGTCAAAGCTTCTTCAGCCAAATACCCCCAGCAATAGAACCTTCTGGATAAGCTTTATTTTGGACATAACTCTTAAGTTTACACAAGTTCCTTTCTGTGGGATACATCCATCGAAATTGAATGGGACCGCCCAATCTAACTTCATCTACAAGATGAATAGGCAAGTGAACCATTATATCAAAAAAACTTGGAGGAAAAATCATCTCCAATTGACAAAGTATTTCTGCAATCTCTGCATTTAAGTAATCCAAATCTTGCATTTGGAAAACTTTCTGGCACAGAGAGCGAAAAAATGACCCTAGACGAATCAAAGGTTCAGCCACCGCATTAGGCAACGTGCTTTTTATTGCTACTTGCAATAAGTAGTGTAACATGAAATGTGCATCATGGCTCTTGTAACCGAATATTTTCTTATCGGCAACTTGCACACATTTTGAAATGTTAGATGCACTCCCATCCGGTAATTTGGCAACCTTCAAAACACCGCAAAAAATAGACTTCTCTTGGGCATTCAATGGGAAACATGGTTTTGCAAACTTTGCACGACCTCCAAAGAATCTCCACAGATGAAGTTTCTTTCTAATGCCCATATCTTGCAAATCATAACGAGCATTAACATGGTCTTTTGTCTTCCCTGAGATGTCCAAAAGAGTCCCAATAATATTATCACATATGTTTTTTTCGATGTGCATTACGTCAAGATTATGACGTAGTGTATTTTGAGCCCAATACGGCAACTCAAAAAAAATTGACTTCTTCTTCCAGGGACCATCAATTTTCTTCTTTTTCTTCTTCTTTCCAAATTCATTCTTGAAATCTTTTAAGTTTTCTATGATTTCTGTACCTTCTAACATAGGTGGTGCAGACCTATGTTCTTTCTTTCCATTAAAAGATTTTCTATTGGTTCTCCATGCATGATTTATAGGTAAAAAGACACGATGATCCATATAGCACATTTTGTGACTGTGTCTCAAATAAATTGAATTAGTGTCATAATTGCAGCATGCACATGCCAACTTTCCTTTGGTACTCCAACCTGACAACATAGCATACCCAGGGTAGTCACTAATAGTCCATAGTAGAGATGCATGCAATTGAAATGTTTGATTTCTTGAGGCATCATATGTGTCCACTCCGAATTCCCATAACTCCTTTAGCTCCTCAATCAATGGTTGAAGGTACACATCGATATCATTTCCTGGCGATTGCGGTCCAGGAATCAATAACGACAACATTGTATATTCAGATTTCATGCACAACCAAGGTGGATAGTTGTATATAACCATCATGACAGGCCAAGTACTGTGCGATATGCTCATGGTTCTAAATGGATTGAATCCATCGCTTGATAAGCCAAGTCTCACATTACGAGGCTCAGAAGCAAAATCGGGATGGAGCCTATCAAAGTCCTTCCATGCTTGGCCATCAGCAGGATGCCTCAATTTCCCATCCTTTGAGCGTCCTTCTTCATGCCACCTCATTTCCTCAGCTGTTTTCGAACACATAAATAGCCTCAAGCCTAGGAATCAAGGAAAATGCCTCATAATTTTTGCAGGAACTTTATGAACATACTTTGGTTCCTCATACTCAGAATCAACTTGAGCAAATTCCTTCCATCGTGAGGCTTTACAACTGCTGCATGAATCATCATTTTCATGATCTTTCCAATATAACATACAATCATTTGGACATGCATGAATCTTTTTATAATCAAGACCCAAATCCCTGATCATGGCCTTTGTCTTGTTATAAGATTCAGGAATGTTCAGATTAGGCACGGCTTCCTTCAGCAAATCCAACAGAGCAGTGAATGATGCATTGCTCCACCCATGAAGACACTTCAACAAATAAAGTCGAATTATAAATGACAAAGTGGAGAAATTTTCACATCCAGGGTACAACTCTTGTTTTACCTCATTAATCAAATTGTAAAACTTCTTAGCATCCTCATTAAGACACTCACTACCTTCCTCTGCTTCTGCCACATGCCTAAATGTGTCGTAAATTAAGTCACCAATGTTATCTTGTGGGTTCTCTTGATCTTCCATGTCATCATCAATTTCCATAGGCACTTTTGGTATTCGCTCCCCGTGGTTTACCCAAACATCGTAGCCTTTCAGAAAACCAAAGGCTATTAGGTGATTATGAACCACATTTCTTCTTTGCCAATCAATATTTCTGCATTTAGCACAAGGACATGGAATCTCGCCTCCTTGAGGTTTTTCATCAGCGAAGGCAAAGTCTAAAAATGACTCAACACCATCCTCATACTCTCTACTAAGCCTTGGAAGTTTTGTCCACTCTTTGTCCATCCTTATAATTCTAATACAAAAAAATACCATATACATTGAAGTTTAGCACAAAAGATATCCTAACATACAATTCTGCTTGAAATTATTATAAAGGCAAAGAAATTTAGCATGTACTGTTTGCACTTATCGTTAAAGAACTGAAGACTAAAAATACTGCAGACTGTTTGCACAGAAATCAGAACATCATATCCAAACATATCCAAAAGGTTGACAGAAAACAAAGTTAATCTTTTTTGCTTTATCATTCACATATAGATTACTGGTTGACTTTTTTGCCCTCCTCATCAATGTAGTGAACTAAATGTTGCAGCATTACTTACAACTGAGGTGTGTTGCTTTTGAAAATAGAGAAGATTCTAATTCACATATATTTTCAGCAAAACAGAAGTTCCCCATTCTTGTTTCCTGTTTTGACCTTTGAGAATATAATCAGTGAATTTATTTTCTTTTTATGAATAATTTTGACTTCTGTACAATGTAATTTAATGAAGTTCCTCCTTTGGACCAAACTGCACTAGCTACTGTACTTAGCATTATAGATTGAACAAAATTATAAACCTTAATGGTTGATATATATTTATAGTTCAAGACAACAGAAATATAGAATACACAACCATGAATTACATAATATGATGAGAGAATTTTTTACAGTAGAGGATCAAAGTTCCTCAACTAGGAAACTTTATTATGTACAATGCTGAAAAAAAGATTAGCTATTGGTGCACTAGTTATATCTTAGTTTGTCTCCATCTCCATCTCCATCCGCAGGATTCAGTCTTAGTCTTAAGTTTATCTCCAAAAGGAAATGCTTCTTATTCTCGGTTAATTAGTACCTGAAACTATTCTCTAATTTGTTGTCACTATTCCCTGGTCAAATTAATCCCACAATTTGCAATTAAATTAGCCCAGAGAATCCGGACCTAAGAACTAATTTGACTGACAAAATACACATTTAGGGACCTTTGATGTAACTTCCACCATTTAGGGACACTATCTATCAAAAATGACATGAAGTAACAGAAGGGTTGAAGGTTATGATTTCAACAGATACAACATTTTTTTGACTGCTAATTCCATCTTTCAGTGAAGAAAGAAAGAGAGAGAAAGAAATAAAACACCTTTCAGAGATTCTAAGACCAGTCCCTTCTTTCCAACCTTGCTTCTTCAATAGCTGCAAAGAACACCATCCCAAATCATATTTACAATAACCAGGAGAAAAAGAATGATATGGAAAACATAGTTAACTAGATGGATTGCATTGTCTACAACATTTTATTCTTATCCTACTACCTATAATATTCTTATTCATCTTATCCCTAAGATGGCACTTGTACTAATATTATAAATCATTATTATCTTCTTCCGAATAAAAGCACAACACATGTGATACATCATGCACCAAGATAATATTGTGATTTTGTCTGGTATAGTATTGTGATTTTGTCTAAGAAGAATATAAACAGAATTGTGAGCCTCGATCGCAAGCTAAAACAGAATCTTTGGAAAGCAAGCGCTGGTGCCTTATTTCAAATCTTTGGAAAACAGAAACAGAATAACAATGGGGATGGTTGAGGGGCCCTAATTATTTTAATTCGAACAAAATACTACTTCCATCTCCATGGTATAGGTGGCAGTGTCATCAATCCTTCATTGGGAAGGGAAAAAACAGTGATAACATCACAATGCCTTAAATACAAAACAGAAAGAAGAAAAAAATCCATTCTGCAAGTGTTAGACCAAGACTAGAAGGTTCCATAAGCTCGAACTTCCTCTTTATTCACCACTAATAGGATGATGACCACTAACCAGAGTGCTCAGTAGGAGAGTTCCAGGTCTGCTCCTTAAAATCTTTCTATGCTGATAATCTTTCTATGTTTGTGCCAAATACTAACAAGTAATAAAATCCTTAATGGTGGCCACTGAAGTTACACAGAGGATCCATAATGGAATCAACTGCCTACTCCTTAAACTAACCACTTCAAGATAGTCCAGGTGATGGTTTAATATTATTCTAGTCATGTTGGGTTTCATATCCAAATAGCTTTCCCTAATGAACAATGATACTTAAATATGATATATTGTGGTAATTTGAATCCAAAGAATGGGTGAAAGTATAATTAAAAAAAATGTTTACTCAAGAAACACATGAACTAAAATGCAATTCCATACACACAAATTGAGACTCATAATTTCACTAGTTATTTTCAATAGATAGCTAAACCTAATATCTGCAGAATGAAGACATCTAGCAACAAATTGAATATTTTAATCCAAACTCTATGCTGATAGTACATAAGAAAGGAAGACAATTAGCAACAAGGAGGATGACACTGCCACCTATACCATGGAGATGGAAGTAGTATTTTGTTGCCACCTAATTATTATTTTAGTAGGTTTTAATGCGAACAGAAACAAAATAGCATAAACAGAAACGAAAAAGGAACTGACTTTACAGAACGGCTCCAGGGACGACGATGGAATTGAGGGGCTTTAGGGACGGCGATGTGCAGAATGGTTGTTCGCGAGCTTGCCACAAAGGGTCACCGTTAGTGGCTCCAGTGAGAGGTTGCGCCGTTAGGGTGAGGGGCTTCGGAATGGGTGGACCTAGGCACGGCGGAGAAGCGACGAGCAGAACGGCAGAGACGTGAGCAGAGCGGCGTGTGTGTTGGTGCTGCGCGTTTTGGAACAGCGATTTGGGAGAAAGGGTTACTAGCGGTGTGTGTATTGTTCATAACGAGTTGGGCCGCGCGGGATTTTATTTTTTTTTTTTACCCTTTAGCCCACGTTTTTTAGTGTTGCCCTCTCAGATGGTATAAATGAAATGCCAAAATATTTTAGTCCACGGTTTCTAATGTGTGATCTTTATTTTTAACCCACGGTTTTTATCTGTTGCTTGTTGAATTTTTAAAGGCCACGGCTTAATAAGTGTGGCCTCAAGCGGCAATATTTTCATAACCGTGGCCTATACATGCCCACATTTTTTAAAACGTTGCTAGATAAAAAAGAGGCAACAGTTGTAAGTTCAAAATCCAAAAAGACGGATGAAATTTGTACATTCTTACCAACGCCTATAAAACCGTTGTCTATTCAGTTTTAGGCCACAGTTTTTTAGCCATAGGCAAATTTAGCGTGGGCTAAAGTCAAAAATGCTGTAGTGGGCGTTCATAGAGGAGGACGTGCCTAAGGGTGTACATGCTACAACACCTTTCATAGACATGACCGGTGAGGATACAGTTGACCCGATGGAGGATGACGACGAGGAGGATCTGTCTGAGGATCCGGATAGCTATCTGTAGATGTTGTGATTGTCTGACTGCTTGTTTATATTTTGGATGACTGTAGGATTTGTTTATGATGTACAGTTTGTTTTGGTGACCAGTCGGGTTTGGTGGATGTCTTTTGTATACTGCAGGGTAGACTGGTTGTATACTTTTGGAGCAGCCCCCTGCATGGGTGTCTGCCAGGAGTACTCCTGGGGTATGATTATTCTCGCGAGGATTTTCATACTTTAGGTGTATTCTCTTGTACATATTTGTGCACTGCTTTTCTTTTGTATGCACTACTTATGACTACCTTGTTTATATATATGCTATGTATTTTCAATGTATTTGTCTTGTGTCTAGATTGCATCATGTTTCTAAATGTTGTGGCTACTCTGAGTGTGCTTTGCGGGTATTGTTGTTTTGAAAAAAAAAATGCACCGCATTTTCTAAAGGACACAAGAGTACTATTTTAAAAGTGTGTCGCATATAGGTTTGGTTCTAGTTTAGTAGCGGTCCGGAAACGGGTCGTTATAAAAATAAGATAAGATCAAAACAAATGGATAAAGAGATAAAATAAAACAACCAAACAAAAATTTAAAATCTAGATGAAGAGATAAAAGAAAAATCTTTTTGGATTTTTGAATGTAAATCTAGATCTAAATCTAAATAACCAAACAAAAATTTAAGACAAATCAAATAACTAGGAAATCTAACAAATAACTAGAATTTTTTTTTTTAATTAAGAAAATAATAGTAACAGTAGCAACGAGTAGTTAAGAAACTATAATAACAATAATAATAATAATAATAATAATAATAATAATAATCAAGTAGTAAATTTTTTTTTAAGGATAATTACTAATAATAACGAATAACAATAATAACAAAATTAATAATAACAATAACAATAATAACGATAGAGAAAGAAGAAAAAAAATGTCTAAATTAACAGGAATCTCGTTGGTCTAATATCGCTTAAACATTCCCTGACAATGGCGCCAAAAACTTGTTGCGTCTCAGGCAAGTGCACCTGATCGTAAGTCATAATAAAGTGGAGTATTTTTAAGACTTCGAATGACGAATCCACAGAGAATGGGCGAGTACTAAATTAATAGAGATCCTTATTATTTAGACGAACGAAAGTGATGGTTTTAAGAACAAAACGATTAAACTATAAATAAAGAAACAAAGTAATGTCACAAGAACAGAACAAAGATCAATTAGGAAATGCCTAAAGAAACGGGTTCACTAATACTAGATCCTGAATTTATTACCTTGCTAGTACGAATTATATTTCCTTATTAAAAGCCAAATACTCACTCTAAATTACTAAGAGCTGCCTAACTTGTAATAGCCTTCCTCCTAACTAATTACTCTGTTTGGTCCAAAAACATACTTAAAGGAAAGAACATTAAGAACAAGTGAGTTTGTTAATCTAATAACCGATTGGAAACAAGCAATAACCTATCCGGCGTATAAAGTGAGTTCTGTTGATCCTAGAGTTCCATTAATTAATCGAGATAGTTGCCTCCAATTAACTAATTTATTAAGGATTAGCTACTTCCTATGAGATTAAACATGCTAAGATCAACACATTCATAAGGATAATAAGAAATTCATAAAAGCAATTAAATAAATATCAAGAATATCGTAAAAGATCCCTCATCACCCTAGTGATGGAGTTAGCTACTCATAACAAATATCCAAACAAGAAATCCTTAAAGAAAAGAAAAGGAGAGAGACAAGAGACAAGAGCAAAAGACCCTTACTCAGAGAGAATGAATTCTCTCCCAGAGAGTGAGTTCTTCTCAAAAGGGGTGAGAATGCCTATTTATAGGCTTTGAGGCGCACTAGGCCAACTAGCATCAAATCTATACGTTCTGGGCTTGGGTACGGTCGTACTGCGTTAATACATGGTCGTACCGGGCTTGAGTTGCGACGCTGTGTCGTACTACTGCACTGGATGCGGCTTGACTGCAATTTTGTACGGTCGTACTTCCTTTGGTACGACCGTACTTGACATTTTCTTCGGCGCCAGGCTGTACTGACCATGCGGTACGCCGCTACTGATGTGCTTGAGTAGGTACGGCCGTACTGAAGAGATGTCAGGCCATACCGCTTGTCCAGAAACGCTAAAAATCTCCAAAACTCACCTAAATCTTTCCAAAATTACTTCTTTTGCTTTCCATGTTGCCTTTATTACTTTTCTGTATAAATAAGAAAATAGTGAGCATAGTTTATCTAATAAGGAACAAAATCATAATATTTTATATTCAAAGTACTCCAAAATAATAGACAAAATGATGTGTTAACACATCACATCAATGAAACGTCTCAAATACAATGACTTCCAATATAGCAGCTCAAGCAAAAGGTTTCCCGAATTCAATACTCCAATCTTTTACCTTTTCAAACAGTTGTGCATCCGTCAAAGGCAAAAGACCTCTATGTTCTTCAGTATTCCCATTAAATGCTTTCCTCCACGACTGATAATAATGCTTTTGAGGCAAAAATCTACGATGCCCAAGGAAGACATTCTTCTTACCATGTTCCAGCTGCATCCAATCAGTACCATCTCACATATAGGACATGCACACTGGCCTTTGGTACTGTATCCAGACAAATTACCATATGCCAAAAAATCATTAATTGTGCCGAAGATCATAGTCCTTAAGATGAAACTTTCTTCTCTTTGCCCATTGTACACATCTATTCCATCTCCCACATATGCTTCAAGTCTTCAATTAAAGGAGCCAAGAATATGTCTATATCATTTCTTGGTTGTTTAGGCCCAGAAATTAACATAGATAACATTATATATTTGCGTTTCATGCATAGCCATGGAGGTAGGTTTTAAATCACTAAAATCACAGGCCTTGTACTATGAGAGCTACTCTGAACACTATGCGGGTTAAATCCATCAGTAGACAATGCAAGTCTTAGGTTTCTTGGTTCTTTCCCAAAATCAGGATACTCAATATCATTTTTTTCCATTGAGGAGAATTTCCCGGGTACCACAGCATGCCATCCTTAATCCTTTCGCCATGTCAAGTGTTTTGCATTTTCTCAACTACGGTACATGCACCTGAATCTGGGAATTATGGAGAAATATCACATAACCTTCTTTGGAGTCGATTCCGATTCCTTCTTCTTATATCGTGAGGCTTTACATTTAGGACACGACTTTAACGATGCATATTCATTTCTAAATAAAATGCAATCGTTAAGACAAGCTCTCATAGCTCTTGCCAATAGAGTGTAACATTTGTTTAGCCTCATATATCCGATAGGAAGCACATTATCATCTGGCAACATATCTTTCAATATGGTGAGTAAGTCCATAAAGCTCTTATCAGTCAATCCATTGCCCGATTTCAAGTTATACAACTTTAACATCGCCGCTAATCTCGTGAATTTAGTACAACCCTCATATAACGGCTTCTCCGCATCACTTACTAACTTCTCAAACATTTGAGGACAATCACGGAGATCTTCTTCAACCGCATTTGCCATCTCTTCAAAACGGTTGCCATAATATGTATTTGTACCAGTGTCATCTGATGCATATCTCCCACTATTCCCCATATTAGAAGGTTAACCTCTTGTCTCGCCGTGCTTTGTCTAACAGGTGTAACTCTAATAAATTCCGTTACTCACTAAATATCCTTCCAATTCCTGAACATTAACTCGACCTACATAACAACAACTCAAACAAGGACATACGTTTCTACTCAGGTCTAGATCTTCTTCATGTTGAACTACAAACCTAATAAAATCTTGCACTCCATCTTTATATTCCTTCGACAAACGATTGGTAGACATCCACTTCCAATCCATTCTAACTTCAGCCTTTAAAAAACTAAGTCATCTCTTGATAAATATAACATCATATTAAACGTATTTGTATTCTCAATAGTTTACCACTAAACATAGTCAAAACTCAATAATCTAACGCATCGGACTATAGCAAATGCTATGCCGTCAATCCACAATTCATAGTTCGTATTCAATTCACAATTTGAATTTTTAACAAAAATTTGGCAGAGTCTCCCCTAAAATATGGACATTCCAAAATATATCCGATCCAATAAAACATAAAATACTTCAAAGTTCAAACTTTCACCAATTGGAGACACAACATGATAATAGCTAATAAGGTCTTAAATCTTAATTAAAAGATTTAACTTTAAAGAGCAATGAGAAATACTACTTGTTGATGACTTAACAACATTATTTCCTATCAAGCAATGTCAAAGGAAGCAACAACTCATTTGCTTTATTTCTGTATTAAACTCAGGTTGAATTTTTGAGTATGGAAATAGTAATGAAGCAAGCATAAGAGTTCATGCTAGCAGAAATTGCTAGATATTTCATAAATTACCAAATATGACCTAATACTTGAAACATAATTGAATGAAACAAAAATCATCATTATTACTAGAGCCAAGAGGCATTGCAGGACATACTAGAATGAAGTATAGCCAGTAGAAGATGTCAAGTAAACCATATATCAAGAATGAACTATACTATGCGATTTCAATTACTGGGAAGGCCGTTGAAACTTCTCTATTTCAATTAATGGACAATCAATTACAATTTGGAGTCTTCTAATTCTCCTTTGAGTTCTAGAAACAACATGATAAATTCATATGTTGCAATGGCTACACCAAACAAAGAGAGAATCACATTTTTAGCATAAATATGCACATGAATCAAACCCATGAATCACAAAAAGGGACAAACATGAAGAGCTTCCTTCTAAGAATCGGACCCATGATTCACATTTTTAGCACAAATATACAGAAAGAAGTTAAAAAGACAGAAAGGGAGTACCTCAGAAGTTAGAATCAAAAAATCAGACATGGCGTATCAAGCACAAAGCAGTTTAACACCACTGAACCGGTTGAAAGCCCCGTCATTTTTCAGCACCATCACCGTCTCGTCGTCGCTTCGTTCTCAGAGAGAGTGAGAGAGAGGGAAACGAGAAATTGTCGGTGAGAGGGAGTGAGAAACACAAAATCGATGATAGAGGGGTGACGGTGGAGAGGAGGACGATGCTCAAGGAAGGAGAGGAGGATGGCGGTGGTGGTTTTTCGTGGTTGTAACACCTCATTCCTGGGGCGCTACTAAACTAAAACATAACTCTAAATATAGCATAATTTGCAAAACAATACTCGTTTTGTCTTTTGGAAATACGGTAATTTTTTTTTAAAACTCTTTTGCAAAACAGAATTAGAGTATTTACAGCAATTTTAGAAACATGATGGATTCTACAATGCAAAAGAGTGATATAACTAAATACACACACACACACACACATGCACACACACACACACACATATATATATATATACACAACTTTCAAAAGAGATACAACTGTCAAATTTTATATAAAAGAAATGGTAAATAAATATCCACATGTAGGAATACACCTAAAGTATGAACACCCTAACAAGAGTAATCATACTTTTGAGGTACTCCCGACAGTTACCCACGCAGGGGGCTGCTCCAAAAGTGAATCCTCAAGACCTATCAACAACCACAAAAGACTAACTGATCCAACAGACTGGTCACCACCAGAAATATATAGAACACCTGAGACATCCCCAACCACTCCTACTACATATCACTACCCAAATCCTCTGAAGGGTCCTTATCCTCCTCCTCCTCGTCCATCAGGTCGTCATCGTCGCCAGTCAAATCAATAAAGGGTGCAGAAGGGGTTACTCCCGCAGGTCTCGCCTCTTCCACTAGTACATCCTCAATCCATCCCACACTGCTATAGCCTGCCTCACCACATATACGGCCGACTGGAAAGGGGATCTACAGGTGGAGCAGGTACACCAATAGGCAAGGGAGGAGTCGGAATAGTCTCCGGCTCAGGAACGGGGTCTGCTACGGGAGTTAGAGGATCTGCCATAGCACGAGAAGTAGACGCTCCTGCCGCCCAGCCTCTCAACCCGATGCTCTTGTGAGCAGTCCTGTGAATCCTAGCACCACCAGACACATGTGCATAACGGTAAGTCTTCTGCCTCGGAATCTCTGAAGACTCGTCCGGCGAAGTCAAACGTTGACTCTGACAATAGAGTCATCGCCGGAATCTCTAGAGTGTTTGCCATCGTCACGGTTACATTCATCAATTGAAAGAACCACTGGCAACCGTCAACTTCTTAAAATAAACAGTATAATATTCAAACTTAATAAGGCTGTACAAAATACCCTACTGATGTAACTATATGCATGTACATATGATTCTGGAATACCCTACTCAATGGTTAATCGTTTGGTACATCCCCAACCCGATAATGTTCCACGCGATGGGTTAAACATCCCCATGACATAACGACGACCCTGAATTCCCGTATGAAAGCCTCATCTCAGGATATTCAAGTCGAAGTTACCATTATGCATGTCAATGCATCTTCACATAATCGATGAACATCCTAACTTAATTGATATTTCAATATGCAACAATAATTAAATCATTATTTAATTATTCAATACCATTTCCAGCAACATATATCTCAAATGCAATTAAGCATATATGTACACGAACAATAATACTACTACACATCTCAGCAGTCATTGCATACAAGTACGCATTCACACACCAATAATTATAGCTAGAAATAGTCATTATAAACAACATAATACACTTAAGATAAAGTTTCCTTACTAAAAGCTATCAGTCCACGCAACAAGAATACGTCACAACACTCGTCTGCACGCACTCACGACCTCAAAGATCCTAAACAAAACACACTAAAACTTAGAACACTTTCTAATTTGCCCAAAAATAATTCCTAGGTTATGGTTTAATCCTAAACCCCTAGATTACTCAACCAAAATTCCTTTTAATAACACACACAGTTAAAATAATAAACAAAGTTGAAAAATAATTATTTTAAGGACCAAAAATTCATTTTCTTCAATTCTTGAAACTTGAAATCAATACTAAAACTAAATATTTTTCATACTAAGTTGTCAAGACTCTACCTTGGTTTAGGAATACAAGGATCCCTTTAACCTAAGTGTTTCATTGTCTTAAAATGCCAAATCAACTTCTATTACTCAATTAAACTTCTCCCAAAATTTTTAAAACTTCAACAACAACTAAATACACATGAATCAAGCTTTGAAAACACAAAATTTTTCTTTCCAACCCACCTAGGGATCACAATTTTGACATCCAATTTTAGAGAAAAATTTTAAAATTTCTAATCAACTAAACTTCACTTCAAAACACCTAAATCTTTTCTCAAAACCTTCAAAATTTTAATCAAAACTACAAAGCCAAAAACTTTGCTCCTATCATGGCTTGATCAAGCATCAAGAAGCATAAACTTATCCTTTTCTATGATTAAACACAAATCAACAACAACAATAAAAAAAATCAAGGGCTAGGCAACATTTACCCCACAAAAATTTAGGATTCACATGAAGTGATCACACCCTCCTTTCCCTTGGAGCCTCTAGGCCTAGGGATTTAAAAACAAGGGGAAATATTTGTCATTTCACTTCATGATCATCATCAAAGGAAAATAGAAGAAACAAGCAAGAAAAAAAATCAAGAATCCATCACCCAAAAATCTTCACATTGGCCACGGTTTTGGCCTCCAAAATCAAAGAAGAAGAGCTTGATCTTACACTAAATTTTTAGGCCAAGATGAAGATGGTATTTAGAAGAAGAAAATGGAAGTAAATGGTGATGGTGGAGGTGGAGGATGAACACGCTGGAAGAGGAAAAGAAGAAGGGATGGAAACTTGTCTCCTTTCTCACCTTTTCACCCACACTTGAAGTAAGATGAAAAATAAATGAGAGTGTGAAAATGGGGGGTGCTCTCAGCCTGAACAAGAGAAATAGGGAGAGTAAATTTTTTTTTTTAATCCATGTCTTTTACTTGCCTAGAAATGGTTTAGGAGAGATATTATCTAATTAACCATCAAACAATTGACATCTAGCATCCTAAATCAAGATATTTTTAAGCCAATCACTGTATCTTGACACCTAATCACTCTTCTCATGATTACCTACTAATCCTAGAGTTTTGGTGTTCTAAAATTACGGCGTCGAGTAATCGTGTTAATAATTATTCGCTCGCCGATAAATCGCGTAAATTCATTTGCTGAGAAATTAATTCACCACGTGATAATAATTTATCTATAAATAATAAAAACAATTAAAAACACTCAAACATATCACAACAAGTCACGATTCGATTTTCATCGAAATTGGAGTTCGTTTTTAAATTTTAATGCGAATAAAAGTTACTCGGCGATTCAAAATACGGCGAAACTTCGTTAGAATCTTTCGACGATTTTTGAACCATGAATTAATATCAAATATTAATTCTCAAAATTTAATTTTATCCTGATTTAATTCAATCACTTTATTAGCAAACAAAAAATGCTTATTATAGCATAAATACAACAAATTTCACTATAATGATGTTAATAACGTATCGTAAAAATTACGGATGTTATAGTGGTGGTTTTGCGTGTGGCGGAGAAGGAGAGAGAGATAGAGAGATTTAGAGTATGGTGGTGTTAGCGTGAGCAGAGAGGAAGAGGTTTTGCGTTCGTGTGGTCTTTTGCGCGCGTTAGGTTCCAGGTTTAATTAGATGAGGATCTTAGCTAGCGCTTCCTTGGAGAAGCGCTAGTGAAGGCCAAACAGAAAATCTTAGATAGCGCTTCCGTGATGGTCAGATAATAGATAGCGCTTCCTGGAGGAAGCGCTAGTAAGTATTTTTAACTAGCGCTATCAGAATGAAGCGCTGTTTAAGGTGGCGCCATATTTTTTTAAAAAAAATCTGTTATAGTGGCTGGCTATTATGAACACGTACAATCAACAACGCTTTTAGCAGGAAGTGCTAGCTCTTCTATGGCCAAAGAATAGCGCTTATACAGGGAAGCGCTAGCTATTATTTACGCATTTTTAGCCAACATTTTACTGGATAGTGCTAGTGAAAGTGGCACCTTATTTTTAATAATTTGGTGTAATGTGATCCGTCCGATCTCAAATCAGTGGATGAGATTATTTACTGCGTGTAAGTGTGTGCTTCTATTGCAATAATGAATTTGGGTCCGTTTTTACACTGCCTGCAGTTGCAATGTGGTAATGATGCATAATATCAGTGGGACTAAACTTACATCAGTGCGGTGAAAGAAATAGTGGAAAGGAAGTGTTTTTCTCTTGAAATAATTCACTTGAATTGATGTACAATGTCAATGTACAAGAAGTGTCTTTTATAGAAAAGTATTACAATAAATAATGTTATACTACTATTGTTACTTTGTAAATTAAATACAATTGTGAACTTTTGGATGGTGTACTTTTAGTCAAATAGTTGGTAGACTTAATTAAAGAAAAAGCAGGAGGTGCATTCACTACAACAGATTGTTAAAAAAAAGCGTTACCTTAAACAACACTACATAATAAAAATGTTGTTTAAAAATCATAGAAGGCCTAAAACAGCGCTTCCTAGAGAAAGCACTGATTAAAAGCTAGAAATAGACAATACTTTTTTTAGCAAACGCTATTAAAGAGACACCTAGGGTCATAGACAGCGCTTTTCCTAGGAAGCCCTGTCTCTCGCAAACATAACACAGAGCTCTCTCTTCCTCGCCGTCTTCAATGTCTGATCTCTATGACATGTCTATATCTTTAACTGCCATCTCAGCTTTCTCTCCCTCTCCGTCACACACGAAAGCCCTTCTTCCTCCTCTCCACTGTCGCCCCTCTTCCTCGTTCCTTCTCCTCTCCACCTTCGCCATTCATCTTCTGGTTCTGAAGCTGTAACTATTGACGATGCTATGCTAAGGTTCTAAAGCTTCTGTCATTATCATCGTTGTTCCACGCCGCTGCCGCCTTCATCTTCTTCTTCATCTAGGTATGAACCCCAATCTATTTTCCTTTTCATTTGATGAAGAACTCATTCTGAAAATCTGAATATTGTTGATCACAGTAGCTGCTTGGTTTGTGTTTGAGAGATTTGGTTATACCCTTCTGTCTCTTGATTTTAGTGTTCTCCTCCTCCTTGTTGTCATTCTTTTTCTTTACGCCAAATCAGCAGCAATTCTCAATAGGTAATGTAATACTCACAAGTTATATTTCTATTGATATACTTGACTTAGATCTTCTTGATTTCCAGTGTGGTCTTTGAACCCTTTTAAGTGTATTAAAATGTTTAAGATTTTACTAATCAGTGATTATTGATACTTCAAATTCAGACATTACTGATCTAGAATTGTTATTGTTAATCTTGATAGTACTTTTTTTGTTTACTTGGTCCATAGCCATTAGTTTTAAAGGTAAAAAATGGTATGATTTTGAAGTTGAAGTTTGTCTAATATGTATAATGTATACTATCGGTGGGAATGGAGTTTGTAGACTATACATTCTTAGCTATTAAAGTTTTAAGAAATATGAAGAATTGTTTGAAAACTTAGTGCTCTATGCACAACTGTGGTGTACGTCTGTCTTAAGTGAAATACAAAAAACACATTGATTGGATTGGATATATTTTGGAATGTCCATATTTTAGTAGAGACTCTGCCAAAATTTTGTTAAAAATTCAAACTGTGAATCGAATATGATCTTTGAATTGTGGATTGATGGCATAGCATTAGCTATAGCCTGATGCGTTAGATTATCAAGTTTTGACTATGTTTAGTCGGAATACAAATAAATTTAATATGATGTTATATTACTGAAGGACTAACTTAGTTTTTTTAAAGGTTGAAGTTGGAATGGATCGAAAGTGGATGTCAGCCAATCGTTTGTCAAAGGAATATAAGGATAAAATGCAAGAGTTTATTAAGTTTGTAGTTGGGCATACAACAGACCATAGTAGAATCGTATGTCCTTGTTTAAGTTGTTGTTATGCAGACAAAGTTAGTGTTAAGGAATTGGAATGGCATTTAGTGAGCAATGGGATTGATCAAACTTATACCTATTGGACAAAGCATGGTGAGACAAGAGGTGAATCTTCTAATACCACGGGGAATAGTGGGAGATATGCATCAGATGACACCGCTACAAATACATAAGATGGAGACCACTTTGAAGAGATGGCAAATGTGGTTGAAGAAGATCTTCGTGATTGTCCTCAAATGTTTGAGAAGTTGATAAGTGATGCGGTGAAGCCGTTGTTTGAGGGTTGTATGAAATTCATGACATTATCGGTGATGTTGAAGCTGTGCAAATCGGCCAATGGATGGACTGATAAGAGCTTTACGGAATTACTCACCTTATTGAAGGATATATTGCCGGCTGATAATGTGCTTCTTAGTCGGACATACGAGGATAAACAAATGTTACGCTTTATTGGCATGGGTTATGAGAGGATACACGCTTGTCCTAATGATTGCATTTTATTTCGAAATGCATCGTTAAAGTCGAGTCCTAAATGTAATGCATCACGGTATAAGAAGAAAAAATCGGCTCCAGAGAAGGTTATATGGTATTTTCCCCTAATTCCCAGATTCAGGCACATGTACCATAGTTCAAAAGATGCAAAACACTTGACATGGCATGAGGATGAAAGGATTAAGGATGGCATGCTGCGGCACTCGACAGACTCTCCTCAATGGAGGATAATTGATATTGAGTATCCTGATTTTGGGAAAGAACCTAGAAACCTAATGTTGGAACCTAAACGATTGAGAAGTTTAGACCCTCATTAATTTTGATGATAACAAAGTATTTTCAAGAGAACAATTTATCTTCTAACATATCTTCGAGTGTACAGGTATCAAAGCTTCACATATTTATACAAAACACTCAAGAAAGAAGAAGAAATTTATAAGAGAATTGAATACACTCCACTGATGTCAGTGTCCGAACTCACTCCAGTGTCTTGCTAACAGCGAGCGCCCGGTAGTGTTACTCTTTGACACATGGAATACCCAATTGCTGCGAGCGTTCGTCCTCTATTTTGAGCGAGCGTCTGATCTCTTTAATGAAGCACGTGATGATCACGTTTTTGCTCTTAACCTCAGAATGTTCTGGAACAGAATTCGAATCTGATCTTGTGCGCTCATTTTGATGTACAAGGAAGCAAAGGTGACACCTTTAGCATAAGACAAAAATCGTACAAGGCAATTGTGAAAAACAGATAGTACGAAAACAGTAATATGTACTATTCTGATATTCTCTGAAAAGGAAGAAAATGACTACATTTCAAATTACCTCACTCAATAGAAAGGAGCTATTCTTTTACTGCAAACGGTAATATCCCTAAAGTCTCCTATAAATACCCCAAGGTATTCATTGAAGAAGGCGTGAAAAAGAACTAACGCAAGAACCAAGACAAGGCTAGAACTAAGACTGAAATTGCTAGAACAAATTCTGAGAAAGAAAGAAACTTTATTTTGGGAGCATAAGCACTCTGAGTGAGCAATCAAATTTCGTGCCAAGTCTCTGGTCTACAAAGAACTGAACTCAGCGTCTTATACTTTCTTTTAGAAAGCTACTCTGTTTTGAGCTTAATCTTTTCATCCTCTCTGTGAGAGTTATTTTGATTGTATTTAAAAGAATATTCTCTTTTGTAAATAGTATTTAGCCTAGTTAAGGCTTTGATCCTCAAAGGCTCGATCATACTGAGTTGTTTTGAGAAGTCGAGAGTATTGTCAAGTTTGTGACATTAGAATACTCTTGAGGAAAATTGTAATCAGTTGATTATAGTGAAAAATCCTTCAGGATGGAAGGGACTAGACATAGCTACCAGTTGGTGGTGAACTAGTATAACAAGTTTTCATAAACGGTTTTATTTCCTGCATCCGATTAGTCTCTCATCATCAAGTTAGTATTTCAGCGTCCGATAAACAAACAGTTTTGAAAAATCTGTATTCTTAGTGCTTTTAACGTAAAGTTTGCGAAAAGTTTTTGTACACAATTCAACCCCCTTCTTGTGTTCACGTTCAGTTGGTACCAGAGCTCGGCCTCTTGGTTGAGCACTTAACAGTGTTAAGAGAAAAGATCCTATACTGTGAACATGTCTACTGAAGGTTGTAACGACCCGTTTCCGGACCGCTACCGAGCTCAATATACCGAGCTCGAGTTACCGAGCTCAACACACCAAGCTCAACATAAACCTATATGAGATGTGTTTTAAAAACAAAACTCTTGTGCCTTTTTAAAAATACGATATGTTTTTTTTTATAAAACCAACTCGTGCACATCAGAGTAATTACAGCTTTTCGAAACATGGTGCAACTAAGACACAAGACTTAAATTCTAATAAAACATACATGCATAACATACACATATATATATCACTCGAAATAATAATGTATACAAAATACAGAGTAGCAAATATGCAAAGAAAATACACCTAAGGTACGACAACTTCAAAAGAGCAATCATACCCTGGGGGTACTTCCGGCAGACTCCCACGCAGGGGGCTGCTCCAAAAGTAAGACCACCAGTCTACCCTGTAGCAACAAAACAACACTGCCCAAACTGGTCACGACCTCGAACACAAAAGAAAAACGAAGTACAGTCCTCAGAAAAACAAGCATCCAACAAACAAACAATCACGACAGATAGAGGTCGTCACTCGGGTCCTCGTCGAGCTCCTCCTCGGCATCGTCTACTGTCGAGTTACCTGCGCCCTCGACATCGCCTGGGTAACCATCATGGATTGAAGGCACCACGGGAAAGGGTCAACTTCTCAACAATTCAAGATAAGCTCGACATAAAAATATAAGCAAACAGCAAAGTATAACATTCACCGACGTGACTCGACCATCTCACACTAAACTCGACACAACTCGCAAATCCATTTTCTCTCAACTCGACAATTTTCCGGAATGCACACGCCGTACCGTATGTCGGAAAGTCCAGCCGAAGCCTTGGGATCCTCGCTCTCCCTAGGGCCGGTCAACTCGAGGTCAGTGGCGTGGCGACGTCTAGTCAATCTCCCGTAAACAAAAAGGGGACCTAGCACCCTCAGTTATCCGGGTCACGACTCAAAAACGTCATACGACTCACCTAGCTCGCTCACTCGATGAACAATTCGCCGCATACGATATTCAAAGAGTTAAACACAAGATATTCAACCGCATGTCAAATAAAAAAGCAAGCTCGACATGAAGAAACGCAATTCAACATGCAATACACAATTCACGACATATATTCAATCACATATTAAATACATGCAAAAACTCAATCATATCACAACATTTCAGCTCGACACAAATCAGGAAATCCATACACAATAACATAACCACGTAGAATATGAAATGCCCTTACTTAAGGACTTATAAAATAAAGCCTTAGAGATTTCTAGGAGTCGCCCTTACATACTATGAAAATATTAATGTGAAGCGCCCTTACATACTATGAAAATATTAATGTGAAGCGCCCTTACCGAACTCCAAGTTAATGCTGCTCGACAACGACCTCGACACAGCTGTCTTCAAAGAGCTCGACAACGACTTCTCTTACTCGATCTCGACACGGCTGTCTTCAACGAACTCGACAACGACTTCGACACGTCTGATCCTCAATCGACCTCGACACGCATAATCCTCGATCTGGATTCACGCCTGGCGTCCTCGGATTCGCTTTCCCGTACACCTTGATTCGGAAATCACTCGATCTCGGGAATCAGACTTCCTAAAACAAACACAACTCAGATCGATCTATGGGTTCCAATACATCTAGCTCTCTCATCCCCAAACTCAACCACAACCCAGAAAAATATAAAACTCAAGAACTGAAAGATATTTTTCCTCTAACACAAAGTTAGGGATTTCGATCAAAATTTCATGAAAAAGTTATCTGATGCTTCAACAGATAGATCGACAACAACAATAACCAGAACAACGAATGAAAAACAAGAAATCGAAACGAACCAAAAATGGAGGTTTCTGGGCACTGCCGATTGCAGAAATCAGAGAAAGAAATTTGTTTTACAAGCCCAATTAATCGGTTAAAAAGATAGGTAATATCGTGAAGAAGAAAACCCATCAATATGACATGATTTGGAAGCATAAAACTGGTTAAAAATGGAAGAAGAATTAGCGCTAAACAGTAGCACAGATGAAAAGAAAAATCTGTTCTTCATACCTCAACGGTGATGGTCGATCAGACGAGATATGGGTCGAGAAGATGATGATGAACAAAATTGATGAAGAAAGCTTGTGCAGAATCTCGATGGAACTCACGGTTTCGTCGATGGAGATTTTTTTTTTGAAGAAAACAACGAAACACAGAGCAGAAGGAAGGAAGAAGAAAGAAGAAAAGAGAAATGAGTGTGAGGGAATCGGTCGTGGTATACAGCTGGCGAGAAAGGGGTATAAACGTAACTCCAGCTATAAGATGCCAATCCCATCAATCATCTACCCGTTAACTCGTTCCTCTCATAATTACCCTCTACTCTGTCGGTCAACGGCAAGCCGACAATGTAATAATTACAAACAATATAATAATAACGCTGAATAACGTTCGAAAGAATACGAGGTATCATCTCGACACGATGTCGACAAGGGTGCTCGTGCAAGCGTACAAGGTTCTAACACGAGTTCGTGAACGCGGTCTCCTCAGCTCGACATGCGTCCTCATCAGCTCAGTATGCAACTTCATCAACTCGACACCCGACCTCCTCAGCTCAGCAGCTAGTGCACGTGGTCTCATCAGCTCGACAAATGATCTCGACAAACGATCTAGTCACGGGATCTCGACACAAGGTCTTGGTCGAGGTCTCGATACGTCGTCCTAATACGATGTCGATCTCGTCCTCAGGTGTTACAATCTCTCCCTCTAAAAAAATTTCGTCCTCGAAATTGTAAATAAGATTCTTACCTCAGAAAAGTTCAGTCTTGAATCTTCATCTTCTCCTCCAGCTCCCAGTCGCATCACCCGTCTTCGATCCCACACAACTTTGACAAGTTGAATCTCTTTGTTCATAGAATTGTTTGGCTTTCCGATCAACGATCCTTGCCGGTGACGCTTCAAAAGATAGGTCGCCCTTGGTTGAATCACATCCGGTTCGATGACATGAGAAGGGTCGGAAACATACTTCCGCAATTGTGAGGCGTGGAAGACGTCGTGGATGTTCGACAAGAATGGGGGTAAGGCAATCGATATGCCACCTGGACCAATACGACGAAGAATCTGGTAAGGTCCAATGAATTTAGGGTAAGTTTCTTGGATTTGATCGCTCGACCAACTCGGTAGTGGGGGTGACTCTAAGAAATACATGTTCTCCTTCCTCGAACTCGAGTGGTCGACGTCGTTGGTCCGCATAACTCTTACATCGACTTTGAGATGTTCGCATCCGATCTCCGATCAAACGGATCTTCTCGGTAGTCCGCTGGATCATATCTGGTCTCTGACGATTAAGCTCGCCGTCCTGGTACCAACAAAGAGGCGTCGACATTTCCGATCCATACTGGCGCTTCAAAAGGTGCCATCCCAATACTCGCATGGAAATCGTTGTTGTATGTGAATTCCACCAATGGTAAGACGTCGTCCCAACTTCCTCGGTGATCTAACGCATAAGCTCGTAACAAATCTTCAAGCGATTGGATCGTTCTCTCGGTCGACCGTCGATGCGTGGATGATATGCCGAGCTAAGCTCGAGCTTTCGGTTCCCATCGCTCCTTGCAATTCCCTCCAAAAATGAGGCGTGAACTTCGGATCTCGGTCCGACACGATCGAAGAGGGTATTCCATGAAGTCGTACTATCTCGCGATGTAGATCTCGGTCGACTTTTCTACGTTGTATGTCGACCTCACCGGTAAGAAATGAGCAGATTTGGTCAATCGGTCGACGATCACCCAAATCGAATCATTCTTCTTCTGCGTCTTCGCAAACCTACAACGAAATCCATGGAAATACTGTCCCATTTCCATACTTTGATGCGTCAAGCGATTGTAGCATCCTGCGGTCGTTGGTGCTCCACCTTCGCCGACACGCGTTAAACATGAAGCTACGTGCTCGGCCACTTGCTTCTTCATTCAGGACCACCAAAAATGCTTCTTCAAGTCTTGATACATCTTCGTAACTCAGGGATGAATACTAAAGTTGCTCTTATGCGCCGTCGAGAATCAACTTCCTCGGCTCGGATCGTTAGGCACGCACTCGGCCATTGCACCTCAAGATGTCGTCCGCTCCGACCTGAAATTCTGTCGCCTTCCTTGCGCTATCAATCGAATCTTCTCTTGCGAGCTCGTCATGAACTTGCTGGTCTCGGATCTCGCCCAACAACTGTTAGAAATGGTAAGCATACCAATCTCGGCTTCCCGGTGAAACTTCGACACTCAACTTCAAGTCTCGGAACTTCTCGAGCATCTCCAACTCCTTGATCATCATTACCGAGGTTAAAACGCTCTTCCTACTCAACGCATCTGCTACTACGTTAGCCTTACCGGGATGGTATTCCAACGTAAAGTCGTAGTCCTTGAGAAATTCTGTCCATCTACGTTGACGCATGTTGAGTTCTTTCTGGTCGAACAGGTACTTCAAGCTCTTGTGATCGCTGAAACAAAGAAGTGCTCCCATAAAGGTAGTGCCTCCATATCTTCGGTATAAAAGCATTGCTGCCCGGCTCAAGTCGTGAGTAGGGTAGTTCCTCTCGTGAATCTTAAGTTGTCTTGAAGCATATGCGACCACCTTCCGATGTTGCATCGACGCATCCCAATCCCTGGTGTGACGCATCACAATACACCTCGAAAGGCTCTTCTGGTTGAGGCAAAATCAGCACAGGCGCTGTCGTCAAAAGCTCCTTCAGTCGTTGAAAACTGGCTTCGCACTCCTCGGTCCAAGCAAAAGGTTGATCCTTCCTCGTCAGTCGTGTAAGAGGCGCGACAATCTTCGAGAAACCTTCAATGAATCTTCGGTAATAGCCTGCTAAGCCGACAAAACTCCTGATCTCGGTAACCGTCTTCGGTTGTTCCCATGCTATCACCGCCTCAATCTTAGTTGGATCCACAGCTATCCCTTCTTTGGAAATCACGTGACCAAGAAAATTCACCTCTTCAAGCCAAAATTCACACTTCGACAGATTGGCATAGAGTTGCTTATCTCGTAATATCTGCAGTACTCGACATAGGTGTTCTGCGTGCTCTTCTTGGTTCCTCGAGTAAATCAATATGTCGTCGATGAACACTACAACGAACTGATCCAAAAACGAATGGAAAATCCTGTTCATGTAGTCCATAAACACGGTGGCGATTCGTCACTCCAAACGGCATCACCAAGTACTCGTAGTGACCGTATCTAGTCCTGAAAGGCTGTTTTGGCGACATCTTCCTCCTTCACGCGAATCGATGGTAGCCCGACTTCAAGTCTATCTTGGAAAGATCGCCGCTCCACGGTTGGTCCATCAAGTCGCCAATACGTGGTAACGGATAACGGTTCTTCACGGTAACCTTGTTGAGCTCGCGATAGTCCACGCCACGGCCTTGATCGTCCCATCCTTCTTCTTAACCAACAACACCGGAGCTCCCCACGGTGACACGCTCGGTCGTATGAATTGCTTCGACTCCAAGTGTTCGATCTGGGACTTCACTCTTTCATCTTGGCAGAGACATCCTGTATGGCGCTTTGGAAATCGGTCACATTCCTGGAATCGGTCGATGGAGAACTCGACCTCGTCTTGGTGGTAATCTGGCACGTCTTGAAAACGCCCTCAAAGTCACACACCTGGAACATTCTTCACGTCGATCTGCTGGAAAACTTCCGAACTAGCTAGATACATGTATTCCCTAGTTCCTTCTTTTAAAGAAACTCCAATACGTTCGTGAGAAAGATAATTGGAGACTCCAGTCTGGAAAAATTACGCTTTCTGAGACGCAGTCCAAAGGACATGGTGGTGTGACAACCAATCCATCCCGAGGATAACATCTAAGCCCTTAAGAGGCAAACAAACCAAATTGACCACAAACTTTCTACTCGAATAATCACTACACAATTAAGACATGCGGTGTTTGTGACTAAGGTTTTAGCGGTGGGGTTGTAACTACTAATTTAAGCGGTAAAGCGATCCTGATCAAGTTCAAATGATTCACACAATCGGAAGAAATAAAGGAATGGGTTGCATCAATCAAAAAGAACGGATAAGGATTTACCCTCGATCTCACATTCACCTTGGATAAGATCATCGGCTCGTTCGACTTCCTCGCCACTCATGCAGAAAACTCGCCTTTAGCCACTTGACGCTTCCCTTTGGCTTTGCATAAGCATAGTCGGTTCAGCTTTAGGTGTAGGACAATCCCAGCAAAATGCCCTGGCTTCTGCGGTTGAAACACACCTCCTCCTTCGAGTCTGATTACTCGCGTAATGTCCCGCTTTCCACATCGGTAGCAAATCACCTCGACACCGGTCCGACCTCCACTCCTCGGTACTTGGGTCATCGGACGACATCGTCCCCTGTTGTTGTTCCCACGAGGTCGGTCGTAAGGCCTCTTCTGCGGTGGTTTCCCTTTACGTGCAAATCTACGTCCCGCACTGGGGTCTCACCGGTCCGCCCACGCAGTCTTCTTCTTGTGGCTTTACTCCTTCTACCTCGACACATCGATCAATCGGCTCTTGGAGATTTACGATCCTCAGCGACACTTCATCGACTTACGAATGTCGAATCTCAATCCCGTTGGAATCTCTCACTCAACCATCTCTGGTCAACTCGGTCACGAAATGGACTGAAATACCTCGCCAACGATTCGAACTTGGCGCATACTCGGACACCGTCGAGTTGCCTTCTGCGATTGAAGAAATTCACGCTCCTTCTCGGCTCGTGCGATGTCAGGAAGTACTTGTCCAAGAACCTTTCACGAAAAAGCTCCCAGGTCATCTCGCGATGTTACGCTATAAACGTTGCTTCACTCCTCTCCACCAATACTCTGCGTCTCTAGCGGTAAGTAGGTGGCATAGTCGACCTTCACGTTGTCAGGCAATGAAGTGCCTCAAAGATCTTCTCGATCTCTTGCATCCAAAGATCGACTTTATCCGGATTTGGCTCACCGTAGAACTTCTGCGGATCATGCTTCCTGAAGTCGGCCAATCCTCTCGCTTGAAAGATTTCGCTCGTTCTTTGTTGCTGCAAGTTCTGCTGAGTTAACGCCGCCGTCTGTTGAGCCATCGCGTTAGCCTGTTGAGTTCTGGCGGTGATTGTTGAGCCATGGCTGCCGCCATCTCGGCCATAGCTTGAATAGCTCGTTCCATGTCGACGTTCTGGTTGCAGATGTCGATTCCTACGAGGTGGCATTAGATTCCACAAAGTTCAAAACCCTGTCGAATCTCACAACAAGGATGTGTTAAAACACACCGCTTCAATCAAGAAACAGTTCAAACAATTTCTCAAGCAATAAGTGCTTCACTTAATCAAACAAAGAATCAACATAATACAACTAGGTACCCAACACATAACCCGACATAGTGACCAGTCAAATTTTATGCACGGCTCGGTCGAACCGAATCGCTCGATACTAACAAAGGTAACGACCCGTTTCCGGACCGCTACCGAGCTCAATATACCGAGCTCGAGTTACCGAGCTCAACACACCAAGCTCAACATAAACCTATATGAGATGTGTTTTAAAAACAAAACTCTTGTGCCTTTTTAAAAATACGATATGTTTTTTTTTATAAAACCAACTCGTGCACATCAGAGTAATTACAGCTTTTCGAAACATGGTGCAACTAAGACACAAGACTTAAATCCTAATAAAACATACATGCATAACATACACATATATATATATCACTCGAAATAATAATGTATACAAAATACAGAGTAGCAAATATGCAAAGAAAATACACCTAAGGTACGACAACTTCAAAAGAGCAATCATACCCTGGGGGTACTTAGTGAACTCCCACGCAGGGGCTACTCCAAAAGTAAGACCACCAGTCTACCAGAGCAACAAAACAACACCGCCTAAACTGGTCACGACCTCGAACACAAAAGAAAAACGAAGTACAGTCCTCAGAAAAACAAGCATCCAACAAACAAACAATCACGACAGATAGAGGTCGTCACTCGGGTCCTCGTCGAGCTCCTCCTCGGCATCGTCTCATCGCCGAGTTACTGCGCTCGACATCGCCTGGGTAACCGTCATGGATTGAAGGCACCACGGGAAAGGTCAACTTCTCAACAATTCAAGATAAGCTCGACATAAAAATATAAGCAAGCGACAAAGTATAACATTCACCGACGTGACTCGACCATCTCACTCTAAACTCGACACAACTCGCAAATCCATTTTCTCGACTCGACAATTTTCCGGAATGCACACGCTGCATCGTATGTCGGAAAGTCCAGCCGAAGCCTTGGGATCCTCGCTCTCCCTAGGGCCGATCAACTCAGGTCCCGTAGCGTGGCGACGTCTAGTCAATCTCCGTAAACAAAAAGGGGACCTAGCACCCTCGATTATCCGGGTCACGGCTCAAAAGCGTCATACGACTCACCTAGCTCGCTCACTCGATGAACAATTCGCCGATCACGATATTCAAAGAGTTAAACACAAGATATTCAACCGCATGTCAAATAAAAAAGCAAGCTCGACATGAAGAAACGCAATTCAACATGCAATACACAATTCACGACATATATTCAATCACATATTAAATACATGCAAAAACTCAATCATATCACAACATTTCAGCTCGACACAAATCAGGAAATCCATACACAATAACATAACCACGTAGAATATGAAATGCCCTTACTTAAGGACTTATAAAATAAAGCCTTAGAGATTTCTAGGAGTTGCCCTTACATACTATGAAAATATTAATGTGAAGCGCCCTTACATACTATGAAAATATTAATGTGAAGCGCCCTTACATACTATGAAAATATTAATGTGAAGCGCCCTTACATACTATGAAAATATTAATGTGAAGCGCCCTTACCGAACTCCAAGTTAATGCTGCTCGACAACGACCTCGACACAGCTGTCTTCAAAGAGCTCGACAACGACTTCTCTTACTCGATCTCGACACGGCTGTCTTCAACGAACTCGACAACGACTTCGACACGTACCGTCCTCAATCGACCTCGACACGTACAATCCTCGATCTGGATTCTGCTGCTTCCGCGTCCTTGGATTCGCTTTCCCGTACACCTTGATTCGGAAATCACTCGATCTCGGGAATCAGACTTCCTAAAACAAACACAACTCAGATCGATCTATGGGTTCCAATACATCTAGCTCTCTCATCCCCAAACTCAACCACAACCCAGAAAAATATAAAACTCAAGAACTGAAAGATATTTTTCCTCTAACACAAAGTTAGGGATTTCGATCAAAATTTCATGAAAAAGTTATCTGATGCTTCAACAGATAGATCGACAACAACAATAACCAGAACAACGAATGAAAAACAAGAAATCGAAACGAACCAAAAATGGAGGTTTCTGGGCACTGCCGATTGCAGAAATCAGAGAAAGAAATTTGTTTTACAAGCCCAATTAATCGGTTAAAAAGATAGGTAATATCGTGAAGAAGAAAACCCATCAATATGACATGATTTGGAAGCATAAAACTGGTTAAAAATGGAAGAAGAATTAGCGCTAAACAGTAGCACAGATGAAAAGAAAAATCTGTTCTTCATACCTCAACGGTGATGGTCGATCGACGAGATATGGGTCGAGAAGATGATGATGAACAAAATTGATGAAGAAAGCTTGCGTAATCTCGATGGAACTCACGGTTTCGTCGATGGAGATTTTTTTTTGAAGAAAACAACGAAACACAGAGCAGAAGGAAGGAAGAAGAAAGAAGAAAAGAGAAATGAGTGTGAGGGAATCGGTCGTGGTATACAGCTGGCGAGAAAGGGGTATAAACGTAACTCCAGCTATAAGATGCCAATCCCATCAATCATCTATCCGTTAACTCGTTCCTTCCATAATTACCCTCTACTCTTGTCGGTCAACGGCAAGCCGACAATGTAATAATTACAAACAATATAATAATAACGCTGAATAACGTTCGAAAGAATACGAGGTATCATCTCGACACGATGTCGACAAGGGTGCTCGTGCAAGCGTACAAGGTTCTAACACGAGTTCGTGAACGCGGTCTCCTCAGCTCGACTTGCGTCCTCATCAGCTCAGTATGCAACTTCATCAACTCGACACCCGACCTCCTCAGCTCAGTAGCTAGTGCACGTGGTCTCATCAGCTCGACAAATAATCTCGACAAACGATCTAGTCACGGGATCTCGACACAAGGTCTTGGTCGAGGTCTCGATACGTCGTCCTAATACGATGTCGATCTCGTCCTCAGGTGTTACAAAGGTGGTCATATGAACCGTCCTCCTCTATTCAATGGAGAAAAATTGATTACTGGAAAGATAAGATAAAAGCTTTCTTTGAGACACAACAACTTGAGTTGTGGGATATAGTTCAAAGTGGTTACATTCGTCCCACTAATGCTCGTGGTGATGCTATAGCCAAAGAAGATTGGAATGATGAGCAGAAAAAGAGATATCAAACAAATCAAAAAGCTAGATTCATTCTTATCTGTGCTATGACAGAAAAAGAATATGATAAATGTGGCAAATTTGATACTGCCAAAGAAATCTGGGACTCACTTGTTTTATCTTACGAAGGCTCTGCCCAAGTAAGAGAAACCAAAGCTAGCACGTTAGTTCGCCAATTTGAGTTGTTCAAAATGGAAGATGGTGAAAACATTGAAACTATGTTTGGAAGATTCTAAATACTTGTTCATGGGTTACAGGCCCTTGGAAAAAGTTACACTACACCTGACCATGTTAGAAAGATATTGAGAAGCTTGACTAAGCAGTGGAGATCCAAGATCACTGCTATTCAAGAAGCAAAAGATCTAAATGTCCTACGACTTGAAGATCTTATGAGTTCGTTGAAAGCTCATGAACTTGAGCTAAATGAAGAAGAACCTGTCAAAAAGGGCAAGTCTATTGCTTTGAAAGTCGCTCAATATAAAGCCAGTTCTTCCAAAGCCCTTCAGGCTGAAGAAGAAGAATCAGAAGATGAAGCTTCAGAAGGAGATGTTGACACATCAGAAGATGAGCTCGCATTTATATCCAGGAAGATACAAAGAATGTGGAAGAAGAGAAACTTTAGGAGGAAGTTTCAGAAGAAAGATACTAAGGACAAGAAGGAAAGCAAAGACAAGGACAAATCCCAAGTCATTTGCTATGAATGTAATAAACCTGGGCATTTCAAGTCTGAATGTCCTAATCTTAACGAGAAGCCCATAAGAAGTTCTTTCAAGAAAAAAAAAAGAGCCTCATGGCTACATGGGAAGATCTAGACTTATCCTCGTTTGAGGAAGATAATAAAGAAGAAGCAAATCTCTCTCTCATGGCAGACACTGATCTTGACTCAGAAGAAGAAGTTGAAGAGGTAATAGTATATGATTCCTACTCTGAACTTCAACTTGTATTCGATGATCTTCTTAAGGACTCTGCCACTCTCTCTGTTGAGTATAAGAATTTGAAAAAGAAATTTTCAAAATTATCACAAGACTTTCAAGCTTTAAATAAAGAAAAATCTGTACTCAATAAAGAGAACCAGAAACTAAAAACTGAAAATCGGCATCTGATGGATAAGCAGCGTCTGGCTGCTAACAAGCAACCAGAAGCTGAGAGCTCTCAAGCTGAAAGCTCTAAAGTTACAGCCAACCTTAAATGCAAATCAAATGATTACGAATATGCATTTCAAAAGTTTCTTGCAGAGAGTGTATCTCGAAGCAAGGAACCTTCAATGATTTGGGGTGTCAGTAAAACGACAACTCATGGTATTGGTTATATATTAGATGAACCTCCTTTAGAAAATGATTCAGCATCTGATAAATCCAATAATCATAGTAAATGCTTGCATTGTACTTACTGCTATAAACCTGGTCATTTGAAAAGTGCATGTACTGTTTTTAAAACTGTGAAGGATAAGCTTCCTTCAAGAGCTAACAAAAAAGGACCCAAAAAGATATGGGTACCTAAAGATAAAATAGTCTATGTTGCAGACATGCTTAGCAACAAAGTCAACACACCTATCTTGGTACTTAGACAGTGGATGCTCGCGTTATATGACGGGAGAAAAGCATATGTTCTAAGAACTAAGGCCTAAAGATGCTGGATTCGTTGGTTTCGGAGGAAACCAGAAAGGTAAAATAGTTGGAATTGGTCGCATTGGTAAAGGCTCTCTTCCCTCTATTGATAATGTACTCTATGTTGAAGGACTTAAACATAACTTGTTGAGCATAATTCAATTATGTGACAATGGTTATGAAGTCATCTTTACAGAAACTGGATGTCTAGTAAAAAGCAAGAAAGATGGCTCTATTTTCTTCAATGCTAAGAGGAAACAAAATATTTACAAAATTGATCTGTCTGAACTTGCAAAACAAGATGTCAAGTGTCTCATGTCTATTGACGAAGAACAATGGATTTGGCACAAGAGATTGGGTCATGCCAATTTGAGATTAATCTCAAAATTAAACAAGCACAGTCTTGTCAGAGGCTTACCAAATCTTAAGTATCAATCTGATGCTCTCTATGAGGCATGTCAAAGAGGAAAACAAGTTAAAACTTTTTTTCATTCAAAAAATATTGTTTCAACCTCTAGACCACTTGAGCTTTTGCATCTTGATCTTTTTGGTCCAACAAGGACAGCCTCTTTAACTGGAAAGAAATATGGGTTAGTCATTGTTGATGATTTTACTAGATGGACATCGGTTAGATTCATTACTCACAAAGATGAGTCATACAAGGTATTTACTGTATTCTGCAAAACCGTTCAAAATGAAAAAGGAATTTGTATTTCATCTATTAGAAGTGATCATGGGGGAGAATTTGAAAATGAAAGCTTTCAAAAATTTTGTAATGATAATGGCATCTCCCACAATTTCTCCTCTCCAAGAACACCTCAACAAAATGGTGTTGTAGAAAGGAAAAATAGGTCCCTCCAAGAAATGGCCAGGACCATGATCAATGAAGCTAATATTGCAAAACATTTTTGGCGAAGCGATAAAACACGACTTGTTACATTCAAAATAGACTTCTTATTAGACATATTTTGAAGAACTCTCCATATGAACTGTGGAAAGGTAGAAAACCAAACATATCATATTTTCATTCATTTGGTTGTACTTGTTATATTTTGATTACTAAGGATCAGCTTGATAAGTTTGATTCAAAAGCTGACAAAGGAATCTTTTTGGGATATTCTGAAAGATCTAAAGCTTTTAGAATATACAATAAAGAAACTATGACAGTGGAAGAATCCATTCATGTCAAATTTGATGACAAGAAGCCTGACACAGCCATGTCAGAGCTAGATGAATTATTTTCAGAATTAAATATAGTTGATACTACAAATAGTGAACCTACATCTTCATCGTCCGGTGGTAACCAGAAGCAAGAATCTTCAGAAGCTGAAGCCAGAAAGAGCTGGAAGTACAAAACCAATCATCCTAAAGATCAAATCATAGGAGAACTTAGAGATAGAGTAAGAACCAGATCCTCTTTTAAAGAGCATGCAGATATGGTACTACTCTCAGAAATGGAACCTAAAATGATTGATCAAGCATTGGAAGATGAAGGTTGGATTCTGGCCATGCAAGAAGAGTTGAATTTGTTCCAAAGAAATGATGTATGGAAACTAGTTACTCTACCAGAAGATAAGCAAGCTATTGGTACTAAATGGGTATTTAGAAACAAGCTTGACGAAGATGGAAAGGATGTGAGAAACAAGGCAAGATTGGTTGCTCAAGGTTACTCACAGGAAGAAGGTATTGATTTTACTGAAACATTTGCACCTGTTGCAAGGTTAGAAGCTATACGCATTTTACTTTCATTTGCTGCACACCATGATATAATTCTTTATCAAATGGATGTGAAAAGTGCTTTCTTGAATGGTTTTATAACTGAGGAAGTCTTTGTAAAACAACCTCCTGGATTCGAAGACATTGAATTTCCAGAACATGTCTTCAAGCTTAAAAAGGCCATGTACGGTCTTAAGCAAGCTCCCAGAGCTTGGTATGAAAGATTGAGTACATTTTTGATGAAAAATGGTTTTACCAGAGGTCTAGTTGACACTACTCTTTTTAGAAAAACATCAAACAAGCACTTTATAATTGTTCAAATATATGTTGATGACATTATTTTTGGAGCTACTAATGAAAGCCTTTGCAAAGAATTTTCTAAGCTAATGCATTTGAATTCGAGATGAGCATGATGGGTGAACTAAAGTTCTTCCTTGGAATTCAAATCAAACAATGCAATGATGGTATCTATATACATCAAAGCAAATATATCAAGGAATTGCTAAAGAAATTCAAAATGGTGGATTGCAAACCTATGTGCACTCCTATGTATCCCACGTGCATTCTTGGTAAAGATAAAACTGATAAAAAGGTAGATCAGAAGATGTACAGAGCGTCTGTCTGTGTGCTAGATTTCAATCAGATCATAGAGAATCACACTTGAGTGCTGTTAAAAGAATTTTTAGATATTTGCAAGGATCTACTAATCTTAGTTTGCTTTATAAGAATGAAAAGATTACAAGTTAGTAGGTTTCTGTGATGCTGACTTTGCTGGAGACCGAATTGAAAGAAAAAGCACAAGTGGAGGCTGCCAATTCCTTGGAGCAAATCTTGTGTCTTGGTCATGCAAAAGGCAAAGCACGATTGCACTCTCAACAACAGAAGCTGAATATATTTTAGCAGCAAGTTGCAGCTCTCAACTTCTGTGGATGAAATATCAACTTGAAGATTATCTGATAAAAGAGAGTAACATTCCTATCTTTTGTGATAATACTTCTACAATCTGTCTTACTAAAAATCCCATATTGCATTCACGAGCCAAGCACATTGAGATTAAGCATCATTTTATAAGAGACTATGTTCAGAAGGGTATTCTCGAAATAAAAGTAGACACTGATCATCAGTGGGCTGACATATTTACAAAACCCCTTGCTGAAGATAGATTCAATTTTATAAGAAGAAATTTAAATTTTCATCTTATAGAAGAATGATTAATCTCAGCGTCAGATGATATGCATCATCTCAGCATCTGGTATGATATAAGCATGTATACGTGTAAGCATTTTATTTGTCATGTGCATCATAACTCAGCGTCTGGTGAATCGCTTGCGTGCATCCGAGCGCGCACACACGTGTCACATGTGTAAAGGACTTAAGCGTCTCATCACATCTCACTGAGTCATGATTATTTATGTTTTTCAAAAAAAGAATCTTTTTACTTGATTTTACTTTTCTTTTGGCGTCTTCATTTAATGAAAAGGGGAATCTTCATTTTCTTTTCTTTTTGATTTAATTTTTTTTTGGAAATGCGAAGCGATTTTTGAAAAAGGATTGTACCATTTTCTATCAACTTTCCCACTACTCCACATTTTTCGCTCCATCACTTCACTCTGTTTCTACTTGCAAAAATTGTTTTCTCTCTCTGTGTGTGTGTGACTTCAAACCCTAAAACCTCCATTACCCACTCTGCAACTGCTACCATGGCCGACAGAAAGGTTGGACAATTTACTGCTTCCTACGATGTCTTCTCAGAAGCAAAACTTATGAATGAAAACAGAATTTATTTTGAGAATTTCAAGCTCTATGGTTTTGATTTTGAAGAAGGTTTGAAGAAACTGGGTTGGAAAAATTATTTTATCTGGGAGCCAGTTGATGTGTTGAGCTATGCTATAAAGGAATTCTGAGGGAACGCTTATCTACTTCCGGGTGAAATTATTGAAGGACATATCAGAGGTTTCAAGTTACGTTTCACTATAAACTCTATCGCTCAGACCATCAAGTGCCCTTGTGAAGGAATCAGTTACCATGCTAACAGGGTTGACGCTTACAGAGGTTTGGAAAACGTCAACGAAGCTCTGTTCAAAAATTATCGTGAGTTGAAAATGAAGAACATAACTCCCACTGCCAAAGATTTGAAAAGCCACTGTAGAGTACTGCACAAAATCATCGCTAAGAGCGTGATTCTAAAGGCTGGATAGTGAACTATGAGCAAAAGTTCATTATGAGAAAATATATGGATGGAAAGAAAATCGACCTGCCAAGGTTGATTATCAATAATCTTGTTAATGCTCTTGTCTTCTCAAGGAAAAGTGTCGATAAAAAGAATATTGTCAAGGTTATCCCTTATGGAGTTCTTCTTTCCATAATGATGATAAAAGATGGTATTGTGAGAAAGCTTGATGATCTGACAAGCAAAGAAGAAAGAGATAAATACTTTGGTGTTGGTGCTGTTGTTTGTCATGAGGTTTTTGGAGTCAACAGTATAACATCTCAAATTTTTAGAATAATTTTGTCACGCGGAATATTAAATTCTCGATAAATTTAATTTACGTGACACTTGGAATTTTCTTATCACTTTGCTAAAATTACAAAAATACCCTTATATGTAAAATTACCATTTTACCCTTACTACTTTTATGAAATTACCAAAAAACCCTTAATTTATGAAATCCCATTTTTATCCTTAATAATTGTAAATAATTACCAAAGTATCCTTGAAACTTCTAGAATATTTGAAATTACTATTTTGTCCTTAATAGTTTAGATAATTACCAAAATGTCCTAGAAATTTCTAGAATATTTGTAATTACTATTTTACCCTTACTAATCTTTTGAAATTACTAAAAAGCCATTAAATAATTAAATGACTATTTTACCCTTTTCCATAAAAATTTTATTTGCATCCTAAACTTTGTTAATTGACTTAGTTAAGTGATTATGTGATAAGTATATAAAATTAATGGCAAGAATGATGAGTAATTATGGATAAGCTTGAATTAGGTGGAAGGATAAGATAGAACTAATTATGTGATTAGCAATAATCCAAGTAGCACCATAGTTATTAGACATGTGTCTTAAGGATAAGAATGGATTAATGTGTGTGGCTAGAATTAGCGGAACCACAATTATTTGACAAGTGTTCTAATGGATAGGATTGATGAGTCATTATGGATAAGTTTGAACCTTGATACCACAAGAATGTGACAAGTGTCTTAACAATATGGATGGATGGATATGTGGCTAAGAATGAATTAAGATAGGAATGGTGAGTCATCATGGATAAGCATTAACCTTTGTTTGACAAGTGGCACCACAAGAAAGCAACTTGTGTCCTCGTTTTGCCTATAAATAGAAGGCAACACCTTGAGTAATTCATAAGTTCCAAATTGTAGAAGTCTTAGAGAGAGAAAAGCTCTAGAGTTCTAGAGAGAGAAAATGAGAGAAAATTCCTCTTCCTTTCCTTGTGTTAAAAATCGTGAGATGCTCCTTCCTTTGTGATCATCTTTAGCTTGTTTTCTTCTACTTCTCGAGCTAGAGATCTTGTGTTTGAGAGTGTGTAAATGCTTGAGTGAGAAATCAAGAGAGTTTGTGAGAATTTTTCCTTCCTTCCTTGCTATTGTCGTGACCCATAGAGCTTTTTGGGGTTCATGTTCGTGAGTCCGTGGTGGGGGTTCAGTGTCCGCTCGTGGTTCTAAGTACTCCAAATTCCAGGTGGGAGAAAGAATGCACTTTCATTGGGTTATGTGTAGTAGATATAATTGTTTGACATGTGTAGGGTGACCTAAGCCCTACTAGGGGTTGACGTCAGTAACACCTAAGGATAGGGGTTACGGTGTGCCACATCTAAGGATAGGCGTGGTAGACCCATCAACCAACTTAGGATTTATTTTTATTAAATCTGACTGTCTGATAAATATGCTTATTTGTGAATTATGCTGTATATGTCACATGAGGATAGTAACATGCCTAGGATTGCTTTATGACATGCATGTTGAATATGTGAGTTGTGATTTATGTGTTAACATGTGAAATTGAATATTTATAAGATGCTGTGTAAAATGCTGTATTACTTAAGTATTGCATAACATGATACAAGTTTGGGTATGTGAGCATAACATAATGTGAGGCATATGATTATGAGGTGTTGGAGGCATGAACATGATATTGCATTAGCAACCACTCCATTCTTGACGGGAATGTGTTGTGGAGAGAATCCCTAACGGGAATGGGGGATATCTCGCTCAATAGGCTAGATCCACTCCGTTCCCTATCGGGAAAGGGGGAAACGGACGTCCCTATCGGGAAAGGGGGGAGGATTCCTATCGGGAAAGGGGAATACCTCGTGGACTAGGCTAGTGTCGCCCCGTCTCTATCGGGAAAGGGGGGACGGGAGTCCCTATCGGGAAAGGGGGACGACAACCTAACGGAAAGGGGGTTCGCCAATACGTATTCCTATCGAAAATTGGGGATACAGCGACAATAGTAAAGAAAAGATGCACAACTCATTAAGAGACATGGGGTAAGTGGAAGAGGGTAGTTAGATTCTATTTATTATATATATGATTATTTGTGTAGATTGTCTTACTATTATTCTACTTATGCATTTCCCGCTTTTTAATGGATGTGTTGTTCTTATCTCCATGTGTTTGCATGCTTGTGTATATATTTTATTTCTATATTAGACTCTCTTGAGGAAGATGTAGTAGCAGCTCTACCTAATGAAGCAGTTCTTGGAGATGCTGTTAATGATGGAGCACGCCCCGAAGATCCATGTTTAGGAGAGTTTTGAGTCATAGGCAAGCTAGATTACAGAGTGGGCACTCTCAGCATCCACCTTGCTGATGTTTATGCAGTTTCTTTGGCCAGGAGTCTTGTTTTTATGTTTGCTTGGTTTTGCTATGGTTAGATGAGGCACATTTTAGCCTCATAGGTTTATATTTTGGATAATAGTATTGTACTATTTACACTACACTTACTTGTGCACTCTGATCAGTTAGGCCACATTGATGAGGCCATCTTTCGAGAAAACCTATTTACATATTTTATGACACTAATTACTTCACTGTGACACGTCGTTGTCTTATTTATGCCTTCAGTTTTAACCCCTTTATATTTTTATACACACTAATTATACGGGTTAGGTTAATTATGCAGAATAAAGCATGAATAGGACAGCGGGGTGTTACAAACAGCCTGGTCAGAATGCAATTGATAACGGGGACTATGATTAAGAAGGTGAAACTAGAGCAACAAGAAGGAGAAACTGTTGCAAATATTGGTGAAGCTGAAAAGAAAACCACGGAAGCTCAATGGCTGGTGTGAAGAGATCTGCTGAATCTCTTATAAGGGAGACAAGAAGAGTGAAACAGAAGGTGTGTAATATCCCCAAATCCCTAACTCAGTATTAGAATATAGTTCCTAGCCTTAATTTAGTAGTTTAAAACCAATTTGGAATCAAAGGGTAAAATGGTAATTTTCTTAAGGATTAAGCTAGACTAATGTTGTTTAATTTAGTATTAAAGAGACTAATTTTAGAAGACCCAAAAGATTAGACGCAAACCCTTATACACTTATGTTGTGTGAAATAATATAGGAGGGGGTGTATTAATTAGAATGTGGGGTGTAAGGAGCAAATAGTGTTTAAAAAAAAAAAGAAACAAAAGGGGGGTTTTGATCGTGTATCAGAACAGAGAAAAAAAGAAAGGGAAAGAAAGAAAGGAACGAGGGGAAGAAAGAAGGAAAAGGAAGAGAGTGATCGGTTGAGAGAGAAGGAGGGCGACCAACTGCGATGGCCACCATGCCGGCCAGCCGCGGCGGCGTTCATGGTGGCCACGCCATCGTTCTTCGTGGCCGAGACAGGGGAGGACAGAATCGAGAGAGAAGTCGAGTGAGGGAGAGAGATTCTGAGAAAGAGGGAGAAAGGCGACGGTGAAGGGGAGACCACGGCGTCCTGGGCCGCGATGGCGACAGCAGGGTGGCACCGCACCACCCCTCACGGCCAGCAGCAGCAGAACGCGAGAGAGAGAAAGAGAGAGGTGGAGACCGAGAGAGTTAGAGAGAGATTCAGTGAGAGAGATTTCGAAAATTGAAGTGGAGTAAGGATCCAAGCTTGATTTTGGAACTAGTTGAAGCTTCAAGAAGTGCTTTCATGGAGGTTAGGGTTTTTGGACAAGAAGAAAGAGGCTTGCATGTGCTAAATTTGTGTTGAAGATGATGAATCTGAACTTAAATGGAAGAAAGAAAAAGATTGGGGGCTGAAACCAAACCCGAGGAGGTGCTTCCATAAAAAGGGGATTTTTGGAGCTTAAATCCCTAATTTGGGATTATTCAGGTAACATAGACTTCCCCCAAAACCTCCCTTAGGGTGTGCTAGGATTTGTCATTTAAATTCTTTAGCTTTATAATTAGTTTCTAAATTAATCTGAAATGGTCTTGTATGGGGTTTGACTGAAATAGGGTTGGCTACTGCCCCCAACCCCCCTAAACCAATGTGTGTTGTTTGTGACCATTGCGAGTTCCACTGAGCTCCAATCGGAATTATGTAAATTGTTGTTATGTGTGAAAATATGCGTGATTCAGATTTGAAGTGGCTCAGCATGTGAGCTAGCCCTTTTGCATGAGTTTGGGCTTTAAGTTACTTGAATGTGAAATTGTATGCACTATGATGTATGTATGTGTTCACTTGGTGTGGTTGTGGTTCATGTATGCTAAGTTCCATGTTTGTCTTAGCTTTGGATATGTCTTGAATTCCTAGTGGTGTATGCATATAATTGCCTTGAAACCCTTGTTAAAATTATCTTAGTTTGAATTGGAACGTGAAAAGTGATTGAGCTGAGTCACATGCTTGAATGCTATTTGTTGATTCTAACCATATGAATGTTGTTATTGGTAATGAGTTATTGATGTGTTGTTGTTGAACTTAGAAGTGTTGAACTATAACCTTGTGACTAAGCATGTTAAGAATTCTATTGTTTTGATTCTTAATATGCCTTTGATTTTTAGTATGTATATGTGTGAATTTGCCTGGATCTACTCCATTGTGATTAGGATTGGATTGGAATATGACAAATAATATTGTTGAATTTGTTGGATATCATTTGGGCATTCACTACGATGAACAGCCATATTGTTGAAATTGTTGGATATCATTTGGGCGTTCACTACGGTGAACATGCCATATTGTTGAATTTGTTTGAATGTGTACTAACCATTGAGCACCGACACTCGGAGCGTTTGATTGGTCTTAAAGACTTCAAAAGACGAGTTGTCAGGTCACTCGTAGCATTTGATTGGTCGTACAGACTTCAAAAGGCGAGTTGACACTGCATTGCCTAAGTATAGGCACGCTAAAGTAGTGGCCAACCAAAGTAGTGGCAAGCCTAAGCAGAGGCTATTTTTTTCGGACGTTAGGAAAGTAGTCCCCGTCATACTGCTGACCTATTAAGGCTGCAGGTGTATACACAACTTGCCATACTGTATTGACATGCATAGCTAACCACATTTATGATATGTGATGAATTTGATATTGTGATTGTTGTTTCTTAATGATTGAAACGTGTGTTTGGAATTGTTATGTGTGGAATGTTTGCAATTCGCTCTGCAATCCCATCGTAAGTGATTAGCTACCACCTGTGTCGTTGGGGGCTCCCTTGGTTTTATCCTTTTAAATAGGATTTTACTCATTTCGTGCTTGAGTTGGACCAAGTGAGGAACATTCATGTGATTGCTGTGACATATGTCTACATATGTAATTGATGCTTGAATTATCATGTTTGAGGAATTGCTAGGAGAGTATAAACAACTATACTTATGTTATGGGGAGGATTTTCCATACGTCGCACACCACGTATGGTTGGAGATAACGGTAAAGATATTTATGATTTCAAGTCTATGTTATTTGGTTTTATAAACTCACCTTTGGGGCGTTGTTTTCAGGTACGACTGTTGAAGAGGTTCAGGGCATTGTATTGTGCTCGGTCTTGCTTATCTACGAGACCCGAGTCATCGGATCACCAGTCGCATCGTAAGTCTTAGGTTGTGTCCTAGTATTTCCTTTAAGATAAAGTATATTTGTAATTGTTATAATTTATTATTCTTCCGAAAAGAAATTGTAATGATTTAAGTAACTTGCGCATTTTCGAAACTCTGAGTTATGTTTAAGGTTTCCACAGCGTATATTGTTAACGCGTCAATATCCAGGGATCTTCATTAATTAAAGCATGTTTAATATTTGTAAAACAGGAGTCGTCCATTGTATCATTCAGTTTACGAAACTTTTTCTACATCCAAATTCTAGTATTTAGGGCGTATTTGTAAGTAATCCCCTAATAAGAGTTAGGGTGTTACAAAGTGGCTCCTGCACCTACTGTTGATGAACCAAAAGATGAGGACAGAATCCCCATCAAGAAGATCGTGGAGAAGAAGAAGAAGTCAACAACTGAAAAAGATGTTTCAGCGTCTGATCAAGGGAAGCAAGTTCCTCCTCCACCTCCTACCGTTGTTGCCTCTAAAGGAACAAAGAGAAGGTCGGTTAGGTCTTCTGAGCTTAACTCAAAGGTACTTGTCTTTACTGTTGATGAGTCAGTATCTATTTTTTATTCTCATGATGTTATTCCTGCACCTCCATTATCTATTTCACAACCATAGACCCAAACACAAACCAAGAAAACCAGAATGAGCCTACAACAAACCTCTACCCTTATCCCCACAAAACCGACCCAAACACAATCCAATACACTCAACTTAGACCTACCACAAATCTCCTAAAACACCTCACTTACTACATACATTTCCAAACTTCACTCCCATCCCTTCAACCTGTTATTCAAAGTACCTCCCATTAATCCATTCAAACCCTACACACCTAGAAACTATACAATCACCAAAACCACTCTCACCCCACTCACCCTCACCTACAAACCTACAGATTTTAGTGGAAGGAAGAATGTCTCACGCATTAACAAACCTCAGTTTGTTAAGTATGAGTCATACCACAGCATCTACAATCATCCTTCTACTTGGCATTTGAAAACATTTACATCTGGAGTTGCCAGACTTGAGATTGCCTCTCCAATGAATATTGTCTTCAAGGATGGAGAAGACCATTTTGACATGTCATTCAAAGGGAGATTAAGACCGGAACCTGGTAGCAGAGCAATTCCTTTCTCTGTTGACCTTCCAAAGTCCCTGCCTCAAATTGAACCTCTCATACTGGAAGAGTGCGAAAGGTAGATTACGGATGAAGAAGCTGCCTTCATGGTACACTATCATGAAATGAAGAAACTTGAAGTTATTAGACAGTTTGGAGATCCTTCTTCTGTATCCGTAAAGATTGTTCCTGATAGATAAAGGTGGCTACCTTGGTCTATCCCTAGGAAGAGGAAAGAACCTGCTCCTGGCAAGTTGCCATACAGCAAGATTGGACTCAAAGAGTATGAGGAGGCTGCTCAGAAGTTTAATCTTACAGGATTCTCTGAGCTTCCGATTGCCAAGATTACTGAGGACCATACCAGAAGGTTTTACCTCAGTTCTCTGAAGGAAGATGAATGGAGAACTGGCTCCTCAAACTATTGCAATGCTGAGAAAGCCACAATTCCCACAGTTGGCACTATCAGAAAAGTTACTGACACCAATCTTGGAACTGCATATTTTGATGATACGTTCAAGTGTTCAGTGATCAGGCCTCTTGACTGCATGAAGATATATGTCCAATGGGCTGCTGTGACTAAACATTTTGACATCGGATTTATCTGGAATCAATGGTCTGAGTCTTGGAAAGACAAAGCCATGTTGCCATGCCTTGTCCCCCTGGTGCTTGAAGAAGATGACAGGGAAAATCTGCGAAGAGTATACCTGGCAGAAAATGAAGGACTCTCTTTCGCTTTTGGAGCATTGAGCGTTTTTATCAGAAGAATATGGGGCGAAGATGCTGGAAACAAGTTTAATTCTTTCACTGCTGATGTGTTTCTGCATAGAGACATTATCTTTATGGATTTGCTGTATCCAGAAGATGTGACGAAACGAAGGGAAATTCAAGTAGAATCTGAGCAGAGAAAACTTGGAAATCTCATCAAATGGTTTATACCAAATGATGCATTCTTTCAAAGAGCTCACCAGAAGAAGGAGCTGAGACTGAAGCTGTCTAATTTGGTGCTAGCTAAGCATCAGAAGATGAAATATGCACCAGTATCAGAAGCTGGACCTTCCACTTCTACTTCTACTCCTACAGTTGAGATGGTCACGATTCCTAAAGAAGAGTTTGAAGAAATGAAGGCCACAAACCTGAAGGTTGCTCAGTTGGAAAATGCTTTGAAATTACTCTATGAACGTCTCAATATTCCTCCACCACCTCCACCAAATCTTTGATTTTTTTTTGTGATATAAAGTTTTTTTTTTGGTACTCTTATATATATATATATATATATATATATATATACACACTTTTGCTCTGATTATCTGTTTACATATATCTATCTGACTTATATTCAAATTTTTTTAAGTCTTATTTTGACTATGATGTGCTTTACACTCTTTTTGTCTGATGACAAAAGGGGGAGTAAAAGAAAGGTTTGACGAACACGTGAAAGTCTGATTAACTAATTCACCGTCCAATGTTCAAAGTCCGATGGATACGCTGAAACTGAAGTATCACGCATAGCATTTCATACATAGCATTTTTGTTGGTTATTTATTGCTCTAATACCTATAATGCTTTGATATTCATTGATCCAGTACTCTGATAATAATCAATAACTTTGGTACAATGAAAATCTTTTTGATAAAATGAAATCAGCATCTGATCTCACTTTGTTAAATGAATATATGCTCTGATACATCTATGTATTTTTGCGATCACACAAATAAATTTGTTTATCAATAATCGCTCTAATACATGAATTGTTCATATATATATAAATTGCTGAATTCAGGGGGAGACCCTTGATATTATTTTGAAATTAAATTATTCATCAGCCTTGGATATTTGTCATCATTAAAAAGGGGGAGATTGTTGGAACCTAAACGATTGAGAAGTTTAGACCCTCATTAATTTTGATGATAACAAAGTATTTTCAAGAGAACAATTTATCTTCTAACATATCTTTGAGTGTACAGGTATCAAAGCTTCATATATTTATACAAAACACTCAAGAAAGAAGAAGAAATTTACAAGAGAATTGAATACACTCCACTGATGTCAGCATCCGAACTCACTCCAGCGTCTTGCTAATAGCGAGCGTCCGGTAGTGTTACTCTTTGACACATGGAATACTCAATTGCTGCGAGCGTCCGTCCTCTGTTCTGAGCAAGCGTCTGATCTCTTTAATGAAGCACGTGATGATCACGTTTTTGCTCTTAACCTCAGAATGTTCTGGAACGGAATTCGAATTTGATCTTGTGCGCTCACTTTGATGTACGAGGAAGCAAAGGTGACACCTTTAGCAGAAGACAAAAATCGTACAAGGCAATTATGAAAAGCAGATAGTACGAAAATGGTAATATGTACTATTCTGATATTCTCTGGAAAGGAAGAAAATGACTACATTTCAAATTACCTCACTCAATGGAAAGGAGCTATTCTTTTACTGCAAACGGTAATATCCCTGAAGTCTCCTATAAATAGCCCAAGGTATTCATTGAAGAAGGTGTGAAAAAGAACTAAGGCAAGAACCAAGACAAGGCTAGAACTAAGACTAAAATTGCTAGAACAAATTCTGAGAAAGAAACTTTATTTTGGAAGCATCATCACTCTGAGTGAGCAATCAAATTTCGTGGCAAGTCCCTGGTCTACAAAGAACTGAACTCAGCGTCTTATACTTTCTTTTAGAAAGCTACTCTGTTTTGAGCTTAATCTTTTCATCCTCTCTGTGAGAGTTATTTTGATTGTATTCAAAAGAATATTCTCTTTGTATGCTTGATGTTTAGCCTAGTTAAGGCTTTGTTCCTAAAAGGCTCGATCGTACTGAGTCGTTTTGAGAAGTTGAGAGTATTGTCAAGTTTGTGACAGTAGAATACTCTTGAGGAAAATTGTAATCAGTTGATTATAGTGAAAAATCCTTCAGGATCGAAGGGATTAGACGTAGCTACCAGTTGGTGGTGAACTAGTATAAATCTCTGTGCCTCTTATTTTACTGCGTTACATTTATCTTTATCTTGCTCAGTAAAACAAGTTTTCATAAACGGTTTTATTTCCTGCATCTGGTTAGTCTCTCATCATCCGGTTAGTTTTTCAGCGTCCGATAAACAAATAGTTTTGAAAAATCTGTATTCTTAGTGCTTTTAACGTAAAGTTTGCGAAAAGTTTTTGTACACAATTCAACCCCCTTCTTGTGTTCACGTTCACCTAAGACTTGCATTGTCTACTGATGGATTTAACCCACATGGTGTTCAGAATAGCTCTCTAGTACGTGGCCTGTGAATTTGGTGATTTATAACCTACCTCCAAGGCTATGCATGAAGCGCAAATATATGATATTGTCTATGTTAATTTCTGGCCCCAAACAACCAGAAAATGATATAGACATATTCTTGGCTCCTTTAATTGAAGACTTGAAGCAAATGTGGGAGGCGGGTGTTGAGGTGTACGATGGATATAGAGAAGAAAGTTTCAACCTGAGGACTATGATTTTCGGCACAATTAATGATTTTTTGTTATACGGTAATTTGTCTGGATACAGTACCAAAGGCCACTGTGCATGCCCTATATGTGAAGATGGTACTGATTGGAAGCAGTTGGAACATGGTAAGAAGAATGTCTTCCTTGGGCATCATAGGTTTTTGCCTCAAAAGCATCATTATCGGCCGTTGAGGAAAGCATTTAATGGGAATACTGAAGAACGTAGAGCTCCTTTGCCTTTGAGGGTGCACAATTGTTTGAAAAGGTAAAAGATTTGAGTACTAAATTCGGGAAACCTTTTGCGGGAGAGCTTGTCACACGAGGGTGGAAGAAAATGTCGATTTTCTTTGAGCTGCCATATTGGAACTCATTGTACGTGAGACATTTCATTGATGTGATGCATGTTGAAAAAAATGTCTTTCATAGTGTCATTGGTACCTTACTCAATGTGCCCGGGAAGACTAAAGATGGCATCAATGCAAGACGGGACTTGGTTAGTATGGGATTGAGGCGGGAATTGGGACCAGTAAAGGAGGGGAAACTATGTACATATCTACCTCTAGCCGCTCATACTTTATCTAGAAAAGAGAAAATAGTGCATTGTAAGTTTCTTCATGGAGTTAAGGTTCCAGAGGGGTACTCTTCAAACATTATGAACCTTGTATCAATGAGAGATCTCAAGTTAAAGGGTCTAAAGTCCCATGATTGCCATGTTCTCATGGAGAATTTGCTACCCATTGGTATACGATCCATTTTGCCCATCAAAGTCTGGAAGACCTTAACTAAACTTTGTTTCTTCTTCAACGCAATTTGTAGCAGAGTGATTGACCTAGGAAAGTTACCATCATTGCAAATAGAAATTGTTTTTATTTTGTGTGAGCTTGAGATGTATTTCCCACCTTCATTCTTTGACATAATGATTCATCTGAATATTCACCTGGTTATGGAGACATAATTGTGTGGACCAGCTTACATGAGATGGATGTACCCATTTGAGCATTACATGAATCGATCACAGTTAGAGGGTTGTATTGTTGAGTGGTGCACAGTCGAAGAAGCTGTTGAATTCTTTTCCGAATACCTATCTAATGTTGGATGTAACATAGGGATGCCAAAATCTCGTCACACAGGAGGAAGCAAAGGGAAAGGGATTACTGGATGTAAAATATTGACTATATCAAGGCAACAAATGGAGCAAGCACACTTACATGTTTTACACAACGCCGATGAGGTTGAGTCTTATGTTGCGAAACTCAACGAATTGCTCAAGAGTATGAACCCAAATAAGAATCAAAATTGGTTAACAAGAGAACACAATCGGTGTTTTATAATGTGGCTATGAGATCACATTTCTACAGAGTTTAATACAAATCCTAGCTCAGTTTCAGAAAGACTGAGATAGTTAGCTAAAGGTCCAGCTATACATGTTAACTCTTACACCGGTTATTTGATAAATGGGTACACTTTCTATACAAAAGAACATGATGATCAGAGTAAAATGCAAAATAGTGGGGTCACTCTTGTTGCTCAAACTCTGCATATCTCAAGTGCCAAAGACAAAAATCTCATTTATACGATTATGTCTTACTTTGGGGTCATTGAACACATATGGGAGTTAGATTATGCGATGTTTCGGGTGCCTATGTTCCAATGTAAGTGGGTTGACAATAATTACGGTGTAGAAACGGATGACGTGGGGTTCGTACGGGTGAATTTCAGTAAGTTGGAATATAAAAATGACGCTCATATTTTAAGATCGCAAGCTCGACAAGTGTTTTATGTCACTGATCCTTCTGATATATATGAATTGGTCTGCTGTTTTATTGACTATCAAAAAAATTAATGGGATTGATGATGATCAAGCAAATGAAGATGCTGACCTTGAAGATGACCCGTTCTTTGTGATACAATCACTGTTTGGTAAGGAAAGTATATCAAGAGAGGATGATACATAATTTAGACATGATCATAAAGAGGAGCTTTGGATCAGTCAGAGGAAAAGAAAAAGGAAAAGTAGATTGTGTTATTTAGTTAAATGACTATGAATTATGTACTTGTTAAATTACTTGTCTGTCTAATTACTTGTGTCTAATTTTTTTGCAGATAGATAGATGGCTTCTTCCAGACTTGATTAATTACTTGCAAGTGAATAATTTATTTGAAGTGTCATTAAGTAAGTAGCAAAGATGGCAAGCACTATTTTCTGTGTGAAATTGGAACTTTCGAGAATGTATTTATAGAAATGAAGTGTTTGCACTATTTTTTTCCCAGATCCTTGTAATTGGTTTGGCGTCTCATGCACTATGGCTCGACATCATGTTATCAAGCTGTAAGATACCATCAATCCTTCTCTGGCTGGTGTTTTTTTTTTCTTCTTTTTGATGATTACCATGTATGTGTCTTGGTTTAATTGTTTCTTGGTTCTTGTTTTAAAACTTTGATCATTAATTGTGCATGTATATGCACTTTAATATAGTAGTAGTAATTAGATGTATGTTGTTGGCCCATGTGAGGCATTATTTTGGTTGGCATATTGTTTTGTTGTAATACAGGTACTTATGTTATTTTGGAATGTCCATGTTTTAAGGGATATTCTGCCAAAATTTTGGTAGAATTAATGTAGTTGTATTTGCCAGGTTGTAGGAATTATCAGTAGCTGTAATATCCTGTTACTATAAAAAAAAAGGATAATAGATAGTGTTTCCTTGAGAAAGCGCTATCTATTCTCAGTGTATAGATAGTGCTTCCTTGAAAAAGTGTTATCTATTATCAATAATAGATAGCACTTTCTCAAGGAAGAACTAGCAATTGCAGTTATCACTAGCGCTTTTAAAACGCTGTCTTTTTGAACACGCATCACTAGCGGCTGAATAGGAAGCGCTTTTAAGCGCTAGCGAATGCAAAATATAAGCGTTATCTATTTCGTTTTGTGTTGTAGTATTAGGATATAAAGATGAGCCTTTTATTTTAGCATCGCAAGCTCGAAAAATGTTTTATGTCACCGATCCTACCGATATAAATTGGTCCATTGTTTTGTTGACTAACAAAAAAATTGGTTATGGGATTGATGATTAAGCAAATGAAGTTGTTGATATTAAGGATGACCCTTTCTTTGTGATACAATCAATGTTTACTGAGGAAAGTACATGAAGAGAGGATGATACATATATTCGACATGATCATAAAGAGGGGCTTTGGATCAATCGGAGGAAAAGAAAAAGGAAAAGAAGTTGCATGTATGTAGATTGTGTTTTTTTTAGTTACTTGTTAAATGACTATGAATTGTACTTGTGTGTCTAATTTTTTTTTTGTAGATAGCTAGATGGCTTCTTCCGAATCGACTGTGAAGAAGAATATCTTCCGAGCCAGAGACAGTTGTATTCTTAAGAGAGAAATGAATACAACCGAGTGGGGGGGTATGTAACTTTACCCACTCAGATTGTATTCATTTCTATCTTTTAAGGCTGCCAAGATAAGTTGGGATAGGATCATAGATTCAACACAATCCAAGATAAGTTGGAATATAAAGATGATGCTCATATTTTAGTATTCCAAGCTTGACAAGGTAATAAATTAAATTACTTCAAAGGCAGAATTTGGTAGATTAATTAGTATTTGTGAATTAGTAACTAAGTATACTTGTCTAGTCGCTATGTTGCATACTAGGTAGACTTTATAGTGACTTGTGATGGCTGGTATATGGTATTTTTTGTTGTTACAGGTATTAGATAAATTTTGGATTGTCCATATTTTAGGGGAGACTTTGCCAAAATTTTGTTACAAATTTTTTGTATATGTATGTGTGATGTTTGTTGGTATTCTGTATATGTGTGTGTGGTGGTATTTTCTGTATGTGTGATTGTTTCCTTTCTTGTGAATCTTTGATGCAGGAATTGGATCACTTGTATGGAATGCGGCATAATGAAATAGCTATAAAAAAAAAAGCAATATAGATAGCGCTTTTTTAAAGAAGTGTTGTCTATTTGTGATAACAGATAGCGCTTTTTTAAAAAAGGGCTGTCAATGCTAAAAAATAGACAACACTTCTTTGAAAAAGTGTTGTCGATTATCAAATATAGACATCGCTTTTTCAAAGAAGCGCTGTATATTTCCAAATTTTCCAGTGCTCGCCAAACGCTGTTCTTTCACTAACGGGTGATTAGGCATCGGTTTTAAGTGCTGGCGAAGGCCAAAATTAAGCGTTCTTTATGTCGTTTTCTGTCGTAGTGATTATTTTAAAGGTAGATTTTGAAAAAACCTATGACAATCTTTGAATTAGACTTATTTAGAGTATATGTTGAATAGAATAGGCTTTTGTGAGAGGTGGGGGACTTGGATATGAGGACATGTTTTTTTCATGGGGTAGTTTATGTTCTTGTTAATGGCTACCCAACGGAGGAGATCCCAATGTGTAAGGATTTAAAGCAAGGGGACCCTCTTTCGGCCTTCCTTTTCCTGATAGTAGCCGCCAGTTTATGTGGTTTGGGAAATACCATTTCTTATGAGAAATTTGTAGGCTTTTTTGGTTAATGAAGATATTAATATTTCTTTGTGACGAATACAGATGCCAATTTATTAGTGGGGGAAGGTTATTATGGACAACTTGTGGGCCTTAAAGGATATTCTTCATGATTTTAAACTTGTGTCTGGCCTAAAGATAATTTTTTGCAAAAGTACTTTGTATGTTATTAACGTGGAAAAATCTTTTATGGTTGCAACTGCTAAATGGTTGCAGTCTTCCTTTTAAGTGTCTTGGTCTACCAATAAGTGAAAATCCTAGAAAGGTAGCTACATGGGTCCAATGGCAGAGGCTATGAAGAAGCGCCTAATATCATGGAAGGGAAATAAATTGTCTTTGGGAGGTCACATTGTGCTGTAAATTTTGTGCTATCTTGTCGATGTATGTTCTCTTGTTTTTTAAAACGCGTAAGGTGTTGCATGTGTTAACGGGGTTGCAAAGATATTTTCTTTTGTCAAGGAGAGATGACCCTCGTAAAATTTCATGGGTTAGCTGGGAGAAAATTTGCAAACCAAAATTGATTGGAGAGTCAGGAGTGAAGGATTGGGATTTGTTTAATTTGAGCTAACTAGCTAAGAGCAGGTGGCAATTTCTTGTTTATTCAGATGTTGTTTGGTTTCCTCTTTTATCATTTATGTATGGCAATATAGGGCGTTTGTGTAACATCCCGAATTTCTATGATCCTTATGCATTAGAGATTATAGAATTATTGTGTGTTTTTATAACTATTTTAGGGTTTAGTTTATAAGGGGGACCCTTAGGAAGGACTATATAGCCTTAGAATTGGGAAAAATCACTTTTTAGAAAATTCTGAGTCTGTGAATCGATTCACAGCAGCTGACAACGTTTTGTTAATTAGTAGGTCGCCTTGTTTCGGCCCGTTTTGCTTCTAAACATGATAAGATTTGCTGATCACAACCTAGACCTAATTACAAACACTACAACAAAAAAGCCAGTTAGAGACCGATTTTTCGGTCGCCATATAGGGAAAATCGGTCGCTATCGACTTTAGCAACCGAATTAGCTACCATAAAAAATCGGTAGCTAAACCACTGGTCGCTAACTATTAGCGACTGAATTAGCGACTGATAATTTAGCGACCGATTTAGGGACCGAATTTAGAGACCGAATTTAGCAATCGATTTAGCGACCAAATTTAGAGACCGCTTTAGCAACCAAAAATGACAATCGGAATGCCCAACATAGGTATGTCTTAGAGACCGATTTAGAGACCGATTTCGTCAATTTTAATAAATTTTTGGTCACTAATTCAGTCTTTAATATTCCTGTGGTAAAAAAAAAAATTTAAAAACAATACAATTTTTTTTTTCTTTGTACCTGATAGATTTATATCAAATTCTTCATACACACCAAAAAAAACACTTCAATATATTAAACATGCCAGTATCCATAATAAAAGACAATTGATATTTTAAATTAAGTCCTACATATAGTCATGTCAATGTGCAAAATAAAAAACATAGACTCATTACAAGACTATTAGTCCTAATAAAAGACAATATCAAAAGTTCACCATAATTCACTTTGTCAATCTAAATCTAACTCCTGATCATCATCATCAGTTTGTCCATATGAATCTAACTCCTGATCATCATCGTCAACTTGCTCTCCAGTAAATGGCATTTGTTGAAACTTCATGCTTTTCGTTAATTGTTTTATCAGGTTGTTGTTCCGCTCCCAGACTCTCTTGGTATTTTCCATTTCCTTGTTGGTATTTACCATTTCCACTCGGAGTTGATCTCTTTCTGTTCTCACTTCTTCCATTTGGTTTATGAGTTCATCAAGTTCCAGCCTTTAAACCGACTCTGTTGATGAAGAACATGACGTGTGTGAACTTTCAAAGGTAGGAAGCTAAACAGAGTTCACAGAAATCTATGGATGCTTAAATATTAAATAATGAACAGAGTTTAATAAACACAGAGTTTAATACCTTGAAGAAAGCATGTGTGTTGTTTAGCAACCTGATAATTTCAGTTGTGTAATTTTAGGTACTGCTGTACAGGGTGTAGCATAGGAGAATCCTATAGAAACATTAAATAATCAACATTATTTGGCAATCATCCCATGCTGATATGAGGTCCAATCACTAAAGGAATAAGCCAAAATAAATGTCATAGTGCTATCAGCTTAGAACTATCAGTCTATCAGCTTAGAACTATCAGTTTCTTAATATTTATACAAAAGTACTTAAAGAAGTTACTCTCATTTGTCATGGATATGCTATCATCCTTTGACATTGTTCACACTAAATGAAAAAGTAATACTCAGAATAAAAATAAATAAAGTTACTCATCATAATTTTCAATGCATTTGTAAGCATTGCTTTAACTACCAATCCCATAAAAAAGATATGCAGGATACGCATACAATAGATCCCACATACACATACATATGCTGTCAAACAGAAGGAAATGCAAATTGTAAAACTGAGCAGCAATATGATATATTTATATGGCATTAAAATTCTTATCCTGACTCAAAACACCAAAAGCATTAAGCACTAAACGAAAATTGTAACTGTTCTACATTTAAAATAGAAATCAGCAATTCCAAGTTGAATTTGATTTGCATGGATAATATTTATCCAATAAATATTTCTACTTTACCTTCCCCGAATCACTAATCATTTCACAATCCCTTAAACACATGCCATCCTCAATATCAAAATTTCACAATCCCTTAAACACACGCCATCCTCAATATCAAAACAAAAGCAATGCGCAAGAGGAAAAATGTCCAATTACCGGATAAGAGTGGGAGGATTCCAGATGTCAATGTTCCCATTGACTAATCCATTAGCAACGAGGCAGTGAGCGAAATCTTTGGAGGCAGAATTGTTCTTCCCCCACGAGAGACAGTCGAAGTGGTTGCAACTAGGGTATTCAGTAACGAGAGGCAGTTCCGAATCGTCGGACTGGAAATCGAGCTTGAAGTGTACGGTATGCATCAATCGTCGGACTGGAAATCGAGCTTGCTAAGTGTACGGTATGCATCAATCACCTTTGCAGACTGTTCAGCAGCAAAATCTCTTTCTTTCTAACCAATTGAAGTAAATAAAATAAAATGTGTTAGCTTCTCCACATCAATCACGTAGAGCTGTGATACGCGTTGTCTAAAGTTAAGAGAAGTTTAGCGACCGAAATATCGGTCGCTAAATATTCGGTCTCTAAATCTGTTGCTAAAATTGGAAATTATTTTTTAAATTTTTTATTATAAATAAAAATTCGGTTTAGAGACCGATATTTCGGTCGCTAAATATCGGTCTCTACATCGGTCGCTAAAATTGGAAAATATTTTTAAATTTTTTTTATTGCGAATAAAAATTCGATTTAGAGATCGATATTTTGGTCGCTAATTTTCGGTTTCTATATCGGTCGCTAATATATTTTTTGCGACCGATTTAGCGACACACTCTTTTGATCAATAATTCTAAGAATTCGGTCTCTAAATCGGTCGTTATTGTGACTAATTTTTTTCGGTCTCTAAATCGGTCACTAAATAACTAATTTCTAGTATTGAAAACCCAAAAGGACTCTAAACTTAATCTTTAGACCCTAGCACTCCTAGAGCTCTCTCGTTGCATTTGTCACTATTTCAAGTCATTCTCTTTCGTTTCTCCACCAAAATTGGACGTCGTCTTCAAGGCTACAACCAGAGAACTGCTCTCTTATTCTTCTTCTCATTCATTCTAATTTTAAGAAAGGGAAATTTGTTGGTATCTCTGACCCTTTCAATCCCTTATTTTTAAATTTTCCTTAAATTCAAATTTTAACTTTGGATTTGAATTCTTTGATCTTCGTTATGATAGGAATAGAGAAGGGAATCGAATTCGGAGCTCTCTAGGACCTTTATTGGTGGCTACGACTTCATTAAGGTATGAGGTGGATAATCATATGAAAAGAGGCCTAAGGCTTCAAATAGCATGTTAAGGATGTCCCGTGATCCTTATGCCTTTTGGGGCAAGTTAATTGTTGTTTATCATTGCAAGAACAATGATTTTGATTTATTTTTTTTCTATTTGCATTAGTTTTAAGGGCCTTGTATGAGCATTGATTAGTGAAATTAGGTGACTTGATGCATGATTAGTGTTATTTTGATGGTGTTTAAAATGAAGTGATGGTTGGGAGTATGATTTATGGTATGTTGATATTATTTGAATTATATGGTGGCATGATTCATGAGTTTTAGTTACTGTTTTGGGCTATTATTTTGACATCCTAATTACTTATAATATTAATTATCATAATAAAACTAGAGTTACGCAAAACACAACATTTATTTATTATCAAAACAGTAACGTACATTAGAGTTGCACATATGACAGGTTCAAAACAACAACTTTGTTCACAATGACCCAACCCATTGGCCGTGATATCGACACTGATTGGACTGGACTACTTGGTCTCTTGACTAAGGCATTTGGAACATCTGCTGCCACAATATCTCGTTCTCCCAGAGCTGGTTCCACGAACTGGTTGGTGTACTTTTATTAACCGACACATTATATATAAAGATAGCAAAAACAAGGGAGTAAGGATACATTTCATTTAATAAAACACGGTAAAACTTCATAAACCATAGTCAGTTAACATGCACACATATAAGCGCACACCACACACTCATTTCCTATTGCCTTGTCTAAGTTTACTGATCATAGCCTATATTCACTATCCAACCATTGAGAATCCACAGAGCATCTAACAGGTTGTCTTCTAACCCGTATGTAACCACTCATACGTTGGGGCACCCCCAGTTAGCAAGTATGTAATTGTTGTTCATATGGCTAACCCGCATTCAGCTATTACCCATATGATTGGTGCAATGTCTAATCATCGTGGTTAAGTCATACGCAGTAGCTGTTCGTACGGATAACCGTGCGCTTACTGCAGATTACACTGTGCGACAACACTGTCGCACACATCTTTACGAAAAATCTGTCGTATAAACCAGCTTCCTTATGTAACAGCTAATAACCATAAGGAGGCCCTAATCCTACAGCTTTACCTAGGGTTTTCATCTGATATTTTGTATGTACACGCATATACACAACCACCTACCATAAGGATCAAAATCCTAGTGTTGCATAAGGCAACCTACTTCTATCATGTTATGACACAATCTGTAACACCCTAACTCTAATTAGGGAATTACTTACTAATTTTAACTTAGATTAGAATATAAATGCTGAATTTTTTTTGCATACAAACGAATATTAAAGAATGATTCCTGTTTTTCAAATACTATACTATACTTTAGTTGGTAGAATTCCTGGATACATACGCGTCGTACAAAATACGTTAATAATATAGCCAACATAATTCAGAGTTTCGAAAGCGGAGTTAACTTTAATTATTACAACTTCTTTTTCAGAAGAATGATAAAGTAAAACAATTACAAATACATCTTATTCACACATAATACTAGGACACAACCTAGAACTTATGACGCGACTGGTGATCCGATGACTCGGGTCTCGTAGATAAGCGAGACCGAGCACAATCCAATGCTCTGAACCTCTTCAACAATCATACCTGAAAACAACGCCCCAAATGTGAGTTTATAAAACTCAATAACATAGACTTGAAATCATAAATATTTTTACCGCTGTTTTCAGCCATACGTGGTGTGCGACGTATGGAAAATCCTCCCCATAACATAAGTATAGTTATTTATACTCTCCTAGCAATTCCTCAAACATGATAATTCAAGCATCAATTACATATGCAGACATATGTCACAGCAATCACATGAATGTTCCCCACTTGGTCCAGCTCAAGCACGAAATGAGTAAAATCCTATTTAAAAGGATAAAACCAAGGGAGCCCCCAACGACACAGGTGGTAGCTAATCACTTACGATGGGGTTGCAGAGCGAATTGCAAACATTCCACACACAAACAATTCCAAACACACAAGTTTCAATCATTAAGAAACAACAATCATAACATCAAATTCATCACATATCATAAATGTGGTTAGCTATGCATGTCAATGCAGTATGGCAAGTTGTGTATACACCTGCAGCCTTAATAGGTCAGCAGTATGACGGGGACTACTTTCCCAACGTCCGAACAGAATAGCCTCTTCTTAGGCTTGCCACTACTTTGGCGTGCCTCTACTTAGACAATGCAGTGTCAACTCGCCTTTTGAAGTCTGTACGACCAATCAAACGCTACCAGTGACATGACAACTCGTCTTTTGAAGTCTTTAAGATTAATCAAACGCTCCGAGTGTCGATGCTCAACGGTTAGTACACATTCAAACAAATGCAACAATATGGCATGCTCACCATAGTGAACGCCCGAGTGATATCCAACAATTTCAACAATATGGCAAGTTCACCATAGTGAACACCCAAATGATATCCAATAAATTCAACAATATGGCAAGTTCACCGTAGTGAACGCCCAAATGATATCCAACAAATTCAACAATATTATTTTTCATATTCCAATCCAATCCTAATCACAATGGAGTAGATTCAGGCAAATTCACACATATACATACTAAGAATCAAAGGCATATTAAGAATCAAAACAATAGAATTCTTAACATGCTTAGTCACAAGGTTATAGTTCGACACTTCCAAGTTCAACAACAACACATCAATAACTCATTACCAATAACAACATTCATATGGTTAGAATCAACAAATAGCATTCAAGCATGTGACTCAGCTCAATCACTTTTCACATTCCAATTCAAACCAAGATAATTTCAACAAGGGTGTCAGGCAATTGTATACATACACCACTAGGAATTCAAGACATATCCAAAGCCAAGACAATCATGGAGCTTAGCATACATGAACCAAAACCACACTAAGTGAACACATACATACATCATAGTGCATACAATTTCACATTCAAGTAACTTAGAGCCCAAACTCATGCAAAAGGGCTAACTCACATGCTGAGCCGCTTCAAATCTGAATCACGCATATTTTCACACATAACAACAATTTGCATAATTCCGATTGGAGCTCAGTGGAACTCGCAATGGTCACAAACAACACACATTGGTTTAGGGGGGTTGGGGGCAGTAGCCAACCCTATTTCAGTCAGACCCCATACAAGACCATTTCAGATTAATTCAGAAACTAATTATAAAGCTAAAGAATTTAAATGATAAATCCTAGCACACCCTAAGGGAGGTTTTTAGGGAAGTCTATGTTACCTATAGCTCCTGAGAAGCCTTGGGGTGAAAACCCCAAAATTTCCAAATTTGAAACCCTAGTCTTCCTCCATTGAAATTAGTCTTCAAGCTTCCATCTTCATCTTCTTCATCAATTCGGTCTCTGTTTCTTCCAATCTCCCAGTCCCTAGATTTCTCTCAGCCTCTGGTTCTCTTTCTCACTCTCGGCCTCCACCTCTTTCTTTCTCTCCCTCGGCCTCCACCTCTCTCATGGTCGTGAACAGTGGCGCGGCCACCTCCATACACCGCCGCGCCACCACCAGCTGCCACCAACCACTACCCTTCATCCTTCTCCTCCATCGACCGCGAGCTTCTTCTTCTTCTTCTCTTCTCTCTCGGTTCTCTCTCTCTCAGCCGAGACTAGCTTCTGCTCTTCGTGGCGCGGTGGTGCGCCACCTCCTCCCGTCGTCGCGCACGCCGGAGCCCTCATGGCTCCTCCCCGTTCGTTCTTCCTCAATCGCTCGTCTCTCTCTCTTCCTCTCCTCTTCTTTCCCTTTCTTCTTTCTTCTTCTTTCTTTCTTTCCTTTCTTTTCTTTGTTCTGATTCACGATCAGAACCCCCGCTTTTTTTTAACATTAAATACTCCTTACACCCCACCTTCTAAATAATACACCCCCTCCTATATTATTTCACACAACATAAGTGTATAAGGGTTTGGGTCTATTCTTTTGGGTCTTCTAAAATTAGCCTCTTTAATACTAAATTAAACAACATTAGTTTAGCTTAATCCTTAAGAAAATTACCATTTTATCCTTTGATTCCAAATTGGTTTTAAACTACTAAATTAAGGCTAGGAACTATATTCTAATACTGAGAGATTAAATCCCTTATCCACTTAGGTTCTCTAATAATTAGGCTTAAGAATTTTGGGATGTTACATTACTCCCCACCTTTTAGGAATTTTGTCCCCAGAATTCGTCTTACCTTCTAACCGTATCCTTGTACAGGTTCTGCTCCATGTGCTTCCGCTGCGAACTCTAATTCTACGCCACTACGAATAGGTAAGTTCCTCTCTCAATCGTTCTAAACCATTGAAAATTCAGAAGGAATTAATAATGATAATAGATCAATTACCTGGAGATTTTGGTAATTCGGCTAACCGGTCACAAACTAAGTCTTATTCCCAATAAGGTTCTTATTAAGTTAAGGCGGAGTTTGTAATTGGTCAACAGGGTCACTTCATACACCGGCGAATGAATCTAGCGTCGACATTAATTTCTTTGAATTCCCACTGACATAGCTATAACTAAGACTCTTCTAGTCCAAAGACTATGATCTACTACTCTTCCTCAGGCTAGCTATTCCACCAAAGTCACTAGGCCTAGAGGACTTGGGGCTTGACTAACTTCAAGGTTCCCTAATCACAACTGAGGCATTAGAAGTTTGGTTCATCACCATCCCTTTTGATTCTAGAAAACACTAAGGTATTTTGAACCAAAAGTACTATAGGTTCTTTAGAAGGCTTTGGGGTTACCATTCAATTTAAGATCCATCCATAATAGTTAGGCCCCACAAACCTGATTAATTAACAAGCGTTGGGAACCTAAGCGATTATGAATGGCCATCCTAAACTGATCCAAACCGCCCGCTAAGAATCCTTACTTACCAATTCTAATTGTTGTAGAGCCAAGTGGTCACGACAAAAAGATTAACACAGTGTTGAACCATTCAAGGTTCAATATATCCAAAGTGACCTTCTCAAAGTTAATAGTTGAAAATTTGTCATGTTTACTAACACTGTTAACAGTAAGGTCGCCATTAGGAGCACTACCTATTGAGGAACAACTATGGAATCATTGATCACAAAATAAACACATAGCATAATCCTCAATCATAGTTAATGCAAACAAATTCTCAATATCACATGCCTATTCAATCATCAATATAATGAGAGTTAAAAAGGTCTCAAAATTCATGCCCCCTCAGCCTCTAAGCCATTGAAACAGAATTTAACAGAAAAATGGGTTTTTTAGAGTACCTAACTTCCCAAAACTTGATTCAAGCCATTCAATATCAAATCCAACCAAATAGAAATCAATATCAGTGATCAAACAAGTTCAAATGATGAATCAAACACTTTGCACACACTTATAACTACATGCAAAGCCAAACCATATCTCAAATTCCAAAATTCTACTGAAACTTCACTTAGCCATGCTCAAGACTTCTAAACTCATTCCTTTAAGCTTAGATAACCAGAATCCACCCAGCACCCCAACTATATGAACATACAAGGAAGGCAAGATAACCCTATGGTGGGACTTATTGGTTGCCCACACCTAATGTGAGAAGAATTCACAATGGCCACGAACATCATTGCATCAAAACATGAGCACATCAAACAACACATCATGAATCAAGACATAATTGAAACCTCTCACAAATCTCATGTTTCAATTAATGTAATATATATCAAATGAAGAAACAACATACTTAACACATGGGTTTCAAACAATAATGTAGTTAAAAATCCGCAAATCTCATTCAAGTTCACGGAACACATGACAATATTCATGCTTTAAGCAATTCAACTATTTCACAAACTCGTCAAATAGATCATACTCTCAAAGATTTTAAACAAGGATCAATCATACACATAATGGTAGCATCAAAGCATATTGCATGTGAATTACATCCAAAGGCATATTTTGCTTATCATAAATGCTTCAAATCTTTGAACATAACAAATATACTCATAAGGCAGTTAAGGGACATGCAACCTGCTTATGGTTCCTAACCAAAATTTATGCCAGGTTCACAACATCACGATTAAGTGTCTTTTAAGTAATAGGCACTCAGGATTACAAAATTTATGGACATATAATGGCGCGGAACTTGCAAAAACTTAGGATCAAAATGTTGAAAGTAAATGCATTCACCACATTGGGAGCAAGCCAGTCCAAATTTTGCACGCACAATTAGGCTAATGCATTACTTAACAAACAACCAAATTTCCCTCATGCAATAAGAAGGTTGAAACATCAAGGAAAGTCAAATTCTCACATGCGGTTATAAAACCAACACATCCAAGCATAACCATCCAAATTGAACATAAAAGAAATGTGAATTTTAACTCCAGTCATCAATACCTCAATTTTAGACATAATTAATATTCATGCAAGGAATTGAAAACAACCAAGTGGAAAATCAAAGTGAAAGAAATTCATTCATATAACTAAATTATAACTTTCCAATTTCCAAACTTTGTGTTTTCAAAACTTACACATATATCATGTAAAAAGATTTTTCGATACTTGAATCACAAGCATTTACCGGATATCAAAACATCGTATCTTTCACAAAGGTCGCGGTTTCTCCAAGAGCATCCCATAATACTCTCATTGTCCCGCAGCTACTTTGATCATCAACCTCGTCATACCAAAACTTTTGTAATGATCTTCCAGTGGTAGCAGAGTTTAACATGGCCACGAAGCTCAACTGCGGCCAGGTATGCATTCTGTGGACTTAGGCAGGCCAGAGTGGCTGAAATCCTTCACGACCTGAACTACTACTAGACGATCATTACGGAATTTGAAACTATATTTAGGAGTAATTACATATATGAGAATGTCTCACAAAAGAGTACATGCCTCTAATACTTCCTGCAAATCCTTGTCCTCCTCATTCCTGAGATGAATCCTTGAGGTGGCCTGCCTCAATAGTTCATAAAAGGGACTTAGAAAATTTCTGATTTACAGACACAACTGACGCTTTCCTAGACCGGATCACCTCTAGACACATAACTCACAGTCCGATAGAATCGAACTGCTCTGATACTATAATGTAACACCCTAACTCTAATTAATTTTAACTTGGATTAGAATATAAATGCTGAAATTTTTTTGCATACAAATGAATACTAAAGAATGATTCCTGTTTTTCAAATACTATACTATACTTTAGTTGGTAAAATTCCTGGAACAGTGGCGCGGCCACCTCCATACACCACCGCGCCACCACCAGCAACCACCAACCACCACCCTTCATCCTTCTCCTCCATCGATCTCGAGCTTCTTCTTCTTTTTCTCTTCTCTCTCGGTTCTTTCTCTCTCACCCGCGACTGGCTTCTGCTCTTCGTGGCGCGGTGGTGTGCCACCTCCTCCCTCGTCGCGCACGCCGGAGCCCTCGTGGCTCCTCCCCGTTCGTTCTTCCTCAATCGCTTGTCTCTCTCTCTTTTCCTCTCCTCTTCTTTCCCTTTCTTCTTTCTTCTTCTTTCTTTCATTCCTTTTTTTTCTCTGTTCTGATTCACGATCAGAACCCCCGCTTTTTTTTTTAACACTAAATACTCAACCCCACCTTCTAAATAATACACCCCCTCCTATATTATTTCACACAACATAAGTGTATAAGGGTTTAGGTCTATTCTTGTGGGTCTTCTAAAATTAGCCTCTTTAATACTAAATTAAACAACATTGGTCTAGTTTAATCCTTAAGAAAATTACCATTTTACCCTTTGATTCCAAATTGGTTTTAAACTACTAAATTAAGGCTAGGAACTATATTCTAATACTGAGGGATTAAATCCCTTATCCACTTAGGTTCTCTAATAATTAGGCTTAAGGATTTTGGGATGTTACACAATCAACCAATCAAAAAGACATAAAAGTAAACATAAAAACAAGAATATATATCACTTATAGATCATGTTATTAAACAAACGCACAAGTAATCAGACAAATAAAACCTAACTGGTTGATAAGTCTACGACGACTATCCTTAGTCACTGCATCTGGTAACCCCTCTCCTAAGGTGTTGATGATGTTAACCCCTAGTAGGGTTTGAGGAGCCCTATGCCTACTAACTGCTATAATCTACGAATATTTTCCCCAATTGAAAGGTTCTTCCCTTTACTTGGATTCCTCGCGTATTCCTACTCCTACCACGAACTCTTGGCCTTGACCCTCGACCCTTACTATCCTTTTTTCCTAGCCTCTTTCCTCGACCTTATTATTCTCTTTCCTTTGCCTTCCTTGAGCAAAACCTCCTCGCCAGAACAAAAACTAGGTATTTGGACCCGAATGACCAAAATACCTTATTTTAGAGAAAGAAAAGTTTAGTGAGAGAGCTCTTGGGTGAGCTTATAATACGATCCTTGAAGCTGTCGGGACTGAACCGGGAGTCGTGAAGGTGGAGGTGGTGATGACGCCACAATCGGGGATGAAAAATCTGATTAATAAGTCACGAGGACGCCACAACCGGCTATGGAGGTTCCAGTTGATAAGGCGGGGTTGAGCGCCACGGCACGCCAATAAGCTCTAAGAACGGTTCCGAGAACCAAAGAGAATCATCTCTGTTTTACTCAATCAAAATTCAACCTCTTTTATTTGTGATAAAGAATTACATTATATAGAGCCCTAGTCTCAATTGACTCAATGAATCCTAAATAATTAAAATAAAGATAAAATCAAACCCTAAAATTCAAATTTGAAATAAATCAAATCTAAATTAACTTAAAATCCTACTTAAAACGAAATAATTCTATTAGCATTCAAGCTTTTATTTATTTTTCCAAATAAAAATAGCATAACAATAATAACAACGTCCAACACGTATCAGGTCTCATAAATTTGCGCAATGATATTCATTAATTAGCTGGAGGTGATCTTGGTTAAGTTGTCTTTGGCCAATCAAATTTGTAGCTCCTGGAGTAATTAAAACCTTCAACCAATCAAAAGCAAGAGTAACTGTTTCCCTTTAACTTGCATGCTGGTGGGGCCACATGATATTTGAATTAGAATGTCATGGAATTGCATGCACCGGTCAAATTGATTGCAAGGCTTGATTAGAGCAACACATGCTAAAAATGAATGCAAGTAACACTACAACAGAAAGTGTTAAAAATGGCGCCACATAAACAGCGCTTGCCACTAAAATGCTGGCTATGATTGACTTTAAACAGTGCTTCTTCAAAGAAGTGCTGGTAAATATCAGGTTCCAGCATAGACAGCGTTTCTTTAACAAAACCAGCGCTTCCTTAACGAAACGTTGTCTTTTATTTGATCTTAACCAGCACTTCTCCAAGCAAGCACTAGCTAATATTCTGCGCAGTACATAAAGCAAACGCGCAGGATCATTCTTTCCTCTCTTCAAACACGAAAACGCCGCAACCTCACCCACAGATCTCCTCATTTCTTCGCTCTCTTCAAACATGAAAATGCCGCAGCCTCACCCATTCTCCTCATTTCTTCTCCTTTCTTCTTCTTTTTCTTTCTCTAACCCAAACGATCCTGTTCATCTTCTAATTCACCCGCCATTTGGTTCTGCTTTTGTGCTTCTTCAGAGTTTGAAGCGCTTGAAGCAAATTTTCATCTAGCCCTCGCCTTTAGTCGCATTTGAAGTAACTCCTTCAGTTCCGAGCTCGACATCTTCTCGTCATCGTTGTCAAACTTATTGACAATCTCGCGCATAAATGACAGATCTGGTGGAACGTGGACATGGTTGATACAGATCTGGTTTCGCCCAGCTTCTCGCACATCTTGTGAGCTCTTCCTCGGCGAGAAGAGTTGTCTCGTTTTTGTTTTTCCTCAAATTAGCAAATCGCTAAGAGAACAGTGCTTACCCTTGTCTCGCTGTCGTCTTCCTCTGTTAAGGTATGTTCTCGCTTGCTTTATCTCGCTTGCTTCCCACTTCTCAGATTAGGGCTCAGACTTCCACTTTCTAACTAAAATGTAACAACAAATATTAAACATTTCGACCTTTTGAGATTGTAATGGTTTTAATTGAATACCAAGATTGTGATGTCATGGATGAGAGTAACCTGTTTGTTCAGTGTGCCATTACCTTGAATCCTTATAATTGAATGTGGCAGAGTTTCCTCTTCTTCCTCTCCTGTACTTAATGAATCAAAATGCTCATAGCATCTCTTTTTGTAGAAAGTTGCTGCAAGCTATGTGTGGCTAGCTTCAAAATTGGAGGAAAACCCTAGAAAAGCCAGACAAGTAATCGTTGTTTTTCACAGGATGGAATGCAGGAGGGAGAACTTGCCCATGGAGTATTTAGACTTGTATTCCAAGGTCAGCATGTTCCCATTATCCCCCCCTTAATTCTTTTAATACACTTAGATGCAATGAATATTGTTTCAATAAATTATAGTCATTTGAATGATTTTCTTTTCTTTTCTCATGAACAGAAATATGTTGATTTGAAAATGGAGTTGAGCAAAACAGAGAGACATATTTTGAAAGAAATGGAATTCATTTGTCATGTTAAACATCCTCATAAGTTTATTTCAAATTACCTTGCTACCCTTGAAACACCTCTAGAACTGAGGCAAAAAGCTTGGAATCTGGCTAATGATAGGTACAATACATAATTGTTGGTAAGATGATTATTATTATTATGACGATGATAATGATGCTGGTTGTGTATATTATTGGCATGCCCCTGTGTTCCACTCCATGTCGTACCCCATGATTCATTAGTCCTATAAGATCCCTGGATTAGATTGTATTTTTGTCCTGTTAAATTTTGGAATGCTTGCTTCTTGTATAAAAGCCTGTGTCTCCAGTTTTATAATTTACCAAGGTGATTGATTATACTTGGATGACATATGATGCCGAGTGATGGATTAATCCACATAGCACATTACACAATATGAAGAGAAACATAATCTTGACAAAGCCTTCCATGACATTTATATTCACAACCTGATAATGTAATTTCATCCCTTTGTAGATTTAATCTGTGCAGTGATAAAGTGAAAACAGAGGATGTTATAAAAATGAGTAGATGTTTTGAATTGGCTTTTGTGTTTTTAATTGACTTTTATTTTCACCCTGCACTATCATACTCTTATTTGTGTTTGAATTGGCTTCCTCTTGAGCCCTAGTATTTTCATTTGTGTTCGGTAACAATTTTGTTTACTAAGCTTGTTTGAATCTAAGGTTGAAATAAATTGGAACCTTGTGAAGTTTTTTTTAGATCACATTTGGGTTTGTTTTGAGTGTCTCTAAACATGTGGGGTTATATTCTTTGCCCCCTATCCATGTTTGTAATGTAGAATGTGAGTGAATGTGTTGCTGCTACTTGCTAGATAGTTTTTTAATATCTTCTTGAGAGAAAATTTGAAATGGGATTTGGCAATGAGGTTCACTCTGTTGGAGAATTCAATTTAGATGCTAAGTGGCTTATAGATCCCAAACAACTATTTGTTGGTCCAAAAATTGGGGAAGGTGCTCATGCCAAATGCCAAAGTCTATGAAGGAAAGTAAGTCAAACTTTTATTTTTGGAATCAATTTTGGTTATTGAATACTTCTACCATAAGTAAGTCAAACTTGACATACTTTCCCTTTCCCTTGGCCCTAATCCTCCTCAACCAATTTACTTTGAGCATGCACTCAGTGTAGGAGCATTCCATGCATTACAAAAGGGAATTCTTGTTTCTGCTTCTGCTGGAAACTCGGTTTTGCCACGTACTACTGGAAATGTTGCTCCTTGGATCCTCACTGTTGCTGCTAGCACGGTAGACAGGTATCCTCTGCATTATTTATCTGTAAAAGCACACAAACTTTATTGATGATACATGTTTTGCATTCTAAATAACTTTTTTGCTTCTTGTTCTTGCCTTCTTGGGAGCATAACTTGAAGTTGTAATTCGTTTCCTATAATGACATTGAAAACCTTGCTGGTGATGCAGAATTGAAGGACAACCCGATCATCTTTTATGCAGGTAACTTCCTTTGTTCTTTGTTGCTCGTTAATTATATTTATCTTTGTTAATGAGTTATTTTGCAAATGCTCCTTTGCATTTTTAATTTGTTCCTACCCCGCTACTAACCCGCTACTAAATGATCTTTACATGTTATTGATCTTCTTGATTGCCATTGTTTCTATATATAATCCAAATGACACAGATCTTCATCCTTATTCTTTTTCCTTACATAACTTGTGTATTTAGTTCTTCCTCTTTGCCCTTGTTATTTTCATGATGCACATAGTGTACTTATTTAAACAGTAAATATCAACTCAATTCTATATATAGTTTGATATAGTTTGGTTTTTGTGATTGTAGATGTTGTCACTGCAATGCTTATTTGTGCTGCTAGTAAAAAACGTCAGGCGACGTACAGTTCAAGTTTACAATTCCTTGGCCATCATCACGTATCAGAGAAATCAGGTTGTTAGCGTGAGCTACAAGTGTGATTCCTTTGTTGAAATTTCAGATGTTATGGTTGGGTGTGCCAGACAGTGTTATGAAATATCTCATTGATCATTATCTAGGTTTTTAGCTTCAGATTCTGAATATATTCGTCAAATGTATTATGTTGTGGGTATGGATATATCGTGTTAGTCTTGTATTTATAAGTGTGACAAAGAATACTTTTATGAAGCTTCATGGGAATTTTGTTGACCATTTCTGGAAAATTATGTTCTGATTTAGATATTTATATTGACTTACAATTTTGTTGACCATGTCTGGAGCACTAAATGCAATTTTAGCAAAATATTTATTTTACTGGTTTTTTATACTAAAAAACAGTTTTTTTGAAGGGTGAATGAAAGAGAAAATGTGAAAAATCAATTATTATTATTTTTTTTAAAAGGAGAGGAATAGACAGCACTTCCTTAAGGAAGGCTGTTAAAGGTCTACTTTTAGCAGCGCTTCCTCAACGGGGCGCTGTTAAAGGTCTACTTTTAACAGTGCTTCCTCAAGGGGGCGCTGTTAAAGGTCCACTTTTAACATCGCTTCCTTGAGTAAGCATTGTTAAAAGTAGACCTTTAACAGTGCCCCCTTGAGGAAACGCTGTGAAAAGTAGACCTTTAACAGCGCTTCCTTAGAAAGCGTTGTCTATGTCCAAAATTCCAGCGCTCGCCGAACGCTGTCTTTTTAAAGCACAATCCCAGTGGGTGATCAGGCAGCACTTTTAAGCGCTGGCGAAGGCAAAAAATAAGTACTGTCTATGTCTTTTTCTGTTGTAGTGTAATTTCAAATTTAGGTGCAGGTCTGGCCAAATGTACATATGGCACAAGGAGCTCTTTAGGATAATTCTAGGTGCTACGAATTTTCTATGAGACATTCTATTCAAAATAGCTCAACATCCATCTTTGCAAGTGTAGGGAAATCGCGCAATAATCAAAGATAAAACGCAGCGGAAAAAAAAAATTTCCCTTCCATGGATCCTTGCGAATGGTCATGATTCAGGGATTACGTTGGTTACCTCTTGTAGCGCTGAGGCCAGATTGCCAGGCGAGCGGAGTCAAGCACGAGCATCGTACTGATGACAACACCTCTATGCAGTCCACACGAACAGACTTCGAATGGGAGCGGCCACTGTCTACTGTGCTAGTTGACGAACGAAGCCGGCAATCACGAATGCACCCAAGGTCTCTCAGTACGGCTAGGGTTAATTCCTTCTCTGAACTTTCAGCTTAAGTGTTCTATTTATAGAACCACTTAAGATTGATCTAGCGGCGCACCGTAGCTTACCATGTGTTGCGTTGCTCTTGACTTATGATGGTGCGTCATGAGAGCGCACCATTGAATAAAACGAGTCTTACTCACTTATATTTAATCCCCTATTAATCTGTTCTTATGTGTGTGACCCTGTAGGTTCCCGTAACGTTTGTAATAATATTAAATCACTGTTTAATATTATAAACAGAGAGCGGTGTCTAGCAACACATCACTGCTACCCAAGTAATGAGAATGTCAGTGTTATGACGTAACCTTTCCGTGATAATGATCATGTGTATAATTACCCTTTTGCCCTTATATCCATATTGAACACAAGGCATAATGTGTGTCACCCCTGTATAGTTCAACATTATATTTCTTGATACCCAAGTAGACTAAGTAACAACAAATAAGATCAATATCTCATATTGACTTATTTCAGCATGGCCATGCATTTTTCAGTCATACTCTATCAAGGGGCCCACAGATATTACTCCTGCTATGTAGAAGGGGCAAATCCTATCTAGGTCACTCATGTCCCTCTGCATGACTTGTGGAGTGCCCAGTTAACCTACTTTATAATTATCTTGTTACAAACAATGTTTGATGGCAACAAAAAACTCAACTCCTCATGTAGGGACCATAGTGGTTTCAGGTCAAAGGGTGGAATACACCACTATCACTATGAGAACAACTTATGACACTTACATAACGCACTATGTGATATTCTCATGGCGGGTCAATCCAGTACACAATTACCCTAATGTGTACCTATGCGGTGGCTTGATATCTCATATCTATAACATGTGAGATAAGGTTATCAGTCCACCCACATAATAGTCTTAAAGCATTATTATTGCCCTTATTGATAATAATACTCGACTACGGATATTTAAGAGTAAGTGCTATAGTATCTCACAACCGAGTCATCTACTCGATGTACTATTAAAATTGAACTTTTACTCAATGACTTTATTACGTTGAAATAAACATAATAACTAAAATGCCTCATATAATAGATAAATAACATGATCCAAATGATAAGTTCGAAAGGAACTACATTGGCCTCTAGGGCTTATACTAACAGCAAGAACTTTTTATTTGGTATGTTTGTAGGTTTCCTTCCACATAGTTAAAGAATCCATTATCACATTAATGATGCAAACTAAGGATGGCCAATTTTGCAAAGAAGAACTAAGCCAATTATGGAATAAGAAGAACCAAATTGGATTTTGTTCAAACATATATTTTCATTGGTGTTGACATCTCTTTAGTGATTTAGTTGTATCTTAAGCTTTGGATATCCGATTGAGATGTTCTTTGATCAGTTGGAAAGCTAAAATAATTACCTACGAGTCGTATTTCACATTTGAAATTACGATTCGGCCTCTATAATGGATAAAAATGGCATGCAATTTTCATACAAATTTCTACACGGGATTTTCTTTTAGTTTATGTTTTTTTGTGTTTTTTTCCAACCATGTATTGGGCTTGGGTTTTTGCACTAGGTTTAGCCTCCTTATGCTCATAGGTGCTGCTTAGGATTAAAATTAGGGTTAGTCTTCACCTCCTTAGCCTATAAATAGGAATGTACTTCCTATCATTTGGTAGTTTTGAATAATATTGAAAGTTGGTCCTTTGTGAGTTTAAAGAGTTGTGCCTCTTTGTGGGTTCATGGGTGAACCTTTCTTAGTTCTTATCATAGGTTTTCATACCTTTGTGGATAATCCTCACTGGACTTATCACTCTCTTGAGTGTGGCGTCTTCTTCCATTTTAAATCTTCGCCATTTTGTTTTCATTTAGTTCAGTATAATTTTCATGTCCTTTATATTCACGCGTCCACTTTAAAGTTTCAACTTTTATGTGCATAGTTCTTCAACTTCTTCATTCTTGTGCGCCATTTTCATAATCAAGGTCAAAGCTTGCATCTTTGCTTGCTCAAATTTTATAAAATGTGCGCCAACCATAAATATTAAAGAAGTATTACTTAAAGTTTATTTCTTTTCTTCTTTAATTCGTTAATAACAATAAATCAACTCAAGGACGATCCGTAAAAACTAAATGCATCCATCTTGGATCATACCAGCTTAGAATGGGCAAATTAAACCAAAATCGGCCACCTATTTATAGGCTGGTATAGGTTCGCTCGCGTCGCGAGCTACCCTTCTCGCAACGCGAGGGGACTTCATGTGGCAGTCCGAAACGCATGCAGAGCGACACTTCTTTTGACCTCGTCACATCGCGACTAGATTGACACTCACTTGTAGCATTTTTTGAGAGCTTTCCAACATTGCAAAGAACGCATCAGTCGGACATCCGTAGCTCAAGTCATGGCCAAAGCAGTGATAGGTTGTCCATAGGAAAGTTCTTGACCTAGTTTTGCTCCCGATCTACATAACTTTCTAAAAGTCCTAATTTGGATTCCTAAATATCTAAATTAACTTAAGAAAACACAAGCACACATATATAAACAAGTAAAACCTAAGATACTAAAATTGTGGATGTCACAATTATCTTGTGATTTCATGCCTAGAGTTAGTAAGGGGTTGTTAATATTAAATTTGGATGTGATTGATATAGGTTTTTGAATTAGAATTAATTAGAGAAGTGAATATGTGCAGAAATTTGATAAATAGGATGATTATGTTAAATAATTGGATAAGGAACCTCTAATGGAATTAAAAATTGGTATAGATCAATAAGGACTTTATGTGGAGATATTTGAATTAGTTTAAATGAATGAGTTATGGATTAAAGGAGTTAAAGAAAGATAAAGAGATAAGATTAGAGATTTCATGATAAGAGACCTTAGGGACAATTTAGTAACTGCCCCATATGTTGGATTGGATGTGGGTTCACTTGGGAGAGGTCCCCAACTCGCGAAAGTGCAGAAAACAGATTTTACTGCACTTCTGCAGGTCTTGTAAATCGATTCATACTTGCTGTAAATAGAACTGATGAATTGAATTCATGAATCTATTCATGTTTGCGCGCTTAGACTCACAATGGGTTTTTGGCCCTGAATTGATTCACAGGGGCTATGAATCGATTCATGCCCCTGATAATTGTTTAATAATGAATTTAAATGACTTATAAAGGTTGGTTAAGGGTAGTAACCACCTAACTTGCTATATGCTTAATATATGACTTGTTTTGGAGGGAAATGACTCATTACCCTCATTATTTAATTATTGGTCACGGGTTTGTGACCAATGTGTGGATTGTAGTGAGAGGGTAAAGATTTTTACCCTCGTTGCTTGTTTATTGGTCATGGGTTGTGAACAATGTGCGGTGATGACTCGATTGTATACTTGATGGGTTTGTTGAGTATTTGGTTTCTGGGAAACTCATCAACGAGTTTGTTGACGTAGTGGACCCCATGATCGCTGATCACGAGAACGTGGTTGGATAATGACTCCATAATTGAGTTACACATGCTGATGGACACTTAGGCCAGTTTTCGCACATCGAGGATGTGGTGTCGCTTGTGTGATGAGTAAACGATTTCATGGGGAATAGTTTAGAGATGACCACGAGGAGCTCTGCTCGTCCTTGCAGGTATTTTCCAATAAGGGTCTTACGTAAAGGCGGGGCGCTGCTGGGGCGTCCCATTCATATACTGGATCACCATTCAGTCTATATCTCTGGATGTCGAGGGCACTCTCATTGTAACACCTGAGGACGAGATCGACATCGTATTAGGACGACGTATCGAGACCTCGACCAAGACCTTGTGTCGAGATCCCATGCCAAGATCGTTTGCCGAGGTCATTTGCCGAGCTGAGGAGACTGCGTGCACTAGCTGCTGAGCTGAGGAGGTCGGGTGTCGAGCTGAGGAGGTCGCATGTCGAACTGAGGAGGCCGCGTTCACGAACTCGTGTTAGAACCTTGTGCGCTTGCACGAGCACCCTTGTCGACATCGTGTCGAGATGATACCTCGTATTCTTTCGAACGTTATTCAGCGTTATTATTATATTGTTTGTAATTATTATATTGTCGGCTTGCCATTCTCGTCGCGTGTCTAGACCGTTGACCGACAGAGTAGAGGGTAATTATGAGAGGACGATTAGACGGGTAGATGATTGATGGGATTGGCATCTTATAGCTGAAGTTACGATTATACCCTTCTCTCACCAGCTGTATACCACGACCGATTCCCTCAAACACTCATTCTTTCTATTTTCTTCTTTCTTCTTCCTTCCTTCTGCTCTGAGTTTCGTTGTTTTTCTTCAAAAACTTCCATCGACGAAACCTTGAGTTCCATCGAGATTCTACATCAACTTTCTTCATCAACCTTGTTCATCATCATCTTCTCGACCTATATCTCGCCTGCTCGATCACCATTGAGGTATGAAGAACAGATTTTTCTTTTCTCCTGTGCTACTGTTTAGCGCTACTTTTCCTTCCTTTTTTAGCCAGTTTTATGCTTCCAAATCATGTCAAACTGATGGGTTTTCTTCTTCACGATATTACCTATCTTTCTAACCGATTATTTGAGCTTGAAAAACAAATTTTCTTCCTCTGTTTTTCTGCAATAGGCAGTGCCCAGAAACTCTTCATTTTCGGTCTATTTCGATTTCTTGTTTTTCGTTTGTTGCTTCTGGTTATTGTTGTTGTCGATCTATCTGTTGAAGCATCAGATAATCTTTTTCATGAACTTTTGATCGAAAATCCTAACTTTGTGTTAGAGAAAAAATATATTTCAAGTTCTTGAGTTTTATATTTTCTGGGTTGTGGTTAAGTTTGGGAAGAGAGCTAAGTGTATTAGAACCCATAGATCGAACTGAGTTGTGTTTGTTTTAGGAAGTCTGATTCCCGAGATCGTGTGATTTCCGAATCAAGGTGTACGAGAGAGCGAATCCGAGGACGTGGAAGCAGCGGAATCGGATCGAGGCTATGCGTGTCGAGGTCGGTGAGAAGTGTGCGTGTCGAGGTCGATTGAGGGCGATGCGATGTCGAAGTCGTTGTCGAGCTCGTTGAAGACAGCCGTGTCGAGATCGAGTAAGAGAAGTCGTTGTCGAGCTCATTTGAAGACAGCTGTGTCGAGGTCGTTGTCGAGCAGCATTAACTTGGAGTTCGGTAAGGGCGCTTCACATTAATACTTTCATAGTATGCTAGTGTAAGGGCACTTCATATTCCACGTGTTTATGTTATTGTGTATGTGTCGAGCTTGAAATGTTGTGATATGATTGAGTTTTTGCATGTATTTAATATGTGATTGAATATATGTCGTGAATTGTGTATTGCATGTTGAATTGCGTTTCTTCATGTCGAGCTTGCTCTTTTTATTTGACATGCGGTTGAATATCTTGTGTTTAACTCTTTGAATATCGTATGCGGCGAATTGTTCATCGAGTGAGCGAGCTAGGTGAGTCGTATGGCATTTTTGAACCGTGACCCGGATAACTGAGGGTGCTAGGTCCCCTTTTGTTTACGGGAGATTGACTAGACGTCGCCACGCTATGGGACCTGAGTTGACTGTCCTAGGGAGAGCGAGGATCCCAAGGCTTCGGCTGGACTTTCCGACATCTGATGCAGCGTGTGCATTAGGAAAAATTGTCGAGTCGAGAGAAAATGGATTTGCGAGTTGTGTCGAGTTAGAGTGAGATGGTCGAGTCACGTCGGTGAATGTTATACTTCTTGTTTGCTTATATCTTTTATGTCGAGCTTATCTTGAATTGTTGAGAAGTTGACCCTTTCCGTGGTGCCTTCAATCCATGACGGTTACCCAGGCGGTGTCGAGCGCAGGGAACTTCGGCGATAGATGATGCCGAGGAGGAGCTCGACGAGGACCCGAGTGGCGACCTCTATCTGTCGTGATTGTTTATGTTTGTTGGATGTTTGTTTTTACGAGGACTGTGCCGTTTTCCTTTTGTGTTACGAGGTCGTGACCAGTTTGGGCGATGTTGTTTTGTTGTTTCAGGGTAGAGTGGTGGTCTTACTTTTGAGCGACCTGCGTGGAGTCTGGAAGTACCCCAGGGTATGATTGCTCTTTTGAAGTCGTCGTACCTTAGGTGTATTTTCTTTATACTTTGCTACCCTGTATTTTGTATACATTATTATTTCGAGTGATATATATATATGTATGTTATGCATGTATGTTTTATTAGAATTTAAGTCTTGTGTCTTAGTTGCACCATGTTTCGAAAAGCTGTAATTACTCTGATGTGCACGAGTTGGTTTTATAAAAAAAAATATATCGTATTTTTAAAAGGCACAAGAGTTTCGTTTTAAAACACATCTCATACAGGTTTATGTTGAGCTCGGTGTGTTGAGCTCGGTAACTCGAGCTCGGTATATTGAGCTCGGTAGCGGTCCGGAAGCGGTCGTTACCTTTGTTGGTATCAGCGCTTGATTCGACCAGATGTGCATAGGAAGATTTGGGTGGTCCTTTGTGTCGGGTTATGTGTGTTGGGTACCTAGTTGTATTATGTTGATTCTTTGTTTGATTAAGTGAAGCACTTATTGCTTGAGAAATTGTTTGAACTGTTTCTTGATTGAAGCGGTGTGTTTTAACACATCCTTGTTGTGAGATTAGCGGGGTTTTGAACTTTGTGGAATCTAATGCCACCTCGTAGGAATACGGCAATACAGCAACCGAGAACGTCGACATGGAACGAGCAATTCAAGCTATGGCCGAGATGGCGGCAGCCATGGCTCAACAATCAATTTCTATGACTCAACAGGCTAACGCGATGGCTCAACAGGCGGCGTTAACTCAGTGAACTTGCGGCAGCAATGAAGCGAGCGAAATCTTTGAAGCTAGAGGATTGGCCGACTTCAGGAAGCATGATCCACCGAAGTTCTATGGTGAGCCAAATTCGGATAAAGCTGATCTTTGGATGCAAGAGATCGAGAAGATCTTTGAGGCACTCCATTGCCCGGACAACGTGAAGGTCGACTATGCCACCTACTTACTGCTAGGAGACGCAGAGTATTGGTGGAGAGGAGTGAAGCAAACGTTTATAGCAGAACATCGCGAGATGACCTGGGAGCTTTTTCGTGAAAGGTTCTTGGACAAGTACTTCCCAGATACTGCACGAGCCGAGAAGGAGCAAGAATTTCTTCAATTGCAGCAAGGCAACTCGACAGTGTCCGAGTATGCGGCCAAGTTCGAGTCGTTGGCGAGGTATTTCAGTCCATTCCGTGATCGAGTTGATCAAAGATGGTTAAGTGAGAGATTCCAACGGGGATTGAGATTCGACATTCAGAAGTCAGTGGTGTCGTTGAGGATCCGAAACCTCCAAGAGCTGATTGATCGATGTGTCGAGGTAGAAGGAGTGAGAAGCCACAAGAAGAAACCATTGTAGGCGGACGGTGAGACCCAGTGCGGGGCGTAGATTTGCATGAAAGGAAAACAACCGCGAAGAAGCCTTACGACCAGGCCTCGGGGAACGACAACAGGGGACAATATCGTCAGATGATCCAGGGAGCGAGGAGTGGAGGTCGAGCCGTGTCGAGGTGACTTGCTACCGATGTGGAAAGCGGGACATTACGCGAGTAATCAGATTTCGAAGGAGGAGGTGTGTTTCAACCGCAAGAAGCCAGGGCATTTTGCCAAGGATTGTCCTACACCTAAAGGCTGAGCAAGCGATGCTTGCGGCAAGAGCCAAAGGAAGCGTCAAGTGGCTAAAGGCGAGTTTTACGCATGAGTGGCGAGGAAGCGAGCAGTGATGATCTTATCCAAGGTCAATGTGAGATCGAGGGTAAATCCTTATCCGTTCTTTTTGATTCGGGTGCAACACATTCCTTTATTTCTTGATTGTGTGAACCATTTGAACTTATTTGTGGATCGCTTACCGTTTAAATTAGTAGTTACAACCCCAGTGCTAAAACCTTAGTCACAAACCTTGCATGTCTTAATTGTGTAGTGATTATTGAGTAGAAAGTTTGTGGTCAATTTGGTTTGTTTGCCTCTTAAGGGCTTAGATGTCATCCTCGGGATGGATTGGTTGTCACACCACCATGTCCTTTTAATTTGTGCGTAAAGCGTAATTTTTCCGGACCTTGGAGTCTCCAATTATCTTTACGCGAACGTATTGGAGTTTCTTTGAAAGAAGGAACTAGGGAATACATGCATCTGGCTAGTTCGGAAGTTTTCCGGCAGATCGGCGTGAAGAATGTTCGGTGGTGTGTGACTTTGAGGGCGTTTTCGAAGACGTGCCAGGGTTACCACCAAGACGAGAGGTCGAGTTCTCCATCGACTGATTCCAGGAACAGACCGATTTCCAAAGCGCCATACAGGATGTCTCTGCCGAGATGAAAGAGTGAAGTCCCAGATCGAACACTTGGAGTCGAAGCAATTCATACGACCGAGCGTGTCACCGTGGGGAGCTCCAGTGTTGTTGGTTAAGAAGAAGGATGGACGATCAAGGCTGTGCGTGGACTATCGCGAGCTCAACAAGGTTACTGTGAAGAACCGTTATCCGTTACCACGTATTGACGACTTGATGGATCAACTTCGTGGAGCGGCGATCTTTTCCAAGATAGACTTGAAGTCGGGCTACCATCAGATTCACGTGAAGGAGGAAGATGTCGCCAAAACAGCTTTCATTACTAGATACGGTCACTACGAGTACTTGGTGATGCCGTTTGGAGTGACGAATGCGCCAGCTGTGTTTATGGACTACATGAATAGGATTTTCCATTCGTTTTTGGATCAGTTCGTTGTAGTGTTCATCGACGACATACTGATCTACTCGAGGAACCGAGAAGAGCACGCAGAACACTTATGTCGAGTACTGCAGATATTACGAGATAAGCAACTCTATGCCAACCTGTCGAAGTGTGAATTTTGGCTTGAAGAGGTGAATTTTCTTGGTCACGTGATTTCCAAAGAAGGGATAGCTGTGGATCCAACTAAGATTGAAGCTGTGCTAGCGTGGGAACAGTAGAAGGCAGTTCTGAGATCAGGAGTTTTGTCGGCTTAGCAGGATATTACCGAAGATTCATTGAAGGTTTCTCGAAGATTGTCGCGCCTCTTACACGACTGACGAGGAAGGATCAACCTTTTGCCTGGACCGAGGAGTGTGAAGCCAGTTTTCAAAGACTGAAGGAGCTTTTGACGACAGCACCTGTGCTGATTTTGCCTCAACCCGAAGAGCCTTACGAGGTATATTGTGATGCGTCACACCAAGGATTGGGATGCGTGCTGATGCAACATCGGAAGGTGGTCGCGTATGCTTCAAGACAGCTTAAGATTCACGAGAGGAACTACCCTACTCACGACTTGGAGTGGCGTGATAGTTTTTATTTGAAGATATGGAGGCACTACCTTTATGGGAGCACTCTTCTTTGTTTCAGCGATCACAAGAGCTTGAAGTACCTGTTCGACCAGAAAGAACTCAACATGCGTCAGCGAAGATGGACAGAATTTCTCAAGGACTACGACTTTACGTTGGAATACCATCCCGGTAAGGCTAACGTAGTAGCAGATGCATTGAGCCGGAAGAGCGTTTTAACCTCGGCGATGATGATCAAGGAGTTGGAGATGCTCGAGAAGTTCCGAGACTTAAAGTTGAGTGTCGAAGTTTCACCGGGGAAGCTGAGATTTGGTATGCTTACCATTTCTAACAGATTGTTGGACGAGATCCGAGACCAGCAAGTTCATGACGAGCTTCTGCAAGAGAAGATTCAGTTGATAGCGCAAGGGAAGGCGACAAAATTTCAGGTCGGAGCGGACGACATCTTGAGATGCAATGGCCGAGTGTGCGCATACTAACGATCCGAAATGAGGAAGTTGATACTCGGCGAAGCGCATAAGAGCAACTTTAGTATTCACCGGGAGTTACGAAGATGTATCAAGACTTGAAGAAGCATTTTTGGTGGTCAGGAATGAAGAAGCAAGTGGCGAGCACGTAGCTTCATGTTTAACGTGTCGAAGCGAAGGTGGAGCACCAACGACCTGCGGGAATGCTACAATCGCTGACGTGCGGTTTGGAAATGGGACGATATTTCCATGGATTTCGTTGTAGGTTTGCCGAAGACGCAGAAGAAGAATGATTCGATTTGGGTGATCGTCGACCGATTGACCAAATCTGCTCATTCTTACCGGTGAGTCGACATACAACGTGGAAAAGGCGGCCGAGATCTACATCGCGGAGATAAATGCGACTTCATGGAATACCCTCTTCGATCGTGTCGGACCGAGATCCGAAGTTCACGTCTCATTTTTGGAGGGAATTGCAAGGAGCGATGGGAACCGAGCTCGAGCTTAGCTTCGGCATATCATCCACGCATCGACGGTCCGACCGAGAGAACGATCCAATCACTTGAAGATTTGTTGCGAGCTTATGCGTTAGATCACCGAGGAAGTTGGGACGACGTCTTACCATTGGTGGAGTTCACATACAATAACGATTTCCATGCGAGTATTGGAATGGCACCTTTTGAAGCGTATGGGCGGAAATGTCGACGCCTCTTTGTTGGTACCAGGGCGGCGGCGAGCGTAAATAGGACGGATATGATCCAGCGGACTCACCGAGAAGATCCGTTTGATCGAGAGATCGGATGCGAACATCTCAAAGTCGACGTAAGAGTTATGCAGGCCAAGCGGCGTCGACCACTCGAGTTCGAGGAAGGAGAACATGTATTTCTTAGAGTCACCCCCACTCTTTGGAGTTGGTCGAGCGATCAAATCCAAGAAACTTACCCTAAATTTATTGGACCTTACGGATTCTCCGTCGTATTGGTCGGTGGCATATCGATTGCCTTGCCACCATTCTTGTCGAACATCCACGACGTCTTCCATGTCTCACAATTGCGAAAGTATATTTCCGACCTCTCATGTCATCGAGCGGATGTGATTCAAGCGAAGGGCGACTTATCTTTGAAGCATCACCAGCAAGGATCGTTGATCGGAAAGCCAAGCGATTCTTGGAACAAAGAGATTCAACTTGTCAAAGTTGTGTGGGATCGAGAAGGCGGAGATGCGACTTGGGAGCTGGAGGAGAAGATGAAGACTTCGGTACCACTGAACTTTTCCGAGGTAAGAATCTTATTTGCAATTTCGAGGACGAAATTTTTTAGAGGAGAGATTGTAACACCTGAGGGCGAGATCGACATCGTATTAGGACGACGTATCGAGACCTCGACCAAGACCTTGTATCGAGATCCCGTGCCAAGATCGTTTGCCGAGGTCATTTGCCGGGCTGAGGAGACTGCGTGCACTAGGCTGCTTGGTGAGGAGGTCGGGTGTCGGTGAGGAGGTCGCATGTCGAACTGAGGAGGCCGCGTTCACGAACTCGTGTTAGAACCTTGTGCGCTTGCACGAGCACCCTTGTCGACATCGTGTCGAGATGATACCTCGTATTCTTTCGAACGTTATTCAGCGTTATTATTATATTGTTTGTAATTATTATATTGTCGGCTTGCCATTCTCGTCGCGTGTCTAGACCGTTGACCGACAGAGTAGAGGGTAATTATGAGAGGACGATTAGACGGGGAGATGATTGATGGGATTGGCATCTTATAGCTGAGATTCACGATTATACCCTTCTCTCACCAGCTGTATACCACGACCGATTCCCTCAAACACTCATTCTTTCTCTTTTCTTCTTTCTTCTTCCTTCCTTCTGCTCTGAGTTTCGTTGTTTTTCTTCAAAAACTTCCATCGACGAAACCTTGAGTTCCATCGAGATTCTACATCAACTTTCTTCATCAACCTTGTTCATCATCATCTTCTCGACCTATATCTCGCCTGCTCGATCACCATTGAGGTATGAAGAACAGATTTTTCTTTTCTCCTGTGCTACTGTTTAGCGCTACTTTTCCTTCCTTTTTTAGCCAGTTTTATGCTTCCAAATCATGTCAAACTGATGGGTTTTCTTCTTCACGATATTACCTATCTTTCTAACCGATTATTTGAGCTTGAAAAACAAATTTTCTTCCTCTGTTTTTCTGCAATCGGCAGTGCCCAGAAACTCTTCATTTTCGGTCTATTTCGATTTCTTGTTTTTCGTTTGTTGCTTCTGGTTATTGTTGTTGTCGATCTATCTGTTGAAGCATCAGATAACCTTTTTCATGAACTTTTGATCGATAACCCTAACTTTGTGTTAGAGGAAAAATATATTTCAAGTTCTTGAGTTTTATATTTTCTGGGTTGTGGTTAAGTTTGGGAAGAGAGCTAAGTGTATTAGAACCCATAGATCGAACTGAGTTGTGTTTGTTTTAGGAAGTCTGATTCCCGAGATCGTGTGATTTCCGAATCAAGGTGTACGAGAGAGGCGAATCAGGGGCGTGGAAGCGTGGAATCGGATCGAGAAGCTGTGCGTGTTGAGGTCGATCGAGAAGTGTAATGCGTGTCGAGGTCGATTGAGGGCCGATGCGTGTCGAAGTCGTTGTCGAGCTCGTTGAAGACAGTAGTGTCGAGATCGAGTAAGAGAAGTCGTTGTCGAGCTCATTTGAAGACAATTTGTGTCGAGGTCGTTGTCGGCGGCATTAACTTGGAGTTCGGTAAGAGGCGCTTCACATTAATACTTTCATAGTATGCTAGTGTAAGCGGCACTTCATATTCCACGTGTTTATGTTATTGTGTATGTGTCGAGCTTGAAATGTTGTGATATGATTGAGTTTTTGCATGTATTTAATATGTGATTGAATATATGTCGTGAATTGTGTATTGCATGTTGAATTGCGTTTCTTCATGTCGAGCTTGCTCTTTTTATTTGACATGCGGTTGAATATCTTGTGTTTAACTCTTTGAATATCGTATCTGGCCGAATTGTTCATCAGTGAGCGAGCTAGGTGAGTCGTATGGCGTTTTGAGCCGTGACCGGATAAGCGAGGGTGCTAGGTCCCCTTTTGTTTACGGGAGATTGACTAGACGTCGCCACGCTATGGGACTGAGTTGGTGTCCTAGGGAGGCGAGGATCCCAAGGCTTGGCTGGACTTTCCGACATCTGATGCGGCGTGTGCATTTCGGAAAAATTGTCGAGTCGAGAGAAAATGGATTTGCGAGTTGTGTCGAGTTAGAGTGAGATGGTCGAGTCACGTCGGTGAATGTTATACTTTCTTGTTTGCTTATATCTTTTATGTCGAGCTTATCTTGAATTGTTGAGAAGTTGACCACTTTCCGTGGTGCCTTCAATCCATAGCGGTTACCCAGGCGGTGTCGAGGCGCGAGGAACTCGGCGATAGATGATGCCGAGGAGGAGCTCGGCGAGGACCCGAGTGGCGACCTCTATCTGTCGTGATTGTTTATGTTTGTTGGATGTTTGTTTTTCCGAGGGTATGTGCCGTTTTCCTTTTGTGTTACGAGGTCGTGACCGGTTTAGGCGATGTTGTTTTGTTGTTTCAGGGTAGACTGGTGGTCTTACTTTTGGAGCAGCCCCCTGCGTGGGAGTCTGCCGGAAGTACCCCCAGGGTATGATTGCTCTTTTGAAGTCGTCGTACCTTAGGTGTATTTTCTTTATACTTTGCTACCCTGTATTTTGTATACATTATTATTTCGAGTGATATATATATATGTATGTTATGCATGTATGTTTTATTAGAATTTAAGTCTTGTGTCTTAGTTGCACCATGTTTCGAAAAGCTGTAATTACTCTGATGTGCACGAGTTGGTTTTATAAAAAAAAATATATATCGTATTTTTAAAAGGCACAAGAGTTTCGTTTTAAAACACATCTCATACAGGTTTATGTTGAGCTCGGTGTGTTGAGCTCGGTAACTCGAGCTCGGTATATTGAGCTCGGTAGCGGTCCGGAAACGGGTCGTTACACTCATCCTCTCACCTAGAGAGGAAAATGATCCTGAAGACTTCGACATAGTAGTTATTAGGTTCGCATTAGCTGGTGCCGACGTAGGATTGCCGATCGATTGGAGTTGACCGACGAGACCTTGGTTGTTATTGCGATGTTTCATTTATTGTTGACGCAACATCTTATTTTTCCTATGTCGTATTTCTTTTAATATTGAGTATGATTCCTCCCTCCTACATGTTTTGTGGCTACTTGTATACTCTGTGTACAGGTAGATGGTGAGATTGTAGGTGATGACGTGGATGTGGATGCTGAGGAATAGAATATACGTTGCTGCTTAGCTTAGGATTTATTATGCTTTATGATGTTTATTATTCCGATGTAAGTTAAGGGTTAAGCACTAAGACATGTGACATCGGATATTACGGTTTTTATTTCCGCAGAGTGTTTTTACGTTTTTAGTTATTATTCTGCAGACGAATTTTATTACGATTTGATATGAACCACTATTTCAGTAAAAGTTTTTATGAACTTAGTATTTTTATTACTTATTGTATTCTCTTATATGCATTTTTTGTATGACGGGGTAGTGAGTGTCACAATTTGCCCTTAGAGGTGCCTTGGACAACCTCATCTGCTTAAGTATGGTGGAGGAACTTGTGTTTGATAAAGAATGTTAGTTGTGTTCCTCCACTTTGATTGTCGCTCTGTGTAAAAAGAAAGGTCGTGAGTGGGTGAAGTGTTAAAATTTTGGCATGATTTTTGGATTGGGGATTAGCCTTTCAAACTTTCTTTTCCTCGATTGTATCAAATTTCACTTGCTAGGAATGCTTGTGTGGCTGAAATGGGAGAATGGTTTAATAACGTGTGGAGGTGGATTTGCAAGTGGAGTGCAAAACCCTTAATTTTCTCTCTCTAAGGTTAAATACCCAGTTTTGACATTATTTCATTCCCTAAACTCTTGGAAGGACCTTAAGATTTCCACTCATCGTTCTCCATCGTTTTCCACCTTTTTCGCCTCGTGTCCGTTCCAATCGATTTATGTTCTCGAGTTGCTGCTGAAATTTGAGTTGGCCATCATATTCTCTCCTCTCTTTTTGTTCTTAAGAGATTAAACCTAGGTAAGTCATGCCTCTTTTTCCCCATTTGTGATTTTTCTTATTGGGTTTGGGAGTTTTAACCATCTTTTTGGATTCTACAATATTGGTGATGATAGGAACAAACGAAGGAAGTTCAGATTCTACATTCAAAGCCCTTGGAATTCACGAATTAATGTTAAACACTGCATGTGGTTGCAATGTGGTAACGATGCATAATATCAGTGGGACTAAACTCACACACGGGGGATGATAGAAATAGTGGAAGGCAGGTGTTTTTCTCTCGAAATAATTCACTTGAATTGATGTACAATGTCAACGTACTCAAGTGCCTTTTAGAGGAAAGGATTACAATAAATAATGTTATACTACTATTTTTACTTTGTAAAATAAAAACACATATGAACTTTTGGATGGTGTACTTTTAGTTAAACTGTTGGTAGACTTAATTAAAGAAAAAGGAGGAGGTGCATTATTTTTAGGTGCATTATTTTTAAGGTAGATTTTGAAAAGACCACTGTGAATTGGACTTTTTAGAGTATATGTTGAATAGAATCGGCTTTTGTGAGAGGTGGGGGATTTGGATTAGGACATGTGTTTTTCATGGCACAGTTTATGTTCTTGTTAATTGCTGCCCAACAGAGGCACTAGCACACGAAACGGAAAAGAATTAGAGTTTTTACACCGGTTTTTACTTTAACCGGTGTAAAATGTTACGCGGTGACAATTTTGAAATTATCGTGTAACCTTTTACACCGGTTATATACCAACCGGTGTAAAATCCTTTTTTTTTTAAAAGCCTGAAAACATTATACACCGGGTATGTATATAACCGTGTAAAACAGCTTATTACACTGGTCGTTTTTCGAACTGGTGTTAAACGTCTTCTTTTGATTAAAATTACTTTCTTCTTCTTCTCATTTTCATTTACGCAAGCTCTTCTTCTTCTCATACACGTAACCCAACTGTTGCTCTGTCGTTGCTGCACTCCACCATCTCCAAGCTTGTCATTCTCTCTTGCATCATTCTCTCTGGCCGCTGTTTGAAGCTCTCTCTGTGGCCGCCGTTCGCCTCTGTTTCTTCTTCTCCACTAGCATCGTTCGCCGGAGCTCGTGTTCGACACAGTTGTTCATCAATGTTTGTCTTCTTCTCTGTTTCCATTTTCCTTTCGCAATCATCAGTGCTCGTCTTCTCTGCTTCAGCTTTGCCTCTTGTGCGTGTATTTGTGTCTCAGGTGAGTTCATCGAACTACATGTGTTTCCCTATTCTTTGGTATTTGATATGTAGTTGGAGATTGCTTCTTCTTTCGATGAATGTTCTTTTGTTGGGTGTTTGATTCATCATTGTATATAATAAACACATATGAGGCATGACATTTGAGACTTTGAAGTTGAATAAGAGTGTGTGACATTCAAATGTAGCCCCAGTTATGTTGTTCCATGGTTATGCTCCATGCTTCGAAGATGTAAATGCTTTGTGGCTCTGCGTATTTGTTTCAACTCAAAATAAAACAACTTATTATTCTCTGCATATATGATAGTATTGGGTTTTGAGAGAGAACTCATGAATAACAATGATATCGCATAAGATAAACTTATACCTAGTAAGTGCTTATGAATCTTGCTATATGTGAATGGTGTATGGCATTACTTGATCATTAGAGCTTGTAATGCAGAGAAGAGGTCGTGAATCTGAATATGTGTTCCATTTTGCATCAAAATATTTGCTTTTTTTTTTATTTTATGATAATGCTAATTTTATATTTGCTTTTGTTTTTTGGACGCATATAGTTGTTAAAATAGCACAAAGAATTAGCTATGTCAATGCTTAATGATTAATGTCAGTGGCACAATAATATTATGAGTTCAAAGATAAAAAGGATGTACATATTTTTTTTGTCCATACAGGCAGCATGGATGATTCTTCAGCCTCCTCTCCAACGAGGTCTAGGACTAGACGTGCCACGACTTTGATTGATTTTACTGCCAGACGTCCTCCTAGTGAGAGGTACCATGTTGAGTTTGATCATGTTACCTTCCAACCCAGTGGTACGTATGCTGCGAAGTTCAAGAGTTACCTTTTGTTTTCTAGCTCGTTGCAAGGCTAGTATCAATGAAAGTAATTGGTGAGGCATACATGGTGATGTTAAGAAGATGATTTGGCATGATGTCATGGTAATAAATATTAACACAATTATTGTTGTTGCTTATTAACATTAAAACTATGTTTAGCTTCATTTACTAACGCCACCATTTTGTTGTGTAATTGTTGTAGCAACAATTCACTGTTCTTGATGATGGCCGACTTAAGAAGAAATGGCTTGTATATGTGGGGGAGCGTTGGAAGCAATTTAAGACAATGCTCTCCAATATTTATGTATTTGGTGAGGAAGATAAAGATATTAGGTAAATATAGTTATATCTCTGCAGAGGCATGGCAGTTGTTTGTCCAGAGCCGACGTGATAAAGAGTTTCAGGTTAGTGTCAATGGTAGTTTTTTAATTGGCCTAGCTAATTTAAATTTTTAACTGATTTTTAATTTGTTATGTGTTATTTGTAACAGGCAAAAAGGCAAAAGGGCAAGCAAAATGCAGCAAATAATGTATACCCCCACATAATGTCTTGCATGTGGGGGTTATGTGAAGTTTAAGGAGACCATTGCGGAAGAGAGGTTGAAAAAAATGAATGAAGACTTGGGAGATGAAGCAGGCTCAGTTTTAAATCAGCCTCTCGAACCAACACATCATGAGCTATGGCTGATGGCCCGACAAAAGCCATCGGGAGATTAGACATCTGAGGCCACAGCCTCAGTGGCTGCTAGGATTCTAAGTAAGTCTTTCGATGCATCAATGTAATTATTTTACAACTTATACATTTTCTCACATCATGTTTTAATTGACAAATTTATATATATGTTGTAGGATGATTTGGTCGAACAGAGCACACAAGGATCTTTTGTTCCACATGGATGTCTGGATATCCTGACAACTGCCATTGGAACACAAGAGCACCTTTGTCGTGTCCGCACTGCTGGTTGGGGTGTGGGGATAAAGAAGTACTATGGAGGACCTACACGCCCCACCTCAGGAATGATATCTGGTGAGGTACTTCAGGCCGTCTGGCACGAGATCCGAAGAGCGATGTATCAGGAGTTCTAGGAGAAGATGCAATAAGAGCTCTGGGTGAAGCAACAAGAGCACTGGGTTGAGATCTCAAAGGAGATCCAGGATGAGATAAGCGAAAGTATGTGGGAGGAGATCCAACAAACGGTTTTAGAGGTATGTGTAACTTGACACAATTGATGAAATGTGTAAAAAATACTAACTTAATCAGTATTGTTAGTAATGTTTACTTAATTTGATACAGATGCTACAATCTATGGATATGTGCAATTATAATGCTCGACCTTATTGTTCTCCTAGAGCTACGACCATTCATGTCAGCACTAAGGGTAGTAATTGTGCACCTGACATTGAGGACCAGCCGCCTAGAGAAAATTTTGTTGGAAAGTTAAAGAATATCAAGGGTGATAGCTTCGCAGTAGACTTGGAGCATGATTCCTATGTCCCTCCATGGTTCATGATTGATAAGAAAGACGTGGATGAGATTATTGATGGTACTCAGTGGCTTTCCGCCAAGGTGTTGTCATTACAGTGCACCTAAGTATCTTATTCGATTTGTATTAATTGTAATAAACTATTTGTGCTAATTGTAATTAACATTTGTTTTAAAAATCTTAGGTATCTGCATCGCTTCTGTATCACAAAGGGCACCACCGATCTGTTTGGATTTTTTGACCAAGTCAAGATTGTTTCCTCCAAACATTGCTTTTGTCTGTTTCTGCTTCAGATAAACCATTATTGTTGTTCGTTATTTGCTGCAATCACTGGCGGTTGTTTATCCTTTGTCCTAGTGATAATGTTGTTGTTTAGTTGTGTTCACTGCACTATCAACCAAATGATATAATTAAGGGCATAATTGAAAGGTAAACTTATATTTATCATATATACATTGATTCTTTGTCTCCTGATCTGTAACTAATTTTGATGAATATTATGTTCTTTTATCAGGATATGTAATAACAAACCTAAATGGGTGAAGCCTAAGGTAAATATATAGTTTGTCTCCCTGAAATTCATTTACATTTAATAGTACTAGTTAATGTGTATAATTTTTACTCATTATATGTTACTACGGTATTTATTTGTAGGGGTCTCGACAAAAGAACAGCTGGGCCTGTGGGTACTATCTGATAAAAAGTATGTTAACAATTGTCTTGATGGATATTGTTGACGGATGAGAAAAAGTAATAAAATTTTTAGTCTCTTGCTATTATATTTGTAATATGAAAAACATGTAACTTTTAGGCCAGTTTAATTCATTATATATATGTTTGAACTTGAAGATATTCAATAACCCATCTGAATATGGTCTAGATGAAATTGAGCATGTTAGACAAACTTAAGCAGAATTCCTTTTGCAAATGATTAAGGAGAAAGAAAGGAAGATGCAATTACAAGAAACCCAAGGAACAAATTCAAAAACACCTAGAAAATCATCAAAATGACTTTGTATATAGCACTTGATCATTCTTTGTACATTGTTTATACATTGTTTATGTTTAAGCTATATATATTTATATATATATATATAGCTTAACTTTGTTTATGTGTATATTTGATATGTTTATAAATTAAATTTGATATATGTTTAAATGGTTTAAATTTTGGGCACAGTTGGTGCTAATTCTTAGCAAATTTATTGCCTATTTATTATCAATTTAGATAGTCTTTAGGTAGGAATGGACAAAAACAAAAAGAGAAATAAAAAAATAAAAGAAAAAAATAACCTTTTATGCCGGTTATCCATGAAACCGGTGTAAAAGATAGACTTTTAACACCTGTTTTTGTCCTTCAAAAAATAAAATAAAACCCAAAAATGGCATTTTACACCGGATATATAACCGGTGTATAAATCAACATTTTACGCCGATTAAATAACCGTGTAAAAACCCCAATATACAACACCAGAAGCATCTACACTGGTACCAAAACTGGTGTAAAGGTTAATTTTAATTGGTGTAAAATCCTCCTTCTACACTAGTGAGGAGATCCCGATGTGTAAGAGTTTAAGCAAGGGGACCCTCTTTCACCCTTCATTTTTCTATGACTTGTAGGCGTTTTCGGTTAATCAAGATATTAATATTTCTTTTTCACAGTATGCTGATTGTGACACCCACTACCTCGTCGTGTGAGAAATGCGAATAAAAGCATGTGGATACTAATAAAAATATGGATTTATAAATTTCTTCACTGAATAGCAGTTGACATCAAACATAAAACTCATTGCGCTATAAAAACATAAAATTGGTTTGTGGAAATAAAACCCAATAACCCGATGTCATATGTCTCAGAGCATTAACCAAAAGTTTACGTCAGATAATAATAATGACATAATACGTAAACAAATCCCAAGCTAAGTAGCAACGTATAGTCTACTCCTCAGCATCCACGTCCACGTCATCACCTGCAATCTCACCATCTACCCGTACATAGGGTGTACAAGTAGCTCACAAAACAAAGAGGGGTGTGATATTATACTCAAATGAAAAGAAAACGACATAGGCAAAAAAAAATGTCGCGTCAACAGCTAAATGAAAACACAGTAAATAATCAAACAAGTCTTGTTGGTCAAACATCGATCCATCATCAGTCAGTTGGCAGTCCTACGTCGGCAACCAGCTAATGCGAGCCTAACAACTACTCTATCGTATTCTTCAGGATCCTCTTCCTTTACAAGTGAGAGAATGTGAGTACCTCAACATCTGGATACAATGCCATCGAGCCATGAGATCCCCCCCGTCAGTGAGAGGTCGATGAGTGTCACCATAGTAACCCAGTAACAATCTGAGTTCTAACGAGCCATGCAATTCCCTCAATCAGTGCAATGTCATCGAGTGCCTTCATAGTAACACGTTGTCCCTCGAACCAACTTCTAACGAGCCATGGGGTTCCCTCCATCAGTGTAGCGTCAATGAGTGCCACCATAGAAACCCGAGTTTGACATCCGAATGACTGGCGAGTCGCGGAAACCACTATGTCTAAGATCGGCCAATTGGTCACAAATTTTTGACCAATAAATAGCAAACAACCATGCAATTCCAATCATACACAATCATTGGTCGCAACCCGTGACTAACATCAATCTTGGGGTTACTAGCCGATAACCCCTGCAAACAAGTTAAACATTCAACTTATCATAAGCCTAAGTGGTTACTACCCTTAACCAGCTCTTATAAGTCATTTAAAATAGTGTTTTTATCATTAAACAGAGGTAAGAATCGATTCATAAGTCCCATGAATCAATTCAGGGTCAAAACTACATTCTGTGAATCGAATTGGACAGCTGTGGATCGATTCACAGCTTCAATTCACAAAATCTAAAAACTGCAGGTGTGAATCGATTCGCAGGACTTGCAGAAGTGCAGCAAAGTCGTTTTCTGCACTTCACGCATCGGGGATTCCTCCTAAGTGGTCCCATGTCCAGTCCAAAGATAGGGGAAATTTATAAATTGTCCATAAGGTCTCCAATTACTGATTTTAAATTCAAATCTTGATTTTAAACTTCATCATTCAATTCTTATTGATAACAAATCAATTCTAGTCTCTTAAGCATTGTTAAACTCATTAATCCATAACTATTCTTTTTAAATCCATTCAAATTACTTATCTCAGTACCTATACCAGCCTTTCAATCTATTTAGAGGTTCTTTATTCAAAATTAAACCATCTTGTTCATCAAATATCTACCTAATTGACATCCTAAGCTATTTCTAGACCAACACAACAACTTATTCCCTTTTTATTTGAATATTACCAACCCCTAAGTAATTCCAACCACAACCACACTTATTCATTCATCAAAACAGTGACCACAACTCATAACTCATGCTATTATACAATTCAAATTACGTCCATTGATCCTAGATCTTGCCCTAAACACTAAAACACTTATTCAGCCATCACAACAGCATCCACAGAGCATAACTTATGCCATTTAATAATTCAATAACACCAATTCATCTAAAACATGTTTTCTCTAACAAAAGCACATAAAGCATCAACCTTTTAATACTAATTATGCATCAATTCTCATAAACATATTAATTGATAACTCTTATGGCTCCTTGCTCATATAAGGGCCTCAAAATTAACAAAACATAAATTAAAACTAATTAAATCAATGCTCTTACCAAGATTCAACTCAAAAACTTTTCCCGCAAGGCATAGGGATCATGGGACATTCCTAACATGCTATTTGAAACCATATGCCTTTTTTCAAGAGATCATCCACTCGATACCTTATAGTAGTCGTGACCTCTAATCAAGCCTTAGAGAGCTTCAAATTAGTTTTCGTTTTTGCTTCCTAATATAACGAAAGTCAAAGTATTCAAATCTAAAGTTAGAATTTGAACCACCAAGAATTTTAAAAAAGAGGATTTGAAAGAGTTAAATATACAAACGAAATTCTTCTCCTTAAAATCAGAATCTCTGGTCATGCCCTTGAAGATGATGTCCAAAACAGGGGAGGAACGAGAGAGAATGTGTCACAAAGGCGAACGACAATGGTAGAGCTTGAGGAGTTCTAGGGTTAATTAGAAGTCTTTAATATGATTTAAAACTAGGTTTAAGGTCCTTTTAGGTTTAGGAATAGGTCTAGGTCGTGATCCAAAAGGCTTATCACAGTTGGAAGTGAAATGGGCCGAAATGGAGCATCTCGCTAATTAAAAAAACGCTGTCAGTTGCTGTGAATCGATTCATTCTCGAGGTGAATCGATTCACAGACACTATTTAGCATAAAAACATTGTTTAATGAAATGAATCGATTCATGCAAGGTCATATTGTCCCTTCTAAGGTCATAAAAACGTCGTTTAATGAAATGAATTGATTCACAGACTCAGAATTGCCTAAAAATTACTTTTTCTCCATTCTAAGGTCATGTTGTCCCTTCTAAGGTCTCCCTTCCCAACTAAGCCCTAAAATATCTATTCAAACACATAATTAATAGAAAATGGTCCTACAATCTCTAACACATAAGATTAAGAAATTCGGGGTGTTATACAGATGACACTTTGTTGGTTCGGGAAGGCTATTCTGGATAACTTGTGGGCCTTAAAGGGTATTCTTCGTGATTTTAAACTTGTGCCTGGCCTATAGATAAATTTTTGTAAAATTACTTTATATGGTATTAATGTGGAAAAATATTTTATGGCTGCTACTGTTAAATTTTTACATTGCACTACTAGATGTCTTCCTTTTAAGTGTCTTGGTCTACCAGTAGGTGAAAATCTTAGAGAGGTAGCTACATGGGTTCCACTGGCAGAGGCTACGAAGAAGCACCTAATATCATGAAAGGGAAATAAACTATTTTTGGGAGGTCATATTGTGCCGGTAAATTTTGTGTTACCTAGTTTCCAGATATATGATCTTTCATTTTTTAAAGGCTAAGTTGCACTTTTGGTCCCTTAACTTTATTTTAGTTTTTGGTTTGGTCCCTTAACTATTAGGTTTTCCATTTTGGTCCCTTAAGTTAAGAACTGTATACCACGTTAATCCTTTCCGTCAGATACTCGTTGAATGCCATTTATACAGTCCCACGTGGCAAACGTGTAGCCTATGTGGCATCTTACCCTAATGAAACACTTGAGGTGGCATTAGCCTGCCTGGCATAACCCTAAACCAAATGAGGAAACTTGGCAATTGAAGAAGATTGTTGATACACATACATGTAGTAGGGATTTTAGAGTTAATCTACTGAGTTCAAAATGGTTGAGCAAAAAACTACGGACCACTATTAGGGAGAACTCGAAAATTAAGTTGACTGACATAGCGGAGATGGCTCAGCATAAATGAAATTCAGGGATATCCATAACAAAGGCATATAGAGCTAGGCCTGGTGTCATAGATCTAGTAGATGGATCATTCAGGGAGCAATACACTTGGTCATATTATTATTGCCATGAATTGATTTGATCAAATCTTGGTTCAATAGTCAAGGTAACAGTGGAACCATTCAGGGTGAGGAAATGGACTTGGAACATCCTGAAAGGGTCTTGTGTCCCCATTTCCAAAGATTATATGTCTTTTTTAAAGGTTACAAAAAAAGTTTCCTTAAGGGCAGACCTATTATAGGATTAGTTTGGTGTTTTTTGAAGGGATATTATGGTGGTCAACTCCTAGCTGCTATTGGAAGCGACCTTAATGACCAAATGCTACCAATTGCTTTTGCTGTGGTTGAGGGAGAAACCAAAGATTCATGGTCTTCATTCTTGGAGCTGTTGATAAAAGACCTAGGTGGCAGGAATGTATGCAGCACATACACTATCATAAGTGATAAATAAAAGGTATTTTTTTCATATTTAAGAATCTGTTACACTAGTGTTAAGTGTTTTGCTTTAAGTGTTTTTGCCTTAAGTGTTTTGCTTTAAGTGAATCTATTACAGTAGTGTTAAATGTTTTGCTTTAAGTGTTTTGTGCATTTTGATAAGTGAATCTGCTACACTAGTGTTGTAGGGAAATAGCGCAATAACAGAGTTTAAAAACGCAGCGGAAATTTAAACTTTCCCTTCCATGGATCCTTGCGAATGGTCATGACTCAGGGTTATATGAATTACCTCTTGTAGCGCAGATCGTTTGCGCATTTAAAAATTGGAATCGAGCACGAGCGCCGCACGTAAAAACAACGCCTCTACGTAGTCCACGAGCGACCTTGAATGGGAGGCGGTCTCAAAGTCACGGTGATAGGCGACGCGGAACCGATCCACGATACAAGTCATGATCTTTGGAACGACTAGGGTTTTAATTCCGTGTTTTGACTTCAGTCTTAACGAGTCTATTTATAGACTTCACTTAAGACTGACCTAGCGCACCGTAGCTTACCGTGTGCTCTCAACGCACCATAACTTATCGTGTTCTGCGTCTTTCTTGACTCGCGCTGGTGCATCGTAAGAATGCACCACCGAATAAAATGAGTCTCACTCATTTATTTAATCTCCCATTAGCTTTGTTCTCATGTGTGTGACCACAGGTTCCCGTAACGCGTTGGCAATAATATTAAATCACTATTTAATATTATAAACAGTGAGCGGTGTCTAGCAATACATCACTGCTACCCAAGTAACGAGAATGTCAGTGTTGTGACGTAACCTTTTCGTGATAATGATCATGTGTATAATTACCCTTTTGCCCTTATATCTATATTGAACACAAGGCATAGTATGTGTCACCCTTGTATAGTTCAATATTATATTCCTTGATGCCCGAGTAGACTTAGTAACAACAAATAAGATCAATATCTCATATTGACTTATTTCAGCATGGCCATGCATTTTACAGTCATACTCTATCAAGGGGCCCACAGATATTACTCCTGTTATGTAGGAGGGGCAAATCCCATCTAGGTCACTCATGTCTCTTTGCATGACTCGTTGAGTGCCCAGTTAACCGACTTTATAATTGTCCTGCAGGACAATGTTTGACGGCAATAAAACACTCAACTCCTCATGTAGGGACCATAGTGGTTTCAGGTGTGAGGGTGGCATACACCACTATCACAATGAGAATAACTCATGACACTTACATAACACACTATGTAGTATTCTCATGGCGGTCAATCCAAGACACAATTACCCTAACGTGTACCTATGTGGTGACTTGATATCTCATATCTATAACCTGTGAGATGAGGTTATCAGTCCACCCACATAATAGTCTTGATGCATTATTATTGTCCTTAATAATAATAATACTCGACTACGGATATTTAGAGTAAGTTCTTTAGTATCTCACAACCGAGTCGTCTACTCGATGTTCTATTGAAAACGAACTTTTACTCAAGGACTTTATTACGTTGAAACAAACATAATAACTGAAAATGCCTCATATAATAAATAAACGACATGATACAAAATATAAGTCCAAAGGAAAAACATTGGCCTCTAGGGCTTACACCGACAATCTCCCACTAGCACTAGAGCCAATTAGGCATGTACCTAATACCCATAGATCTAGTATGACCATCATGCTTCTGCTGGGTAAGAGGCTTTGTAAGTGGAGTCAAAGAACATTGTCAAGTGTTGGTACCTGCATATCTTGACATCTCCTCTATCGATAATCTCTCGAATGAGATGGAAGCGCCTAAGTATGTGTTTGGATCGTTGGTGAGATCTGGGTTCCTTAGCTTGTGCGGTGGCACCATTGTTATCACAAAAGAGATCAATGGGGTTCACAATGCTAGAAACTGTACCAAGTTCAAGAATGAACTTCTTGATCCAAACAGCCTCCTTTCTTTGCATTGGAAGCGACAATATACTCGGCCTCTGTAGTAGAATCAACATTTGTTTCTCGCTTTGAACTCTTCCGACTCACAGCGCCACCATTTAGGCAAAACACATAACCAGATTGCGATTTAGAATCATCTTTATCCGTCTGGAAGCTAGCATCGGTGTAACCTATTACAATGAGCTCTTCCCGACCTCCATATACCAGGAAAGAATCCTTAGTTCTTCTCAAGTACTTAAGGATATTCTTGACAAAGAACCCAATGACCATCAGGGATCGGTGGTACCGCTCGTTGTGCTCAAGGCATACGAGACATCCGGTCGAGTACATAACATGGCATACATGATAGATCCAATTGCGGATGCATATGGAATCTTATTCATGCGATCCTCTCTTCCCGAGTTGAAGGGATTGTGCTTTTGATAGGCATACGCCATGTGTCATGGGCAAGAACCCTTTCTTGGAATCATGCATATTAAAGCGTCTCAACACTTTATCTATGTATGTACTCGACTTAGGCCAAGCAATCTTTGCGATCTATCTCTATAGATCCCGATTCCTAATATGTAGGTAGCTTCACCCAAATCTTTCATAGAAAAGCAATTCCCTAACCAAGTCTTAACTTGTTGCAAAGTAGGGACGTCGTTTAGATGAGTAATATGTCATCCACATATAACAACAGGAATACAACTATGCTCCCACTAACCTTCTTGTAAACACAAGGTTCATCTTCATTTTTAATGAATCCAAACTGTCTCACGCTTTCATCAAAACGAAGATTCCAACTTCGAAGCTTGCTTCAATCCATAAATTGATCACGCAACTTGCATACTTTCTTGGTATCATCACGAGTGTCAAAGCCCTCGAGGTTGTGTCATGTACACGCCCTCAAGGAGATTTCCATTAAGGAAAGCGGTTTGACATCCATTTGCCATATTTCATAGTCATGGTATGCAATGATGGCAAGTAAAATCGAACAGATTTAAGCACGAATCTGGCGAGAAGGTTTCATCATAGTCTACACCATGAATTTTCTTGAAACCCTTAGTAACCGGGCCGTGCCTTATAGGTATGAACCTTACCATCCATGTCATTCTTCTTTTTGAAGACCCACTTGCACCCTATGGGAGTAACCCCTTCAGGTGGCTCTACCAAGGTCCATACGGTTAGTGTACATGGAATCCATTTGATTTCATGGCCTCAAGCCACTTCTCAGATTCAGGGCGATGTGGCCTCCTGGTAAGTCACAGGCTCATCTTGATCCATGAGAAATACATCACCCTCCGAGTCATGAGAAATCCATATCTCTCGGGTTGGTGGCGTATCTGCTAGACCTCTGGCTGGTCTTGTGTTACTTGAGCGAGTTGTTCTGTCACAACATCTTGTGCAGTCGCTCTTGTTCCTCCATGGATGTGTCACTACTCTGTGATACTTGAATTTCTTCAAGTTCTACTTTCCTCCCACTAATTCCTTTGGAAACGAATTCCTTTCTAGGAATACACCAGTTCGAGCGACAAACACTTTGCCGTCGGAAGGATTGTAAAAGTAGTATCCCTTGGTTTCTTTAGGATACCCCACAAAGAAGCATTTATCGATTGGGCTCAAGCTTAGTGGAAATTTGTCTTTTCACATACACTTCACACCCCAAATCTTCATGAAAGACATACTGGGTTTCTTGCCAGTCCATATCTCATATGGTGTCTTTTCCACAGTTTTGGATGGAACACGGTTAAGTGTGAAAGCTGCAGTTAATAGAGCATGTCCCCAGAAGGAATTTGGAAGATCCGCATGACTCATCATAAACCGGACCATGTCCAACAAGGTTCGGTTTCTCCTTTCAGAAACACCATTCCATTGCGGTGTTCCAGGAGGGGTAAGTTGGGATAGGATCCCACACTCTTTCAGATGATCATTAAATTCAAGGCTCAAATATTCACCACCTCGATCTGATCGAAGGATCTTAATATTCTTACCTAGTTGGTTTTGTACTTCATTCTTGAATTCTTTGAACTTTTCAAAAGATTCCGATTTGTATTTCAAGAGATACACAAATCCATACCTACTATAATCATCAGTAAATGTAATGAAGTACTGAAAACCCCCTCTGGCTAATGTGTTTAATGGTCCACATACATCAGTATGTATGAGGCCCAAAAGATCACTAACCCTTTCACCTTTTCCTGTGAATGGGGTTTTTGTCATCTTTCCTAATAAACAAGACTCAGATGTCTCAAATGATTCATAATCAAAAGAGACCAAGAATCCATCTTTATGAAGTTTGGAAATGCGCTTCTCATTTATATGGCCTAAGCGACAATGCCAAAGATAAGTCGGATTCAACTCATTTGGTTTTATCCTTTTAGAATCGATGTTATAAATGGGCATTTCGAGATCAAGGACATAAAGTCCATTACTCATTTGTGCGCTAGCATAGAAAACATCATTTAAATAAATAGAGCAACATTTGTCCTTTATTATAAATGAAAAACCAGACTTGTCCAAACAAGAAACGGAAATAATATTCCTGCTAATTGCAGACACAAAATAACGATTCTCTAAGCGAAAAATAAGCCCACTAGGCAAAGTTAATACATAAGTTCCGACTGACTAAAGCAGAACTTTTGCTCCATTGCCAACTCGTAGATCAACTTCGCCTTTGCCAGCGGTCTACTCCTTTTGAGCTCCTGCACATTAGTACAAATGTGAGACCCACATCCAAAGATCTAATACCCATGATGCGTAAGTAGATAAATTGACTTCTATAACAAAAATACTGAGGTGGAAGTCTCACTTCCCTTCTTCTTTTCTTCCAGGTACTTTGGGCGGTTCCTCTTCCAGTGTCCAGTCCCACCGCAGTGGAAGCAATTGCCTTCTTTAGCCACACCGCCCTTAGGCTTCAAAGCATAAGTCGCAGGTTTGGGCTTGTTAATTCCCCTGCCCTTGCCCTTATACTTGTTCATGGGCTTCTTGAACTGCTTTTGCCGCTTTCCACCATTGACCATCAAAATGGCCTTCCTTTCCCTTTGTTGATGTTATGTTCATAGTTCTCAACATGCTTAACACTCTGGCAGAGTTTTGTCCATGTCATTCATAGTGAAATTCATGACAAACTGATTGAAACTCTCCGCAACGATTGCAGGATCAGATCAATCGCAAGCTCACGCTGAGGAAAAACCCAATCGATCGAGGTTCTCAATATACCCAATCATTTTGAGTACATAAGGACCTACTGGGCATCCTTCTGCCAGTTTGCTTTGGAAAAGGGCTTTGGAAACTTCATACCGCTCATGCCTTGCTTGCTCTTGATAGAGCATCTTGAGGTGTTCGATCATATCGAACGCTTCCATGAGCTCATGTTGCTTCTGAAGCTCAGAGTTCATGGTGGCTAGCATGAGGCAGGCAACTTCTAGGGCATCATCTTGATGCTTCTTATAAGCATCTTTTTCAGCCCTAGGGGCATTAGCAGCAGGTGGCTCTTGGGGTATTGGCTCTTCAAGAACATACAGCTTTTTCTCTTGCTTGAGGACAATCCTCAAGTTTCGGTGCCAGTCCAGAAAGTTTGTTCCAGACAACTTTTCCTTCTCAAGGATTGATCGCAGTAGGTTATTGTGAGTGTTTGATGCCATGGTAATCTACATTAAGAAAATATGCAGAATATAAGTATCATGCAATAAACATATTTAATTAGGTCTTTAATTAAATACGCCTCCCACTATTTTACTCAAACCAATGACCCTCATCATTGATTCGGAAAATCCCGTTGGAAGATTTTCTAGTGGGCCGAGATCCATATTTCACTTTATTTTAAGTCAGCTTTGGCTGATCACTTAAAATTCAGTTATTTAGGTAGGAACTCCTTCCAATTGTATCTTATACAATTCTCGGATAGTTGGGTGAATAACTATTTATTCTAATCCATCATATGGATGGTTCCCAACTCACTTGCCTCTAAACCTTTCAATCCTATTATACTCGGTTTAGTTAAGTTAGACCCAAAGATAGCAGTTGGATATTACATTTATCCCATCGCATCTTACTAGTATGGAAAATGCACTCCGCTTTGGCGAACCCACATTTTCGATATTAGCCTTGATGAGTGCCACTTTGGAAGGCATTTAAACTTAATATTTCTTTTGAGGATTTTTATTAAAGTTGATCTCACCATTTGTTAAACTATTTAACCTATAATATTTATACATGCATCTCATACAAAATTTGTTAAACTATTTAACCTACTATATTTATACATGCATCTCATACATATATAGTAAATAAATGTGATGTGGTTATGGCCCCTAACGCATTGATTCTCACAAGCCAATGAGAGAATCTAAGCTAAACCTAGGAACGATCATACTTCTCCAAGTGTGACCTTCAATGTAGCCCTCTTATGATTTTGCCTTCTTGTCTCCTTCATTACATTAATGAGAGTACTCGTTTTACATACGAGGGAGTGAGATGAGAAGAGAATTTACATTCAGAATTAAAAGAGAGGCACGACACGCAGGCCGTATTTTTAAACCAAACAAGAGGCACGGCACGCAGGCCGTATTTTAAAATTCCAAAATAAATAAAAAGGACTAAGGCCATAACCACTCACCATGCATCGCAAAAACATTAATGACAATCAATAATAATAATACACATTTATTACTATTAATCTTGTCATTAATAGTGATTAAAAGCAATTAATTAAAAATTAAAACTTTCAAAAAACTCGCTTCGCAGATTCAGTGAACATTTCACGTTGCAGAAAACATTGTCGCCTCATCGTGACCGTGAACGCTTCATGCCACAGTAATAACATCGCCGTTTCACGTTGTTACCAACACGGTTCTGGGTACCAACACTTGGACCCATCGATGCCTGTCCTTAAACTCGCAGTAAAACATGTTGCATCAACACTTGACACAAAAACCGAATCAAACAAATATACAGAATCACAATATATATATATATATATATATATATATATATATATATATATATATATATATATATCTCATATATGTATAGATTATTCGAAGCGACATATATATCACATATATACTCAACCGGGTTTTCGCAATCATACAAGGTATAATTTTTAAAGCGAACAGATTCATAATCTACCATAAAACCAACAGATTCGTAATCTACCATACAAGAATGCATGTCATACACACATGTAACCATAGTAAACCGAATCATGGTTTTGCAAGTGGCTCTGATACCACTGTAGGGAAATAGCGCAATAACAGAGTTTAAAAACGCAGCGGAAATTTAAACTTTCCCTTCCATGGATCCTTGCGAATGGTCATGACTCAGGGTTATATGAATTACCTCTTGTAGCGCAGATCGTTTGCAGACGAAAATTGGAATCGAGCACGAGCGTCGCACAGAAAACAACGCCTCTACGTAGTCCACACGAACAGCCTTCGAATGGGAGCGGTCTCCGTCACAGTGCTAGCTGACGTACGGAACCAGTCACGATGCAAGTAACGATCTTTGGAACGGCTAGGGTTTTAATTCCGTGTTTTGACTTCAGTCTTAACGAGTCTATTTATAGACTTCACTTAAGACTGACCTAGCGCACCGTAGCTTACCGTGTGCTCTCAACGCACCGTAACTTATCGTGTTCTGCGTCTTTCTTGACTCGCGCTGGTGCATCGTAAGAATGCACCACCGAATAAAATGAGTCTCACTCATTTATTTAATCTCCCATTAGCCTGTTCTCATGTGTGTGACCCTGTAGGTTCCCGTAACGTTGACAATAATATTAAATCACTATTTAATATTATAAACAGTGAGCGGTGTCTAGCAATACATCACTGCTACCCAAGTAACGAGAATGTCAGTGTTGTGACGTAACCTTTTCGTGATAATGATCATGTGTATAATTACCCTTTTGCCCTTATATCTATATTGAACACAAGGCATAGTATGTGTCACCCTTGTATAGTTCAATATTATATTCCTTGATGCCCGAGTAGACTTAGTAACAACAAATAAGATCAATATCTCATATTGACTTATTTCAGCATGGCCATGCATTTTACAGTCATACTCTATCAAGGGGCCCACAGATATTACTCTGTTATGTAGGAGGGCAAATCCCATCTAGGTCACTCATGTCTCTTTGCATGACTCGTTGAGTGCCCGATTAATCGACTTTATAATTGTCTGTTCTACGGACAATGTTTGGCGGCAATAAAACACTCAACTCCTCATGTAGGGACCATAGTGGTTTCAGTCCGAGGGTGGCATACACCACTATCACTATGAGAATAACTCATGACACTTACATAACACACTATGTAGTATTCTCATAGCGGGTCAATCCAAAGACACAATTACCCTAACGTGTACCTATGTGGTGACTTGATATCTCATATCTATAACCTGTGAGATGAGGTTATCAGTCCCCCCACATAATAGTCTTGATGCATTATTATTGTCCTTAATAATAATAATACTCGACTACGGATATTTAGAGTAAGTTCTTTAGTATCTCACAACCGAGTCGTCTACTCGATGTTCTATTGAAAACGAACTTTTACTCAAGGACTTTATTACGTTGAAACAAACATAATAACTGAAAATGCCTCATATAATAAATAAACGACATGATACAAAATATAAGTCCAAAGGAAAAACATTGGCCTCTAGGGCTTACACCAACAAGTGTTATGTTAGATTTGTGCATTAAGTGTTTTGCTTTAATTTATTTTGCTTGAATCTGTTACACTAGTGTTAAGAGAATCTGTTACACTAGTGTTCAGTTACATTTATGCATTAAGTGTTTTGCTTAAACACTAGTATTTACTGTTACATATTGGTTGGGGCAACTCCCAGCAATTGAAGAACTACTACCAGGTGTGGATCAGAGGTTTTGTGTCAGACATCTTTACAACAACTTCATAAAGAGACATTCTGGAAAGCAATTGAAGGAATTGATGTGGAGGGCTGCTAAATCAACATACCCTCAAGCATGGGAGAGAGAGATGAAGGAACTGAGGAAAATAAATGTAGAAGATTTCAACTACTTGATCCAAATACCTCCAAGAATTTGGAGCAAATCAAGATTCATTCCTGGTCCAAAATGTGACATGTTACTGAATAACATATCTGAGGCATTCAACTCAGTCATTGTTAATTCGAGGTCTAAACCAATTGTCACAATGCTAAAGGAGATAAGAGTATATCTTATGGAGAGATGGGCAGCAAATAGACAAAAGATTTCCAAATATGAAGGAAGCATTCTGCCAAAGATCAAAAAAAGGCTAGAGAGAATCATCCTACAAGAATAATTGGCTACTAAGGTAATCAATTGCTTTATTTGGGTTAATTTTATTATTTACATCCTGTTTAATCACACTATTTATATGTTTAATGATTAAAAAAAATTTTGTATTTTAATTGTAAGGTGTGCTAGAAATGAATTATATGAGGTAAGACACATTACACAAGCTGGAGATAAATTTGTTGTCAACCTTCAACTGAAGGAGTGCTCATGCAGGAAATGGATGTTGATAGGCATACTTTGCTGTCATGCCATTTCTTGTATGAGACACATGAGTTTTGATCCAAAACAATTCATCCCAACCTATTACAGAAAGGAGATCTATGAAGCATGCTATCAGTCAATGATTTATCCAGCAAATGGGCAACATTCGTGGCCCAATACTGAGTATAATGACCCGCAACCACACCTATAAAGAGGCAGCCAGGAAAACCCAAAAAGAAGAGAAATAAGGAGGCAAGAGAATTGAGCAAGGATGATAACAAAATGAGAAGAACTGGTATGGGTGTTAAATGCAGTAGGTGCCATGAACCTGGCCACAATAAGTCTACCTGCAAACTCCCACCACCACCCCCAACTGAAACTTCCACATCTGTTGAATCACAAACAACAACAGAGGCTGGCAACCATAGTGAACCTCAAGCTGCACCTCAAATTGAACCGGTACATGTTCCTCCATCTGCACCAGTGGCTGCTGCTCAAGCTTCACCAGTATCTGTTCCTCAAGTAGTTGCACCAGTTGATGCTCCTCAAGCTACACCGGTGGCTGTTCTTCACAAAAAGTGTAACAACCGAGGGCTATCCTTATATTGCCTTGTGCTCAAAGGCTTTCCCTCGCACTACACTCACGATCTTCTCCACCTCCATGTGGAGTTTTTGCCTTTTGCAAGGTTCGAACCCGGGACCCGGGGCTTAAGTAACCCGGAAGCACCTTGCCATTACCAAGTTGGAAATGGCAAGGTGCTTCCGAGTTACTTAAGCCCTAAGTCCTGGGTTCAAACCATGCAAAAGGCAAAAACTCCACATGGGGGGTGGAGAAAATCGTGAGTGCAATGCGAGGGAAAGCCTTTGAACACAAGACAATATAAGGATAGCTCTCGGCTGTTACAAAAAAGGCGCTTTTTTTTGTAACAGACTGGCCACCTTCTCGTGCTACCAATCTGTTCTCTCGGCCTTCTGCACCCCATATGGAGTTTTTGCCTTCTGCAAGGTTCAAACCTGGGACCTAGGGCTTAAGTAACCCGGAAGCACCTTGCTGTTATCAAGTTGGTAACGGTACTTAAGCCCCAGGTCCCGGGTTTGAACCTTGAAGAAGACAAAAACTCCATATGGGGGATGAAAAAGATTGTGAGGACAGATTGGTAGCATGAACGGGTGGCCAGTCTGTTACAAAAAGCACATCAAAAGTCATAATCTGGCAGACCAAAACAAAATAAGGCCCAACATTTTGCATTCCAACCACCATCCATACGGCAAAAGAGGCAGAAGTTGCCAGTCAAGAGGACTACAGGACCTGCAACCCAACCTTGGAGTATTTGAGACCCTGTGTGGTCATGTTTCTGATACAATTATGGTGTATTTTATTACTGATACAATTGTGGTCATGTTACCCTAAATAGCCTAATATTTTGTATGTAATGACAGTATATATTGGAACCTTTTAATAGTCCAAGTTTGCTTTTTACTGAATTGGTAAATTTAGATTTTGGATGTAATGACAATATATATTGGAACCTTTTAATGATCTAAGTTTGCTTTTTGCTGAATTGATAAATGTCCATTTTGGATTGGAACCTTTCTTTTTACTGAATTGGAACCTTTCTTTTGGTCCAAGCTCTTTTTTTGCTGAATTGTAAACAGAGTTGTCACTGTTCTGCATTAAAAGAACTTGTCTATGGTAACTTACATTCATCTTCATTGAATAACAGAAGCATACATAAACAGACAACTTGTAAATTTCCATTACATTCATTTTCATGCACTGCCACAACATCAATTACATTCATCTTTTCATTACATTCATCAAACAGAGAAACTAAACTTGTAAAGACATGCCACTAACACAGAAACTAATCTTCAATTTAACTTAAGCTAACAAGAAGAACAAATCCTAACAACTAGACCTACACTAGTTTAAATACATTGGAGAACTCCCATATGCTCTGGCAGTTGACAACAACATGGCCAGTAGTACTAAGTTGATCCCAAACTAATACATCCACACACAATGGAAGTCTTGAGCCATTTTCTAGTAGTCCTTAGCTCCTCCTTCAGCACACATATCTCATCCTTAAGCTTAGCACCTTTCCTCTTTTGTCTGGCTATCTTCAAATCTCTCTCATCAACAATGTCATCATCCTACCATTTAAAAAAATTGCAACCCTTGTTTTGAATGCCCTGTAAACAGAAAAAATTATGGTTAAATTCAATAACCAAAAGCCAAAAATTCAATGTAATGTAAAACAATTTAAACAACCACAAAGGTGATGCCTCTTTTTTCCCCTTTTGTGATTTCTCTTATTGGTTTTTGGAGCTTTAACCCTCTTTTTGGATTCTACGATATTTGTGATGATAGGAACCAACAAAGGAAGTTCGGATTCTACATAAACAGCCCTTGGAACTCAAGAATTTGGGTTAAGGTATGGTTGGATGACTCACATGAAAAATGGTTAAGAGGAATTAAAAGGACATAATTTGGTTGTCCAATGATCCATTCATCTTGCATTTCTAGTGATTATTGAAGTAACATTGCGGGAGCAATGGGAAAACGTGGTTAAATGTATTTTTCTGATGTTGAGACCCCTATATGAGCAATGGTTTGTATATTCATAATGTGATATGTTGATATTCATTGATCAATGCATACGGGTTTATTATTATGCTTTTGTGAACGTGTTATTGTTTTTATGGCTAAAGGGTTTACTTGGCTTGTGTATATAGATTGGATACTATTTTGACCATGATAATATTTCTATTCGATGTGATTACATTGAAGAGTGTTGTTGCTCTTATTGAGATATGAAATGGTTATTATTACAAGCCATGGTTGGACTTTTGCCATTGTGCAAAAAATAATAGGAAGTTGTCCCTTAGCATCTACCTTAGCTAGTACCTTGTGTATGACCTTGTTGTTAGGACAAGATAGTTCTAAATGGTTTCATGGTTATTAGTTGGTGATTGAGAATGTTGTTGTAGACTAAGATTGGGTTGAGAAAAATTACGCAAAAAATTGTCTCAAGATAATGTTTAAGCTTAGAACTTAGATTCGTGACTAAGATGTGCAGATTGATTAGCTTTAAAGGTACTCAGTAGGCACCTAATTAGGTAGACGTCGGAGATAAGTCACAATGATAGGATGGACTAAGTGTAATTGTGCATATTTTTTCTAGTTTGGGACTTTTGGTTCAGTGATATCAAACTAGGCATGGTGATTGACATTGAATGATCCTAAGAATGACCTCTAAGTTTAGACACCTTTAGGCCTTGTTCATACTTGGTTAGGATTATTAAGATGCCCCTTATAGGCAATTAGAACAAATTTTAGGATGGGATGACCGATGCATAGTGCAGGGTACCGATGCATGACTGCGTTTGGCGCCCAACTTATGTCAAGGGGCACGACGCGCCTAATGTGCTGATGTTGCTCATCTGTTTTTCGTGTAAACGACATGTTAAGGTCCATATATGATACACGTTCAATGGTTTAGGAATATTTAGAGTTCCAAATGAGATTGAATGGTAAGATTTACTGGAATGTATTAGGAGTTGACTCTTCATATTTCTTTAAGCCTCTATGTACTACATGATAGTATGGCTAAAGGTTGGATTAGCATATTGTAACACGCGTGTTTTTACGATACGTCAAGTAGCGTTAATTAGTGTATTTTTGTCATATTTACGCTATAATAAAGCAATTTCTTGTTCTCTGAGTAAGTGTATTAATTAAATCAAGATCAAACTATATTTGAGAGTTAATATTTTATATTAATTCACGGTTCGAATATCGTCGAAAAATTCTAACGAAGTTTAAATCGCGTTGAATCGTAAGGCGATTCGTATGAGATAAAATTCTAAATGAACTCCGATTTCGATGAAAATCGAATCGTAACTTGTTGAGACTATTTTTGAGTGATTATTGTTATTTTTATTATTTATGAAATAATATTATCATGCGAAGAATTAATTCCTCGCGAATTAATTTTTTGGGATTTTTCGGCGAGAAATAAATCGGTTTTTCGGTTTCTCGTTGCCGTGTTTTTAAATCTTAAGACTCTAGATTAAAGGGTAACCTTGAGAGATGTGAGATTAGATGGGTAGGATTAGATGATGTGATTAGTATCTCATAAAGTTGCTAGGTGTCATTAGTTGTGTGATTATTTTGAAAATCTCTTTTATTAAACTATTCTTACTAACTATGCTTAGTTTTTTTTATTATAAAAGAAAGGAAATGAGGGCTATATGCAGCCCCCATCATGACCTCCCCTCACTCTCTCATACTTCACCTTCTTCTTCATTTTTCTCTTAAGAAAGCCAAGACTTCCATAGCCATTTTCTTCCATTCCTTTGAGTTTTTCAACTTGCAACATTCATCAAAGTTGTTCCAAAGCTTCACCTCTACATAGTTCCTCTTCATCCCAACGATCTTTTGGGGTGACGAACGCACCAGCAGTGTTTATGGACTACATGAACAGGATCTTTCATCCATTACTGGATCAGTTTGTGGTAGTGTTCATCGACGACATTTTGATTTACTCAAGGAGTAGAGAGGTGCACGAAGAGCACCTGCGTCTAGCACTGCAACTACTCCGAGAGAAGCAACTTTATGCTAACCTTGCTAAGTGTGAATTCTGGCTTGAAGAGGTGAACTTTCTCGGGCATGTGATAACTAAAGAAGGAATAGCTGTGGATCCAGCTAAGATAGAAGCTGTGTTAGCTTGGGAGCAGCCAAAAACCGTGACAGATATTAGAAGCTTCGTGGGCTTAGCAGGCTATTACCGGAGGTTTATCGAAGGTTTTTCGAAGATTGTCGCACCACTCACACGGCTTACAAGGAAGGATCAACCGTTTGCTTGGACGGAAGAGTGCGAATCCAGTTTCCGGAGACTGAAGGAGCTTTTGACAACCGCACCTGTGTTGATTCTGCCCCAACCAGAAGAACCTTACGAGGTTTATTGTGATGCGTCACACCAAGGATTAGGATGCGTGTTGATGCAACATCGGAAAGTTGTGGCTTATGCTTCGAGACAGCTTAAGATTCACGAGAGGAATTACCCTACACACGAGTTGGAGCTTGCTGCGGTGGTTTTTGCACTAAAGATTTGGAGGCACTATCTCTATGGTAGCACATTCACCGTTTACAGCGACCACAAGAGCTTGCGGTACTTATTTGATCAGAAAGAGCTCAACATGCGACAGAGAAGATGGACAGAATTTCTGAAGGACTACGATTTTACTTTGGAATACCATCCGGGGAAGGCGAACGTGGTAGCTGATGCACTAAGCAGGAAAAGCGTTTTAGTTTCAGCAATGATGATCAAGGAGTTAGAGATGCTAGAGAAGTTTCGGGACTTGAAGTTGAGCGTGGAAGTGTCACCAGAAAGGCTGAGGTTTGGAATGCTTACCATTTCTAGCGACCTATTGGAGGAGATTAGGGAACATCAAGCTCACGACAAGCTACTTCAAGAGAAGATTGAGCTTATGGCATGAGGAAAAGCAACAGAGTTCAAGGTTGGAGTAGATAACATCTTGAGATGCAATGGACGTGTTTGTGTACACAACGTAGCTAAGCTGAGGAAGTTGATTCTCGATGAGGCACACAAGAGTGGTTTGAGTATTCATCCGGGAGTTACGAAGATGTATCAGGATTGTAGACCGAAAGATTAAGCAGTTAAGGAACAAGGAGATACAACTGGTTAAGGTCGTATGGGACCCGAAGACCGGAGACGCTACCTGGGAACTGGAAGAAAAGATGAAGAATCAATATCCAGAACTTTTTCACGTTATGTAACTCACCCATAGTTTTGGGGACGAAACTATTTTTAGGGGGGGAGTATTGTAACACGCGTGTTTTTACGATACGTCAAGTAGCGTTAATTAGTGTATTTTTGTCATATTTAAGCTATAATAAAGTAATTTCTTGTTCTCTGAGTAAGTGTATTAATTAAATCAAGATCAAACAATATTTGAGAGTTAATATTTTATATTAATTCACGGTTCGAATATCGTCAAAAAATTCTAACGAAGTTTCGTCGCGATTCGAATCGCCGGGCAGTTTCGCCGCAGATAAAATTCTAAATGAACTTCGATTTCGATGAAAATCGAATCGTAACTTGTTGAGACTATTTTTGAGTGATTATTGTTATTTTTATTATTTATCAAATAATATTATCACGCGAAGAATTAATTCCTCGCGAATTAATTTTTCGGGATTTTTCCGGCGAGAAATAAATCGGTTTTTCGGTTTCTCGTCGCCGTGTTTTTAAATCTTAAGACTCTAGATTAGAGGGTAACCTTGACAGATGTGAGATTAGATGGGTAGGATTAGATGATGTGATTAGCATCTCATAAAGTTGCTAGGTGTCATTAGTTGTGTGATTATTTTGAAAATCTCTTTTATTAAACTATTCTTACTAACTATGCTTAGTTTTTTTTATTATAAAAGAAAGGAAATGAGGGCTATATGCAGCCCCCATCGTGACCTCCCCTCACTCTCTCATACTTCGCCTTCTTCTTCATTTTTCTCTTAAGAAAGCCAAGACTTCCATAGCCATTTTCTTCCATTCCTTTGAGTTTTTCAACTTGCAACATTCATCAAAGTTGTTCCAAAGCTTCACCTCTTCATAGTTCCTCTTCATCCTAACCATCTAAGTAAGAGAAAATCAAATTTTTCCTCCCCATTTACTGTACAAAATCGCGCCCCCTCCCCTTTATGGCTTCTTGTTATTTTGCTTTCCAATCTTGTTTTTCTTGCTTGCTTGATGTTGTTTGCTGCTTGGTTATGATCAAGAGGAGATGAAACACTCTCAACCCCTTTTCTTGAGCTTAAGGGCAAAACCCTAAGGGGTGAAAAGGGGGAAGTTGTGTGATCCTCACTTGAATCAAGCAATTGGTTGTTTCATTGAGTTATTAGAAGTTGTTTGATGGTTGTTGAGTAGTAGTTTTGAAATTGGCATGCTTAACTTGTGATTTAAGGGTTGATACATATTCTTTAAGTAAGGAAAATGTGAGTTTTAATTGTTGAATCATGTGTTAAATAGATGAATAACATGCCTTGAGTGATTTTATTGTGTTATTGGGTTTGATTATGTGTTGATTAAAGTTGTTGTTTAGATTAATTAGGTGTAACATGATAGTTCTCGCATTTTTCAATTCTTGAACTATGAGAACATGAGGATGTGATGTTTAAATATGTGTTAGATGTTTAACAAAGTCATTAGAATTATTTTTAAGGTTATTAGAACTTGTATGCATGAATTAGCTTGAGTGAAGGTTATGTTTTATGCAAAAAAATTTAGTTTATGAAGGACTAGATTGACATGTGAACATGAATAGGTTGTTCTTTAAATTTTAGTTTACCATGAACATGACTTTTATCATGATAAGGGAAATGTGTTAAATGTTTTAGGATTCTTGGAATTGGAGTTTGGGTGATTGGAAGAAATTTTGGGAAAACACTTATTCTTGAAAAAGTTGAAAATGAGTTTTGGGAACATGGTAATCTAGTTTAAATGGTCAGCCATGTATTGTATGATGTATAGCATGTTTGGTGAATTTAATGGTTATAAGAATTGAGTTTTTGGAATGAAAAAAATTGATTTGGAAAATGTTTTACAACTTGTTTCAAATATGGGTGTGAATGATGCCTAGATAAGAATTAATGTGGGTTACTTTTAAATGTGGTTTATTGGCTTGAAAATGTTAGTAGTAATGAAAAGGAGTTTTTGCAAGTTTTTTTTTTATAGAAAAAAAAGGGAGTATGGCCGAGAGGCTTTAAAGGGTGTAAAAGGAAAATTTTATTTGGGAACTTGTTTGTAATGCTTGAATGTGTTATGTTTAGGCCATAGAAACTTTGTGCAAAATGATTAATTGATTATGTGTTATGCTTAAGGTTTCAAGAAAAAGGGTTCTTTAAAAGTTAGTATTTTCTTAAGTTAAAGTGTTATGTGTTAGTTAATTTCCAAGAAAAGTGATTTTTGGTTCAAAACCCTAAATTGTTTAGTGAATGATTGGTCAGAAAAAGGGTTAGGTTGAGAGCCTAAGTTGCTCATGGTGATAGGGATCGTATTATCGGAGACCGAGCGACGTGGACCTGAGGAAGTCGGAGCCACGTTAGTGACACCCTGTGGTAAGGGCACTTCTAGACATTTGCAGGCTTTTACTGTTGCATGTCCTTGTGTAAGGGCAACTTTTAGATACGATAGGAATTTAATTTCAAGTGTTTATACGAAGAAGTCTGAGAAGTTCAGGGTTCGAAGTGAGGGTCTTGTACCCCTTCGCTTTATGTTTTTTTTTGATATACTGATTATTTAGTGGGCTTGTCTGCAAGTGGTTGGCAGTTGTCCCCAACCCCCCACATTTGTTTGTTCCTCTCTGTGAACTCCATCGAGTTACAGAGGGATGGATTCTATGATTTGATTGTCGACTGTTGTTGTTGAGCTGTGCAATTATTTAATATGCGGTTGAATAATGCTGTGAATTGCTTATGCTGCTTGTATTGTTGAATTGCGTTTCTCCATGCAAACTGCTCTTATTGCTTAAGTTGTTGAATTGCGTTTCTTCATATTAAGCATGCTCTTATTATTTGATATGCGGTCGAATAATCTTGCGTACCACTCTTTGAATATCGTATGCGGCGAATTGTTCATCGAGTCTGAGAGCTTTGTCGAGTCGTCGAGACGTTTTTGAGCTGTGAACCGAACAACTGAGGGTGCTAGGTCCCCTTTGTTCATGGTGGATTAGCTAGGCGTCACAGCGTTAAGGAACCGGAGCTGAATGTCCTAGGGAGAGCGAAGATCCGAAAGCTACGGTTGATATTCAGTGGATGGATCGGCGTCTGCTTTTCGGAAAAATTGTCGAGTCGAGAGAAAATGGGTCGTGAGATGAGTCGTGAATCGAGTCTCGGGCGAGCATTTTGAATTGAACCTTGTGAACTGTATACATTGTTGTTTGCTTATTGCTTTGTGAATTGTTATATTTGATTGTTGAGAAGTTGACCCTTTCCCATGGTACCTTCAATCCATGATGGTTACCCAGGTGACGTTGAGGGCGCGGAAGACCAGTTGGTGGACGATGACGAGGAGGGCCCCTTCGAGGATTCGGGCAACGACTTTTATTTGTCTTGATTGCATGTTGACTGTTTGTTTGCTGTTTTATGTTTTTTGGATGACTGTAGTATATATACCTCTTTGGTGTACAGTTGGTTGGTGACCGGTCGGGCTAGTGATGTTTTGCTGAGACAGGGTAGACTGGTGGTTCTACTTTTGGAGCAGCCCCCTGCGTGGGTGTCTTCCGGGAGTATCCCCAGGGTATGATTACTCTCGCGAGGGTCGTCATATCATAGGTGTATTCTCTCATACATTTCTACTCTGCTTTATTTTGTACATACTGTGTTTGTTGACTATATATATGTTTCTGCGTGTATGCATTTCCAGTACGTAACTTGTGTCCTAGTTGCACCATGTTTCGAAATGCTGTAAGTACTCTGTGTGTGCTTTACGGGCACTTTTGTTTTAAAAAAAAAACCATATCTCTGAAGGACACAAAAGTACCGTTTTTAAAAATCCATCACATACAGGTTTAGTTTTAGTTCATTAGCGATCCGGAAATGGGTCGTTCCACATAAGGTTGACCTATTAGATAGAATGCCTTGTAAGAATGAAAGATCAAACCCCATTGCAGCTTTCGAGCTTAATTCCAGGTTTGGATTAATTGATGATGTTTAGAAATGAAGACACCCGTATATGTTGCTAAGTAACTTAGTGATTATGCCTAGTTACAAAAGGATAATTGGACTTGTTCCAAGTTGGGAATTTTTTTTTTGATAGACTGGCAAGGAAGTACTCGTGACAATTAGCATACTTGTTCTTTGTTTGGGGGAGCCTCGTCGACGTACTGACGAAGTAGCACCTTATTGATAAGGTCACAAAAATGTGATCGAAATGTGGTTATAAGTTAATTATAATGCACCTAATTTTCATGTCTTATTAATTTGCAATGATTATGCATGATAAAAATGCATTGGAATGATTGTGCATCGGTTGGATTGTGTTTGAAATGTTTTATGTGACGACCCGTTTCCGAACCGCTACTAAACTAGAACTAGACCTGTATGCGATGCATTTTTAAAACGGTACTCTTGTGTCTTTCCGAAAATGCGATACATTTTTTTTTAAAAGCAACATCATTCACAAGCAAGCACGCACAGAGTAGCTATAGCATTTCGAAACATGGTGCAATCTAGGACACAAGACACATGCACTGGGAATACATACTTGCATATATAGACAAGTCATCAAATACAGTATGTGCAAGAGAAAACAGTGCAGAAATGTACAGAGAATACACCTATGGTATGAAGACCCTCATAAGAGTAGTCACACCCTGGGGGTACTCCCGGCAGACACCCACGTAGGGGGCCACTCCAAAAGTAAACCGCCAGTCTACCCTATAGTACAAAAAAAATCCCGAGCCCGACTGGTCACCAACTAACTGTACACCGAAGGTAAATACTACAGTCATCCAAAATAACATAATAACAGTCAGACAACACGACAACTACAGATAACTACCTGGATCCTCAGATGGGTCTTCCTCCTCATCCTTCGAGTCCTCTCCAGTCAAATCGATGAAAGGTGCCGCAGCAAGCACATCCTCTGGTACATCACTAGGCACATACTCTTCGACCATGTCGTCCTCATCAGATCTCGCCCCAAGATAATCATCCTCGCCGCACATAGCACAGACAGGAGGTGGATCCGCTGGTGGAGTGGAGGTCCTAACAACAAGAGGGGAAACCGGCTCAACTGGAGGAGTCAGGATGGCCGCAGCTCTGGAAGTAGACGCTCCTGCAGTCCTGTGCCGAATCACGCTCTTGCGAGCAGTCACTCTGATCCTCGGTCCTCGTCCTCGTCCTCGGGAAGCAAAATAGGGAGTAGCATCCCTTGGAACATCGGGAGGTCCCTTAGGTGGGGAAGACAAAGCTAGTGTAGTCCTCTCTCTCTCCATAGTATGCCAGACGTCCACTATCTGCATCATCCAGATCGGAAAGCTCACCGTGCATCGTGAAGTCTCCTTTTCACCACAATACCATCCTCTCTGAAACTCTGAACAACATCCCCAGTATATACAACGTGACGAGAGATGGGGTCGAACTCCATCGCCGCAGGTAGCTCCAAGTCTGGGAAATCAAAGAAGATCTCCGACGACGTCCTCATCGCGGGTATCAGTACACTCATCGCCATCACCTGGGTAACCATCATGAATCGAAAGTACCACGGGAAAGGGTCAACTTCTCAATCAATCATGAAATAACTACACATAGCAATGAGCAAAACAAACATATGCACAGTATTCGAGACGCAACTCAAACTCTCACAAGACTCGACTCAATTCTTATGTTCTCTCGACACTTGACAATTTTCCGAAATGTAACGCCGATCCATCCACTGAACATCAACCGTAGCCTTGGGCTCTCCGCTCACCCTAGAACATTCAGCTCAGGTTCCTTGGCGCTATGACGCCTAGCTAATCTGCCGAAAAACTAGCTGGAGCCGTTTAGGGGATCCTAGCACCTTAGGTTAATCGGATCACAGCTCAAAAACATCATTACACTCGACGACTCGACTAAACTCTCGTACTCAAATGAATAAATCGCCACATACGATAATTCAGGAAACAATTGAATAATTATTAGACTGCATATCAAATAATATTCACGCCAAGCTGAAAACAGTGCGAAGAGTTCAACAGTACAAGCAATTCATCTCAACAATCATAACTCAGCAGCAACGACAGTCAACAACCCAGTTCATCCCTCTGCAACTCAATGGAGTTAGCAGAGAGGCAATCAAACAAGTGTGGGGGGTTGGGGACAGCTACCAACCACTTGCAGACAAGCCCACTAAATAATCAGTATATCAAAAAGTAGTAAAACGAAGGGATACAAGACTCTCACTTCGAACCCGGAGGTTCTCAGACTTCTTCGCATAAATACTTGAAATTAAATTCCTACCAATCTCTAAAGTTGCCCTTACCACTGATGTTTGCTAACGGGGCACCACAATCCTCAAGTCCACATCGCTCGGTCTCCGGAATCGTAACGCCTATCACCATAAATAACTTAGCACAATTCAATAAATTCTAAACTAAACTTAAGCTCTCATGCTTAACCCTTTTCTAACCAACAATTCACTTAAACACTTGAGTCACTAGCTACTTGAAAAAAAAAAGATTTGAAACTAAAAGCTTTTCTTGAAAGATAACATCACACATGACAATTTAGAGTTATTATCTTACTTGAAAAAAATATAAAGTTTTGAAACTAAAAACCTTTCTTGAACTTCAAGGTAAACATCAAGCAATAAAACACTTTCGTAAATCTTCAAGGCCTAAAACAAATACTCATTCAAGCATTTAGACAAGTTCACATCAAGAAATTTTCCTTCCAAAACCTCCCTAGGCCTCTCGGCCACAACTCCTTTTTCTCTCAAAAAAATTTACAAAAACTTCTTTCACAAACCACAGTTTACTTCCAAATCATTTTTTATCATACTACAAGGCAATAAACATCAAATTAACACAAGACATAACTCAAGCACATTTAAGGACATGTTCTAAGCAATTTCCAAAAACAAAAGTTCTCAAAGAGTTATTTCAATTAGACTAATTTCAAGAATCCCAAAACCATTTAAATCATATCGATAATCATGCTAAGAATTTAAAGAACAACTTAATTGGGTCCTACATGCCATTCTAGTCCTTCAAGAACTAATTTTTGCACAAAACATAAACCAACTCTTACACTTAACCATGCATCACTACTCCAATGTCAATTAAATCACCCAAAACATTTAATTTAACATTAAACACATGATTCAACAACCAAAACCCACATTTCTCCAACTTAAAGAATAGGCATAAATCATGAAACAACAAGTTAGACATGCTATCACAAAACTAATGCTTAAACAAACATCAAACAACTTCCAATAACTCAATTAAACAACCAATGGCAAGATTGAACCTCTAGATCACTTTGCCCCTCTTTTTCCCCTTGACTCACGCCTAGGGTTTCCAAGAATGGGGACTTACATGCTCATCTCTTTCATTCAAAACAACACTTAAAACAAGCATAAAAACAAGAAGGAAAAGAGAAAGGAACCACCACCTCTTCCTCCTATGAGGTCGCGGCCAAGGGGGCTGTTTTGGGGGTCAAAAAGCTTGGTGGTGAGCTAGGTAGTGATGATGTAGTAGGAGAAGAACTTGCAAGAAAATGGAGGTAGAAAGTGAAGTGGATCAAGGCTTTGGTGAAAGAGCATCCATGGAGGTGGAGAGATTCTCTCTCAAGAAATGAAGAAGATGAAGATATGAAGGTTAGAGAGAGGGAGGGGTCGGACAAGGGCTGAATAAGGGGAGGGTTTTTAATTTTTTTTTTCACTTAAAACACTTGGTTTAGAGTAAATTAAGGAAAAGGTAAAAACAACCAATCACACAAATAATGACACCTATCAATAAAGTAAAGATGCTAATCCTATCAACTAATCCATCCCCTCTAATTTCATATCTCTGATGATTACCCTCTAATTCTAGAGTCTAAGGGTTGCTAAAACATGGCGTCGAAAAACCCGCGTTACCGATAAATTTGCGAAAATTAATTTAACGAGAAATTAATTCATCGCGTGATAATATTTAATTATAAATAAAAAAATCATGCCAAACACTCAAAAATAGTCACAACAAGTTACGTTTCGATTTTTATCGAAATCGGAGTTCGTTTAAAATTTTATCTGCGGCGAAACTGCCTGGCGATTCGAAACGCGGCTAAACTTCGTTAGAATTTTTTGACGATATTCGAACCGTAGATTAATATAAAATATTAACTCCCAAATATAATTTGATCTTGATTTAATTAATTCACTTACTTAGAGAACAAGAAATTGTTTATTATAGCATAAATACAACAAAATACAATAAATAACGCCAAATAACGCATCGTTAAAATTACGAGTGTTACATTTTAGAATGTCAAAATTAAAGTTTTACATGAGCCTAATTGATTAAGACATGTTTCTAATCGATTAGGATAGTATTTTCAAGTTCAGTACTAATTCCAGGAGCGTTCTAATTGATTAGGGAAGGTTTCTAATCGATTAAAATGAGTTCTGTAGTGTTGGTAACCTTTCCGGAGACATTTTAATCGATTAAAGCAGCATCGCAATTGATTAGACTACATCTTAGACCCTAATGGAAAAACCAGAATGGTTCTAATCATTCGAGGCCCCTTCTAATCGATTAGACGGTGCCGGCTGTGTTCAGTAAGTTCAGACGTGTTCTAATTGATTAGCCCTTGGTTCTAATCGATTAGAATGTGACTGAAGTGTTTCAAAGGCATGGAAAATTTGTTACATGACACACATAAGCTTAATCACCTTGTATAACCTAAAACACTAGACCAAAGCCTTTCCAAAACACTCCAATTATAACCCTAAGTTCTCCATAGGTGTCTCCTAGGGCTTCTACGTCATCTCCATGGAGTTCATCCTCCATTAAAGCTTGAGTGCCCGAACTTCATCAAATTGAAAGACCACATCTATTTCCTTGTCTTGTCACTCTATGAAGGGTTCAATTCAATCCAAAGTATTAGTAAGTTCTTCATGGACCTAGGGTTCAATTTTCCCAAATCTGAACTTTTGTCTTCGAATCAAAGTCTAATGATTTCTTTGAAAACCTTGTATTTTGTGGAGAACCTTTTCTCAACTCAAAGGGGCATCACCAAAATCCCCATTCCTCTACTCCTTGTGGTCTTGAGAATATCTTCTACTCAGGTAAAGGGCAGATATTGTAGTTGTGGGTATTGAGGGAATAGGTGAAGGGGTTTTCCTTAGGCCCCATGGTGTGATAATAGTATAAATATTGTCTGAGTTATATATATATATAGACACACAAACACACACATATATGTATATATGTGTATATGGTTACATGTTTGATTTGGATGATCAAATGAATTATTGGTTGATACCTTGTTGACTATTGTGGTGAATAGTTGTGTAAGCATGTTTGACATGATTATTATGCCTTGTGTGTGTTCATGGAATCTAATAACCATGAAGTTGTTGATCTTAAATGATTACTGGTTTGATTTTGACAACACTAGATATAATCCCTAGGATATATATTATTATACTTGGAATATTATTATATAATATATAATGCTTGATTTATATATATATATATAGGAAGGATCAAATTACACTGGTGTAATACTTGGGTAATGTTATGTAACATCCCAATTTTTATGAAAATTATTTTATAGTTTCCGACTACTTGAAAATAAATCATGGAGATTGATCACCTCAATGGTTTGTTAAAAGTACGAAGAACAACAAAGATTTATTGTAAACAACTTACTGTTTTAGTAATTAATTCAGATTAACAAACAGTGTAGACGTATACTGTTTTTAATATGAATTAATCCCGAAAAATGTGAAAGATTGTTATTTGATTAAAGAAAATTATTTTATTGAAAGCGAAATAATTTTCAGGGTTTAATAAATATTTTCAAGTCATAGTTTGAATTTTTGTGGTTTAGTTATTGTATTAATTGTCTGTTTTACGTCATATTTAATATGACTATTATTTTAAAGATTTTGTCTTGATGATTTTATTGTTTGAATAATATCTAGTTGATAAGAGAAATTGAAATTAGTGATCCTCACTAATTTACAGTTTTTATTACGTTGCGAGAATTCTATCGAATTATGCCGTAGCTAGGCTATTGTGTGTGTTTCTAACTGAAACATGCCCAAACGTGATCCAAATTTTATAAAATTTGACATCTTAGCATTTTCCAATATTTAGGATTTATTGTAATTTTTCTAGAATTTTTGGGCATCATAAAATATTTAGTGTATTTTCTATAGCCAGAGACTGCCTAATTGCAACGTTTCGGTTTGCATTTCGAGAAAACGAGATACATGAGTACTTTTCTTATGCCGCGAGAAAAATTTGTGATTTTGTGTGTGGGGTTATAATTAGAATTATTTTTGGGAGTTTTTAGTATTAAAACCTAATATATGCGTAACGTCGCGCACCCGGTTGAGCGAGAACACGACGAAACGAAGCCATGAGCTAAGGGGAATGTGTGGCGGCTGCAGCTGGACCAATAGGATGCAAGCCACATGATTGTAGCACACCATTTGGAAAGGAAGCATTTTGATTGGTTTAGGAAGTAATGAGTAGTTAGTTTGTTAAGTTAGTTTGGTTAGTTTGTAAGTAATTAGTTAAATTCCAACTAAATGAACAAAATCTATTCCCACCTTGTCCTCATTATTTTCGTGGCCTCCTCCCTTGCCCAAGATCAGAACCATTTCATTCTCCATTGTTGGAGAACTTGAGAAAAAACATTTGAAAGAGAAAGTGTTGGTTTTGAAGGATTTTGGAGTTAAAGCTTTCACCTTTGCTTCCTTCCTTCTCAATCCTTGTTCTATCACCTCTAATCTTCTTGGTAAGGATCCTAATCCCTACTCCTTTCTCCATGGCTGCCATGGATGAGTTTTCATGGTATTTATGTTGTTTATCATGATTTTAGTTTTGATTCTTGAAGGAAAGTGATGTTTAAGCTTCAATCTTCCATCCTTTCTTCTTAATCCTTGATCCATCACCTCCAAACTTCTTGGTAAGCTTCATACCCATTCTTTTCTCTCTTGAGTTTCATGATATGGGTTTGGCTGGTTTTAGGAATTATTTTTGGGCAAAAGTGTTAGATTTTGCTAGATATGCATGATTAGTCTTAAAGCCCTTTGTTTTCCTCCATGATTAAGCATGATTAGAGTATTTGAAAATTTGGGAACCCTAACCTTGAGACATGGCCGAACCTAGGGGCTGTTATAAGCTTTGGTTTTGTTTGGTTTTTAGTGTTTTAGAGTTGATTCTTGATGGGTTATACTTGCTAAGTTTGGAAACTAGTCATATATGCATGTTTACAAAGTTTTGAAAAAAATAAATTTGGCGTGGCCCATTGATATAGTTTTGATGATGTTTTTATTTGTTCTTAAGTGTATCAAAGTGATTTGGAAGTTAGTTTTTGGTTAAGGTTTTAAATCTATAAGGATGTGCAAGTGAAAAGCTTTGAAAAATTGTTTGAAACAAAATTAATTTTGGGGTTGTTTTGTGGTTTTGAAAACAGCAACCTTTGTAGTGTTAAATGAGTTTTATGAACTTGTTTTTATGGCTTAAAGGTATTACAATTAGTAGATATTAGCTTATGAGTTAAAGGCTAACAAGTTTGCATGATTTAGGAGTTAAAGATTTGAAAACCTTGAAGTTATTTTGAACTTCCAAAAATCGTGGCCTTCAAGAGTGTTTTGTAATTGTATTTATGCTTGAAAATAGTTGTAAAAGTGGTTGATGATTTGATTTAGCAAAACAATTCAAAGAAGTATGATTTTGGGAAAAGTTTGAGTTTATGTTTCAAGAATTGTTTTGAACTTGTAATAGAATTGTTTCTAAAATTTTGTGACATGTTTTAGTGCTTTGAAAAATGGTTCAAAGTTGGCAAAACACTATTTTTTTGGTAAAACACTATTCCAATTGGTAAGTTTTGGGTTTTGGTATTTTCTAAGTGTGTAGCTTTTGTAAAAGCTTGAAAACTTGCTTGGTTTAAAATTGTTCCATCACATATGACTAGGTGTGAACCAAATGAGATTAAGTGAGTAATTTTAGGCCTTTTAGGACTTAAAACCGTTGCTGCCCTAGAGTCATAGGACTTGGGTTTTTGGTTCTAATTTTGTTAAGTTTGTGTTGTTAAGGTTCGTGCTTAGGGTACGCGCGAAGTGCGACTTGACGATGGTTTTGAATTTACCCTGCTTGGATTGTTAAAGCACCCAAGGTAAGGGAAATTCTTACATAATGAGTTTGGGCTTTTCGCTTTGTGCGTTGTTTGCTTGATTGTTGATTGATTGTGTGGTAGTACTTGTAGTATTACTATGTGCTGTTGAGATGTTGTAGCATGAAATGATGTGTATTGATTTGGCCCTGTGTGGCAAGACTGAATTGCATTGTGTTACTTAAATTATACTTGATTGATTTAATTGGACTTGAAATTAATGATAATATCTAGCATGTTATTGGCCCTGCGTGGCATTATGATTTGTATCGTGTTCCTTGAATCACCTTGGATTTCATTGGAACTTGGCACTGAATTGGAATATGAAAAATGTTATTGTTGATAATGGATTAATTAACAATGTGTTGATCGACTGCTATTGGTTGACGATTTACATCGGTAAATCTGATGCGATTCCACAAGCCGAATTCTGATTTCGTAAACAAATTGTTAAGAGCATTTTTGATTTAAAAGTAAGCGTGAGGGTTTTAGTACAACTAGCCAAAGCTTGCAAGGAAATTTCAATAGAATAATGGTGGAGAAAAGAACTTGAAATAAATAGTCCAATTTTCGAAAACAGTTGCGTTAAATAATGCGCCTGGGAACATTCTGGCTAGGAAAGATTTGGTAATTAAGAGTGTTTGCACCACCTCTCTTTCCTGGGAATTCTTCCAGTGTGTTATTTAACACAACTAGGGTTTCAACGACCTAGTGTTAAAAAGTATTTTCAGACACATAGGAGTGATACAAGAACTGTGAAAGAGATTTCATAGATCGGGATTTCGGAAGAATAAAACATAGGGAACCTAGTGTTCCTATTGAGCATATGGGCCATGTGTCCTGTGCTGGGACTTAATGTCCTGCTTGCGTGCGCATTTTCTTGATTAAGGATTGGACCTAGTGTTCCGTATGGCGTGCCTAGTATCTTAACCTAAAAGTTGAGCCTAGCGTTCCGCATTACGTACCTAGAGTTCTGATCTAAGATTGGGACTAGCATTCCGCAATTGAACACCCGGACCTTGTGTCCTGTGTTGAACTCTTAGTTAATTGAGATTTGGACACCCACTAAGTTGAGTGAGTGAGGGTTCGTCGATCCACATTGATTAATTAAAGCATTACTCGGGCACACACTACGGTGAGCACGCCACATTGTAGAATTTGTTTGGATATCACTTGGGCGTTCACTACGGTGAACATGCCATATTGTTGAATTTGTTGGATATCACTCGGGAGTTCACTACGGTGAACATGCCATATTGTTGAATTTGTTGGATATCACTCGGGCGTTCACTACGTCGAGTATGCCATATTGTTGAATTTGTTTGGATGTGTACTAACCATTGAGCATCGACACTCGGAGCGTTTGGTTGGTCTTAAAGACTTCAAAAGATGAGTTGTCATATCATTCGTAGTGTTTGATTGGTCGTACAGACTTCAAAAGGCGAGTTGACACTGCATTGCCTAAGTAGAGGCATGCCAAAGTAGTGGCCAGCCGAAGTAGTGGCAACCCTAAGCAGAGGCTATTTTGTTCGGACGTTGGGAAAGTAGTCTCAGTCATACTGCTGACCTAATAAGGCTGCAGGTGTATACACAACTTGCCATACTGCATTGACATGCATAGCTAACCACATTATGATATGTGATGAATTGTTTGATGAATTGGATATTGTGATGACTTGATCACTTATCTGTTAATAGATTTGCCTGCTCACATGCAATAGTTTGATATTGTAGTGACTTGATTATTGATCTGTTGGTTGTTTTGGTTGCTAACATGCAATGCTTGATATACCATGATGATGCGTGCGGTCTATTAAGTATGTATATGTATATAAAAGCATGTTATTGTATTATATATGTATATATTGGTTGCATGCGACATAGCCTATGATAAACTCGTGGACAAAGGATTTACCTTGGCACTGTTGTTGGATTGGATGTCCTTATGGATGTCACTTCCAGATGGAGTTGATGTATTTATTGCGACTTAAGCACCAGAGCATTGAAGATTGAGCCAGTGGAGGAAGATTCCTCTGAGTACTTCGTGTTTGGTCTTGCTGAGCTATTTCTCAGTAAGAGTTGTAGTTGCTGGCCAGCTTAGCTTAGGGTTTTGCATTTGTTGTTTTGTAATTACTCTTTTCAGAAAGCCTCGCCTTAGTGCGAAATGATTATGTTATGTGAAATATTATTTTGGGATGCATTATACTCTGATAATTGCAAAAGTTTGAATTGGCATCATTTAGAAAACTGTAGTACTCTATGTCTCATTTTGAAAAGGGTTTCAAAGGAAAGAATATGAAAAGAAAAAATTTACTCCTATTTTTCCATTGCGAAATACATAAGAGTACTCTCTAACTGAAAGCATACAAGCATTAAATGTTTTCAGCATTAGATTAGGTTGCACAGTAGCGCTCCGGAATCGGGGTGTTACATGTTACACCCTTCAATAATATCCACCAGGTAAATAATATTTTTCAAAATCAACCATTAGATTGAAAGTTACTATTATATAGATCATATCTATAAATTTTTACAAAAATCTATAATCATTTTGTCATGTTATCAAGATTAATCAAGATTAACGTCAACAGTGTAATTGCATATAATGCTAATCTTGACGCATCTTGATGACATGGCAAATGATTATAGATTTTTGTAAAAATATATAGATATGATCTACATGATAGTGGCGATGTTTTTTGACCGTAAGATAACTATTTGTTTGAGTCTTCTAGCTATATGTAGCCATCATGGAGCTCGTATATGACCTATGATAGGTGCAATTTGCTGGAAACCTAACCTTGTATGTATGTTTGTCATATTGACCTTGTTTTAAGTTGGGGGGAGTACCGTTGAAATGAAAGGTGGAGGCCAATATGAGTGAGCCTGCGTGGCAATTTCTCTGGCTTGGGGAGTGCAAAGCCTTAGTCTGTGGTCTCCGATGGTTTGAGTTTTGTAACAACCCGTTTTTGGAGTACTACTAATCCAATTTAACCCTTAAAAGTTCAAAAGCTTTTGAAAATGAAATACTCTGCTTGCGTGGTTTTTGAAAATATGAATCTAATTTTTTTTCTTTTCAAACTTTTTTAAAATAACAATCAGAGTATTGCAGCATTTTTGGAAATATGATGAATAAATAAAAACATCAAAATCAAACCACAATTACCATACAAATAGATTTAATTAATTATTTCACACAAGATGATCTAAGTCTTGAAACATAGTATACTTATTACAACACTGTAATTAATACATTAAACACCCTATAGCTGGTCGGCACACTACGACACTTACTAGACCCTCTAATAAGTTTACCAAATAACCATACAAAATAGACATCCAGAAAGAACAATCCTCAGTCACACTCATCAGCAGTCTCGAACACTCTGCACTCTTCATCATCTGGGTTACATTCATTAATTGAAAGAACCACAGGCAAGGGTCAACTTATTATATAATCAAATACAATAACAACAGTATGTATAACAACAGATAATATTATACAAATACAATAGAATCTGAACCCACAATTTTTAGCACATATAAATAATCATGTCATTAGCATTAAAGAACAACTCAATAAGGATGCACAAAATTTCCTATTGATGCAACTACATGCTAGTGTACATGATTCCAGAATATCACAAATACCCATACCAATGGGCTCATCGACTGGTCCACTCATACGTACACAGTCCAGTATTGTCCCCCATGGACTAACGACGACACTGAATTCCCTTCACGGGATCGATCCTCATCGCTGGATATTCAGGTCGAAGTCCCTATGTTTGCATATCAATGCATTTTCACTTTTACAATTGAATATATCAACACATACGATAATTCAATGTACACATAATTAAAATCATCATTTAACTTAATCAACACAGACTTTTATAGCATATATCTCAATCACAATTAAGTATATATGCACACACACATCATATTATCAGTTCCACATACCAACAGTCATTACGTACTATTCACAAAACAATAACACATATCATCAAATTATACAATCACACACCAATAAATTATATCTAGGAGTAGCCCTTACGTCATTAAACACAACAGTTCACAACAATTTCACACTTAATAACTTAAGTATTGGAAGATGCCCTTACAACCACACAAAACATAAATACATATCTAGAAGAGGCCCATACAAAATCACACAATAGCAAACACTGAATTTGAAGTGCCCCTATCAAAGAGCTCTAAGTCCACGCTACAACCAAATACGTCACGAACTCTCGCACACACGTACTCACGACCTCAATAACTCTAAAACAATAACACTAAGTCTTAGAAAAAATTATAAATCACTTAAAAGTAACCCCTAGGTCATGGTTTGCAACAAACCCCTAGGATACCCAACCCAAAAATTCTTTTTACTTATACTCACACTTAAAAATCACTAAAACAAAGTAAAAATAATATTTTCAAATACTTTACAACTTTACTCAAAATCTTTATATCTAAACTTTTAACTTTAAAAATAACTAAAAATCATTTTCTTTTAAACCAAGACAAAGATTAAACTTTCAAAATATTTAATTACCAACTATTAACATATTAACTAAGTAAAAATTTTAAACAACACCAAAACTTTAAAGATACCCTTTGGTCTTAACATTGAAGCAAACCTAAAATTTTTCTTCTTCCAAAACTTTTACAACCATAAAACCCACACTGACATCAAAGATTCTTAACACTAAATTTCTAAGACTCTACCTTGTTCAAGAAATACAAGAATCTCTTTAAACATTAGGTGTTTCGTAGTTTTAATCACTACAAGAAATAGCGGGATTACCGACGGCCAAAAGCCGTCGGTAATCCACAAATACCGTCGGTAATAAAAAAATTCCGACGGATTACCGACGGCCTAATGTCCGTCGGTAAACTGCGCGTCGCAAATACGTACCGACGGCTTTAACCCGTCGGTAAATTTCCGACGGTTTTCTCCGACGGTTTTAACCCGTCGATAATTCCGATGACATTTCCGACGGCTTTAACCCGTCGGTAAGTTTCCGACGGCTTTTCCGACGGTTTTAACCCGTCGATAATTCCGATGACATTTCCGACGGCCATGACCGTCGGTAAATCCGAACTTTAAATTTTTTTTGAAAATTGTTTAAATTTTTATTAAAAAATTATTTACTTTTTTAAATTATTTAATTTTAATTTCTGTAATCAATTTAATTTATTTATCCATTTAATTAACGATTACTAGTTATCACATTTAATAATTAATTTCTTCCTGTATTTAAAAATGTAATGCGATAACATAACTATAAAACAAATTAAAAAAAAGAAACGTAACAAATAAATAAAATAATTCGACGAACAAAACATTAATAAAAAATATCCGAAAATATAAAAAAATATCGATACAAACATAACTAATAGTCCTGATAATCATGATCATGATCACTATCTACATCATCGACATGATCACCCGATTATGAGGCGAAGGCGAGGCGGTGGAGGAGGCGGTGGCGAGCTAGGAAATGGTACAGATCCTCCTGCCATTTGCGGCAAAGACTGAGCCAACATGGCGGCCGTCCGTGAGCCTCCTCCTCTTGGGCTGACGCGATCCGGCCGCTCGCATTGTCATTCTTTGCTCGGCCATAGCCCGCTTCAACTCTGCTATCTCCCGCTCATCCGCGGCAGCACGACTGCTGGAAGACTCTCCAGCAGAAGCGTGGCCACTCTTGTAGTTCTTTGGCAAGGTCGCCCGACCGTATAAGCGACCCTTCTTCTTGCCGCCAACAACATACGCCAAACCATCGGCGATGCGGCTGGATCCTCCGGGCTCGAGGCGGGGAACATGAGGATGTCTGAGATCTAACCCGAGACATCCTCGCCAAACTCCTCTGTCAAACATAAACAAATTAGTCAATTTTTATTGTAATAAAACAATATAAACATTGTTAAAAAACTATTCATTATGTTTTATAATTACCTGGTCCGCCTCGACCGCTCATCGACAAACTCACGGTACCTTTCCTAATATGAGTTGCACGATGGAGCTCGTGCAATGAACCTCCCTTTGCAACTTGAGATTGTAATTATTTAATAAAAAAGCTTAACTAAATAATAATAATAATAATAATAATAATAATAATAATAATAATAATAATATAAAACATACAAGTCGAAATGCAGGTCGCTACCGACCGACCGAACCTCCAAAGATGCAAGCTCCCACCCTTTCGTGAGGCTCTATTCTTCTTCGCCTTCTAAACACCGCCTTGAACTCGGGGAGTTCCAGCGCTTGTAGTCTTGCCAGATCTCATCTCCTATCCAAGTGGGCTGCCCATTGAGGCGGGCATCTCTAAGCATATCGGATAGGCGGTGGGAAGCCTTCATATGGAAGTTCTTCATGATCCGCTCCTCTGCTCTTCCTTCCAAGAAACCTCTCTGTATGAATATAATACGTTATTAAAAATAATTGAGATTCATGAAATAAAAATAATACGCAACAAAAAAAATAAACAACTTACTCTGAAAGAATTGAACATGTGCCTCAGCTCGGCCACCGTCAGCGTCCCAGGTGGGCCAATAGGTGTGGTAATTTTGCTCAATTACTTAGTGATAGCCTTCGCGGTGGCTTTGTGGAAGGAACCTAAACAATAACAACATACCAAACAAGTTAAAAATATATAGGTTAAAGCTGTAATTTTAGTCCCTTATCCTTTTTTAGTTTTCATTTAAGTCCATTAAGTTATAAAAATTACTTCAATTTAGTCCTTTCTTTTTAATTATTCTTTTTTGTCTTAGGCGAAATACCATCTTACACGTGGCGGTTTGTTTTATTTTATTTTATTTTTACGCCACGTGTAGGATGGTGATTCGTCTAAGAAAATATGAATAAATAAACAGAAAAGACGAAATTGATGTGATTTTTGAAGTTTAAGGGACTTAAATGAAAACTAAAAAAAGATAAGGGACGAAATTGAAAACTAAAAAAAAGATAAGGGGCAAAAATGTGTATTCAACCTACATACTCACCCTCTACCAGCTGGCCTGATAGCAACTCGGCCATCATGCAGCATCTGAATATCATCAACGACCTCCTGCTCATCCTGCTGCTGCTCAACCTCCTCGTCCTGCTGAACCCCGATCTGATCAGGTGCCTGGCCCACACTATACTCCTGATCGGACACATGAGTGTCGGGCACCGTCGCAAACACAAAATGAGAGGAAGAAGCGGCAAGTGTCTGCTGGAACCCTGGGGTGGGCATCATGTAAATGGGTGTCGATGCAGAAGGTCCTGCATGCTGTGTAGGTGCCCAATGTGACGTAGGCTGCGTAGGGGCCGAACTCATTTGGAGCCTATGTAGGCGTAGATGTATGCGACGCTGTGTGGATGACAACATCGCATAGCCAGCATCATCAATCCTAATAATGTTCGGCCTCCGACGAGGGGTCGGCGATGCCGCTTCCTTCCGTTGACCACTTCTTGGGTGGTCGGAAGTCGAACTGAACCTCCCGATGCCATATATGTCTATAAGCAATTCAATAATAACAGTCATGAAATATTATATTTAAACATAACAATATTAAAAATGAATTCCAAAAAATAAACAAGTTATATGAAAATAACTGACAAAATAAAATATGTTGTTAGACATTAAATTCTCTAATTGTAAAAAGGTAAACAAATTTATTACGCCCATTACGCCCACTCGCCCGGCATCGTCTTCAGATCTTGATGGTTCTGCCACTTCTTCATTTAATTCCTCATCTCCATTTACATCTTCATATGTGATTGGATCGTCACGTACACTACAAAAAAACACGGGATTACCGACGGCCTAAAGCCGTCGGTAAGCTATAAAAGCCGTCGGTAACCCAATTTTACCGACGGATAACCGATGGCCTAAAACCCGTCGGAAATATGGTCGTCGCAAAGGATTATCGACGGACTCTTCTTTGCCGTCGGTAATACCGACGGTTATACCCGTCGGTAAATGACGTCGATTACCGACGGGCAAAGCCGTCGGTTACTAATACCGACGGTTACACCCGTCGGTAAATGACGTCGACACCGATCGCAAAGCCGTCGTTAAATTTCCGACGGACGTGACCGTCGGTCAATCTGAAGCGTTTCCGACGGCTTAGGCCGTCGGTAATCGGGAATTTTTTTTTAAATAAAATTTATTAATATATTAATTTTAATTAATAACCAAATTAATTTTATTCTTTAATTAATTTAATTATTTATTTGTTTAATTATAAAAATAATTTACTCTCATATTAAAAATATTTATTTATTAATTTAATTAAAAATTACTTGTAATTTAATTTAATTTAATTATTAATTGATTTTCCATATATAAAAATGTGATAACGTAAACTAAAAAGCAAATTAAAAAAAGAAAACATAATAAATAAAAAAATTCAACGAATAAAAATCGGTACCTAATATCCAAAGCGAAAAAAAGTGATATCCAAAAATATGAACCAATATAAGTACAAATAGAACTAATAGTCCTGGTACTCCTGATCATGATCGAGATCCTCTACATCATCCGGATCATCGACATGACCATGAGTACACGGAGGCGAGGCGAGGCGAGGCGAGGTCGAGGTCGAGGCGAGTAGGTCTGGCCGGGCGAGCTAGCAACCGTACATCCGCTCTGTCGCGCCAAAGACTGAGTCAAAAGCTCCCGGCTTTGGGCCACGGTCCGCTTCAACTCGGCTATCTCCTGGTCATCCGCGGCGAGCGACCGGTGGCAAAGACTACTACTCGACGACTCTCCAAGGTGTGGCGGCGGGCCCTTCTTTGTAGTTCTTTGGCAAGGTCGCCAAGACCATATAGGCGACCCTTCTTCTTCCGCCAACCACTACGCCAAACCCTCGGCGGTGTAGATAGATCGTCAGGGCTACGAGATGGAGAACATGATGAGCTCGAGATCTAAGCCGAGACATCCTCGCCAAACTCCTCTGTTAAACAAACAAATAAATCAAATCTTTTTTTTTAACAAAACAATATAAACATTATTAAAAAACTATTTATTATATTTTATAATTACCTGAGTCCGCCTCGAGCGCTCATCAACGAAATCACCAAGTACTCTTCTTCGTATGAGTTGCAAGATGAAGCTCGTGCAATCGAATTTCTCTCCCAACCTCCTCGTGAGATTGTATTAATAAAAAATTTAAATAAATAATAATAATAATAATAATAATAATAATAATAATAAAATAATAATAATAACAATTTTATAACACGTACAAGTCTAGCGTGTCTGCATACCGACCGACTTGCCTCGGTGTGCAAGCCGCCACCCTTCTCGAGAGGCCCTATTCTTCTTGGCCTTGTGGTCACCTGGAACTCAAGGGAGTTCGGCGCTACCATTCTTTGCGAGCTCGTCCCTATCCAACTGGTTTGGCGATCACGATGCGGGCATCTCGAAGCATGTCAGAAAGGCGGTGGGAGGCCTTCATATGAAAATTCTTCTCCATCAGCTCCTCATCTTTTTCCTCCCAAGCAACCCTCGTCTGTATCAATATAAGACATTATTAAACATAATTGAAATTTACAAAAATAAAATAATATGCAATAAAATAAAAATTGCAGCTTACTCTGAAAGAATTAAACATATGGTCCCGCTCAAAATCCTTCAGTGTCCCCCAGGTGGGCCAAAACTCCTGGTAATTCTCCTCAATTGTTGCTGTGATAGCTAACGCAGCAGGCTTTGAGGGAAGAAACCTGAACAATAAAAACATGTTAAATAAAAAAAAAATATATATATATATATACATGTAAATTATTAATAACTCGAAAAAATTGCAAATACTTACCCTCTACCAGATGGCCTGATAAGAACTCGACCATCATACAACATCTCAAGAGTGTCAGGCTCCTGGCCCTCCCCCTGCTCAAGAACCTCCTCCTGCTGAACCTCCTGCTCCTCCCCGTCCTGCCCAACATCAGTGTCATCAGGTGTATGGCCCGTACTATAATCATGGTCGGACTGATGAGCATCGGCCACCGGATCAGGCACAACATGGGAACTCGAAGCGCCATGTGGCTGCTGGAACCCCGGGGTGGGGATCATGTCAATGTGAGGCAAAGGTGCCGAACGTGCCCGAGTCTGTGTCGCTGGTGTCGAATGTGCCTGAGTCTGTGTAGGTGGTGCAGAAGGCTGTCTAGGTGCAGGAGGTGTATCAGGCTGTCTCGGCGTAGATGTACTAGGACGACGTGTAGATGACAACGTCGAAAACCCAGTAGGGTCACGCCTAATGATGGTCGGCCTCTGACGACGAGGGGGGTCGAGGGCGATCCCCTTCCCCTTCCATTTACCACCACTGGGTGGTCTGGGGGGGTCTGCTCCTGAACCTCCCGATGCCATATCTGTCTATAGAGCAATTGAATAATAACAGTCATGAAATATTATATTTAAACATAACAATATTACAAATGAATTCCATAAAAATAAACAAGTTATGAAAATAACTGACAAATTAAAATATATTGTTACACATTAATTTCTCAAATTGTAAAAAGTTAAACAATTTCAATCTGCCCATTCTGCCCACTCAATTTCGGCATCGTCTTCAGATCCTGATGGTTACGCCACTTCTCCATTTACTTCCTCATCCCCATCTACATCTTCATATGTGATTGGATTGTCACCTAGTCGAGTAATGGGTTCCACTTCATTTACTACATTGACATGAGACATCTCATCCACTTGATAAGCCACTTCTTCCTCTCGTATCATCCGCTTCAATGCGACCAGTGGTTTTATCTTTATTGCGACACACCAACCTTGTTTGTCCCTTCGAGTTGATGGATAAGGGACATAATACACTTGTCTTACATGTTGTGCCATGATAAGCGGATCAAACATTTGGTATCTTACGCTCATGTGTATGTCAACAAGATTATATTTTCGATCCACTCTTGTGCCTCTATTTGACTGGATCAAACCAATTACAATAAAATAACACTATTTTTTAGTATAGTCTAAAGTATTGTACGTCAGTTCATATATATGTTGAATCACGCCGTAAAGTCATCTTCACCTCCATCTGTGGCACCTTTTACATAAACCCCGCTGTTAATCGCTTTTTTCCTCTGCTTTTGACTGGGTTTGGAATTTGTATCCATTTACAAAGAATGTGTGCCATTCTTTTACACGTGATTTAGGACCATGAGATAAATTTCTCAAGTGTTGGATTTTAGGGGATTCTGCCTCGCTATACACCTGTGTACACACCATGTGCAAACAAATTATGGTTCCTATTTTCAAACAATATTTTTGTATTTTCAAACAATAAATAATAATAATAATATATATATGACGACTCAAAAAACATACCTGGTTCCTAAACCACGTTGGGAAATATTCATGAATATAGGCAGAAGAGTCTTGTACGCTTGTGGGCTTAGTTAACAAGAATGCCCTGACCAAGTCATTATCAAACAAATGATCAAGAGCAATTGTGGATTAAAGAAATTGAAAGTGGTCAAAATGATACATACGTTAGATACGGTGATACTTCTGCACAGTTGATCAACACGTGAACGTGGGCTGACTTCCACACTTCGCCCGTTATCCAATTATCCACCTCCTTTCCACCATGACGGCCGGAAAGGCAAAATACTGATAAGGCAAGCGGGTGTCTTTCACTTTCAATTTCTACTTCGTTCCTACTATTTGTTGGTGTCAACATGAAGTTCGTAAAATAATGGGAACAGAAATGGATTGTCTCACGGTGTAAGTAAGTTGCACAAATAGATCCTTCAACCCTGGCCTTATTTTTCACCGACCGTTTTGAGTCACCCATAAATCTACAAAATAACAACGTTGATGATAAAATTTGATACATTTAACCCTTCAAATAAATATTTATTTTAGAGAATACTTTATTATAGTACCTTTCGAATGGATACATCCATCTGTATTGAACCGGTCCACCAAGCCTAGCTTCATGTGCAAGATGCACTGCTAGATGCTCCATAGAATCAAAGAAAGCAGGGGGAAATATTCTCTCCAACTTACAAAGAATGACTGGTATGTTCTGTTCCATCCTTATGAGATCATCCTCTCTCAATGTCGCAGAACACAAATCTTTAAAGAATTGGCTGAGTTCAGTCAGTGGATTTAAAACATTTGACGGCAAGGAACTAAATGCAATAGGAAGTAAACACTCCATGAATACATGACAATCATGGCTTTTCATCCCAATCATGGTTCCTTTGTTCACATCGGCACATCTTGCCAAATTAGAAGAATAACCATCTGGCATCCGAAGTTCTTTTATCCACCGACAGACTGACTTGGCTTCCTCAGCAGTTAAAGAGTAACAGGCTTTGGGTTTCAGGGTCTTCCCATCCGACCGATTCGTCAAATGCAAGTCCTTTCGCCTACAGTAAAGTGGTAAGTCTAGTCTGGCCTTCTCATTGTCTTTTGTTTTTCCTCTGACGTTCATCACTGTGAGAAAAACATTGTCAAAAAAGTTCTTCTCAATGTGCATAACATCAAGGTTGTGTCTCAATAAATTATCTCTCCAGTATGGCAGATCCCAAAAAATACTTCTTTTTGTCCAATTATGCCATTGTCCATATCCTTCAAATCGATCCAATTTGCCAAAATCTGTGATTTTGGGCAGTTCCATAACCCTTTCCCAGATCTGTTCTGGTGTCAACCTTGGGGGCGGGCCATCTAATTCAACTTCCCCCTTCTTGAAAGCGTTCTTATTAGTCTAAATGCATGATCATCGGGTAAAAACCTGCGATGTGAGTCAAACCAAGAACTCTTCCCCCCAAATTTCAAGGTAAAGGCCTTTGTATGCTCCATGCAATGCGGACATGCCATTTTACCATGAGTACCCCAACCAGACAACATGCCATATGCAGGGAAGTCATTAATGGTCCACATCAGCACTGCCCTCATTGTAAAATTCCTCTTTCGTGCAACATCGTACGTCACAACACCATTCCACAACCTTTTGAGATCGTCAATAAGAGGCTCTAAATAGATGTCAATACCATCTGTCGGATTATCTGGACCCGGTATAACACAAGTCAAGAACATATAAGGCTTAGACATGCACATTTCGGGAGGAAGATTGTATGGGGTAACGATAACTGGCCAGCAAGAATAAGGTTTCGCCGTGGATTGAACATACGGGGTAAAACCATCAGAGCATAAGCCAAGTCGTACATTACGTGGATCTGCTGCAAAATCAGGATGCACACGATCAAAGTGCTTCCAAGCTTCACCATCAGAAGGGTGGCGCAACATACCTGTAGTGCTTCTATTCTCATAGTGCCATGTCATTTTGTCTGCAGTCTGTGGTGATGCAAACATTCTCTGCAGCCTTGGAATAATTGGCAAATAAAACATTGCCTTCACTGGAACTAGTTTTTGTCTACCCGTCCGATTATTAGTATGTGACATATACCTAGGCTCACCACAAAATTTGCATTCAACTAGCGCACCATCGTTTTTACCAAATTCATTGTCGTAATACAACATACACCCTCTCACACAACAATCAATCCTTTTAGATTCCAGCCCCAACTTGGACACTAAGCTTTTAGCCTCGTAATAACTTTTTGGCAAACCATCTCTGATAGGTGACGAGTCCAACATCATTTTCGTTCACGAGATCCAAGCACACTTTGAGCACCACAGTTGGACTTAAGAGCTAAGAGCCTCACACACATTGATAACTTAGAGTCTCAGAGACCCTTCAAACAACGGCTTGTTTGTTTCTAACAATAGATTATAAAATTTTTGTGCTTGTCTCATTTGGAAGTTCATCTGTGTCATCATCTTTGTTGCTCCTCGAATAACACGTTCACCCCCAAGGCATCACAAACCATATCTTGCATCAATTCAATCGCTCACCGCATCCCGACCCACGAATCGCTTGAAGCACCTTCGCAATTATCACCAACCCCTAAATCAACGTGAGGCAACTTTTCACCATGTGTAGTCCAAATCCGGTAATTAAGCCTAAATCCAACTCGAATACGGTGGTGCGTGACCTCACTTGGGCTCTTAATCCTTCCGCAATCGCAATTAAAGCACGGACATCTAATCCCTCCATTAGTTTTGAAATCTTTATGTGCCGTTGCGACTTGGACAAAGTACGCAACCCAACAAGAAAAATCTGGTTTCAAACCCCTCTCCCGGATACAACCTATCGTGACATCCAACTACGACTGAAAGAAAATATTCCATCTTCGCATGTCAAAAAAATGACAATTTCAGCAAAGACGACGTTCTTACAACCGCTCTCTTTCTTTAAATGGTATGACTTATCCCATTCGAGAAAAAACTTTTTCAGAACTCGTATAATAATCATTCCTTAATTCTCGTATCTTATACTTGACAAAATTTATTGAAGATTTCCCATTGGTCTCTCGAGTACACAAAATGAACGCAGCTTATGAACACCGCAATCAAGTATGCACCCAGAGAACAAAAGGAAATGAATCGAACCGAAATTTCATCAAATATAAAGATACGAGAATTAAGCAACAACTATTATACGAGTAAAGAAAAAGTTTTTCCAAAACTGTCCGACTTGGACAATTCAAGGTTCAATATACAATGAGCACATGGTACCCTAAAAGAGTATATGAACTCAATAATATATTAAACCTCAAACGGAAGCTAAGGCTTCTCTCCGATACTAATAACAAATATCAAACATCCATTCGATCAATGATTAACATAACAATTAGACAAGCGTAGTGACAAGGGTAGAATTAGTTTTATTATATATATATATATAATAAAAAGTATTTTATTTTCCTTTTTCATTTAATTTCTTATATGATAATTTTTAATGTTGTTATTTTTATTTCTTTTTATTGAAATTTTTTAATTCTTCTCTTCTTGAGATCTTTTTCATTTTTGTTATATCATATTTTTAACGATTGTTTCCCTTGTTTCTCTTTTTTAATTCTCGCTCATCTCTTAATTATTTTTTCAATTGCTTTTTGAATCCTTCTAATTTTTTAATTATGTTATTTTTCAATTCTATCTAATTTCGCTTTGTTATTCTCTTCTTTCTTTTTAAAATCTGCCTTTTTATTCTATTGTTCTTAAAAATTCTGCTTTTTAATTATTTTTTATCTTTAAATCTATTTTTTAATTCTATTATTATTTGTCCTTTCCAATTCAAATCTGTCTTGTTTCTTTGAGCAATAGTCCATTTACTGTGTGTGTAGTTTTGTTAATCATTTAGTTGCCACAACGCCATCCGCCATATATAAAATAAAATATTTTATTTTTCAATAAATAATAATTATTAACAATTCAATCAATATTGCAATTTTAATTTATATATTTTATTTTCTTAAAACGGAAGAGCTACTTATTCATTCAAGGTTTATTTAAACTTATTTTACATCACTTAAAATAAATGCTGATATTAATATTCAAATATATCAACATAAAACATATTCATATACTCTCTTCATTTTATTTTAATAAGCCTCTAAAGTAATTTATGAATAAATAATCACTTAAATTTCTAAAAATAGCTCATTAAATAAATATTTTATTATGTCATTTCAGATTTTGTGCTGAACGTTAAATATTATATGTCACTTTTTAATATATAATTTTATAATTTTATTTATTTCACCCGCTATTTAGCTTACGCTATCTGCCCGCTATTTTACGCTATCCTACCAATTTTACGCTATTTTTCGCGATCCTCGATTAACAACACTGGAATTAGAAAATCGACTTGGTCATTTAAAGATGATAGAATTAGACAAGCAGAAGTGGCAAAGGAAAGAAGTACAGAGAGATGTGCAAAGCAAATTGCAGCCAAGCAACATCACCAATATCCATATCCATGAATGAAATGGCAAGCATAAATTAAAATTGCACTCTTTACTCACAAGCATTGTGACTGATGAGTGATAGCAGAACTGGCAGACAATTACACAGTACATATCATTTAGACAATTACACAATACACTTCAAAATCTCCTCTGTGGAGAGAACTATGAACGAAAACAAATAAACATGTCGGTGTGGGGGTCAACAGACAACCCTTTTTCCACCCAATGAGTTAACCGACATGAGTTAGAGTGCATACCTAGTGGTACAAGTGACGAACTGGTGGAGGTGGCGAACTCAGAGGCCTATGAAACAGAGCTTTTTGTGTTAGCAGAAACTAATAAAATATAAACAAGAATATCAAAACCACACCATTAAAATTAAAAACTAAGAACAATCATATTAAGAACATATATAAATAATAACACAGATTTAAGTCCACACCTTCGAATACAATCAGCCACTTTTGGAGGCAAACTCTAAAATTTCAACTCAAGCTTGTTATAAATTCTCATAGTGAAATCTTCCCCAAACAACAACATTATGCGGCAAACTATCATTTTGAAGATAAGCATTCGGATATTACTTTTTGATTGTCCAAGATCATGAAATTCTTGTTAATATTAGTGATTGTTCTTATCATGGTCAAATTTATATGTTCTTATAGCTTGGATCTTTCTTCTCAATACAAATAACATTTCTGAATATTACATTTGGATATTCCTAATGTTTCATATCAAGCTGATTTGATTCCAAAATCTATTTGTTCCAAACTTGAGCAAATTATCAAAGGATTCATTTAGAAAGTGTTACCTGGTCATAGAATGTGGCACGCTTGGTTTTTCTACCCTAAGTTGCAAGGTACCCACTTCCTTTATTTGCGGCTACAACGAAGATAATAGTATATAAAGACTTCTCTATTCTCAAACCGGAAGTTTGACTATAGATTTTTGGGTTAGCTAACTAGTTGATATGGCTGTTTTGAGTCTACATTTTTCACTGTTGTCTTAAAAAAATTGTACATGTTTAATTGCTTGTAAAGATAAAAAAATTCTAAAATTATTGTCGTGGTCTACAAATGTGTTACTAAAATTATTGCCAACACGTTAAAACTTATCCTGCCTGATATCATAGACCCCAATCGAAGTGCCTTTGTTGCGGGAGAGGTACATCGATAACATCTTATTGGCACATGAGCTTGCTCAGGGCTACATCAGCGTACTTATAATCTTATATAGAGTGATGAGTCTTAAGACTCAAACTAGTCAAGACCGACAGAAAACTATTATGTTGGCTCACCATATATTCAAATGCAACCACTATATTGGAATGAGACTCCAATAAACTGAAAATGTATGCAAATAAATTTCAGACCTAGAACAAATAAATGATGAAAAACACACCACCATGCAAAGGCCAAGAGCCATTGGTGGTGAAGGTTTGTAATTTTGTTTTATTTTGAGCATGATCCATGTCAAATAACTAACAAGAACTCAAGATATATCTCACAAATAACTAACACTTACTCTCCTGGCACATTTATTTTTACCGCTCAGTCCCTCTTTCAATTTTCAAATGTTTTGTATGTTCATATAATATGGAGAATGAGGTACATGAACTTGTAAATATTGATTAGGACTTACTTGTTGCACGGATATGTTGTAGAAGTTCTCCAAAGGCTTGCTTCTTAACTTGAATCAAATTCTGCTTTTGGTTCTGCAAGAAGTGTCACAAAATGAATGGCCTTAGATTTCTTATATTGTAATAATATATAGTATACATATACATGAATAAATGTACCAACCACTGTGGTAAGCGAAGTCGAGAAAGAAGGAAAAGGTGAAAGGACACAGAATTGATAAAATATCATATATCATAAAAATTAAGTCACCACAGAATTGAAGCAAGAATTAATGCAGCTTTTGGTTAATAACATTGATAAAGTAGCTCCTAATTATTTACTGTGGCTCCTCAATGTTTTACAAACTGAAGTTGCATTTGTTGATGTAGTTTTTTCCTCACAGAAACAAATCAATTTTGTCTAAATTTTCTTGCAAAACTTTAATATCTACATAACCAAAATACTTGAAGTTTCATTAGAGAACTTCATCAAGACAAATAGCAACACAATGTCTAGAATGACAAATATGAAAGGCAGCACATATAGATGAATTACTAACGGAGTTCAGGAGCTACCGCACAAAATCTCTAAGAGTAACGCTGTTTGAACAGGAAATAGCATATACATAGGCAACGAGTTTTAACAATTATGCCTGGCTTTTCAATGTGGATTAAACATATAGGATAGAATCAATAAAATAATTTTACATGGATGATCAAAATCATCCATACACCACGGGATGAAGGTCATGCAAATGATGTAAAAGGGAAAATTCAAACAGCTGAAGCCAAAGATACTGAGGAGAAATATACATGGTTAGTTTCCAACAACACAACAACAAGCTTGAAAATGATTCATTGGAAGGAGATAGTCATGCAAGTGACATAAACATGGAAAATCAAATGCATCCAATAGCTGAAGCAGAAGATGTTCAGGAGAAAGCTACGGGTCTGGCTTCTGAAGATACAACTGAACTTGGAGAAGTTTCAGTGCAAGAAGAAAGTCATGGAGATGATGCGAAAGAGGATGGTTGACTCGAATAAAAATATCAGCCAAGCAGTATTAAAAAAACTTGTTTTGCTATAATGAAAGGGAAGGGAAAAGGCACAAATCTCACGAAGGTAAAGGACAAGCAAAGCTATACCAAACAGGACATCATATAACATCAAATTGCAAAACCAATAGTTGTTGGATTACCAAGTGATGCGGCCTAGTAATTGGGAATCATAATAAAGGCATACTGATGCAATGAGACTGGTTTGGCAAGTTAACATACTACAAAAATGAGAGGCAGCATCCATCTAATTTAATAAGTTGCTGCTATTAAATGCAATGCTTATACAAATGAATGAGAATTGATGATATGTTTTATTTGTTAAATCTTAAATATAAAAGTAACTAGTGAAGATTGTTAAAAAGTACCACATGTGGGTTGTGGTGAGATATTTTCAGTTCCAAATCGATTAACATTTATTTTGGTTAGAAACAAAATCGACATAATGTAAATAAATGCCTAGAATGTAATTGCAATTCAGCTTATAAGATCATAATCAAGTTCACATCCACCACAACAACAAGATAAGCTAATCTCAATTTGAATTAATTACCTTAAAGATAAGCTAATTAGATACTCGCCTTAGCTAAAGGGTGCCACACACACGATTCCTTCTCATCAACAAGATTTATCCTTGATCGGATAACCTCAGAGCAATTAACTTGAAACCACCATCTCCATATGAAATATATGATAAGGGCGACCAATTAGGCAAAAATAAGATATGGAGTCTTGAACAAAAGATGACTACAAATCAAATTTATTTTTAGGGTTCGACATGCAGACCTACCACATCCACAAGTTGACAAATTTTTAAACCATCCAAACATCAAACAGAGACGAGTCCCACACCAACAAACAAATCATAAAAAATAAAAAAAGCTGCGGTGACGGCGGATACAAAAACAAACTTACCTAAGGAGGACGAGCGGCGGTGGTGGCGGCGGCTTGAAGGAGGAGGGCGACCTCGACGCTACTGCAGGAAAACGACGACGAGCACAAACGATGGAGAAGTCTGCGGTGGCTCCAAGCTTCAAGCTCGTGAAGCTTCGAATCTTCAAGCTTCAATCTCCAAGCTTCAGCTTCAAGCTCCAATCACGTGGTTCTTGCAACCGACGGTGGCTCCAAGCTTGTGGCTCCAAGCTTCTCGAATGTCTTGGCGGCCGTGACAAGAGAGGAGAAATGCGACGATCGAAGATGAAGAAGGGAGGCGGAGGGCTGCGGCGGAGATGAAGAAGAAGGGTAGAAGGATGAAGAAGCGATCTACACTACGGAGATGAATGAAGAAGAAGGATTCTGCTCGCCAAATAAAGAGCTTACCGACGGCCATTTTAAAATTACCGACGGTATGACCGTCAGAAGCGACACGGATTACCGACGGACCAACCCGTCGGAAAAACTCCCCATTACCGACGGTCAACAACCGTCGGTATTCAAAAATAAGCGGGAATTTTCCAAAATTCACGGTTTACCGACGGACATTAACCGACGGTATGTGTCCGTCTCTAAAAAGCGGTTTTCCGACGGCTTAACCCGTCGGTAATATACAGAATACGACGGGTCGTGTTTTCCGACGGGTAAGACCGTCGGAAATCCCGGTTTTTTAGCGACGGACTAAGGCCGTCGGTGAATGTCCGTCGGTATGTTAACTATTTCTTGTAGTGGTAGTCGAGAAATGGGTTCAACTTCGTTTACTACGTTGACATGAGACATCTCATCCACTTGATAAGCCACTTCTTCCTGTGGATCATCTGCTTCAATGCGACCCCTTGGTTTTGTCTTTATTGCAACACACCAACCTTGTTTGTCCCTTCGAGTTGACGGATAAGGGACATAATACACCTGTCTTACATGTTGTGCTATGATAAACGGATCAAACATTTGGTATCTTACGCCATGCATATGTCAGCGATATTATATTTGCGCTCTATTCTTGTCCCTCTACTTGCGGGATCAAACCAATTACAATAAAATAGCACTATTCTTTTAGTATAGTCTAAAGTATTGTACGCCACTCATATATATGTTGAATCACGCCGTAGAAGTCGTCTTCACCTCCCTCTGTGGCACCTTTTACATAAACTCCGCCGTTAATCGCTTTTTTCCCTCTGCTTTTGATCGAGTTTGAAATTTGTAACCGTTTATGAAATACGTGTGCCATTCTTTACACGTGATTTAGGACCATGAGATAAATTTCTCAAGTGTTCGATTATGGGCGATTCTCGACTCGCTTATACACTGCAGATATACATGCACAAGTGATTTAGGGTTCCTTTTTGCAAACAATCTTTTGTATTTTCAAACAACAAATAGTTGAAATAGGACTAAAAATACATACCTGGCTCCTAAACCACGTTGGGAAATATTCATGAATATAGGCAGAAGAGTCTTGTTCGCTTGTGGGCTTAGTTAACAAGAATGCCCTGAACAAGTCATTATCAAACAAATGATCATGAATAGGTGTGGACTAAATAAATTGAAAGCGGTCAAAAGTATACATACGTAAGATATGGTGATACTTGACACGATTGATCAACACGTGAGCGTGTCTTTGACTTCAATCTTCTCCTTAACCAGGACTTGACTCCTTTCCAAAGATGACGACGGAAGGCAAAACAGCGATAAGGCTAGCGGGTGCCTTTCACTTTCAATTTCTATTTCATTCCTATTATTTGTTGGTGTCGAAAGATGAAGTTCGTAAAATAATGGGAGCAGAAATGAATTGTCTCACGGTATAAGTAAGTTGCATAAATAGATCCTTCAACCCTGGCCTTATTTTTCACCGACCGTTTGAGTCACCCATAAATCTGAGAATAACCAGGTTGGTGATCAACATTTCAACATTTAACCCGGCGTTGAATAGTTATGTTAAAGAATATTTGATTATATTACCTTTCGAATGGATACATCCATCTGTATTGAACAGGTCCACCGGCGTAGCTTCATGTGCAAGATGCACCGGGAGATGTTCCATAGAGTCAAAGAAACCAGGGGAAATATTCTCTCCAACTTACAAAGAATGGCGGTATGTTCTCGCTCCATCTTGATAAGATCATCATCTCTCAATGTTGCGAACACAAATCTTTAAAAATTGGCTGAGTTACGTAAGTGGATTTAAAATATTTGACTACAGGAACTAAATGCAATAGGAAGTAAACACTCCATGAATACATGACAATCATGGCTTTTCATCCCAATCATTGTTCCTTTGTTCACATCGGCACATCTTGCCAAATTAGAAGAATAACCGCCTGGCATTCAAGTTCTTTTATCCAGCGACTGATCGACCTAGCTTCCTCAACAGTTAAAGAGTAACAGGCTTTGGGTTTCAGGGTTTTCCCATTCGTTGAGTCGTCAAATGCAAGTCCTTTCGCTACAAGAAAGTGGTAAGTCGATCTGGCCTTATCATTGTCTTTCGTTCTTCCTCTAACGTTCATCACTGTGAGAAAAACATTGTCAAAAAAGTTCTTCTCAATGTACATAACATCAAGGTTGTGTCTCAACAAATTATCTTTCCAATACGGCAAATCCCAAAAAATACTTCTTTTAGTCCAATTGTGCCATTGTCCATATCCTTCAAATCGATCCAATTCACCAAAATCTGTGAATTTTGGCAGATCCATAACTCTGGTAAAAATCTGTTCGGATGTCAACCTCGGGGGCGGGCCATCTAATTCAACTTCCCCCTTCTTGAAGGCGTTCTTATTCCGTCTAAATGGATGATCTGCTGGTAAAAACCTGCGATGTGAGTCAAACCAAGAACTCTTCCCCCCAAATTTCAAGGTAAAGGCCTTTGTATGCTCCATGCAATGGACATGCCATCTTACCATGAGTACCCCAACCGGACAACATGCCATATGCGGGGAAGTCATTAATGGTCCACATCAGAGCTGCCCTCATTGTAAAATTCTTCTTCCGTGCAATATCATATGTCAAAACACCATTCCATAACCTTTTGAGATCATCAATGAGAGGTTGTAAGTAGATGTCAATACCATCTGTTGGATTATCTGGACCCGGTATAATACAAGTCAAGAACATATAGGGCTTAGACATGCACATATCAGGAGGAAGATTGTATGGGGTAACAATAACTGGCCAGCAAGAATAAGGTTTCACCGTTGATTGAACATATGGGATAAAACCATCAGAGCATAAGCCAAGTCGTACATTACGTGGATCTGCTGCAAATTCAGGATTCACATGATCAAAGTGCTTCCAAGCTTCACCATCACATGGATGTCGCAACATACCTGAAGTGCTTTTATTCTCATAGTGCCAAGTCATTTTGTCTGCAGTCTGTGTTGACGCAAACATTCTCTGCAGCCTTGGAATAATTGGCAAATAAAATATTGCCTTCCGTGGAACTGGTTTTTGTCTACCCTTCCCATTATCAGTATGTGACATATACCTTGGCTCACCACAGAATTTGCATTCAACCAGCGCTATCGTTTTTATCAAATTCATTGTCGTAATATAACATACACCCTCTCACACAACAATCAATCCTTTTAGATTCCAACCCCAATTTGGACACTAAGCTTTTAGCCTCGCAATAACTTTTTGGCAAACCATCTGCGATAGTGACGAGTCCAACATCATTTTCAAGTTCACGAGATCCAAGCACACATCCGTAGCACCACAGTTGGACTTGAGAGCTAAAAGTCTCACACATATTGATAACTTAGAGTTGGCAGACCCTTCAAACAACGGCTTATTTGTTTCTAACAAGAGATTATAAAATCTTTGTGCAGTCTCATTTGGAAGTTCATCTGTGCAATCATACTGTGGCTCCTCGAATGATACGTTGACCCCCAAGGCATCACAAACCATATTTTTCATCAATTCAATCTGCTCACCATATCCCGTATCTACGCAATTACTTGAAGCACCTGTGTAATTATCGCCAACCCCTAATCCAACCCGAGGTAACTCTTCACCATGTCTAGTCCAAATGCAGTAATTAGGCATAAATCCAACTCTCTGCAGTGCAAAGATGACCTCTCCTGCGCTCTTGATCTTTCTGCAATCGCATTTAAGGCACGGACATCTAATCCCTCCATTAATTTCGAAATCTTCGTGTGCCATTGCGACTTGAACGAAGTGATCAATCCCATCGCAAAAAGATTGTTTCAAACCCCCTCTTCCCGGATACAACCTATCGTACATCCAACTACGATTCGAAGGAAAAAATTCCATCTTCTGCATGTCAAAAAAAAATGACAATTTCAGCAGCACGACATTCTTACAACCACTCTCTTTCTTTAAATGGTATGACCCTATCCCATTCGAGGAAAAACTTTTTCAGAACTCGTATAATAGTCATTTCGTAATTCTCATATCTTATACTTGACAAAATTTCGACAGCATTTCCCATTGGTCTCTGAGTACACAAAATGATCGCAGTTAGGAACAAGGCAATCAAGTATGCACCCAGAGAACAAAAGGAAATGAATCTAACCGAAATTTCATCAAATATCAAGATACGAGAATCAAGCAACAACTATTATACAAGTAAAGAAAAAGTTTTTTCCCAAACTATCCGACTTGGACAATTCAAGGTTCAATATACAATGAACACGTGGTATCTAAAAGAGTACACGCACTCAATAATATATTGAACCTCAAGCGGAAGGTAAGGCTTTTCTCGGATACTAATACCAACAATCAAACATCCATTTCATCAATAATTAAAAAGTAACATGTTGAAAGTTGACATCCTCTTAAAGGATAGAATTAAACAAGCATACCGACGGCAAGGGAAGCATAAATCCTTTTAACAATTTTTGTTTTCATAGTGGTTTGGCTTGGTATATGCCATACAATTAGAGCTCCTATATGGTCACATCTACCATACATCCTAATCCATTAATTGGCCAAAAACAATCATTTTACATTTCTCAGCTTAAAAACTAGCCTAGCACCAGAATCTACTACATTAACCAAGGCAGTTGATGGTATCTCTAAACAACATAAAATTGGTTACTTTATTATTTTAAAAAAAAATAAGATCATCACATAATTAAATTCATCAAATATAGGATTTTAATAGTTTATAATTAGTGTCTGATACGATTAATTTGGGAATCAATTTCCTCGACAGAATTCATGTCTTTGTGTAATAATATGTCTTTCATATGTTAAATTTTTTAGTTTAATAAACGTTGTTTGTATTTAAAGTATAGTATATAGTTATAATCTGTAAATATTTTGGAGATTAATATGGTTACTATCTCAATATAAATTGGTTTCTATAAGTATAGCGAGACGTAGCATGAACATAGGATCAGAGAATCACTTACTGAAATTGAGTTTATGTGTTGCTTGCTAAATGAATAATCTACATGCTACCTTACTCTAACATAAAATATACATCAAACAAAATTCCCTCTGTGGAGAGAACTATACATCACTTCAACATAAAACATCCTTTGTTAGCCAAAACACACATCACCTCAAAATTCTCTCTCTGGAGAGAACTATGAAGCAAATCAAATAAATATGTCGGTGTGGGGGTCAACAGCCAACCCTTTTCCACCCAATGAGTCAACCGACATTTCGTTAGAGTGCATACCTAATTCTCAGAACAAGAGAGTGTCCACGTCTTTTGATGTGAGTGGCAGTCTCAGAGCAATGTCGTGGCCTCGAACTAAAAATACAGAAAAAACATAGAAAATTTTAACTAACAAGCTACCAAATAGCAATCAACAAAAATGAGCAGGATGCCAACCAAACAACAATCATGTTATAAAATAATTCCAAATAAACCCCAAGTAAGCTTTTTGGCTTTCACTATTTTTATCAAATCATGAATTCTCAAAGCTATTTAACCTCCTCATGTAAAACATATAATAGAGCATAATAGAGTGGTGGTGGTGGTGGTGGTGGTGGCGGCCTGGTTTCGCGAACAATCGTTGAAACGTTGGAACAATTGGAACTTAGGCTTAACACAAAAATTAAATAAAAAAGCACAAATGTAAAGACATACATCATATATTATCCTAATACATTTATCCAATTAAAATGTTAAAGCAGTCAAATACTAATGTACATAACATGCATAATATAAAATAGAGGCTAGCTAGTGGCAGCTCCTTGAAGTCCCAGGACAAAATCGGGCGGTAGAATCCTCCGAAGGAGTCGATGGAGTGTAATCTGCTACGGTGGGAGAATATTTTGGTGTGGACGGAGTGTAATCCTCTCCGATTGGAGAATACTCCGGTGAGGTCGGAGTGTAATCCTCTCCGATTGGAGAATACTCCGGTGTGGATGGAGTATACTCCAAGATCTCATCGTCATCGCTGTAGACCTGAACGATGTATGTCCCTCGATGAGCATCACCGGTAGCTACAGGCCTCCTGGGATCACCATGCTGGTTCATCAAATCACGATCCTCAGCACGATCCTTAGTCCTGATCACAAAGCTATTCCGATACTCCCTTGCAGACATCATCGGCCTCCTGGAAGCCCTACCTCGACCACGGTTTCCATCTAAAGACATTGTCTGTTTGTTGTCAACATTGGTCAGTCATGAGCATATAAATTGTAAATAATCGAATTACAACAAAACGAACAAAGGCATAGGTTTGCAGTATTTAAGACTTTATTCTAATATTTTTTTCAATATTTTTTTTCAAATCATGATGCTAATCGAGCAGGATGCGCCAACTAGAATTGTTTTTTTTTCCCTTCTAATTAGCATGCTTAAGACAAACTTTTAACCTTGGACATAATATAAGTATCCTAAACTTTTAAAACAACTAACAATCCACAAAATCAATAAGAGCAGAGCAACCGTCAAACAACTAACAATCCACAAAATCAATAAGAGCAGAACAACCATCAAACAACTAATAATCTCACGCAGTGCTACTCTTGCAAAGCTACTAAAACAAAAATCAAATACCAACAACAGGAAATACAAACAAACCTTAGTTCCCAAAATCACAGAACACAAAATTGGAGGTCAAGCCACAAAAGAATACCTGTGATGCACCAAAACCTTCAAAATCACGTCAAAAACCTTCAAATCACTTCAAGAACCTTCAATCGTTCCTGAAACATCGAAAAGGAACACCAAATCAATTTGGGATTCGGAAGAAAAAAACACGAACAAAGAAGGACAGAATAGAGACAGAGAATAGACGGTGGTGGCAGAGGTGACGGCAGACCACGGTGCTGTGGAGGTGGCAGCGGAAGGTACTGTGGAGGTGGAGAATTGTTTCTTTTTTTATTGAAATTTTTTTAATTCTTCTCTTCTTCAGATCTTTTTTCATTTTTGTTATATCATATTTTTTAACGATTGTTTCCCTTGTTTCTCTTTTTTTAATTCTGCTCATCTCTTAATTATTTTTTCAATTCTGTTTTTTGAATCCTTCTAATTTTTTAATTATGTTATTTTTCAATTCTATCTAATTTCGTTTTGTTATTCTCTTCTTTCTTTTTTAAAATCTGTTTTTTTATTCTATTGTTCTTAAAAATTCTGCTTTTTAATTATTTTTTATCTTTAAATCTATTTTTTAATTCTATTATTATTTGTCCTTTCCAATTCAAATATGTCTTGTTTCTTTGAGCAATGGTCCATTTACTGTGTGTGTAGTTTTGTTAATCATTTAGTTGCCACTACGCCATCCGCCATATATAAAATAAAATATTTTATTTTTCAATAAATAATAATTATTAACAATTCAATCAATATTGCAATTTTAATTTATATATTTTATTTTCTTAAAACGGAAGAGCTACTTATTCATTCAGGGTTTATTTAAATTTATTTTACATCACTTAAAATAAATGCTGATATTAATATTCAAATATATTAACATAAAAAATATATTTCAATATTATCTCTTCATTTTATTTTAATAAGCCTCTAAAGTAATTTATGAATAAATAATCACTTAAGTTTCTAAAAATAGCTCATTAAATAAATATTTTATTATGTCATTTCAGATTTTGTGCTGAACGTTAAATATTATATGTCACTTTTTAATATATAATTTTATAATTTTATTTATTTCACCGCTATTTAACTTACGCTATCTCGCTCGCTATTTTACGCTATCCTACCAATTTTACGCTATTTTTCGCGATCCTCGATTAACAACACTGGAATTAGAAAAATATACTAGGTCATTTAAAGAGGATAGAATTAGACAAGCGAGTGGCAAGGAAAGAAATGCAGAGAGATGTGCAAAGCAAATTGCGACCAAGCAACATCACCAATGTAAACTTCTTATATTGAAGAAATTTTATCTAGTTTTGAAGTAAATTATTATTTTATTTTTTTAATAAAAATATATAGTTTTTAAGTGCATCGAATACTAAGAAAGACAGGGAAAAGAATCTAATGGTATCATAAGCGGCATTGTAGATTTTAAAATGGCGACATGTGGATTTCATTGGATTTCTTCCAACTATCTTTTGTTTTAAATACATTACGTGATAAGCTATCTCATGTTGATTTACTTACATGTTGATATCGATCTTTGGGATTAAAAGAAATCTAAACTATAAAAGTTTAAGGTATAAATCTATTATGAGAAGTTCATGGACCATTTCTAAATTATAAATTAAAATTGCACTCTTTACTCACAAGCATTGTGGTGATGAGTGATAAGCGAATCTGACGGAACAATTACAGTACATATCATTTACACAATTACACAATACATTTCAAAATCCTCTTTGGAGAGAACTACGACGAAAACAAATAAATATGTCGGTGTGGGGTCAGCAGACAACCCTTTTCCACCCAATGAGTTACCCGAGCATTTCGTTAGAGTGCATACCTAGTGGTACAAGTGGCGAACTGGTGGAGGTGGCGAACTCAGAGACCTATGAAACAAAGCTTTTTGTGTTAGCAGAAACTAATAAGATATAAACAAGAATATCAAAACCACACCAGAATGTAAATAAGGATAGAATTCAAGTTAAATATGACATTTTCAGGTTTAGAGGTGCAACTTAAATTCAGGAACTGTAAGTAGTGGTCCAACACTTCCTTTGAGGCATATCCAATGGAGATAATGCAATTTAAATATGAAATCTTACACTAATTTTCTTTTAAACATCATAGAAATTCATTGTTCACACTTGATGCTACTAACAAAATATTCATAGCTTCAGGGGTCAATTTACATTAAACTTTCAGTAAACTTCATATCTAAGTTTTGTATGTGGTTTCGAAGCATATTTGGCCAACATTTGGAAATCCTAACTTAATTCCTAACAGTACTGTAGAAAACTTATTGAAGTGGAGCAAATACTTAATATGTTTTTGAAGCACAAATCATTTACCTATCCAAAATTTTGGGGTCCTAAATTGTTTGCATTATTATAGATAATTGTTTATAAGACCTTTTTGACCCTCAAATACTTTTCTCTAATCCCAATTAAACTCAAATGATGCAGATGAAAATAGAACTAACAGAATTCCAATAAAAAAAATTTAACCAGAATGCACATAGGCAATCAACCACTATTTTGGTTCAACTCAACTCTCTTGCTTTTGCCTACTTTCCTCAAGTCTTGATGCAGCCTATAACTTACCATTTCCTTCATCTAAAACATTTTCAAATCATATATGAACCTAATTATGCAGATATATCAGTCACCAAATCAGATTTTCAAATCACAAGCCATAGAATCATCAAGAACGCCAACAAATTACATCAACTTTCTCGTAACAATCCATATGGATATTCTAACTTTAGGGAATCATTTTATCTATAAACTTAAGCTTCTTCCTTTAAAAAAATTGAACATAAGTTTCTCTAACACCAAATATATTATTTTAGATGACTTTAGCAGATCAGAACCTTCACCAAATTTAACAAAACTTGAAATATCTTTCTCTATCACTAAACTCAACATTTTAAGCTACTTTTCCACACTTGAAAAGCTCTAAAATTCTGCAAAAATAAATGTAATACAACCAAAAATTATAAGTGTTATATTTACATTTTTCACATAGTTCTTATCACTTTTAAGCCACAAAATCAACCCAGAATTTTATCCAACTAAAATGGCACTTTCTCAACTCATTACTAACGTATTTAATACATTACTCAAGTTCATATGCAAACCTAAAACTTGCAGTACCTGCAGCTTACCAATATCACATATATGGCTCATTCAAATTCCAAAAGTCTACATTCATGGCTTGATTTCAGCACCTAGCATTTCTATTATCACATCAAATTTTTCGTTTACATGTGCAAAATCAAATAGCTTATTTTCTATTATCCTTTCCCTTTTCATTTTGTTACTTTATTTATGTTGTATGTCCATGTCCACAAGTCTTTCAATAAATTGGAATCTAAATGGCTATCGATTGATAAGAAGGGTAACAAACATAAGAGGCGTTTGTTACGGCTTTTTAGAATAAAATCATTTTTATGTTATGCATTTGCTGCAGTCTTGTGATTTCTCTACCATCTTCTCGTGTTTAAAGGATAGAAGAAATGCAATCACTTGATAAATTGCAAGTACACATGAAACTATTTAATTTGGAAACTGAAATTAACCACCAAATTGGTATAATGAACACCATGAAACCGAATGACGTATGCATTCATTTTTCAAATGATATGAACTGGAAAACTAATTCTAGGATAACTTAATTCCATTTTTGGATGACATAGTACCACGATCTTTGATTTATCATAACACTACCAATACCTTTGAGTACCTCATTAATTATTGGATATAGAGAGAAATTAAATACTAACCTCCAAATATTACAGGGCGATTATTGTGCTGTCTTCTTTGGTTTCCAAGTTTTAGAAAACGTGCCACCTAGACTTCCCAAAAGCTTTACTCCCTGTAAACAACAATAAAACAACAGTCAAAACAAAGTCCAAAGATACCAATTAAAAGGCTCTTCCAAGGAGGCTAATGCATAACAAAAGCAAAGAACCTTGTTTTCACAAAGTAAAGGAGATCTGAAATAATTGCATCAATTAACTTTAGGATAACAAGATCGATACCCGACTTAAATCATGATCAATGTAGGCAGATACCTCATTAATTATTGGATAGGAGAGAACCAATTTACGATAAGTTTTTCCTCGGGAGTAGTTTCTTAATAATTAATATACAAACATAATCTATTCACAAAAAAAACATAATCTATGATTATAAAAATGAAAAGAAAAGAAAAAAGATTGTAATAAGAAAGAAGATTGCAACATTGTGAAGTAAGGAGGATGATGTGAAGCACGGGATATAGCTGAAGTTTGAAGTATACTACCGGTTCTGGGAACCATCAGAGGAAGCAATAATGAGTTCTAAAGACAGAGATATAGAGGTGGTCGGTGAAAGTGAAGGAAAAGAAGGTCTCTTGAAAGAGGGAGAGAAGCAAGAATTAAGGATTATAAGAGGGTGAGTAACGTTTTTAGCCAATAAGTGAAGGATGATCTAAATGTGTTCTTATTTGCGTGCTTTGTATAGAATAGAAGAGAAGAAACTCACACATAAGAAAGGGTAAGCAACTAAGCATGGTAGTCTTGAATAAGTGGGACCCACCATTCATATGGAAGGGAGAAATGTAGGACCCGCATCACCGCCATGCGCACGCTGTCTTTTTACCAATATCAAACCCATCATCCATCATCGATCCGATTCCTTGGACCTAACCCTAACCCAACAACGCAGTAATAACAACCCAAAAGGTTCAGACAAAACAAAAAACCAAAAATGAAAAGAAAAGAAAAACAAAAATAGAAAAACAAAAATACTAGCATCCTGCCTCAATCCCCTTATTAACCCAACACATAAACTTCTCCAACTCGTTTTTCTCTCTTTTCCCTTTCTTAGAACTCTTTATTACCTTATTTCCTCCAAACCCTGAACTACCATCTCTTTACTTCCATAAAGGTAGTTTAGAACAACACCCTGCAATTCCCTCCCGCATGAAATAAGAGATCATCAACAAATGTTGCTCGATTCAGCTCCTAATTCCTTGGTGGATAAGTTTTCCCCTAATGTATGGGTATGCAGATAATATCCACAATCTCCAGGAACTGGTTGGTTTGATAAGCAAAACGCAATATTGACACAACATAACACAAACAACTTAAAGACCTGAGTGCTCATAGCTGTGCTATCAAAGGAGCAATATTGACATAAGAAACCACAAACACTTTAAAACCATGAACAATTCAAACTCTATTAACAAAATGTGGACAATATACAAAGCCGTACAGAAAGCACAACACCTTGCATGATATCAAGGTCAGGAAAAGCTTGGTTAGCAACAAAACAACATGGTCAGATGACCATGGTTATTAAAGTCAAACAACTCAGTTGCACTCTGAAGTTGCTTCATCGGTTCATCTAACCTATGAGGTCATCTTTCCAAAGGATGTTGCAAGTGAAAAATCCTAATGAGATCAGTGAAGTGCCTTATGCTAATATTATCAGAAGGCAGGTTGGATGTATTGTAATAGGAAAAATAGTCAAAGGTAAGCTCAAGAAAAGAAGGGATCCTAACAATACCATGTATAATAGAAGAACTAATGGAAAGATTGAAGAGGTCTTCAAGAACCAAAATTACTTCAATTCAACTCCAATTCATAGTCAAAAAGCCCAGGAATTTACAGCATACATACACTTGACAAAAACTCCCAAAATCACTTCAAAACAACTTTAATTCATAGCCAAAATGCCCATGAAATTACAGCATACATACACTTGACAAAAACTCCTAAAAAACTTCAAAACAACTTCAATTCATAGCATAGCCAAAATATAACAGTTGTGGCTTGTCTACCGTGCGCGGGTCTTCTGGGTCATATACAATACATGATGCCAATTTGGGCACCAATAACAAGGCAGTTGTATTCTTAACCGTTGGATTAAAAATTCTATCAAACCTTAATATAGTCTGCTCACACTGAATTACTCCTTTGCAATCCTTCACCTCACATTTCTGTACCTTCTCCCGGAATCCTCCACTGCCCACCACCACCCCCTTGCCATTCCTCCATCACCTCACATTTCTGTTCCTTCTCCCAGATATATCTATGCTATAGCCAAAATATATACATAGCCAAAATATATCTATAGCATAGCCAAAATTCATAGCATAGCATAGCCAAAATTACAGCATACATACATAGCCAAAACATATTTATAGTTGCAAAATCACCAACCAATACAAGAACAATCCCTACGTATGCGAAATACAAGAACAATACAGGAACAGAAGAAACAAAATATGGAGAAGTGGCTGCTACTTACTTGATAATCAAATCGACGAACAGTGGCTGCGGTGGCTCCAAGCAATAATCGAAGATGGAGAAGATAGATACGATGCGACGAAGGAAGCTTCTCGAATCTCCAAGCTTCTCGAATCTAGAATACGATCCGACGGTGAGTCTGCGGTGGCTCCAAGCTTCAAGCTCCAAGCTGAAGCTTCTCGAATCTTCAAGCTTCAATCTCCAAGCTTCAGCTTCAAGCTCCAATCACGTGGTTCTTGCAACCGACGGTGGCTCCAAGCTACTCGAATGTCTTGCGAAGCTGTGACAAGAGAGGAGAAATGCGACGACTGAAGATGAAGAAGGGAGGCGGAGGGGGGCTGCGGCGGAGATGAAGAAGAAGGGTAGAAGAAGCGATCTAAGCGACTGAATGAAGAAGAAGGATTCTGCTCGCCAAATAAAGAGCTTACCGACGGCCATTTTAAACTTATCAACGTCAAACCCGCTTCAGAACGACACGGGATTACCGACGGACCAACCCGTCGGAAAAGCTACACATTACCGACGGTCAATGGCCGTCGGTATTCAAAAAACAAGCGGGAATTTTCCATAATTCACGGTTTACCGACGGACATTAACCAACGGCCTGAGTCCGTCTCTAAAAAAGCGGTTTTCCGACGGCTTAACCCGTCGGTAATATCCAGAATACAACGGATGCGTTTTCCGACGGATTAGGCCGTCGGAAATCCCGGTTTTTTAGCGACGGACTCAGGCCGTCGGTGAATGTCCGTCGGTATGTGTACTATTTCTTGTAGTGGAAGAAATCAGAGAGACGATCGGAAAGCTATCGCTGGTGTGGGTGAAGGTTGAAGATGTGAATTTGGTCGTGAGGTAGGAAACTTCAGCTGCAAAAACTGAAAGGGTGTGCTGGAAGGTCTGTTGAGTATGTAAAATTTGATAGAGAAGGGATTGAATGTTAGGAGAAAGATGGGGAGGTGAGGCCATGGCAATAAAAGCACCAATGAAGTAAACTAAATTCTATAGTAGTTAATTAAAAATGATAAAAGGAAAATTACTAAAGAAAAAACTAAACACTAAACTTTCTTCTCGTGTTATTTCCTTAATAAGCAAATACATTTATAGAGTCACCAAATAGTGCTTTTCTCAATGACTCAGCATAACAGAAAAATACACCTTATAGTTATATACCCCGTAACAAAGTCCTAATTATATACCCCATTCTTACTATTTTAAGTGAAAAAATAAAACATTAATATAGAAAATGAAATGGCATGCTGTAATAATTTGGATATCATGGTCGCTTCATATATAATGGTAATATTTTTTGAAATGAGGGCTTTCTCTGGATACTATTTTTTGAAATGAGGGCTTTCTCTGGAAAAAATAAAACATTAATATAGAAAATGAAATGGCATGCTGTAATAATTTGGATATCATGGTCGCTTCATGTATAATGGTACTATTTTTTGAAATGAGGCCTTTCTCTGGATAAGATTAAAGTTAGATCCTGGAATCGATTCATTGCTAATGCAACGAAAACTCCTAATTAATGCTTATTTCAAATTGACATGATAACCCAATTGCTACTCCCTCCGGAACCATTTATAAGGAAAAAAATCATTTTCAGATTCGTTAAAAAATGTATGTATCTGGCAGATACATATATTTTTTAACGAATCTGGAAATGACTTTTTTCCTTATAAATGGTTTCGGAAGGAGTATTAAACAATGTTGTTAGTTGACTTCTTTGCTAATGTCTATTGTATATAAATTGGAGTATCCTTTATAATCTTTTTTCAATGTTTTAAAAACTGAGCCAAAGTGAAGCGGAGGTCAAACCGCCAAATAACCAAATCGTATACAGGGTCGGTTTCCGATTCAAGATTGAATCGTCCGGTTTGGTTTTTGAAACACTATTTTTTTTCGAAAAGTTTACTCATAAAAAACATTAACGTACTGAAAAATTTTCATCTCTTATTATAAGTGATAATATGTCTTAATTTTTTAATTCCTGTGTCATTTTTAAAATGAGGAAAAAATAAGAAAAGGGGCAATAAAAGAGACATTGGAAAGTCTTCCCCCGCTTAAGATATGGTTCTTAATATCGTAGGTATGATAGACTTCTTTGGAAATCTCAAGTTTCTTATTCAGTACACTTTTGCTTAAATGTGCTGCACCAGATATTTCTTTACCTAGCTAGGCCTGATTGTTCATTGATTCTAGCCAACTTGCCCTATCACATTTCAATTTGAAGATTCGTATTCGCTGTCTTCAAGGACTTCAAAATTTTGCCTATATGTCGCCTTTAAATGTAAACCACAGAGTCACATGATGAGACAAATATCTACGTAAGACATGTCACAAAAAATATACGGGAATGCTGCGACATATTTCCAAAATAATAGAATTCAGTTTTGGTTTTAAAAATTATGACTTTTTATGGAATTGAGATTTAAATTAATAGGGCGTGTTCTTTCAAGATTAAATGTGATTATTTCATGAATCAATTCATGAAATAATGCAACACTTTTTGAAAAATTACTCCTTCTCATTAAGTGCTGAGTTGTTCTATAAATTAGAACAACTCCACGTGCGAAAATAACTATGAAAACCATGTGATTTGTGTCAAAACTCTATTAATTCATTACTCCAAATCATTCTCATTCATCCCTTATGTGCAAAGTGAAGAGAGAGAACTATTATTTTGTCAAATACCATCGACGATAAGTATAGTGTGAGTGTGTCAACCATATCAAGGAACTCTAAAGTATCCTGCTGAAGGGGATTCGTTGTTCAATCTCTTGCATCCAGTTTAAAAAGACTGGTGGGGCGAATTAAACCTAAAGCTTAGTGTCGCGCTCACGCTTTGGAGTCTTATGCAATTATCTTTCTCTTTTTGTTCTTCATTTAAGAAACATCTTTATCATCATATTTAATTTTTAATTTTGTTGTTTGTTCTTATTAGTCGTAGCATTCCCACTAACAATATCACCAACAATTTTTAGGTTTGATTTCATTTAATTTGTGATTAACAATGGCCGCCACTTTTATGGAGATGATTTCTAATTTTGTGAAGATTGAGAGGATCAATGATGACAACATTTGTGGTGAAAGAAGATGCATTTATTCTTCTTACAACTTTGAAGAGATGAACACCCATGTTTCATAAAAAATTGTTATTTATGACTATGGTGATAGGTACGCAATTATTTTTTAATGCAATTGCAAGCATTAGAGTTGTCATTTTATGTATGGAATAATATAATTTTTTACTTAAATATTTTATTGCGTGTTGAATGATGATACTTGTTTAGAATATATATAATTTCATTTTACTGGATAAACTAAAAATAAAATTCAAGTAGATGACCAGTACAAGTAAAATAGACTCGTTAACATTCATGGTGCTATTTTTGCCCATTTTTTATGCATTTTTGCAATGAAAATTGTCCTTATTTGATTCTATATTATTGGAGGATTTAAAACCGAACAAAAACGCGTTGCCATCCATCTTAAAATCAATAGAAAATGCAAGTTATCCATGTATGTACACCCATTTGAAGGGCATTCCCGTTTTTTGGTTTTGGAGCCCCTTTTGATGTCACTATTAAAAAAAAAAAGTTTTAGCCACAATAAAAATGGTTGCTAGAATTTTTACCAGCAAATACACAATGTTCAGTGTTGTTGCGGTCGCTAAAAGTCTTCCTGACCATTCATAAGAATATTAGTAAAGACTGTTTAATTACCACTAAAAATTTGTACTTTTACTGGCAATAGTAATTACAATTTTTATGGCTAGTAAATGGGATTTTTACAACTCTACTCCCTCCAATTTGAGAGGCAATCATTTTGGCTGCTAAAAGTTTGATATTACCGGTAAAAGTTTCATGTCTATCATCAACTTTTTTAATTACTGTTTATCAACAATTTTTTGAACTAAGAAGATTAGATGAACAATTCAATTAACTCATTTATTGTGCCATAGGAAGATTGAATTTTATTGCAAACAAATGAAAGAAAAACAAAGTCTCCGAACAAGAATGGATACAAACAAAGGTTATTGACATTACATCACGTCCATAAGAGATCAAATTTCTATATTTCTACATGACTATAAACTCAAACTTTGACACTGATAAAATGAAAGGTCATTGCCATTACCTCATCTTTCACAAATCCACAAGTAACAAATTCTGTTCCAAAATTTGGATCATTGATTTGAGACAAGGCTTTCAATATACCATCCCCAGCTATCCAGTTGATAGCTAAGTATTGCCAACTGCATATATGCACAAAATAGTTCATCAATAAACTAGTTATAAAACATGAGAATCTCTATTCATTTCATCTCAACTTCTTAAGGCCTCATGCATTCACAAACTCAAAATAATCAACTAAAACAATGTACTAAATAAATATGCACAATATCTAAACTAAACAAAATTCACACATTACCTCTTCTTCCACCTGTAAAAAATTCAATACATTAAATATCATGAACACTCCACAAAGAATAAACAAGGTTGCAACCAGTAACAACTCTATTAACTTTGCCTTCACTTTTCTCTCTAAATCTTAAAATAAGTGTAGTCTATTTATAATTTATTTTACTAAAACAGGAACATGCTTAATTAGTTTAGCACTCACAAAGATCATATGAACACACTTTGTCGAGAATTTATTTGATTATTTGTTCTTTTAGCTGCAACTCTGCTATCCAAAACCTTTTTAGCAGTCCTGACATAGAGTTTAATGAGACAAAATTCAATAACAGTGGACTAAGCTACAAATACAGACATCAAAAGAATGAGACATATCATAACTAGTTCACGCAAAAAAACTAAGAACGAGAAACTTACCTCACATATTTTTCACTGAAATAGAGAAAATTCCAACACATTATATCATACACTTTACTCTTCCACAAAAAGTGGGATGTGGGAATAATACCTCTTTCTTGAACTGTCAAATCCATTCTTTGAGCTGGAATCACCATTTTGTTTATTCAAGGTAAATGATCGAATCAATATATCTATTGACAGCCCATAATTCTAGCAAATAAAAAAGAGCATCATATGAAAATATTTTAATTAAAATGAGATACCACGAGATGTTGTGAAATTTCTATTGATTCCATGTGATTGAAATGATATTTGTGGTGCTTTTTTGTTACTTGTTAGCATCCGTTACCTAATACAAGCAAATTTGAGAAAGATAATAAACTTGTTATATAGAATTAAAGTTTGAAAATTAGATTAAAAGTATTTATAAACTGACTTGTCTAGATGAGCTTTCATTAATAATTTGAGGCATAGATTGCTCAGCTTGAAAAAACTTTGACATAAACTGTGTCATAACAGATAATTGTGAAACTATCTTATCTTGGTTATTTTTCATCAAAAACATTTCTTCATTACTTTTCTTTCAACTCCTTTAATTCCATCTGTAACGACACGTTTTCGCACCGCTACGAGTCTAGTATCAACCTTAAATGCGATGCACTTTTTAAATAGTACTTTTGTGTCCTTTGAAAAAGCGGTGCATTTTTTTTTTAAAACAACTACATCCGCAAAGCACACACAGAGTTGCCACAGCGTTTAGAAACATGGTGCAATCTAGGACACAAGACACATACACTAAAAATACATACACATATATATAAACAAGGTAGTCATAACAGTGCGTACAAAATATAAGTTGTGTAGAAATATGTTCAAGAGAATACACCTAAAGTATGAAAACCCTCGTGAGAGCAATCATACCCCGGGGGTACTCCCGGCAGACACCCACGCAGGGGGCTGCTCCAAAAGTATGCCACCAGTCTACCCAGCTGTACAATAAAGACAATAATCAAAAGCCCGACTGGTCACTACTAGCAACTGTACACTATAAACAGACCCCACAGTCAACCAAAATACAAACATGCAGTCAGCCAGACACAGCAACTAAAGGTAGCTAGCCAAATCCTCAGATGGATCCTCCACGTCATCATCATCCATCGGGTCTGCCGCATCCTCACCAGTCAAGTCTATGAAAGGGACCGTAGCCGGTATACCCTCTGGCACGTCCTCCTCTACCAGAACCTCCTCAAGGAATCCTGTGCCACTACATCCTGCCTCACCACACTCTCAACATATAGGTGAAAGATGTCCCGATGGGGTAGGTGTCCTGACAATCATGGGGGAAGCCGGCTCTGCCTCAGGCTCAGGCTCTGCCAAAGAACTCGAAGTAGCTGCCGCTTGAGAGGTAGAAGCTCCAGCAATCCCACGTCAGATCACGCTTTTTCGAGCGGTCCTCCGGATCCTCGCTTCTCTGGGTAAGGGTGTATAACGGGTAGTAATACGCCTCAGAATCTCAAGAGATCCCTCCGGCGAAGAAGATGAAGCTGGCATCGTCTGCTCTCTCTGAATCCTATGACAAGCGTCCATCACCTGCATCGTCCTAATGGGAAAGCTGACTGTCCATCGGGAGGTCTCCTGCCTCAGCACCAATCCGTCAACTCTGAAAGTCTGCACAACATCCCCGGTATATACAATTCGGTGGGAGATGGGGTCGAACTCCATTGCCAAGGGTGCCTCGATGTCTGGGAAATCAAACACGATCTCCGGCGATGTCGTCATCGCTGGCATCACCAGTGTCTTCGCCATTGCCTGGGTTGCAATCGTCGGTTGAAGGAACCACGGGAAAGGGTCAACTTCTCAAATAATCATAGAAACAGCAAAACATAGAACAAGAGATAACAAAATGCACAAATGCCCCATAATGCAACTCAAGACTCTCTCCCAAAACATTCTCTGAAATTTGCGGAAAGTAACATCGATCCATCCACTGAATACCAGCCATAGCCTTAGGCTCTCCTTTCACCCTAGGACATTCAACTCAGGTTTTTTGACGTTACGACGTCTAGCTCAGCTGCCGAAAAACTAGCCGGAGCTTTTTAGGGGATCCCAGCACCCTAGATTAATCGGATCAAAGCTCAAAAACGTCACGACAAACTCTCACAACCCCAATTAATAAATCGACACATACGATGATTCAAAGAAGCAAACTCAAATAATTATTCAACCTCATATTAAATAAATATTCACACAGAACTCATCACGACATAACGCAGTTCAGCAATTCATAGCAAGACAATGCAACCAAGTCATATCGCAAACAATCAGAACACAATTCCTCCCTCTGCAACTCAGTGGAGTTAACAAAGAGGAAAACAAACAAGTGTGGAGGGTTGGGGACAGCTGACAACCTCTTGTAGACAAGCCCACTAAATAATCATTATAGATATCATACAATAAAACAGACGAAGGGGTACGAGACCCTCACTTCGAACCCTGAGGTTCTCAGACTTCTTCGCTTTAAGACTTAAAATTAAATCCTATGCAATATCTAAAGTTGCCCTTACCGAACTCCAAGCCACGCGTCCACGTACTCCTTGGTTCTATGCCGCACGGTCTCGGATCACTCAAGCCTATTACACAAAGTAAACTTAGCACAACTCTAAAAACTTAGTTCTATAACCTTAGGTTCTCAAACTTAACCCTTTTCCTAACCAGCAATTTCACTTAGAAACTTAGTTCAAAATTTAAAGAATCATTTTCTTAAAACTTAAAGCACAAGCACAATCAATTAACTATTTTCTCAAATACCAATTAAGGCTCCACTTGGTTTCTTGGGTCTCAAGGAACCCAACTTACCTTTGTGTTTCATAGCCTTAGAATACCAATTCAAGTCCAAATCTTTCCTGTAAATTTTCCAAAGCTCAAAAACATATCAATCAATCATTTAAATCAAATTCACAAAATAATTTTCCTTCCATGCCTCCCTTGAGCTCTCGGCCATCCCCCCTTTTTTTAAAAAATTTGCAAGACTTCCTTTTAAATTAGCAAGCCACAATTCAAGACCAATTTCAACTAAGTTCCAAAACTATTTTCAAAATACTCAAGAGTAAGGTTTTCAAGGAAATCTTTCCATTTCTTTTGATCCAAATCATTTCAACTATGGCAACAACAATGCTAATAACTGAAGAACAAATATAATCAAATTCCAACATGATTTTTCAGTCCCTCAAGAACAAATTTCCATAAGTAACTCACTAACTCTCCCACTTTTACATTTCCAACAAACCCAATAACAATTACACCAACCAAAACATAATATCCATCAATTTACTACATGCTTCATCAATTAAATTCTACCAATTCCCTCTTTTCAAGAATAGGTCCAAACCATAAAAAATGACTAAATCAACAAGCTAGTTCCAACTATTACTCCAAATGACAACAACAACACAAAATAGACTCAATTAACCATCTAATTGCTTGATTCACCAAGGATCACATACTTTCCCTCTTTTCCCCCCTTAGGGTTTTGCCCTAGGTTTCCAAGAAATGGGAATGAAAGTGCTCATCTCCTCTTGATCACAACCAAGTACAAAACAATACAAAATAAGCATAAAAATGAAGAAGAAAAATAAAAGAGCACCACCTCTCCATCTCCTAGAGCTCGCGGCCAAGGGGCTGATTTAGGGGGAAGGAAATGTGTTCTCTTAACCTTGCTTGGTGATGAAATAGATGAGGTTGGAGAGTAGAAGAAATAGGTGACAAAAGAGGTGAAGAACTAGAGGTGAAATGGTTCCAAAATGATGAAGGAAGCCATGGAAGTTTTGGAGAGGTTCTCTCACTAGGAAATGGAGAAGATGAGTGAAAATGAGGGTTGAGAGAGGGGTCGCAGGTGGGGCTAATTAGAGGGGTGGGGTATTTTAATTTTTTTCACTTAATACTAATACTTGGTCACAAATGGGTTAAATAAATGTAATTTCAAACTAATCACACATTAAGCGACACCTAACCATAAAGTAAAGATGCTAATCACACCAACTAATCTATCTCATTTAATCTCACATCTCGCGTGATTACCCTTTAATTCTAGAGTCTAAGGGTTGCTAAAACACGGCGTCGAGTAACCGCGTTACCGATTAATTTCCCGCCGATTAATTCGCGAAAATTAATTTACCAAGAAATTAATTCACCGCGTGAAAATAAATAATCATAATTAATAAAAACAATCTAAAACACTCACAAATAATCACAACAAGTCACTATTCAATTTTCATCGAAATCAGAGTTCGTTTAAAATTTTATCTGCGGCAAAACTGTCCGGCGATTCGAAACGCGACGAAACTTCGTTAGAATTTTTTGACGATATTCGAACCATGAATTAATATAAAATATTAAATCTCAAATTCAATTTGATCTTCATTTATTTAAATCACTTGCTTAGCAAACAAGAAACTGCTTATTATAGTATAATTACAACAAAAAATACTAAAATAACGCTAAATAACCTATCGTAAAAATACGGGTGTTACAATACTCCCCCTCTAAAAATAGTTTCATCCTCGAAACTACAGGTAAGACACGCACCAAGAAAAATTTCTGGATACTGGTTCTTCATCTTCTCTTCCAACTCCCACGTTGCATCACCTGTCTTCTGGTTCCATACGACCTTGACAAGTTGAATTTCCTTATTTCTCAGCTGCTTAGTCTTTCGATCCACAATCCTTGCAGGTGATACTTCAAACGATAAGTCGTCCTTCAGTTGAATCACATTAGGCTCAATAATGTGGGAAGGGTCGGAAACATACTTTCGCAATTGAGAGACGTGAACGACGTCGTGAATATTTGACAGAAAGGGTGGCAAGGCAATCGATATGCCACTGGACCAATACGACGAAGAATTTGGTAGGGTCCAATGAACTTAGGAGTAAGCTTTTTGGATTTGATCACTCGACCAACTCTAGTAGTAGGTGTAACTCGGAGAAATACATGCTCTCCTTCTTCAAACTCTACCGGTCGGCGACCTTAGTCCACATAACTCTTCTGTCGACTCTGGGACGTTCGCATCCTTTCTCTGATCAGTCGTATCTTCTCAGTAGTCTGCTGAATCATGTCCGGTCCCACAAAAAAATCTCACCATCTTGATACCAACAAAGAGGCGTCTGACACTTACGTCCATGCAGTGCTTTGTAAGGTGACATACCAATGCTTGCATGATAACTGTTGTTGTAGGTGAACTCCACTAGAGGTAACACGTCATCCTAACTCCCTCTGTGATCCAATGTACACACCCTTAGCAAATCTTCGAGTGATTGAATCGTCCTCTCGGTCTGACCATCGGTCTGGGGGTGATATGCCGAGCTAAGCTTGAGCTTAGTTCCCATCGCTTCTTGTAATGTCCTCCAAAAGTGAGATGTAAACTTCAGATCTCGATCAGAAACAATAAAAGAAGGCACGCCATGCAATCGTACAATCTCCGTGATGTAGATCTCTGTCAGCTTCTCCACGTTGTAAGTCGATCTCACCAGCAAGAAATGAGCAGATTTAGTCAATCGGTCAATGATCACCCAAATCGAATCAAGCTTCTTCGGCGTCCTTGGTAAACCCATGAAATCCATAGAAATGCTATTCCACTTCCACACAGGTATATCAAGTGACTGTAACATCCGCGCTGGTCGCTGGTGCTCCACCTTTGCTTTCTGGCAAGTCATACAGGAAGCTACATATTCTGCCACTTGTTTCTTCATCCCGGGCCAATAAAAGTGCTTCTTTAGGTCCTGGTACATATTCGTAAATCCCGGATGAATACTCAACCTGCTCTTGTGAACTTCGTCGAGAATCATCTTCCTCAGCTCAGCCACATCAGGTACACAAATGCGTCTGTTGCATCTCAAGATGTTGTCTGCTCTAACCTTGAATTCTGTCGCCTTCCCTCGTGCTACCAGCTCAACATTCTCTTGTAGTAGCTTGTCACTGGCTTGTTGATCTCTGATCTCGTCCAGCAGTCCGTTAGAAATGATGAGCATACCAAACTTCAGCTTTCCTGGCGACACTTCCACGTTCAGCTTCAAGTCTCGGAACTTCTCTAGCATCTCAAACTCTTTGATCATCATTGATGAAGCTAAAACTTCCTGCTCAGTGCATCTACTACAATGTTCGCTTTCCCTGGATGATATTCCAAAGTGAAGTCGTAGTCCTTCAGAAATTTCGTCCATCTCCGCTGTCGTATGTTGAGCTCCTTTTGATAGAATAAATATTTCAGGCTCTTGCGGTTGTTGTAAACAGTGAACGTGCTCCCATACAGGTAGTGCCTCCAAATTTTCAGTGCGAACACCATTGCAGCAAGTTCCAGATCATGCGTAGGGTAGTTTCTTTCGTGAATCTTAAGCTATCTCGAAGCATAAGCCACGACCTTCCTATACTGCATCAGTACGCATCCTAAACCCTAGTGTGAAGCATCACAGTAAACCTCGTAAGGTTCTTCCGGTTGAGGCAAAGCTAACACAGGTCGTCAAAAGCTCCTTCAACCTCTGAAAACTGGATTCGCACTCTTCCATCTAAGCGAAAGGTTAATCCTTCCTCGCGAGTCATATAAGCAGTGCTACAATCTTCGAGAAACCATCGATAAATCTCCTGTAGTAGCATGCTAATCCAAAAAAACTTCGGATATCTGTCACAGTCTTCGGTTGTTCCCATGCTAACACGACTTCAATCTTGACTGGATCCACAGCTATCCCGTCCTTAGTTATCACATGCCCAAGAAAGTTCACCTCTTCAAGCCAAAACTCACACTTGGAAAGGATAGCGTAGAGTTGCTTCTCCCGCAGAATCTGCAACACTTGGCGTAGATGCTCTTCATGTTCTTCTCTGCTTCGTGAATAGATCAGGATATCGTCTATGAACACCACGACGAACTGGTCCAAGAATGGGTGAAAAATCCTGTTCATGTAGTCCATAAACACTGACGGCGCATTCGTCACTCCAAATGGCATCACTAGATACTCATAATGACCATATCTTGTCCTGAATGCTGTCTTGGGAATATCCTCTTCCTTCACTCGAATCTGATGGTACCCAGACTTCAAGTTGATCTTTGAAAATATCACGGCTCCTCGTAGTTGATCCATCAAATCATTAATACCCGGTAACGGCTATCGATTCTTGACAGTAACCTGGTTGCATTGACGATAATCCACGCACAATCTTGATCGTCCATCCTTCTTCTTCACTAATAGCACTGGAGCTCCCCATGGTGACACGCTTGGTCGTATGAACTGCTTCGACTCAAGTGCTCGATCTGTGACTTCAGCTCTTTCATCTCGGCTGGAGACATCCGATAGGGTTCTACCGAAATCGGTCCTATCCCCGGAAGCAAGTCAATGGAGAATTCAATCTCTCTTATCGAGGGTAACCCTGGTACGTCTTCGGGAAAAACATCTGAGAAGTCACACACCACTGGAACATCCTTCAACTCGATCTCTTGAGAAACTCCAGAGTTAGCCAGATACATATATTCCCTAGTCCCCTCTTTCAAGGAAACTCTGATATGTTCGGCAGAAATATAATTGGAGACTCCAAGGTCTAGAAAAATCACTGTTTTTCAGGCACAGTCCAAAAGGACATAGTGGTGAGACAACCAATCCATCTCGAGGATAATATCTAGACCCTTTAGTCGCAAACAGACCAAATTAATCACAAATTTTCTACCCTGAATGACCACCACACAATCAAGGCATGCAGTGTTGGTAACCAAAGTTTTAGCAGCTGGGATAGTAATTACTAGTTTGAATGGTAAAGTAGTCACAGTCAATTTTAAACGATCTACGCAATCCGAGAAAATAAAAGAGTGGGTTGCACCAGAATCAAAAAGGACGGATAAGGGTTTACCCTCAATCTCACAGTCTTCCTGAATGAGATCATCAGCCTGCTCTGCCTCTTCACCGCTCATGCAAAAGACTCTACCCTTAGCCATCTGACGCTTCCCCTTAGCTTTTGCTGCGTGCATTGCCGGTTCAGCCTTAAGTGATTGACAGTCCTTAGCGTTCTTGCAGTTGAAGCACACATCATCCTTCTCAGTGCAGTTGCTCGCATAGTGCCCCGGTTTACCACAACGGTAACAAATGACTCTGTCACTAGTTTTACCCCTGCCTCTCGCGTTCTGAGCCATCGGACGGTACTGTCCCTTGTTGTTATTCCCTTGAGGTCGACTGTACGGCTTCTTTTGCTGCTTTCCCTTTTGTACAAACCTCTGTCCTTGATTCTGGGTCTCACAGGTCCACCCGCACCGCTCCTTCTTTTGGTGTTTCTCATAACTTCCACTTCAACATACTTGTCAATCAATTCCTGAAGCTTCCGAATTCTTAGAGATGTCACAGATTTCTGGATGTCGAGCCTCAATCCCTACTGAAATCTCTTGCTTAGCCAACTCTGGTCAGCCCAGTCACGAAAAGGACTAAAGTACCTTTCGAGTGATTTAAAATTGGCAGCATATTCTGAAACCGTCATGCTACCTTGATGCAGTCGGAGGAATTCTTGCTCTTTTTCCGCTCGTGCAGTATCAGGGAAATACTTGTCCAAAAATCTCCTGTGGAAAACTTCCCAAGTAATCTCACGATGCTCTACCGTTAAAGCCTGCTTCACTCCCTTCCACCAGTACTCGGCATCTCCAAGCAACAAGTAGGTTGCATAGTCCACCTTGACATTCTCCGAATAGTGGAGTGCCTCAAAGATCTTCTTTATCTCTTGCATCCATAGGTCTGCCTTGTCTGCATTTGGCTCACCGTAGAACTTCGGAGGGCCTTGCTTACAAAAATCGGTCAATCCTCTAGCCCCGCATGCCTCTCCGCCCTCTACTATTGTTGCTAATTTTGCTGGGTCAAAGCCACAGTCTGCTGAGCCATAGCATTAGATTGTTGAGTCGCAGCAGCTGATTGTTGAGCTATAGCCGCTGCCATCTTCGTCGTTGCTTGAATCGCTCTCTCCATGGTGGGGTTATCAGGTCAGGCTGTAGTATCTCTGCGAGGTGGCATTAGATTCCTACAAAGTCCGAAACCAGTCGGAACCTCACAAACAAGTGTTGTGCTAGCACACATTAATAAGAAACAATCCCCACAATTGACAAGCAAAACTACTTCACTCAACAATAATTACAGTACAACACAACAAGGTACCCAACAAACAAAACCCGACAAGGTGACCAGCTCCACATTTCCTATGCATAGTCCGGTTAGAACCAAACTGCTCTGATACCACTGTTGTAACGACCCGTTTTCGGACCGCTACGAGTCTAAGATCAACCCTACATGCGATGCACTTTTTAAATAGTTACTCTTGTGTCCTTTGGAAAAGTGGTACATCTTTTTTTTAAAACAACTACATCCGTAAAGCACACACAGAGTTGCCACAGCGTTTAGAAACATGGTACAATCTAGGACACAAGACGCATGCACTGAAAATACATACAGATATATATAAACAAGGTGATCATAATAGTGCATACAAAATAGAAGTTGTGCAGAAATATGTACAAGAGAATACACCTAAAGTATGAAAACCCTCGTGAGAGCAATCATACCCCGGGGTACTCCCGGTCGACACCTACGCAGGGGGCTGCTCCAAAAGTATGCCACCAGTCTACCTAGCTGTACACAAGAGACAATAATCAAAAGCCCGACTGGTCACTACTAGCAATTGTACACTATAAACAGACCCCACAGTCAACCACAATACAAATACGCAGTCAGCCAGACACAACAACTAAAGGTAGCTAACCGAATCCTCAGATAGATCCTCCTCGTCATCATCATCCATCGAGTCTGCCGCATCCTCACCAGTCAAGTCTATGAAAGGGACCATAGCCGGTATACCCTCTGGCACGTCTTCCTCTACCAGCACCTCCTCAAGGAATCCTGCGCCACTACATCCAGCCTCACCACACTCTCGGTATATAGGTGAAAGATGTCCCGGTGGGTAGGTGTCCTGACAATCATGGGGAAGCCGGCTCTGCCTCAGGCTCAGGCTCTGCCAAAGAACTCGGAGTAGCTGCCGCTCGAGAGGTAGAAGCTCCAGCAATCCCACGTCTGATCACACTCTTTCGAGCGGTCCTCTAGATCCTCGCTCCTCTAGATAACGGTGCATAATGGGTAGTAATATGCCTCGGAATCTCAAGAGATCCCTCCGGCAAAGAAGATGAAGCTGGCATCGTCTGCTCTCTCTGAATGCTACGCCAAGCGTCCACCAATTGGGTCGAACTCCATTGGGAAAGCTAATGGGAAAGCTGACTGTCCGTTTGGAGGTCTCCTACCTCAGCACCAATTCGTCAACTCTGAAAGTCTGCACAATATCCCTAGTATATATAACTCGGCGGGAAATTGGGTCGAACTCCATCCCCGAGGGTGCCTCGATGTCTGGGAAATCAAACACGATCTCCGGCGATGTCGTCATCGCCGGTATCACCAGTGTCTTTGCCATCGCCTGGGTTGCCATCATCGTTTGAAGGAACCACGGGTTGCCATCCCAAAACATTCTCTGAAATTTTCGAAAAGTAATGCCGATCCATCCACTGAATACCAGCCATAGCCTTAGGCTCTCCTCTCACCCTAGGACATTCAACTCAGGTTCCTTGACATTACGACGTCTAGCTCAGCTGCTGAAAAACCAGCCGGAGCTTTTTAGGGGATCCTAGCACCCTAGGTTAATCAGATCGAAGCTCAAAAACGTCACGACAAACTCTCATAACCCCATTGAATAAAGTGACGCATACGATGATTCAGAGAAGCAAACTCGAATAATTATTCAACCTCATATTAAATAAATATTCACACAGAACTCATCACGACATAACGCAGTTTAGCAATTCATAGCAAGACAATGCAACCAAGTCATATCGCAAACAACCAGAATACAATTCCCCCCTCTGCAACTATGTGGAGTTAACAAAGAGGAAAGCAAACAAGTGTGGGGGGTTGGAGACAGCTGCCAACCTCTTGCAGACAAGCCCACTAAATAATCATTATAGATATCATACAATAAAACAGACAAAGGGGTACGAGACCCTCACTTCGAACCCTGAGGTTCTCAGACTTCTTCGCTTTAAGACTTCTTCGCTCATCTCCTCTTGATCACAACCAAGTACAAAACAACACAAAACAAGCATAAAAATGAAGAAGAAAAAGAAAAGAGCACCACCTCTCCTTCTCCTAGAGCTCGCGGCCAATGGGCTGATTTAGGGGGAAGGAAATGTGTTCTCTTAACCTTGCTTGGTGATGAAATAGATGAGGGTGGAGAGTAGAAGAAATTGGTGACAAAAGAGGTGAAGAACTAGAAGTGAAATGGTTCCAAAATGATAATGAAGCCATGGAAGTTTTGGAGAGCTTCTCTCACTAGGAAATGGAGAAGATGAGTGAAAATGAGGGTTGAGAGAGAGAGGGGTCGCAGGTGGGGCTGATTAGAGGGGAGGGGTATTTTAATTTTTTGGATAAACTACAAAATTGGTCCTCTAAGTTTATTTTAGGTTTCAATTTCGTCATCTACGTTTTATTTGTTTCGTTTTGGTCCTCTACGTTTTATTTTAGTTTTTAATTTGGTCCTTTCCGTCACTAAAAGTCAATTGTCCGTAGCTAGAAGTCCATTTTCCAAAATGTTATTTGGCTTTTAGCTACGGACAATTGGCTTTTAGTGACGAAAAGGACCAACCTGTTGTAACTTTTAAAACGTAAGGGACCAAAACGAAACAAATAAAACATAGAGGACCAAATTGAAACCTAAAATAAACATAGAGGACTAATTTTGTAATTTAGCCTAATTTTTTTCACTTAATACTAATACTTGATCACAAATGGGTTAAATAAAGGTAATTTCAAACTAATCACACATTAAACGACACCTAACGATAATTAATAAAAACAATCTAAAACACTCACAATTAATCCCAACAAGTCACGATTCGATTTTCATCGAAATCGGAGTTTGTTTAAAATTTTATCTGCGGCAAAACTACCCGGCGATTCGAAACGCGACGAAACTTCGTTAGAATTTTTCGACGATATTCGAACCACGAATTAATATAAAATATGAATTCTCAAATTCAATTTGATCTTGATTTAATTAAATCACTTGCTTAGCAAACAAGAAACTGCTTACTATAGAATAATTACATCCAAAAATACTAAAATAACGCTAAATAACGTATCGTAAAAATACGTGTGTTACACCTGCACTCCTTGCTCCAACTGTTGGACTACTGCATTAGGTACATTTTCTCGAAAAATATTTCCTATAGATGATTTGGTACCCCACAACAGAGATGGGGTTGGACCAACTCCTAAACCACCAACGTATCTGCTTCTTTCAGACCCTAACATGTAACATCCCCAATTTTATAACCTTGCTTATTGTGTGATTGTGTGTGTATAAGTGTATTTGTGTGAGCCTCGGTGTATTTGGTGGAGTTTGTCATTGTCTTTGAGTGTTCGGCTGTGTGTACGCTTTTTGTGCCTTTATGTAAGGGTAAGTGTAAGACTTGTAAGGTTTTGGAGGGTTATAAGAGGTAGAGAAGTGCTTGATAATGTCCTAGTATTAGTTTTAGAAGCCACATAAAATTTGAGAACAATCGGAGCTAGAATTAGGGTTTTGTATTTTCGTGACCTAGATCGAGTGCGAGTTTTCGAACGAGTAAATGAGACTTTAAACATTTGTTCTTGAGTCCATTTGATGTCCTCTTATGTTAGAAATCATTTTTAAATGTTAAGGTATCAAGTTCTGGGTCGTACAAGCGTCGGAATCAAAGAAATCACGCGAAAACGAAACCTACTGCGCAGGTGTGCGGGACGCGCGCTTGAGAAGCCTTGAGGCGCACGTGGTGCGCACGGTGTATAGTGGACCATCAGTCTGGATCCTTCTGTGACACGTGCCACATTTTGATTGGAACAATGAGACCTCTGAGGAAGCGACAAGTGACGCGCATGCGGGAGAGAACTTCGCGCTAAAGGAACCGCCTCAGACGTGCGTGGCGAGCGCAGAGACAGAGAAGCAGTGTAGAAATGCACGTGGGTGATAACTCTTAGAAATAAGAGTTATTTATGCTTTAATGATTATGAATCATGTGAGCTTAAAAGTAATTTAGAGCCCTTAATTATTAGATTTGTGTAAATAATGTGATCTCCCTTGCTTGAAGCCGTTTAAGGCATTTTGGTGCTTTTGTGAGCATTTTGATGTGCTTTGTTAGTGTGCAGGATTTTATTGAGAAATGTTTAGTGCCAAGTTTGGTGCCATGGCACTGCACTATGTTGTTAGCAGCCCTAGCCTTAGTGTAACAACATTTCCAAGTGATTTGAGCTGAAGGAAAGGACTCTGTCCTTTATTTGCAAGACTGCTGCATGCTTTATGGTGGTCCCCCTGCTGAATCAGTGTTTCTCTCAGCTAGCTAAAGGAAAAAAGCTTTTATTTTTGGGCCAAAAGACAATATATTTCTAGGGTTCAACATTTGCTAGCCTATTTGAGGATAGGCTATTTAAGGACAATGACCTAATCAAGGCTGGAGGCTGGTTCTGAGATATTCCATTAGGGAAGCATTTGTCCCCTCTAGAGAAACTGTTGCATTCTGTATTTTCTCCTCCAAAGCACCTTTAACACATGCTCAAGGCCATTTCCATGGAGAGAAGATTCTTGCACAGTTACTGATTGAAGCAGATTCAACAAGACATTGCTGAAGTAGGAGTAGTTCTCGAGCTCATAAAGTTGGGAGCCATTTCTGTTATTGTTCTATCAAATTCTGTAATAGATTCTAACTCTTACTCTAGTGCCATGGCATTGGTGTCTAGCACAGTTTCTGTTGCTTTGTTTTTAAGCTCATTATGAGCTAATTCTCTTAAGCTAGGATGATGTGATTTTGTATTGGATCCTTGTTGGTTAATGTCTATTAGTCTTGGCCTTTGCACCTTTGACTCATGCGCATTTATTTCTTATATGCTTAACTCGAGCCTGATCAACTTCATTTGGGTACCTGTATGTTAGATGCTGAAAGGTGATAACATGCTGAACTCATGAGTTAATATAAGGGGTATTAATTTAAAGGACACTTTAGTTGATTTTGATTAAACTAAACATAGGAAATCTGTCTTATAGTGTGTTCTTGGCCATATTAATTAGACAAGGGGAAACATAATGGGGGCTTAGACTTAAGGTACCCTTTACTTAACCCTGGTGAAAGTACTGAAAGGTACACACATTAGTGCCCTGCGCCCAGGTGCGAAATGGCACTGACTTATGGCATTGAAACCAACTTGGTGAAAATAAGAATGAACTAATTCCTAGCTGCTTTTACCCAAATTTCACTTAATCACTTGCTTATTATTGTTCTGTTTAACATTGAAATCACAAAAACTTGATGTTTGTTTTCTGTTTTTATTATTTACTCACTAACTCACTTGCTATTGGAAAAACTAGTGAAAGAAATTAATCAATCCTCGTGGGAACGATCTTTCTTACTCTTTATTACTTGTTTACGATTGTGGACACTTGCACAACCATATTTCACACAATAAGTTTTTTGGCGCCATTGTCAGGGATTGAATTGGTTAAATTCACATAGTTTTGAATTTAGTAGGTTTGTTAGTTGAGATATTCTAATTCTTTTGGTGTTTGTGTCAGCTGTTAGTGCATAATTCTACACATGTGCATACACACTGCACCTGAATATCAGTTAGACCCTGAGATTGACAGAACTTTCAGAAGGTTGTTAAGGGAGAATCATGGTTTTACTGCATTAGGGGCTGCAGCCATTGGTCCTCGTACTGATGAATCAATTCCTGATGCAGAAGAAGAGGGTAGTGTTCAGTTCCAACACAGTGTTCACAGCCAGTACCAAGCTTTGGTGCTGAATGCTGATATCATAGGCATGGCTAATGACAGGGACATGCCAATGAGGGATTATGCTGTTTTTGATCCTCAAACTTTGCGTACTGGCATAGTAAGGCCTGACATCACTGTAAATCACTTTGAATTCAAGCCTATGATGTTCCAAATGCTGCAAACTGTGGGCCAATTTGGTGGTACACCTCAAGAAGTTACTCACTTGCACCGAAACAATTCCTTGAAGTGTGCAGTAATTTCAAAATTCCTGGAGTTACAGATGATGCTTTCAGACTTAGGCTATTTCCATATTCCTTGAAGGATAATTGAAGGATAGAGCCAAAGCTTAGCTGAATTCATTGGAGCCTAACTCTATCACTGATTGGAATGGAATGGCAGAAAAATTCCTCGCCAAGTATTTCCCTCTAATCAAGAATGCTAGGATGAGGAATGAAATTACATCATTTAGGCAAACTGAAGACGAATCACTGTTTGAGGCTTGGGAGAGATTTAAAGAACTGCTCAGAAAATGCCCTCACCATGGCATACTATTTTCATTCAAATGGAACATTTTACAATGGACTGTCAGCAAGAACAAGAGACATGCTTGATGCCTCTTCTGGTGGTGCCCTCTTGGCACAATATTACAATGACGCTTATGAGAAAATAGAGACTATTGCCGCAAACAGTTATCAGTGGCCTATTGCTAGGTTGAATGCTGCAAAGAAGGTTGCTAGAGTCCATGAAGTGAGTGAAATGACAGCCTTGTCTGCGCAGGTGGCTTCAATTGCAAACATGCTCAAAAACCTGAATACTGCTGGTGCCGCAAAAACTGTACCTTCTGAAGCTAAGGCCATATCTTATGTGTATTGTGGAGGAGTTCATCTATATGAAGAGTTCCCTAACAACACTGTATCTGTCAATTATGTAGGGAATTTCAACAAGAACAATAATCTTTACTCCAACACCTACAATCCTGGGTGGAAAAATCACCCTTATTTTTCATGGAGTAATAATAATCCTGCAGCACCTGCTGCTGTGCCTGCAAGACCCACTTATCCCCCTGGTTTCCCAGCTCAACCAGCTCAAAAAGCTGTTGCTCCTATTGTTGACAACTCAATGGAGGCCATGCTAAGGCTTTCATGAATGAAACTAAGGCCCAGTACCAAAGTCAGGGGGTAGCAATTAAAAACGTGAAGAATCAATTGGGGAAAATTGCAACAACTATGAACCAAAACTAAGTGGTTCACTGCCTACCACAACTGAACCTGCCAAGCCAGCAGGGGAGAGAAAATCAAAGCCATATATTTGAGGAGTGGTACTGAACTTCCAGGTCCTTCTCAAAGGCCTAATGTTACCACTAGCCAACCCTCGAAAGAAAAAGAACCTGAAGTGCCAAAAACTACAGAGCAGAATTCTGGTGCCATCCCAGCACAAATTCTGGCACCTGCACCTGCTGAGAAAGCTACACCAGCAACTGCAAGCAACAGATTGATTCTTGAAGTTCCACCTCTACCATTCCCTCAGACACTTCAGAAGGCCCATTAAGACAAGCATTTTGACAAGTTCATTGATGTACTAAAGCAATTGCATATCAACATTCCATTAGTTGATGCTTTACAACAAATGCCAAACTATACTAAGCTTATAAAGGATGTTCTAACTAGGAAGAGGAGGTTAGGAGAATTTGAGACAGTTGCTATGACTCAAGAGTGCAGTATATTGATGCAAAACAAGATTCTACAAAAGCTAAAAGATCCTGGCTATTTTACCATTCCCTGCACTATTAGTGACACTTATTATGGGAGAGCTCTATGTGAGTTAGGGGCAAGCATTAATCTAATGCCTAAGTCCATCTTCCAACAGCTTAGAATTGGTAAGGCCAGGCCTACAACACTGACTCTACAACTGGCATATAGGACTCTAGCCTATCTAGAAGGAAAAATTGAAGATGTGCTTGTTAAAGTTGACAAATTGGTATTTCCTGCTAACTTTATTATTCTTGATTTTGAAGCTGATGCTGAGGTGCCTATTATTTTAGGCAGACCTTTTCTTGCCATAGGGAAAACACTGATTGATGTGCAGAAGGGTGAACTCACTATGAGAGTTAATGACCAAGAGATCAAATTTAATGTTTTAAATGCCCTCAACTATCCTACAGAAAATGTAGAAGAATGTTCCTTTGTCAGAACCATTGATTCTTTAGTTCAATATCAATTGTTGAGGGATAAAGATGTGCTAAAATAGGAACTGACTGCCATTGAAAGTGAATTCGAGCAGCAGAAAGAGTCAGAAAAGAAGGCATCAGTGAATCAATTGTGGTCCAGAAAGTATGAGTCACTGGAACTCAATGACAAGAGTTTCAAATCTAATGTTCCCTTTGTTGAAAAACCTCCTGAACTAGAATTGAAGGTGCTACCTCCACACCTAAAGTATGCTTATTTGGGTGAAAACCACACTCTTCCTGTGATTATTGCTGCTGAATTGAGTAAACAATAGGAAGAAGAATTGATCACTGCTTTAAAAAAACATAAGAAAGCTATAGGTTGGCAAATGGCTGACATTAAAGGCATAAGTCCTACTCTTTGTATGCACAGAATTTTTCTGGAGGAAAATGCCAAGAATAACATTAAAGCACAAAGAAGGCTTAATCCAGTGATGAAGGAGGTAGTTAAGAAAGAGATCATTAAATGGTTGGATGCTATAATTATTTATCCAATCTCAGATAGCTCTTGGGTTAGCCCTGTTCAGTGTGTGCCAAAGAAGGGAGGGATCACTGTGTTCCAAATGAGAAGAATAAGCTGATACTAACCAGAACTGTTACTGGTTGGAGAATCTGCATGGATTACAGGAAGCTGAATAAAGCCACAAGAAATGATCACTTTCCTTTGCCTTTCATTGACCAAATGCTGGATAGGCTTGCTGGCCAACAATTTTACTGTTTCCTTGATTGCTATTCTGGTTACAAACATATTGCCATTGCCTCAGAAGATCAGGAAAAGGCTGCATTTACCTGTCCCTATGGCACCTTTGCTTTTAGGAGGATGTCATTTGGCCTCTGCAATGCACCTGCTACTTTTCAGAGGTGTGTGATGGCCATATTCTCTGACTTTATTGAGCAAACTATGGAGATTTTTATGGATGATTTTAGTGTGTTTGGAGAGAATTTCCAAGCATGCTTAGTCAATTTAGAACAAGTATTGGATAGGTGTGAAGAAACTAACTTGGTGCTGAACTGGGAGAAGTGTCATTTTATGGTGCAAGAAGGCATTGTGCTTGGACACAAAATTTCTAAGAAAGGCATTAAGGTTGATAGAGCCAAGATCGAAGTAATAGAGAAGTTGCCTCCTCCCACTACTGTCAAGGGAATCAGAAGTTTCCTTGGTCATGCTGGGTTCTATAGGAGATTTATCAAAGATTTCTCCAAAATATCCAAGCCTCTTTGCCAATTACTACAACATGACACTGCATTTGAATTTGATGAGTAGTGCTTTCAAGCTTTTCAGAAATTAAAAACTACTCTAGTCACTGCACCAGTGATTGTTGCTCCTGATTGGGAGAAACCATTTGAACTTATGTGTGATGCAAGTGACTATGCTATAGGAGCAGTGCTTGGACAGAGACATGACAAGGTATTTCACTCCATTTACTATGCAACTAAGACTCTTATTGATGCTCAATTGAACTACACCACTACTGAAAAAGAACTGTTGCCAATAGTGTTTGCATTTGAAAAATTCAGATCATATTTGGTGGGCACCAAAGCGATTGTTTATACAAATCATTCAGCAATAAAGTACTTAATTGCTAACAAGGATGCAAAACCAAGGTTGATTAGATGGGTACTTTTATTGCAGGAATTTGATTTGGAGATAAGGGGCAAGAAAGGAGTGGAAAATCAAGTAGTAGATCACTTGTCAAGAATTACTGAGAAAGGAATTATAGCTGCATAACTAGTAGTGACTGAGACATTCCATGATGAGCAATTACTTGCTGTCACTGGTGCCAATTCTGATGCCATGGCACCATGGTATGCTGACATTGTGAATTTCTTGGTCAGTAAAGTGATACCCTCTGAGCTGAATTCTCAGCAAAAGAGGAAGTTTTTCAAAGAGGTCAAGGAATTCTATTGGGATGAGCCCTTTCTTTATAAGAGGGGCTCTGATAACCTCCTTAAAAGGTGTGCAGCTGAAGAAGAAATTGAAAGCATTCTGCAGCATTGCCATTCAACACCATGTGGTGGACATTTTGGTGGGATGAGGACATCTGCCAAAGTACTGCAGATAGGGTACTATTGGCCTACTTTGTTCAAGGATTCCCATGAGTTTGTGAAGTATTGTGATAGATGCCAAAGGGTTGGCAACATTTCAAGCAAACAAGAAATGCCCTTGAACAACATTCTTGAGATTGAACTTTTTGATGTTTGGGGTATGGATTTTATGGGACCTTTCCCTCAATCTTTTGGCAATCTGTACATTCTGGTGGCTGTAGATTATGTATCTAAATGGATAGAGGCAGTGGCATTGCCCATAAATGATGCTAAGGCTGTTAGATCCTTCAAAGGAACATTTTCACAAGATTTGGGACTCCAAGGACAATCATAAGTGATGAAGGCACTCACTTCTGCAACAAGTTGATTGAGAAGCTCTTGCTAAAATATGGAGTCAAGCATAAGATTGCCACTGCCTATCACCCTCAAACAAGTGGATAGGCCAAATTATCTAACAGAGAGATCAAAAGAATCCTAGAAAAAATGGTAAATCCATTTAGGAAGGATTGGTCACTACACCTTGATGATGCTCTTTGGGCCTATAGGACTGCCTACAAAACACCTTTAGGCATGTCTCCTTACAGGCTAGTATTTAAAAAAGCCTGCCACTTGCCAATGGAGTTGCAACACAAAGCTTTTTGGGCTGTGAAAAAGCTTAATTTTGATTTGCAAGCTACTGGAGCTACTAGATTGTTGCAGCTCAATGAACTTTTGAAGAGCATAGGCATTTTGCCTATGAAAATGCTGAGTTGTACAAGGCTAAAACCAAGGAGTGGCATGATAAAAAGATCCAAAAAGGGAGTTAGTTGAAGGCTCACAAGTATTGCTTTATAACTCAAGATTGAAACTATTTCTTGGAAAATTGAAGTCCAGATGGTCTGGCCCTTTCGAGCTGATCAAGCTATATTCATATAGGGCAGTGGACATGCTAGATGAAGCCACTGGATCCACATTTAAGGTCAATGGCCAGAGAGTGAAGCAATACTTGGGTGACCCTGATGAAAGAACAAGGGTCACCACTGATTTCAAAGACATTTGAAGAGAAAAATAAGTCTGGCTGAGGACTTTTATAAACCAAGTGCTACTAGGAGGCAGCCCATATCTTTCTAACTTTGTTTTAGTTTTATTTCACAGGAATAAAATGAGTTATTGGTGCTGGAAGTTGTGTTGAAATTGTGGTGGCTGGGGTTGAAAGTCTGAGTGTTCTGTATCTGGTGCCATGGCACCACGGGGGGCATCAAAGTGAGAGTGAATTTTTAAAGCAAGTGTGAGGGTGCTGGTGTACTGTAACTGCCAACTCATTTCCACCTGGGCATTTACTAAGTGGCACATCGCAGGTGCACTTTTTACTGTGTGGACTAATGGCAGCATGCCGCCTAGCATCTCCAAAATCTTCCATTCTGATTTAGTATATCACACTCTCCCTCCTCATTTAAGTTTCCAACGGGAATAACCATTAATACCTCACCCTCCATCCTATTCCCAAACAGTTACCCTTTCCAACACCCAAACACCACCCACGACCTCTATAACCACTAACCTCCAGTAACTTCCACCATATCTCCAATCACCTTAACCTCCACCATTCGTGAAACCCAGTTATAAACCTAACCCCCTTCATCAGATTCGTTTTCACACCCATGCTCTCACTGACTTTGAAAACCTCAAATCCCAAATTTATGAAAACCTAACCTTCCCTTACCCAGAAATCATTGAGACCAAAGCCCTTAACCGTTGGAAACAACTGTTGATCGCCATGAGGACCAAACACATTGCTCAGAGAACCAAATCCAAGGTGCCAAATCTGGCACTACAAAATCGGTTCCCTGATGAGGAAACACAGAAGAGGTATGAGGAATGTATGGAGAAGAGGCCTCTGCATCCTGAGCGAGGTTTTGATTTGCAGAAAGCCTCCCCTAAAATCATGCTGATGATTGAACAATACAAATAGGAAGAATTTTGCTCCCACCCCAAGAACCCTATAACTGCCATCGTGAGGGAGTTTTATGCTGGCATCCCTGCTCAAGAAGAAGGCCAACCCGAACTTGGTTACTCAAATGTCAGGGGAGTCACTGTCCCTTTCTCTGCTTTGGAGATTAATGAATACTTCTCCCTGCCTGTGAAGGGGGATGCCTTTGAGAAGCGGATGAAGACAGTGAAGGAGAAGTAAATGACTGAGATGATGAAGCAGTTGACCACGGAGGGCACGAAATGGGAGAAGAGGCAGGGTGATGATTTCAGGATTAAAAGAAACACCTTGATCCCAACAGCAAAAACCTGGTAGAATTTTATGATTACTAGCCTGCTTCCTACCACCCACAACCAAACAATAGATAAGGAAAGGATTGTGTTGTTGCATCATATTTTGGAGGGGAAACAACTTAATGTGGGTAGGCTATTACATAGGGAAATTGTAGCTTATGCTAAGAGAACTAGGGGTAGTCTTTTCTTTCTATGTTTGATTACTGCCATATGTAAGCATGAAGGGATAACTATTTTTGATGGAGATGTGACTTGGCCTATGCCAAAACCCTGGGAACCCACAACTGGAGTTCCTAGCCCTGTAGCTTTTGCTTCCCAGAATGAAGAGGGTATTGAGAAATTGATTGAAATGATAAATCAAATGATGGTGAAACAGTAGGCTTACTGGACTTTTGCTCAGGAGCAATACCTGTGGCAAAAGAGGATCTTTAATTTTAATTTCCCTAAGAAACTGGGCAATGCACCACCTGTGTTTCCTGAATCGATTCTAGGAGACCAGGAGGCTCAGGAGGAGGAAAATGTTGAGCCTGCCCCTAGTGAAGTAAAGAAGAAGAAGAAGAAGAAAGGTTCTAAAAAAGGGAAGGAGCCAGTAGTTATTGAAGAAACTCCTTAGGAGGAGGAAAAGGAGCAAGTTGAAGAACCAGTGCAAGGCATTGAAAATGTTGCTGCTGCAACAGTTGATGAACCTGGGCCAAGCCAGGAAAAATAATTTGAAAAAGAAACAGAAAAAGGGTCTGCAGAAAAAGAAGGGGGTCTGCTAAAAAAGAGAAAGAAGTAAAAGAGGAGAAGGGAGTTGAAGAAGAAAGTGAGAGGGCTGAAACTGGGAGTGGAAATGAGTATTTTGACACACAGGATGAAACCCCAGCCACCACCCAACAGAGAGAGGAGATGATGACAGAACTTGATGCTGCAGTGTTAGATGCTGCAATGGCTGGGTGCAAGCGTGACACCAGAAATTGATCATACAAAGAAGCAGAGGCTGCAACTGGCAGCCCAGTGAAGACAGTGCCTGCTGGACCAGTGCAGGCATCAGCATTGAGGGCCAAATTTCCTGTTAGGAGAGCTCAGAAGGAAGCCTCACCTCAGCAGGGTAGTGCCAAATCTGGCATTGATGCTAAAGATGACTGGGAGCCACCACCTCCCCCTGTTGACACTCCAAAGAAGAAGAAGGGTTCTCCTGCTGAGGCAAGCAAGAAAAGGGGAAAAAAAGAGCTGCTAAAGAGGCTGTGATCACCATCACTGGTGATGAGGAGGATGAGCCCATTGCTAGCTTGCTAAGAACACCAAAGAGAATGAGCTCAAGGCTCCAAACAGGGATTTCTAAACCCTAATCTTTTTATGTTTTCTGTATAGTAAATATGTAGTATGTGGTTTGCGTTTGTTGCTGTTTGCTATTTTTAGTTATTTTAGGTTGTTTTAGTTTGCTATTTTGTATGAACCTTTCACTTAGCATAGAATTTTTGCAGTGGGGACACTACAAGGTTTTATGTTGGGGGGAGGGACAGTTTAGGATTTAGTAGTGTTTCATTTGTAGCAGTGTTGTCCTGTTTTTATGCTGTTAAAAAAATGAATTTTGGTCGACACATGGGTTGAACTTAATGAGGAAATTGTGCTTGATTGTGTTGGAACTTTGTGCTGATTGCCAATTGATAGGAACACTGATCTTGGACACAAAACCCTTAGCTTAAGAGAAAAGAATAGGTAGCTTATTAACTAGTTGAAGTTGAACCTCTTTTGTGAATTGAACTTTGTTGCCAAATTTGACCAATAAAGGGGGATAGGCAATTAGATAAGTTTGGGGGTATGCTTATTGTAAATATCCAAAGAATAGGCCAATGCACACACACTAGAAATTAGAAAAAGCCAAAAATATCTGTAAAAAAAAAATAATGGAATGAGCCTCTTTGTTGAGTAACCGGGTAACTTCATTACAATTGTTGTTATTCACGTCAAAAGGCAAAGAGGCAAATTTTAGTAAAAGGCAAAAATATTAATAATTGAATAAGTGTGCATTGAGCCTTGACCATTCAAGTTAAGTTGTGATTCTGATTGTAATTAGCCCCTAGTACCCATAATGTAAGCCTATTCCCTTTTGTTTGATTAGAAGGTGCAAATTAGGGACACTTTAGGGGGAAACTGAGATGAAATCGATAGGACTATACTAACTTTTTAATTGAGCATAAGGGGTGCACAAACACACTTGAGGTCAGTGGAACAATTCAAGGAAGCATGAAGCACAGAGGGATTGCTTGACATAGTATTTGTCTAAAAGTGAAGCCATGTGAAAACCACCCAATAAAAATTTTTGCTGTTTGAAATTTACTTGTTCAGTGCTGATGCATTTGTAACTCATTTATGTTTTTTTCTACTTTTTGTTTTTGCTCATTACTTGAGGACAAGCAATGGTTCAAGTTTGGGGGTGTGATACTCTTAGAAATAAGAGTTATTTATGCTTTAATAATGATTATGAATCATGTGAGTTTAACAGTAATTTAGAGCCTTTAAATATTAGATTTGTGTAAATAATGTGATCTCCCATGCTTGAAGCTGTTTAAGGCATTTTGGTGCTTTTGTGAGCATTTTGATATGCTTTGTTAGTGTGCAGGATTTTATTGAGAAATGTTCAGTGTCAAGTTTGGTGCCATGGCACTGCACTATGTTGTTAGCAGCCTTGGCCTTAGTATAGCAGCGTTTCCAAGTGATTTAAACTGAAGGAAAGGATTCTATCCTTTATTTGCAAGACTGCTGCGTGCTTTATAGTGGTCCCCCTGCTGAATCAGTGTTTCTCTCAGCTAGCTAAAAGACAAAAGCCTTTAATTTTGGGCGAAAAGACAACATCTTTCTAGGGATCAACATTTGCCAGCCCATTTGAGGAGAGGCTATTTAAGGACAATGACCTAATCAAGGCTGGAGGCTGGTTCTGAGATATTCCATTAGGGCAGCATTTGTCCCCTCTAGAGAAGCAGCTGCATTCTGTATTTTCTCCTCCAAAGCACCTTTAACACATGCTCAAGGCCATTTCGATGGAGAGAAGCTTCTTGCACAGTTACTGATTGAAGCAGATTCAACAAGACATTGCTGAAGTAGGAGTAGTTCTCGAGCTCATAAAGCTGGGAGCCATTTCTGTTACTGTTCTATCAAATTCTGTAATAGATTCTAACTCCAACTCTAGTGCCATGGCATTGGTTTCTGGCACCAGTTTCTGTTGCTTTGTTTTTAAGCTCATTATGAGCTAATTCTCTTAAGCTAGGATGATGTGATTTTATATTGGATCCTTGTTGGTTAATGTCTATTAGTCTTTGCCTTTGCACCTTTGACTCATGCGCATTTATTTCTTATATGCTTGACTCGAGCCTGACCAACTTTAGTTGGGTACTTGTATGTTAGATGCTGAAAGGTGATAACATGCTGAATTCATGAGTTAATATAAGGGGTATCAATTTAAAGGACACTTTAGTTGATTTTGATTAAACTAAACATTGGAAATCTATCTTATAGGCTGTTCTTGGCCACAATAATTAGACAAGGGGGAAGATAATGGGGGCTTAGACATAAGGTACCATTTACTTAACCCTGGTGAAAGTACTAAAAGGGTACACACATTAGTGCCCTGCGCCCAGGTGCCAAATGGCACTGACTTATGGCACTGAAACTAACTTGGTGAAAATATGAATGAACTGATTTCTAGCTGCTTTTACCCAAATTTCACTTAATTACTTGCTTATTATTGTTCTATTTAACATTAAAATCACAAAAACTTGATGTTTATTTTCTGTTTTTATTATTTACTCTCACTTGCTATTGGAAAAACTAGTGAAAGAAATTAATCAATTCTCGTGGGAACGTTCTCTCTTACTTTTTATTACTTGTACATGATTGGCTACACTTGCACAACCATATTTCACACAACTGTGGGGCACGCATGGCGTGCGCCCTGTGTGCTAATTTTCTATTTAAAGCCATTCCTTCCATTTTTAACCATTTTGACTACTTTTTCTTTCTGAAACACGACCTTAAACACCATTTCTAAGCATTCCAAGGTTTGGTGATTCAATCCCATGCCATCTCAGGTGCCGGTTCAATCGTTTGTTCTACCGTTTCGTTCGTTGCCGTTCGTGCTTTTTAGGGCTTATCTCCGAGCGAGGTTTTGCCAAGGTAAACCCGAGCACCTCAATGTTATTCTCCTCTGTTTCATTCTGAATTTATTGTAAGGATTCAAGGTTCTCCAGTTTAACCATAATCATATTGTGTTTTGGACCCCGGTTTGACCGAACGGGTACCAAACGAGCTAAGGTGTTGTCGAAACTCCCTAAGGGGTTTCCATACATCAAGACACAGAGAGTGAGACCCCTGTTTTCTGTATGTATGATGGAGAATTCGTGGTCCCTTGTTTAGGTTCATAGTTCCTAATTATCTGTTCTCCGTATTTTAGGGTTTTGGTGCAAGTGTGGGTACCGAACGTCGGTGAAAGTTTGCCAGAAGTTGGAGTTGGGTAAGTTGGATTCTTAGATCCCTTAAAACAGGGGCTGGCCGTGACCTCCCTTATATTTTTGAAATTCCATAGTTTGCTCTAATTCTAATTTGAGTGCATTTTTGTGTTTCCGGTGAAATATGGATTGTGCGGGTGTGCTCGGCAGAATTTTTGGGCAATCCTTGGTGTATTAATCAAGAGGAAAAGAACCTAAACTTAGGAAAGAAAGGTGATTGAAGTGCTAGTGTGTCTGTGGTTGAGGCTTTAGGAGTTGTGGAACACCGAGTTAACGCTTTGGAATTCAAGTGGGAGTAAGAACACATTTTTACCGAGATTGCTAATGTAGAATAATATACATTGTATGCGTGGGGTACCTAAGCTCTACTAGAGGTTGAGGTCAGTAACACCTAAGGATAGGGATTACGGTTTACGGTATCTAAGGACAGGTGTCGTGAACCCATCAACTAACATAGGAGTAATATTGTGTGTTCCGGGTCCTGTGTTTAACCTACTTAATATTGTGTGTTCCGGGTCCTGTGATTGACCTACTTAGTGTATGATAGAGAATTTGTGTGTTATGTGTGATACTAGAAACAAGTTTAGGAATATGTGATACGTGCTTATGTGATGAAATGCATGTGTGATACTCTATATGTATAATATGTGATATTAAGTGTTGTGTAGCTGTTAAATGACTAAGTGATTGAGGATATGACTGATGTGAGATATAACATGCATAATGTGAATAGTGAATAAAGTGAATAAAAGTGATATGTGAGTGGTGTGAGCTTTTTACATAAGTGAATGTGTTGGTACTATGTCACAGCCGTGTGTGGTGCACGAGGTTAGGAGATACTCGAGCACGAGTACGAGGTAACAGTGCAGGTCACATAGACTTTGGGGGTGCATATCATGGGGTCTGGAAATATCCCACAGGAGGCCGACAATTTCGCCACTATTGTGTTGTGGTTTCGGTTATGCTCGTTTACCCCGACGAGTGCTGTAAACTTCAAGTCCTTGGTGAATGATCCCGAGTGCAGGCCTAGATACCCGACCCTAATTATTCGGGGCTACGGGGATGTGCTTTTATAGGTCACGATGAGCGGGGTATGTTGCTTGGACAACTGACTGATACTCTGAGTGGTGAGAAGTACATTGTGATATAGGGTTGTACTCTGAGTGGTGAGGAGTATAGTAAGCCGGTGTAGTTAGTGGCCACGAGTCTATAAGTAGGTAACCACAGTGTGAAATTAGGAATGTGAAACTTGGTATATCTGATTACTTGCATGCTGTATACTTTGTATTGCCTTCTACTGTTACTTTCTCATTTTATGGTGATCATGTTGGTCTTATCTCCCTGTATGTGTGTTTGTGTGTATATGTGGCATATGTTAGATACAGGTATCGAGGAGGCTGTTGTTGCTGAGGATGGCACAGCTCATGCATCTGTTGATATGGTCGAGTTGGAGGATCCTCATCTGGGGGGGATTTTGAGTTGGGCACTACCTTTTGCCTTTCTCAGTAGTTAGGGATCGTAGGGCAGGATCTCTCGATACCCAGTTACGTACCTATGGCCAGGAGTCTTGTTTTGCTTCCATTTGATGGTAGCCCTTTTGATGAGGCTCGCGTTAGCCACTAACTTGTATTTTGAGGATGACTGTATTACCTTTTTGCTACGCTTCCATCTTTTGTTTGTTTTCTTTTTAGACTTTGATGTACAAGCCCTTGGAGGGGCCACAAACATATCTGTTTCTTTCAGACCCTAACACTTGGGAATACACATATCCTTCCCAAGCAACACTACCAAATAACAAGTATAAAATTTCTTGAATACTCTTACTACTATTTTTGCAGATTCCTCATCCAATAGTCTGCCATCTTTACATTTCTTATGAGTTAATATGAATACTTCTACTCGTATAGGCTCTATTCCATCTTTGGCCTATTAGAGAAGAATTAAAGCAAAAAAATTTAAGCCCAATGTAATTTATAATATTATGTTTTATACTTTATCCACAAATACCATTCCATCCATCAAGGTCTAATGCTTTTGGACCCTCCTGTGTGAGGCATCTTTAACTTTGTCCTATTGATTCTATTTGCTTGGCTACGCCTCTGTTATTAAAACACAACATCATATAAATTATTTATAAAAAATAAAAAGAGACAATATGAACATTCTATGAAATATAAATATAAGGCAATTATGCATATGTTTATGTTTCTTAAGTCTTTTTTCTGAAGTTGTTACATTTCCTTTGTCAGAAACCCAATATGAGACCAGACCTGTCTATTGGTCTCTTGGTATATGATTTGGTAAAGGAAAGAGCAACAAGCACATGTGGGTTTGTTAATCTAATAACTGATTAGAAACAAGCAATAACCTATCCTGCATATAAAACGAGTTCTTTTATTCCTAGAGATCCATGAACTAATTATGATCCTATTACCACAATTAAGCTAACTAATTAAAGGTTGATCAGGCCTTATAGGATTAAGCACACTAGCCATAAAACAATCAAACATTCAATAGAAACTCATATAATCAAATAGATAAATAATCAAAAGTATTGTAAAGGATCCCCCATCACCCCTAATGATGGGTTTAGCTACTCATTATTAATGATAATAACATAAACATAATCATGAATCCACAATAATCCATAACAAAGAGAATTAATCTAAACCGGGACACCCTTTCGATATGACGACGATCCTTAAGTACGTTCTTCGCGTCCTCACAAGCTCCGGTAACAAATCGAGATTGGCACCCAAGCTCCAAGGAAACACACAAATCAATAGGAAAGGCAAGAGATTGATATGAACTCTCAAAATGGGCTCTTGACTTTAGAATTCGTCAAAAGGTGTTTAGAAAAGGTTAAGAGCCGCTATTTATAATGTTGGCTGCGAATTAGGCCATCTGGCTTTCAAATCTGTACATTCTGAGACGGGGTACGGCCGTACCAGATATATACATGGTCGTACTTAACTATTCTTGTGACGTTGGCCCATACCCATGCGTGCTGCAACCCTGACATCATTTGTGTACGGTCATACTGCCTTTGGCACGACCGTACTGGACTTTTTCTTCAGCACCAGGTGGTACATTCCAAGGGGTACGCCCCTACTGAAATTCTGACTTAGTTACGGTCGTATTGAACGTAGGTCAGGTCGTACCGCTTGCCCAGTAGTGCTAAAACTCTCCAAAACTTGCCAGTTTTTGGATCCTTTCTCGCATCTTTTGCTCCGAGTGGTGTCTTTATGAAAATTTTGCAAAATAGAACATAAATAAGTACCTTTGTGCTTTAATTAGTGCAAAATGATATAATTAGATACTACAATTGTCCTATAAAAGTAGACACATTAGTGTGTTAACAGCTGACCAACTATAGGTGTCTTTAATGTATTCCTTTTAAGTTGTGTTATGTATTTATTATTTCAAAAACCTGGATCGCCTTTGTGCTAGTTAGTTGCACACCATGTATCAAATAACATTGCAATACTCTAATTGTTATTTTGAAAAATGGTTTGGAAGAAAAAAAAATATTGATCAATGCATTTTAATGCATCTTTTATAGCTTTGCACTTGGTGTTCTTATTGTGTGTTTTGCCCAACAACTACTTTTTAACATGGTTTTATATATTTGGGTCTTGATTGGGTTTTAGTGGAATTATTTGCTAATTTTTGGATTTTGTTATATCCAGACCCATGTCGGTTCTACAGGCCATAACTTAGGCTATACTTGTCCGATTTTAGTGCTCTTTAGGGCGTTGGAAAGCTAAGAAGCAGAGCTACAATTCTTATGTTGGCACTGAAGCCCATTTCTGCCGTTTTGATGGTCAAAATCCACTTTACTGAGGCTGGCGAGTTGCACAACGGGTTTTGGACCATTCACTCATGTAATTAGTTGTTATTGGGCTAATTAAACCCTTTTGGGCCCTTCTCTTTGGTCATAAACTTCCGGTTACCTAGATTAACCTAAGGAGACATTATAAATAGGATTTTTAGAGTCTTAGGATTTACCTTTTGATTACTTTAAATTTTTTGCCGTTTTAGCAATCTTTTCTCCTTCTCTCCTTCTTAATTTTGTTTCTGTTAATCCTTCCATGGAAGACTAAGACCATAGATTAATTCACTGGTTAGGGAGTTTTTATAAGGATCTTGAGGTTTGATTTTATTATTAATTTGGATTTCTGATTCTAATTCTTTTTCTTTTTAATCCATTGTCTCCTTTGATCATTGTTAGCAATTACGCTTTATTTGTGTTGATGCTTAATCACCCAAATCTTGTTTTTGCCTTTTATTCTTATTATACAATTCGATTTGATCTATTCAAAGTATGTTAAATGTTTGTTTTAATCTGCTGCGAGTAAGGATTAAGAAGAATCTACAACGCTTAGTTATAGGTTTGATTAAATTCGGTTATTAGATTAATTGTGTTCTTGTGACGCTTGTTCCTTGTTCATAATTAGTCGAATTATGTGATGCTTAATCCAGTAGAAATTCTTATAGAATTAATTGACGCTTGATTGGTTAATTTTATGTTCAAAAAAGAATAGAATCACGAAATAGAATAATCATTTGAAACCCGTGATAGATCCAAATATTAATTACCTTGAACCAGTGGATTAGTTGTTTTTATATATTGATATTTTCATCTTTTATAACCTGTTTCTTGAATCAAAATCCCCCCAATTTTATTTCTTTGCGTGTTCTTGTTATTGGTTATTGTTAATTAGAGATCCTTGTGAGACGACCAAGGTTAACTGCCTTGTTACTACATTCTTATTTTATTTATTTTGACCCATGCGCGACAGCAGATCAAATTGGCGCCGTTGTCGGGGATCTCTGATCAATAGTTGCCAATTCAAGGACCCTACTAACATCTCTAACAATTGGTTTTGTGTTTTTGGTTGTGTTTCAGGTCTTAACATCGGATTTGACATTGATTAGTAAAAAAATCGGTTTTCGATCAACTTGCTCGGATTGCTCTGAAATTTGGACAGAAAATCCGGAAAAAATCAAGGATCCAAAGTCCCATATCAAGAACTGATATAGGGAGTAGAGGCTAAAAATCCGAAATTCCATCGTTTAGACCACTTTTTTATTTTTTTATTTTTTCAAAAAAATCCAAAAAAATTAGCGTAATCTTTATTTGATTTTTAGAGATTTTTGGTGCTGTTTTTAGATTTTTTTAGATTTTATTTGGTAGGGTTTCTCGATTTCTTTAGTGTTTTAGCTATTAGGACATTGTTGGTATTTTCTGATTTGTTAGTTTATGATGCATGACTAGTAATAACATAGGTAGTGATCATATAGGTGATAGTGATAGTGATAATTATAGCTTATTTAGTCATACTCTCTTTGATTCTGATTTTGATTCTGATACAATGGCTGCTAGAACATTAAGGGAACTTCTTTGCACTTTGATGTCACTTATAATGATTTATGCATTGAATACCCTGATATTGAGGTGCCTTTTGAGCTTAAATCTGGCTTAATACATTTGCTTCCTAAGTTTCATGGTCTTGCAGGTGAAGCTCCCCACAAACATCTTAAGGAGTTCCATATTGTATGCTCCACCATGAAACCTCAAGGTGTCCCAGAAGACCACATCAAGGTGAGGGCTTTCCCATTCTCATTGCAAGACACTGCCAAGGACCGGTTGTACTACCTTCAACCAGGTTCTGTGACAAGCTGGAATGAATTGAAGAAGTTGTTTCTGGAGAAATTCTTCTCTGCCTCTAGAGCTGCTTCAATCAGAAAGGAAATATGTGGCATCAGGCAGATTGCGAATGAATCTTTGCATGAATACTGGAAGAGATTCAAAAAGTTGTGTGCAAGCTGCTCTCACCATCAGATTTCTGAACAGCTGCTCATCCAGTATTTTTATGAAGGCTTGCTGCCTATGGACCGAAACATCATGGATGCTGCTAGCGGAGGAGCACTTGTGGATAAAACCCCAGCAGATGCAAGAAGCCTAATTGAGAACATGTCCATTAATTCTCAGCAGTTCACTACCAGAAACAATTCAGTGGTGCTGACAAAAGGAGTAAATGAGATACAGGCTGCTGAACACAAGAACCTAGAGACCAGGCTTGATAAACTTGTTTCATTGGTGGAAAAGTTAGCTGTAACTAAAACTCAGGCAGCGAGAGTTTGTGGTATTTGCACATCTGCAGAGCACCCTACAGATGCATATCCTACATTGCAGGAGAGTGACAATGCTAATACTCCTCAGGCCTATGCAGCAAATATATTCAATGACAGGCCCCAGCCCAACTATGATCTGTCTTCCAACAGGTACAACCCCAATTGGAGAAACCATCCAAACCTGAGATGGGGAGATGCCTCTACACAGCAGCCTAGGCCACGACCTGCCCCACTGCTAGCCCAGCAGAAATCTGAACCTTCATTGGAAGACCTTGTTAAGCAAATGGCAGTCCAAAATCTCCTATTTCAGCAGAGAACAGATTCAACCATTCAGAATTTAGAGACAAAAATTGGACAGCTAGCAACTTCCATTAATCAGATGCAGTCTTAGGGGTCGGGCAATTTGCCTGCTCAACTAGTAGTGAATTCAAATGTCAGTGCAAATGTCAGTGCAATCGCTCTCAGATCTGGAAAAGCTGTTGACACTCCAAAACCTCCTCTAGCAGAAAATGCAAGTGGCAGTAGCAGAAAAAAAAAGATAAGCCATCTTCTGCACCTACCTCTGCTGATGATGATGATGCACAGCCTATACCACTTCCCTTTCCCCAAAGGGCTGTGATAACTAAGAAGATGGATGAGGCAGACAAAGATAAGGAAATCTTGGACACATTTAGGAAGGTTGAAGTTAATATACCTCTCCTTGAGGCGATTAAGCAGATTCCAAGATATGCTAAGTTCCTCAAAGAGCTGTGCACACACAAAAGGAGGAGGAGGCTGAAGGGAAATGAAAAGGTCAACATGAGTCACAATGTTTCTGCACTCATACAACCCATGATGCCCCAAAAGTGCAAGGATCCAGGAATTTTTACTATTCCATGTACCATAGGCGAGAGTAAATTTGAAAATGCCATGCTGGATTTAGGTGCTTCCATTAATGTGATGCCTACATCTATTTTTAACTCTCTGGCTCTTGAACCTTTGCAGAATATAGGTGTTGTTATTCAGTTGGCAAACAGGAGCAGTGCTCACCCTACTGGACTTGTGGAGGACGTACTTGTTAAGGTTAATGACTTGATTTTTTCTGCAAATTTTTACATTCTGGACATGGAGGGAGAGACACAATCCAGCAGGGCACCTATCATCCTAGGCAGACCATTCCTAAGAACAGCAAGAACCAAGATTGATGTCCATGCTAGAACACTCTCCATGGAATTTGGGGATAGCATAGTTAAATTTAACATCTTTAATGCTACTATGAAGCATCCCATGGAAGAGCCTCCTCTTTTTCAAATAGAAGTACTTGCTGACTTAGTTGAAGATACTCATTCTGATGTTACAAATTGCATGGTTGTGCCTGTTAATGTTACAAATGATGTTGCTACACTGCAAGCTTCTGATGTAACTCCATCCACCAAGATACTTCCCTCCATTGAGCAGAAGAAGGATGTTGTGAAGAAGAAGAAAATCAAACACTTCCATGTGTTCCATTCTCGCCTTAAAATCATGGCGGGTAAGCTTCGATCCAAGTGGATTGGCCCTTTTGTTGCAACTAGCACTTTTCCTTATGATGCAAAGGGAATAAAAAGTGAAGCCACTAGTAAAGTCTTCAAAGACAATGGACACCGCCTCAAGCTTTTCCATGAGAGCCCCGCACTTGAAGAGGAGACTGTAGAAGAGCTCCACTTGAAAAAGCCACCTTGAAGAGGGAGTTTTCTTTCCTTACTCCTTAATCTTATTTTATACTTGTTGCTTACATTGAGGACAATGTGTGATTTAAGTGTGGGGGGGATCTTTTAGCATAGTTTTGTTTTTGTTTTTTGTTTTGAGTTTTTTGTTATTATAAAAAAAAATTTACATGCATTTTCATTGGATTTCTTGGTTTATATGAGTGGGGAGTGATTTCACTATTCTATGACTATAGGTCTTGTGGCATGATATGGATGACTTTCTTGCATTCTTAGTGTGATAAGTTGGATTGGAATATTAAATTGTGCATCTTTTGTGATAGATCATTTTCCTTGGTGAGATTTGGGCCCTATAATGGATGGAATACACTTTGCCATTCTCTTTCTTTCTTGTGTGATTTCACTTATGATTGTTGGTTACTCTAGAACTTGACTTGACTCTTGTTAAAACTCTTGTTTACATGCATGCATTGAAATGATCTAGGAAATTTTTGTTCTTTTTAAATACTAGCCAAATAAGTCTATCTTACATTTATCCCTTTGTTTAGCCCCTTTGAGCCTATTTATCCCATTCTTTGTTGTATAGCTCATTACAAGCCTAAAAGTGAAAAACCATGATATGACCCAATCTTAGGGGATAAAGGAGTTTTGTTTTGAAAAAAATATGATAATAAATATTGCATAAGTGTGGGGGTGCTCAAAAATGTGGTTGTGTTTAGAATATATAATGTTGTGCTCTATTGGAAATTTGGCAAGTGCAAAAAAAAAAAAAATAAATAAATAAATAAAATAGTGTGGCACAACATTTGGTTAAAAAAAAAGTGTGAAAATGAAAAAATAGAATGAAATTTGGTTGAATTGCCCCCCATGATTATTTGGCAATTGTTTTCCATTGCTCCTCTATCCTCTTTGATTTTATAGCCTAGTTACCTTTTCAATTATCCCACCTTGACCTTAGGCCCATCATAACCTTAATAAAGACCTTTTGATCTTTGTGTGCATGTGTTTCAAGTGTGGATGTTAGAGTCTTATCAAGCCTATGGTAGTGCTAGCTTTCATGATGTGATTTGAGTGTAAACATTAGCCTAGACACTTGAGAGTTTGAGAGAAATATTTTTCTGTGAGGATTCTATCACTTTTGATGCATTCCTTGGTTATTCTATCCTCTTGTTCGCTTTGAAAGTAATAAGATGTTGTTCACGATTGCCATGAGACCTTGAAACCTTGAATGAGCATTTTGATTGCCACTATGCATCCTTGGGATTCATTGGAAATGCATCTTTGCTTTGTTTTTTACCATGAGTTTTGCTCAGAGTGCAAAAGCTTAAGTGTGGGGGAATTTGATCAATGCATTTTAATGCATCTTTTATAGCTTTGCACTTGGTGTTCTTAATTGTGTGTTTTGCCTAACAACTACTTTTTAACATGGTTTTATCTATTTGGGTCTTGATTGGGTTTTAGGGGAATTATTTGCTAATTTTTGGATTTTGTTATATCCTAACCCATGTCGCTTCTATAGACCATAACCTGGGCTATACTTGTCCGATTTCAGTGCTCTTTGAGGCGTTGGAAAGCTAAGAAGCAGAGCTACAATTATTATGTTGGCACTGAAGCCCAGTTCTGCCGTTTTGAAGGTCGAAAATCCACTTTACTGAGGCTGGAGAGTTGCACTACGGGTTTTGGACCATTCACTCATGTAATTAGTTGTTATTGGGCTAATTAAACCCTTTTGGGCCCTTCTCTTTGGTCATAATCTTCCGGTTACCTAGGTTAACCTAAGGAGACATTATAAATAGGATTTTTAGAGTCTTAGAATTTACCTTTTGATTACTTTAAATCTTTTTCCGTTTTAACAATCTTTTTTCCTTCTCTCCTTCTTAATTTCGTTTCTGTTAATCCTTCCATGGAAGGCTAAGACCATAGATTAATTCACTGGTTAGGGAGTTTTTATAAGGATCTTGAGGTTTGGATTTTATTATTAATTTCAATTTCTGATTCTAATTCTTTTTCTTTTTAATCCATTGTCTCCTTTGATCATTGTTAGCAATTACGCTTTATTTGTGTTGATGCTTAATCACCGAAATCTCGTTTTTGCCTTCTATTCTAATTATACAATTCGATTTGATCTATTCAAAGTATGTTAAACGTTTGTTTTAATCTGCTGCGAGTAGGGATTAAGAAGAATCTACAACGCTTAGTTATAGGTTTGATTAAATTCGGTTATTAGATTAATTGTGTTCTTATGACGCTTGTTCCTTGTTCATAATTAGTCGAATTCTGTGATGCTTAATCCAGTAGGAATTCTAATAGAATTAATTGACGCTTGATTGGTTAATTTTATGTTCAAAAAAGAATAGAATCACGAAATAGAATAATCATTTGAAACCCGTGATAGATCCAAATATTAATTACCTTGAACCAGTGGATTAGTCGTTTTTATATATTGATATTTACATCTTTTATAACCTGTTTCTTGAATCAAAATCCCCCCCAATTTTATTTCGCGTGTTCTTGTTATTGGTTATTGTTAATTAGAGATCTTTGTGAGACGATCAAGGTTAACTGCCTTGTTACTACATTCTTATTTTATTTATTTTGACCCGTGCGCGACAGCAGATCAATTATAGATCCACATTTTTGCAAAAACCATGCAAGCAGAGTATTTTCACCAAAAGCATTTCACATTTAGAGGTTGTATTAGATCAGTAGTGCTTCCAAAATTGGGGTGTTACATCCACTACCTAATGGCAATGTTTATGACAAGTTCACTATCTAGTGGCAATGTTTATGAAAAGTCCACCGTGAGTGGCCATGTTTTATGACCCAAGATAACCATTTGTTGAGTCTCCTAGCTACACATAGCCATTATGGAGCTTGGGTTATTTCTTTTTGGACGATCCTATCCACATGAGCTACTATGGATTGTTTATAACCCATAATAGGTGGAGTTTGGTGGAAACCCAACCTTGTGTGTTTGTTTGTCATATTGACATTATTTTAGATTGGGGGCAATACCGCTAAAATGAAAGAAGGAGGCCTTGTTTAAGAGTGAGCCTGCATGATAATTTCTCGACCTTGGGGGTACGAAGTTCGAGTCCGTAACAACCTTTGAGTTGGGGGTTACCCAACAGACTTAGCTACCCAGACCGTCACTGGACATTATCGAGATTAGTCAAGAGTGCGCGGCAACAAAGTGTTCCTCTTTGCGGTGTATTCCTTCAAAAAGCCAAACATGACCTCCTAATCAAACTTCCCACAGTAGTAGATGGATCCATATGCATATGAAGTGATTGACGTAGTGATTTGAATTGTACTTTGATAAACATACTTAACTCTATGATTGATGGGTTATTGTAGTTGTACTTGTATATACATATATGTGATGTAGGTATATTACGTATATATGTATTCATTGTCTTTTGATATGGACACCTGACTTTGTGATTGATGAGGTCCTTGTAGTGGTACTTGCATATATCTCTCTGTGTGTGTGTGTAACATGTGTATACTATGTATGTATGTATTTGTCTATTCCTTCTAATACCAATACAACGCTGCTACAATGTACTCACCCTCTTTTTGCTTGTGTCCCTCTTGTGTTTTATATCTTGTTTTACAGATGCTAAATATGCTGAAGAAAGTGATAAATATGAAGACTTGAGACTTTATTAGTTATTTTAGAGTTATGTGACATTGGATTTTGGGTTTATTTCAATTTGTTTTATTTATTTTTTTGCAGAAGTTTATGTAAATGTTTTGGAAAACAGTTATTCTCATTTTCAATTTTGAAGTAAAGACTTGAGTTGAAATATGGTATCCTTAACTCGTGTGAAAAGTGATTTGAAGCTCACTCATTTTTATTCCGCAATGAACTTGAATTATTATCTCTTTTATAATAATTATCAAATAGGGTTAAGGGTGTCACATAATGCGACAAGGTTTCCCCAAATACGGACAAGTCCGCTTAACGATTCGTAACTAGCATTAACACTTATTACTAACAACTAGCATCCTTTAATCATTCTAATTACAGAGACTTATCCCTTACTAATTCATAAACAAATACCTTTAATCCAACTAGAATGATCCCTAGTTATTCATTTGCAAGTAAACTTCTAATCCTTTAACTTAGATCACTTAGGAATCCAGTTAACTTAAATAGTCCTAAAGCCAGCCACTAGTTCATACCCTTAATTAAGATTAGAAAAACTAATTATAGGTAAACCTTAGAGTACCTATCAAATCGGGACCCTAATGAGTCAACACAAAGAAAAAACGACAAATGGGAACACACTACAGGACGCCTGGTGCCTCGGTTTTGTCTCCAAAATCCAAATCTTGGCCCGGTGGGCTCCGGGCCTTCGCGTACACATCAAGACTTCCCTAATTTATTATAGAACAGGGTTCTAAAGTCGTTTCATCAAAATCTAACCCTTATGAATTATTTAATTTTTTTCTTGAAGCCTAAGTTACCTTACGCTTAACTTTAGGAATTCCACACTTGGTTGATTTTCCACTTTTATCATCCTATCTGTTGTGAAACTTACTAAAACTTTTGCCAACCTATATTAAAGTTGTAACCAACCTTAAACCAACTAATTAAATGACCTTACCAATTACCTTAACTCTATCCAATCTTTTATTTTAATCAATTTACTATCCAATCCACTTAGTTGCTCTAAAAACCATATCCCACACCCAACCATAGTTCAAATGTCCTAATACTCTAAGAGACATATTGGCCCACGCAAAACAACCTTAGGGTAGTAAATACACTAACAATAACATCATATATCAACAATCTTGCACGAGGCAACATAGTCAAACCATGGGCTACAACAACCAACACTTAGCCAAACCAACGACTTATGCACATACATATAATTCACAGCAGTAACCATAAACAAAAATCCTTATTATCATGATTCTAATACCATGTTCATACATAATCAACACATTTTGACCAATCATTTAACCACTAGACCTATAGCATACAAAACAATCCCAAAATAAGCAATTTAACCTCAATAGGCTTACTCATATCATTCCAACTACTTGATCAACAATTCAGTAATTTAATCCCTTGCTCCTACAAGGGTTCTAACACATGAAAATGGTAGCATAAGTAAACCATTGCTCTTATAATGGTGAGAAAGTGAGAACCTATGTCGCGCGAGACTTAGGGGTCTTGAGACACCCCAATCATATCGGTTAAATCCCTAACTATGTAATTCCCATATGAATCAACCACTCTCTTCTTACCTTAGTGCAAAACGCGATCCAAGGGTAAGAAAGCAAAAATGAGAACGTCTTTCACGGTTCCTATAGTCACGATCATGATAGGTTCCAAAAACGACATTAAAATTATGAAATCTCCAGGAGGGATTTGAAATAGAAAATTAGAAACGGTTACCCACAAAGTTTCCTTTACCAAAACAGAGAAAGAACGAGATTAGGCGACAGGGAATCTTCCTACAGTCACAGCCCTTCGAACGGCATCGAATTTCGATGAGAAACGAGAGGCAATGATAAAAAAAAGGGAAGATCCTCATTAGGATCTTTGAGTAGCTCTTAGGTTAGGTTTAGAATGACTAAGATAGGTTTAAAATAAGTGTTCACGGTTAAGGTTAAGTAGTTTAGTCATTCCATGACGTTTTAGGTCGAGTAGGGTCATTTAGGTCAAGCCCAATGGATCAAAACGCATAAAAAGTATTGATGCCTCAGGTACAACGACACTGCATCATGATTTTTGATGTAACTTGAGCTACAGGTATCTGATTGAGGAGTTCTTCAAGGCGTCAAAAAGCTTAGAAAAAGATTTACAAAATTGTGTCTCACAAGAAAGTCATATATCGAAATCTAGATTGGTCAAAAAGATGATGGAACTTGGAGATAGAATTGGTAATTGTTTCAAGATAAGATCTTTAGAAGATTAAGATAAGATCTCAAGAGATAACTGAGTAAATGATTATCCTATCTTAATTATGATTCCTATTAAATATAATTCATATCTAATTTAAACATTAAGGATTAAGATAAGGTAGGCTCATCTATTCAAGGATTGAATCTTTATCACATCTAACCGATTACATTATAACCACATAATAACATGCTTGGGCTTGAAATCCGGTTGAAGAACATTGAACAGAGTACTAAAATCCGTTTTTGCATCATAGTGATTACAACAATGACTATATAGGGAACAAGGTGTTCAGGGATTGCACCAACAACATGGAGCTGCAGCATGTAGAAGAAAATCTAGACCGATCTGCTCACCTGCTAGTGTAATAATTTGGGGATCCACATGTTCCAGAATTCGCATATAAGGTATGGTGCTACACTTGCAGTAACTTTTAACTGAAGAATGAAGTGGATATTGTCATGGATTAGAGCATCACAAGGAACAAAAGGACTAAAAACTGTTGTCATGAACTTAATCTATCGTAGAGGAGAAACTGAATTGCAGCATTAATTGTCGGAAAATAGGAGAATTAGCATTGGTATGAAGCGGGCTGGTTCACTTGGAAGCAAAATCGGTTATCTTTATATCCGTGGATGCTTGATCGTGGCTGTAATGAAATGACTATGTTTTAATATTGATATGCAGTAGCTGATCAGGATATATGCATCATTTGATTTCTAATGTGAAGATGTATATTAATGCATTATCTTATATAGGGGTGTTGGTTTGATATTAGATGTCACGGTGTCTCTGTAATTATCCATGTTTTTGTTGACTGGAATGTAATTTAGCCGATGAATCGACTAACTCCACAACAGTGATTCCCTTTTCTTCAAGCGACTATGCTGAGGAAGGAACTCAGTTCCTCAACTATGAGTCCCTTAACATACTCTAGAAAGGGTTTAAGTGTAGTGAACTAAACTAAAACAGGAACGTAAAGGTAAACATAAATGCGATTGAGCAAAAATAAGTTGTTTGTATTGATTGATGTGTGTAAAAATTCTGTACAATTTGGGTATTTATAGTAACAACTAAGAACTAGCCCTATTTGCCACGTGTAGATGGCTAACAACAGCAATATCCTAGTTGACAGTTGATCGGCTGAGTCGTGCCTTGTTCCATTAACCACGTTCCTAAATTCTAGGTGCTATCTTGCTTCATGGCTATGTCTCAACCAACGGCTCCATCAGCTTGATCTTATCTCTTTATACCCTCGCTCAGTTCCTAAAAACTTAGAGACAATTCTGAATTTCAATTTTTTTTGAATTAAAATTAATTCAAAGCTTATCTCCCTCATTTTCTGCTCATGGAGCAACTCCTAATATTGGTCCAATGATGACTTCAATTTACCCAATGAGAATAATACCCTCACATCAGCCCAAGACCTCTACCCAGCTCTTGGTTTTCTGCTTTTGGCTTAATAGCTGCAAATTCGACTGACCTATAAATCAGCTGGCCTCTATTCGACTAGCTTCCTCTAATTGGCTGTTGTTGAATTCGGCTGACACTTAAGAATATTTTGGGTGTAAACAATTGCCCCGTGTAACACACGTATTTTCACGATGCGTTAATTAGCATTAATTAGCATATTTTATCGTATTTACGCTATAATAAAGCAAATTCTTGTTCCCTAAGTAAGTGAATCAATTAAATCAAGATCAAACTATACTTGAGAATTAATATTTTATATTAGTTCACGGTTCGAGTATCGTCGAAAAATTCTCACGAAGTTTCGTCGCGCTTCGAATCGCCGGGCAGTTTCTGCCGCAGATAACATTTAAAATGAGCCCCGATTTCGATAAAAATTGAATGGCAACTTGTTATGACTATTGTTGAGTGTTTGACATGATTTTTATTATTTATAATTAAATATTATCACGCGATGAATTAATTTCTCGTTAAATTAATTTTCGCGAGTTTATCGGTAACGCGGGTATTTCGACGCCGTGTTTTAACAACCCCTAGACTCTAGAATTAGTGGGTAATTATGAGAGATGTGAGTCTAGATGAGTAGGATTAGATGAGGTGATTAGCATCTCTTAAAGGTGATAGGTGTCACAAAGTGTGTGATTTATTTCAAAAAAAATTACTTTTACTTATTTTAAATTATTATTAATAATGTGTTTAATTGTTTAAGTGAATAAAAGGTGGAGAACCCCCCCCCCCCATTTCAGCCTCATTTTCACGTCACCCTCTCCCAAAAACCCTCTTCTTCTTCTCCTTTCCCTTCTTGAGCAGGACAAGCTCCATTGAAGCTACCTCCACCTCCATTGAGTTTCTGAGCTAGATTTCTTCATCAAACTTGCTCTTGATCATCACCCCAACATAGTTCCTCATCATCTACATCATTTGGGTAAGAGAAAAATTAAATTTTCTCCCCCAAAGTTTATGTTTTAAAGTCGCGACCCACCCCCTTTTTGTACACTTGATTTTTGCTTCCAAAACTTGATTTCTTACTAGGTTATTCTCTCCTTTGTCTTAGCTATTCTTCCTAGCATTCCTAGCATTTATATGAGAAGGAAAACAGAATTTTCCACCCCAAATGAAGCCCTAAAACAGCGCCCCAAACCCTCCCATTTGTGTTTGTATAAATTGTTGTTCTAGCTTAATTAATTGTTGATTTGTGATGTTGTTTGGATAGTTGATGATGAATATGAGGAGATGGACATCTCTAACCTCTCTTTGGTACTTGAGGGCGAAAACCCTAAGTATGAAAAAGAGGGAAATGGTGTGATCCTTGAGGAATCAACTAATTAAATGCTTAATTGTGTTATTGGGATTGAATATGTGTTGATTGAAGTTGTTGTTTAAATTAATTAGGTGTAACATGATAGTTTTAGTAATTTTTCAATTCTTGAACTATGAGAACATGAGGGTGTGATGTTTACTTATGTGTTAGATGTTTAATAAAGTGATTAGAATTATTTTTAAGGTTAATGGAATTTGTATGCACGAGCTAGCTTGATTGAAGGTTATGTTTTATGCAAAAACTAGTTTATGAAGGACTTGAAAGGGATATAAAATTTGATGGGATGATTTTTGAATCGATGAAAATGAGTTAGTTGTGGTTCTTTAATTTTTTGGGAAAGAATGATTTGAAAAGAATTTAAAAAAAAACATTTGTTTTGGTAGGTTTTTAGTTATGGTTTAATTATGTTAGTTATGGTAATTGCCTAATTGTCTTGAAAATGCTTTGAAAACAAATTGTGAAAACTTAGTTAGGTTAGTTATTTGTGATTAGTGGTTTTGAAGTAGAAAATGCTATGTGTAAGAATACTTGTAACATGTTGAAGTTGATTTGGAATGGTTATTGTTATGGAAAGAAAAGTCTTGCAAATATTTTGGAAAAAAAAAGAGGGTGTAGCCGAGAGGCCTAGAAGGAAGTAGAGGGAGAATTTTAATTGTGGACTTGATTTATAAATGCTTGATTGAGTATGTATTAGGTTTTGAAAACTTATGAAAAAGGTTTATTGTTTGGTGTTGCTTGGACTGCCAGAAAAGTTTTAGTTTCAAAAACCTCAATTATTTTTAAGTGACTATTAAGTGAAATACTTATTTGAGTTTTGGTTAGGAAAAAGGTTAGTGAGAGCTAAGGGTTAGATATACTAAAATTATATTTAATTTTTCGTGGTGATAGGAAGCGTGTATCTCGAGACCGAGCGACGCGGACCCGAGGACGTTGGAGCTACATTAGCGATGACAAGTGGTAAGGGCGACTTTAGATAATTCTAGGCTTTTTGTTATTTAAATGCTTATTTAAATACGAAGAAGTCTGGGAACTCTCTGAGTTCAAGGTTAGGGTTTCCGAACCCCTTCGTTTATTTTATTGTCTTGCGATCGTCCATTTTTCGAGTCATCGTGGGTGAAAACCTTGCGGTTGGTCTCCTGAACCCAACCCCCCACATTTGTCGTACCTCTCTGTCAACTCCATCGAGTTGCAGAGGGATGGATTCCTTGATTTGCGTGTCAAGTATGTGATGTCTGCTGATATTATTGAGTTATGCAATTATTTAATATGAGATTGAATGCATCTCGCTGTGCGTATTGCTTGTTGAATTGCGTTTCTCCATGCAAACTGCTTTTATTGCTTAAGTTGTTGAATTGCATTTCTTCATATTAAGCATGCTCTTATTATTTGATATGCGGTCGAATAATCTTGCGTACCACTCTTTGAATATCGTATGCGGTAAATTGTTCATCGAGTCTGAGAGCTTAGTCGAGTCGTCGAGACGTTTTTGAGCTGTGAGCCGGACAACTAAGGGTGCTAGGTCCCCTTCGTTCATGGTGGATTAGCTAGGCATCGCAGCGTTAAGGAACCGGAGCTGAATGTCCTAGGGAGAGCGAAGATCCCAAAGCTACGGCTGGTATTCAGTGGATGGATCGGCGTCTGCTTTCCGGAAAAATTTTCGAGTCGAGAGAAAATGAGTCGTGAGTCGAGTCTTGAGCGAGAATTTTGAACTAAACCTTGTGAACTGTATATATTGTTGTTTGCTTATTGCTTTGTGAATTGTTATATTTTGATTTGATGAGAAGTTGACCCTTTCCCGTGGTACCTTCGATTCATGATGGCTACCCAGGTGATGGTGAAGAGCATACTGATTCTGGTGATGAGGACGTCGCCGGAGATCATCTTTGATTTCCCCGACATCGAGCAGCCCACGGCGATGGAGTTTGATCCCATCTCTCGCCGTGTTGTATATCTGAGGGATATTATGCACTTTCAGCGTAACGGTGTTGTTGTGAGGCAAGAGGTGTCGCGACGTACAGTGAGTTTCCCTATTCGGACTATGCAGGTGGTTGATGCTTGGAGGGCTACCCAGTGTGAGGGGGCTATGCCGGCCTCTTCTTCGTCTCTAGAGGGATCAAGATTCCTAGACCTATTGTTTCCAGGATTTTGTCACGAGGACGTGGTTGAGGACCGAGGGTGAGATGGACCGCTCGTAAGAGCGTGATTAGACGAGGATCTGCAGGAGCGTATACCTCGAGGGCAGCTGCTTTTCAGAGTTTTCCAATAGGACCGAGTTCTCCTTCTATTGATAGGATCCTCACCCCACCAGTGGATCTACCCCCTGTTTGCACAGTGTGTGGAGAGGCGGATTGTTTAGGTGCACGGCCTGATGATGATGTGACTGCTGGAGAGTACGTGTCGAGTGGCGTGCCAGAGGATGTGCCAGTTGCGCCACCTTTCATCGATTTGATAGGCGAGGATCCGATGGAGGACGAGGAGGAGGAGGATCCATCGGAGGATCTGGATAGTAATTTATAGATGTTGCGTTATCTAACCGCTGTTATGTTTCTTTTTGGATGAATGTAGTATATATCTTTTGTGTACAGTTAGTTGGTGACCAGTCGGGCTAGTGATGTTTTGCTGATGCAGGGTAGACTGGTGGTTCTACTTTTGGAGCATCCCCCTACGTGGGTGTCTGCCGGGAGTACCCCCAGGGTATGATTACTCTCGCGAGGGTCTTCATATCATAGGTGTATTCTCTCATACATTACTACTCTGTTTTATTTTGTACATACTGTGTATGTTGATTGTATATGTTTATGCGTGTATGCATTTCCAGTACGTAACTTGTGTCCTAGTTGCACCATGTTTTGAAACGCTATTACGGGCACTGTTGTTAAAAAAAAATATACCGCATTTTCTGAGGGACACAAGAGTACCGTTTTTAAAAATCTATCACATACAGTTTTAGTTTTAGTTCAGTAGCGATCCGGAAACGGGTCGTTACACCCCCTACATTGCTTAGCTGTAAAACTTCAAGTTTAGGTTAATGCAATGTAATGACTACTGTCAATCGCCGCCTAGATCATTAATGCCAAGTTATCCGTTTATAAGAAACTTTTAAATGAGCAACGGCTAACTTGTTAAGCTTATCTCATCCGATTAATCTTCAACAAACTCTATCAACAGTAATCGGAAGTTCTTTTAAATATCCCTTAGTCGAATTACCCTAATTAGTTTTCTGAAAGCATTGTTGCCCTGTAGCTTTACCTTCTCCCTTGCGAACTTTTACTTGCGATCACCATCATCATGTCTTCAGCTTCTGAATCTCAAAACCGTTCCTACGAGGCTGATGATGAGCAATCATTTGCTTCTATTAGCCTTGATCGTTCTCCAAGTCCCTCAACAGCTTCTGATCCTTCCTTCGATTCTCCCTTTTTTGAAATTCAGGATTTCCTATCCCTAAATCCTTCTACTTCAGAGATACAAGAGGGACCGTTTTCCTGAACAAATACATGTCTCCATCACTCTATAGCTTACCAATCTCTTGTGATTGGTTTACCACTTAGTCCAAGCCAACCGATCTCCGATCCTGGCCTCGTGCGACTCAACCCTATGTCGACTGGGTTAACAGATTGGAAAATGCCAAATCTGACGAATGGAAGCATTGGGGCCTTTATGATACGATCATGTCGTCTAGGCATGACATTCCACTTAATCTGGACTTACTCTATGGCTTTTTCGGCTTCTGGTCCATCCCTACCAACACTTTCACATTTCCTTGGTGTATGATTACTCCAACCTTGTTGGACGTTGTGGCTATAGTGGGACTTCCTCTTATTGGGGATGAGGTTCCAGCTCTGCATTCCTTTTGTATACCAGCATTGGGGATTAGCTTCTCCAAGAACACCTCTGGTTATTCGAATTTCCTTACTCATAATGCTAAGACTAGAGGGATAGTCACTGAGGCTGAGCACAATGCCTTCCTTCTGTATTGATTCAGCAAGTACTTCCTTTGCTCAAGCTCCGTTGCGGTGGTACAAGAGCTGTAACTTTATGTGGCTCTTGTCACCTCAGATAGGAAGCTATAATGGGGATCTCTCTTCCTTTCTTACCTCTACCGATGCCTCGTCACTATCCTGGATCGGCTACAAAAGGAAAAGGATATCAAGAATGTTCAAGGACCTCTATGGTTCCTTCAACTCTGGATCATGATGTACTTTCTAGAGTTTACTGAAGCTCGTTTTAATCCACACACTCTTCCTCAAAATGTGAGGATTTTGGGGACTCAGCTTAGGCTCATTCCTTGTGAGTCTACTTATGCCTTCAATGTAACTGAGCACCTATTCAATCTTAGTCGCATATCGATTGACTGGCGCCCTATCCTTGAGAAGGGCATTGGACACTCTTGGGTATTTTCAACCAATTAAGACCTCCCAGTCGAACAACATAATGAGATGGAGCTGAACTGGAGCATAGTTTTCACAGCTCGTGATATACTATGTGGTCTCAAGCCCACTTCCAGAAACAACAAGTCTTTTGCTGAGTTTTACTACCCAAACTGTGTGGCTAGACAGTTTGGGCTTCTGCAACATGTGCCTTTGCCATATGAATCCAAGATTGGGAGTCTTGGTCGGCTGAGTTTTTCAGCCAATGATGTAGAGGATGTTGCCAAGACCAATTCGGCCAAAATCAAAGCCTTTAAATGGATTGCATTCACCCCTGCCTCTGGGGAGACCTCCACTTTTGCAAATTGGTGGCCATCAGTGACTACCAAAATGATTCCTGATCGGCTAGAGAAGTATGTTACCAGGCTTGTCATCACTAAGAGTGATGAACCAAAAAGGGAGGAAACTAGGCCACCTGTTCAGCCTAAGAGCACTCTTATTAAGGCTAGGCCTCAGGTTCACAAGAGGTCATTCCAGATTCAAAACTCCAGTGGTACCAACCAGTAAGTTTTCTTCACCTTAACTCCTCTATTTCATTTTGCTTTTCCTCAAATTTATCACTTATTTTCTATTGTCTCTTGGCAGCTAAAACAGCACCCAAAGTTATCATTGTTGAGGATGAATTAACCACTCCCCCTTCCAAAAAGAGGACAAGGGGCCCTAGCATTACCATAGAGGAGCCAGCCCAAGTTCCTACCAAGCCTAAAGAAAAGGCTCATTCGGCTGACAAGGGGAAGCAACCAAAGGAGGATGTGGCCAACACCAATTCAGCCAAAATCAAAGCCTTTAAATGGATTGCATTCACCCCTGCCTCTGAGGAGACCTCCACTTTTGCAAATTGGTGGCTATCAATGACTACCAAAATATTTCCTGATCGGCTAGAGAAGTATGTTACCAGGCTTGTCATCACTAAGAGTGATGAACCAGAAATGGAGGAACCTAGGCCAGCTGTTCAGCCTAAGAGCACTCCGGTTAAGGCTAGGCCTTAGGTTCACAAGAGGTCATCTTCCAGATTCAAAACTCCAGTGGTACCAACCAGTAAGTTTTCTTGACCTTAAATTCTCTATTTCATTTTGCTTTTCCTCAAATTTATCTCTTATTTTTTATTATCTCTTGGCAGCTAAAACAGCACCCAAAGTCATCATTGTTGAGGATGAATCAACCACTCCCCCTTCCAAAAAGAGGACAAGGGGCCCTGACATTACCATAGAGGAGCCAACCCAAGTTCCTACCAAGCCCAAAGAAAAGGCTCATTCGGCTGACAAGGGGAAACAACCAAAAGTAAATTCCTCTTTGTGTTTTCCCAAAGTCTTTTCAAACTTTCTCCTTACCAGCCTGAATTTAACCATCCTTTGATGTTTTTAGAGGCCACGTGTAGTGCTTCCCTCTCCTGACAACCCAGAATCTTTTCAAGGCACCAGTTCACAGGATGCCCCAATGGTATAGCCGATTTCCACTTACTATTTATGCACCTTTGTTTATCTGTTCATTAGCTAAACTTTTGTTCAAACATTCAGGCTCCCAAGACTTCTGCTATTTCACCTCCTACTGCAGAACCTGCTCATGACAATCCTCCTGTACCTTCTCCACCTAGAGCTCATTTGGTCAAAGTTTCTGAAGAGGAATTGGCCAAATACTTCACATCGACTAATCCCCTTCTAATGGTTTTCTCTCCCATCTCTAACCATTTAGAGAGGGTGAATTCAACATTGAAGAGAGAAATACCAACCAGCAGGGAGCAGGTTGCACCCCTAAGAACGTCACTGTTCAAATTGGCCAATTCGGCTGACATCCCTGCGGCTAGCCAGGAAGTATACAATGCCATAGCTCTTCAACTCAATGACTTGGCCCATCAATATGGTCGCTCCGAGGAGATTCATGACATAGCCTCCCATGACCTTAAAAGGCTCAGGGAACTTCAGGAAAAGAAGTCTCAGTTTTAGGCTTCTTATCAAACCCTTGAGGCGGAACGCCAATAGGCCTTGGTTCAGCATAAAGCCATAGATGATCGGCTAGCCGTTTTGATAGCTGTGCTAGATCGAATAAAGAAGGAGATGGGAGAGTTGGCCCCCAAATTGACAGCACTGACACAAAAGCTAGATTCCTTTTTTGACCAGCACCTCACCTTGTATACTCAATCTTCTTCTCTGGATAGTGAGATAGTAGTGCTTTTTGCCCATAAGGATGGTTTAGAAAAGGACTTGAAGACTGGAAGTGATGGTTTAGCTGAAGGCAACAGGACATGGGACTCTTTCAAGCAACAGCTAGAGGAATCAAAGAGGAAAGAAACTCCTGCTATAGCTGATACATCAACCAATCAACAAGATGAGTCCACTGATTCAGTTGTACCTGTGGTGGAGGTCCCAGCTGATCCTACCCCTGAGGTTATTGCCCCTTCGGCTACAAATGAGCCTTTTGCAACTCTAGATCCCTCTGCAGCCGAACAAGGATCAATGCACATGGAGGAGATTCCAGGTGGTTCAACTGGTACAGCAGCTACCTAGCTTCTTTGGAAGTTTTCTTTTATTTTCTTTCTAAGTATTTTGGCTAGGTGGCTGGCCTGTGGTCACCATGACATTATCTTTTTTAAGCAGCTTCCTTTATTCCTCCAATATACCTTGTCATATAGTAGGGTAGTATCTTTTAAGGTATTTCTCATTTATGCTTCTATTTAACTCTTCGCCATGCATGTTAACTAGCCGATAAGCACCACCATTATAAGCTTTACTAACAATAAATGGTCCTTCCCTGTTTGGTGACCATTTCCCAAATTTAGGATCTTTAATCCCAATAAGTAATATGGTTTTCCAAACAAGGTCCCCTTCAACAAACTTTTTAGTTTTTACTCGCTTGTTGTAGGCTCTGGCCATTTTCTGTTTGCTGCATTCAATTCTATTTAAAGCCATGAGTCGATCCTCATCGATTGAATCTAACTCCATAAGCATGGCTTGTTGGTACTCATCTAGGCTTAGCAGGCCTAGTTTCACTACTCTTAGAGAAGTCACATTTATTTCTAATGGCAACACTGCATCTTGTCCATATGTTAGCCGATAAGGAGTAAATCCAGTCGCATTGCACTTGGAATTCCTTACAGCCCACAATACTTCATTTAGCGTTTCATGCCATTTCCTAGGCTTATCTTCAATATTCTTCTTGATTAAATCAATAAGAATTTTATTAGTAGCCTCCGCTTGTCCATTAGCTTGTGCATAATAAGGGGATGAATGAATCATCTTAATCCCAAATTGCTGTACAAAGGCCACCACCTTTTCTCCAGTAAACATAGTGCCTTAGTTTGTGGTGATGGTTTCAGGAATACCAAACCTATAAATGATTTGGCATTGTATAAATCTAATCACATCATCCTGAGTCACATTCACCATCGTCCGTGCTTCTACCCATTTGGTGAAGTAGTCAGTCGCAACTATGATAAATGCATGCCTCTTTGAAGAAGGTGGATGGATTTTACCTATTAGATCCATTGCCCATCACCTAAATGGCCAAGGTTTTATCACTAGATGTAAATTCTCAGCTGGAACCCTTTGTATTGGAACATGCAGCTGACAGACTTCACACCCTTTGGCATATTGATAACAATCAACTGTAATGGTAGGCCAATAATACCCATGCCTGTTTATTAGCCATTTCATAATGGGTCCAGCCTTATGAGAACCCTGATCAATGCATTTTAATACACTTTTTATAGCATTGCACTTTGTGTTTTTAAATGTTATGCCCAATAATTACTTTTTAACATGTTTTTATATCTTTGGGTCTTAATTGGGCTTTAGTGAAATTCTTTGTTAATTTTTGAATTTTGTTACATTCTGACCCATGCTCCTTCTGCAGGCCATAACTTGGGCTATACTTATCCGATTACTGTGTTCTTGATGGTGTTGGAAAGCTAAGAAGCAGATCTATAACTCTTATGTTGATACCAAAGCCCAATTTGGACGTTTTGATGATCGAAATTGCCAATTACTGCAGCTGGCTAGATTTACTGCGAATTATGGATCACTTACTCATATGATTAGATGTTATTGGGCTAATTAACATCTATTGGGCTCTCCTCTTTGTCAGAACTGTTTAGTAATCTAGGTTAACTTAGGGAGAGTTTATAAATAGGATTTTGAGAGTTTTAGGGAGAGAACTGTTAGACCTTTTGAATCTGTTTTCCGTTTTTTAAGTTTTGATCTTTGTTTTATTTCGAGAGCAATCTTCTCTCTTTCTTAATCTCGTTTTTGGCCAAACCTTCTATCGAAGGCTAAACCTTTTAGATTAATTAACTGGTTGGGGAGTTTTTATAAGGATCATGAGGTTTGATTCTAATGTTAATTTCGTCTTTCATGATTCGAATTCTTTTTCTCTTTAATCCATTATGATTGGTTGCAATTACGTTTTATTTGTGTTAATGCTTATTCATCGAAATCTCGTTTTTTCTTTCTATTCTTAGTGTAAAATATGATTGATCTATTCAAATCATTTTAAACGCTTGTTTTAATCTGTTGCGAATAGGGATTAAAGAGGATCTATAACGCTTAGTTAGAGGTTTGATAGAATTCAGTTATTAGATTAATTGTGTTCTTGTGACGCTTATTCCTTGTTCATAATTAATCGAATTCTGTGATGCTTAATCCACTAGGAATTCATATAAAATTAATTAATGTTTGATTGGTTAATTTTATGATCAAACAAGAATAGAACACAAAAAAGAATAATCCTTTAAAACCCGTGATAGGTCCAAGTAACAATTACCCTGAACCAGTGGATTAGTCGTTTTTACATATTGATATTTCTATCTTTGATAATCTTTTTTTTTTCATAAATCGAAACTCCCCCCAATTTTATTTCTTTGTTCGTTCTTGATTTTGGTTATTGTTAGATTAGAGATCCTTGTGAGACAACCAAGGTCAAATTACCTTGTTACTACATTCATTGTTTTTATTAGTCTATTATTTTGACCCGTGTACGACAGCAGATCAAACCACAAATTCTTTCATGCACTTCCCTCATAACCTTCATGGATTCGTCTTTATTGATGCACCTAAGTAATACTACTCCGTTGATAGCCTTCCTATAGAGTTCATAACCTACCAAAACATACTTGAGTGCTTTCTGCTTAAGTTTAAAGTCAATACTACTTGAAGGATCTTTTAGATAGTCGACTAACTCCTTTTTCCAGGAGTCAATCGTATCTACAGCAGCACATTCCCATACTGGGTATTCCTCATGCTTCACTTCGACTATCATGTCTTTGTATCCTAAGGCTTGTTGAGTCAAATCATTAGCCTCTTCATTTTCCTCTCTGGGAATGTGATACACTATGGCATCAGCAAACAGGCGCAGTATCCTACTAACTATTTCATAGCATTCTTTCAGGTTAGGGTTATTACATTTGTATTCCCCAATTAGCTATTTTATGACTAACTGTGAATCCCCTATGACTTGAACATAGTTTTCTTTCATGGGTGTCAGGATCTTAATTCCCAAAATCAATGCCTCATACTATGCTTGATTATTGGATTAACCAAGATCTAGCAGACACATGAATTTTCAATTCTTGCCTGATGGACTCATAATGGTTATACCTGCACCTACCCCTCTTTGAGTTCTTGACCCATCAAACATCAAAGCCCAAGGTTTCAAGTTGATACATATAACTTGATCGACTAAGGGGTCACTTACCTCAACGCAAGGGTGCTGAGCCAAGAAGTCAGCTACCACCTGACCCTTCATCGCTCTTAAGGGAACATATTTTAGCGCAAAAGCATTTAACTTAATGGCCTACTTAATTAGTCAAACCTATAAGACAGGTCTATTAAGCAAATACCTAACAATATCAATTTTGCACAAAACTAATATTTCTTTAGGCAACAAATAATATTCTAGTTTTGTACAAGCATAGAACAATGATAAACATAATTTCTCAACAGGGGTATATTTGGTTTCTGCATCGTTCAGTATTCGACTAAGATAATACACAGCTCATTCTGTTACATCATCAGCATCCTGTGCTAGCAAGCAGCCGATTGACTCTTCTTCTGCAGCTATGTATAATTTGAGCGGTCTTCCTGACATTGGAGGTGTTAGCACAGGAGGATTGGCCAGCACCTGCTTGATCTGCTCAAACGCTTGTTGTTGCTCTTTTCCCGATATCATGACATCAGTATCCTTTAGTCTCAATAGAGGGGAAAATGCCTTCATCTTCCCAGCCGAATTAGCAATGAACCTTCTTAGGAAGTTGATCTTGCCTATTAAACTTTGAAGTTCGTTCTTGTTCCTAGGAGGTCTAGCTTCCATGATGGCTTTCACCTTGTTTTTGTCTACTTCATTCCCTTGATGGTGGACTAAGAATCCAAAGAAATTGCCAGCTTTAACTCCAAAGACACACTTGGCGGGATTCATTTTCAGCTTATGGGCTCGCATCTTCTTCAAAGCCTACTCTAATTCCAACAAATGGCATTCAAAGTCCTTGGACTTGACAACCAAATCATCAATGTATACTTCCATGGTCTTACCAATCAAGTCATGGAAAATGGTGTTCATAGCCCTTTGATAAGTAGCCCCACTATTCTTAAGTCCAAAAAGCATGACCACCCACTAATATATTCCCAAAGCTCCAGGATAACTGAAGGCTGTCTTGTGTGTATCTTCTTTTGCTAAGAAGATCTGGTTATACCCTGAGTATCCGTCTATGAATGTAAGAATACCATGAGTGGCTACCGCATCGACTAACATGTCTGCCACCGACATAACATATTCATCCTTTGGTGTTGCCAAATTCAAGTTTCTATAGTCAATGCATACTCTTATTTGGCCATTTTTCTTGATCATAGGGACTATATTAGATAGCCACTCTACATATCTAGCCGTCCTGATGAAGCTAGCCTTCAATAGTCTCTCAATCTCAGCTTTGTTCTGAGGCATCAATTGGGGATTAAACCTGTGAGGGGCCTACTTGAAAGGCTTATAATACCCTTCCTTAATGGGCAACTTGTGTTCCACCAACTCTCTGGCCAAACCAGGCATTTCATAGTAATTCCAAGCAAAAAAATCCTTGTATTGCTGGATCAATTCGACTAGCTTGCCTCGTTTGTCTTCTTCAAGTAACCCACTTACTTTGACTATTTTGGGTTCCTCCGGTGTACCCAGGTTATCAAAGGGTCTTCAGCCTCAAAAGCAAGTGCAGTCCTGTGAAGAGGAGAATCTAACTCCAAAGTCTTGGTTGTAAGTGTCTTATCAAGTTCAGCTGTCGTACCTTCTCTCCTGAAGAGCAAGTTCTCTTTATCATCTTTACTCTCAGTGTCATCTTCCTCCATCATGGCATCTATCACCTTGGACTCGGCCCTGAAAATCTCCAGCCGACCCAACAGGTCTTCAAGTATCTGTGATTCTTTATTCATTAATCACCTGTGTATTAGGTCGTGCTTCAGCCTGAGACTTCAACTTGAATCCTTCATTTGTGAGATTGCATGCCTTCCAAGCCCCTTCTTCATAATCTTTAGGAACAACAATAGGCCCTAGGTGTGGAGAATAGAACAATGCCTCCAGCATCTTTACCTCAGTTGAGAAGGAGTTTTTATCATCTTCGATTATCTCCACATTGTCCCCAACACAAAACATTAGTTTTTGGTGAAGTGTAGAGGGTGCACATTGACTGGTATGGATCCAGTCTCTACCCAGAATTATGCTATAGGAAGGCTTGCCATCAACTATAAAGAAAGTTGACTTGATGGTTTTGGGACCTACAGTCACTTCGGCTATCAAGACACCAAGAGCTATGGATGATTCCCCCATGAAGTTGGATATTTTCATGTTGGTAAGGACTAGGTCTTCTAGACTCAATAGTTTATAATAACCCTACCACGCCGGTTAAAATTGACTTTTAACCTCAGTTTTTCATCCGACGTGTATTCTCCCGGCATAGTATGTGAGGACCTTTTACGCCGATTTTATAACCGGCATAAAAAGACCCTTGTTACGCCGGTTTTCTTCATATCTGAAGTGAAATGTTATTTAAAAAACGGTAAAAAAATAATATAATAGACTTACCACGCTAGTTTTTTTAAAACCGCTATAGTAAGTCACTTACCACGCTGGGTTTTCGCAAAACCGGCTTGGTAAGTCTTTTTTTTCCTTTTAAATTTCGTTCTACAGATTTGCAGATCTTCAAAAACGGGAAAAAAAAAACTGGGGAGGAGAAGAAGAAACATCGCAAACAGAATCACAAATAAAAAAGAAGGTGGAAACAGCACTAACTTCATCGCAAACAGAATCACAAATCAAAAAGAAACATCGCAAACGGAATCAATCAAAGCTAACTAGTTCCTTTAATCTCTAGAAATGGTGAGCTTCCTCTTCGATCTCTTCTCTCGTGAACATTTCACCGTTCTCAACAACCTTAGATCTGGAACTCGCACACTTTATTTTGATGTCTCTAATTCTGCTGCAATTCTTACAAGCGTTGTTACCACCTTCTTCATTCTCTGATTCGCTTGGATCTTCATCTGATTCCCTTCTGAATTTTAACATCCCAAACAGAAAACACATTTTTTGGATTTTAGAATAGAAAAGAACGGGGTTAGGGTTACAAAATTTGGGGGTTTAACATCGCAAATAGAAACACAAATAAAAAAAAAGGTGGAATACCCACCCTAAAGAAGGACAAGAAGAACGAAGACGAGGAACAGATGGCGATCGCGGTAAGCTTGGTCCGGCAGCAATGGAGAATAAGCCAAACTCTTCTGAAACAAAGCAGAAAAAACTCAAAAAATTGATCTGTGACAAAGATGAGAAAATGAAAACAAAACGCAAAATAGAGAAGAAGAAGAAGAAGATCGTCCCCCTCTCACCGTTCACATCATCGTACGCCAGCAAGAGACCGCCATTGCCTCTCTTTATCCCTTGGAAATCTAAAACCAAGGTGACCTGTGTTGTGGTGGAATGCGACTGCACTAGGCTTTTGGGTGTTCGTCCGAGACCTTAAGTAGAGAGAGGTGGCTGCAATTCTTTTTTAGGGTTAGGGAGAAAAGAAATTAAGAAGGCAAAATTTGACACAGAAAAATGAAAAAAGGCGCGGGTCACAATTTTTTTTGACGCAGAAAAATAGACCTTTCACCACGGTTATCAATAAAACCGGCGTGAAAGGTGGCTGCAGTTCTTTTGGCCATTTTTACTCACACTTATAATGTCGATTTAATTTAAAACCGGCGTGAAAACCTGAGACCTTTAACAGCAGTTTTATATTCAACCGGTGTAACATCCCAATTTTTATGAAAATTATTTTATAGTTTCTGACTACTTGAAAATAAATCATGGAGATTGATCACCTCAATGGTTTGTTAAAAGTATGAAGAACAACAAATATTTATTGTAAACAATTTACTGTTTTAGTAATTAATTCAGATTAACAGACAGTGTAGACGTATACTGTTTTTAATATGAATTAATCCCAAAAAATGTGAAAGATTATTATTTGATTAAAGAAAATTATTTTATTGAAAGAGAAATAATTTTCAGGATTTAATAAATATTTTCAAGTCATAATTTGATTTTTCATGGTTTAGTTATTGTATTAATTGTCTGTTTTATGTCATATTTAATATGACTATTATTTTAAAGATTTTGTCTTGATAATTTTATTATTTGAATAATATCTATATGATAAGAGAAATTGAAATTAGTGATCCTCACTAATTTACAGTTTTATTACGCTGCGAGAATTCTATCGAATTCTGCCGTAAATAGGCTATTGTGTATGTTTGTAACTGAAACATACCTAAACGTGATCCAAATTTTATAAATTTTGAGATCTTAGCATTTTCCAATATTTAGGATTTATTGTAATTTTTCTAGAATTTTTAGGCATCAAAAAATATTTAGTGTATTTTCTATGGCCAGAGACTGCCTAATTGCGACGTTTCGGTTCGCATTTCGAGAAAACGAGAAACATGGATACTTTTCTTATGCCGCGAGGAACATTTGTGATTTTTGGGTGTGGGGTTATAATTAGAATTATTTTTGAAAGTTTTAGTATTAAAACCTAATATACGGGTAACGTCGCGCACCCGGTTGAGCAAAAATGCGTCGTAGCGAAACCCTGAGATATTTTGAGCAAATGGCTGCCACACATGGACCAATGGGAGGCCAGCCATGTGCTTGTAGCCTACAATTTTGAATGGAGGCTTTTGATTGGCTTAGGAGGTAATGGGTAGTTAGTTTGTTAAGTTAGTTTAGTTAGTTTGTAACTAGTTTGGTTAGTTCCCAACTAAATGAAGAAATTTCTTCCTTCCATGTCCTCAAAAATTTCGTGGCTTCTCCTTCCCTTGGCTGCCCCATTTCAGCTCTTCCATTCATGACTTGGAGAGAAAAAAATTTTTGAAAGAGAAAGTGTTGGTTTTGAAGGATTTTGGAGTTAAAGCTTTCACCTTTGCTTCCTTCCTTCTCAATCCTTGTTCTATCAACTCTAATCTCCTTGGTAAGCTTCATACCCATTCTTTTCATGATATGGGTTTGGTTGGTTTTAGGAATTATTTTTGGGCAAAAGTCTCAATTGGCATCATTTAGAAAACTGTAGTACTCTATGTCTCATTTTGAAAAGGGTTTCAAAGGAAAGAAAATGAAAATAAAAATTACTCCTATTTTTCCATTGCGAAATACATAAGAGTGCTCTTTAACTGAAAGCATACAAGCATTAAATGTTTTCAGCATTAGATTGGGTTGCACAGTAGCGCTCCGGAATCGGGGGTGTTACAACCGGCGTGAAAATATTTACATATTTTTATGCGACTTGGGATCACACTTATAACGCCGGTTTTGGAAATAACCGGCGTAAAAAGTGATGCGTTAATTTTGAAAATGTCACCGCATCACTTTTTATGCCAGTTATTGCTAAAACCAGCATTATAAGTCCATTTTTTAGGTGTATTTCGCACTAGTGACTTTTCCCAAGTTTTCTCATGGTTGCAATGGGCATCACTTTCGAAACAGCTCGACCATCCACAAACACTCTTCCAAAGATTTTTTCATTAAAGTAGGCCTTGATATACAGAGGTTTCAAGTGTTTTACTATCTCCTTAGTGGGCTTTTCACAGACCATTTTGGTAGCCTCATCAGCCGATGGTTCAACTAACGTAGCCTACTTTGTTTCTTCTGCAAACACATCACCCTCCAAACTTCCTAGTTGGGGGCTGTCTGCCTAAAACTCCTTATGGAATAAACTAATGGCCTCTATGTCAGCTAACAGGCCATCAGCTTCCTCATTGAATAAGAGATCCAACGAGGAGTCTTCCATGGTATCATCTGGCTCCCAGTGCATCTCTGGAATCACTGATCCCTCTATGGTGATTGCTTCATCATCAACATCAACAGAAGCAATTAGGCCTTCAGCCCTAGGGGTGGGATCCTGTTCATTGACTGGCTCCATGCTCTAGGGCATTTCATCTTTTTTATCTTCTCTAGCCTCCATTTTTGGAAAGGCTTTATCCAGCATGTTGCTCACAGTTTCCAAGGGAATTTCTTTCTTTTCCCTGTTCTTGACGTCAGCTAGCATTTGTAAAGTCTATTTCATCTTCTGGACAGGTCTCATTCTCTGCATTCTTCTCTTTTAGGTCCTTGTCAACACAGCTGGCATTACCTTCTTATCCTTGGCATACTTGTTTAAGAACCTGCCCCTCTATGACATTAGCAAGAGGCTTCAACATCCTTGCGGCCTTAGCTTTTCATCATTTCTCACTGTTATTTTCAGAGAAGACATGCCTCCTTCCATGGTGAACTCAGCCACCCCTCTGCTGTCTTTAGGGATAGGCTCCTCATCAATCTTGGGTAAAGATGGTCTTCCATTATCTCTAATGGCTAGTCGATCTTGTCCCCCAGTTTCAACAATGGGTGCCTTCCCTTTTACCTTGGCAGATTCTTCTGCTGAAGTTTAGCCATGTTTCATATACTGCTTGACTAGTTCCTAAGGAGCCGCCCTGGCTTGGGTGGTCTCTTTCCCTTCTTATGCTCTGTGATCGGCCGAGGATTCCCCAATCTGTCAGAAACAGAAGTCATGGCTGCCTCAGGTTTTAGCTGATGATTACTGCTCGATTCGGCTAGCCCCTTTTTTGGCCTCCAAACTTGTCGAACAGATATCCTTCGCCTGTGGCTAGACCCTGCATCTTCAGGCTTGGAGAATAAAACCATGTTTATCCCTAAAACAGGGAATAGGTCAGTGTCCACAGTCATGTCAGTAATTCCTTTATCCGCAAGTTTGAACCTTCCTTTCTTTATTCCCTTTTGAATAGCCTTCCTGAAAACTATACAATTGACAATTGCATGATTATAAGAGTTATGCCACTTGTAGTACTTCTTATCCTTTAGCTCTTTAGCAAGTAGGGTCTTGTGCCCATCCAGCAGTCGAATCTGCTTATCTTTGAGCAAGTACTCAAAGATTTGGTCTGCCTTGGAAATATCAAAGGAATACTCCACCTTGCCTTCTACTGACTTTGACTTTTTTCCTTTGGCAGCCCTCAGGGCTGGGCAGGAATAGCCTTTACCCTTCACTATCTCAGCTGCCATGATGTCTACCGTGGAATTGGCTGAATCATCATCAGAGTCTTTAGCATCTATAATGGGCACCAACTGGGGACCACTCCCTCTACTGGCTCGCCTCTTTTCTTTCTCCTGGATGAACTGTTCAATGCTATAGCCCTGAAAACTAACTGATTTAGATCAGTGCAGGCTTGGCCAACTAACCTTTCCTTGAGTTAAGGGTGCATGCTACTAAGGGCCATGGCTGCATACTTTGCCTCAGGAAACTGCACTAAGCATTTTTCAACTATTTTCTTGAATGGTTCCACGAAATCAGCAACCGACTCATCTACCTGCTATCTTAGGTTCATGAGATCAGCCGCTGTGACTTCAGGTTGAGGCCAATAGAACCTATAATGAAAGCTATCTCCCCATATCTACCCATGTTTGTATAGAGTTAGGTGGTAAAGAAGAGTACCATGTAAATGTTATCCCCGTAAGTGACAAGGGGAACAGTTGCAACTCATGGAACTCATTCTGGTTTCCTTCACCACACTGAGCAGTAAATCTGCCTATGTGCTCCATAGTGGACTTGTCATCCTCTCTAGAGAAAGTGACAAAATCTAGAGTCATGTATCCCCTAGGCAGAGGTACCAATCTGTCTACCCATTCAGGATATGGTTTCCTGTAGATTGGCCTATCTAGAGGCTTCAGCTGCACAACAAAATACTTCTTGATGGTATCTATAATCATAACTGGGTCCAGCAGTCGAGAACCTCCTAATCTCACTTCCCCTAAGTTAGGAGTAGTTGCCTACGGCTGTTGTCTCCATGTTGGAGGATGTGCTTGGGAAACTTGCTCTGGAGGATTGGGATAACCTGGCTGACTTGGCATTGGAGATGGGTTAACTGTCGAGGGCTACTCCATGCTTCCTACAACTGGCATCCGGTATTGAGTACCTAGAACACCGGTGTTAAAAGGTGGAGGTGGGATTTGTCCCCATGTCTGCTCCATCACTAAATCAGGTACCCTTGGAGGAGTTGACCCCATTTGAGCACCTGCGGATACTTCAGGATAAGTGGATAGAAAGGGGGATTTACCGATCCAAGTGGAAAACTACTCCATTGGGACTGTCCAACATAACTCCCAAATGGTCGCATCACACCTCCTCCTATGCCAAGAGTTTGCCCCCCAGTGCACTGTGTTAGTGTAAGCCCTAGAGGCCAATGTAGTTCCTTTTAAACTTATAATTTGTATCATGTTATTTATCTATTATAAGAGGCATTTGAGTTATTATGTTTGTTTCAACGTAATAAAATCCTTGAGTAAAAGTTCAATTTTAATAGAACATCGAGTAGATGACTCAGTTGTGAGATACTATAGAACTTATCTTAAATATTCGTAGTCGAGTATTATTATCAATAAGGGCAATAATAATACATTAAGACTATTATGTGGGTGGACTGATAACCTTATCTCATAGGTTATAGATATGAGATATCAAGTCACCGCATAGGTACACATTAGGGTAATTGTGTACTGGATTGACCCGCCATGAGAATACTATATAGTGCGTTATGTAAGTGTCATAAGTTGTTCTCATATTGATAGTTGTGTATTCCACCCTTTGACTTGAAACCACTATGGTCCCTACATGAGGAGTTGAGTGTTTTGTTGCCGTCAAACATTGTCTGTAACAAGACAATTATAATGTCGGTTAACTGGGCACTCCACGAGTCATGCAGATGGACATGAGTGACCTAGATGGGATTTGCCCATCCTACATAGCAGGAGTAATATCTGTGGGCCCCTTGATAGAGTATGACTGTAAAATGCATGGCCATGCTGAAATAAGTCAATATGAGATATTGATCTTATTTGGTGTTACTTAGTCTACTTGGGTATCAAGGAATATAATGTTGAACTATACAAGGGTGACACACACTATGCCTTGTGTTCAATATAGATATAAAGGCAAAAAGGTAATTATACACATGATCATTATCACGAAAAAGTTACATCATAACACTGACATTCTCGTTACTTGGGTAGCAATGATGTGTTGCTAAACACTGCTCTCTGTTTATAATATTAATTAGTGATTTAATATTATTGTCAATGTTACGGGAACCTACAGGGTCACACACATAAGAACAGATTAATGAGAGATTAAATATAAATGAGTAAGACTCGTTTTATTCAGTGGTGCGCTCTTATGACGCACCATCATAAGTCAAGAGCAACGCAGCACATGGTAAGCAATGGCGCGCCGCTAGGTCAGTCTTAAGTGGTTCTATAAATAGAACACTTAAGCTGAAAGTTCTGACAAGGAACTAACTCTAGCCGTACTGAGAGACCTTGTGTGCGTTCGTGACTGCCAGCTCCGTTCGTCAGCTAACACAGTAGATGGTGGCCACTCCCATTCGAAGTCTGTTCGTGTGGACTGCGTAGAGGCGTTGTCATCAGTACGACGCTTGTGCTCGACTCCAGTTCTCGTCTGCAACGGTGTGCGCTATAAGAGGTAACCAACGTAATCCCTGAATCATGACCATTCACAAGGATCCATGGAAGGGAATTTTTTTTCCACTGCGTTTTATCTTTGATTATTGCGCGATTTCCCTACATACTATGGGTTACTCGCCTGGATAGCAGTGCTATAGGGCTGTACATATGGCATTACTTGTGGCATTCCAATTTTTCCCACTGCATCTGGTGGCCTCCTAGCCATCTGCACCTATCCAAAATAAAGATTAGCCTGGTTCGGTGTATCATTCCCCACTTGTTGCCTCCAATGTTCAAAGTGGCAAAAGTACTAGGCTGGAAATTAATTGGATTAAAAGGTACCTGTCCCATATTCGGCTGAAACTGAGTAGGTCCTGCCTGCACATAGGTAGGCTGAACTTGTTGTATCCCTGCCGGAGTTGTGATCGGCTGAACCTAAGTTGGTCCTACCAGAGCTACATTCGGCTGGGTGACAGGTCCTGCCTGAGTAGTGTACCCCACTTGCGTTGGAAAACCAGAATTGATAGAGCTCTCGCCTGAGTGAGCCCTCTTAGCCTCTATCTCTTTGGCCTATTGCACTTCATTGTGTACCATGGGTTTCACAATATCAGCCAACTATTGTGACACTTGGTACATGATATCATTGATTCCCAAATCGAGTTGTTGGCATATAAATGAAGTGGACATCACCAGTGGTTGATCAGTAGGCTCAGGGTCTTCCACCACGTGCGTCGGCTCAGCTGTTGAAGTCGGCATTCCTAGGGAGGGATTTGCTTCAACGATTTACTTAGAATTGTTCTTCTTTGAAGTTGACGTAGGCTGGTCATGCTGCTTAGAGACAATTCTGAATTTCAATTTCTTTTGAATTTAAATTAATTCAAAGCTTATCTCCCTCATTTTCGGCTCATGGAGCAACTCCTAATATTGGCCCAATGATGTGTTCATTCTGGCCCAACGAGAATAACACCCTCACATCAGCCCAATAAGCTCAAGACCTCTACCCAGCTCTTGGTTTCCTGTTTTCGGCTTAATAGCTACAAATTCTGACCTGTGAATCGGCTGGCCTCTATTCGACTAGCTTCCTCCAATCGGCTGCTGTTGAATTCGGCTGACACTTAGGAATATTTTTGGTGTAAACAGTTTTGTTCTTGGAATCATATATTCAACACTACAGTTGTACTTGGTGGTTGTCATGGTTTTCCTTGAGCCTATGTCCATCTTGATTATCAATAAATTCTCTTTTTGCCTTTTCAAAAAGAAAAAAAATGTCCTTATAATTTTTTTTGTTTTGATTTTCATCCCTTGAAAGTAATGTTTTTGGTCCCTGTCATCATGTGACGTCTGTTAAACACTTATATGCCTTACAAAAGGTCACGTGACCATCCCAGGTGACACCCAATGACATATGTGATGCTATGTTAGCATGTAACTACTCAAAAATTTATTCTTGACCCCTAAAATGAATTTTGTTTATCTACCCTTAAAAGAATACTAGGAACTAATAAAAATAGTGATTTCTGGTTTTAGGGGGATGAAAACAATACTTTTACATTTTGGAGGGATGAAAACAAAATTAAAACATTTTACAGGGAGCAAAATCAAAACTCGTCCATTTTACAAGGACCAATGGCAATACTTTTAAATTTTGTAGGGATGAAAACAAAGAAATTTTTTTTTACAGGGACCAAAACCCAAATTCACCCATTTTATAGGAATCAAAAACATATTTAACCCTTTCCAAAATAATTAATAGCAATTTGTCCATAAATACATTTCCAGAGGTTAAAAATGATCCGTAAGTTACTCTACGGAAGGCCGATTATTTACCTTCGACATGGATTTATCACATCTGAAAATAGATTTACATACATGGGTATTTCGGGAAAAAAATAAAAGGCTGACAGGGAGATGTATAGCAACAGCACTGGGGTGTGTTTAATAATTCCCTAAACAAAATTAAACCCAAAAATGGGAACTAATGAGCCAACAATGTTGTCTTCGCTTTTCAGTCCGGTCAAACATGATTCCTATGTGTTAAACATGCACTCCAATACAACTGTATAAGAGTTAGGGTCCCTAGGGTTTCTCTGCTAGGGTTTTGGTTTCCTACCTTGTGGAACTTCATCCTCCTTGCGGTGAGGGTTTTGGACCTCTCTTGAGGTGCTATTGGCAGTCTACTCGTTCTCCTTGCGGGTGGGCTTTCCTTGGTTACGTTTCTTACCCACGTTCTGGGTTTTCCTCTTGTATTTGAAAGAAGGTGTTTCACGGCTTCCTGCTTCTGAGGCTGGAGCTAGTGCCCCATTGCGGCTAGCGTGTTAGGTCTCTATTCTGGCAGGAAGTTCTAGCAACATTATGGCAACACAACAGTCCTCTGAGCTCCCAGAGGATGAGAGGGAAGATAATGCAATCATCTTGGAAGAAAATACTGCAACAAATATAGAATTATCCAAAAGTTCACTAGTCGCTAAAGTCCTATCTGAAAAATTCCTAAACAAGTCAGGGTTCAAGAATATCTTCAGGAACACTTGGAGTAATTTTACAGGTATGAGAATCATTGACCTTGCTGCAAATATGTATCTTTTTAGCTTTGAAACTCAGAAAGAAGCAGAGGAGGTACTAAGGAAGGCACCGTGGTATGCTATGAACCAACTAGTTTCTTTCCAAATTTGGACATCGGGGAAGACTTGCTATGAACTCTGCTTTGACTGGGTACCGTTCTGGGTCCGAATTCATAACCTACTGTTTCATATGCTTAACCCTAGGAATGCTAGGATTATACTAACAAAACTGGGAGAGGTTATTGAGGACCCCATTGTTGAAGGCAAGGTTTTGAGGCATTTTATCAGAGGTAGGGTTATGGTGAATACTCAAAAACCTCTCTAGTCCGGAAGATGGGTAATAAGGGAGGATTTGCCAAAGTCCTGGGCTTGTTTTCGGTATGAGAGGCTCCAGAGTTTATGCTACCAATGTCGGCTAATAGGCTACGATCAGAAGCACTGTATGAGAGATAGGGTTATGGCTGCTTTTAATAAGAATGTACCCAAGTATGGCCCCTATAGGGCAGCTCCTATACCCAAATCAATAGAGCAACTTATCATGGATGAAGGAATCTATGGTGGCCACTTTAAACCTTCATCTGAGTTTAATGATGGTAAAGATGAGACTACTTGCAAAGATGATACTGCAGGCCAATATGCACAGCAACAGACTGGAATTCATACAGAGATAATCAATTCTGACAACAGAAATTGCCCATTAACTTATAATAGCTACCGAAGACAATTACTAAGCTTGGATGTCCCTCAGTTAAATCCACTAATACTGAGAGAAATACAGTCTATTCCTACCCGGGGTTCAGTTGAAAGAGAAAGGGGGAAGGAAACCAAGAAGAATCCTAGTGGGGGTGGAAAGGAGAAAGGGAAGGCAGTATTAGTTCAAGAGACAGATTCCTTCAATGAGGCACTTCGGTTTCCTAATATTCTGGGGAACAAAAATGGCATTGTGATTCATTCTCCAACTGATGAAGCTAATTGCGCTAGTCAGAAACAATGGAAGGAAAGTGTTGAGGGAATGCCCAATAATGTAATGAGGGAGCACCAAATCATAGAGAAAGCAGTTGTTGATCCTCAACCAAGTAACTTACCAATGAATGGGAACGACATGAACACTTCTCCGCTGCAAAATGCTAGTACTCCTAACTGTTTGGCGAGCATTGGCGACCATGGCCCTTCTGCAAGTGACAAGAGTAACTCCTCTGCCAGTGCTACCAGAATTGACCTGAAATGCAACTTGGTTATACCGGGTCTGGGGCCGAAAAGAGTAGAACTACCGGAAGTTGTCAAGGAGGAAATTAGGACCAAGGAACCAATGTTGCTATTAGATTACTCTAGTCCCAAGAGAGCTGAGGTCAGATATGGTGGAGTTGAGATGACCATAGAAGACATCAATAAAGTGAGATAAGTTTGCGGCAGGGAGAGGTATACCCTAATGAGGACTACTAGTACAGGCAGCCACACTAAGAATGTAAGGAAAAATCTAGCCACTTCCCAGGTTAGTTACATAGTGGAATACCCATTGGAGGAGAATGAGGGAGATACTGAACTGGGAAAACTTCAAGAAATGGAGGAGGTTAGCCTTAGTTCGAACTTGTTTATAGGGCTATCTCTCAAGAGAAGCAGATCTATATCAGAAGGTCATACTAGGGAGAAGGATGAGAATAAGGAAGGTGGCAAACGAAAGAAGAGCAGACTACGGGAGGAACACTGGTATGATGATGAAGGAAATTACTTAACTACTACTCTGGAATATGTGATGGAAGATGTTCTACTGGCTGAGGAGGATATTGAATTTGAAGTGCCCTTACCAAAGGTCAACAGTCCACGTGTCAAACACGTCACAATTCTACTCAACACGTACTCAAGTCCTCAAGATCCTAAACATCACACACCAAAACTTTGCAAAATTCTAGCTCACCCAAAATAATTCCCAAAGTTATGGTTTAATTCTAACCCCTAGGTTACGCAACCCCAAGAATCTTTTAAATAAAACACACATACTTGAAATAATAAATAAAGTTGAAAAATAATTATTTTAAAGACTAAAAATTCACTTTCTTTTACTCTTGAAACATGAAACAAATTCTAAAATCAAATGCCTTTCATAATAATAGTTGATCAAGGCTCCACTTGGTTTAGGAATCCAAGGATCCCATTTTCCTTAGGTGTTTCATTGCCTCAAAGACAAAACAACTTCTCAAATCCAATTTCTACTCTTTCCAAAATTTTCCAAAGCTTAAACAACAACCCAAAACACATTATTCAAGTCAAGAACACAAAACTTTTCTTCCCTTCTCTTCTAAGGCTCCCGGCCACACCCCTAATTTTAGGAAAAAATTGTAAAACTTTCAATTCAAGAACACTACATCATTCAACACCTAATTCTTTTTCCAAAACCTTCAAATTTCCAAATCAAAACTATTAACTCAAGTAATTTACCCCTATTATGGCTTGTTCAAGCATCAAGGTTTTCTAAAAACACAATTTTCCTTGATCAAACTCAAAATAACAACAACAACGACAATTTCAAGTATCAAATAGCAATAACCCCAACACAATTTGGGGATTAACATGAGCAATCACATCTCCCCCTTTCCCATAGGGCAATTGAACCTAGGGTTCCAAAAATTTAGGAAACATTTGATCCTTTCACTCATGATCACAATCAAGATATAGTAGAAGCATTAAACAAGAATTTAGAACCAAAATCAAAAGCAACCTCACCCAAAATCTCTATTAAAGCCACAGTTTTGGCTTGAGAAAAACCAAAGAGAAAAGCTTGCTTTTGCACTCACTTTCTAAGCCAAAATGGAGATGGTAATTAGAAGAAGAAATTGGAAGTAAAATATGATGGGGAAGGTGGAGGATAATCACGCTGAAAGTGAGAAAAAGAAGGAATGGAAGCTTGCCTTGAAGCCTTACTTCACCACCACTAAGCACTTGAAGAAAATAGAATAACTGAGTGAGAGGGACGGGTCACGCTGATGCTAAAAAGGAGAAGAAAGGAAAACAAAAATGAAATGGGATTGGGTGAGAGGGGCCACGGTCAGGGGAGCAAAATGGGAAGGAAAAATTGTGTTGCTTTCTTTTTCACTCACACTTACACAAATCTAGGGAAATAAAAAAAATGAATGAATGAAAGAAGGGGAGGGGAGGCTCACGGCTTGATCATCTAAAAAGGAGGGGAAGGATTTTTGGTCCAAATTTAATATGCGGTTGTCCTTAATTTAGAGATTACGATAAGATCAAAAAGGAGATATTTGTTTTAAGACAATGGAAGGATGACACCTTACATGTATTAACTTGGTGACCAACTAAAAAAAAATTTGTGAGTAAATGAGAAAGGGGAGGGCCACGCTGATTCCATAACAAAAAGGGGAGGAAAAATAAATTTTAATAAAAGAGATTTACTTGGCACACATTTGATTAGGATATATACTTTCTAATTAACTACTAAACAAAAGACACCTAGCAATTAGGATAAGATCCAACTAATATATTTATTCCTAATCCAATTAAAACATGACACTTCCTGAATCTAGCCTAATTTTAGAATTTTGGTGTCCCAAAATTATGCCATCGGGTAATCGGGTTAACATTAATTCGCTTGCTGACCAATTGCGAAAATTAATTTACTGAGAAATTATATATATATATATATATATATATATATATATATATATATATATATAATAAAACAATTAAAAACACTCAAGTATCATCACAATAGGTTACGTTTCGATTTTCATCGAAATCGGAATTCGTTTTAAATTTTAATGCGGATAAAATTTACCAGACAATTCAAAATACAGCAAATCTTCATAAGAATTATTCGACGAGTTTTGAACCATGAATAAATATTAAATATTAATTCTTAAATTAAATTTCATCTTGATTTTATTCAATCACTTTTTTAGTCAACAAAAATACGCGTTACCGCGTTAGACAGAAAACTTAAATAGAATTTAATTGATGAATTCACCTTAAAAGCATCATACGTCAACATTGTCTATTAATTTGAATTGACATCATAAATAATAACTATTTATAGTAAATAAATTATTTAAAATAAGTCAAAATAATTCCCCGTATTCTCAGTAAATCATTGAGGTGATCAATCTCTACAACTTACCATTAAGAATTCAGGATTTTATTTGTTAAAACAAAATTTTCTTAAAAATTGGGGTGTTACACCTACCCATGTCCCCCACAGTCGCCATGACTTGTATAAGTTGGAATTGTCAAGGTCTGGCAGTGGCCTCGACAATGAATGAGTTGCACTCCCTGTGCAAATCTCATCGGCCAGGTCTCCTTTTCTTGATGGAGACAAAAGCGAATAAAGCAATAATTGATGAAGTTAGACGTAAGCTGCACTTTCGTTACTCTCACTGCATTGAGGCAAGGGGTTCTTCGGGTGGTTTGTGGCTCTCTTTTGGAACAAGTCTTTTGAGGTTCAAATTTTGTTTGGCTGCCAAAACTTTATTCATATTGCCATCCTAGACATTACATCCCAAAGCTGGTTTGACTGCATAGTCATCAATGGTAATCCTACTTTTCAACAGAGGAGGAATTTGTGGAATCGTATTGCTACCTTTCAGACTCAGGCCTCTTTCCCTTGGTGCTGCATAGGAGATCTTAATGAGATGTGTCACCCCTTTGAAAAAGATGGCCTTCGACCGGTTCAACAGAACGTAATGGACTTGTTTAACCAATTCCTTAATCATATTGGGCTCATGGATTTAGGACTGAAAGGCTGCAAATTCACTTAGATTAGCAATCCTAGAGACGACTTCGTTACCAGAAAAAATAGACCGAGTCTTGGCTAATTGGGGATGGAGGAGCATATACCCTAACGCTAAAGCTATAGCCCTTCCTATGATTTCTTCTGATCATTCCCCCATCATCCTGATCCTCAAACCTAGAGTAGGCACGGAGAAGCATTTTAACTTTGAGGCTTTTTGGACTGACCATGATGAGTGTTCGGAGGTAGTTAGAGAGGGCTGGATGCAGAATGCTCCTACTCCTACAGGAGGGACTGATCCTTGGGAGAAGCTCATATCTTAGCCCAAGAGAACTTTCAAAAGAGCGGATGTGGAGATTAGCAGAATTCAACAGAGTTTGCAGAAGGCCTTAGATCAACTGAGTATCAGTTGGGAGGAGATTAGTCAGATGCGTAAGGAGATAGAAAGGCTTTGGAAGCAGGAAGAAGCATACTGAGGGGCAAAGATCTAGACTAAAATGGTTGCAATGGGGAGACAGGAACTCTAAATTCTTTCATGCTACCACTGTTCAATGTAGAGACCGAAAAAATCTTCAAAGATTAAAAGACAGTACAGGTGAGTGGATTCAAAGGGAGGAGAATATCTTGCTAGCTGTCATTGACAACTTTCGAGTAGTCTACACTTCTTAGCCTACTTCTCAGGAGCAAGAGTGTCTTATCCACGTCCCTAAACTTGTTACTGATGAGATGAATGAGGCTTTGCTTAGAGAGGTTTCAGAGGAGGGGGTTAAGGGTGCGGTATACAACTTGGGAGGTATGAAAACCCTAGGCCCTGATGGCCTGAATGGCCTATTCTATCAGAAAAACTGGGAAACTATTAAAGAAACTTTATGCGATGTCGTCCTTTAACACTCGCCAGTTTAAAGAAGACATTAATGAAACCTTAGTTACCCAAACTACTAAAATCCCCATGCCCGAAGACATTCATCACCTCAAGCCTATCAGCTATTGTTACTTCAGCTACAAAGTCGTCACTAAGATTATTGTGGCCAGACTCAAAGGTTTTATGAACACCCTCATATCCCAAAACCAGAATGCCTTTGTAAGAGGAAGGATGATCTAGGATAATCTCATTATTGCCCACGAAGTATTCCATATGCTTAATAGTTTCCCATATGCTTAATAGGAAGGTGGGGAAACTGCTAAGAAATGGGTTGCTATAAAACTTGAAATGAGTTAGGCTTATGATAGACTTGAGTGGTCCTTCCTAGAGAAAGCCTGTCTGGCCTATGGCTTCTGCCCTCAATGGGTGAATTTGGTGATGAAACTTGTGACATCCGTGACTTATAAATACAAAGTGAATGGAAGGATTAGCCCTAAGCTCATACCTCAGAGGGGACTTAGACAAGGGGACCCTTTCTCACCCTACCTCTTTATTTTAGCAGTTGATGTTCTCACTCATATGCTCAATAGAGCTCGTTCTCAGAATGAAATCCAAGGGATCAAGTTATCTCCTAATACCCCTAAGCTCATTCACCTCCTTTTTGCATACGATTCTCTTCTATTTGCCACTGCCGCTGAACAAGAGTTCTTCCATTTGGTGACTATCCTGAATTCCTACTCTCATGCCTCAGGGCAGCGGCTAAATTTAGCAAAATCTGGATTGATTTTTCGAAAGGGAGTTAATGGGAGACTGGGACATAGATTTTCCTCTATTATCAATATTGAGTGCTGGGATAATCCAGGAAAATACATGGGGCTACCTAGTGATGGGGGCAGATCTAAGACTAATGCTCTGAGCTGGATCAAAGATAGGGTTATGGCTAAAATGGAGGGATGGAAAGAAAAGCTCGTTAATCAAGCTGGTAAGGAGGTGTTGATCAAAGCTATCATTCAGGCTATACCGTCTTATGCTATGGCTCCCAAGACCCTGTGCAAACAACTTTGCTCCGCAATAGCTAGGTTCTGATGGAGATCTCAAGGTAGGAACCGTGGAATCCATTAGAGAAACTGGAGGGACCTTACTAGTAGGAAATCTGAGGGGAGGATGGGGTTTAAAAGGTTTGAGGAAATGAACTTGGCCCTACTGGCCAAGCAAGCTTAGAGAGTGCTACAAAATCCGGACTCCCTATGGGTGCAAATCCTAAAGGGTCTCTATTTTACTAACTCTTCTTTTTGTAGGTACCGAGGAAGCGTAATTGCTCATGGGTCTGGAATAGCCTCTTGGCGGGTAAAGATCTTATTAAAAAAGAGTGGCGTTGGGCTGTAAGCATGGTTCACAAATTCAAATCCAAGAAGACAATTGACTAGCTAATGGCACTGAGGCTGTTGTTCAGAGTGAAGGCATTAGCAAAGTGGCATATCTGATCGACCCTAATACCCTCAACCGAAACACGCAGAAGCTTAGAGATACTCTTACTGGCCCCTGTGCTATTGCTACGCCACAAACCCTTATCAATTGGACTCACAATCCTAACCAATTTATCTGGCCTCACACAAGCACTAGCCACTACACTGTGAAATCTGGATACTACAAGGCTTGTACTAAAACAATAGCTGACCAGTCAAGGCCTTCTACTTCAAGTACCAACCCAGAAAATTTGTGGAAAGCTATTTGGAATGCATGGGTCCCTCAAAAAATAAGCTATTCATCTGGAAAATTTGCCATAATAGCATAGGGAGAACTTATGTAAGAGATGGATTACGAGAGAAGCTGCCTGCCCCTTTTGCATTGCCTCTGTAGAAACTGTAGAGCATGCTTTACTTCTTTGTCCTTGGACTACCCCAGTTTGGTTTAGAACGCAAGTCCAATGCCTCCCTAACCATAATACTATCACTTCTATCATAGAGTGGTTAAACACCTTGCTGCAACAACTTGCCAAGTTCCCTGATTTTTTCATTTTGGTTTTGCTAGTGTTTGCTACACTCTTTGGACTATTTGGAAGGCCAGGAATGGTATGGTGTTTGAAGGAAAAAAACCCTAACCCAATGGCCTCGATACACCTCATTAATGGCCATCTTAAGGAATCTTATAACCTTCGTCAAGCCCTCACTAACTGACAGGGATCTAGACCTGAACCTTGACCACAACAGAACTGTAACACCCCGTTTTCGGAGCGCTACTAAACTAATATTCTGACAAAAGTTGACATGTTTCTGAAATGTGGAATACTCTGCTCGTAGGACTTTTGAAAAATGTGGTCCTATTTTTTTATTTTTATTTTTTTGTTAACTCCTCTTTCAAAGAGTAGTCAGAGTGTCACAGTGACTTTTAGAAACATGGCGATGAATAATTCAAGACACCAAATAAACCACATTAACCATAATCATCAAGTTATTCCATCATTTCATAAACGATAATACATGTTTGAAAACACAATAGCCATTTTATTACAATACTGAAGTGAACTATAAATATCCTATAACTGATCGACAAGCTATACTCCTTACTAGACTACTAGTAAGTTCCACAACATAACACAGGTAGAAGGCTGGACGACTATCCTCAGCTGCTCCTCTCTGTTGTCCCAAATTCTCCGCTTGCTCCGCCATCTGGGTTACATTCATTAATTGAAAGAACCACTGGCAAGGGTCAACTTCTCAATAAATCAGGGAATAACAAATCATAACAATAGGCAAAACAACTATGTGCACAGTACTCAAGACGTAACTCAAGACTCTCACAAGACTCAACTCAAGACTCATATTCTCACGACACTTGACAGTTTTCTGGAATGTAACGCTGATCCATCCACTGAACGTCAGCCGTAGCCTTGGTCTCTCTGCTCACCCTAGAACATTCAGCTCAGGTTCCTTGACGCTACGATGCCTAGCAAATCTGCCGAAAAACCAGCCAGAGCCGTTTAGCGGATCCTGGCACCCTAGGTTAATCGGATCAAAGTTCAAAAACATCACGAAACTCAACGACTCGACTAAACTCTTGCACTCCAATGAATAAATCGCCGCATACGATAATTCAGGAAACAATTGAATAATTATTAGACCGCATATCAAATAATATTCATGTCAAGCTCAAAATAGTGCGAACAGTTCAGCAGTATAAGCAATTCATCTCAACAATCATAATTCAACAAACAACGACAGTCAAACAACTCAGTTCATCCCTCTGCAACTCAATGGAGTTAGCAGAGAGGCAATCAAACAAGTGTGGGGGGTTGGGGACAGCTGCCAACCACTTATAGACAAGCCCACTAAATAATCATAATATCACAAAGCAGTAAAACGAAGGGGTACAAGACCCTCATTTTGAACCCTGAGGTTCTCAGACTTCTTCGCATAAATACTTGAAATTAAATTCCTATCAATCTGTAAAGTTGCCCTTACGCACAAAACATAAACATGTAGAATATGAAGCGCTCTTACCGATAGTCCATAGCTCACGTGTTAAACACGTCGTAATCCTAATCCGCACGAACAATCCTCGAGGATCCTAACAACACATAATAAACATAGTACATTCCTATCTCAACCAAAAAGAAATCCTATGTATAGATCTACTTCTAATTCCTAGGTTCTCAACCCCAAAAAAAAAAATATAATAACCCACAAGTACTTACTTAGAACTAAATCCTAAGTAAAGAAGACTAAATCCTAAGTAAAGAAGACACAACAAGCAATTTAAAACCAAAACACATTTTCTTTAATTTTGAAACATGGAACCATGACTAAGAATTCATTCTTATTAGTAACCATATTGGATTCAAGATTCCACTAGGTCTTAGGATTATAAAATCCCCTTGGCACCTTAATGTATCATAGCCTTACATTCCCAATCACTCCAAATTTTCAACCAAACTCTTTTCTAAAGGAATTTCCAATACTTGAACAATTATTAAACACACTTAATACAAGTTAAAACACGAAAATATTTTAACAAGGTACATGCACTTGAAACAATAAACAACTTGAAATTAATGTTTTTAAAGACTTAGGACTTATCTCCTTCAAAACTTAAAATATTCAACAACACTAAGAATCAATAATTTTCATGCCAAACTCAATAAAAATCCTTAATTAGGCTCCACTTGGCTTTTAGGACTACAAAGAATCTCATTTACCTAAGTGCTTCATTGCCTCAAAGCTTTAAAACAACCTCAATTTCAATCAAACCATTTCCATAATTTCCAAAGCTTAAACACAACTTAACACAACTAATATAAGTCAAAGAAACACAAGGATGATCTCCCCTCAAGCTCCTAAAACTCGCGGCCATACTCCCCTCTTACTCAAATAAAATTTGTAAACCTCCAACCAATTACACAACACTACACTAACAATTTATTTGCTTCACAAAACAACAATATTCTTTCCAAAATAAATATTAACAAAGTCTAAGAACAAATCACAACTTCACCAAAAATCAAGGGTTTCATCAAATCTTCTAAAACCCTGTCTCAAATCAAAACTAACAACTACAACTACAACAACTATGACTAATAACCAATAACCCTGAACTAATTTAGTGATTCACAAGGAAAATCACACAACCCCTAATCCTCTAGGTCTTGTGCCCTAGGGTTCCATAATATTGGGGATTTACATGTTCCTTTCTTCCTTGATCATGATCAAACAATAAATAAGGCATTGAACAAGAAATAAGCAAGCAAACAATTTCCTATACCTAAAAAAAAAAGTAGCCACGGTTTCTGGCTAGAAAAGGAAGGAAGGATTTTGGGATTCCATCATACTTACAAAGCCAAGATGGAGATGATAATTAGGAGAAGAAATGGAAGCAATTGTTGAGGTTTATGATGGGGAAGTCACGGCCAGCAGGAAAGAAAGGAAAGGATGGGTCTTAGTCTTCTTCTTCCTCACCAACACTTGCACACTTTAGAAAGGGGAATAGCACAAATGGATGGAGGTGGGGGTGCTTCGGCTGCATCAAGGGGAAGAAGAAAAATGGAGAAAACAAAATGTATGGAGGTGGGAGGGGGTTACGCCTCTGTACAAGAAGGAGAAGGAAAGGAGAAAGCAAAAACAAATGGGGTTCGGTGGAGGGGAGGTCACGCAGGGAAAGAAAAGAAAGGAGATTGTGCTTTTTTTTTCCTTGGCTTCCTTTTACTTATCCACACTAAAACAATAAAACTGAAGATAAGACATTACACATGATTTAGTGACCAAGTAGAAAAAGTAATTGACTAAATAAAGAAAATGGAAGGGTCACGCTGGTTATGTACGAAAAGGAGAGGATTAGAACATTTTTTTTTAAGCAGGTTAAAAATTAATCAAAGAGTAAGCATAAAAACGAACCTCCACTTAAGTGACACCTAGCTTTTAGAATAAGATGTTAATCCTATCAATTAGTCTAACCTATCTAATCTCTCATCTCTCATGATTACCTTCTAATTCTACAATCTAAAGCGTGCTAAAACACAGCGTCAACTAACAGCGTTACCGATTAATTCACGAAAATTAATTTACCAAGAAATTAATTCACCGCGTGATAAAATATTATAATAAATATTAAAAACAATTTGAAACACTCAAAAATAATCAAAAGTTACGATTCGATTTTCGTCGAAATCGGAATTCGTTTTAAATTTTAATGCGGGTAAAATTTACCCAGTGTTTCAAAAACGCGACGAAACTTCGTTAGAGTTTTTCGACGATTTTCGAACCATGAATTAATATTAAATATTAACTCTTAAATTTAATTTTATGTTGATTTTATTCAATCAATTTGTTAGTCAACAAAATTATGCGTTTTCGCGTCACGCAGAAAAATTATAATAAGTATAATTGATGAATTCTCTTTTAAAAACAGCATACGTCTACACTGTTAGTTAATTCGAATTGACATCATGAATAATAATTATTTATAATAAATAAATTATTGAAAATAACTCAAAATAATTTCCCGTAATCTCAGTAAATCATTGAAGTGATCAATCTTTATGACTTATTTTTCGAGTATTCAGGATTTTATTGCTAAAATCACTTTTCTTAAAAATTGGGATGTTACAATACCACCTCTTTTAAAATAGTTTCGTCCTCGAAACTACACGGATAGTAAAATACAAAAAATTACTTTACTCAAAACTGTAAAATAATTTGCACACAAAGACACTCACGATACTTATTATTATACGTAGTACTTATAGTATTTATGGCTACATAGTATAGCGCGCAATAATAATAATAATCACAATGCATATACATAGAGCACATCGTAACATAAGCGCAGTTAGTGAACGAAGAATTCTTCACGTTTGACTGACGTTTCATTCCAGAGTCACGATCTCTGCCCATTCACGATCACCAGCACAAACACAAACATGAGAACGAGCACGAACATGGCTACGCACCATTACTACGAAAATAATACTAACCTATTCGCAGGCAACCACGTTTACACATATAAAGGATATAAAAGTCACTTAAAACCTTCAAGAGATTAAAATTCTCTTTTCCAACCAACACCTTTTTCTAAAAGAAGATATCAATTTCCTTGGAATACACCAATACAAGAAACTAATTGTAACGACCCGTTTTCGGACCGCTACTAAGCTAGAGCAATTCTGAATGCAAGTAGGTTTTCGAAATAGTACTCTTCGTGTTTTTTGAAAAATGCGGTAAATTTTTTTCTTTTTATAAATAAGTATCTTTTGTAACACACATTCAGAGTACGAGCAACGTTTTCGAAACATGATGGAATTATAAATGCAATCAACTACTACAACTGAATAAGACATACACACATGCTACCAAAAGATAATCCGTTGAAGAGTTTTACACACCAAAAGCAGTAATTGAATATGCATAAGCAAGAATATACCTTAAGTATGAAAACCCTACAATGTTACTACATGAGGTACTCTCGGCAGTTACCCACGCAGGGGGCTGCTCCAAAAGCAAAACCTTGGCACCTAAATAACAACTGTCACAAAGCCAAACAAAATGATAGATTGGTCACCAACCCAAAACCATAAATAAAATAGTTAAACATTCTTAACTACACAACTACACCAATTTCCTGGCAGTCCTCCTCCGTCTGGTCATTCGTATCCTCGTCAGTTCCTCCACGCGAAGGTTTCTAACACGCCTTCTATACAAACATATCGGCCGAGAGTGGGGGTTTAACTCCAAGCCGAGGGAATCTCCATGCTCGGGTAGTCAGAAGCCATCTTTGGTGATGTCGTCGTCGCTGGGATCTCCACCACGCCCGTCATCGCCTGGGTTACCATCATTAATTGAAGGAACCGCTGGCAAGGGTCAACTGCTCATCGCAACAAGATATAGCAAAATCACAAAGCCATAAACAAACAACAACATACGCATTTATCAAGGCGCAACTCCAGACTCTCTCACGACTCACCTCACGACTCATCTCACGACTCATTCTCTCTCGACACTTCGACAACTTCCGGAACAACGAACAACGCTCTTGAATTCCGGCCTTAGCCTTGAGCTCTTCCACTACTCTAGGAGATTCAAGTCGAAGTTACCCAACGCCACGACAATGGACCACGCCCCTGAACATCCAGCCGAAGCTTTGAGCTCTTCCACTACTCTAGGATATTCGGGTCGAAGTCACCCACTACTCGACAATGAACAACGTCCTTGAACATCCGGCCGAAGCCTTGAGCTCTTCCACTACTCTAGGATATTCGGGTCGAAGTCACCCACTACTCGACAAGGAACGACGCCCTTGAACATCCGGGCGAAGCCTTGAGCTCTTCCACTACTCTAGGATATTCAAGTCGAAGTTCAACAAACGACACGACTAGCTCTCACACTCGATGAACAGTTCGCCGCATACGACATTCAAAGAGCGGTATGCAACATTATTCGACCACATATCAAATAATTTAGAGCATGCTTAATATGAAGAAACGCAATTCAACAAGCATAAGCAATTCGCAGCACATATTCAATCACATATTAAATATTTGCATAACTCAATAATATTGACAAACATCACATACTTGACACGCAAATCAAGGAATCCATCCCTCTGCAACCCGATGGAGTTGACAGAGAGGTACACAAATGTGGGGGGTTGGGTTCAGGAGACCAACCACAAAGTTTTCACCGACGAATGACTCAGAAAATGGACGAACGCACGACAATAAAATAAACGAAGGGGTTCGGAAACCCTAACCTTGAACTCGGAGAGTTCTCAGACTTCTTCGTATCTAAATAAGCATTTAAATAACAAAAAGCCTAAAAATATCTAAGTTGCCCTTACCACGAACAAATGCTAACGCCGTCCGAATCCTCAAGTCTGCGTCGCTCGGTCTTCGGAATCACGATTCCTATCACAACGAACAACTTAGCACAATCTATAAGTTCTAACTAACTTAAGCCCTTAACTTAGCCCTTTTTCTAACCAAACTCACTTAAGCATTTTAAATAATTAGCTACTAGAAAATAAATAAGGTTTTAAAATCAAATACTTTTTGAAAGGTTAGCATAACACATAACAATTTAGAAATCTTAACTTATTTGAAAAAGATAAAGTTTTTGAAACTAAAAAGCTTTCTTGCAATTCAAGCAATGCCAATTAATAAATCATTTTCTCAAGTTTTTCAAAATCTTCACACATATCAATATAACACACTTACTTACTTAAAACCTTAAGCATCCACTCATGCATTTAAATCATTACCTACTTGAAAAGAAATGAAGTTTTAAAACCAAAACACTTCTTGGAAGTAACCCATAATACTTACTTTAGAAAAATACTAACTTACTTGAAAGAGTAAAGTTTGAAACTAAAATCTTTTCTTAAAAGCTTTAAGCAAACACCATGCAATTAACAACTTTCATAAACTTTAAAGTCTAGAACACATACTCATGAAATCATTTAGACAAGTTCACAAATAAAATCTTCCTTGTCTTACCCTATTAGGCCTCTCGGCCACACTCTTCTTTTCTTAAAGAAATAGCAAAAATCTCTTTTAAATATACAATCATTTCTATATATGATTCACAAGACTAACAATTTCGTGTAACAACTAGCTCACTTGCATATAACAATCAATACGTATAGAGAAATGTAAATCAAGTATCAAAACTATTTTCCAAATACTCATAACCAAAGGATTTTCACACAACTTCTTAACTAACATTTAAGTCCAAAACTTTTTTACCAAACAACTTCAATGGAAGACCACTTTCTAACACAAGTCATGATAAGTATGCTAAACAATTTTTTTCCTATGATTCAAACCTTGTCAATCATGCCACTAACAATGCTAATAACTCAAGAACAAGATCCAAATCAATTTCATTTCAAAATTAATTTCCAAAACCAATTAGGAGAAAGTTACAAAATAGTTTTCCTCTCCTAATTTCCAACTTAGGGCTCGCGGCCCTTACTCCCTTTCACTCCCAAAAATTTGCAAGTTTCCAAACCTTTGTCCAAAACATTTTTAAATCATGCTCATGATGAAGCTAATTAATCAAGAACAAGTCAATTAAAATTTTACATACCATATTAGTCCTTCAAGAATCATTTTTTCACAAAACCTAAACTAACTCTCTACTAACTCATGCATAATCAATCCAATAACAATTAAATCACTCAAGGCATGTTATTCATCAATTAAACACATGGTTCAACAATTAAAATTTACATTTCCTATAGTTCAAGAATAGGTAAAAATCATGAACAACAAGTTAAGCATGCAAATCAAAAACTATTACTCAAACAACTTCCAATAATTCAATTAAACCTCTAATTACTTGATTCAAGTGAGGATCACACAATTTCCCTCTTTCCACCACTTAGGGTTTTTTTTTTCGCTCTAGAGCTCAAAGAAAGGGGTGAGAGTGTTTCATCTCCTCTTGATCATCATCAATCAACAAACAACACAAAACAAGCAAGAAATTAAGACTAGAAACAAGAAAAATCACAAAACAAGAAAAAGGGAGAGGGGGCGCTGTTTGGGGCTGAAATGGAAGGAAAAGAAAATGGCCTTCATACTTACTTGAATGATGGAATGGGTAGTAGCAAGGAGAAGAAGAACTAAAGGCAAAGAAAATTGAAGAAATGGAGAAGAATCTTGCATGAAAAGTGAGGAGATGATGAAGCCATGGATATGCTCTAAGCTTTGTCTCACTAAAATGGAGAAGATGAAGTGAAATGAGGCATAAAAAAAGGGGGGGCGTGGCTGCACTCCTAAATAAAGGGGAGGGATTATTATTTTATAAAACAATTAATAAAACTATTAATTGAAGAAATGCTTTCCTCACTTAACAAAAGAAAAGAAAGTGAAGAATGAGAAGTGGAATAAAAAGAGGTCACGCTGCAGCTGGACAATTAAGAGGGAGGGACCATTTTCTTTTACTAAAAAAATACATGGTTAAGAATGGTTTTAGTAAAGTAACAAAATTTTAATCACACAAAAAGTGACACCTAATCCACTTTATGAGATGCTAAACACATCACCTAATCCTACCCATCTAATCTCATATCACTCATGATTACCCTCTAATTCTAGAGTCTTAGGGTACTAAAACACGGCGTCGAAAAACCGCGTTACCGATTAATTATCCGCCGATAAAATCGCGAAAATTAATTTAGTGAGAAATTAATTCACTGCGTGATATTATCTTATCATAAATAATAAAAACAATATCAACACTCAAAAATAATCATGACAAGTTACGTTTCGATTTTCATCGAAATCGGGGTTCATTTAAAATTTTATCTGCGGCAGAATCGCCTTTGATTCAAACGCCGATTTAAACTTCGTTAGAATTTTTCGACGATATTCGAACCATGGGTTAATATAAAATATTAACTCTCAAATTTAATTTGATATTGATTTAATTAATTCACTTAATTAGGAAACAAGAAATTGCTTAGTATAGCATAAATACGACAAAATATACTAAATAACGCTAGATAACGTATCGTAAAGATACGAGTGTTACACTAATAAAACACAATTTCATTTTCTCAAGACTCAACCATTCTTATGGACACTACGGTTCTTTTGAGATTAAGTTCTCATTGTCTCAGTTTTATCAAACACACTTCCGTTCAAAGATTAAAACTAAATTAATAACTCACTTATCTTTAAAATCCCTTTTAAATCAAAGCTTTTCCTAAAGAAAATTCCACACACTAATTACACACTTGCCCAAGAATTTAATAACTAATCTTTTAACTTTAAAACTCTAGAAAATTATTTTTCTTTCAGAAACCAAGCAATTATGAAACTTTTAAAATAGCTAATTAACAAGTTCTAGCACATCACGCAAGCAAAACTTAGATTAACAATTCAAATTTCTAATCACCCTCACGGGTTTAATAAAGCTAGTTCACAAATAAAGGTTTTACATCCAAATTTTCAAATCCTTTCTTAGCAACGACATCCACACAAAAATCTTTTTCAGGGCTCCACCTTGTCCAAGAATTGCAAGGATTCTTTTAAACATTGGGTGTTTAATGGTCTTTAAACACAAATCAACTAAACGACAATATACTAAAACCTTTAGATCACTAGCCCAAACTTTAAGTCTTAATATTATTTTCCCATCATAACTTGTTTCAAGTTCGAGGATTACGAAATCAACTCTTTTCTTAATCAAGGGTTAGACCACGTTACTAAATCAAATATGGTGGGTACATACATTATTCAAGACTTCACCTTGGTTAGGAATACAAAGATTTCCTTCGACCCTAGTGTTTCATAGTCTTAGAAACTAAAATAATACTTTACAAATTTATCCCAATCAAATTTTTTTTTTCAAAAAAACTATTCTCCAAATCATAGTTGGAAACAAGCACAAGAAGAACTCCGCTCACCCTAGAACATTCAGCTCAGGTTCCTTGACGCTACGACGCCTAGCTAATCTGCCGAAAAACCAGCCGGAGCCGTTTAGGGGATCCTAGCACACTAGGTTAATCGGATCAAAGCTCAAAAACGCCACGACACTCAACGACTCGACTAAACTCTCGCACTCCAATGAATAAATCGCCGCATACGATAATTCAGGAAACAATTGAATAATTATTAGACCGCATATCAAATAATATTCATGCCAAGCTCAAAATAGTGCGAAAAGTTCAGCAGTATAAGCAATTCATCTTAACAATCATAACTCAGCAAACAACGACAGTCAAACAACTCAGTTCATCCCTCTGCAACTCAATGGAGTTAGCAGAGAGACAATCAAACAAGTGTGGGGGGTTGGGGACAGCTGCCAACCACTTGTAGAGAAGCCCACTAAATAATTATAATATCACAAAGCAGTAAAACGAAGGGGTACAAGACCCTCACTTCGAACCCTGAGGTTCTCAGACTTCTTCGCATAAATACTTGAAATTAAATCCCTATCAATCTCTAAAGTTGCCCTTACGCACAAAACATAAACACGTAGAATATGAAGTGCCCTTACCGATAGTCCATAGCTCACGTGGTAAACACATCGTAATCCTAATCCGCACGAACAATCCTCGAGGATCCTAACAACACATAATAAACATAGTACATTCCTATCTCAACCAAAAAGAAATCCTATGTATAGATCTACTTCTAATTCCTAGGTTCTCAACCCCAAAAAAAATATATAACAACCCACAAGTACTTACTTAGAACTAAATCCTAAGTAAAGAAGACACAACAAGCAATCTAAAACCAAAACACATTTTCTTTAATTTTGAAACATGGAACCATGACTAAGAATTCATTCTTATTAGTAACCATATTGGATTCAAGATTCCACTAGGTCTTAGGATTATAAAATCCCCTTGGCACCTTAATGTATCATAGCCTTACTTTCCCAATCACTCCAAATTTTCAATCAAACTCTTTTCTAAAGGAATTTCCAATACTTGAATAATTATTAAACACACTTAATACAAGTTAAAACATGAAAATATTTTAACAAGGTACATGCACTTGAAACAATAAACAACTTGAAATTAAAGTTTTTAAAGACTTAGGACTTATTTCTTTCAAAACTTAAAATATTCAATAACACTAAGAATCAATACTTTTCATGCCAAACTCAATAAAAATCCTTAATTAGGCTCCACTTGGCTTTTAGGACTACAAAGAATCTCATTTACCTAAGTGCTTCATTGCCTCAAAGCTTTAAAACAACCTCAATTTCAATCAAACCATTTCCATAATTTCCAAAGCTTAAACACAACTTAACACAACTAATATAAGTCAAAGAAACACAAGGATGATCTCCCCTCAAGCTCCTAAAACTCGCGGCCATACTCCCCTCTTACTCAAATAAAATTTGTAAACCTCCAACCAATTACACAACACTACACTAACAATTTATTTGCTTCACAAAACAACAATATTCTTTCCAAAATAAATATTAACAAAGTCTAAGAACAAATCACAACTTCACCAAAAATCAAGGGTTTCATCAAATCTTCTAAAACCTTGTCTCAAATCAAAACTAACAACTACAACTACAACAACTATGACTAATAACCAATAACCCTTAACTAATTTAGTGATTCACAAAGAAATTCACACAACCCCTAATCCTCTAGGTCTTGTGCCCTAGGGTTCCATAATATTGGGGATTTACATGTTCCTTTCTTCCTTGATCGTGATCAAACAATAAATAAGGCATTGAACAAGAAATAAGCAAGCAAACAATTTCCTATACCTAAAAAAAGGGAGCCACGGTTTCTGGCTAGAAAAGGAAGGAATGATTTTGGGTTTCCAACATACTTACAAAGCCAAGATGGAGATGATAATTAGGAGAAGAAATGGAAGCAATTGTTGCGGTTTATGATGGGGAAGTCACGGCCAGCAGGAGAGAAAGGAAAGGATCTTAATCTTCTTCTTCCTCACCAACACTTGCACACTTAAGAAAAGGGAATAACACAAGTGGATGGAGGTGGGGATGCTTCGGCTGCATCAAGGGGAAAAAGAAAAATGGAGAAAACAAAATGTATGGAGGTGGGAGGGGGTTACGCTGCTGTACAAGAAGGAGAAGGAAAGGAGAAAGTAAAAACAAATGGGGTTGGGTGGAGCGGAGGTCACGCAGGGGAAGAAAATAAAAGGGATTGTGTTGGCTTCCTTTTACTTATCCACACTAAAACAATAAACCAGAAGAAATAAAGGTAAAGTGGCGTATAGGAGGATATGGGCTACGACTGCTGTTCTAAAAATAAGAAGGGATTAAAACCCTTTATTAAATGATAAGACATTACAATGTACCCAAAAAATGATAAGACATTACACAGGATTTAGTGACCAAGTAGAAAAGGTAATTGACTAAATAAAGAAAAGGGAAGGGTCACGCTGGCTATGTAAGAAAAGGGGAGGATTAGAACTTTTTTTTTAAAAGCAGGTTAAAAATTAATCAAAGAGTAAGCATAAAAACGAACCTCCACTTAAGTGACACCTAGCTTTTAAAGTAAGATGTTAATCCTATTTATGATTTTAACTCATCTAATCTCTCATCTCTCATAATTATCCTCTAATTCTACGGTCTAAAGCGTGCTAAAACACAGCGTCAACTAACCGTGTTACCGATTAATTCGCGAAAATTAATTTATCGAGAAATTAATTCACCACGTGATAAAATATTATAATAAATATTAAAAACAATTTAAAACAATAAAAAATAATCACAACAAGTTACGATTCGATTTTCGGCAAAATCGGAATTCGTTTTAAATTTTAATACGGGTAAAATTTACCCGGTGTTTCAAAAACGCGGCGAAACTTCGTTAGAGTTTTTCGACGATTTTCGAACCTCGACGATTTTCGAACCATGAATTAATATTAAATATTAACTCTTAAATTTAATTTTATATTGATTTAATTCAATCAATTTCTTAGTCAACAAAAATATGTATTACTGCCTCACACAAAAAACTTATAATAAGTATAATTGATGAATTCTCTTTTAAAAACAGCATACGTCTACGCTGTCAATTAATTCGAATTGTCATCATGAATAATAATTACTTATAATAAATAAATTATTCAAAATAACTCAAAATAATTTCCCGTAATCTCAACAAATCATTGAGGTGGTCGATCTCCATGACTTATTTTTCGAGTATTCAGGATTTTATTGCTAAAATTACTTTTCTTAAAAATTGGGATGTTACAAGAACCACCATTGGTCTCCTCCTACTAGGGATGTAATCAAACTCAACACTGATGGGAGCTTCAACAAGGATAAGTCTATTGGAAGTAGTGGTGTCGTGGCGAGAGATCTCCATGGGAATCTGGTTACCGGTTCTGCGAGAATCGTCCCGACGGTGTCCCCTTGTGTGGTTGAAGCTCTGGCTGTGAAAGATGCGCTGGTCCTTGCCTGCAACTTAGGTCTTACATACATTCTGGTGGAGACTGATACCTTGGAGGTGACTCGTTGCTGCAGGAATGAGATTCAGAGGGAAGATATTGTCACTATCATTAAAGATATTAACACTTTGAGGCAGGGTTTTCTGTGTTGTGCGTTTACCTGGACGTCTCGAACAGGTAACAAGGATGCTCATAAGGTGGCTCATCTTCAGGCTTCCTGCTTCACGGCTGCTGAACCCGCCCCCTTCTCTTCAAAGGGCGTTACATGAAGATTGTCGGAGGCTCCACCCTCCTGAAACTCTCCCTACTCAGAGTATCTATGTTTAGGTTTCTGCAAGGCTTTCTATGCGGTGGGGAGTCTGGATTGTGTTTTTGTGTTTGTTCGAGCAGTGCGTGTATCCTCTAGATCTAGGGTTTGCTTTTGGAGTTGAGGAGAAAAGGAGTTGCTTATACTTGCCTATCCTTCTGATGGTACTTTACTTTTAGTCGCTTCTATCCAGTGCTGCACTATGCTCTAGGGCCTATCGTAGCCTTTGTAGCTAAAATGGACCGATGTATTTGGGCCTTAGCCCAATGTACTTCTTTTTAAGCAATGAAGTTGATCAATGTTTCATGACCAAAAAAAAAAGTGCGGTCAAACATAATTTTTTGAACGCGTAGAACAAAATGAACATCAATCTCAAATTTCTCCAGATTTGCTTTTACACATAACACCACAAGACTTCAATTTGTAAAGGCAAAAATTGAATTCACAAAGAAATAAAGGCTTGACAGTGGTCGATTAAATCGAATAACGCCAAATGCCTATCTTTTTTTATTTTTTTTTTTTTTTTTTTGGTGAAGAGCACGCCGAATACCTATCTAAGACACGTCATGATCAATTGCACTAGCAGCTACAGTAGTTAATCAATAGAAAGAAACAAAATAAGCTAGAAATGCTGTGCAGTAACGACGTTCATACGTACATACTTCATAGAACACAGTAAGAAATTAAAAAAGAGAAGGGATGTTCCTTGATGATGAAAGGTCTGGGCTCTGGACCCTTTTTTAGCAGAATGTTTGCTGGATTTGTTGAGCGAGTTCTTCCGCACTGAGTTGGCATTCAATTCCAATCTATATACGAGAGATTTAAGAAACCATAATTATTAATGGACCAAAATTGAACACGTAAATAACATACTCAATCATTATAAATTAAATAATTTCAGAAAAGGGTACATAGGGCCATGCATATATAATCGCTGGTTTTTGTTTTTGTTTTTTTGGTATTAAAACGGGGCATATAATTACAGCTTTTATTAGACATTTTTTTTCTCTCACCAAACTCAGATATTGCCCGACGGATTTATGATACATCCTTGGCGTCTCAAGCAAAGATCCTCTCCATTTTATAAGTAAATGGAAATCTTTTTTACTAAAGTTTTAGATATATAAATGCACATATTTTTAAAATGATGATCTTTATTTTTTTTGAAAAATGAAAAAAATTTCTATTATGGGGTCTCAGACATAAGCAGTGAAAAGATGATAGTATATTGCATGTCATTGATTATTACACATCACACTAGTTAAGTATTTATCGCTGTAGGTACTATCAAAAAAAAAATACCATCATTACTCCATCATTCAGTATTCATTATCTTCAAGGTCAATTTTTTTTTTTTTTTTTGTGTAGAGGTCTTCGACCCCGCAGTAGTAAAACTGGCTCCAATTTGTTCCATCGCCAGGGATAGAACCCGAGTACTAACTGAGCTCGTCCTTTTAGATGGAGTGCGTTAACCACTCGCACTCAACCTTGGGGTTAGATCAATTTTTATTTTTCAATTGGTTTAAGACTACTTCATGTCAAATTTTCTTTCTTCGGATAGAAAAATGAACTAGAAAAGAAAAAGAAATATATATAGTAGAACAAAGAAAAACAATGTTAAATAATATATTTATTTATCTATCAATATATTTTTTGAAAAGAGGAAAAGAATATATATTGAAGAGAGAGCACTATAAGCGTATTGATCTATCAATATAATTATCTTCGTATTAAAAAGATAGAAAAGATATTATATATAGCCATATAATTAAGTATATATTGATACAACAAAAAGGAATAATACACAAAAAAATATAAGTATATATTGACACGGACACCAATTAAGTCACTCCAAGTGTTGTTTAAAGTAATGCACATTTTAAAAAAAAAAATCATTAATTATTGTCATTTTTAAGATAAAATAATGTGTATTGAATAAAATATCTTTGGTGTACGAAAGAAATTTATAATTTATGACAGTTGATATACAAATAAATAAAAAAATTATTAAAAAAAAATTAATTAATGCTCTCGATATTCTAAATTAACAAATACTTTGATAAATACGAATATTCCAAACAGAACGTTTAATATGATAAGAAAGGAGTACCTTAATAGTGAACGAGTGTTGCATGGTTTCATCAGCAGTGCTAATATTCACATGTAGGATTTCTAGCGCTAGATCTTCAAGCGCTGACATTATTCTAAGAGCCTGCCCTGGAATTGTTGGGGACACTGTTTTCAAAAGCAAGTGTGGACCTGAAAACATAACCTCCACATCGGCAACAGAAGACTTGGAACTGGCAACAAGATCGTTGATATTATCATTGATATTGGAAGAAGCTGAAGAAGTAGGAGATGGCTCAACAGAGTTTGATATAGTAGGAGAAAGGTAACCACCAAATTGTTGCAACCTTGGCTTGTAAGGGTTAGCTGGTTGTGGTTGTGGAGATCTTGGACTAACGGGCAAGTTTATTACTCTTCTAGGGCTTAAAGGGTGCTTTCGTGGACTTAGTGGTGAAGGCCTTGGGCTTGAAAGTACTAGTCTAGGGCTTAGTAGTTCATTATAAAGTTTTCTGTGTTTCTTGGCCTCTAGGCATTGTAGTAGCTGCTGCAACTCGTTGATGTAATCTACTACACCTTCAATTATTGATGCTTGGTCTCCCTGATCCATGTAGGAGTAACATTTTGAACATGAAGTAAAAATACAAGAAACATATATGCTGCAATAAAGTTCTACGATTATAGACTTGTTTTAATAAACAACTTAATTAAGTGTTTATCATATGAGTGCTTATGTATGACCTATTTCTACGATTAAAGATAAAATATAGTCAAACTGTTTTTATATGAGACATAAACTGTTTTCATAAGCTATTGTGTTGAATGCTTATCAAATTAAGCTGAAAACGACTTATGAATATGTCATAAACTATTTTTATAAGCTCTTCCAAACATTCTGAAATGTGCTTATGCAAGTTGATAAACCCAAATTGTTAGAATAGGCAATATTTTATTGTACAGCTCATCATTTATTGGTTATTATTGTAATTAATAGCTGTCAATTAATTGTAATTAGTTAGACTAGTTAGTTAGTGCTAATGCAGTTAGTTTAGTTTTGGTTTCTGTTTTTCTGTTTCAATGTAACAGTGACTGAGATGTATACATTGGGATTGATCCCTCATTCAATAGATGAGTTCATTTTTACATAGAAATTAGTCTTCTAACATGGTATCAGTTGTTAATTGCTCTCTCTGATGAACTCTTCCTTTCGATTGCTACTTCTCTTGTTTTGCATATCGCAGTTTTTAGTTTTCTTCACTCCATTGATTTTCTGAATTCTTGCGATTCCTTGGTCGTATCTTCTGCGATTTCTTGATCGTACTTCATCAATGGCATCTTCTGCTTCCGCATCTTCTATATCTTCTGCCGCGGTGACTTCCACCGTTTCTCCAATTCAAGATTTTTCTAACCCCTATTTCATCCACGCTAATGAGAATCCTTCGAACAAGATTGTTACAGCAGTACTCGATGGATCGAATTATCATGGCTGGGCGCAAGCGATGACTATGGTTTTCGAAATGAAGAACAAATTAGGGTTTATCGATGGTTCTATTTCGAAACCTAGCGATTCCGACCCTAATCTCCCTCACTGGAAACGATGCAACAACCTGATTCGGTCCTGGTCAACCATTCTGTGACACCAGAAATCGCGACCAGTGTAATCTGGCTCACACAGGCTTCTGACGTGTGGAATGCTCTTCGTAATCGCTTCTCTCAGGGTGACTATGTTCGAATTTTGCAATTACATAGCGATCTTTATTCTCTGAAACAGGGCGATCTCTCAATTACAAATTACTTCACCAAGGTCAAGATCCTTTGGGATGAACTATGCAACTTCAGGCCTATACCTTCTTGTGACTCCTCACCTACTGGTTCTTGCAAGTCAGTGGTCACTATGCAGAAATATCGTGATACTGATAGTGTGTTGTGCTTTCTTCAAGGTCTCAACGATTCTTACAGTCAGGCTAGGTCTCAGATTCTGATGCTTGATCCTATGCCTTCTTTGGACAAGATTTTCTCCATCATTATACAACAAGAAAGGCACATGAATTTGGCAATCCTTCCTACTCCTCCTTCTGTGCTAGCTATTCAGTCTGCACCTTCTTCTCACTCTACATCTTCATCTCAGGGTAGAGGCAGAGGCTCTTATAAACAAGGTCAGGCTTGACATTGCACTCATTGTGGAAGAAACAACCATACCGTGGACACTTGTTTTGCCAAGCATGGCCTTCCTCCTGGTTGGAAATCGAAGAAAGCTGCTGTGTCAGTTTATTCTTTGTCTCTGGCTGATTCTAATCTTTGTCTCAAGCACTTTCTGGACTCACCAAAGATCAAATTACTAGTTTGATTGCTCTTCTCCCTAATGCACAACCTACTGCTACTGCTGTGAGTTCTGTCAATTTGGCCAGTTCTCACAACATTTCTTCTCAGCCAACTTCAGGTAAAGTCCCTTGGCTGTTAGATTCAGGAGCTACAGATCATTTTACCTGCTCTTTACATTGGTTCTCTTCATTTCAGTCCATTAAGCCAATTCCTGTTTCCTTGCCTAATGGTAAAACTGACGTGGCTCTTTACAAGGGCACTATTGTTCTCACTGAATCCTTGATATTATACAATGTTCTTTATGTTGAACAATTCTCTGTGAATATCATTTCTGTGACTAAACTCACCAAAGCCCTTGATTGTAAAGCTGTATTCACACATAATCTGTGTTTTTTGCAGATGAATACATGCCTGAAGATGATTGGTACTGCTAGGGAATTTAAAGGTCTTTACTATTTGGTATTACCTGAACATTTCAATTCTGAGTCAGTTTCCCAAATACACAATGTAAATACCACTACTAGTCATATTTCTAGTCATGATGTATGGCATTATAGACTAGGTCATCCTTCCTCATTGTGTTACAAAAATTTACAGCAAATTCATTGTAATATTCCAGCTTTCATCAATAAACCATGTGACACTTGTCATTTGTCTAAACAGAAGCATTTGTCTTTTACATCTAGCACAACATTGATTGAATCTACATTTGATTTAATACATGTTGATATTTGGGGGCCTTATGCTACTCCTTCTATTCAAGGCCACAAATATTTCCTTACCATAGTTGATGAGAAATCTAAATATACTTGGCTTAAACTCATGAAAAACAAAACAAAACTAACTGCATTAGCACTAACTAACTAGTCTAACTAATTACAATTAATTGACAGCTATTAATTACAATAATAACCAATAAATATGTAAACAACGCCTTTTTACATGGAGATCTAGTTGAAGATGTTTACATGACAGTCCCACCCGGTTTCAAAACTCCTAAACAAGGTCTAGTGTGCAAGCTTCAAAAGTCACTTTATGGTTTGAAGCAAGCAAGTAGGCAGTGGAATGCCAAACTTACTGCTGCATTGCTGTTTTTGGGCTATCATCAATCTTCTTCCGATCATTCCATGTTTGTTAAGACTCAAGACAAGTTGATTACTATCCTCTTGGTCTATGTGGATGACATAGTCTTACCCGGGAACAATTTGGGTGAAATCACAGCTGTCAAAGCCTTTCTTGATCAGCAATTTAAAATTAAGGATCTAGGCTCTCTTAAATTCTTCTTAGGCCTTGAGGTGGCTCGGTCTAAATCAGGCATAGTGTTGTCTCAACGAAAATATGCCTTGGAGTTATTGGATGATGCTGGTCTTTTGGGCTGCAAACCAGCCTCAGTTCCTATGGTTTGCAGTTTCAAACCTGAAGTTTCTGCTACTTCATTGCTGCCAGATCCCACAGTTTACAGGAGGCTTATTGGGAGGCTTATTTACCTCACAAACACTCGGCCAGATTTATGTTTTGCTGTGCATAAACTGAGTCAATATCTTGCTGCCCCTCATCAGTCTCATTATGATGCTGCACTTCACATACTTAGGTATGTCAAAGGCTGCCCAGCGAAAGGCATTTTCTTCTCCTCTGACAATGATCTCAAGCTCACAGCCTTCAGTGATTCGGACTGGGCTGCTTGTCCAGACACTAGAAAATCTATAACCGGCTTCTGTGTTTTTCTTGGCCCTTCATTGATTTCATGGAAGTCCAAGAAGCAACCTACAATTTCAAGGAGTTCTAGTGAAGCTGAGTATCGAGCCCTCACAAATACTGCATGTGAAGTTCAGTGGTTGCAGTACCTTCTTACTGATTTACATCATTCTGCATCTCTTCCCATTTACTTGTATTGTGACAATCAATCCGCCATCAAAATCGCCCAAAATCCAACCTTCCATGAAAGAACCAAGCACATAGAAATTGATTGTCACCTAATTCGCGAGAAAGTTCAAAATGGAACCATTCATCTCATGCCTATTGCTTCAAAGGACCAATTGGCTGACATTCACACCAAGGCTCTCCCATTTCCTAGCTTTTCTAATCTTCTTTCCAAGCTGAATATGGTTGATATCCATGATCCAGCTTGAGGGGGGCTGTTAGAATAGGCAATATTTTATTGTACAGCTCATCATTTATTGGTTATTATTGTAATTAATAGCTGTCAATTAATTGTAATTAGTTAGACTAGTTAGTTAGTGCTAATGCAGTTAGTTTAGTTTTGGTTTCTGTTTTTCTGTTTCAATGTAACAGTGACTGAGATGTATACATTGGGATTGATCCCTCATTCAATAGATGAGTTCATTTTTACACAGAAATTAGTCTTCTAACACAAATATGTTGTTCATAAGCTCAGCTTATACATAAGCGCTTGTATGGTAAGGCTTATTCTATAAGCGCTTAATTAAATTGTTTATCCAAACAAAATTTTTATTTATTAATATATATGTCAATAAAAATCAAGTATGCAAAGTAAGGTGGGGTAAGGAACGAAATTATCATAGATAGAATCATGCACAGTATTTAGAAATTTGAATAGATGTGACAAATTAAATTAAGATATTGACTTACACGTTTGACATAAAAGCAAGGCATGAGTGACCTCAAGACAGACAATTGCTCATTCATTTGCTTTCTTCGGTTGCGCTCCACCGTAATATGCGATATTCTCTGTTGTCCATCAGTGTTTGGTTCCTCCGGTGAAGTGAGTGCAAGCTTCTGCCTCTTGTTTGTAGGTAATGTTTCAGGCTCGGTCTCAGAATCTTGTGGAGTACTTGAAGATGGTGTTGATGACTTGTGGGACAATAATCTTGATGAGTACTTTTGCACGTTTTCTTTTGAGGTTGGGATAATAAAAGAGTCACTGATAATTGGAGGAAAATCGTTAAAGTCTTCTAGCCTTTCCAAAATGGCAAAGAGTTCCTCTCCACCAAACTCTGTATCATGGAAAATATCAGATAAACTGTCATCCATTAGAAGCTTGTGGGTTTCCTTTTCTACTCCGGAAAAACTGCAAAGGAATTAAGTAACAGAAACAACAGGACTGAGAAAGGGAGGAGGAAAAGTAACAGATAAACTAAGAAAAAGATGGTATTGGTATTGGCAGTGTAGCAGTGGATTCCAAGAATGCAGAAGGCAGAGCAGAAAAGCAGTGACAGACAATAGCAGTTTTCAAAACTTCAAATTTAGAGAAATATATTGAGAAAACCGTTAGGAGAAGGAAGAATAATTAATAAGCGGCGTGTAGTGATATATAGTAATGCTAGGAAACATGTAGTTTGAAATTGAAATGTTATATAATACAAATGCTGCTGTTGGATTAGTGCAAGTATGCAACTATATTTTGGTTAGTTATCTGCCTCTTACAAGGACAATGAGGGGAAGATATAACAAGGGTATGGATACCCAATGAGTGTATTGGTTTTGTAATTTGGAACAATATAGAAAGTGGTCGAGGGTCATTGTGCACTGCACATTGAAATTGGCATTCATAAATACCTCTGCTATCATTCATTAATGCACTTTCAGTGAAATATTTAAACTTGTCTGAAATTTTCAGTTATTGAATAGTGTAAAATTTAAACTTGAATTCAACTTAAGATTGATACCGCTCACTTCGTAAAACATGTTAATTTTATGGGTTGAGTCTGGCAAACAATTGCTTTAAGCATGTGATTGGTTGCAGCAATTTTGTGAAGGGTGAGTGACGTGCGAGAGAAATGAGGAGGAGAGAGGCCACTTCCCTTGGTTAGTTGATCAGTGAAATAGGAAAGAGAGACTAAAATTGTGAATAGTGTACTTTCTTCCTTGAAGTGCGAAGAAAGTACGTAGGGACGCTTTTTTTTTTCATTTCCATTTATACCCTTATTCTTTTCTTATATCTCAAATTATTTAAATTTTTAGTCAAGAACATTGATGTCTTTTAAAAAATAATCAACACTTCTCTCTTCTTTTTTTCTATTCTCTTTCTCTTATTTTAATCAATACCCAAAATCTACCTTATTTCTCACATTTTTCTCTCTTTTCATACTTACTCTTCACAATTTCTCTCGTGAATCAATCACACCCTAAAAGTTGTGATTAGTTAAGAAATCAACTATTATAAAGAGTACTTATTAAAGTACAACACTTAAGGCATGAGATCTGCGCCGTTTCTATTTACAGTTGTTCAATTTAAATTCTCATGATCGAGTCGGGTGAGGTTTGGCTTTGATCTGACATTCTGCGTTATGGTTGATATGTGAAACAAAAAATGGATAAGTATATATGTTTTAGAATAGCTAGGGAGCCAGATCTTTCCAGGCAGTGGATCATATTAAGGTAACGTTATATAGGTGGAATTTTGGGTAAGACATCTAAACGGCCCCGCCTTTACTATGAGTGGTGTGTGGATTCGTTTTTGTGCTTATCTAGGTTGTCGGTTTTGTGGTTGTGAGAGCTCTTGTTTGGTTTATCTTGGATTTAACTGTTTTGTAAGCTATTGGGGTGTGTTGTTTTGTTTTTCATCTATATATAGTAAAAATTTTCTGTTAAACAGAAGAGGACAAAACCCTTTTTCAGTATATATTTTTCCTTCTGGTACAATCACATATATATATATGCAAGGGGTTACACTATATCCACTCCTATACAGCTATGACCAATCTATATAAAGAAACAAAATAAATCAGAATTGACCGAGATATGGGATACTGCTACATTACATGGATTTACAATATAATGCAGTAGCAGATTTACTCCTTAAACTTAGCTAATTACAGCTCATGCCAACACTCCCCCTCAAGTTGGAGCATAGATGTCTTTGATGCCCAACTTGTCTAATGAGTTGTGGAATACTGTGCTTGATACAGCCTTTGTCAACATATCAGCAAGTTGGTCTTCTGATTGAACAAAAGGAAATCTGATAACTTTCTCCTCCAAATTCTGTTTGATAAAATGTCTATCTATCTCGACATGTTTAGTACGGTCATGTTGAACCGGATTGTGTGCAATTTCGATCGCAGCCTTATTATCACAGAACAGATTCATCTCTGTTTTTGGTCCGCATCCAATTTCAGTTAATAATCTTCTCACCCATAATAACTCACATAGTCCTTTAGTCATTCCCCGGAATTCTGCTTCAGCACTAGATAAAGCTACAACTTTCTGCTTCTTGCTTCTCCATGTTACTAGATTACCTCCAACAAAGGTGAAATATCCCGATGTAGATTTTCTATCAGACAAGGATCCAGCCCAATCTGCATCCGTATAGCCTTCTACATTTAGATGATTATTTCTTGAGAACATAAGTCCTCTCCCTGGAGCAGACTTTAGATAGCGAAGTATTCTGATTACAGCTTCCATATGCCTTTCACTTGGATTCTGCATGTAGTGACTTACACTACTAACTGCATAAGCAATGTCTGGGCGGGTATGTGACAAATAGATTAACTTACCGACTAGTTTCTGGTATTTCTCTTTATTAGTCGGCACTTGATCACCCTTTCTGTCAAGCTTCTGGTTTTGCTCAGTTGGTGTACCTACTGGTTTACAATCAAGCATTCCCACTTCAGATAATAGATCCAACACATACTTTCTCTGAGAAATGAAAATACCTTCACAGGATCTAGCAACTTCTATCCCTAGGAAGTATTTCAGTCATCCTAGATTTTTCATCTCGAACTCAGTACTCAATTGCGTTTGAATCTTGGCAATCTCTTCAGCATCATTCCCTGTAATAATCATATCATCTACATAGATAATGAGAGCAGTTACCTTTCCATCATGATGTTTCAGAAAAAGAGTATGATCACCATTGCTCTGTTTGTATCCATATTTTTTCATTGCAAGGCTGAATCGTCCAAACCATGCACGTGGTGACTACTTTAGACCATATAAAGCTTGTTGTAATTTTCATACTTGTTTACCTCCTGAAGAGACAACATACCCTGGTGGGATGTCCATGTAAACTTCTTCCTCAAGATCTCCATGAAGGAAGGCGTTCTTTACATCAAATTGGTGCAATGGCCAGTTTAAGTTTGCAGCTAGAGATAGTAGGATTCTCACGGTGTTTAACTTTGCTACTGGTGAGAAAGTCTCCTGATAGTTTATACCATGCGTTTGGGTATAACCTTTTGCCACCAATCGTGCTTTGTATCTTTCTATGGACCCATCTGCTTTGTGTTTAAGGGAAAACACCCATTTGCAGCCTACTATCTTCTTCCCTCTGGGTAAAGCAACTAATCTCCAAGTGTTATTTTTTTTCAAGGCTCCCATCTCTTCTTGGACTGCTCGTGACCAATTTGGGTCTGATAAAGCTTCCTGAATTCCTGTCGGGACATGATAAGATGACATCTTATGAACAAAACTCTTTAGTGATTTAGATAACCTTTGAGTTGTCACATAGTTGGCAATTGGGTACTTGGAACCTGTCTTATTAATCTCCGGAGAGTATCGGTTTGGGGGCTTACCCCTGTTATGCCTAAAAGGTAGCTTGTACCCATTAGTGATATCAGAATTATCATCTAAAGATGGTTCAGAAGAACTTACCTCGTGGACATCCTTAGGAGAATCATCATCTGGTACGTTAAAGAGAGGGGCAGCATTCATTGTTTCATCAAGATCTGCTTCATTAACTTGAAGGGGACACCTTTCTGTACTGTTCTGAGCAAGAGGACACGTTTCGGTGCTGTTCTGAGCATTATCAACATGAGCAGAATTATTTGTTCCTCCTCTTATATCTGTCGTATCCATAGTATCTTTCCCATGCTCAATTATTCCAATTGGAGTGTCCACATTTTCAGTCACATTGTCCCACCATTTCAGGTCTTCATTCCAAGTCAACCCCTGAAGATCTGAAGTGGTGATTGAAGAGGAGAAATATGGTTCAGATTCTAAGAATGTAGCATCCATTGTAGTGTAATGACGCTTTCCAATCGGATCATAACAGCGATACCCTTTAGTGTGAGTGGTATAACCCAAAAAAACACACCGAATAGCACATGGGTCAAGTTTGCTCCGCTGGTGTTTGTGCAAATGAACAAATACTACACAACCAAAAATTCGAGGAGGAATGACACATCTAGAAGGTAAGGTAAAATGACCTGCAAGAGCCTGAAGCGGGGTGGTAAAATTCAATGCCTTAGCAGGCATTCGGTTGAGTTGATGAACTGATGTGCTCACTGCATCCTCCCAATATTTGTTGGGTACATGAGAGCCAATTAATAAGGCTCTAGTTGTTTCGAGAATATGTTTGTTCTTCCGTTCGGCTACTCCATTTTGTAGTGGAGTGTGTGGGCACGACGTCTCGTGGATGAGACCGTGAGTTTGTAAGTACATTTGGAACTGATGATTCACAAACTCTCCCCCATTGTCAGATCTAACTGTTCGAACACTAGCTGAGAACTGGGTCTTGATCATAGCATGGAAGGCACAAAACACAGAGAAAACATCATTTTTGTGCTTTAAAAAATATTGCCAAGTCATCCTGGTGCAGTCATCGATAAATGTCACAAACCATCAAGTTCCTGATATGGTGGTGACAGGGGATGGGCCCCAAACATCAGTGTGTATTAAGGCAAAAGGAATGTCACTTTTATTGAAATTAACTGGAAAAGATACACGATGACTTTTAGCCAGGATACATGTTTCACAATGTAATTCAGATTGATCAACATCAGAGAATAAATGTGGAAGCACGTGTTTCATGTATCCATATGAAGGATGACCCATACGACAGTGCCATAGTTTGAGTAGTCTCTGTTTTGGCCCGTGACATTTTTGTACAGCATTGACTCTGCTTGAATTAAAATCATCCACATAATAGAGACCCCCTCTCTTAGTACCACGCCCGATGATTTCCTTGGTGAGGATGTCCTGAAAAAGGCAAAAATTTGGATACATTAGAGCTACACAATTCAGTTCAGCAGTTGCCTGTCCAACTGACAAAATTTTATTTGAAAGCGAAGGCACTAATAATGTATTAGATAGAGAAATAGAACTAGAGAGTTCTACTATTCCAGCCCCTGCAACCGGATATGATACGCCGTTAGCATTAGTAATATGGGTTTGCCTTGGTGTAGTGGTGTTAGTGAAGTCATTTGAGCAATATGTCATGTGGTCTGTTGCCCTTGAGTCCACTAACCACCCTTCATCTCGGGCATTTGCGGATGATAATAGGACAACACTTTGGTTACCTTGGTCAGAGATTGGACATATTGATTCATTTTCATGCCCGACCAGAGAAATGAGAGATAGTTGAGGTTCAGCCATCACTATCGCCGCTCGCCCCGAGCTACCTGCACTGTCTTTGGATTTCTTTGTCTTCAACTCATTCCACCAATCAGGATAACCATGTAATTTAAAGCATGTATCCCGAGTATGTTTCTTATTCCCGCAGTGAGTGCAACCTTCCCCATTTGTAGCTGTCCCTTTGTTCTTAGTATTCCATTTTCCTCCAGATGAATGGACAGGTCCGTGCCCATCTTTTGTCAGTTGGAGGGTGCTCAAAGGTTGCATTGAGCCCCCACCGCCCTTGGTTGCTATGACCGCAGATATTCCATCTGTCAAGCCTCTAAGCATTACGGTCTGGCGAATATCCTCTCTGCGGACATGTGCATAAGCCTGCTCAATAGTTGGAAAAGGGGTGATCTGCAACACATCACTGCGAATTTTGTCAAGTTTGTCATCAAGGCCATCCAAAAAGGTGTAGACACGATCTTCCTGCAAAAAAGAGTTATACTTCTGTATATCTCCAGCACAGTTCATGGGGTTTGGACGTCTGAAATCAATTTCCCTCCACAAACCTTGGAGAGTGTTATAATACAACTCAATGGAACCACCTGCCTGCTTGGTGCTGTTGACACGTTTCTTCAATGCAAACACTTGAGAAGTATCAGATCCATCAAAGTATGTAATAGAGATGGAGTCCCATACCTGTTTGGCTGTTTGAAATCGAATGAAGTTGCCGATTAAATTGGGTTCGATCGAATTGATCAACCAGCCTTTGACGATGGCATTCTCGGTCCTCCATTGTCGAAAAACTGGGTCGGTGGATGTTGGCTGAGGAGTATCGCCAGTGATATAACCTAGCTTATCTTTCCTGGAGATATACATCTCCATTATCTGAGAGCACAACGCATAGTTGGTCCCATCAAGTTTCACTCCAATCGATGCAACAGAGTTGTCCCGAATTTCTGTTTGGAGTGAGGTCTGGTTCTGGGTTATAACTTGGGTCATCTTCAAAGCCAAGGTATCGGCGAAGTCCGCCGACAAATCGTTGACCTTGCGTGGTGTTTCCTTGGGCGGTGAATGATCTTCCAGATCGCTGTCATGGGCCATAGGAACCGCTTCAGGAAAAAAAACAATATTTGTCTAGGATCGTTGCTTTGATACCATGTTAAACAGAAGAGGACAAAACCCTTTTTCAGTATATAGTTTTCCTTCTGGTACAATCACATATATATATGCAAGGGGTTACACTATATCCGCTCCTATACAGCTATGACCAATCTATATAAAGAAACAAAATAAATCAGAATTGACCGAGATATGGGATACTGCTACATTACAGGGATTTACAATATAATGCAGTAGCAGATTTACTCCTTAAACTTAGCTAATTACAGCTCATGCCAACATTTTCTTCACTTATACGTATCAGATTAGAGTACTACTTGTACTTCCATCCAGTGTAATTAAACTCAGACCGGTCATCAACTCGATCGGGGTACTGGGTCAATGGGTCACTGTGTGGGCAAGTGGATCACTTATTGAACCACACGAACCGATTACATATATATCAATTAAAAAAAAAATTGTCCACCGTGGATATACTAAAAGGTGCATTTGGCACGGTGGGAAAGGCCTTGTTTACAATGCTAATGACATGGTTCAATCCCAACTGGTGCCATTTTGCGAATTTGAATTTTCTAATGCAGGTGGACCCTTTCTAACATTTCAAACGAGTCAGACTCCAAATTAACCTCTGAGTTGCCCGAGTCTACCAGTTCAAAGCTGAGCTAATGACGTCGTCATGCCCGGGTCATAAGCACAACTGATTGAAAAGGAAGACCGGACCGGTCCTGTGTCGGGTTCCCGGTCAAATCGGTCAGATCGAACAATCCGGTTCGAGTTTAATTCGTCTATAATATATTCTCTTTTTCAAGGAAAAAAAATCCCTAATCGACCCAAAATGTTTTGTTGACTTTTGGCAGAAATGACGGTTGGCTGACCATGGTGCCATTTCGTGATACGATGTTTGTGATACGATGGAAATGCCTCGTATGTTAATCATTTCTATAACAATGGCAATACAAGCTCCCAGATTACTGTTAAAGAAACTTATTTTGTAACAGATTTAAGGTACGTAAGCAGAAATGTTTTATCATATATAGGTTGGAAATATTCTTCGATACACAATGTGAATGCGTGATTAAACATATCTATTATCTATTTAAAAAACTTAACTACGCTAATATCAAATGTCAAAAGCTCGTTGACCTACTGAAAACTAATTTCCTGCTAAAAACAAGTTTCTCTCCAAAAGTCCAATTCTCTCAGATTCTCATGCCACATTGGTTTTTTTTTAAAGATCCGTGCAAAAGCACGGGTACACTGCTACTGGTTATTATCTATAAAATGATCTACAAATTTCTATAATGTGACTTCGTCTCTTGCTTGTTCTCTTCCTAGCTCGTTTCAGTTTAGAACAAAACCAATTTTATAGGAGTTTTCGCACCCTTGATTATAAATCTATTAGTTAATGATGGGTTGAAATTATATACCACATATGTTCAATTGAAGGAAGAAAAAACAGGGAAACAAATATATTAAAACTGTGTAGTATTCAATTGCAGTAATTACGTATCATCAATACTCCTACCTTAACTACGTGTAGCCTCATCCATAAATTTAATTGAATGGGCGTGTTGTTAAGAAGAATAACGACATTGACATGTATACTTCGGTTACCTTCTTCACGGGGAAAAAGAACAAGTGACAGTTGCTGCAAAGCCAAATTAAAGTAGAGAATGTTCTGCATGAAATCTCACTATACAAATGCCCTGGCAGTGAGGGCACTGCACATATAAATTCTAAAGGTTGTTGTCGTGTATGTGTTGGCCACTAGTTTCATATGTTTAGTATCTGAAAACCCCGTACCCTCTTCACATCCGTAAAATGTAAAAACATCGTGCAACCCCCTAGCCCTTTCTTTTTCCCTTGTCAACTCAGAAGTCCGAACATTTAATTGTTTTGGACCAAATGTTATGAAACAGACCTATTGATGTAGTTATTCTTAATATAACTATGATCTAGGAAAGGGCAAAAGGGGTCGGAAGGAATCACCCCACCATTCACAAGTTTCTTCAGTTCTAGGTTTCTTTTTCCGCTGCGTCAAAAAAAGGTTCCCTTTTTCGGCGGAGGCGCATTCTATGGTTGTCATTTATGAACCAGTGTGTCAACACCAGTGCGAAAAACTGTTTTAAAATCGGGGATTTAAAATGGGATCTCATCGCAACCGATTTTAAAGCTAACACGGTGGCATTTTTGTAAATAGCAGGTGATGGGAAAAACTTGTTAAATCAGTTATCATAACAACCGATTTAAAAAGTACATGAAAATCAACTTTTTAAATCGGTTGTCATGTTAACAGATTTAAAAGGCTTACATTTTAAATCAGTTAACCTGATAACCAATTTAAAAAGCCTAAACCCTTTTTTAGTTTTCGCTCACATACAGTTTCTTCACTCTTTCTCTCTGCAAACAGTACAGTGTCTCCCTCTCCTCTCGCAACCTTTGCCGCACCTCTCTCTCTCCTTCACCTCCCTCTCTCGTTCATCAGCGCCTCCGGTCACCGTCTCGCAACCTCCCTCTCCTCTTGCAACCTCTGGTCACCGTCGCAGTCCGCCACGGTCTCGCACGTGTCTCAGTCTGCCACTGTCTCTCACGGTCTCTCACGCGTCTCAGTCTGCCATGGTCTCGTTTTTGTGTGATTTTCAATAGGTAAGCCTCAATGAATCTTCATGGATACTTAGTATTTAGTCTTAATCTTTCAATTTTTTATATATGTTATCGATATTATGTGATGGGTTAGAGAACTTCCACCATTGTTGAGTCTTGAAATGCTTCATAGTTGGAACCCTTTGAGTTGTGCTTGAATGGGTGAAGTTATGCTAAAATCATGAAATTATAGGCTATTTGAAGTTGTTTTCATGTTTATTTGTGAATGGGTGTTGTTAAGAGTCCACCATTTTTGTGCTCTTGAAGCTTAAAGCTTGAAAAAACGAATAAAATTATTCTTTTTTGTTTTTTCCTTAGGAGATGAATTTAATGGTGGATTCACGTGGTTTAGTGCTCTTTGTTGTTGATTTTGCCATTAATTTGTAACTTCCTGAAGACTTCTTAGTGCTTTATTGAAATGCAAAGTGGTTTGTCGAAGTCCTTGAAACTAAGAAGTGATGGTTCTTTATGGTTGTTGACTGTGTGTGAGATAATGGTACAACAAGTATATGATTGAAATTTTAAGATGTCTAGATTTCCTATATTTACCTTACACTAGTGTAGCTATATATTTCCATTTTGGTATACTTAGGGATTGTCAGAATTCGGATGGTTTTGGGTGTTCTACTTTAGCCTTCTGACACGTCAAGTAGGCATACACGAATTCAGCCACTTCATTTTTCATTCCAAGCCACCAAAATATTCTTTTGAGATCTTGTACATCTTTGTGGCTCCAGGGTGTACACCCAAACTACTTCTATGCCCTTCCTCTAAAATCATCATCCTAAGCTCTAGATCCTTAGCTACACATATCTGATTGGAATCTCAAAATTCTGTCACTTCCTTCCTTGAAACCTATCTATCTCCCTTGGGCTATCAGTTCCCTCTGGTCTGTCAGGTGTTGATCAGTCTTCTGGCTCTCTCTAATCTGATCTAGCAATCCACTAGTGATCGTTAACATTCCAAGCTTGACACTATGGAGACCAACGTCACAAACTAAGCTCAAGTCTCTAAATTCTTCTATCAAACTCATCTCTCCAACCATGATAGCTGAAAGTTCAAAGATTTCCTACTCAAGGAATCAGCCACTACGTTGGCTTTGCCCGGATGGTAACTCAAGCCAAAATTGTAATCCTTAAGAAACTCTATCCACCTCCGTTGTCTCATGTTCAATTCCTTCTGGTCAAAAAGGTACTTAAGACTCTTATGATCACTAAACACATTAAATCTAGATTTATAAAGGTAATGCCTCCAAATCTTCAACATAAAAACTACAGCTGCCAACTTTACATCATGAGTGGAGTAATTACTTTCATGAGTTTTCAACTACCTAGATGCATAAGCCACTACTTGTCCATTTTGCATATAATAACACCTCCTAGTCCTAAGTTAGATGCATCACAATAAACTTTAAAAGGCTCACTCGGGTTAGGTAGTACTAAAACTGGAGCAGCAGTCAACCTCTTCTTCAATTCCTGAAATCCATTCTCGCACTTAGTATCCCTCCCAAAAGCTTGACCCTTACAAGTCAATTTGGTCAAAGGCAAAGCTAACTTAGAGAATCCTTCTTTGAATCTACGGTAATAATCAGCTAAACCCAAAAAGCTTCTAATCTTGGTCATTGACTTTAGGGCTTCCCATTATAACATATTCTCCACCTAGATGGATCTATGGCTATTCCTCCCTTAGAATCACATTGAACGTGATTAGAAATACAAGAAAGGGGAGCTTGAATTGTGTTTTAGAAATATTTTTGAAGTACATGATTTTGAAAACCTTTTCAAACAACTTTAAAATGAAAATGAATTTAAAGACAATAAAGGATAAGAGAAGAAAATAGCACACAGCGATTTATACTAGTTCACTACCACTTGTTAGCTACGTCTAGTCCCTTCACCATTTTGAAGGATTTTTCCACTATAATCAACTTATTACAATCTTAAGCGCATATTACTGCCAAAACTTGCCTATACTCCCAACTTCTCAAAACAACTTAGTACAGTCAAGCCTTTAAGAAACTATAGCCACTACTGGGCTTAATATAAAAGTGATTTCAAATGGTTTTCAAATAAACAAACTCTCAATATGAGACAATAAATAATGAAAGCTTAAGCTAAGTGATAACTCTTAGAAATAAGAGTTATCTAACTCTTTTTAAGCTTAATTATGCAAGTCCTAAAGTGTTTTAATAAACAAAAATATGTTTTTAATTTAGTTTCAGGTAATTTAATGGAAAAATGTGCATTTGTTGATTATGGCACTCAAAGTGCCATTTTGTTGGTATTTGATGAAGTTTTGAAGTGTGCAGGGAAAATTCAAATGTTGTAGAACATGTTGTAGCATTTGCTGCAGCATCTGGGTAGAATTACAACAGAAATGCAGAATTTTGATGTTAAAGCTTAAAATCGAGTGACGTGGATGTAGCAAGATCAAACAAGATAACAGAGGATCGCAAAGACGCAGAGCAGTTTCTATTGCTTTTGGACAACTGCCCTTTTTTTTGGGCCTTTTAATTAATGAGCGCTGACCAAAATAAGAGACCCACATGCTGAAAAACAAGGGAGAACCCTCGAAAAAAGAAATCCAAACTCTCTACCCATTTTTCCACCATTGTTGACTGGTTTTGAAGCTTGAAGCAAAATATTTACATGGGGACATCTCACAATAGTTTTACAAAGCTTAGGCAAGAAGGATCTTCCATGCTTGGGAAAGACTTTAGTTATTTCTTGACCTTAGCTCTTGTTTTACTTTCCTTCCCCTTGTATTTTCTTTATTCAATTTCCACAACCCGAAAAACCATGTTCATTTTTCTGTTTTGTGTTTTTAAGCTCATCATGAGCTAAACTCTCTAAGCTAGGGAACTATGAAGTTTTAAGGATTGTATGGGTCTTGTTTATGTTATGGTTATGTGAATGCATTTTTATTCAAGTTGATTTTTCTGTTTACATCTTTTATGAAAAGCTTGATCTCCTTGACTTAAATGCAAGCTCACTAATATTTGAAGAGTTAGTGAGTTGAACTACTTGAATAATATGGACTAAGTTGATTAATTGGAAAATTAATTATTGTTGGGTAAAAGAGGAATATTTGCCCAAGTCCATAGGGTAGCTGATTCATTTTAATTGGAAGTGAGAGTAGCTAATGTGAAATTAGGGATAAGATTAACTTAGTGAATCTCATCTTAAAAGTGAATGGAATAAAACACATTATATTTGAACTCTGGACCCAAATGCTGTAGCATACACCAGAGCATACCTGACCTGTACATGAATTTCAATGGATTAGATTTCCCTAACTGTTTTTACCCTCTGTTTTTACCTCAATTCCTCTGATATTTTACTGCATTATTCACCTTCAAATTGTCACTAAATCAATCTTTTTTATATGTTACTTGTTACCATATTTGTCACTAGCTAAATTAACCCAAATTGAGAGGAATATTAATTAACCGTGTTCAATCTCCGTGGGAACGATTTTTTATCACTTTACTACTTTTTTGACTGTGTATACTTGCACATTATACGCATAACAAGTTTTTGACGCCGTTGCCAGAGATTGAAAGTGTTAATTTTTATTGAATTTCAATTGTGTTAATTTGGTTAGAGCTTACAAATCCAAAACTCAAAATTTGGTAACAAAATGTCAAATCTCAACAATTCAAAATAAGGAACTTCAAGCAACTAAAGAAATAATAGGTCGTCATACTAACCACATTCTTCGGCATTTGCAGCATTTGTCACAAACATAGGGACAAATAAAAACACAAGCAGAAAAAGGGGATGAGTCCATTGTAGCAGTGTTGTATTGGTATTAAAAGAAATAGAAAAATACAAACATACATAAATATACATATACAAGCACAACTACAACAACTCGTTAATCACAAAGTCAAATGTGTCCTTGTCAAAGGACAATGCAAATCACTACGTCATCACTTCAGATGCATGTGGATCCATCTACTACTCCGGAAAGTTTGATTAGGAGGACGTGTTCGGTTTTTTGAAGGAATACATTGCAATGGTGAACAATTCATTGCCGCACACTCTCAACTAATCTTGAGAATGTTTGATGACGGTCACAGTAGCTAAGTCTGATAAGTGACCCCCAGCTCAAGGCACGAAACTTATAACATCCCAATTTTTAAGAAAAATTGTTTTAGCAATAAAATGCCGAATACTTGAAGGTAAGTCGTAGAGACTGATCACCTCAATGATTTATTGAGAGTACGAGGAATTGTTTTGATTTATTTTAAATAATTGATTTATTTTAGATAATTATTATTTATGATGTCAATTCAAATTAATAGACAGCGTAGATGTATGCTGCTTTTAATATGAATTCATCGACAAAGTCTTTTTGTAAGTTTATTGTTTGATGCGGTAACACATATTTTTGTTGACTAAGAAAGTGGTTGAATTAAATCAAGATAAAATTAAATTTGAGAATTTATATTTAACATTAATTCATGAATCAAAAATCGTCGAAATATTCTAATAGAGTTTCGCCGTATTTTGAATCGCTGGGTAATTTTTATCCGCAATAAAATTTGAAACGAATTCCGATACAGATGAAAATAGAATCATAACTTGTTGTGATATTGTTTGAGTGTTTTATATTGTTTTTATAATTTATAGATAATTTAGGGGCGAGCAAACTATCGCTAACGCGATTACTCGACGCCGTGATTTTGGGACGCCGAGACTCGTTTGACCATGAGTCATAATTTTGACTAAGAGTTGGTAAGGAGAGTATGGGGTATTATTAGGTGTCACACTTTTAGTGGATTAAAATCAAATATCTCACCTAATGTTCTCATAAAGTATGGCTTATTTCCGTAAATCATGGAGAAACCATGCATTTGTCTCATGATCAAAAATTTTCTATCGTTTCTCCTTAAAGAAAACCGTAGCCCCTCCCTCTTTTCAATACTCCATTTCATTTCTTCTTCTTTTCTTAAGTTACTAAGTGTTGGTAACATGAGAGCAAAATTCTTTTCTCTTCTTTTCCTTGTGATCTAGCCGTGAGCTATAACCAAGGAACACCACCATCCCTTTCATCATTTCTTCCTCATTTTGGTGCTGAATCCTTGTGCAATTGGGTAAGGTTTTGAAACAAGTTTTTCTCCTCTTCCTTTAGTCTCCAAAACCGTGGCCATGCATGTGAGTTTTTGGTGATGATCTCTTGATTTTTCTTGCTTATTTCTTCAAGCTGTGAATACATGCCTTGACAGGATGATTTTGATGATTGACAAAAGGGAGCTTTGCAAATAGTCAACCGTGCAAAAAGTGGAAAAGAATACCAAGACGCGTATCAAGAATGATTGTTTCTCAAGTCTTTGGGTTCTGGGTATTTATTTATCTTTATTAAGACAATTTGTAAGTAGTAATAAAAAGCTCTCAATTAAAATTAAATCACACACGCACAAAATATTTTGACATGCATATCTCGTGTCGGATGTCGAGCTGAGGAAGTCGTATGTCGAGCTGAGGAGGAAGTCGCGTGTCGAGCTCTGAGGAAAACGGATGTCGAGCTCTGAAGGAAGTCGAGTGTCGAGCTCGAGGAAAAGCGGATGTCGAGTGAGGAGGAAGTCGGATGTTGAGCTCGAGGAAATCGGATGTCGGTGAGGAGGAAGTCGGATGTTGAGCTCGAGGAAGTCGTATGTCGAATCGAGGAGGAGGTCGCGTGATGAGTGATGATCCTTATCGAGTGATGAGGTCGCGTCGAGGTCTTGTGTCGAGTGATGAGGTCGCCATCGAGCTATGAGGACCGAGCTGATGAGGAGGTCGTATGCAGAGTCGCTCGTGAGGTCGTATGCAGAGCTGTGTCGAGGTCCTTTTGCCGAGCTGTTCAGAGGTCGTCTGTCGAGCTATGTCGAGGTCGTCTGTCGAGCTGTGTGGCGAGGTCGTCTGCCGAGCTGTCTTCAGAGGTCGTATGCCGAGCCGTCTCCGTGTTTTCAACGCAACGGACAAATTCCAACGGACAAATCTTTTTAAATCTTTGCGACAAATCCTTTTAATAACCACCCTGCAACGGTCAAACCTTCCAACGGACAAATCAAAACTCAACGGGCAAACGCTCCTCGGTCGGTCTATAAATAAACAACGCTGTGCTCTTTCTTAAACACGAAAATACAACAACGCAAAGTGCTTAATTTTTGTGCCAAAAACTCACAAATATTTTTCATCACTCACACTTATTTGAGCACAATTTTACGAGAGTCTTTTATTCTACAAAATTTGAGTTGTATTATTTGAGCTTCAATTTGTTATATCCGCACTATTGAGTGTATCTTTTTCGTCTCATTTTATTTGTGAAAATCATTTATTTTTGGGTAGGAATCCCAAGGTGTTCATAGAGAGGTGATATCTCTTGAACGTATTGCTCAGTTTAGAGTTGTAAAGGTTTCTAGCTGAACCTGATTTAAAAGCTAGTGTTTTAGTGAAAATCCCATAGTGGTTTGCTTTGGGAGACGGGGCGTAGGCCACGAGGGGTGTTTGGTGGCGAACTGTATAAATTCTGCGTGCTCTTCTTTGCTCTCTGTCTCTTTATCATTCAAGCACTTTATTTATTTTTGTTCTTTATTTATTATTCGGTCATTTATTTTCTGTAATTTTTTTATATAAGCACCGCTATCACAATTCACCCCCTCTTGTGTTTGAAGTCAATTGGTAACAATTGGCATCAGAGCTAGAATCTTGTATAAAGGACTTAACCGTCTCAAGAGAATGACTTCAAACAATTACGAGGGAACTTCCATGAACAGACCCCCATTTTTCAATGGTGAGGGGTATGGTTATTGGAAGGATAGAATGCAAATCTTTCTTGAGGGTGTTGATCTTGATATTTGGGATGCTGTGGAAAATGGTCCATTTGTCCCCACTCAATCAATTAATGATGCAGTGGTAGACAAACCAAGATCACTTTGGACAAACCAAGATCTATAGGGTCTCAAATTGCAAGACTGCTAAAGAAATGTGGGACACCCTTCTATTGACCCATGAAGGTACTACCGAGGCCAACTTATGTCTCATGGCAAAACACGAGGAGGATGAGGTGTGCTTGAAAGCCAAGGACTTAAATTGGTATCTTGATAGCGGCTGTTCAAAGCACATGACAGGAGACAAAAGCAAGTTCTCCTCATTGGTACCTAAGAATAGTGGTTATGTCCGGTATGGTGACAACAACAAAGGTAAAATTCTTGGGATTGGTACTATTGGTAAGAGTCCTAATCCCATTATAGAGAATGTCTTGTATGTGGAAGGTTTGAAACATAACTTGCTAAGTATTAGTCAACTTTCTGACAAAGGCAATAATGTTATATTTGATTCTTCAAAATGCATGGTCGTAAATTCTTTTTAATAAAAATGCAGTTTTACGTTGGATCTAGAATTGGAAATATCTATATGGTTAATTTAGATGAACTACCTTCAAATGATGCATCTTTGTCTTTTTAGTAAAGAGAATGAATCTTGGCTATGGCATAGAAGAATGGCTCATATTCACATGGATCATCTTAATAAATTGGTTCGTAAAGACTTAGTAATTGGCTTACCAAAGCTTCGTTTTGAAAAAGATAAACTTTGTGATGCACGTCAAAAAGGAAAACAAGTAAAGGCATCTTTCAAATCTAAAAATATTGTTTCTACAAACGGGCCTTTACAACTTTTACATATGGATTTATTTGGCCCTTCTAGAACTAAAAGCTTTGGTGGCAATTACTATGCTCTTGTTATTGTGGACGACTATTCTCGCTATACATGGACTTTATTTATTTCTCACAAAAATGATGCTTTTAATGCTTTTCGAAAACTTGCAAAGGTTATACAAAATGAGAAGGGACTTAACATTGCTTCCATTCGAAGTGATCATGGTGGGGAATTTGAGAATGAAGCATTTGAAGCATTTTGCATAGAAAATGGCATCGATCACAACTTTTCTGCTCCAAGGACACCGCAACAAAATGGAGTGGTTGAAAGGAAAAATCGGTCTCTTGAAGAGCTAGCGAGGACGATGCTCAATGAGACTAACCTTCCTAAGTACTTTTGGGCAGACGCCGTGAGCACCGCTTGCTATGTGATGAATAGAGTTCTTATAAGGCCGATCCTTAAGCAAACACCGTATGAACTCTACAAAGGAAGGAAGCCCAACATTTCCCACCTTCACGTTTTCGGATGCAAGTGTTTTGTCCTAAACAATGAAGTATTTGGAGATACCTATTTAGAGGAACAAGAGAGATCAAAAGTTCAAAAGGAGGATCAAGAGTCCTTGCCTCAACCCTCTCAAGAACTCTCTCACTCAAATCTTCCAAAGGAATGGAGAGTCTCAAAGAACCATCCTCTTGACAACATAATAGGTGATATCTCAAAAGGGGTAACGACTCGAAACTCTCTTAATCATGCATGTCATCATATGGCCTTTGTCTCTCAAATTGAACCAAATGACGTCAATGAAGCCATCTTTGATGAGTATTGGACCCTTGCTATGCAAGAGGAATTAAATCAATTTGAGAGAAATGATGTTTGGGAACTTGTCCCTAGGCCTAAAGATCACCTAGTCATTGGGACCAAATGGGTCTTTCGCAACAAGCTTGATGAAAACGGTATCATTGTTAGAAATAAAGCTAGACTTGTTGCAAAAGGCTATAATCAACAAGAGGGCATAGATTTTGATGAAACCTATGCACCCGTGGCTAGATTAGAAGCTATTCGCATACTTCTCGCATTTGCATGCATCATGGATTTTAAACTTTTTCAAATGGATGTTAAGAGTGCATTTCTAAATGGTTTTATTCAAGAAGAAGTATATGTTGATCAACCCCCCGGTTTTGAAAATTTTGAATTTCCAAATCATGTTTTCAAATTGAAAAAGGCTTTATATGGTTTAAAACAAGCTTCGAGAGCTTGGTACGAGAGGTTGAGCAAATATTTACTTGAAAAAGGTTTTGAAAGAGGAAAAGTTGATACCACTCTTTTCATTAAACACAAAAATCATGACATTTTACTTGTTCAAATTTATGTTGACGATATCATCTTTGGTGCTACTAATGAGTCTTTGTGTGAAGATTTTTCCAAAATCATGCAAAGTGAGTTTGAAATGTCCATGATGGGAGAGCTCAACTACTTCCTTGGTCTTCAAATCAAACAAACAAAAGAAGGAATTTTTATAAATCAATCCAAATATTGCAAGGAGTTGCTTAAAAGATTTGGAATGAGCAACGCCAAAGAAATCTCAACTCCCATGAGCACATCATGCTATCTTGACAAAGATGAAGGTGGTAAGTCGGTCGAAGTAAGTAAGTATAGAGGTATGATAGGATCTCTTCTCTATCTCACTGCTAGTCGTCCGGATATTATGTCTAGTGTTTGTATGTGTGCACGTTTTCAAGCAAATCCTAAGGAATCACATCTCTTAGCGGTAAACGCATCATGAGATATCTCACCGCACACAAACCATGGGTTTATGGTACCCCAAAGGTCTTGTGCACACTTATTGGGTACTCGGATTCTGATTTTGCGGGTTGCAAAATGGACCGAAAAAGCACTAGTGAGACATGTCACTTACTTGGGAATGCCTTGGTCTCATGGCATAGTAAGAAACAAGCCAGTGTGGCTTTGTCCACTGCTGAAGCGGAATACGTTGCAGCAGGCAGTTGTTGTGCACAAATTATTTGGATGAAACAACAGTTGAATGATTATGGGATTAATTTGAAAACTGTTCCAATAAAGTGTGACAATACTAGTGCCATAAACCTCACTAAAAATCCGGTTTATCACTCTCGGACTAAACACATAGAGATTAGGCACCATTTTATTAGAGATCATGTTCAAAAAGGAGATTGTGTGATTGAGTTTGTGGAAACATCTAAACAACTCGCAGATATTTTTACTAAACCTTTGCCTAAGGAAACTTTCTTTTTTATTAGAACTGAATTGGGAATTTTAGACCAATCATGCATTGAGTATTTGCTGTGATTGCATTTTCTTTTGAATAAATTCTAACTTGGCGTTTGAGTGTGCTAACGAGTTTATGCAGTCTTTTCCCCTTCCATTTTCTTTAAATGCGGAATAATGAGTGGGTAGCGCATTTGTCTTATGCAACTAGCTAATCATGTCCAACCAAATTTCATCTGTCACACACCAAGCTTGGTATCACGTAACTATCAAAATATGCTTGTTTAATCCTGAATATATGCCTTGCTTTATTTGTCTTTCCGCTTTTGATGTTGCCAAAAGGGGGAGAGTTACATGAATGCATGATTCAGGGGGAGTGATCTTTTAAGTATTGCCTATTGTGAGGGGGAGTTTTTCTAAATATTGTGCTTAAACTCTGATATCTTTTATTGAAAAACCATGCTTATATCTCATTGCTATATCATGATTATATTTTACTAAATTCCCTTAATGAGATGTTTGTCATCATCAAAAAGGGGGAGTCTGTGAATACATGCCTTGACAGGATGATTTTGATGATTGACAAAAGGGAGCTTTGCAAATAGTCAACCGTGCAAAAAGTGGAAAAGAATACCAAGACGCGTATCAAGAATGATTGTTTCTCAAGTCTTTGGGTTCTGGGTATTTATTTATCTTTATTAAGACAATTTGTAAGTAGTAATAAAAAGCTCTCAATTAAAATTAAATCACACACGCACAAAATATTTTGACATGCATATCTCGTGTCGGATGTCGAGCTGAGGAAGTCGTATGTCGAGCTGAGGAGGAAGTCGCGTGTCGAGCTCTGAGGAAAACGGATGTCGAGCTCTGAAGGAAGTCGAGTGTCGAGCTCTGAGGAAAACGGATGTCGAGCTGAGGAGGAAGTCGGATGTTGAGCTCTGAGGAAATCGGATGTCGAGCTGAGGAGGAAGTCGGATGTTGAGCTCTGAGGAAGTCGTATGTCGAACTGAGGAGGAGGTCGCGTGATGAGCTGATGATCCTTGTCGAGCTGATGAGGTCGCGTACCGAGGTCTTGTGTCGAGCTGATGAGGTCGCTTACCGAGCTATGAGGACCGAGCTGATGAGGAGGTCGTATGCAGAGCTGTTCAGAGGTCGTATGCAGAGCTGTGTCGAGGTCCTTTTGCCGAGCTGTTCAGAGGTCGTCTGTCGAGCTATGTCGAGGTCGTCTGTCGAGCTGTGTAACGAGGTCGTCTGCCGAGCTGTCTTCAGAGGTCGTATGCCGAGCCGTCTCCGTGTTTTCAACGCAACGGACAAATTCCAACGGACAAATCTTTTTTTAAATGCTGCGACAAATCCTTTTAATAATCATCCTGCAACGGTCAAATCTTCCAACGGACAAATCAAAACTCAACGGGAAAACGCTCCTCGGTCGGTCTATAAATAAACAACGCTGTGCTCTTTCTTAAACACGAAAATACAACAACGCAGTGCTTAATTTTTGTGCCAAAAACTCTGTCAAATATTTTTCATCACTCACACTTATTTGAGCACAATTTTCTGAGAGTCTTTTTATTCTACAAAATTTGAGTTGTATTATTTGAGCTTCAATTTGTTATATCTGCACTATTGAGTGTATCTTTTTCGTCTCATTTTATTTGTGAAAATCATTTATTTTTGGGTAGGAATCCCAAGGTGTTCATAGAGAGGTGATATCTCTTGAACGTATTGCTCTAGTATAGAGTTGTAAAGGTTTCTAGTGAACCTGATTTAAAAGCTAGTGTTTTAGTGAAAATCCCATAGTGGTTTGCTTTGGGGGACGAGCCGTAGGCCAGAGGGTTGTTTGGTCGCCGACCCAGTATAAATTGCTGCGTGCTCTTCTTTGCTCTCTGTCTCTTTATCATTCAAGCACTTTATTTATTTTTGTTCTTTATTTATTATTCGGTCATTTATTTTCTGTAATTTTTTATATAAGCACCGCTATCACAATTCACCCCCCTCTTGTGTTTGAAGTCAATTGGTAACACAAGCATGTTCTTGATGATGATCAAGAAAGCAAAATGACAAATTTTTCCCTTTCTTTTGGAGCCCTAGGCCGTGACCTAAAGAAGGGAAAAAGGAATGGATTGTTTCTTGTGAATCTTAATTTTTGTTGTTATTTTAGTTGTTGTTGTTATTGTTTTATGTTTTGATCAAGAAAAGACTAAGTTTTTGTTCTCCTTGAGCTTGATTCATGCTATGATTTGGAGATGACTTTTTAGAAAAAAATTATTTGAAGTTCTTGCTTGATTTCTTAGAAGTTTAGAAGTGGTTTTTAGTATATTTGTTATTAAAGTTTCGTTTGGAAGAAAATTAAATATTTTTCCCTAAAAATTTTGGTGAAGCCGTGAGCTTCAAGAGAGAAAAGAAGAATTTTTTTTTTCTATTTTACACTTTGATCCTTTCATAGTTTAGTTGTTGTTGTAGTTTAGGAGTTTTTAGAAAAATTTGATTTGGGTTAAAGTTGTTTAAAGTGTTGTTTTAGTATATTCACTACAAGAAAATTCGGATTTACCGACGGGCATATACCGACGGTTAGAGACCGTCGGTTAAACGTTGGATTTTCCGACGGCTAAGCCGTCGGTAAAACAACAAGGTCGTCGGTAAATGGAATCTGATTTACCGACGGTCAATGCTCGTCGGTAATTTCAAAGATATTTAATTTTTGCGCCTATTTTTCAAATACCGACGGCCTTATACCGTCGGTAAGTTAAAAACCCGTCGGTAATGCCGAACAGTTTACCGACGGCCTAGACCGTCGGTAAAAAGCCGCTTGCACGCGCGATAATAACAAGAAGACAGCCCTTCCCTTTCTCCTCCATCTTCATCCCTCTTCTCTTTCACTTCCCTCTCTTCCTCCGCCCCCACCACTACGCCGCCACCACCACCATGCCCACACCACCACCAGGCCGCCACCACCACTACCACTCTATTCTCTCTGTTCTCTCTGTTCTCTCACTGTTCTCACTCTTTCTCTCCACCACCACCACCACCACCGCGCCCACACCACCGCGTCTTAGTCGCCACCACCACCGCGTTTCCTCTGCCACCACCACCACCAACACCACCGTGTCTCTCTCTCTGTCTCTCATCTCTCTCTCTATCCGCCGCCACCTCCACAGAACAGTCCGCCGCCGCCACCTCCACAGCACCGTCCGCCGCCGCCACCTCCACAAGATCTTCCGCACGCCACCTCCACAAAGACCGTGGTCTGCCGTCACCTCCGCCACCACCGTCTATTCTCTGTCTCTATTCTGTCCTTCTTTGTTCGTGTTTTTTTTCTTAAGAATCCCAAATTGATTTGGTGTTCCTTTTCGATGTTTCAGGAACGATTGAAGGTTCTTGAAGTGATTTGAAGGTTTTTGACGTGATTTTGAAGGTTTTGGTGCATCACGGTATTCTTTTGTGGCTTGACCTCCAATTTTGTGTTACGTGATTTTGGGAACTAAGGTTTGTTTGTATTTCTGTTGTTGGTATTTGATTTTTGTTTTAGTAGCTTTGCAAAGAGTAGTAATCGCGTGAGATTATTAGTTGTTTGATGGTTGTTCGCTCTTATTGATTTTGTGGATTGTTAGTTGTTTTGGTTGCTCTGCTCTTATTGATTTTGTGGATTGTTAGTTGTTTTAAAAGTTTAGGATACTTATATTATGTCCAAGGTTAAAAGTTTGTCTTAAGCATGCTAATTAGAAGGGAAAAAAAACAATTCTAGTTGGCGCATCCTGCTCGATTAGCATCATGATTTGAAAAAAAATATTGAAAAAAATATTAGAATAAAGTCTTAAATACTGCAAACCTATGCCTTTGTTCGTTTTGTTGTAATTCGATTATTTTCAATTTATATGCTCATGACTGACCAATGTTGACAACAAACAGACAATGTCTTTAGATGGAAACCGTGGTCGAGGTAGGGCTTCCAGGAGGCCGATGATGTCTGCAAGGGAGTATCGGAATAGCTTTGTGATCAGGACTAAGGATCGTGCTGAGGATCGTGATTTGATGAACCAGCATGGTGATCCCAGGAGGCCTGTAGCTACCGGTGATGCTCATCGAGGGACATACATCGTTCAGTGCCCACAAATGATGACGATGAGATCTTGGAGTATACTCCATCCACAGGAGTATTCTCCAATCGGAGAGGATTACACTCCGACCTCACCGGAGTATTCTCCAATCGGAGAGGATTACACTGGCCCACACCAAAATATTCTCCCACCGTAGTGCATTACACTCCATCGACTCCTTCGGAGGATTCTACCGCCCGATTTTGTCCTGGGACCCTCAAGGAGCCGCCACTAGCTAGCCTCTATTTTATATTATGCATGTTATGTACATTAGTATTTGTTGCTTTAACATTTTAATTGGATAAATGTATTAGGATAATATATGATGTATGTCTTTACATTTGTGCTTTTTTATTTAATTTTTGTGTTAAGCCTAAGTTCCAATTGTTCCAACGTTTCAACGATTGTTCGCGAAACCAGGCCGCCACCACCACCACCACCACCACCACTCTATTATGCTCTATTATATGTTTTACATGAGGAGGTTAAATAGCTTTGAGAATTCATGATTTGATAAAAATAGTGAAAGCCAAAAAGCTTACTTGGGGTTTATTTGGAATTATTTTATAACATGATTGTTGTTTGGTTGGCATCCTGCTCATTTTTGTTGATTGCTATTTGGTAGCTTGTTAGTTAAAATTTTCTATGTTTTTTCTGTATTTTTAGTTCGAGGCCACGACATTGCTCTGAGACTGCCACTCACATCAAAAGACGTGGACACTCTCTTGTTCTGAGAATTAGGTATGCACTCTAATGAAATGTCGGTTGACTCATTGGGTGGAAAAGGGTTGGCTGTTGACCCCACACCGACATATTTATTTGATTTGCTTCATAGTTCTCTCCAGAGAGAGAATTTTGAGGTGATGTGTGTTTTGGCTAACACAGGATGTTTTATGTTGAAGTGATGTATAGTTCTCTCCACAGAGGGAATTTTGTTTGATGTATATTTTATGTTAGAGTAAGGTAGCATGTAGATTATTCATTTAGCAAGCAACACATAAACTCAATTTCAAAGTGATTCTCTGATCCTATGTTCATGCTACGCCTCGCTATACTTATAGAAACCAATTTATATTGAGATAGTAACCATATTAATCTCCAAAATATTTACTGATTATAACTATATACTATACTTTAAATACAAACAACGTTTATTAAACTAAAAATTTAACATATGAAAGACATATTATTACACAAAGACATGAATTGCCGAGGAAATTGATTCCCAAATTAATCGTATCAGACACTAATTATAAACTATTAAAATCCTATATTTGATGAATTTAATTATGTGATGATCTTATTTTTTTTTAAAATAATAAAGTAACCAATTTTATGTTGTTTAGAGATACCATCAACTGCCTTGGTTAATGTAGTAGATTCTGGTGCTAGGCTAGTTTTTAACCGCAGTAAATGAAAATGATTGTTTTTTGGCCAATTAATGGATTAGGATGTATGGTAGATGTGACCATATAGGAGCTCTAATTGTATGGCATATACCAAGCCAAACCACTATGAAAACAAAAATTGTTAAAAGGATTTATGCTTCCCTTGCCGTCGGTATGCTTGTTTAATTCTATCCTTTAAGAGGATGTCAACTTTCAACATGTTACTTTTTAATTATTGATGAAATGGATGTTTGATTGTTGTTATTAGTATCGGAGAAAAGCCTTAGCTTCCCGTTTGAGGTTCAATATATTATTGAGTGCGTGTACTCTTTTAGATACCACGTGTTCATTGTATATTGAACCTTGAATTGTCCAAGTCAGACAGTTTGGGAAAAAACTTTTTCTTTACTTGTATAATAGTTGTTGCTTGATTCTCGTATCTTGATATTTGATGAAATTTCGGTTAGATTCATTTCCTTTTGTTCTCTGGGTGCATACTTGATTGCCTTGTTCCTAACTGCGATCATTTTGTGTACTCAGAGACCAATGGGAAATGCTGTCGAAATTTTGTCAAGTATAAGATATGAGAATTACGAAATGACTATTATACGAGTTCTGAAAAAGTTTTTCCTCGAATGGGATAGGGTCATACCATTTAAAGAAAGAGAGTGGTTGAAAGAATGTCGTGCTGCTGAAATTGTCATTTTTTTTTGACATGCAGAAGATGGAATTTTTTCCTTCGAATCGTAGTTGGATGTACGATAGGTTGTATCAGGAAGAGGGGTTTGAAACAATCTTTTTGCGATGGGATTGATCACTTCGTTCAAGTCGCAATGGCACACGAAGATTTCGAAATTAATGGAGGGATTAGATGTCCGTGCCTTAAATGCGATTGCAGAAAGATCAAGAGCGCAGGAGAGGTCATGCTGCACCTGCAGAGAGTTGGATTTATGCCTAATTACTGCATTTGGACTAGACATGGTGAAGAGTTACCTCGGGTTGGATTAGGGGTTGGCGATAATTACACAGGTGCTTCAAGTAATTGCGTAGATACGGGATATGGTGAGCAGATTGAATTGATGAAAAATATGGTTTGTGATGCCTTGGGGGTCAACGTATCATTCGAGGAGCCACAGTATGATTGCACAGATGAACTTCCAAATGAGACTGCACAAAGATTTTATAATCTCTTGTTAGAAACAAATAATCCGTTGTTTGAAGGGTCTGCCAACTCTAAGTTATCAATATGTGTGAGACTTTTAGCTCTCAAGTCCAACTGTGGTGCTACGGATGTGTGCTTGGATCTCGTAACGAAAATGATGTTGGACTCGTCACCTATCAGAGATGGTTTGCCAAAAAGTTATTGCGAGGCTAAAAGCTTAGTGTCCAAATTGGGGTTGGAATCTAAAAGGATTGATTGTTGTGTGAGAGGGTGTATGTTATATTACGACAATGAATTTGATAAAAACGATAGCGCTGGTTGAATGCAAATTCTGTGGTGAGCCAAGGTATATGTCACATACTGATAATGGGAAGGGTAGACAAAAACCAGTTCCACGGAAGGCAATATTTTATTTGCCAATTATTCCAAGGCTGCAGAGAATGTTTGCGTCAACACAGACTGCAGACAAAATGACTTGGCACTATGAGAATAAAAGCACTTCAGGTATGTTGCGACATCCATGTGATGGTGAAGCTTGGAAGCACTTTGATCATGTGAATCCTGAATTTGCAGCAGATCCACGTAATGTACGACTTGGCTTATGCTCTGATGGTTTTATCCCATATGTTCAATCAACGGTGAAACCTTATTCTTGCTGGCCAGTTATTGTTACCCCATACAATCTTCCTCCTGATATGTGCATGTCTAAGCCCTATATGTTCTTGACTTGTATTATACCGGGTCCAGATAATCCAACAGATGGTATTGACATCTACTTACAGCCTCTCATTGACGATCTCAAAAGGTTGTGGAATGGCGTTGTGACTTATGATGTTGCACGAAAGAAGAACTTTACAATGAGGGCAGCTCTTATGTGGACCATTAATGACTTCCCTGCATATGGCATGTTGTCTGGTTGGGGTACTCATGGTAAGATGGCATGTCCCCATTGCATGGAGCATACAAAGGCCTTTACCTTGAAATTTGGGGGGAAGAGTTCTTGGTTTGACTCACATCGCAGGTTTTTACCACAGATCATCCATTTAGGCGGAATAAGAACGCCTTCAAGAAGGGAAGTTGAATTAGATGGCCCGCCCGCGTGGTTGAGATCCGAACAGATTTTTACCAGAGTTATGGATCTGCCAAAATCACAGATTTTGGTGAATTGGATCGATTTGAAGGATATGGACAATGGCACAATTGGACTAAAAGAAGTATTTTTGGGATTTGCCGTATTGGAAAGATAATTTGTTGAGACACAACCTTGATGTTATGTACATTGAGAAGAACTTTTTGACAATGTTTTTCTCACTGATGAACGTTAGAGGAAGAACGAAAGACAATGATAAGGCCAGATCGACTTACCACTTTATCAGAAGCGAAAGGACTTGCATTTGACGACTCAGTCGAATGGGAAAACCCTGAAACCCAAAGCCTGTTACTCTTTAATTGTTGAGGAAAGTAGGTAAGGCTGTCGCTGGATAAAACAACTTCGAATGCCAGACGAATATTCTTCTAATTTGGCAAGATGTCTTGATGTGAACAAAGGAACAATGATTGGGATGAAAAGCCATGATTGTCATGTATTCATGGAGTGTTTACTTCCTATTGCATTTAGTTCCTCGCCACAAATATTTTAAATCCACTTACGTAACCCACCAATTTTTAAAGATTTGTGTTCCGCAACATTGAGAGATGATGATCTTATCAAGATGGAGCAGAACATACCAGTCATTCTTTGTAAGTTGGAGAGAATATTTCCCCCTGGTTTCTTTGACTCTATGGAACATCTCCCAGTGCATCTTGCACATGAAGCTACGCTCGGTGGACCGGTTCAATACAGATGGATGTATCCATTCGAAAGGTAATATAATCAAATATTCTTTAACATAACTATTCACTGCCCCGGGTTAAATGTTGAAATGTTGATCACCAACCTGGTTATTCTGTAGATTTATGGGTGACTCAAAACGGTCGGTGAAAAATAAGGCCAGGGTTGAAGGATCTATTTATGCAACTTACTTATACCGTGAGACAATTCATTTCTGTTCCCATTATTTTACGAACTTCATGCTGACACCAACAAATAATAGGAATGAAATAGAAATTGAAAGTGAAAGGCACCCGCTAGCCTTATCAGTGTTTTGCCTTCCCGGTCGTCATGCTGGAAAGGAGCTGAAGTCCTGGTTAACGGGAGAAGATTGGAAGTCAGCACACGTTCACGTGTTGATCAACTGTGCCGAAGTATCACCATATCTTACGTATGTATACTTTTGACCGCTTTCAATTTATTTAGTCCACACCTATTCATGATCATTTGTTTGATAATGACTTGTTCAGGGCATTCTTGTTAACTAAGCCCACGTTTAACAAGACTCTTACGCCTATATTCATGAATATTTCCCAACGTGGTTTAGGAGCCAGGTATGTATTTTTAGTCCTATTTCAACTATTTGTTGTTTGAAAATACAAAAGATTGTTTGCAAAAAGGAACCCTAAATCACTTGTGCATGTGTATACGCAGGTGTATAGCGAGTCAGAATCGCCCATAACCGAACACTTGAGAAATTTATCTCATGGTCCTAAATCACGTGTAAAAGAATGGCACACGTATTTCGTAAACGGTTACAAATTTCAAACTCAGTCAAAAACAGAGGGGAAAAAACAGTTAACAGCGGAGTTTATGTAAAAGGTGCCACAGAGGGAGGTGAAGACGACTTCTACGGCGTGATTCAACATATATATGAGCTGGCATACAATACTTTAGACTATACTAAAAGAATAGTGCTATTTTATTGTAATTGGTTTGATCCGTCAAGTAGAGGCACAAGAATGGATCGCAAATATAATACTGTTGACATATGCATGAGCAGAAGATACCAAATGTTTGATCCGTTTATCATAGCACAACATGTAAGACAGGTGTATTATGTCCCTTATCCGTCAACTCGAAGGGACAAACAAGGTTGGTGTGTTGCAATAAAGACAAAACCAAGGGGTCGCATTGAAGCAGATGATCCACAGGAAGAAGTGGCTTATCAAGTGGATGAGATGTCTCATGTCAACGTAGTAAACGAAGTTGAACCCATTTCTCGACTACCACTACAAGAAATAGTTAACATACCGACGGACATTCACCGACGGCCTTAGTCCGTCGCTAAAAAACCGGGATTTCCGACGGTCTTACCCGTCGAAAAACACGACCCGTCAGATCGTATATTACAAGCGGGTTAAGCCGTCGGAAAACCGCTTTTTAGAGACGGACACATACCGTCGGTTAATGTCCGTCGGTAAACCGTGAATTTTGGAAAATTCCCGCTTATTTTTGAATACCGACGGTTGTTGACCGTCGGTAATGGGGAGTTTTTCCGACGGGTTGGTCCGTCGGTAATCCCGTGTCGCTTCGACGGTCATACCGTCGGTAATTTTAAAATGGCCGTCGGTAAGCTCTTTATTTGGCGCACGTAATCCTTCTTCTTCATTCATCTCCGCGTAGATCGCTTCTTCATCCTTCTACCCTTCTTCTTCATCTCCGCCGCAGCCCCTCCGCCTCCCTTCTTCATCTTCGGGCCGTCGCATTTCTCCTCTCTTGTCACGGCTTCGCAAGACATTCGAGAAGCTTGGAGCCACAAGCTTGGAGCCACCGTCGGTTGCAAGAACCACGTGATTGGAGCTTGAAGCTGAAGCTTGGAGATTGAAGCTTGAAGAGTCGAGAAGCTTCACTGAGCTTGAAGCTTGGAGCCACCGCAGACTTCTCCATCGTTTGTGCTCGCTGCCGCTTTCACGCGGTCGAGGTCGCCTCCTCCTTCAAGCCGCCGCCACCACCGCCGCTCGTCCTCCTTAGGTAAGTTTGTTTTTGTATCCGCCGTCACCGCAGTTTTTTTTATATTTTTTTATGATTTGTTTGTTGGTGTGGGACTCGTCTCTGTTTGATGTTTGGATGGTTTAAAAATTTGTCAACTTGTGGATGTGGTAGGTCTGTGTCGAACCCTAAAAATAAATTTGATTTGTAGTCATCTTTTGTTCAAGACTCCATATCTTATTTTTGCCTAATTGGTCGCCCTTATCATATATTTCATATGGAGATGGTGGTTTCAAGTTAATTGCTCTGAGGTTATCTTTGATCAGTGGATAAATCTTGTTGATGAGAAGGAATCGTGTGTGTGGCACCCTTTAGCTAAGGCAAGTATCTAATTAGCTTATCTTTAAGGTAATTAATTCAAATTGAGATTAGCTTATACTGTTGTTGTGGTGGAGGTGAACTTGATTATGATCTTATAAGCTGAATTGCAATTACATTCTAGGCATTTATTTACATTATGTCGATTTTGTTTCTAACCAAAATAAATGTTAATCTGATTTGGAACTGAAAATATCTCAGCCACAACCCACATGTGGTACTTTTTAACAATCTTCACTAGTTACTTTTATATTTAAGATTTAACAAATAAAACATATCATCAATTCTCATTCATTTGTATAAGCATTGCATTTAATAGCAGCAACTTATTAAATTAGATGGATACTGCCTCTCATTTTTGTAGTATGTTAACTTGCCAAACCAGTCTCATTGCATCAGTATGCCTTTATTATGATTCCCAATTACTAGGCCGCATCACTTGGTAATCCAACAACTATTGGTTTTGCAATTTGATGTTATATGATGTCCTGTTTGGTATAGCTTTGCTTGTCCTTTACCTTCGTGAGATTTGTGCCTTTTCCCTTCCCTTTCATTATAGCAAAACAAGTTTTTTTAATATCGCTTGGCCGATATTTTTATTCGAGTCAACCATCCTCTTTCGCATCATCTCCATGACTTTCTTCTTGCAATCGAAACTTCTCCAAGTTCGGTTGTATCTTCGTAAGCTGCACTGTAGCTTTCTCTGAACATCTTCTCTTCACTATTGGATGCATTTGATTTTCCATGTTTATGTCACTTGCATGACTATCTCCTTCCAATGAATCATTTTCAAGCTTGTTGTTGTGTTGTTGGAAACTAACCATGTATATTTCTCCTCAAGATCTTTGGCTTCAAATTGCTTGAATTTTCCCTTTTACATCATTTGCATGACCTTCATCCGTGGTGTATGGATGATTTTGATCATCCATGTAAAATTATTTTATTGATTCTATCCTATATGTTTAATCCACATTGAAAAGCCAGGCATAATTGTTAAAACTCGTTGCCTATGTATATGCTATTTCCTGCTCAAACAAATAAGCGTTACTCTTAGAGATTTTGTGCGGTAGCTCCTGAACTCCGTTAGTAATTCATCTATATGTGCTGCCTTTCATATTTGTCATTCTAGACATTGTGTTGCTATTTGTCTTGATGAAGTTCTCTAATGAAACTTCAAGTATTTTGGTTATGTAGATATTAAAGTTTTGCAAGAAAATTTAGACAAAATTGATTTGTTTACGTGAGGAAAAAACTACATCAACAAATGCAACTTCAGTTTGTAAAACATTGAGGAGCCACAATAAATAATTAGGAGCTACTTTATCAATGTTATTAACCAAAAGCTGCATTAATTCTTGCTTCAATTCTGTGGTGACTTAATTTTTATGATATATGATATTTTATCAATTCTGTGTCCTTTCACCTTTTCCTTCTTTCTCGACTTCGCTTACCACAGTGGTTGGTACATTTATTCATGTATATGTATACTATATATTATTACAATATAAGAAATCTAAGGCCATTCATTTTGTGACACTTCTTGCGTAACCAAAAGGTAATTTGATTCAAGTTAAGAAGCAAGCCTTTGGAGAACTTCTACAACATATCCGGTGCAACAAGTAACTCCTCATCAATATTTACAAGTACATGTCCCTCATTCTCCATATTATATGAACATACAAAACATTTGAAAATTGAAAGAGGGGACTGAGCAGTAAAAATAAATGTGCCAGGAGAGTAAGTGTTAGTTATTTGACAGATATATACTGTGATACTGGTAGTTATTTGACATGGATCATGCTCAAAAAAAAACAAAATTACAAACCTTCACCACCAATGGCTACTGGCCGTGCATGACTGGTGTGTTTTTCATCATTTATTTGTTCTAGGTCTGAAATTTATTTGCATACATTTTCAGTTTATTGGAGTCTCATTCCAATATAGTGGTTGCATTTGAATATATGTTGAGCCAACATAATAGGTTTCTGTCAGTGCAGCTAGTTTGAGTCTTAAGACTCATCACTCTATATAAGATTATAAGTACGCGATGTAGCCCTGAGCAAGCTCATGTGCCAATAAGATGTTATCAGTAATACCTCTCCCCAGAACAAAGGCACTTCGATTGGGGTCTATGATATCAGGCAGGATAAGTTTTAACGTGTTGGCAATAATTTTAGTAACACATTTGTAGACCACGACAATAATTTTAGAATTTTTTTATCTTTACAAGCAATTAAACATGTACAATTTTTTTAAGACAACAAAGAAAAATGTAGACTCAAAACGACCATATCAACTAGTTAGCTAACCCAAAATCTATAGTCAAACTTAGGTTTGAGAATAGAGAAGTCTTTATATACTATTATCTTCGTTGTAGCCGCAAATAAAGGAAGTGGGTACCTTGCAACTTAGGGTAGAAAAACCAAGCGTGCCACATTCTATGACCAGGTAACACTTTCTAAATGAATCCTTTGATAATTTGCTCAAGTTTGGAACAAATAGATTTTGGAATCAAATCAACTTGATATGAAACATTAGGAATATCCAAATGTAATATTCAGAAATGTTATTTGTATTGAGAAGAAAGATCCAAGCTATAAGAACATATAAATTTGACCATGATAAGAACAATCACTAATATTAACAAGAATTTCATGATCTTGGACAATCAAAAAGTAATATCCGAATGCTTATCTTCAAAATGATAGTTTGCCGCATAATGTTGTTGTTTGGGGAAGATTTCACTATGAGAATTTATAACAAGCTTGAGTTGAAATTTTAGAGTTTGCCTCCAAAAGTGGCTGATTGTATTCGAAGGTGTGGACTTAAATAAGTTATTATTTATATATGTTCTTAATATGATTGTTCTTAGTTTTTAATTTTAATGGTGTGGTTTTGATATTCTTGTTTATATTTTATTAGTTTCTGCTAACACAAAAAGCTCTGTTTCATAGGCCTCTGAGTTCGCCACCTCCACCAGTTCGTCACTTGTACCACTAGGTATGCACTCTAACTCATGTCGGTTAACTCATTGGGTGGAAAAAGGGTTGTCTGTTGACCCCCACCGACATGTTTATTTGTTTTCGTTCATAGTTCTCTCCACAGAGGAGATTTTGAAGTGTATTGTGTAATTGTCTAAATGATATGTCCTGTGTAATTGTCTGCCAGTTCTGCTATCACTCATCACCACAATGCTTGTGAGTAAAGAGTGCAATTTTAATTTATGCTTGCCATTTCATTCATGGATATGGATATTGGTGATGTTGCTTGGCCGCAATTTGCTTTGCACATCTCTCTGCATTTCTTTCCTTTGCCACTTCGCTTGTCTAATTCTATCATCTTTAAATGACCAAGTCGATTTTCTAATTCCAAAGTGTTGTTAATCGAGGATTGCGAAAAATAGCGTAAAATTGGTAGGATAGCGTAAAATAAGCGGGCGAGATAGCGTAAGCTAAATAGCGGAGTGAAATAAATAAAATTATAAAATTATATATTAAAAAGTGACATATAATATTTAACGCTCAAAGACAAAATCTGAAATGACAGAATAAAATATTTATTTAATGAGCTATTTTTAGAAATTTAAGTGATTATTTATTCATAAATTACTTTAGAGGCTTATTAAAATAAAATGAAGAGAGTATATGAATATGTTTTATGTTGATATATTTGAATATTAATATCAGCATTTATTTTAAGTGATGTAAAATAAGTTTAAATAAACCTTGAATGAATAAGTAGCTCTTCCGCTTTTAAGAAAATAAAATATATAAATTAAAATTGCAATATTGATTGAATTGTTAATAATTATTATTTATTGAAAAATAAAATATTTTATTTTATATATGGCGGATGGCGTAGTGGCAACTAAATGATTAACAAAACTACACACACAGTAAATGGACTATTGCTCAAAGAAACAAGACAGATTTGAATTGGAAAGGACAAATAATAATAGAATTAAAAAATAGATTTAAAGATAAAAAATAATTAAAAAGCAGAATTTTTAAGAACAATAGAATAAAAAGCAGATTTTAAAAAGAAAGAAGAGAATAACAAAACGAAATTAGATAGAATTGAAAAATAACATAATTAAAAATTAGAAGGATTCAAAACGTAATTGAAAAAATAATTAAGAGATGAGCGAGAATTAAAAAAGAGAAACAAGGGAAACAATCGTTAAAAATATGATATAACAAAAATGAAAAAAGATCTGAAGAAGAGAAGAATTAAAAAAATTTCAATAAAAAAGAAATAAAAAATAACAACATTAAAAATTATCATATAAGAAATTAAATGAAAAAGGAAAATAAAATACTTTTTATTATATATATATATATATAATAAAACTAATTCTACCCTTGTCACTTCTGCTTGTCTAATTGTTATGTTAATCATTGATCGAATGGATGTTTGATATTTGTTATTAGTATCGGAGAGAAGCCTTAGCTTCCCGTTTGAGGTTTAATATATTATTGAGTTCATATACTCTTTTAGGGTACCATGTGCTCATTGTATATTGAACCTTGAATTGTCCAAGTCGGACAGTTTTGGAAAAAACTTTTTCTTTACTCGTATAATAGTTGTTGCTTAATTCTCGTATCTTTATATTTGATGAAATTTCGGTTCGATTCATTTCCTTTTGTTCTCTGGGTGCATACTTGATTGCGGTGTTCATAACTGCGTTCATTTTGTGTACTCAGAGACCAATGGGAAATGCTGCCGAAATTTTGTCAAGTATAAGATACGAGAATTAAGGAATGATTATTATACGAGTTCTGAAAAAGTTTTTTCTCGAATGGGATAGGGTCATACCATTTAAAGAAAGAGAGCGGTTGTAAGAACGTCGTGCTGCTGAAATTGTCATTTTTTTTGACATGCAGAAGATGGAATATTTTCTTTCGAGTCGTAGTTGGATGTACGATAGGTTGTATCCGGGGAGAGGGGGTTTGAAACCAGATTTTTGCGCTAGGGTTGCGTGATTTGTCCAAGTCGCAACAAAGACATAAAGATTTCAAAACTAATGGAGGGATTAGATGTCCGTGCTTTAATTGCGATTGCAGAAGGATTAAGAGCCCAAGTGAGGTCACGCACCACCGTATTCAGTTGGATTTAGGCTTAAGCATCGGATTTGGACTACACATGGTGAAAAGTTGCCTCACGTTGATTTAGGGGTTGGTGATAATTGCGAAGGTGCTTCAAGGCGATTCGTAGATCTCGGGATGCGGTGAGCAGATTGAATTGATGCAAGATATGGTTTGTGATGCCTTGGGGTGAACGTGTTATTCGAGGAGCAACAAAGATGATGACACAGATGAACTTCCAAATGAGACAAAGACAAAAATTTTATAATCTATTGTTAGAAACAAACAAGCCGTTGTTTGAAGGGTCTCTGAGACTCTAAGTTATCAATGTGTGTGAGGCTCTTAGCTCTTAAGTCCAAGCTGTGGTGCTACAAAGTGTGCTTGGATCTCGTGAACGAAAATGATGTTGGACTCATCACCCATCGAGATGGTTTGCCAAAAAGTTATTACGAGGCTAAAAGCTTAGTGTCCAAGTTGAAATTTGGAATCTAAAAGGATTGATTGTTGTGAGAGGGTGTATGTTGTATTACGACAATGAATTTGGTAAAAACGATGGTGCGCTAGTTGAATGCAAATTTTGTGGTGAGCCTAGGTATATGTCACATACTAATAATCGGACGGGTAGACAAAAACTAGTTCCAGTGAAGGCAATGTTTTATTTGCCAATTATTCCAAGGTGCAGAGAATGTTTGCATCACCACTGCATCGCAGACAAAATGACATGGCACTATGAGAATAAAAGCACTACAGGTATGTTGCGCCACCCTTCTGATGGTGAAGCTTGGAAGCACTTTGATCGTGTGCATCCTGATTTTGCAGCAGATCCACGTAATGTACGACTTGGCTTATGCTCTGATGGTTTTACCCCGTATGTTCAATCCACGGCGAAACCTTATTCTTCGGCGATTATCGTTACCCCATACAATCTTCCTCCTGAAATGTGCATGTCTAAGCCTTATATGTTCTTGACTTGTGTTATACCGGGTCCAGATAATCCGACAGATGGTATTGACATCTATTTAGAGCCTCTTATTGACGATCTCAAAAGGTTGTGGAATGGTGTTGTGACGTACGATGTTGCACGAAAGAGGAATTTTACAATGAGGGCAGCGCTGATGTGGACCATTAATGACTTCCCTGCATATGGCATGTTGTCTGGTTGGGGTACTCATGGTAAAATGGCATGTCCGCATTGCATGGAGCATACAAAGGCCTTTACCTTGAAATTTGGGGGGAAGAGTTCTTGGTTTGACTCACATCGCATGTTTTTACCCGATGATCATGCATTTAGACGGAATAAGAACGCTTTCAAGAAGGGGGAAGTTGAATTAGATGGCCCGCCTCAAGGTTGACACGGCAGATCTGGGAAAGGGTTATGAAGCGCCCAAAATCACAGATTTTGGCAAATTGGATCGATTTGAAGGATATGGACAATGGCATAATTGGACAAAAAGAAGTATTTTTTGGGATCTGCCATACTGGAGAGATAATTTATTGAGACACAACCTTGATGTTATGCACATTGAGAAGAACTTTTTTGACAATGTTTTTCTCACAGTGATGAACGTCAGAGGAAAAACAAAAGACAATGACAAGGCGGACTAGACTTACCACTTTATCAGAGGCGAAAGGACTTGCATTTGACGAATCGGTCGGATGGGAAGACCCTGAAACCCAAAGCCTGTTACTCTTTTACTGCTGAAGAAGCCAAGTCGATCATCGGTGGATAAAAGAACTTGGATGCCAGATGGTTATTCTTCTAATTTGGCAAGATGTGCCGATGTGAACAAAGGAACCATGATTGGGATGAAAAGCCATGATTGTCATGTATTCATGGAGTGTTTACTTCCTATTGCATTTAGTTCCTTGCCGTCAAATATTTTAAATCCACTGACTGAACTCAGCCAATTCTTTAAAGATTTGTGTTCTGCGACATTGAGAGAGGATGATCTCATAAGGATGGAACAGAACATACCAGTCATTCTTTGTAAGTTGGAGAGAATATTTCCCCCTGCTTTCTTTGATTCTATGGAGCATCTAGCAGTGCATCTTGCACATGAAGCTAGGCTTGGTGGACCGGTTCAATACAGATGGATGTATCCATTCGAAAGGTACTATAATAAAGTATTCTCTAAAATAAATATTTATTTGAAGGGTTAAATGTATCAAATTTTATCATCAACGTTGTTATTTTGTAGATTTATGGGTGACTCAAAACGGTCGGTGAAAAATAAGGCCAGGGTTGAAGGATCTATTTGTGCAACTTACTTACACCGTGAGACAATCCATTTCTGTTCCCATTATTTTACTGAACTTCATGTTGACACCAACAAATAGTAGGAACGAAGTAGAAATTGAAAGTGAAAGACACCCGCTTGCCTTTATCAGATTTTGCCTTTCCTACCGTCATGGTGGAAAGGAGGTGGATAATTGGATAGCAGGCGAAGTGTGGAAGTCACCCACGTTCACGTGTTGATCAACCGTGCGTAAGTATCACCGTATCTAACGTATGTATCATTTTGACCACTTTCAATTTCTTTAATCCACAATTGCTCTTGATCATTTGTTTGATAATGACTTAGTCGGGCATTCTTGTTAACTAAGCCCACAAGCGTACAAGACTCTTACGCCTATATTCATGAATATTTCCCAACGTGGTTTAGGAACCAGGTATTTTTTTGAGTCGTCATATATATATTATTATTATTATTTATTGTTTGAAAATACAAAAATATTGTTTGAAAATAGGAACCATAATTTGTTTGCACATGGTGTGTACACAGGTGTATAGCGAGGCAGAATCCCCTAAAATCCAACACTTGAGAAATTTATCTCATGGTCCTAAATCACGTGTAAAAGAATGGCACACATTCTTTGTAAATGGATACAAATTCCAAACCCAGTCAAAAGCAGAGGGAAAAAAGCGATTAACGGGGGTTTATGTAAAAGGTGCCACAGATGGAGGTGAAGATGACTTTTACAGCGTGATTCAACATATATATGAACTGACGTACAATACTTTAGACTATACTAAAAAAATAGTGCTATTTTATTGTAATTGGTTTGATCCGTCAAATAGAGGCACAAGAGTGGATCGAAAATATAATACTGTTGACATACACATGAGCAGAAGATACCAAATGTTTGATCCGTTTATCATGGCACAACATGTAAGACAAGTGTATTATGTCCCTTATCCATCAACTCTAAGGGACAAACAAGGTTGGTGTGTCGCAATAAAGATAAAACCACGGGGTCGCATTGAAGCAGATGATACAGAGGAAGAAGTGGCTTATCAAGTGGATGAGATGTCTCATGTCAATGTAGTAAATGAAGTGGAACCCATTACTCGACTACGTGACAATCCAATCACATATGAAGATGTAGATGGGGATGAGGAATTAAATGAAGAAGTGGCAGAACCATCAGGATCTGAAGACGATGCCGAAATTGAGTGGGCAGAATGGGCGAGATTGAAATTGTTTAACTTTTTACAATTTGAGAAATTAATGTGTAACAATATATTTTAATTTGTCGATTATTTTCATAACTTGTTTATTTTTATGGAATTCATTTGTAATATTGTTATGTTTAAATATAATATTTCATGATCATTATTATTCAATTGCTCTATAGACAGATATGGCATCGGGAGGTTCAGGAGCAGACCCTGCACCACCCGTGGTGGTAAATGGAAGGGGAAGGGATCGCCCTCGACCCCCTCGCCGTCGAGGCCGACCATCATTAGGCGTGACCCTCTTTGGGTTTTCGGCGTTGTCATCTACACGTCGTCCTAGTACATCTACGCCGAGACGACTGATACACCTCCGCACCTAGACAAATTTTCCGCACCACCTACACAGACTCAGGCACATTCGACACCAGCGATGCACTGGGCACGTTCGGCACCTTTGCCTCACATTGACATGATCCCCACCCCGGGGTTCCAGCAGCCACATGGCGCTTCGAGTTCCCATGTTGTGCCTGATCCGGTGGCTGATGCTCATCAGTCCGACCATGATTATAGTACGGGCCATACACCTGATGACACCGATGTTGGTGACTCGGGAGGAGCAGGAGGTTCAGCAGGAGGAGGTTCTTGAGCAGGGGGAGGGCCAGGAGCCTGACACTCTTGAGATGTTGTATGATGGTCGAGTTCTTATCAGGCCATCTGGTAGAGGGTAAGTATTTGCAATTTTTTCGAGTTATTAATAATTTACATGTGTGTATATATATATATATATATATATATATATATTTTTTTTTTTTTTTTTTTTTATTTAACATGTTTTTATTGTTCAGGTTTCTTCCCTCAAAGCTCATTGCAAGTTAGCTATCACAAAGAATAATCGAGGAGAATTAGCAGGAGTTTTGGCCCACCTGGGGCATGAAGGATTTTGAGCGGGACCATATGTTTAATTCTTTCAGAGTAAGCTGCAATTTTTATTTTATTGCATATTATTTTATTTTCGTAAATTTCAATTATGTTTAATAATGTCTTATATTGATCTGAGCGAGGTTGCTTGGGAGGAAAAAGATGAGGAGGCGATGGAGAAGAATTTTCATATGAAGGCCTCCCACCGCCTTTTCGACATGCTTGAGATGCCCATCGTGGATCGCCAGCCCAGTTGGATAGGGGACGAGCTCTGGCAGCAGCTGGTAGCACACTGGAACTCCCCTGAGTTCCAGGTGACCAGCGCGAAGGCCAAGAAGAATAGGGCCTCTGAGAAGGGGGGCAGCGTGCACACTGGAGGCGATGTCTCCAAAGCAAAGACGCAGCTTAGACTTGTACGTGTTATAAAATTGTTATTATTATTATTTTATTATTATTATTATTATTATTATTATTATTATTATTATTTATTTAAAATTTTTTATTATTACAATCTCAGTCGAGGAGGTTGGGGAGAGAAGTTCAGTTGCACGAGCTTCATCTTGCAACTCATACGAAGAGGAGTACTGGTGATTTCGTTGATGAGCGTTCGAGGCGGACTCAGGTAATTATAAAATATAATAAATATTTTTTTAATAATGTTTATATTGTTTTGTTAAAAAAAAAAGATTTGACTTATTTGTTTGTTTAACAGGAGGAGTTTGAGGCGAGGATGTCTCAGCTTAGATCTCAGAGCTCATCATGTTCTCCATCTCAGAGCCCTGACGATCTATCTACACCGCTGAGGGTTTGGGCGGAAGTGGTTGGCGGAAAGAAGAAGGGCCGCCTATATGGTGCTGGCGACCTTGCCAGCAACTACAAAAAAGGGGCCCGCCGCCTACACACTGGAGAGTCGTCGAGTAGTAGTGCTGCCACTGGTCGCTCTGCCGCGGATGACCAGGAGATAGCCGAGTTGAAGCGGACCGTGGCCCAGCAGCAGGAGCTTTTGACTCAGGTGCTGGCGCGACAGGAGCAGATGTACCAGTTGCTAGCTCGCTGACCTACTCGCCTCGGCCTCGACCTCGCCTCGCCTCCGCCTCCGCCTCCGCCTCCGCGTACTCATGGTCATGTCGATGATCCAGATGATGTAGAGGATCTCGATCATGATCAGGAGTACCAGGACTATTAGTTCTATTTGTACTTATATTGTTTCATATTTTTGGATATCACTTTTTTTTCGTTTCGGATATTAGGTACTGATTTTTATTCGTTGAATTTTTATTTATTATGTTTTCTTTTTTTAATTTGCTTTTTAGTTTACGTTATCACATTTTTATATATGGAAAATCAATTAATAATTAAATTAAATTAAATTACAAGTAATTTTTAATTAAATTAATAAATAAATATTTTTAATATGAGAGTAAATTATTTTTATAATTAAACAAATAAATAATTAAATTAATTAAAGAATAAAATTAATTTGGTTATTAATTAAAATTAATATATTAATAAATTTTATTTAAAAAAAAAAATTCCCGATTACCGACGGCCTAAGCCGTCGGAAACGCTTCAGATTTACCGACGGTCACGTCCGTCGGAAATCTAACGACGGCTTTGCCCGTCGGTAATCGACGTCATTTACCGACGGGTATAACCGTCGGTATTACCGACGGCAAAGAAGAGTCCGTCGGTAATCCTTTGCGACGACCATATTTCCGACGGGTTTTAGGCCGTCGGTTATCCGTCGGTAAAATTGGGTTACCGACGGCTTTTATAGCTTACTGACGGCTTTAGGCCGTCGGTAATCCCGTGTTTTTTTGTAGTGTTCCTTCAACCAACCACCACTAATTTACAACCCTACAGACTCGAGCCATCACGGCTACTACCGGAGCCAATTCCTCACCTAAAGTCCCGATGGCTCAACAATCACCCACCAGAGCTCTTTCTTAACAATGCTTCTACTTCTACTCCACTGTTCTTCCAGCCAACAGAGAAAGGTGAAGAAGAAATAGCAAAATCACATGAACTCATAACCGATGACAACAATTTTCCCATCGTTGCAGATCCTGTCGTTGAGAAACAGAAGGCGATTTTCACTTAGGTCTTCAAGGACCAGGATTCGCTGAATCTGGTATTGGATCGCTCAGAAGTTGTCTCTTCGGGATTTGAAAAGCAGAATGGCACCGTCCTTGCACAACCGCCTTTCGACACCGTCAGGATCTCTGGTTCGAAGCTCTGTTGTGATGTTGTCTTCCTTGTACAAGATCTGATCTGCTCTTCATGCTTCGAGCTCGCAACGTTTGCTTGGGCAACAACCATACCGTCGCCGGCGAAGAAGAATGGGAACACCATATCAGCGACACCTCTAGAATGCTTATCTTTCGTTTTTGATCTCGGAGGAACTCCAACGGTCACCATGCGTCGCAACCACCACGAGTTTCAAAAGACGGTTGTGCGCACCGCCACCATGATGGCACCACCTCCACAACGCTCCACCTTTGTCTTCGGTCCCGGCGGATATCACCACCGTTCACGGCCTTCTTGTTCCTCTTCCCATTTGTGTCACCGGCACTGCCGCCGCCTTCAGAAGCTGCTCTGCCGGCATCCTCTCCATCTTGCGTGTGGATTCAAACTGCGGGAGACAAGTTAGGGTTTCACTTTGACACACTAAGAATGGGTCTGTTGGAACATTCATGTTTTGGGCTTCAAAGAAACGGATCCTTCCAGTTCGAGTGGGCCTCTACTGGGATGTTTGGGCTATTCTGAGGGATTTTATTTTAACCCCTCCCTCAACCCCTCCCACTCTCGATTAGGACCCCTCCCACAACCCCTCCCACTCTCTCAACTGATCTCTCTTTCCCACTGCATCTCTCTCGCTGCATCTCTCTCCCAATGTCGACCTCAACCTCGCATTGTCCCTTCACCGCCGCCGCGGGCATCACAGCCACCGCCGGCCATCAATACAGGCCTGTCTGTCGTCTTTTTTTTTTTGCGATTTCAAACTTTCTGGAATCTTGTTTCCTATTTATTCCGGTGACATGATTCCGGTAGTTAAAAACATCCGGTTTCATGTTTTCGGAAGTATTCGGAAACAAGATTCCAGAAATTTAATATCTTCAAACCTTCCGGATTCATATTTTTGATTAGTTCCGAAATCTAGTTTCCGGTATTAAATCAGTTTTGTTTGTGACAGGTTTTGTGTGTGTTGCAGATAGATTACCATGGAAGGCAATTTTCTCGACACCCGAATGCCTAGTGCAATGGATAGTACAGAGGCCGCAGATTGTACTGATATGGATGTAACTAAAGTCATGGATTGTACTACGGTGGATGACACATTACAGGATGCGGATTGTACCGCAATGGAACTTACACAGGATTGTACTAGGGCATTCACTACTACGGCGGTACTTACTATTTTGTTGATTAGTTTTGTAGTTTTTTACTGTTGGATTGGACGAGTTGTTAAATCAATATTTTTTGCATTTTCAGGTATTTTCTACCCGAGATGACCTATTGGCATGGACACAAGCTGTTGGTAAATCTATTGGATGTGTGCTTGTTATTTCAAGATCAGACAACGGGCGACCAAGTGGCAAGACATTTGTGATGCTGAGTTGTGAAAAAAGTGGCAAGTATAAACCTCACAAGATTGGAGTGAAGGCAACTGGTACTAGAAAAAGTCAGTGTCCATTCAGATTGAAAGGAAGCTTGGTGAAAGGTGTTGGAGGGTGGGTTTTGAAGGTAATGTGCGGGACTCACAGTCACGAGCTGATCAAAAACTTCTAAGGTCATCCATATGTTGGTCGGCTTACTTCCGAAGAGAAGTCTTTTTTGGGTGACATGACAAAAAATATGATCAAGTCGAGAAGCGCCTTGTTATTATTGCAACATAACAACCTAGACAGCCACACTACAATTAGGCATATTTACAACGCACGTCAAAAGATCCGGTTAAATCTTAGAGAGGACAGAACTGAGCTGCAACACCTGATGAACCTAATGCGTCGAGATCATTATGTCCACTGGCACAAAAATGCGGATGGTATTGATGTTGTGAGTGATATATATTGGGCACATCCAGAAGCCATCACGCTTCTAAATTCGTTTAACACTATTTTGTTGATTGATTCCACTTACAAGACTAACAGATATAAGATGCCACTACTTGAGGTTGTCGGTGTTAACTCAACTGAGATGACGTTCACTGTTGCATTTGATTTTATGGAGTCTGAGAAAAAGGATAACTTCATATGGTGCTTGAGAAGGTGAAGAGTATGTTATTGAAGGAGGATGCCTTGCCAAAAGTGATAGTGACCGACTGGGATCTTGCATTGATGAACGCAGTGGCTAAAGTTTTTCCCATGTCATCTAACCTGTTGTGCCAATTCCATATCCGCAAAAATGTGAGGGCCAAGTGCAAGACTTATGTGTATCCACAGGAGAAAATTGAGTTGGTGATGACTGCATTTGATTCTATTATTGACTCTCCTGATGAGGATACGTACACGCACCGATTGGCACATTTTGAGGATGTATCCGCACCGTTCAGTAACTTCATTGACTATGTCAAAACTACTTAGCTGAATCCTCACAGGCAAAAGTGCGTTGCAGCATGGATAGACCGGGTAATGCACCTTAGAAACACAACAACCAACATGTATGCAACTTTTGATTACTCGTATTTGTTGGTGTTTTGTAGAAGTTTGATTACTCACATTTGTTGGTGTATTTGATTTTTAACAGGGTTGAGTCTGCACACTGGAGGTTGAAGAGGTTGTTAGCTGATCATAGAGGAGACTTATGTAGTTGTTGGGATGCTGTGAACAACATGATCAGGTTGCAACACACTGAGCTGAAGGCTTCATTCGAGCACAACAATAGTAGACAACAACATTGTTATAATACTCCAATCTACAAGCGCTTAACTGGACTTGTATCGAGGAGTGCATTAGACCACATTGCAGATGATCTTCGTTGAGTTAACACGGTTGGTATTGATAGTTCTGCGTGTGGATGCGTGCTACGGTACACTCATGGGCTACCTTGTGCATGTGAACTAGCCAGATATACAATGCACTACATCTCAATCCCATTGGAGCTAGTCCATGTTCATTGGAGGAGATTGAGCTTCGACAACACCTGTGACTCTGACAGTGGCCATGGTTCAGAACTAAGTATACAGGTTGAGCTACAAGCATTGACACACAAGTTCCAGGAGCTTGATGTTGCAAGCAAGGTAGCACTGAAGGCAAAATTGCGCGAGTTAGCATTTACTGACACCACTTCCTTATGTCCCCCCTTGTAAGGTGAACCCAAAGGGAGCACCAAAGGAAAGAGATTGTCAGTAGATAGTTCGGCAAGACGTGATCCATCTTATTGGGAACGGATTGATGACTTCTTTGCATCCCAACATGACAGCACGTCAACTCCAACTTCATCTAAGCGGTCAGCTCCTTTTCAATCCAAGAAGTCAAGTACCTCGACACCTCCACCTATTGTGACAGCTCCACCTCCACCTCCACCTAGTGTGTCAGCTCCACCTCCACCTCCACTTAAAGTGTCAGCTCTACCTCCACCACCACCTCCACTGCCATCTCCTCCTCCATTGAAGAAATCAGCTCCACCGCCACCTCTGCCGCCAGCCTTGCCATTGATACATCAATTCCCACATCAAATTCATAAATACATCGAGAACATTATTGATGTAGAGCCTGATGACAATTGTGGATATCGCCGCATTGCTGCTTTACTTGGTATGGGTGAGGATTCTTGGCCTTTAATCCACCAGGATTTAATTAAAGAGCTTCGACAAAACCGTGACGACTATGTCAGGGTGCTTGGTGGCGATGAGTATGTGGACAAACTAACTCGATCCCTATATCTTAAGAATGTGGGCAGATGCAGGTCTGACAAGTGGATGACGATGTCAGATGCCGGATATGTCATGGCTAACAAGTATAAAGTCGTGGTTATATGTTTAGAATCAAGGAGAAGTTACACAATATTCCCTCTTCGACATGCACCACGAAGAGATCGTAATACCCACCGCGTCATTTGCATTGGGTATATACATAGTATGTGACATTTTGTATAGGTACAACATCCATGTAGCCTATTTATTTTTTCAGATATTTAATTGGCTTTGATAGATGATAATACTAATTTTGTTAAAAAATGACATGTATCCAGGTATATTTCAAGAATAAGGCTCCAATACCACCTTCAGATCGACTTTGGGAAACTTGTAGAGGCGATGACGCTAGGGAATGGGAGACTGTATATGCGCATCACATGCAACATTGGAAGTCGATATTTTTACCAACCAGAACAAAATCTTATGTAACTGTTGTTGACTGAGTTCTATGTAATTGTTGTAGGTTTTTGCTCATGAATTCTATGTAAACTGATTTTGGTAACGTAATATGCTTAGAAATGGGTTGGTGCTGATTATGAATTTTCTATGTTGAATATGTTGTTGCCCAACTTATGCCTTCGCAACATTCTGGAATTTTTAATTTGGTTTGATCTGGAATTTTTAATTTCGTTAAAATTTGGTTTGGAATGAAGAGGAATGGAGATTGGAAGAATTTGGAAAGAAGCAAAGTATGCCTCTATAAGATTCTGCAGCAATATTCATTCCGGAAATGGGTTTCCGGATTAATCCGGAAACAACTTGTCGGATATTCCAATATTTTAAAAGGACATGTGGTTAGTTGCCGGTTTATTCAGGTAACATGTTGCCGGAAGTCATACTTTTTCAAAACTCACATTTTAAAACCACCGGCAATTGGATGCCGGAGAAGGCCGGTGACTTGTTTCCAGAATGTTCGTGAATTTTGAAACTATTATTTGAACGTCTGGTATGTTATTTACAGAGGGTTCCGGCAATAAGAAGCCAAAAAATTTGAATTTGCAGAAAAAATCTCAAGTGTTAGGATTTTAATTTACTGTCTTTGTTGTATTTGTCAAGTGTTAGAGTTTCTTGTGTTTGTTGTATATTTCACGTTGCAAGTTTGTTATTTCCAGTTAATTGAAAAAACGCTTTAACTTATGTCAATCAAAATATATATATTTATATATAAATATAAATAACGTGTTTGTTACATCCAAAAAGAAATACATGAGATAATCATAGAAAAAAAGGGAGGGGCTAGATCTATGCGGCGGTCCCAGATCTCTTCCTCCATACATAGGTGGAAGCTGCAGGTATCAGGCTGCCAATGCTCCACAAATGCACACAACAGCCCCTTGTCAACTACATTGTAGTTGACCTTACAAAGTTCCTCCAGCTCAGATTCCTCCAAGAGTGCCCTAATCTCCGCACGGGCCGCTAAGTTACCTACGATTTTCCCGTGACTAGTAACCTTCAGCTCTCCACGATCATGTTACCAAACAAAAAACAATAAGTCAATTGCATTAAATAAAATATAAAATGAAAACAACATAATAACAAATTAAGTATTACTTACAATGTCGCCCCATAACCGTGTGGCAACGTGGTAAGCATAGGTAATGAGGACTGATCCGTCCTCTGGGCCGCCAGGGAACAAAGCCTCATCACATGCAGCCTCGTCTACATGTGCCTCATCAACGGATGCTGCCTCATCTACATCTGCAGCCTCATCAACGCGTACTGCCTCGCCTACATGTGCAGCCTCGTCTACAGGTGCAGCCTCATCAACGGCTGCCTCATCCTGGGCAGCCTCCATGTGTAGATGCTCCTCGGGGACACTCTGCAGCTGCTGACGTTGCTCCACCCGTTTTGTGCGTGCCGATGCAATGGGTCTTTCACAATCTGGCTCACTACTAGATGCAGCAGCCGCAGCAACGGCTGCCCGTTTTGTGCATGCCATATCTGTGAAAATTTAAACAATCAAATCAGCCAAGCTAAAATCTCAAAAAACTGAATTCAAAGAAATTCCGGAAACCTGTTTTCGGAAACATTTTAAACCATCGGTAACTTGTTGCTGGATGGATCCGGTAACTTGTTTCTGGGTTGGTTCTTTTGGAACCTTCACTTCTGGAAACTTGTTTCTGGAATGGTATGGAAACAAGATACCGGACGTTAGAAATCCCAAGCTGCTTTTCTAAAACCCAATTTCCAAATCCAGAAACGTGTTTCTGGAGGTATATGGAAACAAGATTCCAGAACGTTGAAATCCAAAACTGATTTTTCTAACGTCCAGCATCTTGTTTCCATATATTTCTGGAAACAAGTTTCCCGATTGTCCAAATTTGCAGGAAAAAACGCGCAGAGTAATGGGATTGCGATGTTACCTAACGATAGCGATCCTCACTGCGAGCGCGAAGGGAGGTGGAAGACGGCGGAGGGAGGTGGAAGACGGAGGGAGGTGGTCGACGGAGGGGAAGGGGTTTCGAGAGAGAACTGATCGGGGAGGTAGGTGTGAGAGTGAGGGAGGGAAATGAAAAAGAAAAGGGAGGGGAGGGGTTAGGGAAATTAACAGGGGTAGTGTTATCTTTTTACTGTGAGGGGAGGTACGAAAATTAAAATGGGGAGGGGGCAAAATCACGAGCCCAACCCTGTTCTGACCATGCTTTCTTTGGAATATTTTTTTTTGGCTACAACATCATATTTTTGGGTTATGGATTAATACACCTTGAGGACAAGGTGTTTTTGCAAGACCAGTGGAATATTATGGCCCAAGCCCAAGTATATGATAGAAAGTCTTAGTGATGGAATAGTCTAGAAACTCTGGATGCTATGAGATGTACTTTTCTGTTATGCTGAGCCATTGAGCAGAGTACCATTTGGTGACTCTATAGATGTATTTGCTTATTGAGGAAATAACACAAGATGAACAAGAAGAAAGTTTAGTGTATAGTTTTCTTTTTAGCAATTTTCCTTTTATCCTTTTTAATTAGCTAGTGTAGAATTTAGTTCATTTTAGACTTAGAGCTCGAAAGTTTTTTTTGTCATGAATTGGGAAACCATCTCTTCATACTAAATTTTTTTATACACAAACAAAGATATATAATCAAGATATGTAAAACCGAAGAGCATCTAAGCTCGATGAACAAGACCAGAGATTTTTGGTGCCTGGGAGAACCTAGAAAATGGTGTCCTCGTAATTATTTAAATATTTTCTTTCTTGCATTTTTTTTGCAAAATCATTAATAATCTATTTGTAATCAAGATTCTTTAAAAAATCAATTTTGATAGAAATCAAAGTAAAACTATTTAATCTATCTTATGACAAAGTAGAACACAAATAAGATTTTAACAATTTTAATTTAGATTTTTTTTTTTCAACAGATGCAACAATAACAATGATTTTTAATATTATTCTATAAGTAGTACATGCATTGCGAGAATAACTAAATGTCTTCAAAGAACTTAATATCATATAGTTTGACTTTGGTTCAACGATTAAAACCTCTCTAATGACTTTTAATTCTTCAAATAGAATTTCACAATCATGAAGAATTATCATGTTTTAGGTAAGTTTCAGGATGTTTGCAACATAATTTCAAGTTATTATCAAAGAATGATCTAAGTTTTTCAATATTAAACAAAAATCCAAAAATCTCCTCATATGTGTTATATTGCTCAAATCTTCTATTAAGTGAGCCAATTATTTGATCTGCAATATATAAAAAATAATGAATGCCAAAACTCCTTAACAGATTCAAGGTTCGGTTGTGTGTATTCAAAGAATTTTCATCACAATGTTATTTTCTACGAATTTCATGTTTTTGAAAACAAAATGATGAAGGCTTACAGTGGTTGAGAAATGGGTGACTTTCGATAGATATGTTGGCTTGCAGGTGGATTCGTGACAGTGATTGGTGTGCAATGAGAAGGGGGTAGATGATGGAGAACCCATGTTTTCAGCGGCACAAAGAGATAAAAGAGAGAGTTGAGACATAGAGAGAGAGAGATCAATAGATGAAATATTAGAGAGAAATAAAATGACAGAACAAGTGCGATACAGAAAGATCGAGAGAAATGGACAATCACCAGACACTTATACAAGCCCATTTTTTTTGTTGAGACCCCAAATTTTTCATCTAAATGACTATCAATGTTTTAGTGCCTAAGATCGTAGGTGTATTCTTGTTGATACAAAAAAAATAGAACATCACGTGTTAGATAGTCACTCATTAATTGACTTGGTTTTAGGAAACTACTTGTCTAATTATTGCTATTGTTTAATTTTGTTTTTTAAGAAAAATTTACACAATTTTAAATATATAAATTTTTATTTTAATATATCTATATACTACAAACTAAAAAAGTTTGATGCCTCTCAAAATATGGGGCACTGGGCGATCGCCTCTTGCGACCGTGCCTAGGGCCACCGGTGAACGAGACTTAACCAGTATTCTTTCGATTGTCACCTTTCTTTTTTGGCCTTATTTCCAATGGCACCTTTGCTTCCTGTGCTCGAGATTCCCGTACTAAGAAAGCGTAATCCGACTTTGAGTCACAGTCAGTCAGTAGGCATCAACTTATATTTCTATTTTTGACGGAGAAAAAATAGATTATATATAGGCACGTTCAAATTTCAATACGTACATTAACCTCCCTACCATGGGAGTTAAGCATAACCACTCTTTTTGATGTACAAAAAAGGATTTACATTAACAAAGACATTCGGTACAGAATTTCTACATCACGCCAAGCAAAATTCACTTGGATATGTTATCATGTGTAAACTTTGATGCTTTACTTTTCTTCATTAGGTTGCCATATAAATGAGATGATTATGTGACCTCTTATTAATTATTCATTTAACTAACATATATAATGTAAACCCATTCTATACTATAGCTATTACTACTATATAATTCGTATATTACATGGGATCTTATACATATTTATTTAATAGTATTACTATTTTATATTTTTCAAATTACAAAATTTTGATTTGATTTTATTAATATTAAATGTAAGCTTTAATATCTTAATAAATTGAGATATATGCTAGTCACACAGATTTTAACACTCATTTTCTAATACTATCTCTTCTATTGGTTGAAAATCATATGGGTTTCATCATTTCTATGTGAGACCCAGTTGATTTAGTGAGATCTATTTGAATTTCAACCAATAAGAGAGACTGTGTTGGAAAGTGAGTTTTAGAGAGTGTGTTGCTTTTTTTTTCGAATGGCAAACATATATCTTTATATCTTTAAAGCGAGTATCGTCTCCCGCTTCGTTCTCCCGCTAACCTTCCCATTATACGTTCTCCAGGACTTTCCTTTCTTCCACTCCTGCTCCTGCCACATGTTGTAAACGTTCTGCGCACACGCCACCTACTGCAAACCTCCTGCGCACGCTTATTGCTTATTGGTTGTTTCGGCGGTGACTAATCATTTCCATCCATTTACGCCCATGGTTTTATCAGATGGTTTCACATTTACATGGTTTCAAGCACCTGGTTTTATCACGTTTCCCATTCACATTCACGCAGATATCATTGTTACTTCTGTTGTTGGTTCTCTCGCTCTGTTCCTTCCTTTTCTTCTTCCCCGAAGATCTCTGGTGGCAGTGGTTTTTGTCCGGCGGCGATCTCTTACCTCCAAGACTCCATCTCCCAGAAATTCCAATCCCTAGAATCCCGCCCCAAGGAGACCCTCGAATTCCTCAACAACGGCGACAACTCCATCCCGAAACGCGAGTCTACCACCGCCGCACGCATCGAGGAGCAGAAGGAAACCTCCCTTGCCGACCTCTGAAATGCCCTTCCTCCGTCGACCCTCGAAATCCCCGACGCCCTGAAATCCCTGTCGCGGAAAATGGATGCCCAACCAATCAACTTGGTCAACCTCATCCCAACTACCGAGCTGACCTCAACCATTCAGATAGTCGACCGACCTCAACTCAGATAGTCAGATGACCTCAGTACTATTTTTCCATGTTTCTTTCAGCAGTTCATCCTTAACAATGAGCCATCAACGATTTGTGTCACTTTATTCTTTATTATCTGGATCATTGTATAAGGTCTTCTCGCTTTATTCATGTCTGCCCAAACTTTCGAGCAAGACAACCAACAGGTGGATACCCGGTCCAGTACTCGGGCGGCCTACCAGGCCCACCTCAACAATTTCAATATTCAGACGGCTTTCAACTCGGCTACGTCACTGACCTCGATTACTTGATGACCTCAACCTTGTCGTTTGGACAGCCAAATCAACTACTCTCACAGGGAAGTATAAAGCTCGACTACGAGCACTTTACTCAAAGATAAAAATTAATGCTAACTTTATTACATCAAGTTGTTGCAAGTTGTCTATACTTTGACAGAACGAAGGCCCCAAAACCAAAGGCGATCCCGCCACGGGCTCGGCACCAGTCGGGAGAAGCTCGACCTCGACACGACCCCCATGTGTTCAAAGACTCCAGGTCAGCATAGAGGCCTGGCGAGCTCTAAAGCAGATCGAAAGGTCGCCAGTCGACCTACGCAACCCCTGTGGTTCCGAAGACCCCAAAGCTCGACCCCGGTGGTCCTAAACCCAAGTCAGCATAGAGGCTTGGTGGGCTCATTCGCAGCTCGACCCCTGTGGTCCTAAACCTAAGTCAGCATAGAGGCTTGGTGAGCTCACTCGCAGCTCGATCTTCGTGGTCCCGAAGACCCCAAGTCAGCATAGAGGCTTGGTGTGCTCATTCGCAGCTCGACCCCTGTGGTCCTAAACCCAAGTCAGCATAAAGGCTTGGTGAGCTCACTCGCAGCTCGACCCCCGTGGTCCCGAAGACCCCAAGTCAGCATAGAGGCTTGGTGAGCTCGCTCGCAGCTCCCCAAGTCAGCATAAAGACTTGGTGAGCTCACTCGCAGCTCGACCCCCGTGGTCCCGAAGACCCCAAGTCAGCATAGAGGCTTGGTGAGCTCGCTCGCAGCTTGACCCCCGTGGTCCCTGTAACATCCCTAATTTTTCATCCTTCAAGATTAGGATATGTCTTAGGGTATTAGAACATGCTTATTGTTGCTTGGGATGGGTTTCATATGTTTTACCGTTCCTTCAGCCGATTGAGTGTCCAGATGTACCTTTATTCCTATATTTAGTTATTTCGGTCATCGTATTCCCCATTTTTGAACCTCTTAACAACTCAATTGGATTTAAGTCCCTTCAATAAAGTTGTATCGTTATCTCTTATCTTTTAGTTGGCTTTAGTTCGACTCAATTTCGATACCTACAACTCTATATATGCTCTCTGGAGTCAACTCAACGCAAGCGTAACACTTAGGAATATTATAGTATATTTCAACTGCATTTTTGAGCCTGTTAGAGTCCGAATTTAGGTAAGCCTATTAGAGAGACAATTGTAGGAAATTCTCTTAGCTTTCCAACGACACCAAGAACGCCTCAATCGAACATCTGTAGCTCCAAATACGACCAAAACAGTGACACCGAGTGTCCAGACTCAGGCGCAGGGCGCCCAGACTGAAGCTCGGGCGCCCAGGCCTCACCGAGAGCAGGCGCAGGGCGCCCAGGGAGTGCAGGTGCCAGGTGCCCACTGCTGCGAAGTGGCTGTGTGCTGTTTCTCCTTTTAACTCGTTTTGGGCCGGTTCTGTGACCCAGTGTGACCCATTCTCGACCTGAAAGGGCAACCACGACCCCTAGACTTAACCTAGCCACTAAGCATCAGTTCTAAGACCCTAAACATGATTAGGAGCTGCTCATAAGACCAATCCAAACAGAGAAAAGCTCTTCCTTCCCTTCTTCCAATTTTGTGGTGTCAAGGGCTCTAACTCAAGACTACGCTACGGGACTCGACTGGGGAGCATCGTTATTGTAACTCGTACAGCCCCATTGGGAGGAATAGGAGGTGGTAAGTCTTCTAATGATAAGCTTTGTCTTTAAGATCAATGTTAGGGTTCTAAACCATGATTTTTCCATTCCTAAACCCTTGCTCTTGTGTTTTTGCTGAGGAAAGCTTCACTAGGAAAGGAAAAGCTTGGTGTTACCTCATCCCATCCTAGGAGCACGAAATTCACTTGAGGTAAGGGATAGTTGCTCTCTTCTAGTGAGTGTATGGAACTCGAATGAACAATAGGGGTGTCCCAAGACCCCTATGCCTCGCGCGGTAACGAAAAACGGGCACTATCACCACCGTGATAGGGAGATATTCGAATTCCCCGAATTATTATTCTCGACTTGTGATAATTTTGTTGGCTGATAAATTTGGCGTGATGATTGAGCTTTGGTTGTTTACATGTGTGATGTGCAGAAATTGTTTGCTACCATATGACAATGTAAGGAATTTTAAATAACTAAATGGTAAGCTTTAGACCCTATGAATGTGTAGCCACTAAGTATGGATTAAAGAACTCTAGACCATGTTCGACTAAGTTCGGAGGGATGTAATAGCGATGCATTAGACCCCCGGACGGGTAAAAACCCTCTGCTTGCAAGTTGGGTGACAGTGGCAGGGCGCCAGGCGCCCAGTGACAGCATGCACCCTTGTGTTTCGTCGCGTTCCCTCGAGTCCCCGCAATTAGGTTGATATTGTAAAGCCTAAGTAGGATGTCTAAGGTTCATTTATAATGTCTATTGATTTATTAGTATGATAATCTGAGAGAACTAGTCCTTCTATTCCAAAGCTTCACTTGGATGTTATGTGCTTAATCAAAGTTGCTAAGAATATTAAATGCTTATGTTATTGGTAGAAGGCACTATCTAGCTTATGAATTTGTGTTCTGCTGTAGTTGTTGTTGTTGTTACTCTGTCGAAGATATTGCGATAGAGGATATTATGGTTAGGCACCGTATTTGGTCATGTTCATGCATCATGGTGTCGGCATTGTTGTTGTTGTTATTGTTAGTAGGGCGTATCTGGCAAGGTATCCCGTGACGGGCGAGGTTTCCCGGTCCTACGGTTAAAAAGGGCGAATCGGGGCAAGGTATCCCGTGACGGGCGAGGTTTCCCGGTCCTTTGGTTAGAAAGAGCGAATCGGGCAAGGTATCCCGTGACGGGCGAGGTTTCCCGGTCCTTTGGTTAATAGGGCGAATCGGGCAAGGTATCCCGTGACGGGCAAGGTTTCCCGGTCCTACGGTTAATAGGGCGAATCGGGCAAGGTATCCCGTGACGGGTGAGGTTCCCGGTCCCGATGTTATTGGGGCACTACGGACATGGTATTCCGAAACGGGCAAGGTATCCCGGCCTCGTTATAAGTGGATCCACATGCATATAATTATGTTCTTAGAATCACATCATTTTCCATGATAACATGCTTGGTTGTTCAGTTGTTAGTGGTGTATCATAATGTTATGATTGACGCGGCGGTATGTGATATTTGAATGTTGTGGTAATGTACTTTAGCGTTGCGTTTGATGTTGTGGCATGTGGTATTTGACCGTTGTGGTGATATGTTATGCCTTGGTACTAGTGTGTAGGTGTTTTTATTGGAATTATTGTATATGCGCATTGTTCATTGATTTCCTACACTGGTTGCACTATTTGAGGATTATGACGACTAACCCTTTTGTGGCTATGCATATCCCACTGGGTATGTGTAGATGCTGAGACTGCAGGTATTGAGGATGTGAATGCCGGCGAGTAATCACGATAGCTCGTTGTGATAGATAGAAGACTTGTGTTTACTTGTTTAAGTTATTGTGTTTTTCCGATGTAATGATTAGGGGAAGAGCTCTGAATTATTGTGACATCGGGAACTTGGGTTATTTTTATTAATTGTATTTCATACTCATTTTCTATTTCCGCATGTTGTGAACGTGACAACTCTATTTCGTTTCAAAGGAAGGTTTTATCCAAATGAATATTTTTTTTTTATCTTGTGTTATTTTCTTCTTACATTGCTAAAATGCCATGACGGGGTAGAGGGTGTCACATTTATTGGTATCAGAGCTCGGCTTGTTCTTCAGGCCGTGGTATGTGTCTATCATGTAATCTCTGTGTACTCTTGTATGATTATCTATGTTAGAATAGATGATGATATGAGATTTTAGGACTTTACTTAGTGACTGATTCATTTCTTGACTGTCTAAGTTAGAAGGGATGAAGGACGAGAGTAACCATGTTGTCCTCGATGTTGTTGGAAGCTGATTGATGTGAAGGGACGTTCGACCCGGGATGAGCACCACATTGGATTTGTGGGATGGAGAAAATTGTTCTGAAGGATGACGTGCACGGATGCTCCGAAGGTGGCATTCGCTACATTCAAATTGACCAACGAAGCTGAACATTGGTGGGATGACACTTACTAACGCTTGGAAAAGCTAAGTTGCTATCACCGGAAGTCGTTCAATGGAAGATTTTCTTTGGAGAAGTGTTTTCTAGTCCGAAGGGTAGTAAGCGGTCACTACATTAGTGAGTGCCAGGAAACTAAAGTCATAGGTCGCAAGTACCATAAGCCGCCATAGTCGCGTAGATCGTAAGGGAGTTAAGCCTGAACCAGGCTTGTTGCACTTGAAGCAGATGACAGATGTTTCCTTGCATAAATGAGTATAATGGTCCTTGCCACACTTGCCACATCTAATCTGATTGTAGGGCCAAGAACTTCCCCCAATTGATTTTCCCGCGACAGGATTAGCCCCTCTAAGGCTATTATTTTTAAATGCTTTAGCAGTAGGTGCTAAAGGCTGTCTCCCTTGGAGTTCGAGGAGTTAAAGAAGCAGTTGGAAGACCTGTTAGAGAGAAAGTTTATTAGACCAAGTGTATCTCCATGGGGAGCGCCGGTGTTGTTGGTGAAGAAGAAGGATGGTTCGATGAGGTTGTGTGTTGATTATCGACAACTTAACAAGGTTACTATTAAGAACCACTACCCTTGCAGAGGATAGATGACCTTATGGACCAACTAGTCGGAGCATGTGTATTCTCTAAAATTGATTTGAGGTCTGGGTACCACCAAATTCGGGTGAAGCAGGAGGACATCCCAAAAGCCGCATTTCGAACGCGTTACGGTCACTGTGAATACCAAGTTATGCCATTCGGTGTGACTAACGCACCAGCAGTGTTTATGGATTACATGAACACGATATTTTGCCCATACTTGGATAAGTTTGAGGTGGTTTTTATAGACGACATCCTGATTTACTCCAAGATTCGAAGGGAGCATGAAGGGCACTTGAGAACTGTACTACAAGTGTTGAAGGAAAAACAATTATATGCCAAGATGTCGAAGGGTGAGTTTTGGTTGAAAGAGGTGGGATTTCTTGGCCACGTAATTTCTAAAGGCGGTATAGCTGTGGACCCAGCAAAGGTGGAAGCTGTATTGCATTGGGGAAACTTCTAAATTGGCAACCGAGGTAAGAAGCTTTTTGGGCTTAGATGGTTACTACTGGAGGTTCATCGAAGGTTTTTCAAGGATAGCACTACCGATGACCCGTCTTACCAGGAAGGGACAAGTTTTCTTACGGGACGTTAAGTGTGAAGAAAGCTTTCAGGTACTAAAGAAGAAGTTGACGACGACACCAGTGTTGGTGTAGATGGATGGAATTCCTAAAGGACTACGAATTTGAGTTGAACTACCACCCAGGCAAGGCAAATGTCGTGGCAGATGCGCTAAGTAGAAAGGCGTTGCATTGCTCGACTATGATGATTAGGGAAATGAAGTTAATAGAAGAGTTCAGAGATTTGAGTCTAATGTGTGAAAAGACCCCCGTGAGCATGAAGCTTGGCATGTTGAAAGTGACTAATGATCTAATGGGTAAAATTTGGGAAGGGCAGAAAACCGATTTGTTCTTAGTTGAGCAGAAGATCTCGATTGCTCAAGGGAGGCCAAGTGAATTTACTGAGGGGACGGATGGAATTTTAAGGCTCTAGGATCGAATTTGTGTTCCGGACGTCCCCAAATTGAAAAAGATGATTCTAGAAGAAGGTCATAGGAACAGCCTAAGCATCCATCCCGGGGCTACTAAGATGTATCAAGACTTAAAAAGATTATTCTGGTGGCCTAGTATGAAGAAGCAAATAGCTGAATTTGTGTACGCATGCCTGACTTGCCGAAAGGCCAAGATTGAACATCAGAAACCTTCTGGGACGTTGCAGCCGCTATTCATTCCGAAATGGAAGTGGGACAGTATCGCTATGGATTTTGCCCGGACTTCCCAGGTCTCCAGCTGGTTATGATGCAATATGGGTGGTTGTTGACCGGCTAACCAAGACGGCTCACCTTTTTACCGGTGAACATGGAATTCCCTCTAGAGAAGTTAACGAAACTGTACATCAAAGAGATCGTTAGACTACATGGTGTTCCCTCTAGTATCATATCTGCCTGAACCAGCTAGTGGGAGTACGCCTCAGATGCCCTAAGCTAACAAGATAGAGTCCACCGGCCGAGTCTTCACCCTCGCAGGAGTAGAAACAGCTGAATTAGAGAGCCTCATTCAAGGTATATGTCGCATTGAGAGGATTTCCAGTTGCCTAATTGTTTCTTGCCCTGTTCGCTTTGAACGTTTATTCTTGGGTTGTGATAGGTAGGAGTGTGGGGTAAACAATAGTTGAATATTAACACTGAGTATGAACTAGATTGTTACGTTAGATGCGTTAGATCCCCTATTTTAGATTAGGCGATAGGCCACGAGAGTAACTTCGGGGATGTACTATGATAGTAGATAGTGGGCGGTTGATATGAGTAGTACTGTTAGATACAAGGTAGATTATCAAAGTAGCGCAGCGGAATTATGGTAATAACAAATAGGGAGGAACTTTAATAGAGCTTGAGGGTAATTGTGAGGTACCAACATTTTTACGCTCAAGCCCCTATCATAGATCCTTATAGAAGTGCAAGTAAATGACATGTCTGATTGTTGTTGCTCTAGTTACTCGGCTAGACAAGTAGGAGGGATGGCCACCCAATAACTTATCGCCAGTGACCGAAGCAAAGGTAATCGACATGGATAAATAAAGAAGACGCTAGGATAGGAGATTAGGTCCTTAACATTTGTCAGAATTTCGAGGACGAAATTCTTTTAAGGGGCGTAGAATTGTAACATCCCTAATTTTTCATCCTTCAAGATTAGGATATGTCTTAGGGTATTAGAACATGCTTATTGTTGCTTGGGATGGGTTTCATATGTTTTACCGTTCCTTCAGCCGATTGAGTGTCCAGATGTACCTTTATTCCTATATTTAGTTATTTCGGTCATCGTATTCCCCATTTTTGAACCTCTTAACAACTCAATTGGATTTAAGTCCCTTCAATAAAGTTGTATCGTTATCTCTTATCTTTTAGTTGGCTTTATTTCGACTCGATTTCGATACCTACAACTCTAGATATGCTCTCCGGAGTCAACTCAACGCAAGCGTAACACTTAGGAATATTATAGTATATTTCAACTGCATTTTTGAGCCTGTTAGAGTCCGAATTTGGGTAAGCCTATTAGAGAGAAAATTGTAGGAAATTCTCTTAGCTTTCCAACGACACCAAGAACACCTCAATCGAACATTTGTAGCTCCAAATACGACCAAAACAGTGACACCGAGTGTCGGACTCAGCGAGGCGCCCAGGCCAGCTTCGGGCGCCAGGCCTCACCGAGAAGCGGCGTGGGGCGCCCATGGAGTCTGGCGCCAGGCGCCCACTTGCCAGTGGCGTGTGCTTTGTTCGCGTTTTAACTCGTTTTGGGCGGTTACGTGACCCGGTGTGACCCATTCTCGACCTGAAAGGGCAACCACGACCCTAGACTTAACCTAGCCACTAAGCATCGGTTCTAAGACCCTAAACATGATTAGGAGCTGCTCATAAGACCAATCCGAACAGAGAAAAGCTCTTCCTTCCCTTCTTCCAATTTTGTGGTGTCAAGGGCTCTAACTCAAGACTACGCTACGGGACTCATTGGGAGCATCGTTATTGTAACTCGTCTGACCCCATTGGGAGGAATAGGAGGTGGTAAGTCTTCTAATGATAAGCTTTGTCTTTAAGATCAATGTTAGGGTTCTAAACCATGATTTTTCCATTCCTAAACCCTTGCTCTTGTGTTTTTGCTGAGGAAAGCTTCACTAGGAAAGGAAAAGCTTGGTGTTACCTCATCCCATCCTAGGAGCACGAAATTCACTTGAGGTAAGGGATAGTTGCTCTCTTCTAGTGAGTGTATGGAACTCGAATGAACAATAGGGGTGTCCCAAGACCCCTATGCCTCGCGCGGTAACGAAAAACGGGCACTATCACCATCGTGATAGGGAGATATTCGAATTCCCCGAATTATTATTCTCGACTTGTGATAATTTTGTTGGCTGATAAATTTGGCGTGATGATTGAGCTTTGGTTGTTTACATGTGTAATGTGCAGAAATTGTTTGCTACCATATGACAATGTAAGGAATTTAAATAACTAAATGGTAAGCTTTAGACCCTATGAATGTGTAGCCACTAAGTATGGATTAAAGAACTCTAGACCATGTTCGACTAAGTTCGGAGGAATGTAATAGCGATGCATTAGACCCCCGAACGGGTAAAAACCCTCTGCTTGCAAGTTGGGTGACAGCAGGCGCCAGCGCCACGCACAGCGCCAGGCGCCCAGTGACAGCATGCACCCTTGTGTTTCGTCGCGTTCCCTCGAGTCCCCGCAATTAGGTTGATATTGTAAAGCCTAAGTAGGATGTCTAAGGTTCATTTATGATGTCTATTGATTTATTAGTATGATAATCTGAGAGAACTAGTCCTTCTATTCCAAAGCTTCACTTGGATGTTATGTGCTTAATCAAAGTTGCTAAGAATATTAAATGCTTATGTTATTGGTAGAAGGCACTATCTAGCTTATGAATTTGTGTTCTGCTGTAGTTGTTGTTGTTGTTACTCTGTCGAAGATATTGCGATAGAGGATATTATGGTTAGGCACCGTATTTGGTCATGTTCATGCATCATGGTGTCGGCATTGTTGTTGTTGTTATTGTTAGTAGGGCGTATCGGGCAAGGTATCCCGTGACGGGCGAGGTTTCCCGGTCCTTTGGTTAATAGGGCGAATTGGGCAAGGTATCCCGTGACGGGCAAGGTTTCCCGGTCCTACGGTTAATGGGGCGAATCGGGCAAGGTATCCCGTGACGGGTGAGGTTCCCGGTCCCGATGTTATTGGGGCACTACGGACATGGTATTCCGAAACGGGCAAGGTATCCCGGCCTCGTTATAAGTGGATCCACATGCATATAATTATGTTCTTAGAATCACATCATTTTCCATGATAACATGCTTGGTTGTTCAGTTGTTAGTGGTGTATCATAATGTTGTGATTGACGCGGCGGTATGTGATATTTGAATGTTGTGGTAATGTACTTTAGCGTTGCGTTTGACGCTGTGGCATGTGGTATTTGACCGTTGTGGTGATATGTTATGCCTTGGTACTAGTGTGTAGGCGTTTTTATTGGAATTATTGTATATGCGCATTGTTCATTGATTTCCTACACTGGTTGCACTATTTGAGGATTATGACGACTAACCCTTTTGTGGCTATGCATATCCCACTGGGTATGTGTAGATGCTGAGACTGCAGGTATTGAGGATGTGAATGCCGGCGAGTAATCACGATAGCTCGTTGTGATAGATAGAAGACTTGTGTTTACTTGTTTAAGTTATTGTGTTTTTCCGATGTAATGATTAGGGGAAGAGCTCTGAATTATTGTGACATCGGGAACTTGGGTTATTTTTATTAATTGTATTTCATACTCATTTTCTATTTTCGCATGTTGTGAACGTGACAACTCTATTTCGTTTCAAAGGAAGGTTTTATCCAAATGAATATTTTTTTTTATCTTGTGTTATTTTCTTCTTACATTGCTAAAATGCCATGACGAGGTAGAGGGTGTCACAGTTCCTAAGACCCCAAGTCAGCATAAAGGCTTGGTGAGCTCGCTCGCAGGTCGACCCCTGCGGTTCCAAAGATTTCAGGTCAGCATAGAGGCCTGGCTCAAAAGCAGCTCGGCTAAGGTCGCCTGTCGAGCTAAACAAGACCATTGTTGTTTCAGACACCATGTCAGCATAAAGACGTGCCGAGCTCAAACACAGCGCGACAAAGACTAACCCCTGCGGTTCCAAAGATTTCAGGTCAAAGATAGAGGCCTGGCGAGCTCTAGCGGCTTTCGGAAGGTGATAACTCGACCTAAAGAAAAACCTAACCAGCTCAATCATCGAGACCTGACAGCTCAAAGCGATGCTCGGATTAGACAAGCACTTCGACTAATGTAGTTCACGAGGACTAATGTTCCAAACTTTCAATTTGAAACAAATCTTTCGGGGGGAAGCCACCCGAGGACTACAGGAAAGCGTGGAAAGAAAGTAAAGTAAGACATCATCACTTAGTCAAATTTCATTCATAGGAAAAGGAATTGCAAGAGGTGGTTATCGGATGAGCAATTACAAGATCGGAACTAAAGAAAAACAAAAAGCAAAAAGGCATAAGTTACGCAAGGGCACCCTCTTGGCTTTCAATAACAAGATCCGGAGCGATCACCTTTGCTGGGGCCAGGGCATCATCGAAACCCTTCTAAAAATGGGGAGCACTGAAGCCCTTTTTTCTCCTAGAGATGAAGCCCAACAAAGATTAACTCGCCACGAGTTTGCGGAGGTAAAGCTCTCCGTGAGCCCACCGACGAAGACCAGTTCTCCACAAGCTCAAAAAAGTGACGCTCCTTGTGAGCTCACCTGCAAATGGAACCTTGCCACAAAGAAGGTCGAAACTTGGTTCCCCTAATCATTCCAGGTCAGACCAAGACCTGGCGAGCTCTAAAGCAAGCCCGATTTCGGTCACAACTCGACCTCAGAAACACCTCTGGTCTAAATCATCAAGTCAGCTCGAAGACCTGTCGAGCTCTACTGCTGCTCCACTTAAGCTACCTCACACAGCATAAAAGTTTATGTGCGTCTTCATAACAGTTTATGTGTAGCGGTTTCTGCGAACATGCATTTCCTCTCAAACCATGTGTCGTGAAGTTGATTGATGAACATGGAACCAAATGGAATTGCACTCTTGAGTGGAATAACCAGCTTCCTTTTGGTTGCAAGTTAATGGGTGATTGGGCTAAATTCTCCCAAAAAAAGGGACTGAAGGAAGGGGCTTGTGTCAGGCTAGGAGTTTCACAGAATGATTCCAATTTCCTGTATTTCATGCTGGTGTAATGGTTATTATCTTAGTTTTAGGTGGACTGTGTATCTTTCTATTTTCTTAAAGCCTACCACTTTTTGTGAGCATATTGATATATGCCTTTTGTGATCACATTGTGGGCAAGCATTGTAATGGTGGCACTTTATGGTAATGGAAGTTGAATCTGCCTTTTGTTATATATGTTATAGCCCTTGTTTTGATGCTTTATTTGTATTGAAGGGTAAAAAAAACATAGACACAGAAAGGAGGGATATAATAAAAGGTGCTAATTGGAAACATGGGTGTAGAGATTTTGCTTAATCATATGGATTTTCATCATTCATGTTTCAACCAATGGTGTGCCTTGATAGATACTGTCATCATGTGTTGCCTATTAGATAACCAAGTCAACTGTTGAGAAATACTCCAAGAATTCTGTCGAGATCAAGACCAAGAGTTCTGTCGAGGAGATCAACACCAAGAGTTCTGTCGAGAACTTTTCAACACCAAGGGTTCTGTCGAGAACTTCAACACCAAGAGTTCTGTCGAGGAGATCAACACCAAGAGTTCTGTCGAGGAAATCAACACCAAGAGTTCTGTCGATGAGATCAACACCAAGAGTTCTGTCGACAACTTTTCAACACCAAGAGTTCTGTCGAGAACTTCAACACCAAGAGTTCTGTCGAGATCAACACCAAGAGTTCTGTCGAGAACTTCAACACCAAGAGTTCTGTCGAGAACTTCAATACCAAGAGTTCTGTCGATTAAGCGGATCTCCGTCTTTGAGCCTTCCTATTTGCCATTACAATATCCATTGATTTTCGTTCGAGATATGCTTGGCAAAGCCCAACTAATCAACTTGGTCAACCTCATCCCAACTACCGAGCTGACCTCAACCATTCAGATATTCGACCGACCTCAACTCAGATAGTCAGATGACCTCAGTACTATTTTTCCATGTTTCTTTCAGCAGTTCATCCTTAACAATGAGCCATCAAGGATTCGTGTCACTTCATTCTTTATTATCTGGAGCATTGTATAAGGTCTTCTCGCTTTATTCATGTCTGCCCAAACTTTCGAGCAAGACAACCAACAAGTGGATACCCGGTCCAGTACTCGGGCGGCCTACCAGGCCCACCTCAACAATTTCAATATTCAGACGGCTTTCAACTCGGCTACGTCACTGACCTCGATTACTTGATGACCTCAACCTTGCCGTTTGGATAGCCAAATCAACTACTCTCACAGGGAAGTATAAAGCTCGACTACGAGCACTTTACTCAGCATAAAAATTAATGCTAACTTTATTACATCAAGTTGTTGCAGGTTGTCTATACTTTGACAGGAACAATGCCCCAAAACCAAAGGACGATCCCGCCACGGAGCTCGGCACCCAGGGTCGGGAGAAGCTCGACCTCGACACGACCCCCGTGTGTTTAAAGACTCCAGGTCAGCATAGAGGCCTGGCGAGCTCTAAAGCAGATCGAAAGGTCGCCAGTCAACCTACACAACCCCTGTGGTTCCGAAGACCCCAAAGCTCGACCCCGGTGGTCCTAAACCCAAGTCAGCATAGAGGCTTGGTGGGCTCATTCGCAGCTCGACCCCTGTGGTTCTAAACCCAAGTCAGCATAGAGGCTTGGTGAGCTCACTCGCAGCTCAACCTTCGTGGTCCCGAAGACCCCAAGTCAGCATAGAGGCTTGGTGTGCTCATTCGCAGCTCGACCCCTGTGGTCCTAAACCCAAGTCAGCATAAAGGCTTGGTGAGCTCACTCGCAGCTCGACCCCCGTGGTCCCGAAGACCCCAAGTCAGCATAGAGGCTTGGTGAGCTCGCTCGCAGCTCGACCCCCGTGGTCCCGAAGACCCCAAGTCAGCATAAAGGCTTGGTGAGCTCGCTCGCAGGTCGACCCCTGCGGTTCCAAAGATTTCAGGTCAGCATAGAGGCCTGGCTCAAAAGCAGCTCGGCTAAGGTCGCCTGTCGAGCTAAACAAGACCATTGTTGTTTCAGACACCATGTCAGCATAAAGACGTGCCGAGCTCAAACACAGCGCGACAAAGACTAACCCCTGCGGTTCCAAAGATTTCAGGTCAGCATAGAGGCCTGGCGAGCTCTAAAGCAACTCGGAAGGTGATAACTCGACCTAAAGAAAAACCTAACCAGCTCCAATCATCAGAGACCTGACAGCTCAAAACGATGCTCGGATTAGACAAGCACTCGACTAATGTAGTTACGAGGGACTAATGTTCCAAACTTTCAATTTGAAACAAATCTTTCGGGGGGAAGCCACCCGAGGACTACAGGAAAGCGTGGAAAGAAAGTAAAGTAAGACATCATCACTTAGTCAAATTTCATTCATAGGAAAAGGAATTGCAAGAGGTGGTTATCAGATGAGCAATTACACGATCGGAACTAAAGAAAAACAAAAAGCAAAAAGGCATAAGTTACGCAAGGGCACCCTCTTGGCTTTCAATAACAAGATCGGGAGCGATCACCTTTGCTGGGGCCAGGGCATCATCGAAACCCTTCTAAAATTGGGGAGCACTGAAGCCCTTTTTTCTCCTAGAGATGAAGCCCAACAAAGATTAACTCGCCACGAGTTTGCGGAGGTAAAGCTCTCCGTGATCCCACCGACGAAGACCAGTTCTCCACAAGCTCAAAAAAGTGACGCTCCTTGTGAGCTCACCTGCAAATGGAACCTTGCCACAAAGAAGGTCGAAACTTGGTTCCCCTAATCATTCCAGGTCAGACCAAGACCTGGCGAGCTCTAAAGCAAGCCCGATTTCGGTCACAACTCGACCTCAGAAACACCTCTGGTCTAAATCATCAAGTCAGCTCGAAGACCTGTCGAGCTCTACTGCTGCTCCACTTAAGCTACCTCACACAGCATAAAAGCAAGCAAATACAAACTACTCAAGGGTATCCCCTTGGACTCCTGTTGGGCCACCATCGGCAATAATTCTCTACGTTCGCAGCAACCGGCTTCTCCTTTGCTTCATCGGGATCACCCTGGTTGGTCTTTTCGGCTTCGTCCTCCTCCTCCACAATCTTGCCATCCTTCGCAATCTTGAAGTCAAGCTCTGAGATATCCAAATCGGGGGCAACCACCCTGATTTGGGCAAAGGCATTATCAAAGCCCTCCTTGAACTGTAGAGCACAAAAACTCTTATACTCCTCCGCCTCAGCTTCGGTCGAGGATTTCTCCTTCTCAATCGCAAGGTCGAAAGCCAAGAGATCTCTCTCATTTTGCAACTCTTTTTGGTCCAAGTGTCTCATGTAGCTCTCACAAGTTCGGTTACAACTTGCTCGGCCACAGTGAGCCGGATCGAACAAGCTCGACCATGACCGACCATCCTGGAGAAACAACGAGGATGCCTGAATAAGTGCAGTCACGATGCGGATTAAACAGTTGGGGGCTTACGTCCCATCGTAAAGACAAGAAAGAAGGTCAATGCCTGACACATGAAGCACATGAACCAAGGATGACTACGTGATCGGGCCGAGGTCCAATCATCTCGAACCTTAGATCGATCATCACGAAAAATCATCATATTATTGACAGTCAAAACCTATGCTATTGATCGCGGCTATTCGACGAGTTCAACCCGACCTACTACCCTCAAGTAGTAGTTATGCTATTTCAAGCTCAACAAGAGCTATTCTATGATGGGATCAACTCTTACAGGGAATCTGGAGAAAACCAAACACTTGCACTCTAAATATTAGATGCCCAACTGGTCGACAAACAAGTCTAGGGGGCTTGTGTTACAGACTCGATCTCCGACCTGCTACAAGAGACCTCTCAACTCGGTATCCTCTACAGGATAGCTCCATGCTCGGAAGGAGATCTGCTGCGGATGAGAACAAATAATATAGACTCATCAACTCTTCAAGTTAATAAGTCTAGGGGGCTTGTGTGACGGGCCGGCCTCCGACCCGGCCCTCCTAGCTAGGCCTCCGAGCTGAGCTCCATAGTGACCGAGTACCGACCTAAGCCCATTAACCGAGCAGGGCCCCAGAGACGATGACCGAGCCCACCAACCGAGCAGGGCTCCCAAAGGCGACGACCGACCTCAACTGGGAGGTATCAAACCCTCCAGAAGGCACACAGGCGGTAATACCAGAAACCCTAATATTGGGGAGCACGCCAGATAAAGATAAGCCGTGAACCCTATCAGGTACAGGCCCATCTCATTCAAACGGTAACTTGCTGAGGAAGGGAACGAAGCGCACATCACGGAACAAACTCTCCTATATAAAGGGGCTTGGCCCCTCAGGTTTAGGGGGCTCGGATCTCATTCTATACGCTCTCTACACACTCTCTAAACCCTAAACTCATCTCTATGATGCGAGCTCTATGCTCACCCTAAAAAACCTTATCTAACTTAGGCATCGGAGTGCCTTTTGCAGGTACCCCACCCGCCGGTCTAAAGAAGGAAGAACATCATGCCCGGAGGAGGAGTACTCACCACGGAGCTCATCGCCCAACTACCAGGCAGAAGAGCAAAGGTATCCCACCCGCCCGTCTAAAGAAGGAAGAACATCACGCCCAGAGGAGGAGTACTCACCACGAAGCTCATCGCCCAACTACCAGGCAGAAGAGCAAAGGTACGACCTTGCACCATTTTATGCATTAACATATTTCTAATAGTATTCCAATATAAATTACATTTTTTTACAATTTTGCATATAAAATTCTTTTTAAATGGTATTCTCGGATAACCCGCGCATCGCGCGGGTGCACCGTCTAGTATTCATGAAGGAGTACAAGGGGTACTCCAACCCAGTTACACTATCAAAGTAAGTTCGAAAAGGCCAATAGAAATTACATCAACCAAAACATAACCAACAGTAGACCTACAACACTATATCGACACGATACAACTAACTGGGTCTACAAACCACTCATAATACAGACACGAAGGGGACTTCCCACGGGACAAAAGTCACCTCCAAGACAAGACTATAATACGGTCAAATGTATGTCCCAGATCGGGCTCTCTCCCAGAAAATATGCACCCGTTTCGAAGATCCCATATAATCCAAAGCATTGTATGCCAAATGAGCGCCAAGCCCTTCCTACATGATTTTCTCCCTCCAAGAGCACAAAACTGGGAGAAAGATGATGAGAGATCCTGGGGAAGCACAAAGTCAAATCCTAACTAATTCACCACAGCATATCACACTATAGAGGAGAAGTGGCATCTACAAAATAAATGTAGGAATGATTCCTAGCCAGAACCGCACAAGGTACAGGAGACTGCAGTAGGGTTAGTGATAATATGTCACCTGAACAAGTTTGTCCGAGTCGGAACTCTATCCAAAAGTAATTGCCAAGAGAAGGCTATTACTTTGGAAGGAGCATAACTTTTCCAAAGCCTGCCAAAGACTGCAGTCTCCCCCTCCGAGGATTGTACCACATTAGCAGAGGATTCCGAGAGAAAACCACAAGCAGAAGAAACAGAGAACATACCACAAGAGTGTCTGGTCCAAACCCACCTATCAGGCTCCGAAGACAGGGATGAGGCCGCCAACGAAGAATGCAGCTCTATCGGCATGGTCTCCTCCCAAGCAAAGAATCGTCTTCTCCACTGAATATTCCAAATCCAAGCCCCGTTATTCCATGAACCACAACTCGACATCATCACATGACGATCCGCTGCAATAGAATAAAGTCTGGGAAAGTGTTGGCTCAATGAAGAATCCCCAGACCAATTGGTCTGGGGATTAATTGTTTTATATTAGCTCTTCATAACTTACTATGTCATAACATAAGAAAATGAAGACAAACATAGAAAAAAATATAGAATGTCCAATATTTATTATTTATTTTATATTCTAGTATATAACATAAAAAACAGAATAATTTGAAGATAAGGAAAGGATTAATAGTTAATAGAATAATATTTTGATCGATTTATATATATATATAATTTAAATTAAAATAAATGCGCACACGCATTGTGGTATTGATACTAATTCAATGATGTATCCATTAGATAGAAAAAGGAATCAAAAAAATTGTCTTATTTTTTTTTGAAGTATACAATAGAATCTTTTATTTTGTGCGCTGCAATAGAATAAAGTCTGGGAAAGTGTTGGCTCAATGAAGAATCCCCAGACCAGATAACATCCCAAAAGTAAGTAGACCTTCCGTCTCCTAATCGCCTCCTAACACTCTCAGCAAACCAATCTCCCTTTTCTCTCCCCCATCTCCCCCCATACCCCTAATCATACAGATGTCCTTCCACACACTGATGTCGTAGAAGGGAGTCTCTAAGGCCGGAAGTAGGATAATGTAGTGACCGCCACTCCTCGAATAAATTTGATTAACTAATCAATAAGAAATTTTTTTTTAATGTGGAAACTATATTTTATTATAGTACAGGTCAAATCAAAATTTTTATGAATGAGCAAACTTTTTGATGAAAAATTATTAATTGTGTAGGTGCACTTTTTAATTATAGTTTATTAATTCAATTGCATCCACATAATTATATTCTATAATTCATCTTTTCTTATATGTTTTTTAAAAAAATTATTAGAATAAATCTACATAACAAGAATTTATTCATTTGACTGCTTGATGATTCAATGAATTATAAATTAGTAATAATTGTGTTAATTTTTCATATATGTATATATTGTATTGAAAAATTATTAATATAAATAATAAATTAAAAAATAAGAGGAAGCTGATAATTGATCCTAATTTTAGTATAAAAAATAATAATAATATTAGGTCAGGTGAAACTTACTACTTAAAATATTCATAAACAAAAAAAAGAATAGTCGAGTAAAAATAAAATAACTAAATATTAAACCAAATTATTGGAATTTTTATATTTTAAAATAAAAAATGTGACTTTTTGATATTTTAAAATAAAAAAATAATTTCAAACATTTATTGAAAATAATTATGAATACAGTAATTAATTTTAAATTCATTGTTTTATATTTATAGTAATAGTTTAAAAAGAATGTTGTTTAAAAATATTAGCTTAATGGAAGTTTTGTTAGTAATTTGCAATTTCTTATTTTAGCTGTAATCTTCAATAATATGTAAATTATAAATTTATTAAATAACTCTTTTATTAATTACTGAAAAGATAATAAAATAAGAAATTGGTATTAGGGAGAAAAAAATAAATATGATGGTGACACATTGTTTTGGACGAAAACAGAAAAATATTTCGTATAATAATAATAATAATAATAATAATTATTATTATTATTATTATTATTATATCTTTTTTTACAATTTTTATTCTTAAAATTTTACTCGGATTTTAGATATAATAATTTTTATATGTCAAATTAAATAATATTAAATTTAATAAAAATTAGTCAAAATTAATAATAAATTTTTATTTTAAATATAGAAACCATTTAATGTTAAAGTGTAAGCCAAATCAAATTATTATGAATGTGTTATCAGAGTTTAGACCTGTTGTATCTGGTTGGAGTGTCTCTTGTACTTCAAATTAATATAATTTTTGCTTGTCAAAAAACAATTATTGTGAATGTGCTAGTTTTATATTTAAATAATTAAATATGAAATTATTTCATCTTAATATTAAGTGATGGAATGATAAAGAGAATTTTTTACATAATTTAGTTTGTCAAATCAATTAGATCAAAATAACTATTTAAACCTTTTTATATTAAAGTGAACTTTTTGAAATTTTTTATTAAAGTGAACTTTTTGAAATAGTCTATCTTGGTGGAACCCATGCACACAAAGAGGAAGATCAAGCATTTAATGCTTTAACCAACCAACAACAAGCTTAATAATGCAGGGGAGGGAGATTGTCACATCTAACTGAAGGCGTTTTGTTTTGTTTTTTTGATAAACAAATATTAGTTGTTAGTAATTGTTAGAAATATTAGTTTCTCGGGTTTGGACCCGGGACCTCCAGCTTACACTCCTTCAACGTCCTTTAGCTCACCAACCGAGCTACCTAGTTTACCCTAGGCCCTCTTCACAAAATACATCAAAATGCAATAAGACTCAATGGACATCACAAGAGCTATACAACATAACCCAAACACTAGTAGGGATAACGTGAGCTCCCTTCACTCACTCGATGACTTCTCCGATAAACATGCATTGTGACGTAATCAGAGGAACTCTCATACATAACCACTCAGCGGCGACTAGCCACTCTGAGCCTATCCTCAACTCTAGCGTGACTATCCATGACCACATACCCCTAATGTGAGGTCTCATGTGATTTCCAGGCGGAGTGGTAGTCATTATGTCTGTTCAAGTGATCCTCCATTATCATATGGAACAACAACCATTGGGCCATACAGAAGTCACCTACCAAACTAGCTCAAGGTGCGACATTAAAATAAAAATAAACATGAACTAATCTAGTATATACTACAATGTGTCGGGAGTGACCAACATCCATCCAACATCGTCCTCATCATGATAATACATCTCAAAGTCTCCTTAAATGGACATCCTCAACTGTCGTGGGACACCCTCAGTTGGCTCCTCTTCAATAGGGTCTTCACACAGTATCCAAATAACAATACATAGTAGAGAAAAATAGGAGATACGAATCTACAGATCATAATCAACTAGGAAGACAAATTAGGGCATTCTTTAGATTCTGGTGTGGTTGTTTTTGATAATTCACCATATATGTGTATACAATTTTTGTGTTAAGATCACTTGGGTGTTTGTTTGTTGTGCTAATGTAATTGGCCTTTGGGCCTCCAATAAATAAAAAAATGGTAAATATATAATTATAAAAGGTGGTGTCTATCGTGTATGAGCAAGATAAGCCTTACACAATACACAAGCCTATTTTAGCAATTTTTAAAATAATCTAATTGTAAAATTCACAACTTTCGCCTCTCATTCTAGATACCAACCCCGCTAACACCATTGATGACCCCTCTGCAGATCTCAAAATATTCGACTTCGTCTTTCTCAGGGAGACCACTCACCACAGACGGTAGATTAAATCATTGCTTCCCGCCAAGCACACTTTGCAATCCGATTGGACCGTTTGGCCATGGATGCAAATGTTCTAATCACCGAGAAAAACCTCTCCTTGGAACTATAAAAATGGAGTATTCTTTGTTTTTGCAGAGACCCAGATGACCGAAATGGGGTTTTGCTTGGATAGACTTGTCAAGGAGAAAGAATAAGATGAAGTACGAGGTTAAGGTTCTCATGGAGTAAGCGAATGACCAACATGTGCCAGAAGTGTGTCGCCGCCTCCTCCACCACCATCTCCTCTATTAAAATCTCACCTTCAGAGGCCAAAGCCCAGACATCATCATGCCGCTGTGCCACCCGGGAAAGAGGAGGAATAGAAAGGGAATAAGGGCTTGAAGTAATTGATTGACGATAGTAAGGATTCCTCTGCTACTTAGATTCTACATCACAACATCAATATGGGTTCTCACAAGTCGCCCAATTTCATTTCTCAACACAAATATTTTTACTCCCTTTTTAATCTTTTATCTCTAAATCCCAAATAGTCTCCTAAAACCAAATCCCGCCGAAAATCCTACCACATTTACGAATTAAAACTTGAAGAAAAATCTAAGATGCAAACCACTGCATTTATTGTCAACCTGAGCAAGTGTACAAGTCATTTAATAACCCATCATGTTTTCTCCTATTTAAGGAAGCCAACTCCCACGAAAAAATTAAAATGTGCCACTTGCATAGCAACAGCATCCACTTTGAGTAATCGCTATTCTCTTACATTCGATCCTTTTTTGTCCAACATTCTTCTAATAACAAAAGGCTTTTATTTGCATCGTACTTTCTTTTTCTTAACACAATTCTTTCCACTTTCATGCTTTTTCTAGGCAAGCCGTTGCATTTGAAAATAAAACCGCTGCGTAATCGTGCTTTAACTGAACCTTCGAATGGAAAATGTAAGGCCAATTGTCAACAATAACAAAGTTGTGTTACTCACTTGGATTTATTTTTTTCCGATGTCTCATAATTTTTGAATCTGATTTGCTATTCCTGCACAAACACTGCCACCTGACCTGTATGTCAATCTTATTCGAATGAAGCTTCAGTCGTATGTATGCGAGTTTGTGCATCTATATGAACCGATAGATTATTCGGTTAAACTGTTCCTACTTTTGTAACGCAACAGTTTTGTCATATTTTCTGACTATGGGATCGTTGATGCAGACAAAGGTGGTCCTCCCCATGCTTTTAAGCATTGATGTTTATGAACATATGGCCAACACTGTGACCCTCATCGACCCAGTAGGTAATCAGTTTGAAGTTATAGTTGAAAAGCAGAAAAGTAGGATTCTACTTACCCAAGGGACTGAACGACTTGGATCTTATTACAAGCTTTTTAATGGTGGGTGGTTAACTTTGATCTACCTTAATGAGAAAACAATGCTGATGGAAGTCAAGGATAGACTCCATGAACATGTTGTGTATCCTACTCCAAGTAGGTGTTTTTATATTGGAGATAGTAGTAACCCTATTAATGTTGATAATGACAAGATAACTTATCCTCCTCAACCCATTATAAAAGTACCTGAGGGATCTTTTTATCGTTCTCTGATAGTGCACTTGGAAGTTAATGATGTGCAACGTGACGAGTTGGTAAGTGAAAATCACGTAAACCAAAAATCCTTCCTTACTCAGCTAACACAAACCTAAACAAAAAAACATTGTTTTCACTATGTTTTGTGCATGTGAACAGCACCTGTCCGGAGGCTTTGTGGAACAGGCACTTAATCGTACGATTAGTAAGATGATGATTGTTGACGATGAAGGCAAACTTTGGCCATGCAAGGTCAAGTGGGACAGAATTGATGTAACCAGATGCAAGGTTACAAGAGGATGGCTGAAATTTGTCAACGGCCATGGTCTAAAAGCAGGGAACAAAATCATTCTCGGTCTTCCACTTGATGCTGCTGATCACCTCTTTTTCAAGTTTGCTTAGTAGGATGTAGTATTTTATATCAAAATAGGTCTCAGTTATCGACCAAGATTATCAAATCAGAAAGTGGTTTAGCAGAATGAAATATAGTAGTGAATTTGCTATGTATCGTGCTTTTTGAGAAGGTCTGCCTAAGTAGATATATGGCGATGTCATGACCAGGGAATGTAGTGGGTTACCTTTTATAAAATATAAGTATTATCTATATCAACATATTTGCCTCTGATTGAAACCCATTATCAAGTTGAATATAACTGAGACCTATTTTCATACCATTATCAAGTTGAAAAAGCATAGCCATCCTTTAATGCATGCAAAGGTGTTGAATTTGGGGTCTTAAACACCAGGACACACGGCTTAAAAGATATGGGTGGATGTTGTTATTTAGGTGAAAACCAATGTCTAACAATTAATTGAATGAATAAAAAGTAAACAAAAATGGTGCATTCAACCCAAACGGATATTGTTTGACAAATAATAACTGCACAGTGGACACAAGTTATTTTGATCCAACTTACACACCCAAGACATGCGAATAGCCTAAAAAAACAGGTTTAACTAAGAGATTTCGTTCCATTAAAGGTTTTCAGTTGCATTCCATTTAATATAAACGATACTGGAAAGTTAACATGATCTTTAATTGGTGAAATGTTAATTTCCATTAAAGTTAACATGACGCAGAGCTTATGCAAATCCATCCGATTGATGTAGCCATACTCTATCGATGTCAAAATACTCAGCTTCATGGCAGCTAAATGTTTTAAGCATGTGGATTTTTAGTGCCTCAGTTATCTACATTAAATTACTTGCATGATCCATATTAAATATAACGTCTGAATTTTTTAATTGCATGTCTTCATTGTGCATTCAATCCATGTAAAGAGATAATCACAACCACAATCAAATGGTAACTATCCTCAGGTGCTGATATAGTCCATCATCTAACTGCATATTTGGAATTCCTGTGACTATACCATTGGGTTATTAAAAAGTAAGTTAAGTAACCAAAGGTGTCCCCACTATCTTTGCCCCTAATTAAGGAAGCTCCTTGGATATGCCTATCTGAAATAAATGATTGGCAGGCAGGAACCAGTGAGTAATGATTTATGTGACAAATGTAGTAACGCTAAAGATCTCAAGCTGATTCACCTATTATACTGTGGCCATGGGACATAAAAAAAGATGAACATAGCCAGATCCTTGATTGGTGAATTGGATCCATCGATACCAAACTCATCGTACATTATCGATACACGATCCTCAGAACTATACCACATAATTAGTAACTTAAGTAACCAAAGGTGTTCCCACCATCTTTAAGATGGGAATATAAAGGAAGCTCATTGGATATGCATATCTAAAATTAGTGATGCTAAAGATCTCAACCTGACAAATCAACTATTGTACTGTGTTCATGGACATAAAAAAAATATCAACATAGCCAGATGCTTTATTGCTGAACTGGATCCAGCGACACCAAAACTATTGTACATGATTAAATCTTGACATGCAATTACCGAATGCTATGATTATACCACATAAAAGCCATTTAATTAATGGACCAAATCTGTCTACAACAAATGAATATGAATATTGTTAATAGCGATTGTGCACATTGTCAATTTTTTTTAAAAAAAAAATTAGGCACTTGATAGTCAGACCTGGCACATGGAATACTGAAGGAAAGGAAATCTATCCCAAGATTTGGTCCATTATTAACACACAGCTGTTCCAATTAAGGCTAACCAAACCTTTATGTTTCAATGCATAATCTACCATTTAATACTGGGTCAGAGGAAATCTATCCCAAGATTATATATTCATAATACACAGCTGTTCCAATGAAGACCAACCAAACCTTTAGCTTTCAATTGGCTAATTCACCAATTAATAAAGGCAGAAAAAGGCTGATGTACCACAAGAAAAATCCTATCCTACATATAAAAAAATGTGTATCGAGCACACAAACCTACATATCCAATATATTTATTGCTTAATTGGGTTGCTATAAATCAAATCAAATATGTAACAGTACATGAAATGCAATCCTAAGCATGTATTGTAACCCTAAACTCACCATAAAATGCATTTAATGACCCAGCATTTTAACCCCTATTTAATGAAGCCCCTTTGGTTATGCATATCTGAAGTATGTCCCAAGGAGAGTAACCATTAAATGATGCAAAATATGGCAACCAGGAAATCGCATATAATAAGCATATATGATAGTCAGACCTCATACATTTAATACTGGAGGAGAGCAAATCTATCCCAAGATTTTACATTCATAACACAGCTGTTCCAATGAAGGCCAGCTATTGTACTAAATCATCCTATTTGCTAATTTACCAAATAAAGTTGAGTCTACCGAATTGTATTAAATCGATTATGCAGACACTAAAATTCTAAATCCATGAAAAAGGTTGAATCATAAGGGAGACAGCAATGCTATTCCGTGGAGGATATTAAATCCAACCAAAGCTTATTTGACATTAATAACATCATCAGGACACACCATCAAAGCCAGTTCGAACTGTCGGCCATCTGTTTCATTATTAATTAACAAACTAGACTATTGCAAGTGGTTGGATTGTAATGGTAATTTAAAAAATGTCCAAATTGAACTATTAATGAAGTTTAAATGTGACTTATTAAGTTTAAATGTAACTTATTATTATTATTATTATTATTATTATTATTATTATTATTATTATTATTATTATTATTATTATTATTATTATTATTATAATAATAATAATAACAGCTGGTGCCTCAATCTGTTGGTTACTAGGTAAACCATATATATACATGATATCCGAGTGCAACCTTGCCATACTTAACCTCAGTTCAGTAACAGGTATGTCATGTCTCCTATATAGGAGTAGCAAATCACCCAAGTTAAATTATACAAAGACTAGGATATCTTTAATCTACTTTATAATGTCACTAACGACATATTATTTTCATGGCAGCAATGGATAAAAAGATTACCCCTATTTCTCAAATACTGGCCGGTAAGATTGATTGGAGTTTGAAGGTTCGGGTTATTCTGCTTTGGTCCCTGCCTGAATATAAGAACCAACATGAAACAAGTTCTATTGAGATGATTTGGATCGATGAAGAGGTTTACATTTTTCTACTTATTTTCGTGCACTTATTGTGTCATTTTTTGTTATCATTTGGTGTAACTAATACGTATATACTGGAAACCTACAGGCTGGTAAAATACATGCAACCGTCAAGAAAGCTCTAATTGCAAAATTCAAACCCATCTTAGAAGAAGGTTCTACTTATTTTGTTAAGAATGTGTTAGTTGCTCAGAATGATGCCAAATTTCGAAGCACAAACCACAAATATAAACTTGGTTTCATTGGGAACACCATATGTGTCAAAATGGTCGCTGACCACATTCCCAGAAATCACTTTGACTTTGTTGCATTCAGAGACATCCTCGATGCACCAAAAGAGGACAAACTTATTGGTCAGTTAAATTTTGTAATACATGTCTGTATTTGTATATAGAGTTGTTTTGCGAATAAATAGTATAAAACCACCTTCATGTAAGCTTATTGATATTGCAGATGTCATAGGCCATATTGTGGAGAAAGGTGACGTTAAGGAGACTGAGAAAAGTGGAACAAAGAGCAAGCTTATTGATATTGTTTTACAAGACTTGCAGTAAGAGCTTCGAACATATTACTCTCATTCAAACAATTGCCCCTTGACAAACTAACATTATTAATTGATTATGTGTAGGTCTGAGACTGCATTGCACTCGTGGTCTGAGTATCTTTGAAAAAATGCAAAATTTTTGCAACACCATGATTGTAACGAGCCTATTATATTGATCTTGCAACTTGGAAAGCTAAAAATATAGTGGTACATAATATTTTAAAAACTGGCCATACACTTTAACATTGACCAGTATTATTGTTTGCAATTAAGTTGCACATGAATATTGCAATTTCATTTGAGTCCAGGAATAATGGGCGTCTCAAACGCGTTCTTTGGCTCCAAGGTTCTCTTGAATGCTGATATTCCTGAAGTCAGCCAGTATATACAAGAGTACAAATCATGCCATTGCCTAAGTTTAACTTTCAGTCTACCATATTAGCTACCAACCATTTAATATTTAACTCAATCTAATAAAACTCAATTGCTTTATACAGTATGCAAGTGACAGGATCACAACTAACTCAGGTTGTTAGCCAAATTACCGGTCAAACAACCTTAACATTACGCGAAGAATTACTGCAGACTCCTATGATGACTATTGCAGATATGTATGAAGCACGTGAGGTCATATTTAATTTACACCATAAATTTTCCAATCACAAAGGTGGCTATAGTAAAAAGCACCCTGACATATATGCCTTTGTTACATCCAGAAGTGCTTTGGTTCTGTTCTCGCTACAATAATAGACATTGACAATGACTATGGGTGGTACTATGATGCATGCCTCAAGTGTATGAAAAGAGTTAATGCGGTTGGAAACAAGCATTTTTGTGACAAATGCAAAAAGATGGTTCATCCAGTTTCTAGGTGAATCAGTTAACCTATGCTGCATTTCGAACATCTTCCAAACTAATTCATGTCATTCTATACATTTTAGGCAATGACATTTCAACTCATGACAATCTATTTTGTATATATACTACCAGCTTCAAGGTGCAGCTACAAGTCATGGATCACACTGGGTCTGCCACGTTCGTTCTATTTGATCGTGTTGTTTCTACTTACTTGGGAAAAGGAGCAAAGGATTTCATAGACCCAAAAGTATGCCTGCTTAAGTAGATGCAAATTTTTAGATTTCATTCACCAAACTAATTCACTGTTACAGTGACATTGATTATCTTTGTGTTTCATTGCTGAGTTGTAGTCAAACAGCCTCAGATTTTCCTATCGAACTGAAGGCATTGGTTAACAAACAGTTATTGTTCAAAGTGGAAGTTACTGATGGACATATATATCAACATTGGCAAAGCTACGCAGTTAGAAAAATGACTGATGATAGTGTCATTGTCCATGAATTTATTGAAAATCATCATCTACAGGTTAGCAATGTCACTTTGTCTTGCACTTTAATGTTGTGTACCAATAACAGTAAACAATTGCTAATAATGTTTCTAATGTTAGGCACACCAGCACATAGGAGATGTGGATGCTAATGCTATTAACGCTGTTAACAACGAAGAACAAACGGCAGAATGCGGTGATTCTAATAACAAGGTTGATGAAGCTGAGGCTCATGTGAATGAAACCCCAACCAGCAAAGCGATTGGCAAGAGAGTCGCGTCCAGTGAAGTTGAGGACACAGTTATTCATCTTGGAGACACTCAGAATTCTGCCACAAAATCCTCCAAGATCACACCGGACATTCAGCCAGTTGCAAAAAAACCCCGCAAGACGAGTCGTGTTAAGGCTGAGAAAACTGACTAAATTATTAATGGTTTATGTGCATTTTGAAGTACTCCAATTTCATCTCAGACCTGACTACATTAGTTGCAAACTGGATATTTTCTGTTCAGTATTTTAGTTTAAAATTTTAAGTCGTGTTGTATGTCGCTAATCCGCCGTCCTGTTGTTGTGTTTAACATGTGTTGTATTATCTATATTTTCAACCCTCATGGATGTGTTGTAGTTCTATGATGAATCTGGAAATTTAGGTTCCATGTTAAATGTCTCTTATATACCCATGCTGGTCAATGTTTATTAGTTTGACATTAATTTTTTTGACTAAACCAATTTAGAATGCAAGACATATCAATTATCAATGGAAGCATATAAACTCATCCATGTGAAATACGAATACAAGTATAAGAAGTTTTTGTGACTTTTTTTTGGGTAAAAGATCCAGACTTTCATTGAACAGGGCCAAGCCCATGTAATTGAAATAAGTACAGAACAGGAAAACAGACAACAACAAAGCCCAAGGCCCACCACCACCCTAAACGCTGCAAGGTGAGTAGGAAGAAACAATGAGCAGGCACGTATCAGATCAAGCACGCACAATAACACCTAAACTACACAAAGCTAAAAAGCAAGTACTGTACTAAACACACACTACCGCAACCACACATGCGACAGAGGAGAAGTACGAAACACAAACCTTAGATTATACATGGCGCCACCATTGTTGGTCGATGACAGAGAAGAAACACTAGGAAGATCGGCTACAAAGACACCAAAACTCCCACCTCGAGAGCACAACACACCATTGAGGGACAAATTCAGGGTGCCATTGCTGAACACTTCTACATTTGTCGGACAAGAACGATTTAGAGCCACCCCTTGATCCTCATCCACTCGATTCGCTGGATTTGCCAACCTACCAACCACCGCCTCCCCTGAAGCTCCATAGATACAGCTTAGCGGATGTGCCAAGTTAGCTTCCACTCCTCTCACACGATGACTCCTGATTCCATCACTCAAACCTCGAGATGTATCCTTCAGGATGCGTGAATGTTCTGAGGGATATTAGCTAGCCAGTTCGGCGGAAGCAAACGGCTGTCTGAACAACGTCCAAATAAATGGTCATCTACAAAAACCATCAAAGTTTTTGGGCTAGGCCCAACATTTAACTCAAAAGATGATGATGAGATCCATCCACATACTAAGGCCCACTTCTAACCCAAGGCCACCGATCAGTTACATAGACAACTCAGTTACCCGAAAAAAAAACATCTCAGTTACGAAATTGTGTCCACGATTTATTAAAATAATTTTGTACAAAAAGCCTGCACATCACCATAATGAGATTCCATTAGAACACATGGTAGTGGGTTAAAAAATAACCTGTCAATCACTAAAACTTTGCAACGTATTCTTTCCCTCATAATGGTGGATACAGAGTGATAGTTTCAAGTCTTTTCTCGACTTTTGATCACCCTGGCCTCTATACTCGGCTATATCCATCGAGAACTACTACCCAGACAGATTTCTGGGGCGAAGGCCAAAAGTGGAACCGAGTTCGAACTCCAGGTAACATATCACACTACTTTCCTCTTTATATTGTACCCAATTGTGTCTCAGTGTAAACAATGCACACCCACTGCGTTTTAGAGTTCTTGAATTCGAGCATTGCTGGGATTGAAGACTTTTTACAATAAATGCAAAATCACCAAAATTTTTATAATAATTTGTCGTCCATATTCAGTGATGTTCGAATACAAGAGTTTGTAGTTTTACCACTTTATCGCATACTATCAAAATGAAATATAATGACACATTTCTTTGTTTTGCACGTTGGTGATTCAAAAAGGCAAACAATATTGACTATTTCCACTATACCACATACAATATTGTTCCAAAATGTCCGGTTCAAAGGCAGATTCCAACATCCACACACAGTCATTGTTACTCGCTAGGAAGGAAAAAGGTTACTTCACAACTGTTCACCTGGGTGATGAGGTATGTTTTCCAAATTTGTGTTGTTATTTTAACAAAATCTAGCTCAGTTGAAAGTAGTATATTCTCAAAATTCAAAATATTCACAAATCTAATGTTGCAAACCGTTGCTTAACCTGAGTTGCATAATGTATATGACAAAGCAGGTTTCAACACCTCATCATCCTTATTACCACAACACATATCCATGTTAACTATACGAACTTTAATTTTGGATACATTACATATTTTATTTCAGCCTTATGGAGAGGTCGACAGCGACTTCTATATCGAGTTTCAGGATGAGCTTGGTCCATTATGGACTTTGATTGAAAAGACTGGAAAACATCACCAAGTTGCATTCAACATGTCTGCAGATTATCCCATACTAACTCACGGTTGGATGAACCTTCGCACGTCCTACAAATTAACTGGGGATCATGTCGTATTCTTAACTTACTTTGGAGACGATATGTTTACCATTGATGTACGGAGCGAAGAGGCATTACCCCACACATTCCAATCATGCCACACCAGGAGCACAAAGGGTCGGAGATTTTGGTTTGATGTTACTCTCACTAGGTACGCTACTACAGGAAGTCAATTGGTTAGAAACTATACTTAAAAATGTTTCGTTATATTGCCAATAACAAGCAAGATGGCTGTTATGAGCCTACTATTTTAGGCTGTGTGTTTATGTTAACACTGTTCTATTGTTTGATTTTTAATGATGCAGCCTCTTAAAAAGGACTTCGGCAAATTTGTAGGGAAACTTGGTTTTCAGACTCTTTATCTTTGTGGTCCTCATGTCGAAACTGCTTGCGACATATTGATTAGTAAGGATGGACGTAACACCGTCAAGCTGGGATTTGGTTGGAGGAAGTTTGTTAAAGAGAACAAATTCCAGAAAGGGAACAAACTCAGATTTGAGTTTCTCAATGTTGGTATTAACAATGTTGTGAGTGTAAGTAAAATGTGACTACAAAATAGGTTGGCAACAAATCACAGTGTGTGTTTAATCATCTTATGTAAATATTGGAAGTGGGTAACGTGAGTCTTATTTTGAATGTTGCATATGTATAAATTTGGTTCGGTTACTACTGCCTGGTGCAATATGTACTCCCATGCTGCTTTTCCAAACACTTCATGGACTAGAAAATCTAGACAATGGTTATATATATATATATATATGTTTGTGTGTGTGTGTGTGTGTGTGAATATATGCAGTACTTATTGTTGGTGGATTATTTTTGTGCGATTGGGCACACATGTTGCTTTAATTCCTGCTTTTCATTGTTACAATTTAAGCCTTAGACAATATCATGTTTTTGAGACTTATTGAGATAAGGAAAACAATAACCATATGGTGGATTACAATGGCACAAGGGTAGTTTTTTTTTTTTTTGGTACAAGGTTAGTTTACAGTACCACAAATCTTTTCTTTCGTTCCCTTACTAATGCATCCCACAATATATATATATATATATATATATATATATATATATACATATATATAGATATATGTATATATGTATATGTATATCTGTATATGTATATATATATATATATCTGTATATGTATATATATATGTATGGCAATACTCTATATTTTAGTACTATTAGTACTATATATAAGTATTATGGCACAGTTGGCTGAACCCACGAAAAAACAATTTATGGCACAGTTTGTTGTTAGTCAAATGGGGAACACAAATTTGTATATATTGAATGGGTAATACTTACTTCCAAAGTATCTGTACAATCTTCATGTCAGCTACTCATAGGTAGGACGTGTATGCATATTAAATGGAAGTCCATGCTTCCACCCCAGTGGCAATTAATGTACACGACATTAAATTTATGGTCCATGTTGCCTGAATCTATGATATCAAGATCCATCAAAATATGATTTCATTTTTTTTAATACATCTTATTTCACTTTATGGTAAACCTGTTAACCATTATACATTTTCTCATAAAACAAGGGATAAGCCATCAATAATTTCACCAAGTTTCATTTACTTTAATGGCCAACTCTCGAAGATCTCAAGTCAACCTATCAAACTTTGATATCAGCGTCTAGCTTCTTCATCTCCTCAATCTCCTGCTATCAGATTTCGACCATCTTTATAGTACTTCAACATGTCAAGATCTTGAGGTTCTATCTTATTTCTGCACTAAGCATATAAACAGATGGAATAAAGATTTTTCAGCAAAGGGGGTGTGAAAATGGCAAACATCTATGTGACCTTATACTTGCAGGTAAATCAAGGGATACATGACTTTCACTTTGTTGTTATGGTACATATATTTGGGAATTAAGTAAACCAATTGTACATGGGTAGCAGCTATTATTATTTACCTTTTAAATGGAGTGATACTATAGATTCATGGTTCCAGTGAAAGCATAATGTAATCAACCATTTTTTTTAGTTTTATCACTACATGGTTACAACCACTTGGTTCAATGTTTTTTTTTTTAAAATGTCACAGGTATGATGAAGTCTCTAACAATGCGTAAGCGTCAAAAAAGTACCCACGTCTTCGTTGAACATCAGAAGACGAAGGAAAATTCTTCAACAAATTCATTGCATAATGCTAAGGTTACATTGGATCCAATATTTGGGAAGGATGTGGTTGGTGTTACTCATATGCACCCAGAAAACCGAGTTCAATCTAATGAAGCATTGATTGGAACTTTACCATTATCTAATATTACTAACGGTAATGTATTAGTCAGATTAACTATATACTTTATTCTGACAAATGGAAAAACTATATATTTTTTAAGATCTAATCGGAACAAATGGATCCAAACTGCTTTTACAAATTACTGGCTTTATATTCTAACTACTATTGTTACGTGGTCCAGTAAATAATGTATGGGACCAAACACCTGTTGTGCATAACAAGTTGAAACAAATCTCACCCCCTATTCGTCCTGGAAAATATATCCTTCATGGGAAAACAATAAAGAGGACGTCAACTACAGAGCATGATGGGTCCAATTGTTCAAGTGGCCTACAACGATCAAGTAAGTTCCCATACTCAGGTAAATCCATTAAAGATTATGTAAACAATAATTTACGAACAAACTTATTGTTTTTAATTACATTGTGAAGTTAGTTAGTGCAGTTCAGATAAAACAAAAATTACTAAATGTTTTATTCGTTTTGCACAGTACCAGTAATCAACTTAGAAGAAGAAGGATCGTACGACGTCACTGACTCAGTTGGTGCCAATACCCATTCTTCACATGGAGTCTCGGATGCTGGTACTTAGTCCCGCTACCACATAGTTCTTTTTGTTTTTGGTAATTCATAAACAAAGGTACTTATGCGGCATCTGAATTTGGTTTCTCATAATTAACATGTCGACTATGTAGATAACAGTTTTTTTGAAGATGCTGGTATTGGGCCACCGACCAATACACAAAGCTATGGAAAGCAGTCTAATGAGTTTGTCATGCAAAGAGATCCATTAAATGATATTACTAACCGTAAGGATTTCTGACATTTTAAATAATATGTTAGTTGGTATACTATATTTGTAGCCTCTAAAATTATGAGTTGAATTTTGGTACCAACGTAATTAACATTTAATAAATTCGATATTTTTGCAGTTAATAGCAATGAAGAAGTCATTAGGTCAAACTCCACACAATCAACAGACATCACTGACAGTGTTTTGGAAGAACTAGAATTTCAAGGTTATGATCAATTCAATTCATGTTATGTCATGTTAACGTATTTTTATTCACACTAATGCACACTAACTTATCCACTACTATAACAAATAGCTAACTCTCATTATTGGGATATTGGAGAACCAACGTGTATTTGTCCGTATTGTGGTACAATGATGTGGTTTGAAGAGAGACTGCAAAAGCATTACCAGGCAAAGACTCCAAAGTTTGCTTTGTGTTGCAGCCAGGGACGCGTTGTACTAGACAAGTATAAGAAAGCTCCCCCAGTACTGCATCAGTTGTTTCACAATCATGATAAGAGGAGCAAGTATTTCCAACAAAATATACGATCCTTCAATAGTATATTTGCTTTTACTTCTATGGGAGGGAAGATTGACAAGTCCATAAACAATGGTAAAGCTCCTCCAATGTTTGTAATGAATGGTGAGAACTATCATCATATAGGAAGTTTGCTTCCACTACCTGGAAGACAGCCTAAGTTTGCTCAATTATACATATATGATACTGAAAATGAAGTCACCAACAGAATGTTAATTGTCGGGTAATTTCATAGAATTATTAACTATTTCAAATGCACACAACTTCCAAAGTACAGTATATGATAATATATAGAACACTGCTAAGAATTTATATCATATTTTAACAGGATGGAAAACGATGCAGCATCAACTAAAGCGGCAATTGTTGATGACATCAAAACAGTCATGGATAAGTATAATCCTTATGCCAAAATATATAGGTACATTCGAGATTCACTTAAGGAGAATGATGCCCCCACTTTGAGGTTGCGTCTGCTGGGTAAGAGAGGTCGTGATGCTAGAAGGTACACTGTTCCACATGCTTCAGAGGTTGCTGCTTTAATTGTCGGTAACTTTGATGCAGCTGATTCTGAAAGGGATATCATTGTTGAGTATAAGTCAGGATTGCTGAAGCGTATCTCAGTACTAGAACCTTCATACTTACCATTACAATATCCACTTCTTTTTCCCCGAGGTGAAGACGGCTACATGGAAAACATTGATTATAGTGACTCTGGTGGGCATAAAATTAAAAGACAAAAAGTCACAGTCAGGGAATGGTTTGCATATAGGTTCCAACAAAGGCAATCTGAAGATTCCACATTATTGTTTGGAAGACGTTTATTTCAGCAACTTTTGGTAGATGCATATAGCACAATAGAATCAGCTAGATTGAAATGGGTTAGAACACATCAAAAAGAATTGAGAGCTGAAATGTACAAGGGTCTGCAAGAGGCAATTCTTAGAGGGGAGACTGATCCATCAACTGCAGGCCATAGAATTATCTTGCCATCAACCTTTATAGGTGGCACACGATATTTGTTTCAAAATTATCAAGATGCCATGGCAATCTGTCGTTGGGCTGGCTATCCAGATTTGTTTATCACTTTCACCTGTAATAAAAAATGGCCAGAGGTGACCAACTACTTGAAGATATATGGTCTTAAATCAGAAGACATGCCTGATTTAGTTTCAAGAATATTCAAAATCAAACTTGATAACATGATAAAAGAAATCAAGAAAGGAGAAATATTTGGTCAAGTTAAAGCAGGTATATGTTTTCAGTCATGCTAATTCAATGAATAATTATCAACTTACCTTTCATATATTTTTCTAACTGACTAATATATGTCTCATTGTTATGGCAGTTATCTATACTATAGAATTCCAAAAACGAGGATTGCCACATGCTCACATATTGGTATTCCTGCATTCTGAATCTAGGTATGTCCATCCTCATGATATAGATAGGGTCATATCTGCTGAGATTCCTGATAAGAATAGGGATCCTGAACTATTTCAAATAGTGTCATCGCTTATGATTCATGGTCCATGTGGAGTGCAGAACAAAAAATCACCATGCATGCAGAATGGAAAATGTTCCAAGTATTTTCCAAAAAAATTTGCTAACCAAACAACTGTTGATGCTGATGGATATCCAGTGTATAAACGAAGTTCTAATGGGTTGTCCATCAAAAAGGGCGAGTCCTTTGTGGATAATAGGTTTGTGGTGCCTTATAATAGAAGTCTCCTGCTGAAATTCAATGCTCATATTAATGTGGAATGGTGTAACCAGAGTCGATCCATCAAATATCTTTTTAAATATGTAAACAAGGGGCATCATAGGGTCACAGCAAGTTTCTACAGTACAGCTGGCAATCATAATGCTGATAAACCTTTTGATGAAATAAAGATGTATTATGATTGTAGATATTTGTCATCATGTGAGGCTGCTTGGCGAATATTTAGTTTTGAAATAAACTACAGACAACCGTCAGTTGAAAGGTTGTCATTTCATTTGCCTGATGAGCAAAATGTTATTTTTAATGATGATGATCCTATTGATTCTGTTGTCGAGAAGTCAAAACTTACAACAACAAAGTTTGTTGCCTGGATGAATGCAAATAACAAATATCAGGAAGCAAAAGAGTTGACATATAATGAATTCCCTTTGATGTTTGTGTGGGACGATGGAAAGCGTGAATGGCTTCCACGTAAGAAAGGCTTCACTATTGGAAGGCTTCATTTTGTTGCACCTGGGACTGGTGAGCTATATTACTTGAGAACTTTGCTCAATTATGTGAAGGGACCAACAAATTTTATACAGATTAGAACTGTAGACAATGTGGTCCATCAGACTTTCAAAGATGCTTGCTATGCTATGGGTTTGTTAAGTGACGATAAAGAGTACATTGATGCGATAACAGAGGCAAGCCACTGGGGTACAAGTAGTTATTTACGCAGGCTGTTTGTATGCTTATTGTTATCAAACCAGTTGGCAAGACCAGAATATGTTTGGAATAAGACATGGGAGTATCTAAGTGATGATATTTTGCAAGTGCAGAGGATGTTGCTCGATTTTGAAGGTATTGTTCTTTTTCCCATATTACTTTTGTGAACTTACAGTATATTAATTTTATTTTATCATTAAAATCTTGCCGGTGTACACATTTTGTAATCACGGATTAAGTCGTTTTTATGGTAGCAGATTTTGTGTTGTCTGATGAGGAGTTGAAAACCTTTGCTCTAGCTGAAATTGAGACATTACTACAAAGCAATAACAGAAGTTTGACTGATTTCCCGACAATGCCTCAACCAGATATGTCGTTTGTTTCAGAGAGACAAAATAGGCTTATTGTTGATGAGTTAAATTATGACAGGGTCTCATTGGAACAAGAACATATTAAATTGATGTCTACGATGACAGCGGAACAAAGGAAAATATATGATAACATAATGAGGAGGATTGATGAGAATATACCTAGTTTGTTTTTTCTATATGGTTATGGTGGAACAGGGAAAACTTTCATCTGGAGGTGTTTGTCAGCAGCATTGAGATCAAAAGGAGACATTGTTTTAACAGTCGCATCAAGTGGAATAGCTGCTTTGCTTATTCCTGGAGGAAGGACTGCACACTCAAGATTTGCAATACCTATAAATGTGGATGAAGACTCAACATGCAATATTAAGCAAGGAGGTCAGTTAGCAGAATTAATAATAAAAGCAAAGCTCATTATATGGGATGAAGCGCCGATGACCCATAAACATTGCTTCGAAGCAGTTGATAAAACCCTCAGAGATATCCTTCGATTCTCAAACCCAAATGCTGCTGGTCTTCCTTTTGGTGGAAAGGTAGTTGTGTTTGGGGGAGATTTTCGACAAATCCTTCCAGTTATACCGAAAGGTACAAGGCAAGAGATTGTCCATGCTACTATTAACTCATCATATCTTTGGAAACATTGCGAGTTGTTGACACTCACTACCAACATGAGGCTTAAAAATGGTAGCTCTGATACTGATGTGAATAAAATAAAAGATTTCTCCGATTGGGTTTTGGGGATTGGTGACGGAACTGTTGGGGACCTGGATGACCCAGACATTACAATTCAAATACCAGATGATTTACTCATAAAATGTGAAGGGGATGCTGTATCATCCATTGTCAATCAAACATATCCATCCTTCACTGACAAAATGGATGATCCTTCATATTTTCAAGATAGGGCAATACTAGCACCTACAAATGACATAGTTGACGTCATCAATGAATTCATGTTGTCTAAAATTATCAAGCAGGAGAAAACATATTTCGCCATGACTCTCCTTACTCGATTACTTCAAATAGTGATAGTCACGATAATGTGCACTCCGAGTTTACGAACACGATAAAGGCTTCAGGATTACCTAATCACATTATAAAATTGAAAGTCGGAGTGCCAATTATGTTATTGCGGAACATTGATCAAAGTTACGACTGTAATGGGACTCGATTAATTATTACCAACTGGGAAATATATCATTGAAGCAAAAGTTATATCAGAAGCAATATTGGGGACAAAGTTTTTATACCAAGGTTATCAATTACTCCTTGAGATGTGAGAATTCCTTTCAAATTCCAACGAAGGCGCTTCCCATCACAACTTCATTTGCAATGACTATCAATAAAAGTCAAGGTCAATCTTTGAAAATGTTGGAGTGTACCTTCCGCAGTCGCTTTCTCACATGGACAACTATATGTCATTTGTTTCAAGAGTTACATCTAGAGAAGGTCTAAAAATCTTGCCTACTAATGATGACGGTGTTGTGACAAACATAACGTCAAATGTAGTCTACAAAGAAGTATTCCAGCACCTGTAATAGCTAATGGTTGGTTGCCATGAATTTGGATTATTCATTTATGCTAAATTTTCAACCAATTATTCTCATTACTAAATTACTAAATAAGATGTTTAACAATGAACAGAAAAAGATAAATGTGATTTTGTTAATCCCTTTCAATTTGTTTTTCGTTGATGTTGTCCTTTCAATTTGTTAATCCCCAAACAAATGACCACAATCGAAGATTCTATAAGGTCAGATAGTAATTGCTAATCCATTTCAATTTGTTTTTCGTTGATGCTGTCGCTTTGAGTTTCGTGTTTCAGACAGACTACCCGTGCGTCACTTAATCTATCACCAAAGTGGACCAAGCACTTGCTTCGATTCAACATTGCAGTTCTGCAAAAACAGGTAAATGTTATCAATTCCTGAACTTTCTGTCTGTTTCATGCAATAAATAAGTGGGTGCCGAAGGCACAAAAGGTCATTCAGTTGTTAAAAATGTTGATTCTGTGGGGAGAGGGATCATCAATTTAGCTAAGTGCTTCATATATTCATTCTGTTAACATGAAAATAACAATCTAACCGGGATCGTTTACCAATTAATCCACACACTAACCCTTGCATTTCCTATTTCTTTTTTTATAAGTAAAAATCTAATTACCGTATCATATGATAGTTGTACATCTGACAAATTAGTAACTACATTCATGTCTTATGGAACAAAACAATATGTACCTGTGATTCAGTTATATGGGGCACAATTGTTAATGTCTTATGTTCAAAAGCAGGATAATGTCAAGTTGATGTTACTTATACGACACATTGTTTGGAACATACGCGTTGTAGAATACTCATGTTAAATACCCTTGCATTAACGACATGGTAATTTCGACATGCTATTGCCCCGTGCAGAGCACGGGTAGTAGTCTAGTATGTTGTAAATTTCGTTTAGCTGTTTTTTTTCTTTTTTGTGTGTTTGTTGGTCTTCGAATATTTTAGTTGTGCATCTACCTAACTCAACTGTTAGGAGGTTGGATCCGGTGTATTATAAGGCTCCGTTTAGGAGGTAGGAGGAGAGGAAAGGGGAGGGCTTTGGGGAGAGGGGAGGAAAGGGAAAAGGAGAGAAATTCTCCACCTTATTTGCAAGAGTATTTTTGTAGAGAAGAAAAAGAGAATGTTTATGACTAATATATTTTTAATTTTGAGAATTATATAAAAAGATGGAAGGGATTTGAAGAATTTTTCTAAGCCCTCCAAAACGCTCTTCCAATACATTTTTTGAATTCCATCATATTAGGTGGTTTTATTATCACGAAGAAAAATAAACCCTTTATTCAAGGTGAGAGAAAACACTATCATTTCTTCCGATTCCTTTTCCTCCTTTTTTTTTCCCAAAGCCCTCCATCTCCTCCCTTCTTAAACTCCCAAACGGAGCCTAAGTCTTTGTGTTTAGTTTAGGATGCTTAGATGGCAGGAATAACTTCCTCCTTGTTGCTTTCAATGATGTTCCTTCGAGGGAATGATGGGGAGTTGCACTATTGCGGCACTTGTGTGTAAGTGTATGTCTGGATGGAGGGTTTTTGATGGGAGGGACGGGGAGGACATATTTTTCTTTACTAAATTAAGGAAATTATAAAATATTTTTAAAAACGAATAAAATGTGATTGAAATATTATATGATCACCTATCATGTTATTTCTTTAATTTTTTTAAAATCTCAAATATATATCAAGTTATAGACTTAGTCCTTCAAAACTCTCCCCTCCAAAACCCTTTCAATAGGCTAAAGGCTAAAATTGAAATTTTTTAAATTGAATTATGTTTAAAAAATTGTTAAAATAGGCTTCTGTTGTGCAAGTCCTATCTTGCTTATGCACAATAGACATCGCCATTATAAAATGTGTAACGTTATTCGTTATATTAGCAGCCGGTGATAAAACATAATTTAAAATATAGCCAAAACCCATTTTTTGCTAAAAAAGATGGTTTGAAATAATGCTCCAATAATAATAAAGTAGTAATAATAGTAAATTCTTACAGAAGTAAAATCGTTTTGCTCAAACCGCGCGTCTACTGCTAAAAATCAAACAATAAATAAATAAACAAGTTTAGCCACACAACTTCTTATTCACAAAAAAACAACCAATCTAAAAAATTAACTAAAGTACGGCACTAAGTCTTCAACCCCCCTTGGCCTCATTGATACCATCCTCTTACTCTGAAAACAACACTTTTAATGAGATATAATCCCAATGAATAAAACAACTTCAAGAGAAAAGGAAAAAAAAAAAAAAGTGTTTTCAAACAGTGATGTTCCCAACCGGTGCAATAACAAAAAAACTCAACCATGGTACCCAAAAATATAAACATAAAAATCATTTTATATAAAGCATAAATTATTCGCATCATATATATAATGAATTAAATATTTCTTTAATCAATCATTCACATCCCAAAGCATTTAATCTTGTTAACTCTTCATACTCTATATATAGTTGCTTCATATACTCCACTCAGTGATTCCCGGAATCACTTGACTTGACTCTTTGGTTCTCAGGAACGGCGTGAATCATAGATGCACTTAGTTATATGACTATTTGGTTCCCTGAACCGTTGTGAATCCCAGATTCACTAAGGTCTATGAGCTCATATCCATTCTCCATCCCAAATAGAGGTATCTAATATCCCTTCCTAGATGTGGATATTTTTAATAATCTGATATCCCATCCGATGGTGATATCTCACATATCGGAACTGACTGTCATTCCCTCCCAGAAGGTATTGACTAACTTATACATAATACAATATGTCATCCCAGATGACAACCTAATCGGTTCTAGAACTTCATGGATAAACAATAATTCCTAAAGATCATGCCATGAAAACACTACATATATAAAATCACAAATCTCAAATTGACCATCAAGCCATGAATTAACATGTACGCATAACAGCAAAATTACCCAAACAAATTATAACAAACATGTTTTGTTATTCAACATGCGATAGTGATTGTTTACTGGAAAATTTGGTTTTATAAAGTATTTCTACCAAATTTGTCAAATAAACAAATAATTAGTTTTCAAGCGATTATGTGATCAACGAGTTACGTGGTAATGTCGCTTTGAAAACAATGGTTTTAATTGTTTAACGGTCAAATACTCGGCACGTTTTTAGTTTTCAACTTTCTTGGCTGTTAAGCCATTAGTCATTGTAATCTTTTGCCAATTTTTTATAAGAATAATTCCAACTAACAAGTGAATTATTGTTGGAATGGCACTAACACTTAAAGTAAACAAGATTAGCCGTCTAAAGCCAATAACTTGATCAATAGGTAATCAAACGCAAAGTTAACTAGAAAATGTACAATACGGTACTATGAACAGACACTTACAAATTTAAACATGCAAGATAAAATGAATGCAGAAATGTAATGAAAAACGTTTAAATAACTGAAAATCAAAGAAAGCTTTAAAAGAGCCTGAATTCAAAGAGCATGAATTAAAAAAAAAACTTGTAAATGACTTTGAAGGTAAAAGTACTGAAAAATGTAAAGAACATGAATTGACAACACAAAATGTAAATGACAGAAAAGTAAAGAGCATAAAATAGATTACTGGAATTTGATAGAAATGCAATAAGAAAATTGACTTTAAAAGAAATAATGAAGGAAATGCACAAATAAATAGAAGTTTGAAATAAAGTTCAAATGCAGTAAAGTTTAAATGAAATGTACAAACTGAAGATAAATTTGCAGATAAGTTAAATGAGGAACAAGACAATAATGTTAAGTAATATTGAATTTTATTGTAAATGCTTGAAAGAAAAGAGTGGAAGGCATACAATGATCGTTTTTCTTTAATCTACTTTGCCTTCGAGATGTTAGGAATTTAGATCATGTATCCAACCTTTCTTACATCATCAGAACTGGTTTTATAGACAAGAAATGTAAAAACTATCTATCATCCGACCAGACACATGTACGGATACAAGGTCGGTAGTTGATTTTACTAAAACTACTTAATCTCGAAAGTAACACTTCCTACCGAGTTGTACATGTATTGCCTAAAGCCTAAGTCTAACTCGACCTCATCCATGCTGACATCTTCGACGCTTCATTGACTTCATCAAACAACCGTCAAGTCACACGGCCTTTCAAACATAGTTTATTTTTTACCATTTATTCTAGCTCCTTGCACCTTCACTTTTCGAATTCTTAAAGTTCCGTTGAGAAACCCAAATCTGAAATTTGGCACCCAACAGATGCCCCCCAAATTCTGAGTTTTCGACATCACATGTGAAGAGAACCAAAATTTTTAGTTCTCCATGCACAATGATTACTTTTCACATTGTCCCATCACAGGCCTGCATTTCCCATTTCCCTAAAAAATAGGGCCATCATTACTTTGGTAGTAGGCGGTTACATCCCGTTCGCACATTTGCTTCCCAAACTTGGTTATAAATAACCCTCAAGACCCAACTTGAAACACTTTTGCTCTTTCTAAACTTTTGGAAAAAACTTCGCAAGTCTTCATTGGCGTCTACATCGAATCCAGCTCAAGGTACCAAAGTGTCTCTAAGGAAAACATGGTGTAATCCTGACGTCGACGTGTCCATTCCATGGCAAAAATCCAAGGTAATGATACCTTACTTGAATGATCCTTCTTACCTTTTGGACCCCCCATGCTGCTTATTTAGGACCAGTGATGACCTTGTCTGGTTTTCCTGAGGATTTTAGGGATTCTTTCCTAAATAAAGAAGGCCATACTGATATTTTAGCTTCTGCCCCCAATTTGCATATCCATTACTTTTCCAAGAGCTCTAGGCTCTTCAGAACTCCTTCGCTTAGCATCAATGGATACTCGGTTTGGCTTACTAGGTTGAAGCTAAGAAGGCTGAGACTTGGGAAAAATTAGGCATTTATCACCTCATTAAACTATCCTAACATACGTTTAGGTTAGACCCTTCTATGTTAGGAGCTGCCATTTTCTTTTGGAATAAAACCACCAACAATTTTCATTTCCCCTGTGGAATGATGGGTCCAACCCTCTTCGATGTTGCTGCTCTCACTGGCCTCCCACCGGATGGCCATATGATTCACCCTTTAGGCACACCAGAAAACATCATTGATGTTTTTAGCGAGGAACCTCTGTCATTTTCGAAATACATTTCTAGCCAAATGAGAAGCACTGAAGAGGTTTTCGACGAAGAACATGTAGCTTTCCTGTTCCATTGGCTTTCTGCTTTTGTTCCTTGTAATAAAAAGTCCAACTGTCGAAACAGTTACTCGACTTGGCAAACCTTCTACATGAAGGTAAAAGGTGGGCCCTTGGCTATTTTCTTTTGTCAAACCTTTATTCGAGTATATCGAATCTATACACTATGGTGAAAGGAGGAGGAAGAAAAATTGGAGCTGGAGGCCCAATATGGTTATTACAATTGTGGTTGAATGCCACACTTCCAGGTCACACTGCCAACAAAGCTCTAGCAAAACTTGAAGTTGATACCTATGGCACCCTGGCCATGTATCGTGCTCCCAAGCCATTCGACAATGAGTTTGATAGTTTCAAGTACTATCTCAACCTCTTCCATTCTCTTTCCGCCAACACCCAAGGCATTCGCTTTCAACCCTTTGTTTGCAGAAAATATGGACCTAAATGGTTCACATTCCCTTTCAACCCAAATGATAAGAGATGCAAAATCATTTGGACTCATTTCCTTACTCGTCAAGTGTTTCCTGCTGGATTACCTGGCTCGACAGATAATTCTGTCTTTGCTTGTCTAACAAATGCTTTTTCCAACAACATTGGCTTTATGCAATCCATTCCTAGTCTGTTCCCTCACAAGAAAGAAGACATTCTCTTGGATTCCATTGACCTCAAGCAAGAGACCATCAACAGTATAAAGAAAAAGAATGACCTTCACATGGAAGCTGTCAATCTTGCCCCTTTTACCACCACCCTAGGTGTATCTCAAGATTTTATGGCTTGGTGGGATGAATATTACAAAAAATTCCACCCATCTTTTGAAGATTGTGTGAAAAGATTTGTTGATCCCACTCTGCAGGAACAAGACCCTTCAACTAAGACCAAAGGTGAGCACTCAAAGGATATACGTAGCTTCGAAAAATTTTATAAGGTGAAATGGGATCCTAGGTATCCTTTTTATATTGTTTGACAGGTAAATGAAATGACTGTCAAATCAAAAGAAAAGCACGAGAACAATTGGGGTATTATGGCTCTAAAACATCAGCAAACAATAGGGCAATCACTTGTGAAACCCCCTTGTCCTGAACCAGTGCCTTTACCTTGTGCAAATTTTGGTTTGGCTGATCCATTTCCAGGTGAACCGACAAGCGCTGGTAACTTCTTTGCGTTAGAACGATTTCAATATCATTCTAATATCGACAAGTATGAAAACAAAGAAGTTACTTTCACTAGTCGGTTTGCTTTGCCTTTTGAACAATAAGATGAGGCTGTCGAGGTCATTTCCCAGTTTTTCCAAGGTAATTAGCTCAATTTGCTTTTTTCTCTGGAAACCTAACTGCTTTATACTTATTTCTTCGTTTTTTTTAGCGTAACCTCTCAAAGAGTCTCTAAAATACAAACAAGTAAGTGGTAAAGCTCAAAAGGCTGATGAGAAAGAAAAGGATGATGAAGATGATGAATCCACTCTTCAATCGAAAGCAACCAAAAAGAAATATGTCAGGTCTTTTGTCAAGAAAACAGATACTGGCAAGAAACCAGTGGCATCGAAGAAACAACTTGCAAGGTCGAAGCGTTCACACAGCTCTTCTCAGCAAGAGTCAATGAAGAAAAAAGTGAAAACAGCAGCCCCTAAAGCTGATAACATCAATATTGCATCATTTTATTAGGGATAGTAGAGTGTAATTTGAATAATTATTGAATGGTTTCACATACAATTCACTCTCTTTTCATCTTAAATGTGCAGAAATAGAAATTAAACAATATGATGAAGAAATACAAGTTTGGGCTTAAAAGTGGGCTAAAAGAGGCCCATAATGCTAAATACGGCCTTCACATAATATAATGAAGCATGTCCAGGCTTATCTGAAGAAGCAATTAGCCACGAGCGCGCCTCACGCGCATCCATGCGCTCCCCGGATAGCTGGTTGGTATTTTAATCATATTTGGAGCTGTAGATATCGGATTAAGGCGTTCTTTGTGGCGTTGGAAAGCTAAGAGAATTTCCTACAACTTTGTCAAAAATTGGATGGAGCACGGCCTTGTCATCATGGAGCACGGCCTCTTCATCATGGAGCACGGCCGTGCTCAACCAAAAATATCAGAAAATCATGTCGGCAAGGTCGGTGACGCGTAAAACAGGTGTATATGGAGCATGGCCTTGGAGCACGGCCGTGCTGGTGTTGTGCTGACCCCAAATTTTGCCTATAAAAGGAGCGCTCAGCAGAACATTTGAAAATACTCCGGGATCGACTTTCTCCCAAATTCTTTTCTTCCCCTGTAATATTCAGTCTTATTTTACTAGTTTTAGTTGTTACTCTGTTTGTTTTTATATCTAGTTTGTTATTCCCTTTTAGTAGTGGAATAAAACCCCGTCACTAAGGTGATGGGGGATCTAATGCCGTATCTGTGATCATTAAATAATTTATAATATTAGTACTTAATCTCTTATATGATTAAATTATTCCTAGTGAATTTATTCTATAAGAACTGATCATTCTTTACTCAGCTAATTAATTGTGTGGCGATCGTACCTTCAATTAGTTAACAGAACTCTAGGGATAATTGAATCTCCATGCTCTGCCGGATCAAGGATTGCGTGTTCATTTTCAGTCAGTCATTGAATTGATAAATCTATTGGTACTTTATGCTCTTTCTATTTACTTGCTTTGAATGATCAAACAAAGTAATAAATTAGAAAGAAGACTGTTAACATTGCATGATTATTGGGTGTTAATAGCTTTTGAATAGAGATTGGAAATCAGTTAGGATTATTGCTCTTATTATAAATCGGTCAAATACACAGATATACGCATTAGTGATCCCGTTACCTTGGTGACATTTATTTTATTTGCTTTCTTTTTATTTATTTTTATATGACTTATCTTTTACACACTCTTTGTGTAATTTCACTTCAACCATTTGTCTAAATAACAAATTAATCTAAGTAGAGCAGTATTCGTTTCAATTCCCTGTGGAGACGATAATCTTATATACTATAACTTGACATTTAATCGTGCACTTGCGATTTTGACCGAACAAAAGCTCAATCAAAAAAGCGCAAAATGATTCTGGCTGATTCTCCTTCACGTTCTACACCACAAACGGTATTTCCTATCTTTGATTTATATAATGCATTTTTTCACGTGAGCCATCAAACATTAATTCTCAAAACTCTCATTTCTCAGGAATCTCTTGAAGAGAAGTACGTTTCTGAAAGTTCTGATGGCACTCTAACATCAGAGTTTGTAATGGTATGCCAAACTTTACCATTGCTTAATTGATGGTCAACTTCGCATTACACAATTTTTTTATCCACATATTTCCATATTGCAGGAAACAAGGGCTGTTTCCTCAAAGAAAGACATTTCAGAAGAATGCACTTCAAAGGACCCCCTTTCTGTCGAAGAGGTTGATTCGTCGAGCACTGATAAAGTATGTTCTTATTTCATGAAGCATTCGTACTTTGTGATTTGTGAATATTGCCTCATCATATTTACTCAACAGGGCTCACCTGAGCTACCATACATGGATACTTCTCAACCCTTACAAATGATTTTCCCGAACATTGGTCATCCAACCACTGAGGTATAACACTCCTTTATCACTTTGTTGGTGTTAGAACAATAGTTTATAAGACGGCGATGTGGTTGTGCCAACCCTCTCGATAGAAAATCCAATTCAGACTTCCCCTCATCAAGCTGATCCCATACCTTCTGAGGAAACAACTTCTGCCCCCCAAGTCACTGAGAAGGTACCTCCCATAGTGATTAAGGCAAAGAGTGTCGACATGGACCTATGCACTGACTTTTCCATCTACTCAGCCTGCTTCATCGACCAACCCTGTGCCACAAGGGACCAATACTGAAAAGGGAAATATCGGAGTAGATGAGTGGATTAACTTGCTTTCAGGATCTAGTAGCAGAACTTCTCCTTTATCAGCTCATTCTTCCACACTTCCTGGAGACAATTTTGCTGAGAAACTTGTTGGACTGGTCGAAGAACTGAGAGGTTTCTTCAAATACTCCTTTGATGAGCTCTACCTTAACCCGGAAATCAGAAACAATTTGATTCGTACCATCAAAAAAATTCACAATTTTTGCAAAAGGCTGCCTCCGATTCGTCGAGGCCACTTCAATGCAATATATGAATTTATTGAAGATTTGACTCCCAAACTTCCTGAACTCGACCATAGCATTCTGCCATATCAATAAGCTCTCAAGGCAAAACATGAGCTTCAAGATAAACTAATGGCTCTTCGCCAAGACAAAGCTACATTGGTCGAAAAAAGTGCTCCTTATCAAGCCAAAATACCTGAACTTGAACAGACTGTTGCTCGATTGGAAACAGAGTTGGCCACTACCAAGGGTCAATTGCAAGAAGCAACCAAAGCATCTTGTTTAGAAAAGATTAAGGCACTCGACCAATAAATGTCCAACAGCACTGTCGAAGCGCAAACCATCTTGTCGAAGGTTGCAGACCTTGAAGTCAATTATGAGAATGCTGAAGCTGCTAAACTTGAATTTGCTGCAACTTAGGAGGACATAAAAAAGACTCCTCTGTAATTTCTTTTGTTTCTTTGATTAGTGTATGTCGAGAACATTTGTTTGACCATAACTTGTACTTTGCAGCCAAACTGAACTTGGTTTGACACTTTATCCATCAATCACTGCACCGTCTAGCTTGCACATTTTCTTTTAATGTTTTAATTTCAACTTCTGGCCATAAATCACAATTAAAGCCATTGACCAGTTAATCTGACTGTGAAACTTAAAAATTAACGTAAATTTGCGCTATAAATAGGGGCTTGAAATCTTGGTTCTCATCCTCACAACAAAACATTTGCTTTCCCTTATGCGCTACCATTCTTAGAACTCTGCTCACTTCTGTTTCCAGAATTCTTGAGAAACTTCTACTGTAACATCCGTATTTTCGTGATGCGTTATTTAATGTCATTATAGTATATATTGCCGTATTTATGCTATAATAAGCCGTTCTTGTTTGATAAGTAAGTGATTGAATTAAATCAAGATCAAATTAAATTTGAGAATTAATATTTATATTAATTCATGGTTCAAATATCGTCAAAAAATTCTAACGAAGTTTCGTCGTGTTTTGGATCACCGGACAGTTTTGCCCGCAAATAAAATTCTAAAAGAACTCCGATTTCGATGAAAATCGAATCGTATCTTATTGTGATTATTTTTGAGTGTTTTCAATTGTTTTTATTATTTATGATAAAATATTATTATGCGGTGAATTAATTTCTCGGTAAATTAATTTTCGCGAATTAATTGGTAAGAGAACTAATCGGTAATGCGATTACTCGACATCGTGTTTTTAGTACTCTTAAGACTCTAGGATTAGAGAGTAATTATGAGAGATGAGAGATTAGATGGGTTAGACTAGTTGATGAGATTAGTATCTTGCTTTTAGATGATAGGTGTCACTTTTTGGGTGATTAGCATTTTTCTACTTTTCCTAATTGATCCTCAACCAAACATTTTATCTTTTAATATTTTTTTTTATTCCACCCTTTCTTTTTGGAGCAGCTGGCCGCAGCCACCTCCCTTAATTCTACCCCTCATTTTCATTTTCTTTCTTTTGTTTAAGTTTGAGAAAAATCTATTAAAGCCTTTCTTTAATTAATTGTTTTACTAAATTGAAATTTCCTCCCTTTATTTAGAGAAATAGGGCCGTGACCCCCTCCCCTTATTTCTCACTTCACTTTATTTTTCTTCATCTTTTTCCTGAGAGAGAAACCAAGGTGCTTCCATGGCTCTTCTTCCATCATCTTCTTGGCTTGATTTTGCTTCCATCATTCAACCTTGCTTGCTTCTAACTTCTTCTTCCTCTTGATTACTTCTTCCAAACCTTGTAAGTAAGTAGAAAAACCAACTCTTCCTTCCCCCATTTTAGAGCCAAAACCGTGAGCTCCATGAGTAGGTGTAGGAGATGATTTTTTTGCTTCTAACTTGTTTTCTTGCTTATTTCTTGTTCTAATGTCTTGATTATTACTTGGTCATGATCAATAGAAGAAAGGAGCACATTATCCCCAAATTCTTGAAACCCTAACCTAAGGGAAAAGAGGGATTTGTGTGATCTTCTTGTGAATCTTGCAAATTAATTGATGATTCTAGCTTATTTGATGATGATGTTGTTGTTGTTTTAGTTGATAGTTTTGAGTTGGAACTTTGATTGTGTAAATTTTTTATAAAAACCCTATTCTTGAAAGAGGAACTAAATTAAGTTTGGTTGTGGTTAGGCATTTGCTTTGTGTAAATTAGCTATTGTTTGTGAAAAAATTGCATAGGAAGTGGTTGGTTGATTTTAACTTGAAGTTTTGGAAATTATTCCTTATTTTTGGAAGATGGTCGCTAGCCTAGAGGAGTGAGGGAAGGAAAATTGTTTTGCAAATTGGATTAGAATAGTTGAATTAATGTGTGATTGGGTTTTGGAAAAAATTATGGAAAAGATTTGATTGAAATTGAAATTGTTTGATCTTTGAGGCCATGAAGCACATAAGGTAAATTGGGCTCTTTGAGATCCTAAGAACCTAGTGGAGCCTTAGTTTAGTATTTTGAGAAAAAGAATTGAATTGTGACATTTTTCATGTTCTAAGTTTGAGAAATGAATGAGTCTTAGTTTGAAACCTTACTCTAATTATTTGTTAATTCCTTAAGTGAAAGTGTTGTGTTTTTCTAATGGTTCTTGGGGCAAGGCCGCAAACTCTTTGGAGTTGGGAGGCATGATTTTGATAAATTTTGGTTTATAATAGTTGTCTTTAGGGTGTTTAAGAATTGTGAAAATTTTGAGAAAACCTTGAGTTATTGGAAAGTTATGATTGGGTATTTGACTTGTGTAGTGGTTTTGATTAATTGGAAATTTTGTAATTGTTCCCTAATTTTTAGTGTGTAGGCCGAGAGCTCTAAGAGCTTGAGAAGGGGAAAATTGTCATGTTTTATCTTGTATTAAGTGTGTTTTATAATTGAAGTGATTAAGAATTGTTGAGTAGATTTTGGTTAGTAGCTTGATTTGATTAAGGAGTTGTTTAATTTTAAAGACAATGAAACACTTAAGGCAAAAGGATTCCTTGTGATCCAATGGCCAAGTGGAGTCTTATTTCAAGTTATGATGAAAAGTATAAAATTTAGTATTTGATTTTTGTATTTACTTTACGATTTTAAGATTAAAAGAAAATGAATTTTTAGTCTTTAAAATATTTAATTTTCAACTTGCTTGTTATTTCAAGTGTATGTGTCTATTTAAAAAAAAAAGATTTATGGGATTAAGAGCCTAGGGGTTAGAATGGAATCTAAGCCTAGGAAGTTAGAGTTAGTTTATGTCTAAGATTGTGCTAAGCTTATTTTGTGGTGTTAGGATTTGAGTGATCCGAGACCGTGTGGCGTAGAATCGAGGAGTACGTGGACGCGTGGCTTGGAGTTCGGTAAGAGCTTCTTCTAGTCAAGCTTAGGTTTTAATATTTATTTTGTACATCAAGGAAGTCTGAGAACCTCAGGGTTGGAAGTGAGGATCTCGTACCCCCTTGATTTTATTGTTTAAGCTTTATATTTAAATATTTAGTGGGTTTGTCTAAAAGTGGTTGGCGACTGCCCCCAACCCTCTACACTTGTTTGACTACCTCTTTGCTAACTCCATCGAGTTGTAAAGGGACGAACTGTAATGGATGCTGTTGAATTGATTGTGATTTTGTGTTGTTGGGTGACTGAATTAATTGAGTGATTATATGCTGGTTTCCTGTGGAATTATACTGTTGTTAGAATTTGATATCTATATTTAATGATAGATGGTTAAATATTTATTGCGTATGCCTTATTGAAATATCATGCATATGGTATGTTCATTGGGGTTTATGGGAAGTATTGTCGTAACTTGGTAACTTCGACTTGAATAGTACCGTGAAGGAATTCAGTGTCGTTAGGACAGTCCTAGGCCTGAATAGTACCATGAAGGGATTCAGCGCAGTTCTAGACTTAAGTAGTACTGTGAAGGAACTCAGTGCGGTCCTAGGCCTGAATAGTACCGTGAAGGGACTCAGTGCAGTTTTAGACCTGAGTAGTACCGTGAAGGGACTCAGCGTAGTCTTAGACCTGAATAATACCGTGAAGGAATTCAGTGTCTCTGACACTTCGGGGGCCTAAAACAGTGGTATGTAGTTGTATCGGCTGGCCATTCATGCATGTTTGCGGATTGTATATATAATTGCTGTGTTATGTTATACATGTGTATTTAAGAAGTTGATCCTTGCCCGTGGTTCCTTCAATTGATGGTGGTAACCCAGACACTGATGGACGTGCTGGAGATTCCGACCACGACAACATCGTCGGAGGTGACCTTTGACTTTTCGCACATGAAAATTCGCTCGGTCTGGAGTTTAGCCCCACTTTGACCAACATGTATATTCAGGAGGCGCGTTAGATATTTTGCACGTAGGTGGACTGACGAGGATGCGAATGACCTAATGGAGGAGACGAAAGAGGACTGCTAGAAGATTTGTGTAGTTGTGTAGTTGATGATGTCTATCTATTTTGTATATAGTTATGGTTGGTGACCAGTCTGTTTGTTATTGCTAGATTTTGTGGTAGTTGTTGATTAGGTGTCGAGGTTATTACTTTTGGAGCAGCCCCCTGCGTGGGTAACTACCGGGAGTACCTCAGGGGTATGACTACTCTTGTAGGGTCTTCATACACTAGGTGTATTCCTGCTTGTGCATATCTATTTACTGTTTTCTGTATGTAAAACTCTTCAAGTGGCCATTTTTTGGAAGTTGTGTACATGTTTTTATTTAGTTGTGATAGTCTTTTGCATCTAGAATTCTGCCATGTTTCGAAATTGCTGTGGATACTCTAATTGCATTTTACGAAGGACTTTTGTTTATAAAAAAAAATTACCGCAATTTCCAAAAGACAAGAAGAGTATCTCTTTACAAAACTTCATTGCATTATAGTTGTCCTAGTTTAGTAGCACTCTAGAAACGGGTCGTTACATCTACAAATTTCAAACCCAAATCAAACTCCCCCTTGCCTTAAGCCAACTCAACTTAGGGAGCCTAGTTAAAATGGAAGTCACCTTCACCTCCTTCTACCCTTTCTTGCTTGGTTCTGGTCGTTTCATTTGGGAACCAGGAGACCTCACTTTTTGGAGTTTCTTCGAAAGTCAATGTTTCAACGGTGAAACCACCACTGGGTTTTGGTAATTTGCCTAATATCTAGCAATGAGTTTTGGTAAGCTGCCTAATGTGGCTTACTAAACCCATTGAACTATGTGAGCAAGGGAATGGCCTGGTCCATTCTTTCTTTCTGTAGTTTTTCGCTCCTTCACAACTTATTCCAATGTGAAGGTTTGCCAAACTACAAAAAACAAGAGAGAGCATGGCATGTCTAGTCCCATTGTCAAGCGCATTGTGGCACCTGACGACTACTTGTCTCTTGACTCCAGCTTTTCCTTTGCTCTCATAGAGCTTGACACCCCTCATCGACGCTTCCAAATCTCAACATCATATCCCCGTCGATTTGGGTGTCTTACCTTTGAAGCGGCTCTTATAGACTTAATTGTCTTGTCACGAAGACTACTTTTGCTTCCCATGTTTCCCTCAACTTCCTAAACTCTTCCTCGGTGAGGGTTGATCCTGAACATGGTGAAACTTCTACTACTGGACACATTTTGTAATAGCCTAAGTTTTAAAGGACTTTACTTTATTTGTATTTCCAGGCTACAAGCCTATTCGACAATGTATTGTATATTGCCAAAAGGCCCTTTAAGAAAGCAATCCCGTTTATATTACAAGGTTATATTTTTACCTCGCACATTATTGGTCTATATGAATTTAAATATTTAACATTAATAGACTTAATTCTAAAACCAGAATTAACTTCGACAAGTGCATAGACATTTCTTGAGAACACTTGAACAACCTTAAATGGTCCTTCCCACTTTGGGGACCATTTTCCAAATTCTCGACATTTCTTATCCATTGGCAAAATGACTTTCCACAATAATTCACCAACTTTAAAACATTTATACTTAACTCGACTATCATAGAATTTAGCTATTCTCTTTTTTTGTCGAGTCAAGTGTTCTAAGGCAACAACACTCTCATCATTGACTTCATTTAATTCATCAAACATTAAGTCCCAATATTGGTCTACTGGTAACTCATCTTGTTTTTGAATTCTCATTGAACCAAGGTTTATTTCAACAGGCAAAACAACATCATGTCCATAAACCAATTTGTAAGGAGTGGTACCTATCGATTCCTTGGGAGAATTTCTGCATGCCCAAAGAAATTGTTCCAAAGTTGAATGCCAACTCTTTGGATATCTGCCAATGTGTTTCTTTATCAAACCAATGATAATTTTATTCATGGCTTCGACCTGGCCATTTGCTTGTTGATAACTCTTAGAAATAAGAGTTATTTATGCTTTTATGGCTATGAATCGTGTGAGTTTAAGAGTAATTTAGATCCTTTAATTATTAGAATTGTGTAAATAATGGGATTTCCCTTGCTTGGAGCTGTTTAAGGCACTTTGGTGCTTTTGTGAGCATTTTGATGTGTTTTGACATTGTGCAGGATTTTATTGAGAAATACTCAGTGCCAAATCTGGTGCCATGGCACCGCACGCTGAAGTTACAGCCCATGTCCTTACTGCAGCAGCATTTTTAACTCATTAGAGCTGAAGGAAAGGACTTTGTCCTTTAGTGCAAGGCTGCAGCGTGTACTTTTGGTGGTCCCTCCTGTCATACTACAATTTCTCTCAGCTCACTACAGGACAAAAGCTCTCATTTTTGGGCCCAAAGACAGCACATTTATGGAGATCCATAATGTTAGCCCATTTAAGGAAGAACCTATATAAAGACAATGACCTAATTAAGAAAGGAGGCTGGTGCAGGGGCTGTGCCCTAGATTAGAATTCGTTTTTATTCCTCTGGACAGCAGCTGCCATCCTCAACATCACCTTCATCCATCATTCTTCATTTCCATATCCCTTCCATACACCATTTTTATGAGAAAAACATGCTGAAAAACATGGAGGCTGAACCAATCTCAGACATAGCAAGGAAATGCAGCAACAAGACATTGTTGCAGTGAAGTGTTCTCTCATCTTGATAGATTTGAAGGCCTCCACGTGCTGTTTTCTGCCTCTGTTTGTAGACATTTCTGCACTGCAGATTTTTGGTGCCATGACAGCAGTTTTTGGCACCAGTTTCTGCTATTCTATGTTTTTGTTTATTATGAGCTAAATACTTTATGCTAGGATGATGTGATTTTGTATTGAATCCTTGTTGGTGAATGTCTATCAGTCTTTGCCTTTGAACTTTTGACTCATGCGCATTTATTTACAATATGCTTGACCTAAGTCTGGCCAACTTTTGTTGGGTACATGTATGTTAGGTGCTGAAAGGTGGTAACATGTTGAATTCATGAGTTAATATGAGGGGTATTAATTAAGGGACACTTTAATTAATTTTGATTAAACTAGACATAGGAAATCTGTCTCATAGGGTGTTCTGGGTCACACTTAGAAGACAAGGGGGAACATAATGGGGGCTTAGACATAAGGTACCCTTTACTTAACCCTGGTGAAAGTACTGAAAGGTACACACATTAGTGCCCTGCGCCCAGGTGCCAAATGGCACTGACTAATGGCACTGAAACCAACATGGTGAAAATATGAATGAACTGAAATCCTAGCTGTTTTTCTCAGATTTTTATCACATCTTTTTTAATTTATTTTTATTGTCAATTGCACTTTAAATTACTGTCACCATCACCTCAAATTAATTTGTTACTTGTTACTTTGTTCTCTCATTAACTAGATTAGCCAAATTGAGAATTTGTGGAATTAACCGTAATCAATCCCCGTGGGAATGATGTTTACTTACTCTTTATTACTTGTTACGATTGTGTATACTTGCACATTGCACAACTGTTATTTTGCACAACAAGTTTTTGGCGCCGTTGCCGGGGATTGAAAGTGTTGATTTCTGTGAGTTTTCAATTGAGTTAATTTGGTTTAGTTGAGATTCTTAGATTTTAGTGTGTTTCTTTTTAGCAGTAAAATTTTCTGTTTTGTGTTGGTGGTGTTGTCTTTGTTGTTCTTAGCATTGCTCACCTTGTTTGTTGTTTGTGAAAAAGAAAAAACCCACTCCTAGCCATGGAACAATATCATTTTGACTCTATGCAAGCAAGGAATGCTCAACCACAATATTTCAACCATGAATTTTATGGAGGTGAATATGAAAGGGGCTGTCACGAGGTTACCATCTTAATCTTCCTTGATTCAGCATACTCACCTTCTTCCCAATAAGCACTGATCTTTGGTCCATTGTTATTGTTTGTGGTAAACCAAATCGACAAACAATGTGATTTTCAATAAAATTCACAATGTCTTGCTGTGTTACTTCTTTCAGGGCTACTGCCTCCACCCATTTGGTAAAATAGTCAACCCCAACTAAAATGTATTTGTAACCTTTAGAAGAAGTAGGATAAATTTGGCCTATGTGATCTAATGCCCAACCTCTGAAAGGCCATGGCTTAATGAAGGAATGTAACTCACTAGTAGGCACACTATGTATATGGCCATGTTTTTGACATTCTTCACAGGATTTGCAAACATAATGCAATCCTTAACCAATGTAGGCCAATATACTCCCTATCTTCTTAATACCCATTTCATTTTTTCATCTGCCTGGTGGGCACCACATATTCCTTCATGAACCTCTGCTAAAGCCAAATAAGCACTTCTTCACTCAGGCAATTTTCCAAATTACTATCAACAGATTTTCTATACAAAGCTCCTGCAAGTACAACAAACTTAGTTGCTTTATACTTAATCTTCCTGTCGACGTCAGCACTTGGATTTTCCAAATACTCTATAATTGGCTTACGCCAATCAATTGTGTTCGACACATTGGAGACAAGAATATCCCTTTCATCTAAAGGACACAGTAACTCACGAAATTCAATGAGTTCTGTCATCACCTTTGAAGATAATTTGTATCCTGAAGCCAATTGGGCCAATTCATTAGCCTCTTGATTTAGCTCTCTAGAAATATGCTCCATTTTGACACTATCGAGCTGCTTCATCAACTTGCTAGCCACCTGGCAATATTTGACAAGATTATGGCTAACACATTTATTTGCTTGAGTTAGCTGCATAATCACCAATTGTGAATCCCCAAAAACTTTGATAGTGCGTGCCTGCATTTCTATCAAAATTTCCAAACCCACAACTAAGGCTTCATACTCAGCCTCATTGTTAGAACAAACATATTTCAATTCAAACATTAATTTAGTTGGTACCCCAATGGTAATATTATCAGAATACCAACACCAACACCATTCTTATGTCTTGAACCATCAAAATACAAATGCCAGGACTTCAAATCAACTAGCCCTATCAGCTCCTTTATTTCTAAACATAGATAGTCCATTAAAAAGTCAGCAATTGCTTGACCTTTAACAGCTTTTATAGGTACATATTGCAAAGAAAATTTAGACAATACAAGTGTCCATTTTCCAATCCGACCATTCAGAATTGCCTGGGACAACATGTACTTAATTACATTTGTCTTTGACATCACTAAGACATTACAAGGCATCAAGTAATACTTAAGTTTTGTATAAGAAAAATATAATGCTAGACTCAACTTTTCTATAGCACTATATCATGTTTCTGCATCATTGAGTAAGGTAGTAAACAGCTCTCTCAACATTGTTCTCATCATCTTGAGCCAGTAAACAACCTATAGTTTCTTCTGATGCAGAAACGTACAACTTCACTGGTCGATATGGCTCTGCAGGCATTATAACCGGTCGGCTTGTCAAATATTGCTTGATTTGGTCGAAAGCCTCCTGGTGCTGTTGAGTCCATATAAAAGCTTCTTCTGCCTTGAGTTTTACCAAAGAAGCAAAGACTCTTATTCTTCCTGAGAGATTTGATATAAACCTCTTGAAAAAATTTACCTGTCCTAAAAAGGACTGAAGTTCCTTTTAGGTAGTTGGTGGTTTAGCTTTCAACACGACCTTAGCCTTGTTCTTGTCCACTTCAATGCCTTTTTTATGCACTAAAAAACCCAAAAACTTGGCAGCAGAAACCCCAAAACTACACTTCTCAGGATTCATTTTCAAACTATGCTTTCTCATTTCTTGAAAAGCTCTTCTTAGATGTGTCAAATGCTCCTCTTGACTTTTTGACTTGACAATAACATCGTCGATGTAGACTTCTATAAACTTACCTATCATTTCATGAAAAATAGTATTCATTGCTCTTTGATAAGTTGCACCAGCATTCTTTAACCCAAAAGGCATCACTATCCACTCATAAGTTCCAATTGAACCCGGACACCTAAAAGCAGTTTTAGGTACATCTTCCTCGGCTATGAGGATCTGGTTGTAACCAGCATGTCCATCCATGAAACTTAAAAGCTCATGACCAGATGCTGCATCCACTAGCATATCTGCTATGGGTATAGGGTATTCATCCTTAGGAGTAGCAACATTAAGATTCCTAAAATCGACGCATACCCTCATGTTGCCATTCTTCTTTATGATAGGTTCCACATTTGACAACCATTCAACATATCTAGTTGTGCGAATGAATTTAGCTTGCAACAAGCGCTCAACTTCCTCCTTGATTTTCAACATTACTTCAGGAGCAAATCTACTATTAGCTTGTTTGACAGGCTTACAATCAGGTTTCAAAGGCAACCTATGTTCCACGATCTGCCTCTTGAACTGATCTGTCAGTAAAGCACTAACATATATTGGCCTTTTCCTATCAGCATCGCCCAAATCTAACTCCTCCAAAGGATCTTCCAACTCAAAACTACTTTTATCCTCAAGCCCCTTTTCAAATCCTAAAGGGCCATCATTGAATATACAATCAACCAATACATTTCTTTATGTGTTTGGCTGTTGGTCAGCCTCCCAGGCCTACAGTTGTGTTTGGGAGATTCAAGATCCATTATTGTTGACTGGCCGACTCTTCGTCGGCCTCATCCAGCAACTTGACACCAAACTGCTCCATCAAGCAAGCATTCATAGCCTCTTTGTCAATCACACCACCTTGCATAGAAATGGGTTTCACTTTTGGATAATACACCTTGAAATCCACATGCATTTGTTATAAGTAGCATGGGCTATTATCAGCTTCAATGATTTCAATCTCATCATGAGCATTCCAAAGGATCATCTTCTGGTGTACTGTCGAAGGAACTGCTCCAACAGAATGGATCCAATCTCTACCTAATAGGATATTGTAGCTAGACCTTGAAGGAATCACCACAAATAGAGTGGACCTTTTCACTGATACTACTTGCACATCAAGCATCACTTCCCCACCTGTTGGTGCAGATCTTCCTCCAAAATCAGTGACTACTATATTGGTTAGCAGTAAATCTGTTTTATCTTTCCCCAGCTTTTTGAATATAGCTCTTGGAATCAAGTTCATAGATGCTCTTCCATCCACCAATACCCTATTAGCAGGCTTGCCTTCAATCATTACCTTAATGTGCAATGGTCACAGATGATTTCTTTCCTCATTAGTTGGCTTATCAAGCTTAGCAAAGTTATCAAAAATGGTCACTATGTCTTGCTTGACAAATTGCCAACCAATGGGAAAATCCTCAAATTCATCTTCATTAGGAACTTCTATACCTAACTCATAATGAGCTTCATTTTCCAAATGACTTCCCAACCTCATGTTTTCCTTGTCAAAAAAGCAATCCCCAGACTCTAAATCTAGCAGAGTTGTTCCCATTGTCATTACCAGTTTATCTAAGTCTTTGTCCAAACTGTTTTTGGGGTCGAACTCTTCGTTATCATTAAAACCAATTGGGTCATTTAGATCATTCAATGCTTCGATGACCTCTTCCATGGACAAATCTGTTTTGACAACATTTTGTTCCACAGGCTCCATTGGTTCATCTAGCAAATCAGAATCATTAACTATGATTCTCAATTCCTCCATTGACACATCACTGTCAGTGTCCGTAACTGGAGCTGCTCAAACACCAAATTTGTCTCGTTCTAAGGCCAATTTCTTGACTTTAATCAAACCCATTGGCCAAGGCTTTCTTTCCTCTCTAGCAGAAGGAACCTTGGCAGCCTTGCTATTATGTTTGAAACCTGCCTGAGATGCTTGTCCTCCGGCTTTGGAAGTTTGACCCTTCTCATAATTACTGCCTTTGACATCAACTACGACACTTTTCAGCTTCGGACCAGGCTTCTTGGGCAATGGCACCTTTTGTGTCCCAACCATGAAACAGTTCTCACGATGACGCTTCTAGCTCTTCGACAATGGAGTTTTCTTCACTTGGTCACCACTAGGATAAGGTATTCTTCCATATTGGTAATCTTCATCCCAAAATGGCACTTGTCGAGGATTACTCCTTCTAGCCCTCACCCTATTCCTCAATTCAGGGCCGCGGGCCTTAGCAGAATTCTCAACCCATTTGTTCACCATCACATTAGCATCTGGTTTCCTAGTCCTGTTTGTAACTCGACCAGGAAATGCTCCATGGTTGCTTCCTACTGATTCCCTTGAGGACTCAACCAACCAACCACCAATTGCTCTATTAGGCCTATTAGCAACAGGCCTTTGCACTTGGTTCACTGGAATAGGCTTACCATTCCTATTCACGTAACCAGTCTGCATATGCTGGTGAACTCTTGCCTTTTCTTTTTTCTTCTTTTTCTGAGCAGTTTTCTCGTCGAAATACTTGTCACAATGTCGGCATAGTTTCAACTACCCTCTATTGTTCTTTCTCCTCAGAAAAACTTCGACAGTTTCATGAGGCCTGGGGTAAATGTCAAAAGGGTCTTCCACATTCACCACATACTTCTGCTTGGTGCTAATATTCACCATGTTCAGCTCCTCACATTTTGGCCGTCGACATTTGATATGAACGTGAACACAAGATGGGGGTTGAATTGTGTTAAAAACTTTTCGCAAACTTTACGGAAAAAAAAACACTTTGAACACAGATTTTTCAAAACTGTTTGTATGTCGGATGCAGAGAAATTAACCGCTTATGAAAACTTGTTTTACTGAGCAAGCTAAAGATAAATATAAAGCAATAAAGGAAGAGACATAGAGATTTATACTAGTTCACCACTAACTGGTTGCTACGTCTAGTCCCTTCGTTCCTGAAGGATTTTTCACTATAATCAACTTATTACAATTTTCCTCAAGAGTATTCTGTAACATCCCAATTTTTATGAAAATTATTTTATAGTTTTCGACTACTTGGAAATAAATCATAAAGATTGATCACCTCAATGGTTTGTTAAAAGTACGAAGAACAATAAAAATTTATAGTAAACATTTTACTGTTTTAGTAATTAATTCAGATTAATAGACAGTGTACACGTATGCTGTTTTTAATATGAATTAATCCCAAAAAATGTGAAAGATTGTTATTTGATTAAAGAAAATTATTTTATTGAAAGAGAAATAATTTTTAGGATTTAATAAATATTTTCAAGTCATAGTTTGATTTTTCATGGTTTAGTTATTGTATTAATTGTCTGTTTTATGTCATATTTAATATGACTATCATTTTAAAGATTTTGTCTTGATAATTTTATTATTTGAATAATATCTATATGATAAGAGAAATTGAAATTAGTGATCCTCACTAATTTATAGTTTTTATTACGCTGCGAGAATTCTATCGAATTCTGCCGTAGCTAGGCTATTGTGTGTGCCTCTAGCTGAAACATGCCCAAACGTGATCCAAATTTTATAAAATTTGAGATCTTAGCATTTTCCAATATTTAGGATTTATTTTAATTTTTCTAGAATTTTTGGGAATCAGAAAATATTTAGTGTATTTTCTATGGCCAGAAACTGCCTAATTGCGACGTTTTGGTTCGCATTTCGAGAAAATGAGAAACATGGATACTTTTCTTATGCCGCGAGGAACATTTGTGATTTTTGGGTGTGAGGTTATAATTAGAATTATTTTTGGGAGTTTTTAGTATTAAAACCTAATATACGCGTAACGCCGCGCACCCGGTTGAGCGAGAACGCGACGAAACGAAGCCATGAGCTAAGGGGAATGTATGGCGGCTGCAGCTGGACCAATAGGATGCAAGCCACATGATTTTAGCACACCATTTGGAAAGGAAGCATTTTGATTGGTTTAGGAAGTAATGGGTAGTTAGTTTGTTAAGTTAGTTTGGTTAGTTTGTAAGTAATTAGTTAAATTCCAATTTAAGTGAACAATTTTATTCCCACCTTGTCCTCATTATTTTCGTGGCTCCCTAGCTGATCTAGGCTCCATCCTTTCATTTCTCCCATTGTTGGAAAGCTTGAATAAAAAATTGGAAGAGGAAAGCTTTGATTTTTGAAGTTTTTGGAGATCAAAGTGTGCACCCTTGTTTCCTTTCATCTCCACCCTTGTTCAATCATCATTATATTCTTGGTAAGCTCCATAAACCTTTCCTCATCTCTCTTGGGTTCCATGATATGGGTTTTGAAGGTTTTAGGAGTTATTTTGGAGTTATGATGCTTGTTTTAGCTAGTATTGTATGATTAGCTTCATAACCCCTTATTTCCTTCCATGAATCACTTTGTTTTTGGTGTTTTAAGTTTGGAGAAAACCCTAACCCCTGCTGGCCGAAACATGAGGATCATTTTAAGCTTTGTTCTTTACTTAGTTTTGTTGTTTTGGAGTTAGTTTTGATGAGTTATACTTGCTAAGTTGGAAACTAGTCATATATGCATGTTTTACATAGTTTTGAGAAAATAAATTTGGTTGAAAATGGGGGCTGGAACCGTGACCTCAAACATGATTTTGCAGGATGTTTTAAATTGTTTTTAAAGTGTTGTAAGTGTTGAATAAATTGGCTTAAGGTTAAAGGAATTAAGTGTAGTGAATTTGTATGATTTGAAAATGCAAAGTTTGAAAAGTTTGGGTTTATTCTTAAGGGCCGGAAACCTACCCTATATGGGTTATTTGGATGATGTCTAATTTGTTTTGAAAAGTGTAAAAGTGTTTAAGAAGTTAGTTTTTGGTTAGGGCTTTAAATCTATAAGGATGTGCAAGTGTAAAGCTTTGAAAAATTGTTTGAAACAAAATTAATTTTGGGGCTGTTTTGTGGTTTTGGAAAACAGCAACCTTTGTAGTGTTAAATGAGTTTGATGAACTTGTTTTTATGTCTTAAAGGTATTACAATTAGTAGATATTAGCTTATGAGTTAAAGGCTAACAAGTTTGCATGATTTAGGAGTTAAAGATTTGAAAACCTTGAAGTTGTTTTGAACTTCCAAAATCGTGGCCTTCAAAGATGTTTTGTAACTTGTTCTTGACTTGCATTTATGCTTAAAAATAGTTGTAAAAGTAGTTGATGATTTGGTTTAGCAAACCAATTCAAAGAAGTATGATTTTGGGAAAAGTTTGAGTTTATGTTTCAAGAATTGTTTTGAACTTGTAATAGAATTATTTCTAAAATTTTGTGACATGTTTTAGTGCTTCGAAAAATGGTTCAAAGTTGGCAAAACACTATTCATTTGGTAAAATACTATTCCAATTGGTAAATTTTGGTTTAGCCATTTTTCTAAGTGTGTAGCTTTTGTAAAAGCTTGAAAACTTGCATGGTTTGAATTTGTTTCATGGCATATGATTAGGTGTGATCCAAATAGGTTAAGTTGGAAAGATTTTAGGCCCTTTTTAGGACTAAAACCGTGGCTGCCCTAGAGTCATAGGACTTGGGTTTTTAGTTCTAATTTTGTTAAGTTTGCATTGTTAAGGTTCGTCCTTAGGGTACGCGCGTGGTATGACTTGACGATGGTTTTGAATTTATCTTGCTTGGATTGTTAAAGCGCCCAAGGTAAGGGAAATTCTTACATAATGGGTTTGGGCTTTTCGCTTTGTGTGTTGTTTGTTTGATTGTTGATAGATTGTGTGGTAGTACTAGTAGTATTACTATGTGCTGTTGAGATATTGTAGCATGAACTGCTGTGTATTGATTTGGCCCTGTGTGGCAAGACTGAATTGTATTGTGTGACTTAAATCATACTTGATTGATTTAATTGAACTTGAAATTGATGATAATAGGTAGCATATTCTTGGCCCTGCGTGGCATTATGAGTTGTATTGTTTTCCTTGAATCACCTTGGATTTCATTGGAACTTGGCATTGAATTGGAATATGAAAAATGTTATTGTGGATAATGGATTAATTGACAATGCGTTGATCGACTGCTATTGGTTGACGATTTACATCGATAAATCTGATGCGATTCCACAAGCCAAATTCTGATTTCGTAAGCAAACTGTTAAGGGCATTTTGATTTAAAAGTAAGCGTGAGGGTTTTAGTACAACTAGCCAAAGCTTGCAAGGAAATTTCAATGGAATAATAGTGGAGAAAAGAACTTGAACTAAATAGTCCAATTTGCAAAAATGTTTGCGTTAAATAATGCGCTTGGGAACATTCTGGCTAGGAAAGATTTGGTAGTTAAGAGTGTTCGCACCACCTCTCTTTCCTGGGAATTCTTCCAGTGTATTATTTAGCACAACTAAGGTTTCAACGGCCTAGAACTAAAAAGTATTTTCAGATACATAGGAGTGATACAAGAACTGAGAAAGAGATTTCATGATTCGGGATTTCGAAAGAATAAGACATAGGGAACCTAGTGTTCCTATTGAGCATATGGGCCATGTGTCCTGTGCTGGGACTTAATGTCCTGCTTGCATGCGCATTTTCTTGATTAAGGATTGGACCTAGTGTTCCGTATGGCGTGCCTAGTATCTTAACCTAAAAGTTGAACACCCGGACTTTGTGTCCTGTGTTGAACTCTTAGTTAATTGAGATTTGGAAACCCACTAAGTTGAGTGAGTGAGGGTTCGTCGATCCGCATTGATTAATTAAAACATTACTCGGGCATTCACTACGGTGAACGTGCCACATTGTAGAATTTGTTTGGATATCACTCGGGCGTTCACTACGGTGAACATGCCATATTGTTGAATTTGTTGGATATCACTCGGGCGTTCACTACGGTGAACATGCCATATTGTTGAATTTGTTGGATATCACTCGGGCGTTCACTACGGTGAGCATGCCATATTGTTGAATTTGTTTGGATGCATACTAACCATTAAGCATCGACACTCGGAGCATTTGATTGGTCTTAAAGACTTCAAAAGACGAGTTGTCATGTCACTCGTAGCGTTTGATTGGTCGTACAGACTTCAAAAGGCGAGTTGACACTGCATTGCCTAAGTAGAGGCACGCCAAAGTAGTGGCCAGCCAAAGTAGTGGCAAGCCTAAGCAGAGGCTATTTTGTTCGAGGACGTTGGGAAAGTAGTCCCCGTCATACTGCTGACCTATTAAAGCTGCAGGTGTATATACAACTTGCCATACTGCATTGACATGCATAGCTAACCACATTATGATATGTGATGAATTATTGGATGAATTGGATATTGTGATGACTTGATCACTAATCTGTTGATAGATTGCCTACTCATATGCAATAGCTTGATATTGTGATGACTTGATCACTGATCTGTTGATAGCTTTGCTTGCTCACATGCAATAGTTTGATATTGTAGTGACTTGATTGTTGATCTGTTGGTTGTTTTGTTTGCTCACATGCAATACTTGATATACCATGCTGATTGTGTGCAGTCTATTAAGTACGTATATGTATATAAAAGCATGTTGTTGTATTATATATGTATATGTTGTTTGCTTGCGACATAGCCTACGATAAACTCGTGGATAAAGGATTTACCCTTGCACTGTTGTTGGATTAGATGTCCTTATTGATGTCACTTCCAGATGGAGTTCGGTAGCTGTTACAGCTTCGTCTTTCCAGGAGTATTGAAGATTGTGCCAATGGAGGAAGATTTCTCTGAGTGCTTCGTGTTTTGGTCTTGCTGAGCTGTTTCTCAGTAAGAGTTACAGTTGTTGGCCAGCTTAGCTTAGGGTTTTGTATTGGTTGTTTTGTAATTATTCTTTTCAGAAAACCTCGCCTTAGTGCGAAATGATTATGTTATCTGAAGTATTATTTTGTGATGCATTATACTCTGATAATTGCAAAATTTGAATTGGCATCATTTAGAAAACTGTAGTACTCTATGTCTCATTTTGAAAAGGGTTTCAAAGGAAATAAAATGAAAAAAAAAATTATTCCTATTTTTCCATTGCGAAATACATAAGAGTACTCTTTAATTGAAAGCATACAAGCATTTAATGTGTTCAGCATTAGATCGGGTTGCACAGTAGCGCTTTGGAATAGGGGTGTTACATATTCTACTGTCACAAACTTGACAATACTCTCAACTTCTCAAAACGACTCAGTGCAGTCGAGCCTTTGAGGAACAAAGCCTTAACTAGGCCAAATACAGTTTACAAAAGAGATTATACTTTTGAATACAATCAAAATATCTCTCACAGAGAGGATGAAAAGATTAAGCTCAAAACAGAATAGCTTTCTCAAAGAAAGTATAAGACACTGAGTTCAGTTCTTTGTAGACCAGAAACTTGGCACGAAACTTGATTACTCACTTGAGTAATGTTGCTTTCAGAATGAAGTTTCTTCACAGTTTTTCCAACTTCTCTTCAATGAATACCTTGGGGTATTTATAGGAGTCTTCAAGGGTATTACCATTGCAGTAAAAATAGCTCCTTTCCATTGAGTGAGGTAATTTGAAATATAGTCCTTTTCTTCCTTTCCAGAGAATATCAGAATAGTACACATTACCGTTTTCGTACTATCTGCTATTTGCAATTGCCTTGTACGATTTTTGTCTTATGCTAAAGGTGTCACCTTTGCTTCCTCGTACATCAAAATGAGCGCATAAAATCAAATTCAATTCGCCTGCACGCCCGAGGCTTAGAGCCAAAACGTGATCATCACGTGCTTCATTAAAGAGATCAGACGCTCGCTCAGAACAGAGGACGAACGCTCTTAGCAATTGAGTATTCCACCTGTCCAAGAGTAACACTACTAGACGCTTGCTGTTAGCAAGACACTGGAGTGAGTTCGGACACTGACACTAGTGGATTGTATTCAATTCTTTTGTAAATATCTTCTTCTTCCTTGAGTGTTTTGTACATATATATGAAGCTTTGATACCTGTACACTCAAAGATATGTTAGAAGATAAATTGTTCTCTTGAAAAATACTTTGTTATCATCAAAATCAATGAGGGTCTAAACTTCTCAATCGTTTAGGTTCCAACAATCTCCCCCTTTTTGATGATGACAAATATCCAAGTTTGATGAACAATTTAATTTCAAAATAATATCAAGGGTCTCCCCCTGAATTTAACAATTTAGATATATATGAACAATTCAGGTATTAAGGCGATTGTTGATAAACAAATTCATTTAAGTGATCGCAAAAATACGTAGATGTCTTACAGCATATATTTAATAAAGTGAAATAGGATGCTAATTTTCATTTTATCAAAAAGATTTTCATTGTACCAAATTTATTGATCATTATTAGAGTACTGGATAAATGAATATCAACGCATTAATAGATATTAGAGCAATGAATAACCACACAAATGCTATGTATGAAATGATATGCATGATACTTCTGTTTTAGTGTATCCATCGGACGGTGAATTTGTCAATCAGACTTTCACGCGTTTATTAAACTTTTCCTTTACTCCCCCCTTTTATCATCAGACAAAAGGAGTGTAAAGCGCATCATAGTCAAAATAAGACTTAGGAAAATTTGAATATATAGAAACAGATAATCAGATATAGGTATATATAAACATATAATCAGAGCAAAAACAATGAATATATATATAAGAGTACCAAAAAAAATATTTTCTATCACACAAAAAATAAATAAATTTAAGGGTTTAGTGGAGGTGGTGGAGGGATGTTGAGACGTTCATATAATAACTTCAGGGCATTCTCCAGCTGAGTAACTTTCAGGTTTGTGGCCTTCATTTCTTCAAATTCTGCTTTGGGAATAGTGACCATTTCAATTGCAGGAGTAGAAGTAGAAGGTCCAGCTTCTGATACTGTTGCAGGTTTCATCTTCTGATGCTCTGCTAGCACCCAGTTAGATAACTTTAGTCTAAATTCCTTATTTTGTTGAGCTTTTTGAAAGAACGCATCATTTGGTATAAACCATTTGATGAGACTTCCAAGTTTCCTCTACTCAGATTCTGCCTGAATTTTCCTTCTTTTCTCCACCTCTTCTGGATACAGCAAATCCATGAAGATATTTTCTCTATGCGTACACATCGCCAGTGAAAGCATCAACTGCTTTCCAAAGATCTTTTCCCCATATTCTTCTGATAAAGGCACTCAATGCTTCAAAAGTGAAAGAGAGTCCTTCATTTTTTGCCAGGTATATTCTTCGCAGATTTTCCCTGTCATCTTCTGCAAGCACTAGGGGGACGAGGCATGGTAACAAGGTTTTGTCTTTCCAAGACTCAGACTATTGACTCCAAGTAAATCCAATGTCGAAGTGCTTGGTCACAACAGCCCATTGGACATATGTCTTCATGCAGTCAAGAGGCCTGATTACTGAACACCTGAATGTATCATCAAAGTAGGTAGTTCCCAGATTGGTGTCAGTAACTTTGTTGATAGTGCCAACTATTGGAATTGTGGCTTTCTCGGCATTACAGCAGTTTGAGGAGCCAGTTCTCCATTCATCTTCCTTCAGAGAACTAAGGTAAAACCTTCTGGCATGGTCCTCAGTGATTTTGGCAATCGAAAGCTTAGAGAATTCTTTAAGGTTATACTTCTTGGGAGCCTTCTCATACTCTATGAGCCCGATCTTGCTGAATGGCAGCTTGCCAGGAGCAGGTTCTTTCCTTTTCCCAGGGATAGACGAAGGTAGCCACCTTTGTCTATCTGGCATAATCTTTACAGATATAGAAGAAGGATCTCTAAACTATTTGATAACTTCAATTTTCTTCATCTCAAGACAGTGTGCCATGAAGGCAGCTTCTTCTTCCATGATCCACCTTCCACACTCCTCCAGTGTGAGAGGTTCAGTTTGAGGTAGGGATTTAGGAAGGTCAATAGAGAAAGGAATTGCTCTGCTATCGGTTTCTGGTCTCAATCTTCCTTTGAATGACATCTGAAAATGGTCTTCTCCATCCTTAAAAGTAAGATTCATTGGAGAGGGAATTTCCAGTCTGGCAACTCCAGAGGTGAAAGTTTTCAAATACCATGTAGAGGGACTATTGTAGATGCTGTGATATGGCACAAGACATTCTTCCTTCCACCGAAGTCTGTAGGTTTATGGGTAATGGTGAGTGAAGTGGGAGTGGTTTTGGTGATTGTATAGGTCTTAGGTGTGTAGGGTTTGAAAGGATTAATGGGAGGTACTTTGAATAATAGGTTGAAGGGGTGAGAGTGAAGTTTGGAAATGTATGTGGTAAGTGAGGAATTTGAGGAAATTTGTGGTAGGTCAAGGTTGAGTGTATTGGATGGTGGTTAGGTAGGTTTTGAGGGGATGAGGGTAGAGGTTTGTCGGAGGCTCATTCTGGTTTTCTGGGTTTGTGGTTGTGAAACAGACAATAGGAGTGCAGGAATAACATCATGAGAATCAAAGATAGATACTGACTCATCAGCAGTAAAGTCGAGTACCTTTGGGTTAAGCTCAGAAGACTTAACCAACCTTCTTTTTGTTCCTCTAGGGGCAACAACGGCAAGAGGAGGAGGAGGGACTTGCTTCCCTTGACCGAACACTGAAGCATCTTTTTCAGCTGTCGGCTTATTCTTTTTCTCCAAGACCTTTCTGATAGGAATTCTATCCTCATCTTCTGGTTCCTCAACAGTAGGTGCAGGAGCCACCTTCTGTTTCATTCTTCTTGTCTCCCTTAAAGGGGATTCAGCAGGTCTCTTCACACCAGCCATTGAGCTTCTGGTGGTTTTCTTTTCAGCTTCTCCTTCCTGTTGCTCTAATTTCACCTTCTTTATCATAGAGCCAGTTATCAACTGCATTCTGACTAGACTGTTGATTCCAAAAACTTCAGGACGAACAACAGCGCCAACACCAAAGTATTTTTTTTTTCTTCTTTGTTGGTAGAGTCAGCCAGCTTTCTCACAACACCATATTTAATTATCATTATGGAGAAAAGAACTCCATAAGGGATAACCTTGATGATATTCTTTTTATCGACACTCTTCCTTGAGAAGACAAGAGCATTTATAAGATTATTGATAATCAACCTTGGCAGGTTGATTTCCTTCCCATCCATATAGTTTCTCATAATGAACTTTTGCTCGTAGTTCACTATGTCGCTTGAACCAACCTTCAGAATCACGCTCTTAGCGATGATTTTGTGCAATACTCTATAGTGGCTTTTCAAGTCTTTGGCAGTGGGTGTTATGTTCTTCTTCTTCAACTCATGATGCTTCGTTGACGTTTTCCAGTCCTTTGTAAGCATTAACCTAGTTAGCATGGTAACTGATTCCTTCACAAGGGCACTTGATGGTCTGAGTGATAGAGTTGATGGTGAAGCGTAACTTGAAGCCTTTGATGTGTCCTTCTATAATTTCTCCCGAAAGTAGGTAAGCGTTCCCCCAGAACTCCTTTATAGCGTAGCTCAGTACATCAACTGGTTCCCAGATAAAGTAATTTTTCCAGCCTAGTTTCTCCAAACCTTCTTCGAAATCAAAACCATAGAGCTTGAAGTTCTCAAAATCAATTCTGTTTTCATTCATTAGTTTTGCTTCTGAGAAGACATCGAAGGTAGCAGTGTATTGTCCAACCTTTCTATCAGCCATGGTAGCAGTTACAGAGAGGGTAATGGAGGTTTTAGGGTTTGAAATCACAGAGAGAGAGAGAGAGAACAGTTTTGCAAGTAGATGCAGAGTGAAGTGATGGAGCGAAAAATGTGGAGTAGTGGGAAAGTTGATAGAAAATGGTACAGTCCTTTTTCAAAACCGTCAGATTTCCACACAAAAATTAAATCAAAAAAGAAAAGAAAATGGAGATTCGCCTTTTTATTAAATGAAGACGCCAAAAGAAAAGTAAAATCAAGTAAAAAGATTTTATCGAAAAACATAAATAATCATGACTCAGTGAGATGTGATGAGACGCCTAAGTCCTTTACACGTGTGACACGTGTGTGCGCACTCGGACGCACGCAACCGATTCACCAGACGTTGAGTTATGATGCACATGACAAATAAAATGCTTATACGTATACATGCTTATGTCATACCAGATGCTGAGATGATGCATATCATCTGACACTGAGATTAATCATTCTTCTATGAGATGAAAATTTAAATTTCTTCTTATAAAATTGAATCTATCTTCAGCAAGGGGTTTTGTAAATATGTCAGCCCACTGATAATCAGTGTCTACAAATTTTATTTCGAAAATACCCTTCTGAACATAGTTTCTTATAAAATGATGCTTAATCTCAATGTGCTTGGCTCGTGAATGCAATATGGGATTTTTAGTAAGACAGATTGTAGAAGTATTATCACAAAAGATAGGAATGTTACTATATTTTATCAGATAGCCTTCAAGTTGATATTTCATCCACAGAAGTTGAGAGCTGCAACTTGCTGCTGAAATATATTTAGCTTCTGCTGTTGAGAGTGCAATCGTGCTTTGCCTTTTGCTTGACCAAGACACAAGATTTGCTCCAAGGAATTGGCAACCTCCACTTGTGCTCTTTCTTTCAATTCGGTCTCCTGCAAAGTCAGCATCACAGAAACCTACTAACTTGTAATCTTTTGATTTCTTATAAAGCAAACCAAGATTAGTAGATCCTTGCAAATATCTAAAAATTCTTTTAACAGCACTCAAGTGTGATTCTCTAGGATCTGATTGAAATCTAGCACACAGACATACGCTGAACATAATATCAGGTCTTGAAGCTGTAAGATAAAGTAGAGATCCAATCATACCTTTGTACATCTTCTGATCTACCTTTTTACCAGTTTCATCTTTACCAAGAATGCATGTGGGATGCATAGGAGTACACATAGGTTTGCAATCCACCATTTTGAATTTCTTTAGCAATTCCTTGATATATTTGCTTTGATGTATATAGATACCATTATTGCATTATTTGATTTGAATTCCAAGGAAGAACTTCAGTTCACCCATCATGCTCATCTCGAATTCAACCTGCATTAGCTTAGAAAATTCTTTGCAAAGGCTTTCATTAGTAGTTCCAAAAATAATGTCATCAACATATATTTGAACAATTATAAAGTGCTTGTTTGATGTTTTTCTAAAAAGAGTAGTGTCTACTAGACCTCTGGTAAAGCCATTTTTCATCAAAAATGTACTCAGTCTTTCATACCAAGCTCTGGGAGCTTGCTTAAGACAATACAAGGCCTTTTTAAGCTTGAAGACATGTTCTGGAAATTCAATGTCTTCGAATCCATGAGGTTGTTTTACAAAGACTTCCTCAATTATAAAACCATTCAGGAAAGCACTTTTCACATCCATTTGATAAAGAATTATATCATGATGTGCAGCAAATGAAAGTAAAATGCGTATAGCTTCTAACCTTGCAACAGGTGCAAATGTTTCAGTAATATCAATACCTTCTTCCTGTGAGTAACCTTGAGCAACCAATCTTGCCTTGTTTCTCACAACCTTTCCATCTTCATCAAGCTTGTTTCTAAATACCCATTTAGTACCAATAGCTTGCTTATCTTCTGGTAGAGTAACTAGCTTCCATACATCATTTCTTTGGAACTGATTGAACTCTTCTTGTATGGCCAGAATCCAACCTTCATCTTCTAATGCTTGATCAATCGTTTTAGGTTCCATTTCTGAGAGTAATGCCATATCTGCATGCTCTTTAAAAGAGGATCTGGTTCTTACTCTATCTCCAGGTTTTCCTATAATTTGATCTTTAGGATGATTGGCTTTGTACTTCCAGCTCTTTCTGAATTCAGCTTCTGAAGATTCTTGTGTCTGGTCACCACCGGACGATGAAGATGTAGGTTCACTATTTGTAGTATTACCTATATTTAATTCTGAAAATAATTCATCTAGCTCTGACATGACTGTGTCAGGCTTCTTGTCATCAAATTTGACATGAATGGATTCTTCCACTGTCATAGTTTCTTTATTGTATATTCTAAAAGCTTTAGATCTTTCAGAATATCCCACAAAGATTCCTTTGTCAGCTTTTGAATCAAACTTACCAAGCTGATCCTTAGTATTTAAAATATAACACGTACAACCAAATGAATGAAAATATGATATGTTTGATTTCCTTCCTTTCCACAGTTCATATGGAGTCTTCTTCAAAATAGGTCTAATAAAAATTCTATTTTGAATGTAACAAGCTGTGTTTACTGCTTCTGCCTAAAAATGTTTTGCAATGTTAGCCTCATTGATTACGGTCCTGGCCATTTCTTAGAGGGACCTATTCTTCCTTTCTACAACACCATTTTGTTGAGGTGTTCTAGGAGAGGAGAAATTGTGGGAGATGCCGTTATCATCACAAAATTTTTGAAAGCTTTCATTTTCAAATTCTCCCCCATGATCACTTCTAATAGAAGAAATACAAATTCCTTTTTCATTTTGAACTGTTTTACAGAATACAGTAAATACCTTGTATGACTCATCTTTGTGAGCAAGGAATCTAACCCATGTCCATCTTGTAAAATCATCAACAATGACTAACCCAAATTTCTTTCCAGTTAAAGAGGCTGTTCTTGTTGGACCAAAAAGATCAAGATGCAAAAGCTCAAGTGGTCTAGAGGTTGAAACAACATTTTTTGAATGAAAAGAAATTTTAACTTGTTTTCCTCTTTGACATGCCTCACAGAGAGCATCAGATTGATACTTAAGATTTGGTAAGCCTCTGACAAGACTGTGCTTGTTTAGTTTTGAGATTAATCTCAAATTGGCATGAGCCAATCTGTTGTGCCAAATCCATTGTTCTTCGTCAATAGACATGAGGCACTTGACATCTTGTTTTGCAAATTCAGAGAGACCAATTTTGTAAATATTTTGTTTTCTCTTAGCAGTAAAGAAAATAGAGCTGTCTTTCTTGCTTTTTACTAGACATCCAGTTTTTGTAAAGATGACTTCATAACCATTGTCACATAATTGACTTATGCTCAATAAATTATGTTTAAGTCCTTCAACATACAGTACATTATCAATAGAGGGAAGAGAGCCTTTACCAATGCGACCAATTCCAACTATTTTACCTTTCTGATTTCCTCCGAAACCAACGAATCCAGCTTATTTAGGCCTTAGTTCTTGGAACATATGCTTTTCTCCCGTCATGTAACGCGAGCATCCACTGTCTAAGTACCAAGATAGGTGTGTTGACTTTGTTGCTGAGCATGTCTGCAACATAGACTATTTTATCTTTAGGTACCCATGTCTTTAAAAACAGTACATGCACTTTTCAAATGACCAGGTTTATTGCAGTAAGTACAATACAAGCATTTACTATGATTATTGGATTTATCAGATGCTGAATCATTTTCTAAAAGAGGTTCATCTGATATATAACCAAGACCATGAGTTGTCATTTCACTGACGCCCCAAATCATTGAAGCTTGCTTGCTTCAAGTTACACTCTCTGCAAGGAACTTTTGAAATGCATATTCATAATCATTTGATTTGCATTTAGGATTGCCTATAACTTTAGAGCTTTCAGCTTGAGAGCTCTCAGCTTCTGGTTGCTTGTTAGCGACTGACCAGTTATCCATCGATGCTAATTTTCGCCACTGGTTCTCTTTATTGAGTACAGATTTTTCTTTGTTTAAAGCTTGAAAGTCTTGTGATAATTTTGAAAATTTCTTTTTCAAATTCTTATACTCAACAGAGAGTGGCAGAGTCCTTAAGAAGATCATCGAATGCAAGTTGAAGTTCAGAGTAGGAATCATATACTATTACCTCTTCAACTTCTTCTTCTGAATCAAGGTCAGTGTCTGCCATGAGAGCGAGATTTGCTTCTACTTCATTATCTTCCTCAGATGAGGATAAGTCTAGATCTTCCCATGTAGCCATGAGACTCTTCTTCTTTTTCTTGAAAGAACTTCTTGTGGCTTCTCCTTAAGATTAGGACATTCGAACTTGAAATGTCCAAGCTTTTTACATTCATAGCAAATGACTTGAGCTTTGTCCTTGTCCTTGCTTTCCTTCTTGTCCTTAGTATCTTTCTTCTGAAACTTCCTCCTGAAGTTTCTCTTCTTCCATATTCTTTGTATCTTCTTGGATATAAACGCGAGCTCATCTTCTGGTGTGTCAGCATCTCCTTCTGAAGCTTCATCTTTTGATTCTTCTTTTTCAGCCTGAAGGGCTTTGGAAGAACTAGCTTTATGTTGAGCGACTTTCAAAGCAATAGATTTGCCCTTTTTGATAGGTTCTTCTTCGTTTAGCTCAAGTTCATGAGCTTTCAACGAACTCATAAGATCTTCAAGTCGTAGGACATTTAGATCTTTTGCTTCCTGAATAGTAGTGACCTTGGGTCTCCACTGCTTAGTCAAGCTTCTTAAGATCTTTCTAACATGGACAGGTGTGGTGTAACTTTTTCCAAGGGCCTGTAACCCATGAACAAGTATTTGGAATCTTCCAAACATAGTTTCAATGCTTTCACCATCTTCCATTTTGAACAACTCGTATTGGCGAACCAACATGCTAGCTTTGGTTTCCCTTACTTGGGCAGAGCCTTCGTAAGATAAAACGAGTGAGTCCCAAATTTCTTTGGCAGTATCAAATTTACCACATTTATCATATTCTTTTTCTGTCATAGCACAGATAAGAATAAATCTAGCTTTTTGATTGATCTGATATCTCTTTTTCTGCTCATCATTCCAATCTTCTCTGGCTATAGCAACACCACGAGGATTAGTGGGAGGAATGCAACCACTTTGAACTATATCCCACAACTCAAGTTGTTGTGTTTCAAAGAAAGCTTTTATCTTATCTTTCCAGTAATCAAATTTTTCTCCATCAAATAGAGGAGGACGGTTCATATGACCACCTTCAGTAGACATGTTCACAGTATAGGATCTTTTCTCTTAACACTGTTAAGTGCTCAACCAAGAGGCCAGAGCTCTGATACCTGCTGAACGTGAACACAAGAAGGGGGTTGAATTGTGTTAAAAACTTTTCGCAAACTTTACGAAAAAAAAAACACTTCGAACATAGATTTTTCAATACTGTTTGTATGTTGGATGCAGAGAAATTAACCGCTTATGAAAACTTATTTTACTGAGCAAGGTAAAGATAAATATAAAGCAATAAAGGAAGAGACGTAGAGATTTATACTAGTTCACCACCAACTGGTAGCTACGTCTAGTCCCTTCGTTCCTGAAGGATTTTTCACTATAATCAACTGATTACAATTTTCCTCAAGAGTATTCTACTGTCACAAACTTGACAATATTCTCAACTTCTCAAAACGACTCAATGCAGTCGAGCCTTTGAGGAACAAAACCTTAACTAGGACAAATACAATTTACAAAAGAGATTATACTTTTGAATACAATCAAAATATCTCTCACAGAGAGGATGAAAAAATTAAGCTCAAAACAGAATAGCTTTCTCAAAGAAAGTATAAGACGCTGAGTTCAGTTCTTTGTAGACCAGAAACTTGGCACGAAACTTGATTGCTCACTTGAGTAATGTTACTTTCAGAATGAAGTTTCTTCACAGTTTTTCCAACTTTTCTTCAATGAATACCTTGGGGTATTTATAGGAGTCTTCAAGGGTATTACCGTTGCAGTAAAAATAGCTCCTTTCCATTGAGTGAGGTAATTTGAAATGTAGTCCTTTCTTCCTTTCCAGAGAATATCAGAATAGTACAAATTACCATTTTCGTACTATCTGCTATTTGCAATTGCCTTGTACGATTTTTGTCTTATGCTATAGGTGTCACCTTTGCTTCCTCGTACATCAAAATGAGCGCATAAAATCAAATTCGAATTCTGTTCCAAAACAGTCTGAGGCTAAGAGCAAAAACGTGATCATCACGTGCTTCATTAAAGAGATCAGATGCTCGCTCAGAACAGAGGATGGACGCTCTCAGCAATTGAGTATTCCACGTGTCCAAGAGTAACACTACTGGACGCTTACTATTAGCAAGACGCTGGAGTGAGTTCGGACGCTGACACTAGTGGATTGTATTCAATTCTTTTGTAAATATCTTCTTCTTCCTTGAGTGTTTTGTACAAATATATGAAGCTTTGATACCTGTACAGTCAAAGATATGTTAGAAGATAAATTGTTCTCTTGAAAAATACTTTGTTATCATCAAAATCAATGAGGGTCTAAACTTCTCAATTGTTTAGGTTCCAACATGATATGCCCTGGCCAAATAGATCAGTATCCACCTTCATGCTAGGATTTTGCTTATCAGTAAACCTGAGCCTACCTTCTTTGATAGCTTTTTGAATCAAATCCCGAAAACGAAAATATTCGTTAGTAGGATGGCCTAGAGCTCCAAGGTATTTACAATAATTTTGATCATTGGAGTCCTCAGGCCCCTTCACTTTATGATCGTCTGACAACTTAAGCTGCTTATCTTTTAACAAAATATCAAATATTTTATCAGCTTTAGTTATATCAAATGTATATGTTTTCTTATTCACATAGCTCATCTTTTCCTTTCCCTTGGAAGGTACTAATGCTTGATAAGCGTAAGGTGGAGCTTTACCAATGTTTAAGCCAAGTCTGTTCAGCATTTGCTCGACAGCTTGATTCACATTTTGTTCTATCTGGTTTCCCATAATATTGTGCCTGAGGTTGGCTAAACCTTGATGCACTGGGGGTCTTTGATCTTGATTCCTTTGCAATATTTGCACTTGGCCATATGCCAAATTATTCACGTTCTAACCAGGGTTCTGGTTTGGTTGATTTACTTCATTCTGCACCATTATGGGGTTACCCACATGATCAAAGATTCCCCCAAACTTTGGGAACCCTAGATCAATGATCTAGGGGAAAAGGGGCTTTGGGATTTCTCAAGTGAATCATTCAATTGATTTGCATTCTTATTCCTTAGTAATTGTTATTGCTGTTGTTGTTGTTGTCAATTTTGGTTTCTATTAAAAGAAAAATGTCCAATTTTGGAAACCCTTGAGTGCTTGAAAAAGCCATGATAGGGTAATGTGTTGAGGAATGGTTTGTTTTGCAAAAATTTGATGTTTTGGGGAAAAGAATTAGGTGTAGAATGATGTGGTTAATTGATTTAAAAACTTTGTAATTGTTTCCTATTTTTGGGTAGGTGGCCAAGAGCTCTAAGAGCTTGGGAAGAAAAGTTTTGTGTGATCCTTAGCTAGAATTAATTACATTGGGTTGTTGTTCAAGTTTGGAAAGTTTTGGAAATAGTTTGATTGGATTGGAAGTTGTTTTGGTTTTTAAAGGCCATGTGACACTTAGGTGAATTGGATTCTTTGTGGTCCTAAAAACTAAGTTGAGCCTTGATTCCATATTATTATGAAAAGAAGTTGATTTTAGTGTTGTGTCATGTTTTGAAAGCAAAAGAAAAAGAATTTGAGTTTTAAAACATTATTTTTCAACTTTATGTGTTATTTCAAATATGTGTGTTTAAATTAAAAACATTCTTGGGGTTGAGTAACCTAGGGGTTTAGAATTAAACAACAACCTAGGGAACTATTTTTGGATGAACTAGAGTTGTACTGAGCCTTGTTATGTTGATAGGATCATCTGTGAGTATTGTTCATGCTGAGTAAGTTGCGATGTGCTTGGACACGTGAGCGGTATATCTTTCGGTAAGGGCTACTTCTAGAGATGATTAGGTGTTGGGCATCCATAAGTGTTAGTGTAAGCCCTAGAGGCCAATGTAGTTCCTTTCGAACTTATAATTTGTATCATGTTATTTATCTATTATATGAGACATTTCAGTTATTATGTTTGTTTCAACGCAATAAAGTCCTTGAGTAAAAGTTCAATTTTAATAGAACATCGAGTAGATAACTCGGTTGTGAGATACTATAAAACTTACTCTTAAATATCCGTAGTAGAGTATTATTATCAATAAAGGCAATAATAATACATTAAGACTATTATGTGGGTGGACTGATAACCTTATCTCACAGGTTATAGATATGAGATATTAAGTCACCGCATAGTGTGTTATGCGCCATGAGAATACTACATAGTGTGTTATGTACGTGTCATAAGTTATTCTCATAGTGATAGTGGTGTATTCCACCCTTTGACCTGAAACCACTATGGTCCCTACATGAGGTTTTGAGTGTTTTGTTGCCGTCAAACATTGTCTGTAACAAGACAATTATAAAGTCGGTCAACTGGGGACTCCATGAGTCATGCAAAAGGACATGAGTGACCTAGATGGGATTTGCCCCTCCTACATAGCAGGAGTAATATCTGTGGGCCCCTTGATAGAGTATGACTGTAAAATGCATGACCATGCTGAAATAAGTCAATATAAGATATTGATCTTATTTGTTGTTACTTAGTCTACTTGGGTATCAAGGAATATAATGTTGAACTATACAAGGGTGACACACACTATGCCTTGTGTTCAATATAGATATAAGGGCAAAAGGGTAATTATACACATGATCATTATCACAGAAATGTTACGTCATAACACTGACATTCTCGTTACTTGGGTAACAGTGATGTGTTGCTAGACACCGCTCTCTGTTTATAATATTAAATAATAATTTAATATTATTGCCAATGATATGGGAACCTACAAGGTCACACACATCAGAACATATTAATGGGAGATTAAATATAAATGAGTAAGACTTGTTTTATTCAGTGGTGCGCTCTTATGATGCACCATCGTAAGTCAAGAGCAACGCAGCATATGGTAAGCTATGGTGCGCCGCTAGGTCAGTCTTAAGTGGTTCTACAAATAGAAAACTTAAGCTGAAAGTTCAGACAAGGATTAACCCTAGCCGTACTGAGAGACCTTGGGTGCGTTCGTGACTGCCAGCTTCGTTCATCAGCTACCACAGTAGACGGTGGCCGCTCCCATTCGAAGTCTGTTCGTGTGGACTGCGTAGAGGCATTGTCATCAGTACGATGCTCGTGCTCGACTCCAATTCTCGTCTGCAACGGTCTGCGCTACAAGAGGTAACCAACGTAATCCCTGAATCATGACCATTCGCAAGGATCCATGAAAGGTATTTTTTTTTCCGCTGCATTTTATCTTTGATTATTGCACGATTTCCCTACAATAAGTCCCACTTACGTTTTTATTTTTTTCTATCAAAGAAGTCTAAGAACCTCTGGGTTCAAAGTGCGGGTTTTGTTACCCCTTTGATTTTAAAGCTTTATATATGATTAATTAGTGGGTTTGACTGCAAGAGGTTGGCGACTGCCCCTAACCCCCCACACTTGTAGGTTATGTTACCTCTTTGCTAGTTCCATGGTGCTTCAAAGGGACGAATTGTTGCCTATCTATGTTGATGATTATTGCTATGAGAATTATTATGGATTGTGGAATTGATGTCGAAATTGAATTGTTGGGACATTGCATGTGAAATCCTGATGTGGTTGCATGTATGCTTAAATTGTGTTAAGATATATGCTGTGGAATTGGTATTGGATAATTGATATTTAATTGATTATGCCATAAGTGAAATATCAAATGTGGTGATATGTTCATTGGGGTGGTGGAAAGCATTGTCGTGTCTTGTGGTAACTTCGACCTGTCTATCCTGGTAGTGGAATTGCGCATGGCCAAAGGAATTCAGGAACGTCGTTAAATTAACCATCGCATGGGAAAATGTCGGTTCTGGTACCTACAACCCGATATGACCATAGCGTATAGATTTTGGAATTGAAAATGCACTGGCATATAGTTGCATCAATAGGATATCGGGTGCATCCTTATTGATTGTTCTAAATTCTATTGACAAGATTGGTTCTACGTGTTGAAGATTGTGGTTTCATATTATATATTATGTTTGTATAATATGATTTGCTGTTGTATCACTATTTTGCATTATCTATTTTATTTTAAGAAATTGACCCTTGCCCGTGGTTTTTTCAAACAATGATTGTAACCCAGATCATGAAGACTGCAGAGTGTTCGAGGTTGCTGACAAGCGTAGCTGAGGATATTCCTATCTGGCTATCCATTCTTTTGTGTTGCTTGAACTTACTAGAGGTCTAGTAAGTGTCGTAGTGTCCTGACCAGCTATAGGGTGTGTACTACTTTTAATTATAATGTTGTAATAAAATTTATTGTGTGTACAAGACTTTAATTGTTAAGTGTACTATGATAGAGTAAATTTATGAGCATGGTTCTTGTGGTTTAATTTTGGTGTCTTCATTTATTCACGTCATGTTTCTGAAATCGTTGTGATACTCTGATTGCTCTTTTAAAAGAAGTTTTTTTAAAAAAAATATAGAACCACTTTTTGGAAACCATGCAAGTAGAGTAATTCGCTTTTCTGAAACATGTTAACTTTTGCCAGAAATATCAGTTTAGTAGCATTCCGGGAACGGGGTGTTACAGTCAACTACAATGCAACCATCAAAACCCAACCTTTTCCTTAAGTCCTCTACCTTCATCGCATGCGTTAAAGCTTTCCAAAGAAAAATAATATCTAGGTGATTGATCCGAATTAGATTTTTTAACAAAGGAACTTCACTTAGGATCCGTTTGGGAGTAGGGGAGGGGAGGGGAGGGCTTGGAAAAAAGGAAAGAGGAAAAGGAATAGGCAGAAAGGATAGTCTGCCAACCTTGAATGAGGGGTTTATTTTTCTTCATGATAATAAAACCCCCTAATATGGGGGAACTCAAAAAAACTATTGGAAGAGGGTTTTGGAGGGCTTAGAAAAATTCTTCAAATCCCTTCCATCTTTTTATATTTCTCTTAAAATTAAAAATATATTAATCACAAGCATTCTATTTTTCTTCTCTACAAAAACACTCTCTCAAATAAGGTGAATGATTTCTCTCTCTTTCCCTCTCCTCCCCCCAAAGCCCTCCCCTTTCCGCCCCTCCTACCTCTCAACAGAGCCTTAGGGAACCCAGGCCTCGACAGTTCTAATTGAGAATGATCATGAGTCCTGGAAGGCCTAGTAGCCAGGACCCGCGAACAAAAAATGACTGTTAATAGCTATGCATTCTTTATCTAGTTTTTGAGTTTGAATTAAAAAGAATTAACTAAGCATCTTCACCATTATCGTCTGCTTCTCTCCTTCGTCTTTGTTTTCCCACCATTGATAGGAGCTTCACTTATCACCATTAATTGTTGCATCAAAAGTGTCCCTTGATTCGGTAGTGAATTTGAAAATTTGTTATTCAAATTAAGCTGATTAGGTTAAGATTTTCCTTCAGCGAAATTTATGCCCTTGCCATGGTTCAAAATATTTAAATACGCTAAATCATAATTAGATGAAATATGTGATCCTATCTTTCCTTCAATACCACCATCACGCGATCCCTTCCCTCTCTCATCCTCCTTACAACTTACACCTGTAATTCCCACCTGATTTGCATATGATGACTTAATAATGGGACGAGGTGCATTAAAAGTCAAGATTGGATTGGATTTCAAATTTGAACCTGAATTTGAACTCCTTCCAATATTTACGCTAGGGTTTGCACCAACTCTAGAGTTCATAGGACCGTCTCCATCAGCTTTTAGCCACTAATTACTGTCACCGCAGCCCTGCCGTCTTTGTTCCGCCCTTAGTTCTATCCCCCAGCCTCTGTTGCCATCATCACTTACTATAGCAAATCAGACTTCACAAAGTTGCTCTGTGCCCTAGTAATCCACATACAAAGCAAAAATTTGTGAGCCACTCATACTTAAATTTAAACAGACACAAGCCACTGCTTGCTTTTCGAATATTCCTCTCCATCTTGAGGGGCTGTCTAACATCAACAGGACCCTAATCCACATATACGGACGCCATATGCTTGAGTTGTTGGCTTGGTCATACTCCAAGAACTCTCCCACATATTTTGCCTAGTATTTCCCAGTTGTCTCGTTCATGAGTCCCACCAGGATATGGTGCGCTTGTATCCTTAAATCAGCATGATTGAGAGGAATGTCTTCAAACGGAACACCAACAGTTAGCTTTCCAAGGATCAACAGATGATTATCAAAATTCCAGGGCCCTCAATTTAGAACTTGTTCCACTACTTGTTCTATTTCTAGCTCATGATGGAACTGCAACAAGAAAAGCCGAAGAGATGCCTCCTTAATATTAACACCTTTCACTTGACACTAGATGCTAGCCATATGATCCTTCATTATATGTAATCTGACTGGTCAATCCACCATAAATCATCCCACGGCTCTCACCTAGAGACACTACAACAGATTCTTTAAAAGATGTCGCCACTTTAAATAGCGTTTAACTATGTAAGTGCTACTTAAAGTTAGGTACAAAACTTTTATTAGTATTTAAGTAAGGAAATGCTACTGAAGGTTAAAGAAATAAATAGCGCTTGATAATTAAACGCTACTTTAGAATTTAGGATGTAGAGGAATAAGTAGCGCTTTCAGAGAAAAGCGCTGTTTAAATTGGGATACAAATTATAAGTAGCGTTTCATGCAGTAAGTGCTATTTATTCTCATCACCTAAAGAAGCGCTTTATATATGAAGAGCTATTTATTCTCTCACATAAAGTGGTGCTTTATAAGTGAAATGCTATTTATTTCCGGTACCTCTAATTTTAATTCAGCCCGTGCGCGACAGGTCCTTATCCCTATTTCTCATCTCTCTTGTGTTTCTCTCTTTTCGAAACTGAACCACCTCAAGTTTTTATCTCTTTCTACCATTGTTTGTCCTTAAATCAGAAACCCTAAAAGAAGGTGAAGAAGCACACCGAGAGTTCAGAGAGTTTGGGTACAAGCTTCCCTCTCCATTATTTATGCACAAGCCCTAACTCACATAGTAGAGATTTTCCCTCTTCTCAGTCTCCCACAGCGGTCCCTTCTGGCAGTCACACTCCCTCCTCCTATCAGTCTTCATCGTCTTCGAGCTATTGCGCTAGCGCAAACAACATCTTACCCACCCAGCAACACCGGCACACCCGCTCGCCCTCTCAGCACACTATACTGTGGTGCCCTTGCTGCATTCGCCGTGCTGAGGTTCTTCTATTCTACTTGTTCCTTCTCCCTCCTCCATTCCCCCTCTCCATTGGTGCCACTCTCTTTAGGAGAACAGAGGTTGTGACTCTTAGTTCTAATCAATCTATTTGACTATGATTCGGAGTCTCTTTCATCGATTGGAATAACAGGATCAACACTCATGTTTTGCTCAAATACTTTCTACGTCTCTTTATTGTTCTATTTATTTGTTTCGTGATGTTGTTTTGAGATTTTACACGTTTCTAATTTTGTAGGGCATGTGAAGGTTACGGCCTTGGGTGGATCCTTTGACTTTGGGTCTGTCTTCCCCTCGAAAGCCATTTTCGGCTCTATTTTTTGTGTTTTCCAAGATTTTGCTTTCGCTTAATATTCCTTTTATTTCAAAGTGAATGTTTCATTTTTTACTTGCTTCTGAGTTTGATATAGTTTTTGGCTTTTCTTTAGTTGAATGTGTTGTTGATTCGTTGGATTCCTTCTATTTTACAGGAAAAGAAGATTTCATGACATAAGCTGATACAAACAGTGAGACTAATCGTTGGTGTTGATTATCAAATCTATCAAATTTCAAAACCAAGGTACAAGTAACCTCTTTCTAATAATTTTGATCATTATTAAGTTTAAAGATGTGTCTATGGCACTCATTTTAAAACCGTCATTTCTAATCAGTTTAAAGATGGAAAAAGGTGAAGCAGGAGGTAAATTTTGCTAGTTTAAATTGGATTTGCACATTCCACAGTAAATGCCTGTAATTATACTTGTTACAAGTACATAACCTTATTAAAACCATGAGTTATGTGATAGTTGCATGCTCCGTGTTTTCCTTTGTGACATAAAAGTTTATATGCTTTTAGCATAAATGTTTATAGCTATTCTTATAAAGGATTATGCTATGAAGTTAAACGTTTACAAATATTGTAATTTTGAAGTTTTTATTCATTTTTGTTTGGCCTATGTGAGCCCTTGTGCTGGCTGGTATAGTATTTTATGTTGTTACAGGTATTGTATATATTTTGGAATGTCTAGATTTTAGGGGAGAGTCTGCCAAAATTTTGTTAAAAATTTGATATAGTCTGTGCGTTGATGTTAAGAGCAATGGTTATGAATGTATTGAAATGATTTTTTTGGTTGGTAGAAATAATTATGAATGTGAATGAATGTTAAATTGGATGCTTAATAGAAATGGTTATGAGCACAAAATTGGATATTGAATGATTTTGTTTGATTTTGCACTTAGGGCTATCCTAATTTATCGAAGACTAAATGCCAAGTCTCGGTTTTCTAAATCAACGACACCTAAATGGATACCGATAAAGATATTTATACAAAATTTTTTATGCAATTATTCAAATTACCAAAATAAAAAAAATTAATTTCATATTTTTTGTTTTATTGTGCCCTCGCCAACTAAACTCTCACTACAACAGATTCTTTAAAAGATGGCGCCACTTTAAATAGTGTTTAAATATGGAAGTGCTACTTAAAATTAGGTAGAGTACTTTAAGTAGCGTTTAACTAAGAAACGCTACTGAAGGGTAAAGAAATAAATAGCGCTTATAAAATCAACGCTACTTATAGTGGAGGAACAAGTAGCGCTTAAACTGAGAAGCGCTATTTAAAGATGGACGCAAGAAAAAGTAGCGCTTAATGCAGAAAGCGCTATTTATTGTCTTAACCTAAAGTAGCGCCTATGTAGAAAGCGCTACTTATTGTCTGACCTAAAGTAGCGCTTCAGAGATAAAGCGCTATTTATTGTCAAATACTAATTTTAATTCAGCCCGCGTTTCTCAGTACCAGTCACTCCCACTGTCGCATATCTCTCTTTCTCTCTCTCTCTCTCGAGTTTCTCTCAACGTCGCCATTGTTACTCCTTCCTCTCAGTGTCGCCACCATCTCTGCTTGCGTTTCTCACCTTTGAAGCTCCTTCCTCTCATCGTTGTTGTTGGCCTTGCCGTTTGTGACGTTGCACCATCGCTCACAGCCGTCGCACCGTCGCACCTCTGCTTACGTCCTCATTGTTTGTCGCGTCGCCACCACCTTCTTCTGTTCCCACCGTCACACCATCGCACCTTCTTCTGTTACCAACAGGTTTCATCTGTTCCCATTCTTCTTGCTTTCCTTTTTTTTTCCCCTAAAACGCTTTCATTTTTTTTCTCAAGGAACTCATTGTTTTCCAACCCTATCTTCGTGCTTTGAAATGGAAAATCAAAACAAAATGGAAAATCAAAAACATAGTACAGCACATTAGTATGTGGGATTATAATTACCTGCAGTTATTCTCAACTGCAGTATCTTCCATTTGCATTTAGGCATATTCAAGACCCTGTTTTTTTTTCAGTATTCTCTTATTTTTGTCTTTTGAAATGTCCAAAAACATATAAAGTAACTAAATGCAGGGATCTAAACTAGTAAAATTATCTCATTCTTTAAGTTATTTATTGGTTTTAAGTTTTTGTAGTTGTGTTTAGATATGATTGAGAAATGGTTGATGAGGAACTTGGAGGGATCAATGCTAATGTGTTTTTAGATGATACGTTTTTTAGTATAATTATTATTAATGTTAGTGTTTTTTCTCATTATGTTAAATGAAGAATGAGATAATAGAGATGTTATTGCAGATCGTTTTAGAGAAATGGTTGAATTTGAAGTTTTTATTTGTTTATATTTGGCCTATGTGGACCCTTGTGCTGGTTGGTATGATATTTTATTTTGTTATAGGTGTTGTATAAATTTTGGAATGTCCATATTTTAGGGGAGGTTCTGTCAAAATTTTGTTAAAAATTTGATATAGTCTGTGTGTTGTTGTTAAGAGAAATGGTAGTTTTAGTCTTGGTTTATCTAATTGGGCTTTAGTTAATCTCAATTTTGTCTTGCATTAACGACATAGCCTATGTTGTTGCTCTGAATGCCTTGGTGTTGTTTTATTTCTCAATTCATAGGCAAATATGGATCGAAAGTGGATGTCTGCCAATCGTTTGTCGAAGGAATATAAGGATGGAGTGGAAGATTTTATTGGGTTTGTAGTTGGGCATACAATAGATCTAAGTAGAATCGTATGTCCGTGTTTAAGTTGTTGTTATACAAACAAAGTTAATGTTAAGGAATTGGAATGGCATTTAGTGAGCAATGGGATTGATCAAACTTATACCTATTGGACAAAGCACGGTGAGACAAGAGGTGAATCTTCAAATATGGGGAATAGCGGGAGATATGCGTCAGAGGACACCGATACAAATACATATGATGGTGACCGTTTTGAAGAGATGGCAAATGCAGTTGAAGAAGATCTTCGTGATTGTCCTCAAATGTTTGAGAAGTTGATAAGTGATGCGGAGAAGCCATTATATGACGGTTGTACTAAATTCACAAGACTATCGGCAATGTTAAAGTTGTTTAACTTGAAGTCGGGCAATTGATGGACTGATAAGAGCTTTACGGACTTACTCACACTATTGAAAGATATGTTGCCAAATGATAATGTGCTTCCTAATCGGACATATGAGGCTAAACAAATATTACGATCTATTGGGATGAGCTATGAGAAAATACATGCTTGTCGTAATGATTGCATTTTATTTCGTAATGAATAGTGTCGTTAAAGTCGTGTCCTAAATGTGAAGCCTCACGGTATAAGAAGGAAGATTCGGCTCCAGAGAAGGTTTTATGGTATTTTCCCATAATTCCCAGATTCAGGCGTATGTATCGTAGTTCAGAAGATGCAAAAAACTTGACATGGCATGAGGATGAAAGGATTCAAGATGGCAAGTTACGGCACCCGGCAGATTCTCCTCAATGGAAAAAAGTTGATATTGATTACCCTGATTTTGGGAATGAACCAAGAAACTTACGACTTGCATTGTCTACTGATGGATTTAACCCGCATGGTGTTCAGAGTAGCTCTCACAGTACATGGCCTGTGATTTTGGTGATTTATAACCTACCTCCATGGCTATGCATGAAGCGTAAATATATGATGTTGTCTTTGTTAATTTCTGGGCCGAAACAACCAGGAAATGATATCGATGTATACTTGGCTCCTTTAATTGAAGACTTGAAGCAAATGTGGGAGACAGGTGTAGTGGTGTATGATGGATATAGAGAAGAAAGTTTCACCTTGAGGGCTATGATTTTCGGCACAATTAATGATTTTCCAGCATATAGTAATCTGTCGGGATATAGTACCAAAGGCCAGTGTGCATGCTGTAACACGCGTATTTTTACGATACGTTAATTAGCGGTAATATTGTACTTTTGTCATATTTATGCTTTAATAAAGCAGTTGCTTGTTCCCTAAGTAAGTGACTTAATTAAATCAAGAGCTAATATAATTAAGAATTAATATTTTTATATTGATTCACGGTTCGAAAATCGTCGAAAAATTCTAAAGAAGTTTCGGCGCGTTTCAAATCGCCGGGCAGTTTCTGCCGCAGATAAAATTCAAAATGAGCCCCGATTTCGATGAAAATCGAATCGTAACTTGTTTTAATTATTTTTGAGTGAATTATATTGTTTTTATTATTTATGAAATAATATTATCACGCGGAGAATTAATTCCCTGCGAATTAATTTTTCGGGATTTTTCCGGCGATAAATTAATCGGTTTTGCGGTTTTTCGTCGCCGTGTTTTTAAACCTTAAGACTCTAGATTAGAGGGTAATCATGAGAGAAGTGAGATTAGATGGGTAGAGTGATGTGATTAGCATCTCTAAAAGGTGATTAATGTCACTTGATGTGTGTAATTTTATTTTAAAAACTATTACTAAATTTATTTTAATTACTACTAATTATGTCTTCTTATTTTTTTTTTTTTGCTTATAAAAGGAGGAACCCTCCCCCACCAGCTGCCTCACGAGCTCCCTCTCCCCCAAACTTTCTTCTCCACCTTTCTTTTTCTTCTTCAAAGCTTCCAAGCTTCCATGGCCAAGACCTCTTGATTCCTTGAGTTTTTGGGCACTCCTTCTTCACCAAACTTGTTGCAAATCACCATACCAACTTAGTTCTACCTCTTCTACATCATTTGGGGTAAGAAAAATTGAAACTTTTTCCCCAAAGAATTTCTGTTTTGGGCGCTAAACAGCCCCCCATCTTCTACTTTGTTTTTGCTTCCCAAATCTTGCCATATTGCTAGGTTATGTCCTCTACTATATTACCTATGTTTCTAACCATTCAAATGAGCTTGAAATCAGAATTTTTCCAACCCTTTTGAACCCTAAATTCAGCGCTAAACAGCCCCTATTCTCCATGTTTAATTAATTTGTTTTAGTTGAATTTGTTGCTTGTTATGTGTTGTTTGGATGATTGATGATGATTGTTGAGAGATGAACATCTCTAACCCTTTCCTTAAGCCTCTAGGTCGAAAACCCTATGTGGTAAAAATGGGGAAAATGATGTGATCTCATGAGAATCAATCAATTGAATGTTATAAGTGTCATTAGAGATTGTTTTGATGTTAGTTCCATGTGTAGTTTAAATTAAATAGGCTTAACATGATAGTTTAAATTTATTTTCTATTCTTGAACCATGTAAGTTTGTGGCTAGGGTGTTTAATTGCATGTTAGTTGGTTTATTAAATAATTAGGAGTAATTTTAAGGTTTTTAGAACTTGTATGCATGAGTTGGGGTGATTCAAAGTTGTAGCTTATGAAAAAATGGGTTCATGAAGGACTAGAAGTGATTATTAACTTGGTGATTCTTTAAACTTTTGGAAAAGAATTTTGGAAAAGAAATTTTAGAAACTTTTGTTTTGATTTACTTTTAGTTTATGCCTTAACTATGTATGGTTTTGGGTGATTGCCTAAATGACTTGAAAATGGCTTGGAAAACAAATTATGAAACTTAGTTGAGTTATGTTATGATTTGTGGGTAAAGCAGAAAATGCTATGTGTAAATATGCTTGTAATATGTTGAAAATGGTTTTGAAATGATCTAGATTATGGAAGAAAGATTTTGCAAACTATTTGGAAAAAAAAGGGGTATGGCCGCAAGGCCTAAGGGAATTTTTGGGAAAAATTAGCTATTGACTTATTGTCGTTTGAGGTATGATTATGTGAAGGTTTTTTTTTATATATATAGTTTAAAAAGATTTAGCAAGTATTTTTGGAAAAAAAAAACGGGTTGAGGCCATGAAGCCTAAGGAGTCTTTAGAAAAAAAATGTTTGGTTGATTAACTTGTTTAATTCTCTTGATGAGTATGTGCAGTGTTCTTAAAAGTTTTTGGTTAGGATAATGGGTTAGTGAGCGTAGTTGTTCTAGAATTACTTAATTTACCGTGGTGATAGGAATCGAAGTACCGGAGACCGAGCGGAGCGGATTCGAAGACGTTGGAGCGACGTTAGTGACGACGAGCGGTAAGGGCACTTCTAGACATTCTAGGATTTTATTTTATGTCCCTGTGTAAGGACAATTTTTAGAGATGCTTAAATTCTTGTTTTACTATTTAAATGCTTATTTAAATACGAAGAAGTCTGAGAACTCTACGAGTTCGAAGTTAGGGTTTTCGAACCCCTTCGTTTATTGTTGTCGTGCGGTCGAACATATTCCGAGTCATTCGTGGGTGAAAACTTTGTGGTTGGTCTCTTGAACCCAACCCACCACATTTGTGTACCTCTCTGTCAACTCCGTCGAGTTGCAGAGGGATGGATTCCTTGATTTGCGTGTCAAGCATGTAATGTTGTGATATGATTGAGTTATGCATTATTTGATATGAGATTGAATATATGCCACGAATTGCGTGTTGCTGTTGAATTGCGTTTCTTCATGCAGAGTGTTTTTATTGCTTAAATGTCGAATTGCGTTTTCTTCATGTTAAGCATGCTCTCTTTATTTGATATGCGGTCAAGTAATTTTATGCGTCACTCTTTGACTATCGTAAGCAGCGAGCTGTTCATCGAGTGAGAGAGCTAGGCGAGTCGTCGTGACGTTTTTGAGCCGTGACCTGGATAACTGAGGGTGCTAGGTCCCCTTTTGTTTACGGGAGATTGACTAGGTGTCGCAGCGTAGGGACCGGGACTGCTTACCTGGGGAGAAGCGAAAGATCCCAAGGCTACGGCTTGTATGTCAGTTGATGGATCTGCGTCTGCTTTCCGGAATAATTGTTGTGTCGAGAGAAAATAAGTAGTGAGTCGAGTCGAGTCGAGTCTAGAGTGAGAGAGTTGAGTTACGTTTTGTGAATGATATACATTGTTGTTGCTTATTGCTTTATGCATTGATTATCTTGATCTATTGAGAAGTTGACCCTTTCCCGTGGTGCCTTCAATCCATGATGGTTACCCAGGCGATGGCGAGGACGTGGAAGATCAGTTGGTGGACGATGGCGAGGAGGGCCCCTTCGAGGATTCGGGCAACGATCATTATTTGTCTTGATTACATGTTGATCGTTGTTTGCTGTTATGTTTTTTTTTCGGAGGATTGTATTATATGTATACATATGTACCTTTTGTGTACATGTTGGTTGGTGACCGGTTGGGTTTGGGATGTTTTGCTAAGACAGGGTAGACTGGTGGTTCTGCTTTTGGAGCAGCCCCCTGCGCGGGTGTTTGCCGGAAGTACCCCCAGGGTATGGTTGCCCCCTTAAGGGTCATCATACCATAGGTGTATTTCTTTGCACATTTTCTACTCTGTTATTTTGCACATACTGTGTATATGACTTACGTATTTATGCATGTATGTTTTATCAGCATTTGAGTCTTGTGTCCTAGTTGCACCATGTTTCGAAATGCTGTAAGTACTCTGGGTGTGCTTTACGGGCACTATTGTTTAAAAAAAAAATACCGCATTTTTCTAAAGGGCACAAGAGTACCGTTTTTAAAACGCGTCACACATAGGTTTCTTTTGGTTTCGTAGCGATCTGGAAACGGTTCGTTACACATGCCCTATCTGTGAAGATAATACAGATTGGATTCGGTTGGATCATGGTAAGAAGAATGTTGTAACACCTGAGGACGAGATCGACATCGTATTAGGACGACGTATCGAGACCTCGACCAAGACCTTGTGTCGAGATCCCGTGACTAGATCGTTTTCCGAGATCTTTTGTCGAGCTGATGAGACCACGTGCACTAGCTGCTGAGCTGAGGAGGTCGGGTGTCGAGTTGATGAAGTCGCTGCATCGAAATGATGAGGACGCAAGTCGGCCGAGGAGACCGCGTTCACGAACTCGTGTTAGAACTTTGTACATTTGCACGAGCACTCTTGTCGACATCGTGTCGAGATGACACCTCGTATTATTTCAACGTTACTCAGCGTTATTATTATATTGTTTGTAATTATTACATTGTCGGCTTGTCGTTGACCGAAGCGAGTAGAGGGTAATCATGAGAGGAACGAGTTAACGGGTAGATGATTATTGGGATTGGCATCTTATAGCTGGAGTTACGTTTTACCCTTTCTCGCCGGTGATACCACGACCGTTTCACTCATTTCTCTTTTCTTCTTTCTTCTTCCTTCCTTCGCTCTGTGTTTCGTTGTTTCCTTAAAAATCTTCATCGATTTAAACCGTGAGTTCCAAATGAGATTCTCGCACAAGATTTCTTCATCAATTTTGTTCATCATCAACTTCTCGACCCATATCTCGCCTGATCGACCATCACCGCTGAGGTATGAAGAATGATTTTCTTTCATCTGTACTCTTGTTTAGCGCTAAATCTTCTTCCATTTTTAATCAGTTTTATGCTTCCAAATCATATCAAATTGATGGGTTTTCTTCTTCACAATATTACCTATCTTTTTAACCGATTAATTGGGCTTGTAAAACAAATTTCTTTCTCTGTTTTTCTGCAATCGGCAATGCCCAGAAACCCCATTTTTGGTTCATTTCGATTTTCTTGATTTTCATTCGTTGCTTCTGATTATTGTTGTTGTCGATCTATCTGTTGAAGCATCAGATAACTTTTCATGAATTTTGATCGAAATCCCTAACTTTGTGTTGGAGGAAAAATATCTTTCGATTCTTGAGTTTTATATTTTCGGGTTGTGGTTGAGTTTGGGAAGAGAGCTAGATGTATTAGAACCATAGATCGATCCGAGTTGTGTTTGTTTTAGGAAGTCCGATTCCCGAGATCGAGTGAATTCAATCGAGGTGTACGGAAAGCGAATCCAAGGACGCGAAGCAGAATCCGTAACGAGGATCAGATGCGTGTCAAGGTCGACCGAGAAGCGACGATCGAAGTCGTTGTCGAGTTCGTTGAAGACACCGTGTCGAGATCGAGTAAGAGAAGTCGTTGTCGAGTTCTTTGAAGACAGCTGTGTCGAAGTCGGTGTCGAGCAGCATTTAACTTGGAGTTCGGTAAGGGCGCTTCACATTTATATTTGTTATAGTATGTAAGAGCATGTCATATTCTATGGAGTTATGTTATTGTGTATGGAATTACCGATTTGTGTCGAGATGAAATGTTGTGATATGATTGAGTTTTGCATGTATTTAATATGTGATTGAATATATGTCGTGAAGTGTGTATTGCATGTTGAATTGCGTTTCTTCATGTCGAGCTTGCTCTTTTATTTGACATGCGGTTGAATATTTTGTGTTTAACTCCTTGAATATCGTATGCTTAATTGTTCATCGAGTGAGCGAGCTAGGTGAGTCGTATGACGCTTTTGAGCCGTGGACCGGATAATCGAGGGTGCTAGGTCCCCTTTTTGTTTACTGGAGATTGACTAGACGCCGCCACGCCACTGACCTCGAGTCGACCGTCCCTAGGGAGAGCGAGGATCCCAAGGCTTTCTGGCTGACTTTCCGACATACTACGCTGCGTGTGCATTCCGGAAAATTGTCGAGTCGAGAGAAAATGGAATTGTGAGTTGTGTCGAGTTTAGAGTGAGATGGTCGAGTCACGTCGGTGAATGTTATACTTTCTTTGTTTGCTTATATTTTTATGTCGAGCTTATCTTAACTTGTTGAGAAGTTGACCACTTTCCCGTGGTGCCTTCAATCCATGACGGTTACCCAGGCGATGTCGAGGGCGCAGGAACTCGACAAAGAGACGATGCCGAGGAGGAGGTCGACGAGGACCCGAGTGACGACCTCTACCCGTCATGGATTGTTTATTTATTGGATGTTGGTTTTTCTGAGGACTGTTCTTGTATTTCTTTTATGTTCGGGGTCGTGACCAGTTTGGGCAGTGTTGTTTTTGTTGCTACAGAGTAGACTGGTGGTCTTACTTTTGGAGCACCCTGCGTGGGAGTTCACGGAAGTACCCTGTGGTATGATGGCTCTTTTGAAGTTGTCGTACCTTAGGTGTATTTTCTTTGCACATTTGCTACTCTGTATTTGTATACATTATTATTCGGGTGATATATATATGTGTATGTTATGCATGTATGTTTTATTTGAATTTAAGTCTTGTGTCTTAGTTGCACCATGTTTCGAAAGTCAGAATTACTCGATGTGCACGAGTTGGTTTTATATGAAAAAATATATATCGCATTTTAAAAGGCATAAGAGTTTTGTTTTTAAAACACATCTCATATAGGTTTTGTTGAGCTTGGTGTGTTGAGCTCGGTAACTCGAGCTTCGGTATATTGAGCTTCGGTAGCGGTGGAAACGGTCGTTCTGACTTTGGTATCGAGCGCTTGATTCGGTTCGACCAGGTGCATAGGATTTGGGTCAGTGCGTGTCGGGTTATGTGTTGGGTACCTAGTTGTATTATGTTGATTCTGTTTGATTAAGTGAAGCACGTATTGCTTGAGAAATTGTTTGAACTGTTTCTTGATTGAAGCAGGTGTGTTTTAACACATCCTTGTGTGAGATTCTCGACGTGGTTTTGAACTTTGTGGAATCTAATGCCACCTCGTAGGAATACGACATCCGCAACCGAGAACGCCGACATGGAACGAGCTATTCAAGCTATGGCCGAGATGGCGGCAGCCATGGCTCAACAATCACCGCCGCAGAACTCAACAGTTAACGCGATGGCTCAACAGACGGCAGCGTTAACTCGCCAGAACTTGCAAAGAACAAAGAACGAGCGTAACGTAATGTCAAGCAAAGAGGATTGGGCCGACTTTAGAAGCATGATCCAATCGGTTCTACGGTGAGCCAAATCCGGATAAAGTCGATCTTTGGATGCAAGAGATCGAGAAGATCTTTGAGGCACTTCATTGCGGACAACGTGAAGGTCGACTATGCCACCTACTTATTGCTAGGAGACGCAGAGTATTGGTGGAGAGGAGTTGAAGCAACGCTTATAGCGTAACATCGCGAGATGACTGGGAGCTTTTTCGTGAAAGGTTCTTGGACAAGTACTTCCTGACATCGCACGAGCCGAGAAGGAGCAGGAATTTCTTCAATCGCAAAGAAGGCAACTCGACGGTGTCCGAGTATGCGCCAAGTTTGAATCGTTGGCAGGTATTTCAGTCCATTTCGTGACCGAGTTGACCAGAGATGGTTAAGTGAGAGATTCCAACGGGGATTGAGATTCGACATTCAAGTCGATGGTGTCGTTGAGGATCCGAAATCTCCAAGAGCCGATTGACCGATGTGTCGAGGTAGAAGGAGTGAGGAGCCACAAGAAGAAGACTGCTGGGCTGACGGTGAGACCCCGTGAGTGCGGGCGTAGATTTGCACGTAGCGGAAACTACCGCAGAAGAGACCTTACGATCGACCTCGGGGAACGACAACAGGGAACGATGTCGTCCGATGACCCAAGTACCGAGGAGTGGAGGTCACCCAGTGTCGAGGTGATTTGCTACCGATGTGGAAAGCGGGACATTACGCGAGTAATTGTACTCGAGGGAGGAGGTGTGTTTCAACCGCAAGAAGCCAGGGCATTTTGCTAAGGATTGTCCTACACCTAAAGTCGAACCGACTATGCTTGCGGCAAAGGCCAAAGGAAAGCGTCAGTGGCTAAAGGCGAGTTTTACGCATGAGTGGCGAGGAAGCGGATCGAGTGATGATCTTATCCAAGGTGAATGTGAGATCGAGGGTAAATCCTTATCCGTTCTTTTTGATTCGTGCAACCCATTCCTTCATTTCTTCCGATTGTGTGAACCTTTTGAGCTTCGACTGTGATCGCTTTACCGCTTAAATTAGTAGTTACAACCCCAAATGCTAAAACCTTAGTCACAAACACCGCATGTCTTAATTGTGTAGTGATTATTCGTAATAGAAAGTTTGTGGTCAATTTGGTTTGTTTGCCTCTTAAGGGTTTAGATGTTATCCTCGGGATGGATTGGTTGTCACACCACCATGTCCTTTGGACTGTGCCCGTAAAGCTGTAATTTTTCCGGACCTTGGAGTCTCCAATTATCTTTCGCCGAACGTATTGGAGTTTCTTTGAAAGAAGGAACTAGGGAATACATGTATCTAGCTAGTTCGGAAGTTTTCCAGCAGATCGACGTGAAGAATGTTCCAGTGGTGTGTGATTTTGAGGACGTTTTCAAGACGTGCGGGATTACCACCAAGACGAGAGGTCGAAGTTCTCCATCGACACGATTCCAGAACAGGACCGATTTCCAAAGCGCCGCATGGGATGTCTCCCGCCGAGATGAAAGAGTCAAGTCCCAGATCGAACACTTGGAGTCGAAGCAATTCATACGACCGAGCGTGTCACCGTGGGGAGCTCGGTGTTGTTGGTTAAGAAGAAGGATGGACGATCAAGGCCGTGGCGTGGACTATCGCGAGCTCAACAAGGTTACCGTGGAAGAACCGTTATCCGTTACCACGTATTGACGATTTGATGGACCAACTTCGTGGAGCGGCGATCTTTCCAAGATAGACTTGAAGCTCGGGCTACCATCGATTCGCGTGAAGGAGGAAGATGTCGCCAAAACAGCTTTCAGACTAGATACGGTCACTACGAGTACTTGGTGATGCCGTTTGGAGTGACGAATCGCCAGGTGTGTTTATGGACTACATGAACAGGATTTTTCATTCGCTTTTGGATCAGTTCGTTGTAGTGTTCATCGACGACATATTGATTTACTCGAGGAACCGAGAAGAGCACGCAGAACACCTATGCCGAGCATCGCAGATATTACGAGATAAGCAACTCTATGCCAATCTGCCGAAGTGAATTTTGGCTTGAAGAGGTGAATTTTCTAGGTCACGTGATTTCCAGGAGAAGGGATACCGTGGATCCAACTAAGATCGAGGCGGTGATAGCGTGGGAACCAAGAAGGCGATTCGAGATCGGGAGTTTTGTCGGCTTAGCAGGATATTACCAAGATTCATTGAAAGTTTCTCGAAGATTGTCGCGCCTCTTACACGATTGACGAGGAAGGATCAACCTTTGCTTGGACCGAGGAGTGTGAAGCCAGTTTCAACGGCCGAAGGAGCTTTTGACGACAAATACTGTGCTGATTTTGCCTCAACCCGAAGAGCCTTTCGAGGTGTATTGTGATGCGTCACACCAGGATTGGGATGTGCCGATGCAACATCGGAAGGTGGTCGCGTATGCTTCAAGACGACTTAAGATTCACGAGAGGAACTATCCTACTCACGACTTGGAGCTAGCGGCGAGAGTTTTTGGCCCGAAGATATGGAGGCACTACCTTTACGGGAGCACTCTTCAAGCTTTCAGCGATCACAAGAGCTTGAAGTACCTGTTCGACCAGAAGGAGCTCAACATGCGTCAACGTAGATGGACAGAATTTCTCAAGGACTACGACTTTACGTTGGAATACCATCCCGGTAAGGCTAACGTAGTAGCAGATGCGTTGAGCAGGAAGAGCGTTTTAACCTCGGTAATGATGATCAAGGAGTTGGAGATGCTCGAGAAGTTCCGAGATTTGAAGTTGAGTGTCAAGTTTCACCGGGAAGCCGAGATTTGGTATGCTTACCATTTCTAACAGATTGTTGGGCGAGATCCGAGACCAAAGCAAGTTCGTGACGAGCTTCGCAAGAGAAGATTCGATTGATAGCGCAAGCGGAAGGCGATGCAATTCAGGCCTGAGCGACGACATCTTGAGGTGCAATGGCCGAGCGCGGCGTGCCTAACGATCCGAGCCGAGGAAGTTGATTCTCGACGAAACGCATAAGAGCAACTTTAGTATTCATCCCTGAGTTACGAAGATGTATCAAGACTTGAAGAAGCATTTTTGGTGGTCCTGAATGAAGAAGCAAGTGGCCGAGCACGTAGCTTCATGTTCGACGTGTCGAAGCGAAGGTGGAGCACCAGCGACTGCGGGAATGCTCTGACAATCGGCGTGCGGTATGGAAATGGGACGATATTTCCATGGATTTCGTTGTAGGTTTGCCGAAGACGCAGAAGAAGAATGATTCGATTTGGGTGATCGTCGACCGATTGACCAAATCCGCCATTTCTTGCGGTGAGGTCGACATACAACGTGGAAAAGTCGACCGAGATCTACATCGCGAGATAGTACGACTTCATGGAATACCTCTTCGATCGTGTCGGACCGAGATCCGGTTCACGTCTCATTTTGGAGGGAATTGCAAGGAGCGATGGGAACCGAGCTCGAGCTTAGCTTCGGCATATCATCCACGCATCGACGGACAGATCGAGAGAACGATCCAATCGCTTGAAGATTTGTTACGAGCTTGTACGTTAGATCACCGAGGAAGTTGGGACGACGCCTTACCATTGGTGGAGTTCACATACAACAACAGCTTCCATGCGAGTATTGAATGGCACCTTTTGAAGCGCCGTATGGGCGGAAATGTCGACGCCTCTTTGTTGGTACCAGGGCGGCGAGCGGATCGTCAGAGGACCAGATATGATCCAGCAGACTACCGAGAAGATCCGCTTGATCGTAGATCGGATGCGAACATCTCAAAGTCGACGTAAGAGTTATGCAGATCAACGACGCCGACCACTCGAGTTCGAGGAAGGAGGACATGTATTTCTTAGAGTCACCCCCACCATCGGAGTTGGTCGAGCGATCAAATCCAAGAAACTTACCCTAAATTCATTGGACCTTACCAGATTCTTCGTCGTATTGGTCCAGGGCATATCGATTGCATTGCCACCATTCTTGTCGAACATCCACGACGCCTTTCACGCCTCACAATTGCGGAAGTATGTTTCCGACCCTTCTCATGTCATCGAACGGATGTGATTCAACCGAAGGGCGACTTATCTTTGAAGCGCCACCAAAGAAGAATCGTTGATCGGAAAGCCAAACGATTCGCGGAACAAAGAGATCCAACTTGTCAAGGTTGTGTGGGATCGAAGACGGGAGATGCGACTTGGGAGCTGGAGGAGAAGATGAAGATTCAGTACCACTGAACTTTTCTCGAGGTAAGAAGCTTATTTGCAATTTCGAGGACGAAATTTTTTAGAGGGAGAGATTGTAACACCCGAGGACGAGATCGACATCGTATTAGGACGACGATCGAGACCTCGACCAAGACCTTGTGTCGAGATCCCGTGACTAGATCGTTTTCCGAGATCTTTTGTCGAGTGATGAGACCACGTGCACTAGGCTGCTTTGGTGAGGAGGTCGGGTGTCGAGTTGATGAAGTCGCTGCATCGAGGGCGATGAGGACGCAAGTCGAGTGAGGAGACCGCGTTCACGAACTCGTGTTAGAACTTTGTACATTTGCACGAGCACTCTTGTCGACATCGTGTCGAGATGACACCTCGTATTATTTCAACGTTACTCAGCGTTATTATTATATTGTTTGTAATTATTACATTGTCGGCTTGTCGTTGACCAAGCGAGTAGAGGGTAATCATGAGAGGAACGAGTTAACGGGTAGATGATTATTGGGATTGGCATCTTATAGCTGGAGTTACGCTTTTACCCCTTTCTCGCCACCAGTATACCACGATCGCTTTCACTCATTTCTCTTTTCTTCTTTCTTCTTCCTTCCTTCTCGCCTGTGTTTCGTTGTTTCCTTAAAAATCTTCATCGATTTAAACCGTGAGTTCCAAATGAGATTCTCGCACAAGATTTCTTCATCAATTTTGTTCATCATCAACTTCTCGACCCATATCTCGTCCTGATCGACCATCACCGCTGAGGTATGAAGAATGATTTTCTTTCATCTGTACATCGTTTAGCGCTAAATCTTCTTCCATTTTTAATCAGTTTATGCTTCCAAATCATATCAAATTGATGGGTCTTCTTCTTCACAATATTACCTATCTTTTTAACCGATTAATTGGCCTTGTAAAACAAATTTCTTTCTCTGTTTTTTATGATAAATCGGCAATGCCCGTAAACCCCATTTTTGGTTCATTTCGATTTTCTTGATTTTCATTCGTTGCTTCGATTATTGTTGTTGTCGATCTATCCGTTGAAGCATCGATAACTTTTCATGAATTTCGATCGAAATCCCTAACTTTGTGTTGGAGGAAAAATATCTTTCAGTTCTTGAGTTTTATATTTTCGGGTTGTGGTTGAAGTTTGGGGAAGAGAGCTAGATGTATTAGAACCATAGATCGATCTGAGTTGTGTTTGTTTTAGGAAGTCCGATTCCCGAGATCGAGTGAATTCAATCGAGGTGTACGGAAAGCTTAATCCAAGGACGAAGCAAGCAGAATCCGTAACGAGGATCAGACGTGTCAAGGTCGACCGAGAAGCGACGTATCGAAGTCGCTGTCGAAGTTCGTTGAAGACACCGTGTCGAGATCGAAAAGAGAAGTCGTTGTCGAAGTTCTTTGAAGACAATGTGTCAAGTCGTTGTCGAGCAAAGATTTAACTTGGAGTTCTAAGGCGCTTCACATTTATATTTGTTATAGTATGTAAGCGGCATTTCATATTCTATGTGGTTATGTTATTGTGTATGGAATTACCGATTTGTGTCGAGATGAAATGTTGTGATATGATTGAGTTTTGCATGTATTTAATATGTGATTGAATATATGTCGTGAAGTGTGTATTGCATGTTGAATTGCGTTTCTTCATGTCGAGCTTGCTCTTTTATTTGACATGCGGTTGAATATTTTGTGTTTAACTCCTTGAATATCGTGATGCTTAATTGTTCATCGAGTGAGCGAGCTAGGTGAGTCGTATGACGTTTTGAGCCGTGACCGGATAATCGAGGGTGCTAGGTCCCCTTTGTTTACTGGAGATTGACTAGACGCCGCCACGCTACGGGACTGAGTCGATCGTCCCTAGGGAGAGCGAGGATCCCAAGGCGGCTGGACTTTCCGACATACCTGACGGCTGCGTGTGCATTCCGGAAAATTGTCGAGTCGAGAGAAAATGGAATTGTGAGTTGTGTCGAGTTTAGAGTGAGATGGTCGAGTCACGTCGGTGAATGTTATACTTTCTTTGTTTGCTTATATTTTTATGTCGAGCTTATCTTAACTTGTTGAGAAGTTGACCCTTTCCCGTGGTGCCTTCAATCCATGACGGTTACCCAGGCGATGTCGAGGGCGCAGGAACTCGACAAAGAGACGATGCCGAGGAGGAGGTCGACGAGGACCGAGTGACGACCTCTACTGTCGTGATTGTTTATTTATTGGATGTTGGTTTTTCCGAGGACTGTTCTTGTATTTCTTTTATGTTCGAGGTCGTGACCAGGTTGGGCGATGTTGTTTTTGTTGCTACTGAGGTAGGCGGTGGTCTTACTTTTGGAGCACCCCTGCGTGGGAGTGGAAGTACCCCAGGTATGATGGATCTTTTGAAGTTGTCGTACCTTAGGTGTATTTTCTTTGCACATTTGCTACTCTGTATTTGTATACATTATTATTCGGGTGATATATATATGTGTATGTTATGCATGTATGTTTTATTTGAATTTAAGTCTTGTGTCTTAGTTGCACCATGTTTCGAAAAGCTGTAATTACTCTGATGTGCACGAGTTGGTTTTATATGAAAAAAATATATATCGCATTTTTAAAAGGCATAAGAGTTTTGTTTTTAAAACACATCTCATATAGGTTTTGTTGAGCTTGGTGTGTTGAGCTCGGTAACTCGAGCTCGGTATATTGAGCTCGGTAGCGGTCCGGAAACGGGTCGTTACAAATGTCTTCCTTGGGCATCGTAGATTTTTGAATCCAAATCATTATTATCGATCGTGGAGAAAGGCATTCAATGGGAATACAGAAGAACGTAGAGCTCCTTTGCCTTTGACAGGTGCACAACTGTTTGAAAAAGTAAAAGATTTGAATATTAAATTCGGGAAACCTTTTGCGGGAGACCTTGTCACACGAGGGTGGAAAAAAAGGTCGATTTTCTTTGAGTTGCCATATTGGAAGTCATTATACGTAAGACATTTCATTGATGTGATGCATGTTGAAAAAAATATCTTTGATAGTCTCATTGGTACCCTACTTAATGTGCCCGGGAAGGCTAAGATGGCATCAAGGCAAGGCTGGACTTGGTTAGTATGGGATTGAGACGAGAGTTGGGACCCGTAAAGAAAGGGAAATGTCGTACATATCTACCTCTGGCTGCTCATACTCTATCCAGAAAAGAGAAAAAAGATTTTTGTAAGTTTCTTGATGGAGTTAAAGTTCCAGAGGGGTACTCTTCCAACATTAAGAACCTCGTATCGATGAAAGATCTTAAGTTAAAGGGTCTAAAGTCTCATGATTGTCATGTTCTCATGGAGAATTTTCTACCCATAGCTATACGATCCATTTTGCCTAACAAAGTGCGGAATACCTTAACTAAACTTTGTTTCTTCTTTAAAGCAATTTGTAGTAAAGTGATTGACCCTGAAAAGTTGCCAGCCTTGCAAAAAGAAATTATTCTGACTTTGTGTGAGCTTGAGATGTATTTCCCGCCTTCATTCTTTGACATAATGATTCATCTGACAATTCATCTGGCTAGGGAGACACAATTGTGTGGGCCAGCTTACATGAGATGGATGTACCCGTTTGAGCGTTACATGAAGATATTAAAAGGGTATGTGAAAAACTGATCACGACTAGAGGGTTGTATTGTTGAACGATATATAGTCGAAGAAGCTGTTGAATTTTGTACCGACTATTTATGTAATGTTGAACATTCTATAGGGTTGTCACAGTCTCGTCACACAGGAAGAAGTGCAGGGCAAGGGATTACTGGACTTGAAATATTGACTATATCAAGGAAAGAATGGGAACAAGCACACTTATATGTTCTACACAACGCTGATGAGGTTGAGTCATATGTTGTAAAACATAAGGACATACTCAAGAGCTTATACCCAAATAAGAGTCAAAATTAGTTAACAATAGAACATAATCGGTGTTTTATAAAGTGGTTGAAAGAATACATTTCTGAAGAGTTTATTGCAAATCCTAGCTCGGTTTCAGAAAGATTGAGATGGTTAGCTAAAGGTCCAGCTATACATGTTATCTCCTATACCGGATATCTGATGAACGGGTACACTTTCTATACAAAAGAACACGATGATCGGAGGAGAATGCAAAATAGTGGGGTGACTCTTGTAGCTGAATCTATGCATATATCAAGTGCCAAAGACAGAAACCCCATATATGCGAATATGTCATACTTCAGGGTCATTGAACGCATATGGGAGTTGGATTACAAGATGTTTCAAGTGCCTGTGTTCCAATGCAAGTGGGTTGACAATAACAATGGTGTACAAATGGATGAGTTGGGGTTCATGCGGGTGAACTTTAATAAATTGGGATATCAAGATGAGCCCTTTATTTTAGCATCACAAGCTTAACAAGTGTTCTATGTTTCCGATCCAGTTGATATGAATTGGGCCATTGTTCTATTGACTAACAAAAAAATTGTTAATGAGATTGATGATGAAACACATGAATACGCTGAGATTGAGGATGACCCTTTCTTCAGGACATCACAATCATTGTTTGGGCAAGTACACCTATAGCGGAGGATGTGTATATTAGAAATGATCATAATGAAGGGCTATGGATCAATCCATTATTTCATATAGGAAGCGCAAATGTCAATAAAACGAGAAAAAGGAAAAGAGTTGCTTAAATGTACATGTATGTAGTGAATGCTATTTAATTTTTATTAATTTGTTAATCAATTAAATGTGTATTCATTGATTTCTCTTTTAAACCTGTGTGATTATGAACTGTCATTTTTTAATTACTTACGTGTCTAGTTTTTTTTTTTTTTTTTGCAGGTAAATGGCATCTCACAGTGATGATGGTGCTCCCGAGTCCACCCAAAAGGCGATGAGCCGTGGACCGACTTTTAAGAAGAAAATCATCCGCAATATGAGTAAAGGGGCTCCAAAACGTGTGGTAGGATGCTTATGAATTAATCTAATTAATTGTTTCATTTTTTTATTTAAGTATCTAAATTTGTACACTTATGCTATATTTTTAGGTTACATGGAATGTTAGGGGGTCAACCTATTGGTAAACATGCTAATGACTTTATTCAATACATTGGGGCCACAGTGCGGAAGACAGTCCCAATTACCCGCGATAATTGGAAGGATAACGATCCATCTATGAAGGAGCTAAAAGATGAGATCTGGAATGAGATACAGGTATATAAATTAGTTAACATTTATGGATTGTATTGTTTCTTAATTAATCTAAACATACTTATAGTCTACCGTTTTGTTTATAATGTTTTTGCAGAAATCCTTTGATGTTGATGAGGATCGAAAGAAAATTACACTTAGGATAGCTGGAAGAGCACACCGGACATTCCGAACTGCCTTGGCTCACAAGTGGTTGAGAGACAAATACGGGAACATCAATCATAAGCCTCCATCAATATATGCATCATTCATAGAACAAGATGATTGGAGTGCTTTTGTGAGAAAACGCACAGAAGATGAAGAATTTTTGGTATATACAATAATATTTATAACTTGTATATATGACATTAAACCATGCATTGATATATTCTAATATATTTATGTAGAGAATAAGCAATGAAAATCATGAGAGAGCGTCAAATCCTCCCTATCCTTACAAAGCAGGGGTTAAAGGGTATCCCCGCGTTGAGGAAGAAATGGTATGTATAATATCCTTAATTATAACTTGTTTTTAACGCATCTTTTGGTTTCTTTCTATTAGTAATAGTGAATTTCAATTTGTTTGGTGAATTTCAATATAATTGTTCATATGTACAGCTGTTGGAGGCAGGAGAAGATGCAACATCTCAATCAGTTGATTGATATTTATTGTGGATAGAAGCCCGCCGAAACAAGGAAGGTCAGATTGAACATCTCAATAGTGATAATATTTAAAAATATTTGTTAATAATAGTTGGGTGTCACAGGATACCCTATCACAGTCTATGTCACAAGGGGATGTATCAGATATGTCACAAGACTTCATTTCTCAGGCCATACCGATCAAGGAGTATCCTGGTCGGGTAAGGGGTATGGGATTTGGTGTCTCTCCAGACGCTATCTTTGGATCACATAAGCGCACAAGACGCCATGCTGATGCTAGTGAAACAGAAGAGTTGAGGAAAATGGTAGCTCAATTGTACAAAAAGGTTAAGGAATTGGAAGATAGCAAGAAGGATAAGGAACCAGTAGAGAAGGATGAGCATGAGTTACCTATCCCTGACCCAAATAGTGTTAGAGATAGTTGCACTATTGTGTCTCCCGAGGTAATAATCGTTAGATTTCTTTCTATACTTGTGTCACCTGAGTATTCAATGGTTTAACATATTAATATTTTCTTTATCATTGGTTTAGGGCATTCATGAGTGCAGCCTATATTTGACAAGCCCAACGCAACGAATGGTCGGTAAGGGAATTTTATATAACGGACCAGGTGTGTTACCACACAACCTACCTTTACCTCCTAATCATGTGAAGGTTAGACTTGATGTTGCATTTGAGGGGGATGCACTGTTGCCTGTACCACAGGAGGTGGCTGATGTGATGATAGTGGAACAGGCAATAGGTACCTATGTGGCATGGCCAAACCACCTTATAGTTACAAGTGATACGGTACGTATATATTAAATTATATACAGCATATATTTATTAAATTAAGTGGTCACTAACTAATTAATGTATTCGAATGCAAAATATGTAGGTATCCCCAAGATCCAAACCCAAAGACAAGGGCAAGAGCAAGCAGTTTACAGCTAGCAAGAATGTTGGCAAAGAGCCAACAATTAGGTCATTTACATCTCCCGTGAAGAAGGTGGTTGCATCTACCTCTCAGCCTCCTACAGCTCTTGCTACAGATTTTTTAATTTTTCTTAGAGTCCATGTGACAACAATGATGAAGGGGGAGGATACCATTAAAGTACCAATGGATAAATCAATTTTGGGTTATAAGCACGCTAAGACTTGGTGCTAATGCTGAACTTCAAGAAATTCTTAATGATAATGAATGGCTAAGTCAAACTGTTATTAGCGTATATCTCAGGTACTGTATTCAACTTTAAAGTATCCAATGTTTTTTATTGTTTCAGCTAAATATTTATGTTATTGTTAATGTATTAATTTGTATGCATGATTTAATTTAAGGTACCTGTATCAAGAGATATTGGTCCCACAAGAACAAACTCAGAGGTTTGTGTTTTTGTGCCCACAACAAACCAATTTGCAAGCTTGGAATGCTACTGTATCTGAATATATAGTTCAGCGTTTGACATTGGCAAATCCTGAGTATGAGACTTTGTTTTTGTCGCCTTGCAACATAGTGTGAGTCATTTAATTTATATACACACACACACACACACACATATATATATATATTGAAATGTGATTACCTTCTTATGATTTTTTCCTCCAACATTTTTGTAGGGATCATTGGTTATTGATAGCCATTAATCTAAATCAAAACATTGTGTACTATTTGGATCCATTGCATATACACTTCAGCCTGCGCAAAAAATTGAAAGAGACATACAATCAGTAAGAGAGAGTATGTGTGTGTATATATATGAATTTTCTTAATATATATATATATATATGAATATGCACTTTTATGCATGTATTGGATTGATTATCGTTATGAATCTGAAATTGGATATTGGAATGCTGAATTTATTATGTTTAGGGAATGTGATTGATTTGTTTTTAATGACTTAAGTATTTGGATATTGTAATGTTGAAGTTTTTATTTGTTTATGTTTGGTGAATTTCAATCCTTGTGCTGGCTGGTATGGTATTTTATGCTGTTACAGGTGTTGTATAAATTTTGGAATGTCCATATTTTAGGGGAGACTCTGCCAAAATTTTGTTAGAAATTTGATATAGTTTGTGTGTTGATGTTAAGAGCAGTCTTATGAATGTATTAGATATATATTGAATGATTTTTTTGGATTTTGCACTTAGGGCTATCCTTGTTCATCGAACACTAAATGTCAAGTCTCGGTTTTCTAAATCAACGACACCTAAATGGATACCGATAAAGGTATTATACCAAATTTTTTATGCAATTATTTAAATTACCAAAATAAAAGCAATTAATTTCATATTTTTTGTTTTATAGTGTCCTCGCCAACTGAACTCTGATGATTGTGGCCGGTATGTATTGAAGTTTCTCAAGGATATTGTCATTCATAACCAAACATAAATTTCAACGGATGTATGTATATGTAATAATTAATTTGGAAATTTATATAATGTTTTTACTTTTACACATACCATTTGGAAGCATGTGTTCAATTCTAACTTGATTTAATTTTCATTTCGCAGTGCTTTCCTGATTGTCAATTCGACACATATCCTGATCATGCCGTACTCAAGGAAGAGTGGTGTCGATATTTTATTACGAATTTTATTATGTATAGGCACATAGAAGAAGAAGAAGAAGAAGAAGAAGAAGAAGATTAGTGTGTAATGTTTAGGTACTAGCATAATATGTGTTATGTTTTAGTTAATGTATTTTAATGTTTTATTTATGATAGTTTTGTTAATATTTGGCTGAGAGTTATTTCATGTAATGTTAAATTTGGATTTTGTGAGTTTTGATATTGGCACAAATTTGAGTGTTGATGATTATTTTGGTGTACAGTAACCACTATATGCATAGGTATATGAATATGACCCAAAAAAAAATCATTATTGAGAATAAGTAGCGCTTATTATGATAAGTGCTACTTATTCCTTGAAAATAAATAGCGCTTTGTAAAGGAAGCGCTACTTATTCTCAGGAATAAGTAGCACTTCCTAAATAAAGCGCTACTTATTCTCAAGGAATAAGTAGCGCTTCCTAACTAAGCGCTATTTATTCTCAATTTTAAGTAGCGTTCAACAAACGCTATTTATTGAAGATTCAATCAGTAGCAGCCCGATATATAGCGCCTTTAAGCGCTATTTAAGGCAAAAAAAAACGCTATTTATTCCCCCTTATTTTGTTGTAGTCTGATGATTGTGACTGGTATGTTTTGAAATTTCTCAAGGATATTGTCGTTCATAACCAAACACAAATTTCAACAGAGGTATGTATGTAATAATTTTGAAGTTTATATAATTTTTTTACTCTTACACATACCATTTGAATGCATGTGTTCAATTTTAACTTGATTTAATTTTCATTTCACAGTACTTTCCTGATTGTCAATTCGACACATATTCTGATCTTACCGAACTCAAGGAAGAGTGATGTCGATATTTTGCAATGAATTTTATCATTTAAAGGCAAGTAGAAGAAGAAGAAGATGAAGAAAATTAATGTGTAATGTTTAGATACTCTAGCATAATATGTGTATAATGCATTTTAATGTTTTATCTATGATAATTTTGTTAATTGTGACTTTGGCTGAGAATTGTATTGTAATGCTAAATTTAGTTTTTGTGAGTTTTGGTGTTGATACAAATTTGGGTGTTGTCATTTTGGTGTGGATTTGGTGTTAGTCATGTGAATATGACCAAAAAAATGAAAAAAAAAGGAAATAAATAGCACTTCTCTATTTCATGGAATAAATAGTGTTTTCTTTATAAAGCGCTGCTTATTCCCACACAATAAGTAGTGCTTCCTGGTGCTTTCTATATAGGAAGTGCTATTTATTGCAAATTTTCAATAGCGCTACAAAAACGCTATTTTTTTGAAGTACAATCAATAGTGGCTGAATATGTAACGCCTTTAAGTACTATTTAAGGTAAAAAATAAGCGCTATTTATTTCTCTTTTTGTTATAGCGAGAGGGAGAGGAAAAAAAACCTTACTAATGTTGTTAATAAGCTATTTTAACATGGATTGTTGAAGTTGAAACGGTCAGTAACTAATGAAGTTAATTTCATTCCCGTTTGACTAGTCTATAGAAGTAGGAAGTCACTGAAATTCTAAAACACTTTTATTGATAGCCTTTTTCTATGTTTTCCATTTTGACTCAGAAGTTAGAATCATTTCCCTTTCTCTCTTTCACACAAAACCCTACCACTCTCATTTCTCTCCCGTTCAACCATTCTCTCTCATCACTAATTCACCATCACTACTATTTGATTCCGTTCAACCGTTCTCCTTTCTCTCCCGTTCAACCGTTGCACTCGTTCTGCAAATGGTTTGATTTGAACTGGATAAAGAATTTGTACGTTCGGGAAGCGGACTGTGATCGAGTAGATTCCATAGAGTTTGATTTTCAAATGTGCTTATGCTTTCTGATTTAATGTTCATTCAATTTTGTGTTCATGCTTTTTGTTTCTTTTGTTATCGAGTATGTCTTAGATGTTTTCTTTCAAGGTTAGATCAATGAAAATTGATGGTTCATGGCTTTACGTTTCGATCAATTCCTAGTTCCATCTTATATAGCTTCAATGTTACGTTTAGGATTTGGTACCCGATATACTCTGGCTTTGGCGGTTTGGGTTTAGCATACCAAGTGTTTGATAATGTATTTGTTTTTTGGCATTGGAATAAAATTTAATGGCTTCTGTAAAAACGGACGAGTCTCGAGTTTAATGCTCCTATTTATTTTAGTTTCCGTCTTCTTTTCTGTAACAAGTTGTGATGAACAGGTGCTTCTTTAAAAAATGGAGCTTCATTACTTGCATATATATTAATTCCACTCAGCACCCACCATGTGATGCGTGTTGGATTTTGATTGATCGTTGGAGAAAAGATTGCTTATTTCTCCAAAGTTGGACTTAACTGTATGCCAAAAAAAAAAAACAATATCCGTATAAGTAGCCGTATGCTAGCTATATATATTTATTCAACAATATCTCAGTTGCCAATTGCAATGCAAAGAGACCGCAGCCAGAAAAGAATGTCATCACGAGGGGGAAGAAAATTGGCTTGCAATTGAGCGGAGTTGCTTGCGAGTCGATGTACATCTGACGTACTACTCCACCACTTTCCTGATCAAGTGGAGTCTCCCCATCCAACTGGTCTGTGACTGTGTGCATCTCTTTAATTAGGTAGCTTGTAAGATTCTCGAAAGTATATACTATATACGTTCCATGCTCCCAGCTAGCTATCAAGAACTAACTAATTTGGTGCGGTGGTGCAGCTACCGGGTGCTGGTGACGTAGCAAATTAATTAATTGCACCACTTCCTAGAATAATGTATATGAATACGTGTGATCAACTTGCAATGCTCATTCACAACTGAACTGATCAGTATCAAACATGGCTTTAAGTCTTCCAACCAAGAAACAGTCATCTAAAAAGAACAACTCATATTATAGGACAAGTTTAATAGGAGCTAGAGTTGAATCCAACATGTTTAATTTTGCAATCCTAGCCTTATGCCTAACAGAGGAAAAGGAATGTACCAAGAGTGAAGAGATTCACCACTGTCCACCAACGATAAGACCAGAAAACCGTGACATGAAACAGGCCCAGAAAACCGTGGTCTGTTCTTGTGTTATAGGCAATGTTTTTCTGAATGCCGTGGGCGAAAACTAAAAATTGTGGCTTCAAAAAATAGGCAACAGCCGCATATTCTACGCTTGCAGACTCGTGGCCAAACCGTTGCCTATAGTTTAGACTACACTTTTTCCATTTCTGGCCACGGTTTTTTGTTGTTGCCTAAACTGATTTTTGTTGTAGTAAGAATAGAGCCTCCTAGAGGGAAAAAACCCTCACAATCCTAATCGCGTGACTGATCAATGTGAAGGATTCAGAACCGGAACGATGAGAGAGAGAGAAAAAGAGAGAAAGATAGAGAATGGAGGATGAGAGAGAGAAAGAGAGAACAAATTTATCGTGAAGATCTATGGGGGTTCGTGAGAACTGAGAACATTACATAGATGTTAATGAAGATAGTGTTTGTTTAGTTTCAGGATTGTGAGAATAGAGTATTAGGAGTGAGACTTTATCTCGTGTCTTATATTTAGTTTTAAATGCCAGATAATGCTTGCTCGAGAAATCATCATTGTAAGTCCTATAATTTGGGTTTGGGCCTATTTCAACCCCAAAAGCTAGCTCATGGGTGAAGGTTGACTCATTTATAACCATTATTCAGGTCATCTCATTCTTCCATGTGGGGCTTCTAACACACCTCCTCACGCCCAGGATTGGACATCTGGAGCGTGACCCGAGTGGCTCGATAGCGGTTGACCCAACAATAGATCTATGATAGACTGATACCACCTTAGAATTTGGGTTTTGGTCTATATTATTAATACAGATAACATTTTCCTTAGCAAACATTATGACAATAATAATATATACCTGGTCGCATGCGAATGGTATATTTGAGAAGATGCTTTCTTCCACAAGCGTTTAGTTACTAATTAAGGAGATGACGCTTTCTCAACCAAGCGATATTGACGTGTTCTGTGGTTTTATAGATAACGCATTTACACGTTATTTGGTCGCCATTATTATTGCTCTTTGTTTATGTGTTAATATACATTAACTTTATTTAATATAAAATGTAATATTAAAGTATTAAAGATTAGCGAGTTGTATAATATTTGAAATTAATATTCATACAAACTGGCCGTATGCTATATATATTTATTCAACAATATCTCAGTTGCCAATTGCAATTGTAAAGAGGTCGGCCAGAAACGAATGTCATGACGATGGGAAAGAAAATTAGCTTGCAATGGGGCGGAGGTGCGAGTCCATGTACATCTGACGTACTGCTCCACTCCACCACTTCCCTGTGTGCATATCTCTGTAATTAACAAGCTTGTAAGATTCTCGACTCGATCGTGTTCATGTAAGGAAGGAGGGTACCTATCAAGAACAGGAGGGTTTTCGTGTTCTCTGCTCGGCCAAGTGGTGCGGGCGTGCGGCCACTAATTAAGTTGGTGCGGTGCAGCCACTGAGTTTGTGCTGGTGACGTAGCAGATTAATTAATTTCACCACTTCCTAGAATAATGTATATAAATATGTGTGTGATCAACCTACAATGCTCATTCACAACTGAACCGATCATCAGTATCAAACATGGCTTTAAGTCTTCCAACCCAGAAACCGTTTTCTGTTCTTTCAGTAGTCATCTTCTCTCTCTTGCTAACAATAGCAAGAGAAGTGAACTCTCAAAAAACACTTTCCTTTGACTTCCCCAAGTTCACTGCAGGTCAATCTGGAATAATCATCCAAGGTAATGCCAAGATTTTCGACAATGGAATCTTGGCACTAACCAACGCAGCAGACCCTAAATGGAGTACAGGCCGAGTCTTGTATTCAACACCAGTGCCCATTTGGGACAGTACCACTGGAAACGTTGCAAGCTTTGTCACTTCCTTCTCTTTCCTCGTTGAGGACTTTAGAAGTTTCAAGCCAGCTGATGGAATTATCTTCTTTCTTGCACCATCAAACACCGTGATTCCCAGCAACTCAGCCGGCGGACAACTCGGAGTAGTTGATGCAAACAATGCTTTCAATCAATTTGTTGGTGTAGAGTTTGACAATTTTGTCAATCAGTGGGATCCCAATTCTCCACACATAGGAATCGACGTCAACTCGTTGATTTCCTCCAAGACAGTCGCGTGGAATTGGGTGAGTGGGTCACTTGTTAAAGTAAGTATAATCTATGACTCTCTCTCTAAGACATTGAGTGTTGCTGCCACTGATGCCGATGGTCGAATTTCTACCCTTGCCCAAGTTGTTGATTTGAAAGCTGTGCTCCCGGAGACCGTTAGGGTTGGTATATCTGCTACCACAACAGCAGTCGACGGTCGTCAATTGCAACACATCCATTCATGGTCTTTCACTTCAACCTTGGACACAACTACAAGCTAGTGCATCGCAAATAGATATATAATATCGCATGCTAGCTAGCTATGCTATGCATGATTTGGTCTCTTGTATGCATTATTGGAGGTTACAATAACTAGTATCTCCAATGTCTAAATAAAGACCATACTTATGTTTGCCTTTATTTCTAAACTACATGTTTTACCCGTGCACCGGTGAATCATGTGGGGTAATATTTAACATTATGTTTATGAAAGATAAATTATATTTGAAAATTAAAAACAATACAAAGACTAATAATTCTAAACATTTATTATGAAGGTAAATGTACTACGCACAATATAAAAAAAAAACATAAAAATTGTATAGCTGAATATTTTAAATTTTTTAGCAAAAATTATTTTGCAATATATACAATCTACTTTGAAATATAGCGTATAAAATAGAAAAAGTGTGTTGCATATAACACCATTGGTTCTAAACATTTTCTATGCGATGCACGAGTGATTTGTATGTTGGCCTTTTCATATAAAAAAATTATTTTCCTTTTCTTTAAATACAATATAAAATAAAAATTATATATGATATACATTTTTAGAGAAATATTGTAGAAAAAGTTCATTAGTAGTGATAGTCAATGATACGCATAATATACAATAACTACATTAATATTATATATTTGAAATTTTCAACAAAAAATATTTTAGACATACAAAACCCAATTTTAAAATATAACATATAAAATAGAAAAACTGACTATCTATAATATCGTTATTTCTAAATATTTTTCCCGTGCGATGCACATGTGAAGTATATGTTGAGTGTATTATTTCCTCTTCTATAAATACAGTGAAAAAAATTATATGGTAGAGGATATAATTTTATAAAAACATTTTAGAAATTTTTTATAATGTTTTAGTATCACTTCTACTGTTTTCGATCGTCACCGTAGCCCGCTCTCAGCAATCGAAACTTGTCAGAACCATTTGCATAAAAACATTGAAACCAATGTGACACCCTGCTCTTCTCACTCTAGTTCGCTTGACTCAAAGCAAGAAACAAGAAGGTAGTTCGCGATGAGAGAAGAAGGAAAAAATGAAGTACAGAGACGAAAGAAGGGGCAGCACATGAGAGAATAAAGACAAATAATGGAGGTGGCAAATAGGGGTGGGAATAGGACAGGGCAGACCAAGCTTTACAAGGACTAAGCTTGGTTTATTTTGAAAATTTAAGGCCTGAGCCTATTCTATTACCTCTCATAGGTTTTTTTTGGCTTGGCCTAGCCTTTTTAAGAGTCTGGTTTGTCCTGTTAGCCTAACTAATAGCCTACTTCATATTAAGGGCATTGAATGGGCTAATAGGCTTACTATTAAACAGACAAATACACTAAACAAGCATATCACTAGACTATAACTAAATAGGCTAAAAGAAAATGGCTCAAGAATAAGAGAGAAACTCTCCAAAACTCAAAACACTCAATATTTCATATAACTCAAGCATGATAATACATGAGGTGTTTGGCCCTATTTATAGTGATTTTAGGAACCAAATATGATAAGGATACAAGTTGATACAAGCTGGAATGATAAGGATACAAAGCAACTTTGAAAGAAAAATAAAAAAATGAGGTGGTGAGTGGTGTCAACAATGGCGACTCAACTTGCATGGAGCTTCTAGAGGCAGGGCAAGGGGGTTGTTTCATACTCCCCGAGTGGGATAGAACTCGTCCTCGAGTTTAGATCTGCTTCATCATCTAAATATGGCGAAAGGTCAGCGACGTTGAAAGTTACAGAGACACCATACGTTCTTGGTAGTTCTACTTTGTAAGCATTGTCGTTGATTTTCTGCACAATTTTGAATGGTCCATCAGCTCTAGGGGACAACTTAGTATTTGGTTGATTTGGAAATCGTTCCTTCCGTAGATGTATCCAAACCAAATCTCCAACTTTAAAAATTTGTCGCTTCCGATGTTTGTCACGTTGAGCTTTATACCTTGAATTCTGCTTTCGAATTCGCTCTCTCACTTGCTCATGTAGCTTCTTGCTCTCCTTTATTCTCCTTTCTGTGTCTGAACTATATTGTTGCTTATCAACCTAGGGAGTCAAGTCAAGCGGACTTAGCGGACGAGTGTCGTATACTACTTCAAAGGGGGATTTTCCAGTGGCTTGATTAGTCAAATTGTTGTAAGAAAATTCAACTTGTACAAGAATAAGATCCCACTACTTCAGATTTTTACCGACAAAGCTTCGAAGTAGATTTCCCAAAAGTCTGTTGACAGATTCTGTTTGCCCAGCTGTCTGGGGATGACTGGCACTACTGAATTGAAGCTTAGTATCCATCTTTTTCCACAAGGTTCTCCAAAAGTGGCTTAAGAACTTCACATCTCTGTCGGAAGTGATGGTTTTTGGAATTCCATGAAGACGAACAATTTCTTGGAAATACAGATCAGCAACTTGAACAATATCGTTGGTCTTCTGGCAAGGAATGAAATAGGCCATCTTTGAAAATCTGTCTACCACTACCATTATGGAATCCTTATGACGCTGAGTTCGTGATAGTCCTAAGACAAAATCCATGCTAACATCTTCCCAGGGTGATTCTGGAACTGGAAGTGGCATATACAATCCGGTGTTTTGGCCTTTAAACTTAGCCAAGTGACAGATTCTGCATCTTTGAATATGCCGGTTTATATCTCTTTCCAGTCTTGGCCAATAAAAATTCTCCTTTACTAAGGCCACATTTTTATCTCGGCCAAAATGACCTGCTAATCCTCCATCATGTGCTTCCCAAATGATAGCTTCTCGTAGTGAGCATTGAGGAATGCACAAAGTCTTTCCTTTGAACAAATATCCTTCATGTCGATAGTAATCTTGTGAGGATTGCAATTTAGTAGCATTCCAGAAATCCTGAAAATCTTGATCATCTGGATATAATTCCTTGATAGTCTCAAAGCCAACTATTTTTGTTTGTAAGGTGGAAAGTAGAGTATGACGTCTGCTGAGGGCGTCTGCAACAATATTTTGAACTCCAACCTTATACTTTATCAGAAAGGGGTAAGGCTGTAAAAACTCACTCCAAGCAGCATGTCTGCGACTAATCTTCTGTTGAGAGTTCAAATATTTTAAGGCTTCATGATCAAAATAAAGAACGAATTCCATATTCAGCAAATAATGGCTCCAATGCCGCAAAGCACGAACATTGGCGTAGAACTCCTTATCATATGTTGAATACATGAACTTAGCATTGTTGAGCTTTTCACTGAAGAAGGCTATAAGATGACCTTCTTGACTTAGAACAGCACCAATTCCAGTATTGGAAGCGTCATAGCTAACTTCGAATACTTGATCAAAATTTGGAAGGGCTAACACTGGTGCTTCAGTCAAACGAAGCTTCAGCTCGTCAAAACTTTTCTGTGCAGCCTCGGTCCATTAAAACTTATCTCCTTTTATGCAGTCAGTGAGTGGGGCAGCAACTGAGCTAAAGTTCTTGATGAATCTTCTGTAAAAGGAGGCTAATCTATGGAAACTTCTCACATCATGGATTGATTTTGTAATAGGCCAGCTGTTGATTGCTTCTATCTTTTTTGGGTCGAATCGTATGCCTTTGGATGTGATAATATAACCAAGAAAAGTAACTTCATTGGTTAAGAAAGAACATTTCTTCAAGTTGACATAGAGTTTCTGCTCACGGAGAGTCTATAGCACTTGTCGAAGGTGCTCTAAGTGTTCTTCTTTGTCCTTGCTGAAGATTAGAATATCATCAAAATAGACGACGACAAATTTACCAATAAAAGGTCGAAGGACTTGGTTCATTAGACGCATGAATGCACTTGGGGCATTGGACAACCCAAAAGGCATAACAGTCCATTCATAAAGGCCATCTCTGGTTTTGAAGGCAGTCTTCCATTCATCTCCAGGCTTTAGTCTGATCTGATGGTATCCATTACGAAGATTGATCTTTGAAAAGATAGTGGAACCATGTAACTGGTCAAGCAAATCATCAAGTCGGGGTATCGAAAACTGATACTTGATGGTATTCTTGTTGACAGCTCGACTATCAACACACATTCTCCAACTTCCGTCTTTCTTAGATACTAGGATGGCAAGAACCGCACAAGGACTAATGCTTTCCTATATCAATCCTTTTTTTAACAATCTTTCAACTCGGCACTGGATCTCAGCATGCTCCTGAGGACTCATTCTGTAGGCAGGTCTATTAGGAATGACTACTCCAGGAATAAAGTCAATAGCGTGCTGGATATCTCGCATTGGTGGTAGTGCAGTGGAATTTCCTCTGGAACAACATCTGGAAATTCTACAAGTAGCTTCTTAATTTCTACTGGAACGATAGTCTCCTCCTTTGACTCGAACAGTAGAATATAACTCATGGTATGAACTTCCTCTGCAGCTTCTTTAAGTTGTTCCTTCGTGATTAAGGACACCAATGGCTTGGCTTCTTTCTTACTTTTAACAAGCTCACTTGGTGGTAAAGGAGTTAGCTTGACCTTTCACTACAACATATTATTAAAAAAATGATGCCATCTTAAATAGCGCTTCTTTCTGAAAGCGTAGGCTAAAATTATGAGTGGCCCTTTACTAGCGTATTCTAGAATAAGCACTAGTTATAACGAACAAATAGACAGCGCTTCTTCGGTGAAACGCTACTAAAAATTTGCATGAGGATATCGCTAGCGCTTCCTCCAGGAAGTGCTATCAATTATCTCATCTTCACTAGCGTTTCCCTAGGGAAACGCTATCTATGATTTGAGAACTGGACTTCACTAGCGCTTCTCCAAGGAAACGCTAGCTAATATCTTACCTGATTACTATATTTTAACCTTCCCTCGCACGCATTCCCTCATTAAATTGCCCTCTCACACTCTAAAACCGTTTTTCCTCCCACACGTTCCTCTTAGTCTCTTCCCTCCCACACCATTTCTCCTTCGACCTCCTCCACTCCATCTCCCACACCCTCCACGACGTCGTTTCCCTCCACTCCCCAGAGCCTCCTCGACTCCCTCCTCGCCACCCTCGACTGCCATCTTACCGACTGCAATGTCCTCTTCCGCAGCGGAGTCCTCCTCATTGCCTGTTTGCAAATCGGGTCCCCTGAATCCAGAGCCACTCCCCCATTCTCTTCCCCATTTTCGGATCCTCCCTCTTCATTTTCATTCCTTCATCCCCCCACCATTAAACCCTAACCCTAACCCTAATCCAGATGGTCACGGCAGCCACTCCCTCTTCCTCTCTTCTCCTCCTTTTTTCTTTTATTATCCCTAACCCAAGAGAAACAACGCAGCTTATTAGCTAATGAAATATAGGAATTATGTCTTGTTGGCTAAAACTATTAGAATTTTACAAAAAGATGTTCATGTTTTAGACAACAAGACACAATTGCCTATAATTCATGTGATAGGCAATTTATTCAAATTTAGGTGATAAGCATTCGCTCTGTTCTTAGCTTGGGATTCGTCTGATAGCTTTGAGTGGACACCACCTCTGTGAGTAATGGTAGAATTTTGTTCATTTGTTAGCAAGTTTAGTTTTTTTTTTTTTGGGGAATTATTTATTTGTTGGATTAAGAAATTTATTTGTTTTATTGCCAATGGATGGTGTGAGAAACTGACAATAAGAACCCAACTCATGTGATAGGCATTCGCTCTGTTCTTAGCTTGGGATTCGTCTCGCGGCTTTGGGTAGACACCACCTCTGTGAGTGTCTATATTGTATTTGAATTTGAATTAGAAACTCAATCTTCAAAACCCTAAGTAAACTTGCTATCACTACTGTTAATTTTGGTGTTTAATGGACTGTCAAATTATAGATTGAGTGGGAAACTATTTTGTTGATGTTTTGGTATGTAGGTGGCACATCTTTGTCAGAAGCTCCTTGTTTCATTTTACTATATACTTGCATGTTTGTATACTTGCATGTTTTGGGTTTAGACACTTTGGAGATAGATTCAACTTTCTTATTTTCATTATTTTCTTGGAATGCAACTGATATAGAAATCCATCTTTCCGAACTAAATGCATCGTCCACCCCCACCGTCCACACTTAAATGCACCATCCACCACTTACTTTGAACCATTTCAGAATTTTCTTGTAATCACTAATGCTTTAAATGATTCTAGATTTTTCTGTATTTTGATAGCCCTCCTAGAATAGTATAAATAGCCCTACTACTTTTGATGGTCACAGGTACATATCAAATCATGACACAACATGGAATGGATGCCAATCTGTCCCTCCACAAAGCTGGAGTTACATCTTCATCGTCTATATGTTTCATATCCATTTGCTTTTTATGCTTAATGTTTTTAGAATGCAGTTGTTCCTATTTTAATTAAAATAAGAACAACTGAATTCTAAAAACATTGAGCATAAAAAGCAAATGGATATGAAACATAGATGATGAAGATGTAACTCCAGCTTTGTGGAGGAACAGACTTAATCAACTGCTGACCTGTGGTGACTATCTATAGCATGTCAAGGGATCTCTTTGGTATCTATGTTACTTAAGTGCAACCTGTTCCAAAAAGTGAAGTTTTTCATCTGTTCTCTGTTAGAAGTAGAAAACCTGACCTGTGGTGACTATCTATATCAATATTTGTTGTTAATTAAATATAATTTATGATTTTTATAATTTTAGTTTAATATATTTGAAACATTTGTTATAATTTGTTATACAGCTACTTATGTTACACTGCTACTGTAAAAGGAAAAAAAAAGAGAATAGTTAGCGCTTCCTTGAGAAAGCGCTATCTATTATTGAAAATAGATAGCGCTTCCTTTAAAAAGCGCTATCTATTCTTGACAATAGATAGCGCTTCCTTGAAAAAGCGCTATATATTCTTAAACATAGCTAGCGCTTTCTCAAGGAAGTGCTAGCGATTCCAGTTTTCACTAGCGCTTTTAAAACGTTGTCTTTTCGAACCAAGATCGCTAGCGGCTGAATAAGTAACACTTTTAAGCGCTAGCGAAGGTAAAAAATAAGCGTTATCTATTTCGTTTTATGTTGCAGTGTTTACTCCATCTTTGACAAAGGAGTAGGTATTGGAATAACCATCATATAGTACACGACGATCATACTGCTAGGGTCTTCCAAGGAGAAGATGACAGGCATCCATAGGGACAACATCACACCAGACCTGATCCTGGTATTTCTGGCCAATGGAAAAGGTCACAAAGCACCGCTTGTCAACTTTCACTTCACTTCCTTTGTTGAGCCAATGCAATTTGTAAGGGTGTGGATGCGTCTAGGTTGGTAGATCCAATTTCTCCAGCATGTAGTTGGAAACTACATTTTCCCAACTTCCACTGTCTATAATAGCATCACAAATTTTTCCACCAGAAGTGCAACTAGTATGGAAAATATTGTGCCTCAACCAAGGTTCTTCCTTTGCTGATATTGTATGCAAGCTTCGTCTGATCACTAAAGATTCACCATGGTCAGCAACAGTGAGTTCTTCATCATATACTGGCTCTAACTCCTCTTCTCCTTCAGGTTCTTCTAGAACCTCTTCTTGTTCAGATACTTCATAAGCTTCTCTTTTGATGATGGTAATGGTTCTCTATGTTAGGCAATTGGAGTCTACATGACCAAAACTTTGGCATTTAAAACATTTGATGGCATTGGTTTTGTTTTCGGTGGTGATGGGTTTGGATGGAGGTTTACTTGATGTCCTGGGTTGATCTGTGGGTTTTTTGCGGGGGTAAGGAGGATTATTAGCGGAGGAGAAGTTTCTATAAGTAGACTTTTTGGGTAACTGCTTCTCTACTTTTGTAGCGAGGCTAATAACATCTTCTAATGTCGAATATTGTTGAAGTTCAACAGGATTGGCAATATCAGTGTTTAATCCTCCAAGGAAATGGGCAATTGTCTGCTCCTCTCTCTCTTGAACATCACATTGCATTATCAACTTCTCAAATTCTATAGCGTATTCTTCAACCGACAAATCCTTCTGACGAAGATTCTGTAGTTAAATGAAAGTTTGTTGATAATATTGAGGAGGTAAGAACTTTCTGGATATTTCTCGTCGCATTTTCTCCCATGTTCTGATCTTACTCTTCCCTTCTCGGTCTCGCCTCTTTTTAAGATTTTCCCACTAAGTGAAAGCATATTTCTTTAGCTTCATAGCAATGATTTTTACCTTCTTTCTTACGAAATCTCCTTGTAGTCAAACACCCTTTCAACAGTCTGAAGCCAATTAATAAATTCTTCTGGTTGAAGTCTTCCTTTAAAATCTAGAATGTCTACTTTGATCTCATCATGTCTGACTGGTTGTCTCTGGGGTCGTCTGGTTCTAGGCGATGAGGAATCACTGAAGTACTCATCTTCCTCTTCTGAAGGCTGGTTTCGTTCATTTAACTGAGCTTGTTGGGTCCGTACAATGTTTTGTAATTCCTCTATTTGTCTCTGCATGTCTTCCATAGCGAGGTCATGCACAGGTTGTCTTTTGGGAGGCATTTTGGATGTATGAGAAAATTTGAAGTACCGGGTTATTCGGATCGGAGATTGTAGTTTTATAATTAGAACACCAAGGAAGTTCCCAGAAAAGAGAGGTGTTGCTAAGCGTACTTAATAACCTTGACTTTCCTTAGCCAGACCTTTCTTGAAATACACTTTTTATAATTCCACAATTTCTTTTCCAATAACAAAGAATAATTCTTTTCTGATTTGGAAGATCAGACAATACTGCAACAACACAACATACTAGGAATTTTTCTCATGAGTTGATACTTTACAAATGAGTGTGGGGCAAAAATACAAATTTAAGCTGAGGGGCATTTTTGTAATTTTGGAAAGTTCAGGGCCAAAGTGCAAATTTCCAAAAGTTCAGGGGCCAAATTGTAATTTTCAAAAGTTTAAGGGCCAAATTGTAATTTCTGAAAGTTAGGTATAAAAATGTAAATACAGTAAAGTTAAGGGGCTTATCTATAATTTCAAAAAACTATGTTGACTGGTCAAAGGTTGACTTTGACTAGTGACGTGGCTCCTCTAACACGTGGTACACAGGGAGTGGTTGTGGATAATACGTGGTGCTAATGTGGCAGCTGACGTGGTCGTCTTCAACTTCAGATTTCCGGCAGTTGTCTGCAACTCTGGTGGCAGCGGAAAGGTTTCCGGCGAACTTTCTAGCGACGCTCGTGGTGGCGCGTGGAGGCTCCGTTGGCCATGAAACTTGGCTTCCCAAGGTTTTCGACCCTTCCAGACGCGATGGTTGTGTTAGTTTTGTGAAAAAATGGCTCTAGATAGGAGTTTCGAGGATATTCAGCTGTGGTTGCACCACAAACTCTCTAAACTCTCTCAAATCTGGAACTCTCTTCACGCAAACTCAACACTGGGGATCTAAGAACCTTGCTCTGATGCCAAAATGGCTCAGGAACTAGAGAGAAACCCTCTAAAACTCAAAATACTCAATATTTCGTATAACTCAAGCATGATAATACATGAGGTGTTTGGCCCTATTTATAGTGATTTTAGGAACTAAATATGATAAGGATACAAGTTGGATACAAGCAGGAATAATAAGGATACAAAACAACTTTGAAAGAAAAATCAAAAAAGGAGGTGGTGAGTGGTGTCAACAATGTCCGCTCAACTTGCAGGGAGCTTCTTGAGGCACGGCAAAGGGGCTATATCAAAAAATTCATGGAAAAAAAAAACCCTTCAGTCCAAATTTGGCAAAAGAAAACGAAAAGAAACATAGATGGAATGATTTCAACAGATCTATAAATTGTTTGCTACAATACCCCCATAAAACATTCACACAACACCACTAATTAAATTTTATTCTTGATATATGAAGATGATACAGGAAAACAGATCTCAAGAGCATTGGAACGTATTCCACCATCAAAAGAAACACAAGATCAACAACGTAAGATCAACGAACAAGGACGACATCGTTTACAATCCTAGCATAATCTTACGACCCAATAACAAACAACTATCACATTTCACTACAATAAATTTGAAAACAAACAGCGCTTATTTTTAGCCTTAAACAGCGCTTAAAAGCGCTACTTATTCAGCCGCTGCTAAATGGGTCACAAAAAACAGCACTTAGGCAGCGCTATTGAAAATAGAGAATAAACAGCGCTTGTTAGTAAGAAGCACTGTTTTATCCACTTCCTTTTTTTTAAGCGGCGTTTGTTAGTAACAAGCACTGTTTTATCCCCTTTTTTTTAACATTTACATCCTCTGGTTGATCTTAACAAGTGATGATTTGAACCTGAATCAGGCATGAATCAGGCAAACACAAATTGTATTCAAACCAAATACAGATCCAAGAGAAGAATACAGATCCAAGAAAAGAAAAAAAAAACCTAAGCTACATTTGACTTGCATCCAAGAATACAGATCCATGAGAAAAATACAGATCCAAAAAATACAGATCTAAGAGAAAAACACAGACTCCCGAACACTCCTTTCTTCCCGAACGCCCTGCCGCTTGCTTTCTCGTTCCAGATCTTGTAGCTTTCTCGTTCTTTCATCAAATACAGATCCAAGGGAAGTAAATTAATAACATAAAAAATCGAAAATTTTAAAAGAAATCAGAAAGATGAAACAAGATTTGTTGGTTTCAAACCAGATTCAAGATGCGTAGAGATATCGCAACCGGTTCGGATTAGGGCTTTCAAAAATCTTCCGGATATCGCAACTGGTTCGAATTAAGGCTTTTAGAAATCACAAAACGCAGAGCCAACGAAGGAAGCGGAGGCGGACGCAGAGGCTGATCTCGTCGTTGCCATTGATGGCGCTGTCAGCTTCGTAACCCCTCGTCATAACAGCTCCTCCGGTGAACGAGAGGAAAGGAAAGAGCTCCTCATAGTGTAGATCTGGAACCTCTGTAGATCTGGAACCTCTGTAGATCTGGAACCTCTCTAGGACGCACCTTGTAGATCTGGAACCTCTGTAGATCTGGAACCTCTCTAGGCCGCACCTTCTAGCCCTAAACAGCACCCCGTCAACACCGTGAGCAGTTTTGCATGTGGAAAACAGTGACGATGGTGACTTTCTCTGGTTTGCGATGGAGAGAAAGAAATGGGAGGGACAGAGCTAGCGTGAGGTTTGAGATGAAAAAAGTGGGAGGGTTTGCGATGGGAACAGAAGCAAGCAATTAATATTGGGAGGAATTCGCTGAATTTGTCTATATTATCAATAAGTAGCACTTCATAATATTAAGCACTGAATTTGTTTATTATCAATAATTAGCGCTTCATACTATTAAGCGCTGTTTATTCTTTAGTACAACTTTAAACAGCGCTTCCCCACTTAAACGCTATTTATTCATCTAGGACCAAAATTAGTGCTTTCTTTATTAAGCGCTGTTTATTCTTTTTGTATAACTTTAAACAGTGCTTCCCCACTTAAGCGCTATTTATTCCTCTACACCTAAAGTAGCATTTCGTGTTCTAAAGCGCTGTTTATTAGCTAAAGCGCTTTTTTTTGTAAGCGCTGCTTAAAGTAGTGTTATCTTTTACACATTCTGTTGTAGTGTTTGCACAAAATGCAACAAGAAAGAAAAAGAGAGACAGATAAATAAATGAATAAAAATGCAAACTAGGGGAAGGGGGATAAAAAATTGTATAAGAAAATCTCACAGAAAGCATAACGGTATTAGTTTCATGGGTTTTTTTTATAAGCAAAAAAATTATTAAAGAGAGTATAAGGGGTACTCTAACCCAATACATCAAAGGATTACATAGTCCGAAGACATTTCAAAGGATTTGAGCACCAATCAGAAGAAATTAATCAAGTTAACCTTTCTTACCTGTATATACGGCCCCAAGATACTGCTTTAATTTGAGCAATAATAGTGATGAAATCCGTAACAATTCCTTGGAAAATAAATTTGTTGCGAGTCTACCATCGAGTCCAATCAACCACAGCCCATATAAGATGTCTTGCTTTCCTAACAAACTTTCCTTTCACTAAACCACCAAAATTCAGCCAATTCAGCACAGTGTCATGGTGCAGAGCACTGTCGAAACACATCCAAGCCAATATGGTCATCCAAACTTTATATGCAAAGCTACAAGCAAAGAAAATATGGCATGCGGATTCATTATCTCTTTAAAAAAAAACACAACACCTCTCATGAGCACTTGTCATAACACCCCTATGCACAAGGTGATCACTTGTAGGTAACCTATCCAATACCAACCTCCACACCATTATTTTTACTTTGGATGGCATAGAGCAAGACCATAGTCCTCTGAATAACCGCGACAGATTCTGATTTAATGTACTAAGACCCGAAGATTTAAGTAACAACTCGTATGTTTCTTCACAGTGAAAGGTCCCGAATTATTGTGTAACCAAACCCATTTATCTCTTGTCTCTTTAATTGGTTTAATACCCTGCAAAAGATTATTAAATTCAGCAAACATCTCATTTTCCCACACAAAGAAAGGCCTCCTCCACTTCCACTCCCACTCCCAGTCATCCTCCTTCCAGACCCCTAACTCTACCACCTTCTCATTTCTGTTTAAAGCAATCCGATATAGTTTAGGAAACTGAAATTTAAGTGGTGCAACACCTAACCAAGCATCATTCCAGAAATACATATCTTTGCCATCTCCTAGTTTTATTTTGACCGCCCCACAGAACCATTTAAAATCAAAAGAATTTAAATCCCTCCACCATATTGATGCATTATTTAAGGCAAGTAAATCCTAACATATGTATGAAGACAAATTGCCATACCTGAGTGAAAGAAGTTTGTGCCAAGAAGAGTCACAGTCATCCAATAATCTCCATTTCCATTTAGCCAATAAGCTAATATTGAACAAGTGAAGATTCTTTACTCCTAATCCCCCTTGCTCCTTAGGAAGACAAACCTCATCCCAACTCACCCAACAAATTTTCTGATTTTCACTAACACCACCCCACCAAAAATTCCTTTGTATGTTAATAAGTGAATGTAACACTTTTTTAGGAGCCTTATAAAAAGAGAGAAAATAAAGAGGCAAGCTGTTTCGTACTGAGTTAATTAGTGTGACTCTACCTCCCATTGAGAGATGTCGCCCCTTCCATGTTACTAATCTTTTCCTCATAGATTCAATCACCGGTTCCTAAGTGTGGCAACTCCTGGGATTAGCTCCTACTGAAACCCCTAGAAATGTGAAAGGAATTCTCCCAACACTACAAGATAGAAAAGTAGATGCTGCTGCCATGAATCCCTTCTCAATATTAACACCGAATAGTTGGCTTTTAAAAAAATTGATTTTAAGTCCCGACACTAATTCAAAACTCCTTAAAATCGTTTTGATGCTCCACAAATTTGCACTTGTGGGTTGAGACATCAAGATAGTATCATCTGTATGGAATCCCTGAAAGCACCCTGTCTGAACTGCTTTATGAACTAAACCTGAGAGACCCTCTACAGTGATTAAAAAAAAAAGGAAAGAAGCCAAAGGATCTATCTCCTTGTCTCAACCCCCTCTGTACATCAAAATCATCAGTTGGGCTTCTATTGACCAAAACCGAAACTGAATTGGAATAAATACATGCTCTAATCCACCTTCTCCATGTGAAATTGAATCCTAACCGCAATAGCATATAGTCCAAATAGTTCCAGCTAACAAAATCAACTTTCATAAATAAGCATTTTTCTTTCTTCCACTATGCCAAGTCAATTAATTCATTAGCAATCAATACACCATCTAGAATTTGTCTATTAGGGAGGAAAGCACTTTGACATGCCCAGTCAATTTGTCTTCAACTCACTCCTCCCCTACCTTCAAAGCATTCAGCTTGTTGATCCTCTTCTTAGCTCTTTAACATGAATAAAAGAAGCGAGTGTTAGCATCACCCTCAAGAACCCATTTAGCTCTTGATTTCTGGCGCAATAAACTTTCTCTTGCATGAAATTGCTGCCACAATTGAGAAGAAAGTAGTCTTCTATGAGACGGGTTGATCACTCCCCCTTCAGTAACCACCTCATCCTGTCAATTGATCTCTTCTACTATTTTTTGAATATTAAGATCCACCATTCCATAAACCTCCTTATTCCACCATTTTAATCTTTCTTTCAAAAACTTCATCTTTTCCTTTAACACATAACCCTTCCATCCCTCAACCTTGTAATTTTTCCAGTTCGCTTCCACAAACATTCTGAAGTCTTTGTGTTCCAGCCAACAATTATTTAATCGAAATGGCTTAGGCCCCCAGTTTTCCTCCGAAATTTTCAATCAAATTGGGCAATGATCTGATATGTCCTTGTCCCCCACCCATCGAGCAGAAACCTTCCATTCCGAGATTAAATCTTCTAATAACAAAAATCTGTCAATTCTAACTCATAGCAGAGCCATTAGTGTGTTTTCAATGTTCCCCTAATGTTGCTCTCCATTTTTGCTATTGTATTCTTCTCAAATCCAGGTCAATCAAGTAGGCGATATAAATCTAAGTAAAAAAAATGAAGTAAACAATATTGTAAAATAAAATAGATAAAATTAATAGATGAAAAAAATTAAATTAGGCCTTAGAATGCCCTGGACTCCACAAATTAGAGTCGCAACAGCTTTTGATTTAGGGAAAAACCATGATCGGCGAAGAAGAAGGACAGCGCCGTCGAAGACTGGCGGCAAATGTGCAATGATAGTGTTTTTCATGGAGCTTCTTTGGCTGCGAGACAAAGAGGAAAAGTTTATGTAGATGAACGAGGTGGTTTCTGGAGGAAGAAGGACGGAGAACGGATAGGCTAAGGGGTGAATCCGTGGAGGCTGATGACCACAACAATCATGCAACAGAAGCACAAACCCAAGGTGTTTGGCCAGACGGTGGGGCAGCAGCGCATCAGTGTTGGTTGCAGACACTACAACAAGTTTTGGCAATAAACAGCGCTTATTTTTAGCCTAAAACAGCGCTTAAAAGCGCTGAAAATTAAGCCGCTGCTGATTGTATTTCAAAAAAACAGCGTTTATGAAGCGCTGCTGAAAATGGACAATAAACAGCGCTTCAATAATGAAGCGCTGTTTATTGTATAGACAATAAACAGCGCTTCCATCAAGCTGTTTATTTTGTATAATTAGCGCTTCCTTTTAGAAGCGCTGTCTTTTTATACAATAAGCAGCGCTTCATTATTGAAGCGCTGTTTATTCTCCTTTTTTTTTATTAAATTTAGTTCTCTCACATTTATATTATATCTGTTGCATAATTGTGATAACACAAAATGCAATCAAAATTGTCATCAACATTCCCCAACATCAAAATTTAACATTATAATGTAATTTTTTCATAGATTCCTACATATCCTTACATTAACATAAATAAAGTACAATATATTTCATAGTCAAATTTACAATTATACAGAATAGATCACTAAAATATTGCACATGTCATGCTACAAATCCTACCTAAATAGTAATATCTTTTTCTTACATCCTTTGCAACTAAACATGCATACAAAGTCAAAATTCTAACAAAATTTTGGCAGAGTTTTCCTTAAAATATGGACATTCCAAAATATAAAAAATAATTGTAAAACATAACATATCATACCACCACCAACATAAAATATATAAAATATTAGCCAACATAAAAAGGAATTTTATTCCTAATTTCATGTGAACCTTTCCAATTCAAGTATGCTAAACTAAAAAAACTAAATTTAACAAAAACTCACGTAAACATTAATATTAATCTTCTTCTATCTTATAAATGATAAAATTTGTAGTAAAATATCGACACCACTCTTCTTTGAGTTCGGTATGATCAGATGTATGTGTCGAATTGACAATCGTGATAAGATCGCGAAATAAAAATTAAATGAAGTTAGAATTGAACATAAGCATTCAAATGGTATGCGTAAAAGAAAAAAATTATATAAACTTTGAAATTGTTACAAACATACCTCTGTTGGAATTTCGTTTGATTATGAACGACAATATCCTTGAGAAACTTTAAAACATATCGGCCACAATCATCAGAGTTCGGTTGGCGAGGACACTATAAAACCAAAAATATGAAATTAATTGTTTTTATTTTTGGTAATTTGAATAATTGCATAAAAAAATTGATATAAATACCTTTATCGGTATCCATTTAGGTGGAGTAAATTTAGAAAATCGAGACTTGTTTCTTCGATAAAGTAGGATTGCCCTAAGTTCAAAATCAAACAAAATCATTCAATATGGACACATAGACTATATATATCAAATTTCTAACAAAATTTTGGCAGAGCCTCCCCTAAAATATGGACATTCCAAAATTTATAAAACACCTGTAACTTAAACAAATACCAGCCAGCCAGCACAAGATGTCACGTAGGCCAAACATAAAAAATAAACACTTCAATATTACAAGTAACTTAAACGTTTAAGAAATTGGATACATATATATATATATATATATATATATATATATACATATCTATGATTTATACACACTTACTGATTGTACTTCTCTTTCATTGTTTTGCGCATGTTGATATGTACACGCAATGGATCAAGATAGTACACAACGTTTTGATTCAAGTTAATCGCTAACAATAACCAATGATCCCTACAAAAATGTTGGACAAAAAAATATAAGAAAGTAAACATATTTCAATAAATTTAGTAATATTGATTAAATTAAATGACTTACACTACGTTGCAAGGTGACAAAAACAAAGTCTCAAAGTCGATTTGCTAATGTCAAGCGGTGAATGACATACTCGGACATGTCAGCATTCCATGATCCCATATGTGTCCGTTGTGGGCACAAAAATACAACTCTTTGAGTTTGTTCTTGTGGGATCAATATCTCTTGATACAAGTACCTTAAATTAAAACATGCATACAAATTAATGCATTAACAATAACATAAATATTTAGTGTAAAAAATAAAAATCATTGGATACTTTAAAATTTAATGCAAAGACTGAGATATACACTAATAACAGTTTCACTTAACCATAGGTTGTCATTAAGAATTTCTTGAAGTGCACCATCAACACTAGCTCTTAGGTCGTGCTCATAACCCAAAATTGATTCATCCATTGGTACTTTAATGGTATGTGCGTCCTCCATCTTTGTTGCCATATGGACTCTAAGATAAATTGTAAAATCAGAAAGGGTGAGGCTGTAGGAGGTCGAGATACCATGACCTTCTTCACTGGAGATGTGAATGACCCATTTGTTGGCTGCTTGCCAACACTCTTGCTAGCTATAGGCAGCTTGCCCTTGCCTTTGTCCTTGGCTTTGGATGTTGGAGATACCTACATATTTTGCATTCCAACATATTGACTAGTTAGTGAGTGATCACCTAATTTAATAAATATATGCAGTATATGATAGTGAAGCATATACTTTAACATATACGTACCATATCACTTGTAACTACGAGGTGGTTTGGCCATGCCACATAAGTTCCTATTGCCTGTTCCACTGTCATCACATCTGCCGCCTCCAATGGTACAGGCAATAGTGCATCTCCCTCAAGTTCAACGTCAACTCTAACCTTTGCATGATTAGGAGGTAAGGGAAGGTTGTGTAGTGACACACCTAGTTCATTATACAACATTCCCTTACCAACCATTCATTGCGTTGGACTTGTCAAATATAGACTGCACTCATAAATGCCCTAAACCAATGATAAACGAAATATTAATATGTTAAATCTTTGAATACTTAGGTGAGAAAGTATAAAAAGAAATGTAACGATTATTACCTCGGGACTCACAATAGTGCAACTATCTCTAACACTCTTTGGGTTAGGGATAGGTGACTGATGCTCGTTCCTCTCCACTTCATCTTTATCCTTCTTGCTATCTTCCAATTCCTGAACTTTTTGGTATAGCTGAGTTACCATTCTCCTCAATTCTCTTCTGTTTCACTAGCATCGACATGGCGTCTTAGGCGCTCCTGTGATGCAAAGATAGCGTGCTGGGAGATGCCAAATCCCACGCCTCTTACCCGACCAGGATACTCCTTGATGGGTATGGCTTGGGAAAGGATGTCTTGACCAGACAAATCTGACATAGACATTGACAGTTCATTCTGCGAGACACAAATATTATTAAATATTATTAAATAATATCATTAATTTAAACATTAATTAATGTTATCATACTTACAATTTTATCAGCCACTTCTCTAGTGGGTAGATGTTCAATGTCACCCTTCTTGTTTCGCCAGGCTTCTATCCACAAACAAGATCGATCAATGGATTGAGAAGTTGCATCGCCTCTCGACTCCAACAAATTGTACATGTGAACAAACAAATTGAGAGAAAGTAAGAAAGAAATTGTACATACCAAGAGATGCGTTAAAACAAGTTATAATTAAAGATATTGTACATACCATTTCTTCCTCAATGCGGGATACCCTTTAACCCCTCCTCTGTAAGGGTATGGAGGATTTGACGCTTTGCCGATTTTCATTGCTTATTCTCTACATAAAAATATAAGAATATATTAATGCATGGTTTAATGTCATATATAAAAGTTATAAATATTATTGTACATACTATATATTCTTCATCTTACGTGCGTCTTCTTACAAAAGCGCTCCAATCATCCTGTTCTATGAACGATGCATATTTCTTTGGAGGTCGATGTCGATGTTCAGTGTTGGTCTCTCAACCACTTGTTCAGAACGCAGATTCGAAATTCGGCGTGATCTTCCAGCTAACCTAAGTGTAATATCCTTTCGGTCTCATCAACATCAAAATGCTTCGCAAGAACATTATAAACAAAATGGTAGACTATAAGTATGTTTAGATAAATTAAAAAACAATACAACTAACCAATGTTAATTAATCCCATTTTTATATACCGTATCTCACCCATATCTCATCTTTTAGCTCCTTCAAATATGGATCCTTATCCTTCCAATTATCGCGGCTAATTGGGACCGTCTTCCGTGACTGTGGGCCCCAATCAATTCAATAAAGTCATTAACATTTTCACAAATTGGTTGACCTTTAGCATTCCATATAACCTATAAAAAAATAGTATTAGTGTACAAATTTAGATACTCAACTAAAAAAATAGTATTAGTGTACAAATTTAATCGACAAGTATCTTACCACACGCTTTTGCAACTCCTTTACTCCTCTCACGGATGAGTTTCTTCTTAAAAGTCGGTCCACGGACGCCGCCCCTTTGGGGGCCTCGAGCACTATCATCACCTTCAGATGCCATTTACCTGAAAAAATTATACACATAAGTTATTAATAAAAATTAATAAAGAAATCAATGTATACACATTTAATTGATCAATAAATTAATAAAAATTAAATAGCATTCACTACATACATGTACATTTAAGCAACTCTTTTCCTTTTTCTCGCTTTATTCAGATTTGCATCCCTTATGAAATAATGGATTGATCCAAAGCCCTTCATTATGATCATTTCTAATATACACATCATCCTCTATAGGTGTACTTGCCCCAAACAATGATTGTGATGTCCTCAAGAAAGTGGTCATCCTCAATGTCAACATATTCATGTGCTTCATCATCAATCTCATTAACAATTTTTTTGTTATTCAATAGAACAATGGACCAATTCATATCAATTGGATCGGTGACATAGAACACTTGTTGAGCTTGCGATGCTAAAATAAAGGGCTCATCCTTATATCCCAACTTATTAAAATTCACCCGCATGAACCCCAACTCATCCATTTGTACACCGTTGTTATTATCAACCCACTTGCATTGGAACACAGGCACTCGAAACATCTTGTAATCCAACTCCCATATGCGTTCAATGACCCCGAAGTATGACATATTCGCATATATGGGATTTCTATCTTTAGCACTTGATATATGCATAGCTTCAGCTACAAGAGTCACTCCACTATTTTGTATTCTCCTCCGATCATCATGTTCTTTTGTATAAAAAGTGTACCCATTAATCAGATAACCGGTGTAAGAACTAACATGTATATCTGGACCTTTAGCTAACTATCTCAATCTTTCTGAAACCGAGCTAGGATTGCCCGACTTCAAGTTAAACAACTTTAACATTGCCGACAATCTTGTGAATTTAGTACAACCCTCATATAACGGCTTCTCCGCATCACTCATCAACTTCTCAAACATTTGAGGACAATCACGAAGATCTTCTTCAACCGCATTTGCCATATCTTCAAAACGGTCACCATCATATGTATTTGTAGCGGTGTCCTCTGACGCATATCTCCCACTATTCCCCATATTAGAAGATTCACCTCTTGTCTCACCGTGCTTTGTCCAACAGTATAAGTTTGATCAATCCCATTGCTCACTAAATGCCATTCCAATTCAGAACACTAATTTTGTTTGTATAACAACAACTTAAACAAGGACATATGATTCTACTATGGTGCATTGTATGCCCAACTACAAACCCAATAAAATCTTTCACTCCATCCTTATATTCCTTCGACAAACGACGATTGGCGGACATCCACTTTCGATCCATATTTTACCTATGGATTGAGAGGTAAAACATGTAAAAACACCATTTAAATAAAGCAAAACTAAAACTATCACTGCTCTTAAAATCAACACACAGACTAGATCAAAATTCTAACAAAATTTTGGCGAGTCTCCCTAAAATATGGATATTCCAAAATATATACAATACTGTAACATTCCAAAATTCATTGTTCAAACCAAAAACCAAAATCAGGTTCCACAACAAAATTCATTGGTCATTTTTCCATTGATTCCCATCGATATGCATATATATTTACTAAGCTGTACATTTTAACAAACTGATTCCAAGCATCTTTAACACTTCTAATTTATCTACGGACAACGATGAACAAAATCAAACAAAATCAAACCCTTCGATTCCAAACTGGTCAACAAAGTGAACAAAATCAAACAAAATCGAACAGAGACAAAAACTAACGAACCACCAACAATGAAACCAATGTGGAATCGAGATACAAAATGGAGACGGTGGCCATACACTGAAATGGACGCAAACAGGAGTTTGGAGATGGAGGCGGGGGGAGGACGGAGGCCGAGCGCCGCCAGCAGCTTTTGCTCGGATGGAGGACGACGGACGAGTTTTGGACGAGCTCGGATTTCAGGTTTTGAGGACGACGGACGAGCTCGGATGGAGGACGATGGACGAGCTCGGATGGAGGACGACGGACGAGTTTTGGACGAGCTCGGATTTCAGGTTTTGAGCACGACGGACGAGCTCGGTTTCCGGCTTTTGGACGACCTCGGATTTCATCTTTTGGAGGACAACGGACGAGCTCGGTTTCCGGCTTTTGGACGAGCTCGATTTCAGGCTTTTGGACGAGCTCACGATCTCCGGCTTTGAAGCACACGATCTCGTTGAGGGGGACGACGACGGTAGAGATGGGGACGACGACGGTAGAGATGGAGGCGACGACGGTGGAGTTTGCGAAGAGAGAGTTGACAGACAGAGAGAGAAACAGTGCTTCTGCATGCGAAATGAGAGAGGAGGGAAATACATATATTTAATAAACTGACCAAAAACAGCGCTTAATAAGAAAGCGCTGCTTATTATTTCGAAAAAACAGCGCTTAAGTCTAAAAGCGCTGTTTATTTTAACACCAAAAACAGCGCTTCCTACTATGAAGCGCTGTTTATTGTTCCTATGATCAAAAACAGCGCTTCATGTTTGGAAGCGCTGTTTAATGTGCCAGTTCGTTTTTTATTATTTAAAGATAAAACAGCGCTTAAAGGACTAAGCGCTGTTTATTATATGAACTAAACAGTAGCGCTTAATTAGTAAGCGCTGTTTATTGTTTACGTATGACATAAAGTAGCGTTTTTTATTTTAAGCGCTGCTTAAAGGAGCGCCATCTTTTTTAGAATTTGTTGTAGTGAGAGCTTTGTATGGCGGACTTGTTTACTAAGGTTATTACTATAGTAGTGGCGCCCTAGATCTTCACCTAGGGTTGTTGCTAATTTAAAATTAGGTCATTGTTTGAGTCACTAGGATAAGAGTAAGTCTATACAAAATTATTAGTCTAAGACACCATCTAATTGACTTTGGAAACAACGTCTAATGGGAGTTATTTTTATATATTTTTTAAATTAAACAGGTCGACCTATCAGTCTTAATAAGCTTTTTTGTTTGTAGGCCTAAGCCTAGCCTATTTAAATAAGAAGGATTTTTGAAAAGCCCAAACCTGACCTTTTTATTAAACATGCCAGGTCGGACCAAGCCTTAAGTAGGTCTGGTTTTAGGCCCCTGTCGAACGACCTAACCTAGGGTTTTATTAATGGGCCTAGCCCAATGACACTTAAATGCAGTAACAATTATAAAAATATCAGATGAAGGATTTGAACCCCAACCGAGTTTGTTGCATAAGTTGTAACACCCCGAATTTCTTAATCTTATGTGTTAGGGATTATAGAACCACTGTATGCTAATTGTGTGTTTGAATAGGAATTTTAGCACTTAGATGGGAAGGGAGACCCTTAGAAGGAACTATATGGCCTTAGAATGGATGAAAACCATTTTTAGGCAATTTTGAGTTTGTGAATTGATTCACCCCTGTATGCATCAATTCGTTTCATTAAACACCATTTTTAGGCAAAACAGAGTCTGTGATCAATTCACCTCGTGAGTGAATCGATTCACAGCAGCTGACAGCATTTTTTATCTACTGGGTCGCCCAATTTCGGCCCATTTTGTCTCAAAACATGATAGGACTTTAAACCACAACCTAAACCTAATCCTAGGCCTATAAGGACTCTAAAACCTAGGCTTAAACATTGGTTAGGAGCTCTCAAGAGATTCTAAGCCTTCAAGTGTCGATTTTCGTTGTTTTCCTTTGTTCTCACTCCATTCTCCATCGTTTCTACTCCTGTCTTCAAGGTTGTGATCACAAGACTCTTCTCCTCCTTTTTCTCTAATCCATTTCTGTTTCTAAAGGAGGAATCTTATTGGTAAGTCACGAGGTTGTTTCTGTTTCAATTCTTTCAAGACCCTCTAGGAGCTTTTGATGGCTATGATTTTTGCTTTAAGGTATAGGGGGTTGGTTGATCATGTGGAAAGAGGCATTATGCTTCAAATTACATGTTAGGGATGTCCCGTGATCCCTATGTCGTTGCGAGGGCAATTGTGTGTTTAAATCCATTGTAGGTGCAGTAGAATGATTTGTCATATTGCTATTTTATTGACTCTAATACCCTTGTAGGAACAAGCGATCCTAAGGATGATTAGATATTATGTTTGGAATGCTTAGCATGTGAAAAGCGAATAATTGGATAAGTTAGGGATTGCCTATTATTAATAGAACAGTAGTAACTATGATTATGTGCTTTATGTGTGGCATTGTTGTTTTAAGATACATTCGAACAGTAGTACATATATGAATTTAGACTTTGTGCCTTACTTTGTTGTTGTGAATTCGAATGAGAATATGATTGAATTGCTTTATTTATAATAGCTGTCTTTTTGGGCATGATTATGAGTTTGAGTTCATGATTGAAAAGAGGCTAATGACTTAGATATGCAAGAAGTAGGATGTTGAAACTCTAGGAGTAATATGGTGAAATTTTGCTAGTAAAGGACCTATGGTATGCCTTGTAATTGAACCTTAATGGATTAGGAAATTGAATTGGCATTGATAGGACTGAGTAATGGGGATTTGGTATGAAGTTAAAGTAAGGCTAATGAAATGGTTAGAAATCAAAGAGAAGTTGTAAAATGAGAATTGAATAGTTACATGCTTGGGTTAAATTGGAATTTAAGAATTGATTAAGGCCGAAAGTGTTAGGTTCAAAATCCTTCTTCATATATGGTTTTAATGACAATAAACCTTATGAACTAAATCTTAAGTCTTATGTATTATGATCTACTGACGTTTGCACTTGTGTATGTTTAAAAGAACAACACGAAGTTACTCAGACCATCAAGTATATATAATCTACTCAACAATTGAAGAATCAGAGTAGCATGAGAAGATTACAACAGTAGTATTACAAGCTTCATGAAGATATCATAAGTTTACTACTAAATTACAAGTTATCTACATGAGAAGGTTCACAAGAAAAGAGAGAAGACTCATAAATGAGAAGAAAAGGCTCTTGACAAGAGAAAATTCTTGAGATTGCTGATGGATCTTCTAAGCAGTGCAACTACTAAGCATGAGATATTCTCACTGCCCAAATATGCATTTGGGAGAAAGTATCAAGTCATGACTGGCTCAAAAGCATTTAAGATCTCAACTCTCTTAAAGACAAATCAAGTGTCACACAAGTAAGAAGACTCGTGAAAGAAACTAGAGAAGATTCGTGCAAACAGCAAAATTCCAATTAAGAGAAAGTTCATCAGCAGTAAACTACAATAAAAGTGCAAGTTTTTTGCACAGAAGATCCTCAAACTCATGATGAGTTATTTACTGCCAAATTCAGAAGTGGTCAAAAGCTTCTCTAAAAGCATTTCCTTAGTGCGACCAGAAGATTTTGCTGAGAAGGTTCATATTAGTCCGTTGGAAAAAGTCAACACGGGGAGACAGCACCTGCAAAAGCTGTGTACCTTTTTCTCACAAAGCAGATTTGGTCGCAGAACAAGAGAAAGAGTCTCCCAGCGATCTAAACTGTCTTGAAAACCGTAGCAACAACTATATCATCATTGGACATCTATTTAAGCATGAAATGCAGTTAGAAAATGCTGGAGAAAGTTTGAGAGAGTGGGTTGTTACTGTGCTTAAGCAGATTTTGCATTATCCCCATCTTTCTCTCCCTTCTCCACACTTTCTCTGTGAGAGGAAGTTTACTGCGAGACAAACACTCATATTCTCCTTTTTCATTCTCTGTGAGAGAAATTTTACTGCGAGAGAAAGTTTACTGCGAGACAAACACTCATATACAAAATCATCTTCAACTTATTTCTTCAATGTGCATCCACTCCAAGAGTGGCATTCAGCTAAAATGCATTAGAACCAAAGAGGAAGAGAGACAAACACAAGCCTTATCAAGATTAACCATTGCTCTCCTTTATTCTCCTCTTTCACACTCTTATGTATATGTGCTTTACACATTGGGATATCTTTAAGAGTGATGCCTCTTCTGAAATCAAAATCATATTTTGATAGATGTCGAGGTCGGTCCTATTTTCTATCAGAACTTTTCCATCATTCATGGTGTCATAGGTAGCAGTTTTCTCGTACGTCTTGTATGCCATTGAAGTAGAGCAAAAACTTAATGTGGAAGTTTGAGGGTTTTTGAGAGGGTTTTGCACAGAGAGAAGGAAGATACGAAAGTAGTGGAGTAGTGGAAAAGTTTAAAAGAGATAGTGGGAAAGTTTTTATAAACCGTATCTAAACATTCAGAGAATAAAATAAATCAAAAATCAAATGGAATTAAAAGATTCCTTGCATTTAATGAGCCGGTTGCCAAATCGAAAATTACCGCAATAAAACTTTATTGAAAATGTAAAAATAATCATGACTTAATAGGTAGGATGAGACAGTTTAGTTTGCACGTATTTGACACGTGTGCCAGAACCAGATGCTAAGTCATATGTGAGTTTTGACGCAGTCATCAGATGCTGAGTGATGTGAAATGAATGCTAAATAGGATGCTTAATCACACAGATGCTGAAATGCTATCAGATAAATATGACATGATGCATATGTCAGTAAGAAGAATAGAATGCACCAGATGCTGATATTGAACATTCATTCTTTTATAAGATGAAAGTTTAAGTTTCTTCTTATAAAATTGAATCTATCTTCAGCAAGGGGTTTTGTAAAAATATCAGCCCATTGATGGTCTGTGTCAACAAATTTTATTTCAAGTACACCCTTTTGAACATAGTCTCTTATAAAATGATGTTTAATCTCAATATGCTTGGCTCGTGAATGCAATATGGGATTTTTAGTAAGACATATAGCAGAAGTATTGTCACAGTAGATAGGAATGTTACTCTCTTTAATAAGGTAGTCTTCAAGTTGATGTTTCATCCACAGAAGTTGAGAGCTGCAACTTGCTGTAGAGATGTATTCAACTTCTGCTGTTGAGAGTGCAATAGTGCTCTGTCTTTTGCTTGACCAAGACACAAGATTTTTGCTCCAAAAAATTGGCAGCCTCCACTTGTGCTTTTTCTTTCTATGCGGTCTCCAGCAAAATCAGCATCACAAAAACCTACTAACTTGTAATCTTTGATGTATTTGCTTCGATGAATGGAAATACCATCATTGCATTGCTTTATTTGAATCCCTAGGTATGCCATTTCAATGTCAAGCTTCTTGTCATTAAACTTGATATGAATGGATTCTTCCACTATCATAGATTCCTTGTTGTACACTCTAAAAGCTTTTGAGCATTTAGAGTATCCCAAAAAGATACCTTTGTTAGCTTTGGAATCAAACTTACCAAGTTGATCCTTAGTATTCAAAATATAACAAGCACAACCCAAGGGGTGAAAATATGAAATGTTGGGTTTTCTACCTTTCCACTGTTCATATAAAGTCTTTTTCAAAATAGGTTTTATGTATACTGTATTCTGAATATAGCAAGCCATGTTTACTGTTTCTGCTTAAAAATGTTTTGCAATGTCAGCTTCGTTGATCATGGTTCTAGCCATCTGTTGGAGAGACCTATTTTTCCTTTCTACAACACCATTTTGATGTGGTGTTTTAGGAGAGGAAAAATTGTGGGAGATACCATTTTCTTCACAAAAATTTTGAAAGCTTTCATTTTTAAATTCTCCCCCATAATCACTTCTAATAGAAAAAATACAAACACCTTTTTCATTTTGAACAGTTTTGCAGAAAACATTGAACATTTTAAAAGACTCATCCTTGTGGGCAAGGAATTTAATCCATGTCCATCTAGCATAGTCGTCTACAATGACTAATCCATATTTCTTTCCTGTTAAAGAGGCTGTCCTTGTGGGACCAAAAAGATCAAGATGTAGAAGCTTAAGTGGTCTAGAGGTCGAAACAACATTTTTTGAATGAAAAGAAGTTTTAACTTGTTTCCCTATTTGACATACCTCACATAGAATATCAGATTGGTACCTAAGATTTAGTAAGCTTGTAACAAGACCGTGCTTGTTCAATTTTGAGATTAATCTCAAGCTGGCATGACCTAATCTTTTATGCCAAGTCCATTGCTCATCATCGACAGATATAAGGCACTTGACATCTTGTTTTACCAAATCAGAAAGATCAGCTTTGTAAATATTAGTTTTCCTCTTTGTAGTAAATAAGACAAAGCCATCCTTCTTACATTTTACTACACAACCTTTTATTGTAAAGATGACATCATAGCCACTGTCATATAATTGAATTATGCTAAGTAAATTATGCCTTAAGCCTTCAACATAAAGAACATTATCAATAGAAAGAAGAGAGTTTTTATCAATACGACCAATTCCAACTATTTTACCTTTTTGGTTTCCACCGAAACCAACAAATCCATCATCTTTAAACCTTAGCTCTTGGAACATATGCTTTACTCTCGTCATGTGACGTGAGCATCCACTGTCTAAGTACTAAGACTGATGTGCTGACCTTGTTGCTAAGCATATCTGCAACATAGACTATCACTACAACAAAAATTAGTTTAGGCAACAACTAAAAACCGTGACTGGAAGCGAAAAAACCGTTGCCTAAACTTTAGGCCACGGTTTGGCCACAGTTTTATAGGCGCGGAGTATGCGGCCATTGCCTATTCCAATAGGCAACGATTTTTTCACATTTGGCCACAAAAATTGAAAACCGTTGCCTGAGCAATGGTAATAGGCCACGGTTTGGTGGAGCGCGTTTAGGCCACGGTTTTCTGAGTTGCTTTTAGACAACGGCTAAATAAATGTTGCTTAAATATTTAGTCCACAGGTTTGGCCACGGTTTTATAGGCGTGGAGTATGCATTCATTGCCTATTCCAATAGGCAACGATTTTTTCACATTTGGCCACGAAAATTGAAAACCGTTGCCTGAGCAATGGTAATAGGCCACGGTTTAGTGGAGCGCGTTTAGGCCACGGTTTTCTGAGTTGCTTTTAGACAACGACTAAATAAAAGTTGCTTAAACATTTAGTCCACAGTTGTTGAAGTGTTGCCATATCTTTTAGGCAACACTTAGTTAGCTGTGGTAAATGGTATAAGCGACATTTATAACATTTTCAAACAACACTTAGTTAAATGTTGCCTATACTTTTAGGCTACAATTATTTACATGTTGCATGTTCTTGACGCTACATTTTCCTAACGGGACATATCAGATACTATAGACAATGATCAAATCTTAAAACTAAAACAACAATATGACTCTTTTTTATAGGCATTGTTAAATAATATAAACAATTAAACTTAACAATTATAACACTTATAATTACATTCAATATTTAATCTATATCATTAAAACACTTGGATTATAAAGTCTCAAAACAAAGATGAAAACTCTATATATTGGATTAATGTAGCACTACAAAGTAAGAATATAACACTAGCTTTCTTAAATCAAATTTATCATAAATTCCAAAAACTTAAAATACGGTTTCACAAATTTAATCTACAACTGTTGCACACTTTGTTCCACTATAGCACTCCAAGAATTGTTGTTTACATTCTCTAATTCACCCCTAGGACCTAAAATTTGTCTTCATTGCATTCCAAGAATTTATGTTTCCACCGTGGACTCTACCACAACCGCGCCGTCACAAGCACCATGAGCACGCATCTACCAGGCGACATCAACCTAAAAGAAAAAGAATCATTCAATTATCAAGTCTAAGGCTGAGCATAACAATACTATCAACAAATGCATTAGACTTTTTGAAAGCAAAAACATGGAAGCAAGGCTTAAGTTTAGCCATTTAATTAATCATATTCCCTGCATCAGTGCACATCAGGAGAGTGAAGAAAAAATGCGAATCATTAATGCTAGACTTCAGAACCTAAAAGGAAAATTACCCTAAAAACACACAAATTAATCAGATAACTCAGACGTATGGATGTAAAATCGGATAATGGTGGACAAAGCTAGATAATATTAATTGCACCAGGCACCCAAATGCATCAAGAATAAGCCAGGGAACACTTGGCCACACAAGGGATCACAATATTCGATCACAAATGGAGTTTTCATAAAGGTTCAAGAAGAGAGCTATACACATTAAAGACAAATGGTGAATAATAATCGCCAGATCAAATTACAAATGAAAAATAGCAGCACCTGATATCATTTTTCAATTGAAGAACAAAATGGTAAAGTTAACTAAATCATATTTATGGATTAAGCCCAAAGTGAAATTGAGATACAGACTTTAATATAAAAGTTATCAAAGATATTCAAAGCAGCTTCTGTCATGCATTTCTCAAATAGTAATAATATTAATATAGTCAAACACTTAATGTTATAAAATTCCACATGATTAGCAAAGATCTGATAGATTTACTGTATATGTAAATCAATTTAATGTTTTATGGGGTTAGAAATTGCTTTATATTCCAAGTATCCAATGTAGCAAAAGATTTTAAACTAGAAGCATGTTACTTTTTCATCCATTCACAGTTGGTTTGTCATTTTCCCATATGCTCATTCTTACTAAAAGGCATAACTAGTCTATTTCTAGTAATTCACAGGCTTTTTTGAGTGGTGATGTATTCTTTATGCCAAAGTGGAGCATTTAATCTAATCCTCTTTCTCAAATTGAAATTATAATATTAGCACAAGCAGTCAAGTAGAACTTCAACCTGATATAGTTGTACAAACTCCCTTAACTATCACATTCACTTGATTATTGTGTCACAATTCTGGGATTTATTTACAGGACTTTTTTTTTTTTTTTACAACTATCACATTCACTTGATTTTTTTTCCTAAAGTATTTTGAATTAGCCTTTTGACAAAAATGTTGTAGAGCTCCATATTGGCTTCTCAAATTTGAATACAACGCAATAATAATAATAATAGAAGTACATAGAATAGAAAAAATTCACCATTCTCTCTATCTCCTCCTTGAACTTCTATTGTAGTTGCTTATTGTCCCTCCTTCTCCATGCCCCTCAACCCATTCCTACCCATGATAACTGCTACCTGTACAAGTATAAAATAGAGCTCAAAAGCATGTACACAATTAGTAATACAACTAACAATAATGTGATGTGAGTCATCTTGTCAATGAACATTAGAAGAGACTTAACATCCAAGATTCTGAAACAGAGCAAAGCCAATCTACATCTTCAACCTTAGTCTCACTAATTTTATCCAATTCAAACATGATTTCCAATCCTTTCCTCAATTGTCTACCCTTCTTCATTGGAATGTTAGTCAAAAATTAAAAGGAAACAATTGGAATGTTACTAACAAGGTACAAAAGTGAAGAGTAAATGCATGGCCAAAAGTAAAACTAGGAAAGCAAATCAATGGAACCCCCAAACAGGTAAATGCATGGAAAAAGTAAATTCATACTCCTAACCTTTTATGATATGGAGGAAAAGAGCATAGTAAAGTATCAAAATGTAACTGCAGGACAGGGTTAAACTAGAAACAGCTTAATGCTCAATTGAACAAAAACATGGATGCCACAAAATAACATCTTCCTCCATAATGAAAAATGAAAGATGATAACTATGCCCAAAAATTATTTATTTTTATTTAAAAAGTAAGCTGTATTGAAAAGTAGAGGATCACAAAGTTCACCTACCAATGCAACTTAGAATGCCAGCAATCATCACGCAACAAAAAATACAAATAAAATAAAATATATTCAATCAATTGAGCATGTCAAAAGTTGAGTACCCACTTCCTTTCACCTTTCTCAAACTATCCAATGCAAGAACACGAAGGTTCAAATTTTAATATCAAGATCAAAAGGAAACCATCAAACCAATGGAATCAGTTATGGAAAAGCAACACAGCAAGACAATGAAGGCTCATGAAGAAGACGTATGCATCTAAATAGATTTTTATTACTCATCGCAACAACAAAAAAAATGATAAAATTTATAGGCTAAAGGCAAAACTTTTCTTTCAATGACAGCTTAAGGTCTCTTGGTTGATTTGCAGCTCTACTAACCAGCAACTAACAAAACTAGTTATATATTAAATTGTAATTTTTAGACATAGACTTAAGATCAAAACTACAGATATGTAAGTGAACCTAAAATGGGCATATCAAAATGAATTTTACCCTTTCTGCATCACGAGTCTTGCCAAAGAAGGAGTAAGTTCAGGCCTCAATGCAACAAGACGATTACCCCGATCTTCAAAACAATAAAGCTGCACAATTTAAATGTATATAGTTTTATGTTTCATCAGAATTTCTTAGTTGTACTTGTTTCTCTTCTCTTTTAATAGAATTTTCTTTTCCTTAAAAAAATATGCTATGACAATGCTAACTTTTTGAAGAACACTACAAGCATGTTATTTCTATTCTAGCAAATGCTAGTTCCTAACGGAGTCAGAGAATAGAATGATTCAAATAGGGCTCGTTGTACAAAATATGTTGTTTGACCTTCACAATATTATCTGTCCATAAGTAGTATGCAGAGTAACAAAGAGAAGCCTTAACTGCAGAAACAGTGAAACACAAGGTTCAATGACCAAAATTTTTAATCAAACAAAAAATGAACTTCTCCAAATGAAATCATTCGCTTGATGATATCTATTGACCAACATGACTCATGGAACCCTAGTTCATTCTGGCATTCTGGCATTCTGCTCCAAGCTTATCTACAACTAAAATAACGATTTACAAGCAAATCTTTATAATAATATTGCACACATGAAAGAACTCATACAGAAGCATCATTACCACTATAGAAACCCTATTTACTAACCAAATTGAAATAAGAAAACCCTATTTACTAAGCTTTTTAAAAACTTAAAAAAGAAAAGCAAAACCCATTACTGAAGTGAAGAAGCAGAGAACACAAAAAAAGAGAAACATAAGCATAACAGAGGCGAGAAGATATACATACGTAGCAGCGAGAAGATGAGCAGAAGAGCAATGGCACCGGCGAGACAAATGCAGAATAGAGGCGGCGAGAGGGAGACGTGCGCCGAGGAGCAGTGGCAAGCAGAGGGATACCGGAGACGTGAGGCAAGGAGCAGTAGTAAGCAAAGGGGGCGACGTTCAATGGTAAGGAGAAGGAGATGCAGCGCGAGGAAAGGGGGAGACGTTCAATGGTGAGGAGAAGAAGTAGCAGTTACGAGGCGGTGGGGAGAAGGAGAAGCAGCGGCGAGGAGAAGCATGAGTGTGGCAACGAGGAGCAGATAGTGTTGTGACTTTTGACTTGTGAATCTGAAAATTTAAAAGATTTTAACGAGTAGTAGGAAGCCGTGACTGGGTAGCATCTTTATCCCACGGTTTTGTATATGTTGTTTAAATATTTAAAGGCAACAATTATATACTTTAAGCCACGTTTTATCGACGTTGTCTATGAAATTTTGATAGACAACGGTTGTACGAGTGTGGTCCAGCGTGCGACACTTTCTTAACCGTGGTCTATATATAAAGAGGCAACGGTTGCACACCAAGAGTTACGTAAATGAAGAGAATATATATATTAGTGTCAACACGTGTAAAATTGTTGCCTATTCCAATTTTAGGCCACAAGTTTTTAGCCGTGGATGAATTTATCGTGGCCCAATATTAAATGCTATAAATTTGTCAGAAGTTGAAGTGGAGTATGCTTAGTGTATATCACGAGTTGATGCGTATGTATTGTGGAAGCCTTGCTTATGTTGAGCTTATAATGTTGTGCGCCTATAGGTGTCTGATAAAAGTCCTCAACTATTGATATCTATGTTATGCTTGATTCTTCATGAAATTTTTATGGCTGTTTAGTTAAACTTAGATATATTCACGATACTGGGTGTCTGAATAAGACAATTTGAAATTACTGAGTGTTTTGAATAGTCTTGGGTTGGGTTTACTTATGCACGCTAAAAAACCTAAATGAGACACTTAGTTGTTTTTCAGTGAGTCATGACATAACTGTTGTAGGCGAGTGTTAGGGAGAATGTGGTGGTTGGAATGCACCATTGTTAAGGAGCTTCATTCTATCCATTTCTCTATAAAGAAAGCCTGTCAATCGGTCAAGGAAATCGGTAGGCATGCCAATTTCTTACTGACATTTTTATAATAGGTTGCTACTGACAAGTCTATTATGGAGTTACTTTTGCCTCAGTGTAATTAATAAACTTGTGATAGCGCTTGCATGACAATTCGCAGAGGAAGCATTTATGCTGCCTATGAAGCATAATATATTGATTTACTGATAACAATGAAAAGACCTGCTATGTTCAATTCTTCACGAGACAGAGCTTTTCATGGCCTTTATAGATTTATTGCTTCAAATTTACATATTTTGATTATGTTGTGTGCTAATATTTTGGTGGCCTTTATTAGAGATATAGGATAATAATAGATTAGTAGTTAGTTTGGTTGCCTATATATAGGCATGATGTAAGCACATTGAGATTACATTTCTCATTTGTATCATTTCAGTAAATACAATCAAATACACTTTTACAGTTTTCTCTCTTATTTTCTATGGATGCCATGTTTCTCAACATGGTATCAGAGCAAACTTGGTATCCACCTTGAACGAATATTCCGCTGCATTTCGTTTTCTTTTTTTGTTCAGTTTTTCGTCCTTATTTTATTTCCTTTTCAATTTTCCCGAGAAAATCCAAAAATATTCTTTCTCTCTTTCGCGATTTGCGTTTGGCATTTGCGTTTTCCGTTTCTGTTTCTATTTCACAGTCACAAATTGATTGTTCGTTTTCTTCCGATTTCAATCCAAGAATTTTTCGGTTCTGATCGCGCTCCATTTTCTTCTCGTTTCTTCGCACTTCTTCGCGATTCATCATTTCTGCATTTCCGTGATTCTTCATCACGATTCTCTGTGATTTTGCGATCTCAATCTTGCGATCTCAGTGTTTCTTTCTTCGCATCATCCTCTTTGATGTTGCGATTTCAATTTCTTCTACATCCGAAACCCTAACTTGTGGTGTTTGTGAGCATATGTTCGATTTCTGGATTTCTGGTGCGGCTGTTTCTGGTTCTGGTTCAGCTTTCCGATTTGTTTCTCAATTGCGATGGTTTTGCTTGTTTTGCGGTTTCAACTTCAGCTTCATCTTCATCCACGGATTTTCGTTTCCGATTCCAGTTTCCGTTTTGGTTCTTGAAGGCTTTGATCACTGTGCTTCAGATCTCGTGTTTCAGCTTGCTTGTTGCTTCTGGATTCTTGAGGCGCCATAGCTGCAAGTTCCTCCTTCTTGTTCGCAGTTTTCATGTTGGAGGTGACAGAGTATAAATTTGAGAACAGAGTTTTCTCAGATCTCTTATTTGAGAGGATTTTGCTTCGCCAGGTGTTTGTCTGAAGTCCTCTATGAAGACAGACTTGTTTTAGTTTACTGTATTGTTTGATGCAAAATTGGCTATTCATTCTTTTGTTGGAGATGTACATGATGTTACTGCCTTGTTTCTCCTGAAGTTTATGTGCAACGAAAGTGTGATGCTGAGAATTGTGTAGCCAAGAAAAGGAAGAAATATGATGATTTGGTGCTCTGTCTTCCAGTTTTCGTCTATGTTTCTTGATTCTTGAAGATTGCACTTGGTGCATTTCGGTTTTGCAGTTGTTGTTCGGTGCTATATGTAAAAGGTCTGGACTACTTGCTTTTGTGCTGAGTTGTTTTTCGAGCATCAGATGAGTGTAGTGCATTTCAACCAGATTCGGCTCTGATGAGTGTAGTGCATTTCAATCAGATGAGTTGTGGATTTGCTATTGGTTCTGTGAAGCCTAGATCCTAGGTAATTGGCTCTGTGAAGTGTATGAAGACAGGTTCATTTTCTGGTTTACTGCATTATTGCGAGAACATAATTTCTATATGTACGATTGCTGCATCCATCTCTGTATCAGCATTACTTCTTCTGCCACGATCTCATTGTTTGGCCAGATTTGGTAAGTTTGTTGAGTGTGATTACTGTTGTTGCTGGTTGTGCTCTGTCCTCGTTGAAGGCATATTCAGGTCCTTGCTTCACTGCATTCTGATTCAATTGGAGATTGTTAGAATTGGTTGTTCAGTGCTTTTGTTCACTGGTTTTTTTTTGGATTCTATTTAGCCTGTTGGCTTATGCTTGCTACTGGTTTGTCTGAAGCTGTGAAGATTTAAGACAGATTTGGGTTATGTGAGATGCTTCCTTGCTGTTTTGTTGCTGTTAAGCCTATTTTGGCTCTGATGTAAGCTTGTCCAGGTGGTTAAGCATGATGCTTCTGCCATGGATGGTTAAACTTTCAATATTGCTTCTGTCTTGAGTAATTGAGTGCTCTTGATGGTTAAGCTTTAGTGCCTTAATTGGCCTTCTTGATTTTAGCTTCTGTCCCATGGATGGTTAAGCATTGATATCTTTGTTGATGTGCTTCTGCCAAGTGGTTAAACTTTGAGGTATAGTTTCTGCTTGGTGGTTAAGCCTTTGCCTTATGGCTTTGTTGATTTTAGCTTCTACCCTATGGTAGTTAAGCATTGTAGCTTCTGTTAAGTGGTTAAGCCTTGAGTTGTGGCTTCTGCTTAATGGTTAAGTTTTTGCCCTTTGTTGGCTTTGATGATTTGCGCTTCTGCCCTATGGTGGTTAAGCATTAGTGATTGTCTTTGGATTGTACTTTCAGCCGATGTATTTCCGGCATTTCTCTTTGAGTATTCTGTTGATTTGATTTGCACTTGTATTGCTCATCCCAAGCTGGAAGTGTTGTGAACACCTTCCAGCTTGCGGGGGGATATTAGAGATATAGGATAATAATAGATTAGTAGTTAGTTTGGTTGCCTATATATAGGCATGATGTGAGCACATTGAGATTACCTTTCTCATTTGTATCATTTCAGTAAATACAATCAAATACACTTTTACAGTTTTCTCTCTTGTTTTCTATGGATGCCATGTTTCTCAACAGCCTTCACTAATTAACCATGAGAAAGACCTTCTGTCTCCAATCTTTTGTCTAATAAAAACCTTACTTAATGAAAAGTAGAGGTTCTTTACAAGTTCCTTTTTGTAGTTTTGTTATGCTAAAAAATTGTAGAAATACCAAAGAATCTTAGGTTTTCAAATTGAGAAAACACTTTAGTTTTTGTTAATCAATGTTAAGGAACTTTGTTTCGGATAGTTGATTCTTTTAACCTGCCTTTGAGCTGTGTACTCTTGGAAATTTGTGAGGGGCTAGGTTGCATGCCATCACTTTTTTTATGCAAGATTTTGCAGTTAACACTTATTCTTATTACTGTTTAATATTTACATATATAGCATATATTCTATTTATGGATTGTTTTTGTTTACACTTCTCTATACACTTTTGTGAAGGAGAATTTACATAGCTGGTAGCAGATTGATATTGCAGCTCCCTAAATCACTTCCAAGATCTCATTAGGTAAAATTACTAATATGTTTTTGCATGATCTGTTTCTTTTTTTCAGTCATTCGGATCTTCTGCTTTTAATTTTCAACTGTACTCTATATATTTATTGCTTTTAACCTTATGCCAGCACTTCAATGGTTGCACTCGTGATAGCAAAATTTCAAATAGTGCCCAATATATATCTTAGTTGTACCAGGGAATGGCTACCAATCTTGTTTATAAAAAAGGAGATAATAAAAGTATTATTCTAACAATAAGTTGTGATATCATATATTTTTTGTCAAATAGAATTAAGGAGAGTATTCATCTTATGTGTAGGGAATCGTCTTATATGTTTCCATATTAGTATGATATTGTTCCCTTTGGACTTCAAGTCCTCATGGATTTGCTTTTGGACATAACCCAAAACGGCTTTAAGCCCTCATAGGAACTTATTTACTTTCCATAGATAGAAAGCCCACATTGAATTATCATTCTTCATTCTTGGAATAATTCTATATAGCCATATATTAAATACTTATTCATACAGCACATAGTTGTACACGATGCTATTTATTTGTGTAAGATCCTAACCTCAGTCACACACATCTTTCTACTTTATCCCTTGTTCCTATTCATCAATTGCATCTTTGATTTTCTACATGCCCAAGGAAGGCAAGCTTTACGAGGCACAAATATATAAGTAGTCATGGAACTAATTATATTTTGCTGTATATTTTTTACTCAAAATATTGCTAAGGTAAATAAATTCATACTAATCTTTTATACATTTATCATTAGTTTATGGTACACTTTCTCTTCATGCCTTTCTTTATACACCCTTTCATGTTATTGGCCTAGCTCAAAGTGGAGCAAGTTTTTGTGTCGAAATGTTTTATCTGCAGTGGAAAATAATCGTGTTACTTTTTGTTATATCCTCTGCAACTAGCATGGGATATAAAGAATGACGGTGGAGGGAGGACGATATAAGTACCAGCTAAAGAATGGTGATTTTTTGGAGTATTGAAACATGGCTGAGACTCAAACATTGTCCTCCAAGGTCTCAATGAGGAAGATATACATACAAACGAAGAGTTGAAAGATGACACTATTTGATCTTAATTTTTTCTATAAATTCTTGTTTTGGATATGTTTTTGCTAGGCTCATACTTCAAAATATTATAGTTGATCAAACTGTGTTGTCATTTTAATTAATATTGTGTATTTGGATCTAGGATGCATATTATGTTGCATTTGATCCATTTATTATGGTTCATGAATTATCTCTTTGTTAATCTTTATGTAAATACTTAGGACTGAATTAAAATTTAAATTATATGATTCCATTTACAAAAAAATGGATTATAAAATTTAAAATTGATCATGAGTTGCAAATTTATGGATTGTAATATTAAGGAAAATGTTTCCTTAATTTAGTAGCGTTATTTTAATTTTTTTGAAATTAAAATAAAATTAAGGTTACAATTATAAAATGTTTATCTTTGGTTTTTTAGGCTACAGTCATCAACTGTACTCAAAATAGGGTTATGCTTACAGTCGAAAAATGTTGCCTATAAGCTACGATTACAATTTTAAAATGTTGTCTTTTTATGTTTAGAGAACACTTACGACCTATAGTTTAAGTATTTGTGAATTGCATACTAGGTAGACTTGTATAGTGACTTGTACTGTGCTAGTTGGTATATGGTATTTTTTGCCGTTACAGGTATTAGATAAATTTTGGAATATCCATATTTTAGGAGAGACTTTGCCAAAATTTTGTTAGAAATTCAAATTGAAGTATAAAATATTCTAATTTAATATTATTGTGGATTTTGATTACTTAAGGAACCGGTGGAGGAACACGCACCTAGTTTACCCATGGATAGATGCACTCTTAAGTCATTTGAGGTAATTGAGCATTAGTAATTGTTCTCGTTACTTGTACGTATTGCATCATTGATTTATGATGTCTAATATTTTGTTTATAAATTAATGGTTTAGGGCATCGCAGAATGTTCCTTGTTTTTGCTTGGCTCGTCTTGACCGATTGGTAAGGGCATTAGTTACACCGATTTAAGTGTTACGTTGCACAATCATCCATTACCTCCCGGTCTTGTGAAAGTCAGAGTTGACATTACTTACAAGGCGGAAGCACTGTTGCCAATTCCACTTGAGGACGTAGATATCAACTATGTGGCAGAGGCAGTAGGTATCTTGGTGGCATGGCCACGACAACTTGTAAGAGTAAGTGACATGTTATTTTTTAATAAACATGATTCATTATCATATATTTATTAAATTACGTGGTCACTAACTATGTATCTTATTGAAATTAATGCAAAATATTTAGGTATCCATACAATCCAAACCCAAGGACAAGGTTAAGGGGAAGGGGAAGCAGCAAATAGTTTGGTCAGTTACATCTCCAGCAAAGAATCAGGGCAAATCTCAATTTTCCCCTTCCACATCTCCTGTTACAACCTTTTTTATGTTTCTTCAAGTCCATGCTAATAATAATCTGGTTAACACATTAATTTGTATACATTTAATTTAAGGTACTTATATTATGAGATACTGATCTCAGAAGGACGGGCTCAGAGGTTTGTGTTCTTGTGCCCCCAGAGCACAAATTTTGCATTTGACCTTGTCGCTATTGAAACATATATATCTAAACGCTTGACACTAGCAAACTCTGAGTATGAGACATTGTTTTTGTCACCGTGTAACACAGGGTGAGTCATTTAATTTAATCATATATATATATATATATATATATATATATATATATATATATACATATATGTATATGTATGACTTACTTAACGCAATACTAATTTTTGTGAAATGTGCTAATTAGCATTTCCTTAATCAACTTTTTTGTAGGAATCATTGATTATTGTTAGCAATCAATCTCAATGCAAACACGGTGTACTACTTAGATCCAATGCAAAAGAATTTGAGCTGCCGTAAAAAAAAAATGAAGGATACATACGAGCAGTAAGAATCTAATGTACTACTTTGAATTTTGATGATTCAAAATTAATGATGTTTGTTTTTGCACTCGGGGCTTTGATGATTCATCGACGACTTGATGGAAAACCCAAGTCTCGATTTTCCAAATCATACACCGCAATTAACTGGATAACTGTAAAGATATTTATCAAAATACTTATGCAGTTATTTAATTTTAAAAATTAAATCTATATTGATTTAATATTTTTAATTTTATAGTGTCCCAGGAAACCAAGCAGCAATGATTGTGGGTACTATATTATGAAGTATATTAAAGATATTATTGTTCACGACCAAATGGAAGTCCTAAAGGAGGTATGCAATTTGTTCTACTTTAATTACTCTTACATTTCACCATTCTTCCACTTTAATTCTAAATGAATTATTTTTCATTTCGCAGTACTTTCCCGATTGTAGATACGAGTCATACTTTGATTCTCAAATTCTTGAATTAAAGGAAGAGTGGTGCTTCTACGTGGCAAAAAAGTTTGTTTTATGTGTACGATCTTTGTGTTAATGTTGCATGTATATATAGTAGTATGTGATATGATGTTGGCCCATATGAGGCTTTGTTTGGTTAGTACTGTTTTGTTATATACACATGTATGTTATTTTGGGATGTCAATATTTTAGGGGAGTGATTATGCCACAATTTTGTTAGAAATTTCTTTCAAATTAATATTGTACATTTTAAATATAAATTGATATGATAGTTGTTTTTATATTTATGTTCTGAGCTTCATTGGTCATATACATTTTAAACCTTAAAATGTTCTTGGCTTGAATAGTTCTCAGCCTCTAGCAATCGCATGCATCAGCATAATACTAAAACAGGAAAAAAAGCCAAATAGCCAGCGCTTCTTTGAAAAAGTGCTATCTATTTTTTGAGAATCGCCAGCGCTTCTAAAATGCTGTCTTTTTGAAACACAATCACTAACGGGTGATTAGGTAGCGCTTTTAAGTGCTGACAAAGGCAAAAAAATAAACGCTGTTGATTTCGTTTTTTGTTGTAGTGTGAACAGTATGATCTATTGCTAATAACTATTGTTGCCATGATCACACTCCCCCTACCCGTATGGTTGTTCCTTTGAGGTTTTCTTTGAGATATCTTCATCAAAAGAAAGCTTCGAGTGTCCCAACTTTATGAGAGTCATCATGATGACCAAAGTAGAAAAGAAAAGAGTAAGCTCAAAGGTGAACATCTCACCTTTCTAAAATCATAGGAAGAAGAGGAAGGAGATGTAATTGAAGAAATTATCTTCTTTCCAAAATTATTCAAGATCTAAGCTTGATGTTTTAATGGAGTTGTTCATCCTAAGATCAAGTGTTGGAGCTTCAAGAATGTAAGTATCTTTGCCCTCGAACAATAGTAAGTGAAGGAGAGGGTTCAAAAGAGGAAATGAAAGGACCATTTAGTTGTTGGTCTTAATCATACCAATACCTAGCTCTTTTGTTCTATAATTTGGAGAGAAAAAAATTATTGAATCAACACTCCTACTGTAGACATGTTAAGCACAACCAATTGATAAAGGAAGAGATATATATGGACAAAGTTTTCCAAGATTTTAGCTTAATCAGTCATGTAAGATGCTAATAGAAAATAAGAAAAAGGTTTTTTTTTATGAATATTTAATGTACGTACTACTTCCCGCATCATGGCCAATGCACTATGATCCGTGGCAACAACTATCTTGGAAACACTGCCAGTTTCCTTGCCGAACATCTCTTTGGCTTATGAGACTCAAAAATAAACTGGATTAAATCATCACATCAAGAAGTACTCTTTCAATTCCACTCTAGTTTACCTCACTCCTTTCCTTATTGATGTCGCAGATGCGCTGTTAGGAAGAGAGGATAGCAATGAAAAGCATCAGGAAATCAGTCTTATTGGCTCCCGCTTGAAAACATTGAAAAGACTAGATGTACATCTCCAGATGCCTTTTCATATTTCTTAGGATGTTCTTATAATTCCCATGATAAAAGGTTTTCACTCATTGTTATTGCTCTTAACTTCATTTGTTAATGATACATTATGTTAGACCTTAGTATGCTTATAAGTGACAAGTCTTGAGTCCTATATAAATGGGACCCATGTGGCATTGTAAACCTTATACCTTGAAGAGCATAATACAAAGACTATTTTCTTCTTTCTTTCTCCCTTATCTTTACTCTTCTATATTTTATAATATCTTCTCTTGTTTCGGTTAATTTCATAACACGTTATCAGCACGAAACTCTACTACATGAGTGATGAGTTAATCAACTTAAAGGTTATATTGCTAGAATACTTCTTCTTCTCACTATCTTTGGCCTAATCTAATTCAGGATATTGTTATTTCTCATAGCTTTGTTTTTCCATGTTATTCTTTTATATTACACGCTTAAAAATTTTATTGTGAATTTTGTTTAGCTAACACAATTATTATATTTTGATTATTCTTGATAAATTCTTGTAGAATATAATATTCAAACATCCTTGTAGGATTGCACAAACCATGATTTTCCTTGGTCACAGCTTATATGAAGATTTGTGGTATAGTCTTTGGTCACCGCATTAATTATAATACTTATTCTAATACACACAAACATAAGAGTACACAAAGAACACATAATAGACACGTACATAGTCCGGTTAGGGCCAAACTGCTCTGATACCACTAAATGTGTCACCCATTATCCCGTTACTTAATAAATGCGATAAAACATGCACGGAGTAATAAAAAATACGTTGTTATAAAAATCCTTTAACGAAGTAATAGTTCACGTCGACAAATACTGAAAATAAAGTTCGCAGAATAATTGAAAAACCATAAAACCATATTACGGAAATAAAACCCATAAATTCCGATGTCATATGTCTCAAAGCTAAACTCTTAGTCTTTACATCATAATAATAAACAATAACAATTCATAAAGTAAATCCTAAGCTAAGCAGCATCGCGTAGACTACTCCTCAGCATCCACGTCCACGTCATCACCTATAAGCTCCTTATCTACTCATACGTAGGGTGTACAAGTAGCCACTAATGTCACACCCGCTACCCTTAATAGTTAAGGTAATGATGAAGCATACGGTCGTAAAATTTTAAAAGTAATAGAAAAGTAACGAATATCACTTAACAATTCAAATGACACATTGTGAAAAATAGTTTAAAAACAAATACCAAATCCAGGTAAAACCTAATATCCCGATGTCACCTGCAAACTCACCATCTACCCGTACACAATGGTGCACGAATAGCCACAAGGGAAGAAGAGGTGAGGAATGGCATTCATATAGAAATCATACGATAGGGGAAATAGCAAACATGATGCACATACAACCAACACGTGATTCTACCAATCATCTAACGGCGTGATCACAACCACGTAACAACATCCAACTATGTCAACAACAATAGAACATCATCTGTTATTAACTCATAACTATCTAAATACAAGACTCGTCTATCAACTACTCCATCACGCATACCTCAAACGGTACCAACAGACAAGATCCTTACAGATTTCTCATCATAAACAGTGGAGTACTCATGAACAAGCTCCCCAGAGGCTGGGTCTCATCAACTGGCTTTTCAAAGCTGGATCCCATAAACGGGTCATTCATCGGATGGGTTCATAAATGGACCTTTCAGAACTGAGTCCTATAAGCTAGCCTTACAGAGCTACGTCTCACACAAACATTCATCAAAGAGTACCTAGAAACGGGCTCCTTAGAGCTAGGTCTCACAAATTCATCAACGAGTACCCATAAATGGGTTCCTTAGAGCTGGGCCTCTTAAACGATCATAACACACGACCATTAACGACAACACTCTCGCCCATATTGCGACGAGTTCTTATCCATAATGTGTAACAACCCACATTTTCATGTTTCTATGATATAAGGTGTTAATAGATAGTTTGAATATGTTAGGAATACCTAGATTCTTTTCCTTTCCTTTGACTAGTACAATTCAGTCATCGTATTTCTCATTTTCAAAAACTTTAACAACTTAATTGGATTTAAGTTCCTTCATGAAAGTTGTAGATTTGCCTCTTATCTTTCAATTGGCTTTGGTTTGATTCAAGATAAGCTTTTCGGAGTCAATGTAGCACAAGAGTAGTATTTGGAATATTTGAGTCAACTTCTACTACATTTTTCACCATTTTATAGTCCGATTTTGAATAGTCTCATTATATATGATTTTGTAGGAAATTTTCGTAGCTTTCCAAATCCACTAAGAACGCCTCAATTGGACACTTGTAGCTCTCGATACGGCCAAAATAGTAGCATAGGGCATGCAGAACGCAACCTAATCGATTAACATGAGCTGTGAAAATGACCCAATATGCTTTCCAGAGAGCTTATATTCGATTATATTGTGCTTCTAATCGATTAGAACATGCCCAGAGTGCCCAGTACTGATTCAAGAGAGTTTTTAATCGATTAATAAGTATATCTAAACGATTAAAATGCGTGCACAATCATTTTTAGTGATTTGGAATTCTCTAAACCGGTTCTCTAAAGCCCATACCTCTTGGCCACTTGTAAAACTCGACCTAAACCCTCATTTAACACATTTCCCATCAGTTTTTACCTTCTCAAAACCTTTATAGGGGCTGCTAGGGTTTTGGTCTCCTTCTCCCTCAAGGAGCAAGTCTCCATGGAAGGACTTCTTTCCAAAGCTTGGGCCAAGGCAAAGGCACACGAAATTCTTCTTCTTTCTTCCTTCTTCCTTCTTCCTTAATGAAGAGTTCCATTCACTCCATTCTCTTTATAAGTCCTTCCTCCACTATTTTGATTCTCATCTCTCAATTCTAAAGACCAAAAACACTGTTTTTTTTATCTTTCTTCCTCTCCTGTTGTCTGAATCCATCCCCGTTTGAAGCTCCGAAAAGACTTTTCTTCGCTATAATTTCGATTCTGCACTATTCAAAGACAAAAATTTTATTGGTAAGATCTTCTGAACCTAGGGTCCCATTTTCCCTAATTTGAGTTTTTGTTTTAGAATCGAATTCTTTTGGTTTCATTGGATTCCTTGTATTTCGTAGAGAACCTTTTCTTAATTGAGCATCACTAAAATCCCTACTCCTTTACTCTTTGTGGTCTTGAGAATATCTTCTACTCAGGTAGGGGGAGATATTGTAGTTGTGGGTACTGAGGGGATAGGTGAAGGGGTCTCCCTTAGGACCCAAGGCGTGATAATATTATAATGATGCTTATCAGTTATATATCGATGTAAATGTATATACATGCATATTATTGACATTGAATTAATATTATAATATGCTTGAATGTTTAAATTGAGTGATGAAACGATTGGTTGATTGATATTGTTGACCCTTGTGGTGACATATTGAATGAGCGTATCGTGACATGAAACATGTACCTTTGTGTGTGTAGAAATGTATCATGTTTTGCCTTGGTTTGATGTCATAATATGCTTGAGTGTTTGATTTGAAAGATCAAATGAATTGTTGGTTGATATTGTTGACTCTTGTGGTGATGTGTTGAACAAGTATATTTTGATATGAACATTGTTCCTTTTGTGTGTTCATGAGATATTGTAAACTTGAAGTTGGTGACCTTGAATGACTATTGGAATATAGAATTAATCCTTAAGATATCGCCATGATTGTTTTAGGAGTCAAGTGAACTAGAAATTTGGTAGCGTAAGAATTTACTATTAAAGAACTCGTCACTTAGAATGCCTAAGTTAAAGAACCAAAGGGTGAGTTTTATTAATTAATGATGTATTGAGTAGGAAGGACTAATAGGGCACCAAACCTAATTATTTATGATTTAATTAGGCTTGAAACTAGTAAATGAGTTAAATTACTTAGTGTAATAAACACTAAGTGTTGACCTTAGGATTTAGTAGAACAAGCATTAACACCTAAATCATAACTAAGCTAAGTAGTAAGAAATCAACAAGTTGTGTGTCATGAATAGTGTCTTATCACTAGTGTTGTACTTAAACCTTAAGAAAAGAAGCCTAATCAATTAGAGTAAAGTACTTAGAACCTCTAAAGTTGAATTAATAGACTTTTATGGATTTTTCTTAAATGTTGTCTAAATGAACCTTGTGACAAGTCTACTGTAACACCTCAATTTTTAAGAAAAATTATTTTAGAAATATAGTCATGAATACTTGAAGGTAAGTCGTAGAGACTGATCACCTCGATGGCTTTCTGAGAGTACAAAGAACTGTGTAGATATATCTTCAACGATTTTTATTTCGGTGTCAATTTAGATTAATAGACAGCGTAGACTTATGATGCTTTAAATGTGAAATCACCGACAAATTTTTCTGTGAGTTTTCTGTTTGAAGCTGTGACTCGTATTTTTACTGATAATAAAGTGAATGAAATTCATCAAGATGAAGTTTTGTTTGAGAATTAATATTTATTATTAATTCGTGATTCAAATCTTATCGAAAAATTCTAACGGAGTATCATCGCGTTTTGAGCTGTCGGGTAAATTTTACCCGAGAGAAAATTTTAACAAATTCCAATTTCGACGAAATTCGGATCGTAGCTTGATATGATTATATGGGATTGTTTAAGGTCAAGTTTATGATTTATTGGTGAAGAAATTATACGCAAATAATTTCTTAGTAACGCATTGTATTAATTTCTCGGTAAATTAATTTACGCAATTAATCGGCAAGCGAACTATCGGTAACGTGAACACCAGATTCCGCGATATTGCAACGCCGAGACCCATTTGACTTAGAGTCAAACTAGGGATCTAGTGGTTGAGAGAGTGGTTGGTGGGAGCATGGTGGAGGTATTGTTTTATGGTGAGGTGTTTAACCTAAGGTAAGGCTTAAGTGATGAGTCATGAACCCTTGGTAGCCTTGTCATGTGGTCTAGTTTTTGGAAGCCAAATTCTTCTCCTTTCCTCTCAATTTAGGCAGCAGCCTAACCTCTTCTTTTCTCTTCCATTTTCTTTGTTTCATTCTTCTAAAATCAATGCTAAGTTCTCCAAGAATCCTAGTGAGAATTAGGTAAGTTTGTGAGAAAATTTAAGAGCTATTTCTTCTCCTTTCTTCCTCAAGTAGAAAAAATTTGAAAGTTTTTCCTCCCTATTTTCTTGTTGAACAAGTCGTCAGCTTCTAAGGGAAAAAGAAAAGATGATTTCAAAATTTTTTACTTGGATTCTTGACGATTTGTTGTTGTTATTGTTGTTGTTGTTGTTAAGGAGTTGTAAAGAGAGTTTTGATCCAAAAGATTTTCAAAAAGAAGTGATTTTAGTTGATTTAGTATAGATCTATTTTTTATCTTTTGTTTAAAAATGTGTTTGGATGATTCTAAGACAATCAACATCTAGATCTTGACGGAATCCTTGTATTCCTAAAAGAAGGTGGAGTCTTAAGAAATGATGTATTCATTTGCTTTACTTTTTGTTCCTAAAAGGTTTGAATGATGTAAAATTTTTGGTTGTGATCTTCTTGTTCAAAATCATGAGGTGTGTATGTGTTTTGATGATGATTTTACAACTTTTATTTGATCAAAGTGTTGGTAGTTTCAGAACTGCAAGTTTTAAAAAATTAGATCCATGAGTTTGGTAGTAAATGAAATGGTTTTGATTGATAAAAATGAGTTTGAGATAAAACAGATTTTGCTTTCCTATTTTCTTGAGAAGGTCGAATACCTGAGAGTGGTGTGTGGGGTGTTTTCAAAAGTTTTAAGTGCTTCAAAGTGAGTAGTTTTTGAACTATAAGCCTTTTAGTACTAGATCTTGGTGTTTGAAAGAAAAGAAGTGGTTTTTTGTGATTTAGAGATTATAGTTTTAAGATTTTAAGGTTTTGATAGTAAGGTTTCAAAACTTGTATTTGAAACAAGATTTGATCTTTAGCATTAAAGACATGATAATCTTGAAGTTGTTAAATGTATCTTTAGTAATTTGTCATTTTGGAAGTGAACTAAGAGAAATCTTAGTGATCTTATGTATTTGATCCATTAGAAAGCTAGAACCAAAGGAAGCCAAACTTCATTTCTTTACTTGTGTTCTAGTGCTTGATGATGAGATATAAACCTAGGGTTTATAATCTTTAAAATTTAGAAAGAAAGTTAGCATTTTTATGTGAGATTCAAGGTTTATTTTTATAATTTAGTGGCTTAAGGTTTTTGGCTATGAATTCCTTAATGGATGAGTCTAGTATGTGTTAAAAGCATTTGAAACAAAGACTTGTCCAAAAAGATCAAGTTGTGAGCTTTCCATTAGTAGGATTGACGAGTTTCAATTCTTTACATACTAACTTATGTGATTGAGTACTCTAAGTGATGAAGTTTTTCTAAAAGAGTTTAGAATTTTAAAAACTTGATTCTTGGACCTTGTTACCTAGTTAGAATGTGGGTAACAAGATGGGAATTTTAGAGTGAATCACCCTAGTTTTGGCCTTAGGAGCCATGGCCCTAATAAGTGCATGGTATTAGTGGCTTAGAGTTGTTTATAAACCTTAGTGTTTGTTGATTAAGGTTCTAGTAATCGTGTTGTGGGCGAGACCGTGATTTGTTCGTTGATGATACCGGTAGACAAGCTTGTGAGCAAAGCTCCTAAGGTCAGGGCATCTTCTAATTTATTGCTTTATATGTGTTCATGTTTGTGTGGATCGCTGATTTGGTGATGATGTTGATTATGATTCTTATGTGGTTAAGCTCTGATGGATTGATTAATTGTTGTTGTTATATTGTGACTTATTGAATGTATTATGTGGATATATGTTCAATGAATGGAGGGTAATAAGAGATTACTGAGAACAAGTGGGTGTTGAACTACGTCGTTGAGATGGTTAAGTATTTTTCGAACAAAACCTAAGAGGATTTTTAGTTAAAATCAATGAGACACTTTAATGTGGAATTTTTCTAAAAACCCTAAATTAGTAATGGACTAACCACTTTTCTTTAAAAGAATAAAATGAGAGTTAGAATAATTATAAGTAATCATTTATAAATAATTATAGTTTATCTGGCTTAGAAGACTGCTGCCACTCGTGTCCCGTCCCCGTGTCCTTGTCGCGCCTCCTTTGGAAGAAGTGAGGAGAATGGAGAGTGAAGGGTGGTATTTATAGCCATTTTGGGTCCATCGCGTCGCGATGATCTCCAGGCAAAAAGGCCATCGCGTCGCGATGAGGGACACGTGTCAGCAATCCCACACTCTGATCCACCGACTTATATTGCGTCGCGACCCAGCTTACACTGGTCTCGTTGCGTCGCGATGGAGGCTGACCTAAAATATCTCATTTTCAGTGTTCTAGATGATTCTCAAGTGATCCATGCCTTTCTGGGGTTTCTGGGTCCCTTTTAAGTTCATTTTATCCCTAATTAATGTTTTTAACCATCATTTATCACCTAATTATTAATCTAATTATTCTTCTAGTATTATTTAAAAATTGGGATGTCACATTACTATCCCTCTTAAAGAATTTTCGTCCCCGAAAATTCAAAGGATGTTAGTTTCCTAGGACAAGTTTCCTAGTGTCAAACTTTCTATCCATACCCCAACTCTGTTGTCATCCGATGTGGAGACAACTAACTCTAGACACGGCCAGTGACCCGACCCTCCCCACAGTCCGGTTAGAACCGAACTGCTCTGATACCACTAATGTAACACCCTGCCGAGACATTGTGTCACTTAAATCCTAACACAGATGTTCAAAGCAAATATAAATTTGACTCATCATCAGAGTGTGCAAAAGGACATACTGGTCATGATTTAACGCTGCTTCTAATCATTTTTCTCACAGCAGTCACCTCCGCTAAGTCCTGCTTCTCAGGCTCTAAGTACATAATCTTCTAGTTTATCTGGCTTAGAAGACTGCTGCCGCTCGCGTCTCGTCCCCGTGTCCCTGTCGTGCCTCCCAAGCTCCTCCACGCTCTCCCAAAGGATCATTTGGAAGAAGTGAGGAGAATGGTGGGTGAAGGGTGGTATTTATAGCCATTTTTGGTCCCTCGTGTAGCGATGGTCTCCAGGCACAAAGGCCATCGTGTCGCGATGAGGGACACGTGTCAGTAATCCCACGCTCTGATCCACCGACTTATATCGTGTCGCGACCCAACTTACACTGGTCTCGTCGCGTCGCGATGGATGCTGACAGAAATATCTCATTTTTAGTGTTCTAGAAGATTCTCAAGTGTTCCATGCCTTTCTAGGGCATTCTAGACCTTTCTTATGGTTTCTATTTCCTTTCTAGGGTTTCTGGGTCCCTTTTAAGTTCATTTTATCCCCAATTAAGGTTTTTAACCCTCGTTTATCACCTAATTATTAATCTAGTTATTCTTCTAGTATTATTTAAAAATCGGGATGTCACAATCCCTGCGGGAAGATTGAGGAGATGCCGACCTGAAGCAATCCTGTTGTGGACCTGTGTCGATGATACTCTTGCGAGGATGGTGTGGTGACATTCTTTAAACATGTGCATTGGCATATAGACTAACTAAGAGGCATTTGTGGTGCATCCTTATTGTGCTGATTGTTTGGAGTGTACTTATGCCACGATACTCAGTGTTTAATTTTACTCTATTAGTATAATATGATGTGTTGTTGCTATTATATGATAATTTTGGGAAGATGACCCTTTCTATTCGGGTATTTTCATGGATGTCACCCTAGACGATGGTGCAAGCTGGAGAGTAGTATTCACTCGAGGTCGGCAAGAAATGCAGAGGAGGAACTCATTCGACTATCTTCTTTGAAGTCTTGGTTTATGAGACTTGCTGTGGGACACAGTAATTATTGTAGGGTTGATGTTGCGGCTCAAGAAAATGCATCTGATCGTAACTTGTAATAATAGTGGAGTATAATTAGGACTTCGAATGTTGAACCCACAGGTAATGCGCGAGTACCAATGACTTAATATGATTCTATTTTATTAAGCTAACAAAAGTTGTAATGAGAAAGTAGTAAAAGTTGTCACGTATCAAAGCAATAATCAAACTAAATGCAAGAACGGATTAACTATGTTATGGTAGGTCTAGGGAACCGGGTTCACCAATACTCTACTCTTGAATTCACTAAATAATTACTATGAGTTATCTATTATGAAAGAGAGCTAATCACTCACTCTAAATTACTAAGAACCACCTAGCTTGTAATAGCCTTCCTCCTAACTAATTACTCTGTTTGGTCCTAGAAGGTAATTAAAGGAAATAACATTAATCACAGGTGGGTTTGTTAATCTAATAACAGATTAGAAACAAGCAATAACCTATCCGACATATAAAGAGAGTTCTTTTATTCCTAGAGATTCGTTAACTAATTATGATCCTTTTAATCCTAGAGATTCCTAGAGATTCGTTAACCACAATTAAGCTAACTAATTAAAGGTTGATCAGGCTTTATAGGATTAACCACACTAGGCATAAAACAATCAAACATTCAATAGAAACTCATAGAATCAAATAGATAAATAATCAAAAGTATTGTAAAGGATCCCCCATCACCCCTAGTGATGAGTTTAGCTACTCATTATCAATGATAATAACATAAACATAATCATGAATCCACAATAATCCATAACAAAGAGAATAAATCTAAACCGGGACACCCTTTCGGTATGACGATGGTCCTTAAGCACGTTCTTCGCGTCCTCAGAAGCTTCGGTAGCGAATCGAGATTGGCACCAAGCTCCAAGTAAATAGAAAAATCAATAGTAAAGGCAAGGAATTGATATGAACACTCAAAAGGGGCTCTTGACTTCAGAATTCGTCAAAAGGTATTTAGAAAAGGTTAAGAGCCCCTATTTATAATGTTGGCTACGAATTAGGTCATCTGGATTTCAAATCTGCACATTCTAAGACGGAGTACGGCCGTACCAGATATATACACGGCTGCACCTAACTTTTCTTGTGACGTTGGCCCGTACCCATGCGTGCTGCAACCCTAACATCATTTGTGTAAGGCAGTACTGCCTTTGGCACGGCTGTATTGGACCTTTTCTTCGGCGTCAGGTGGTACAGACGAAGGGGGTATGCCCCTACTGAAATTCTGACTTAGGTACGGCTGTACTGAATATAGGTCAGGCTATACCGCTTGCCTAGTAGTACTAAAACTCTTTAAAACTTGCCAATTTTTGGTCTTTTCTCGCATCTTTTGCTCCAAGTGGTGTCTTTATGAAAATTCTGCAAAATAGAACATAAATAAGTACCTTTGTGCTTTAATTAGTGCAAAATGATATAATTAGATACTACAATTGTCCTATAAAAGTAGACAAATTACTGTGTTAACATATCCCCACACTTGAGCTTTGCTTGCCCTCAAGCAAACTACTTGGGTAATTATAGTAAGAAAAACTATTTTCACTGGATAGGGGTAAAAACAGAAGTATGACAACTAAGTGATATCACAAAACATGCCAGTAAATAGAATGCCCAATTAGAGGTGTAAGTTCAAGTAAGCAAACAATCTGTGATTTTCAAGTCATACTCTCACCAATCTCAAAGTGTTTATAGGCATAGTCATTAACGCTCAGATCTTTCAAATGAAGTGACATTACCATAGGCTTGTACATTGACCAAAACTCTACTATTAGAATCTATTTAACATGCAAAAGAGGAATGAGGGTCTTTCATTGGTTGTAATGGGGCCATGCAAAGGGTCAGAAACAAATCAACTAAAACAAGCAACCTTTTTCGTTTTCACTTTAAAGAGCAGGCAATAATCCCAATTTTTTCGATCAATATTTTTTTCAATCCATGAAGGCATTAGCAGGGTAAACAAATTTTTTTCTTTCTTTTCAATGCTCATTCCTTTCTTTTCTTTTCCTCCCTTCATACATTTATGCAGCAATCAACATTTTAAGAACTAGGAGGGGAGATAAATACCAAACCTTCTTTTTGTAAACATATAAAAGAGATTCATCACATTATTCTTTTGATTTTTTCACTAATTACTCTTATAGAAAATTTTTCTAAGGTTGTCTTCGCATAAAATAATCTAAAGTAACAAGAAGGGTGCCAAAGAAATTAATTAAAATACTTTTAGGCAAAAAAGTGGGCAATTAGTGGTACAACGTATTCAAAATAGTAGTGGCCTACAAAATTCCTAAAATTTTCCCTTTCCAAATTCACATGAAAATAAACTCATATTCGCTTTGTAATGGTCTCAGCACAAGTTTTAGAATGCACATTCATAGAAAAATGTCACTCAACAAAGAAAAGAGGCAAAAGCATGATGTGGCTTCTTATTTCAGGCTCAAAACTCACATTTAGTAACTTACACAGAATAGTTAAACCTCGCAGAACTTCAATGCTAATTTTCAGCAAATTCCAATACTAGCAAAGAATTGACTCAATCACATGTCGTCAGAAAAAAAAAATTGCAGCCCCTAAATCAGCAAAAATTTAAGTTCTTCTATAACTAGTAGAAGTTATAAGCATGGCCAAGTAATTAGCATAATATAAAATTTTCTCCCCACACTTATTTCTAGCAGTGTACCCACTGCGACTAAGTTAAAGCAAACACACAAAAAATAAAAAATAAAATAAGTGCTATAATAAAAGAAGGTGGAAATAGGCTCTTCTCAGAAAAATATCACAAGCAAAATGGATAGGGATATGAGCAAAATATGTTGTTTCCTTGTCGCAATACCGATGGAGCTGGTAAGCAACGGAAGAATTGTGCATCACAAAACTCAAAAATTTAGAAACAAAAGAAAAAGAAATAACAATAAAATAAAATAGCAAAATAAAAATTTAAAAGACAATAAAAATAAAATATATCCTGCGAGCATGCCAAAATATTTACATCTCTTTTTTGTACAAAAGCAAAAGCCTAAGTACTAAAAGAGGAAAATAAAATGAAGTCCCGCATCACTCGGTAGGAGGGTAAGGCTGGAGATGCTGTAGGTACTCCAAACTAAGTGACAGCTGCTGGTCCACATGGGTCCTATGCTCCAAAAAGTTGGACTGCATCTCATCGAGACGCATCATGATATCATCGTAGGTGTGGCCCTGTGCTGCTGGCTGAGGCTGTGGTGGTGGTGGTGGTGGTGGATGCTCCTCTACTAAGGGTACAAAGCCTGCAGCCTAGTCCTGCTACCGCTCCTGCTGCTCCTCCGGTCTGATGACCTCATAGTCCCCATTCCGCAGAATTGTAGAGGGTCTGAAGTCCAATAGGCTCCATCTTAATGGTCGTGGCTCCTGCTTCGGTGCGAACTCCGAGGTGAGCTGCCAGACGAGAGATAAAGGAACCCAAGACAGTAAGCCCGGTGTTCTGAGTCTGAAGATGAACGCCTAACTAGATGCACGTTCTCAAGAAAAACATCACGGCGTCGCATCGGTGTCCCTGGGTCATGGCTGATAGCAGAAATAAGTCTGGCCTGGTAACCGTGTCGTTGCTCAAGGCTCTCCCGTTTATGGAACGAGCAATCTATTTGTGCACTGTCCGCGCAGCTGGGTCTCTGATCTTGCTGGCCTTGGCATAGATGGGAATGTAGTGAGCATCCCCAGTGAGAGCTTTTCGGCTCTCAGAATCCCGCCATCCTTCGGGGATCTCCAGAAGTGCCTTCGTGTACTCTGGCGTCTAAACTGTCTCTGTCGTCTTAAATCCTAACCGATGTTGAAATCGGCCAGGATCATCTCATGGTGGGATCCACATATCCAAAAATTGACCACCAGATCCTACTCTGGCACATCCTCCAAATTTGGGTGTTGGGGTTCCTTGTCCTTCATATGATAGCCACAGGTGGCTAGAAAATCCAAGACAGCCTCCACATAAAATGACTATCTGACTGAGGCTTCCTGGAGCCACCCTATCTGCTGCAGCAAAGTCACCACCTCCTCCCGTAGGCCAACCTGCTGGAGAGCATCAAAGTCCAAATACCTCTGGGTGTGGTTGTGGAAGTCTCGCAGCTGCTTGTATCTCTCTTTGAGCTACTAAGGAATATAATTTGGCACGGCCTTAGAGGCACGTGCTGCTGCAGAAGAAGTGCACCTGATCGTAATTCGTAATAATAGTGGAGTATAATTAGGAATCCGAATGTCGAACCCACAGGGAATGCGCGAGTACCAATGACTTAATATGATTCTATTTTATTGAGCTAACAAAAGTTGTAATGAGAAGGTAGTAAAAGTTGTCACGTATCAAAGCAATAATAAAACTAAATGCAAGAACGAATTAACTATGTTATGAGAGGTCTAGGGGAACCGGGTTCACCAATACTCTACTCTTGAATTCACTAAATAATTACTATGAGTTATCTATTATGAAAGATAACTAATCACCCACTCTAAATTACTAAGAACTATCTAGCTTGTAATAGCCTTTCTCCTAACTAATTACTCCGTTTGGTCCTAGAAGGTATCTTTGGTCTTATACTACGTCATATAAGTACATTTCAATTCACATTTGTAAATTTTCCATTTTCCCCCAAGTGCAGGGACTGAGAACTTCTTCTACATTGATGAAGAAAATAGTAAAAAGTCATATCATTTATGTTAAAACTAAAATAGATTAACATGTTAAAAATTAATTATTTCATACCCTCACAAGCTCCATCAATTTCGTTATTTTATCTTTATCAGAAGATCTCCAATCATCTATGTTTAAAGGTACTAGTTTCGGGGTTCTAGCTATAATAAAAAGCTAGCAAGCTTCCTGCCCTCCTTTCCTATAGCTTGGTTATGATTATTGAATTTGACAATAATAGTCTTCGCTGAAGGTATATTCTATATATCTTTAAATAAGGTAGGCGCACGAACTTTTCTTGTCTTCGCAGAACCTTCATGCAAGGATTTAAATGTCATGAGTCAATTAAGGCCAACTTAAAAATATGAACCAGTTATTCATCATAATAATGTTACCCGATTCATCATTTTGCTCAGCAGCGGTGCTTGTTGGATTGTTTGGTTCATTTGATTGACTAATATGAGCTTGGGATTCTAAACAATTTTGGACATTTATCAATTGCTCTATACAAGGCCACACTTCTTTATGATGACGTTCATTAACCAAATTAAGATTTTTCCTTCACATTATGATATACAAATGTACTTCCTGTAAATAACAAGTTGACTAAAGATATGTAAAATATGAGATAGAATTCAGAAAATTAACTGGCAGAATTTAAAGATGCAATTCAAAAAGTGAATGTATAAAAACTAAATGAATATAAACAATAACTGATGAAATGTAAATTGGCCGGGAAATAAAAGAAAAATTGAGAAATATAAAATTAACCGGTAAGTAGAGATGCATGTAAGTAAACTGATAGAAAATAATTTGACAAGAAAAATGTCCCAGAGTCCAGCAATATTAAAGGAAAAGCAGGTCTAGTTGCACCTCTATGGCCAGGGGGTGGAAGAAAGGGGTAGCCAGCATTAAATCAGATCACATGGTTCTGTTTTAAATTTTAAGCATAATAAAAATAAAAACAAAACAACATGTATACTTCAGTTCCATTAAAAAAGTTCAATACAGTTCAAAAATGCCACTTGGGTGTAACTCAATTGAGGTGTATGGGAATCAGAACTGAGGTCAATAGATTAGAGTTGTGTCCATATGATAAGGACCAAGAAGTAGCCAATAAAGAGGAAAACAAGGAAAATTACAAGTCATGACTTAAGATTATTTTTTAATCTTTTATAGAGACTTGTAATAAATCTGGTCTTAGTATTGTTTTTGTGTTCAAGTTGTAATACTTTGTTTGGTTTGAATTCCTAGCAGCCTAGCTAATAGGCGCAAAGGGTGTTATTAGTAAAATAGAGAGGCGTGTTAAAAAATAGTATAAGTAGAGGAAACAAACTCTTATAAGGAAAATTTTTGATCATATTTTGAATATCGTGAGTTTAGAGCAAGTGCTCCTCTTTGTTCTTCATTGAACCTCCATGGATCTTATCGAGACTTAATTGTCCTTGTGGCGATCTATATTGAGAATTATCATTCTTTCATGAAAAATGTGGCTTCTCTTCAATCTAATCCCATCTCTTTCTCATCAACATTTGTGAGTTCTTTTTAATTTTTACTTTCTTGCATTTTCTCTTCTACACCTCTTTCTCTTGAATTTGTATTTGGAAATTGTATGACGCATGGAATGATACCAACATCTTGTGATCTACATGTTAGATCCATATCACCATATAAAAAGCATACCTTACTCTTGCATCTAATCCCTATCAATGGTGTTTCAGAACCCGTATTCCTTACTCTTGACCAAATGTCTTTCTCACAACTAAACTGTATGTTTGATTTATCACTTTTGTAAAACTTCAAAATATTATTTGGGGTAACAGTTTGTCATTTTAGTTTATAATTTAAACATGCTAATGTAAATAAAAATAATTATTACATTTCTAGAGGATACTTATAAATTTGACAGCTCTCCTAACCACACTCTTCCAACACCTAAAGTTATAAATGGTTCTTGGTATAAAACTTTTCATTGGTTTGGTAGCTGGGTATGGCAAGAGTAAATAGAATATGTTATCATTGGTTTAGCCAACTAGAGGCATGAAAGCCCTTAAAGAAAATTTACGTAGCAACAAGTGGAGGTGGCGATGAACCATGCTGCTAAGATATAGAAGGAATGAAATAAAATATGGCTAAATTTCTATCGTAATTTTGCAAAAGCAAGCAGGAGGTGACTATCTCTTATTTAGTCATCGGTTCATATGCGCAGAAAGATTAAAGAATTGGCCCATAGATGTAAAAGAACCCAAAAACACACACAAATAGTTTAAAAGAAAACAAATAGTTAAAGGAATAACCTGAATGCTCTTGACAAAGGGCTTGTTCAAGTGATTCACATGCTTGATGACCTCAAGCTTCTGCAAGCAATCAACCTAGCAGCAGAAAAGAGTGAGATGAGACACCATAAGCTGTTAGATTAAGAGACCACAACCGAAAGCACCTTAAAACCCAAAACAAGATGTGCAAAAGCTTAGGAACAAAGTTAAAATAGATAACACAAAAACAATGTACCCCTTACAACCAAGGCACTGTAGGAAGACTAAGAAGTCCATATATGAGAGCAAAAGTACAAGAATCTCCAAAAACCAGAGTATATATTACTAAAACAAAATGAAATTAGCACAATGAAAGTAACAAATGAACTATTTGTTATCTATATATTCATAACAAAATTTTTCAAAAAAAAAAAACTAGATATTTAAAAACAAACAGGAGTATTTAGAAAGCAAACATCAGAAGATTCAAAACTTCTATGATACCATTTTCCATAGCGCCTTCTTGCCGCAACAGACACATACAATACAACAATTCTCCTACCTTTGCTTGCATATAACCGTACACATATCTTCTTCTCATTACGACACTACTACAATGGCAGCTTTCCACATCTTGAATACAATTCAGCCACATCACACACACAGACTGTCAAATTTTCTAAAATTGTAAAATCTCTCTCTCTCCCCCTCCCCCTTTACTAGAATTTTAATTTCTTCCATTGATTTTGCCAAAGCTAACCCTCCTGTGAATGAAAAATGAAAAATCCCAGTGGCAAATCTTATCTCATTGGACAAGTAATCCTTTGGAATGTGGAGGCATAGAGAAAATGCTGGTTTGGCTGTGAGTGTAGATCAATGTGACATAAACTATGTATATTGATCATGTAGTGAGTAAGGGAAACTTAGTGACAAACTCATGTGTATAACTACTTCTACTTGGTGAATTTGGCTTTCCTTGAGCCTGCTCATCTTGAATCTAATTATATTTGATTGCTTTTTGAAAAAAATGTTCTGATGAGTCCTTCAACTCCCAGCTAAACTTCCATTTTCATTCAACTAATTAATTTGACATTTATTAATTTTTAATTCTTGGTCCCTTAAGCATGCTTGTCAAATTAGGTGCAAAACTTGCTTCTATGATTATTAGATCTCAACTCTTTCGAAATAACTTCCCATCCTCAATGAAACTTGGAGCCAATCTGATTAGAGCCGTATTATATAACATCCAAAACTTGCTCCAACATATCATTAGTTATCTGAACACCATATCTTTTTCCTCTTCTCTCATTTCTTCTCTGTTATCTAAACTGATTTTGTTAAATAATCTAACTTGAGTTAAAATTAAAATAAAATTACAGAAGCATGTTTGCAGCCAAAAAAAACACAAACAAAAACAAAAATAATAGGAACTCCAATCAAAGAAACCAAAGATGTTAGGTGAATTAAACTTGAATGCTTAGTGCATAGATTGAAGCAAACACAACACAAGAAACAGCAGCAGCAGAAGCTTATCACCTAAACCACATATTCATAAGAAGAAGATTCAAGAAATAACACAAACATCCTTAGTGTCATCAACAAGCTTTGGAGTCTTGCGCAATCATCTTTCTCTTCTAGTTCTTCATTTCAGCAACATCTTTATCATCATATTCTTATGGGGCGAATCGAACATAAAGCTTAGTTTTACAGACATGCTTTGGAGTCTTGCGCAATTATCTTTCTTTTCTTTTTCTTCATTTCAGCAACATCTTTATCATCATATTTGATTTTATATTTTATTGTTTGTTCTTATTAGTTGCATCGTTCCCACCAACAATATCACCAACAAATGCTAGTTGAAAACATATGGTATATTAGTCTCCGCAAAGATAAACCATGACTATGACTTCAGTGTAATCTATATATAATGATATAATAATGTGCAGTATCGAATTGTGAACCGAAAAAATCCGGTTAGGAGGTGGACCGTTATGACCGATCAACCAATATCTAGGCCCATATGTTGGAATCAAGTGGATTTAAAAACAATGATCCTTAATTATTTTGATGATAACAAATAGTTAATAGAACAATTTATCCTCTGATGTGTTTGTTAGTGTGTAGAAGTCACTATTTATCGGAAAGAATTATCTTAAAAGACTAAGTGAAAATGTGTATTTCACTCTCAATTTCATAAATCCTAGTCTGGTATTAATCCTCTAAAAATTGCTAAAGTCATTGTCTGATAGCCTCACTCTGTCTTGGTCAACGCTCTGATAGACCATGTTCTGGTGAAACCGTGCCCTGTCTTGGTCAACGCTCTGTTTTTTGTCAACGCTTAACAGACTATGAATAGACTACTCAGTGGAAGCCTTCATCTGTTTCTACAAGACTCTGTTATAGGAAAGGCCAACAAATTCTGTACTGAAGAACTTGCCCCTGTTTTAAGCTCAATCTGGTGAACAGAATATCTCAGTAACAAGCATTGTTTGTTTGACAGATGCTCTGATTGGAAATCTGACTGAGTGTTCATTAAAGGCTACGTCATGTATTAAAGAGACTTCATTGATGAGTATTTTAATGTACGAGGAATCAAAAGCCAAAGGGAATGTCAACGGATATATTCATTAGAAAACTTGCTCAAGAAGTGTCTTATTTTCAAAAGATCATAAGGGACAAGATCCTACAAAAGTCTAGTGTGTCAGTATGCAAGAGCAGAGTGGAAAGCTACGTGACTTGCTAAAAGCCACACAAAGGGGATCTGAAGTTTTGTCTATTAGTGAAAAAAGCTATTAGGTCACAATGGCACTATTTACACCCTAGCTATATATACCTTACTTCTCTCACTAAAGGAAAAAGAAAAAGAAAAAGAAAAAACGTTTGAGAACGTAGTGAGACACAGTGAGCAACCAAGATTCATTCCAAGTCTCTGAGATCACATTGAATTATTCTTTCAGTTTGAAAATTATTCTTTGTTCTTGAGTTTTTCATTTTATATCCTCTCTGCTAAGAGTTATTTGATATTGTTTCAAACTACTTTTGAACACTGTATTTATCCTAGTAGTGGCTGCATTCCTTAGAGGCTTGACTGTACTAAATCATTCTAAGAAGTTGTGAGTACAGCCAGTTTGGTAGTAGTATACTCTCAAGTGTAATCAGGTTTATTACAGTGGAGAAATCCTTCAAGTGTGAGAAGGGACTAGACGTAGCTATCAGGTGATAGTGAACTAGTATAAATCACTGAGTCATTATCTTCTCTTCTCTTTACTTGTTTTCATTACTATTTTGTTAAAGAGTTGTTTTGAAAAGGTTTTAAAAAATACAAAAGTTTTGCGAAAAGATTTCTAAAAACCAATTCAAACATCCCATTTCTTGTGTTTTTGCCACGTTAAATTAGTACCAGAGCTCGGCCTCTTGGTTGAGCACTACACAGTGTAAGAGGAAAAGATCTTATTCTTTATACATGGAAAGCAACGAAGCCGGTGGTCATGTTAACCGTCCTCCTTTGCTCACTGGAACAAACTATGACTACTGGAAAGATAAAGTGAAAACCTTTTTCGAGTCTCAATAACTCAAACTATAGGATATGGTTCAGAAACAATATCCTGAACCAGTTGATTCCAAGAATAAACCCATTCCTTGAGAAAGGTGGGAAGATGAGCATAAGAAAGCCGATCAACTAAATCAGAAGGCAAGATATTTTCTTATCTGTGCCATTTCTGAGAAAAAGTACAAGAAATGTGGAAAGAATGAAACTGCAAAAGAAATTTGGGACTCATTGGCTTTGGCCTATGAGGGTACTTCCCAGGTGCAAGAAACCAAGGCTAACATCATGGTTAGACAATATGAACTCTTCAAAATGGAAGAGGGTGAAAGCATTGAAATTATGTTTGGAAGATTCTAAACACTAGTTCATGGTCTAAAGGTTCTTAAGAAAAGTTATACCACTGCTAATCACGTAAAGAAAATCTTAAGAAGCCTGCAAAAGAAGTGGAGACCTAAGGTCACAGCTATTCAAGAAGCCAAGGACCTGAATGTCTTGGATCTTGAAGATCTTCTGAGTTCCTTGAGAGCTCATGAGCTTGAGCTAGATGAAGAAGAACCTCCTAAGCAATCAAAGTCCATTGCTTTGAAATCTACAAACAAAGCATCCTCCTCCAAAGCACTTCAAGCTGAACTGGAAGCAGACGAAGGATCGTCTGATGAGAGTGGTGGAGACATAGACGAACAAATTTCCTTAATATCAAGGAAATTTCAATGTATGTGGAAAAACAATGGAAGGTTCAGGAAGTAGTTCCACAAGAAGGACTCAAGGGAACAAAAAGACTTAAGGGATAAGAAGGACTACAAGGACAAAAGCCATGTGACATGCTACGAGTACAAAAAGCCTGGACATTTCAAGTCTGAATGTCCACAACTCGAGAAAGAGAAACCAAGGAAAGGTGGTTTCAAAGGCAAGAAGAAGAAAAGTCTCATGGCAACATGGGATGATTCTGATTCATCATTGTCTGATGATGATGAGGAACAAGCAAACATGGCTCTAATGGCTATCATAGGGTGAGACAGTGAAGAAGAAGATGAAGAGGTAGATTCTAACCCATCTACTAATATTGAAATAGTTTTTAATGAACTATTAGATGAGTCTTCTAAGCTCAACACTGAGTATAAATCTTTGAAAAAAAATTCTCAAAACTTTTAAAAGAATTTCAAATACTCGATGAGGAGAATGAGAACCTCAAAGCTGAAAATCACCGTCTGATGAGTGACAGCTCTAAGACTGAGGAAAAAGTTGAATGTAACTTTTCAAAATATGAGGAGGGATTTCAAAGATTCCTTGCTGAGTGTGTTACATGAAACAAACAAGCATCTATGATTTGGGGCGTAAGCCAAAATGGTAAACAGGTCTTGGTTACAAACCAGAAGAACCCACTTTTCAAAACACAAATTTGAAAACCAAAGATACCAATAATCATAGTGATTTTCTGCTTTGTACTTTCTGCAATAAGAAATGACACATTAGAAGTACTTGTTATGAATTGAAAAATCAGAAGGACAAGTTTACTTCTTGAACTAACAAAAGAGGACCCAAAAAGATCTGGGTACCCAAGGATAAGATTGTATATGTTGCAGATTTGCTTAGCAACAGAGTTGAAATACGAGTCCTGGTACTTGGACAGTAGTTGCTCACGTCATATGACGGGAGAAAGACGTATGTTCCAAGAACTCCAACTTAAAGAAAGTGGAACAGTGGGTTTCGGAGGAAACCAAAAAGGTAAAATCATTGGAAGTGGAAAAGTTGGTGAGAAATTTCTACCTTCAATTGATAATGTTTTACTTGGCTTCAGTGATAATGCTTGTATAGTCAAGAGCAAAAAAGATGGATCCATTTTCTTTAAAGCAAAGAGAAAAAACAATATTTTTAAAATAAAACTTTATGAGTTGGCAAATCAAAATGTCAAGTGCTTTTTGTCAGTTGATAAAGAGCAATGGACTTGGCACAAAAGATTGGGTCGGGCCAGCTTGAGGTTAATCCCAAAGCTTAAAGAAAGAACTTGTTAGAGGCTTACTAAATCTTAGGTATCAATCTGATGCTCTTTGTGAAGCATATCGAAAAGGGAAACAAACAAAATCTTCTTTTGAATCCAAAAATATTGCTTCCACCTCAAGGCCACTTGAGCTTTTGCATTTAGATTTATTTGGCCCAACCAGAACTACATCTTTGTCTGGAAAGAATTATGGACTTGTAATTGTTGATGAGTATACTAGATGGACATGGGTAAAATTCCTAGCTCACAAGGATGAGTCATTTACAATGTTTTCTGTTTTCTGCAAACAAGTGCAAAATAAAAAAGGTTTTTGTATTACAGCAATTAGAAGTGGTAACGGTGGAGAATTTGCAAATGAACAGTTTCAAAACTTCCTTGAAGAGCATGGCATCTCTCACAATTTTTCATCACCTAGAACACCACAACAAAATGGTGTTGTAGAAAAGAAAAATAGATCCCTTCAAGAAATGGCCAGAACCATGAATCACGAAACTAATGTTGCAAAGCACTTTTGGGCAAAAGCAGCAAACACTGCATGTTATATTCAAAATAGAATCTATATTAGACCTATCTTGAATAAGACTCCTTGATCCGTTGTCGTCTCACAAGGATCTCTAATTAACAATAACCAATAACAAGAACATGCAAAGAAACAAAATTAGGGGGGATTCGGTTGAAAACAGATTGCAATAATGAAGAAATTTAATTGATAACAAACAATCAAATCACTGGTTATAGGAACTTCCACTCGAATCTATCACAGGTTTCAAAAGATTATTCTATTTCGTGTTTCTATTCTTGTTTGATCACAGAATTAACCAATCAAGCATTGATTAAACCTATACGAATTCCTACTTGATTAAGTATCATAGAATTCAATTAATCATGAATAAGGAACAAGTGTCACAGAAACATGATTAATTTAACAACCGAATTCAATCAAACCTATAACTAAGCGTTATGGATCCTATTGATCTTTATTCGAAATAAACCAAAACAAAAGTTCAAATAATCTCAAATCAAAGAGCAAAAACGAGATTGATATGATTAAGCATCAATACCTAAAATGAGTTTGCAAACAGAAATTAAAAAGACGAAAGATCAAAAGGAAAAGAAATAGAAACACAAAATCTAATTTAAAATTAATAACAAACCTCAAGATCCTCTAGGAAATCCTTAACCAGTGAATTGATATAAAAGATTTAGCCTTCCATGGAAGGTCTTGCCAAAAATGTGATTAAGAAAGAGGGAAAGAGAAAAGATTGTTCTGAAAATTAAACAAAGATTAAAATTTGCAAAACGGCTCAAGATTCACAAGTGACCAAAAGCTATTAACCTAAGACTCTAAAAAACGTATTTATAATATCCTCTAGGTTAACCTAAGTAATCAGAAGTTTATGACCAAAGAGAAAGGCCCAAAAGAGGTTAATTAGCCCAATAACAACTAATTACATGGGTAAGTGATCCATAACTCGTAGTACAACTCGACAGCCTCAGTATTTCGACCTTTAAAACATCAGAACTGGGCTTTGGTACCAACATAAGAGTGGTAGCTCTGCTTCTTAGCTTTCCAACGCCACCAAGATCACTGAAATCAGACAAGTATAACCCAAGTTATGGCCTGTAGAAGGAACAAGGGTCAGGATGTAACAAAATCCGAAAATTAGCAAATAATTTCACTAAAGCCCAATTAAGACCCAAAGATATAAAACCATGTTAAGAAGTAGTTATTGGACATGACACACAACTAAAAACACAGAGTACAAAGCTATAAAAGGTGCATTAAAATGCATTGATCAAATTCCCCCACACTTAAGCTTTTGCACTCCGAGCAAAACTCATGGTCAAAACAAAGCAAAGATGCATTTTCAATGAATCCCAAAGATGCCGAGTGGCAAGTGAAATGCTCAATCAAGGTTTCAAGGAACCATGGCAATCATGAATAACATCTTATTACCTTCCAAGCAAACACGAGGATAGAATAACCAAAGAATGAATCAAGAGTGATAGAATCCTCACAAGAAATAAAGTTTTCTCAAACTCTCAAGTGTCTATGCTAATGTTTACACTCAAAGCACATCATGAAAGCTAGCACTATCATAGGCTTGTAGGCTTGACAAGAATCTAACATCCACACTTGAAGCACATGCACACAAAGAGCAAAAGGTCTTTATTAAGGTTAAAATGGGGCCAAGGTCAAGGTGGGATAATTGAAAGGGTAACTAAGCTATAAAATCAAAGAGGATAGAGGAGCAATGGAAAACAATTGCTAAATAATCATGGGGGGCAATTCAACTAAATTTTAATCCATTTTTCCACTTCCACACTTTCCTTATTTATTATCACCTTCTTCCTTTTCTCTCTCTTTATTTTTTTTTGCACTTGCCAAATTTTCAATGAAGCACAATATTTAGATATTCTAAGACAACCACATCTTTGAGCACCCCCACACTTATGCAATATTTATTATCAAATTTTTTTCTTTTTCAAAGCAAAACTCCTTTATCCCCTAAGATTGGGTCATATCATTGTTTTTCACTTTTAGGCTTATAATGAGCTATATAACAAAGAATGGGATAAATAGGCTCAAAGAGGCTAAACAAAGGGATAATTGCAAGGTAGACTTATTTGGCTAGTGGTTAAAAAGAACAAAAATTGCCCAGATCATTTCATTGCATGCATGTGAACAAGAGTTTCAACAAGAGTCAAGTCAAGTTCTAGAGTAACTAACAATCATGAGTGAAATCACAGAAGAAAGAAAGAGAATGGCCAAGTGTATTCCATTCATTATAAGGCCCAAATCTCACCAAGGACAATAATCTATCACAAATGATGCACAATTTAGTATTCAAGTCCAACTTATTATACTAAGAATGCAAGAAAGTCATCCATATCATGCCACAAGACCTATAGTCCTAGAATAGTGAAATCACTCCCAACTCATACAAACCAAGAAATCCAATGAAAATGCATGCAGAAATAACAATTTTTTTAAAACAAAAATGCAAAACAAAAACAAAATAAAACTACTATGCTAAAAGATCTCCCCCCACACTAAAATCACACATTGTCCTCAATGTAAGCAACAAGTATAAAATAAGAGTAAGGAGTAAGGAAAGAAAACTCCCTTTTCAAGGTGGCTTTTTGAAGGAAAGCTCTTCTACAGTCTCCTTTTCAAGTGCGGGGCTCTTATATTGACTTTGAAGACTTTATTGGTGGCTTCACTCTTTATTCCCACTGCATCATAAGGAAAAGTGCTAGTAGCAACAATAGGGCCAATCCACTTGGATCGAAGTTTACCCGCCATGATTTTAAGGCGAAAGTTGAACATGAGGAAGTGTTTAGTTTTCTTCTTCTTCATAACATCCAAAATCAAGGGATTAATTCTCCTTTGTGGCTCCTCAATGGAGGGAGGTATTCTGGTGGACGAAGTTACATCAGCAGCTTTTAGTGCAGCAACATCATTTGTAACATTAACAGGTACAATATTACCATCTGTAACATCAGAATGAGTGTCTTAAACTAAGTCAGCAAGTACTTCTATTTGAAAAAGAGAATGCTCTTCCACGGGATGCTTCATAGCAGCATTAAAGATGTTAAATTTAACTATGTTATCCCCAAATTCCATGGAAAGTGTTCCAACATGGACATCAATCTTGGTTCTTGCTGTTCTTAGGAATGGTTTGCCTAGGATGATAGGTGCCCTGCTGGATTTTGTCTCTCCCTCCATGTCCAAAATGTAAAAATTTGCAGGAAAAATCAAGTCATTAACTTTAACAAGCACGTCTTCTACAAGTCCGGCAGGGTGAGCATTGCTTCTGTTTGCCAACTGAATAACAACACATGTAATCTGCAAAGGTCCAAGAGCCAGAGAGTTAAAGATAGATGTAGGCATCACATTAATAGAAGCACTTAAATCCAGCATGGCATTTTCAAATTTACTCTCGCCTATGGTACATGGAATAGTAAAAATTCCTGGATCCTTGCACTTTTGGGGCATCATGGGTTGTATGAGTGCAGAAACATTGTGACTCATGTTGACCTTTTTATTTCCCTTCAGCCTCCGCCTCCTTTTGTGTGTGCATAGCTCTTTAAGGAACTTAGCATATCTTGGAATATGCTTAATTGCTTCAAGGAGAGGTATATAAATGTGTCCAAGATTTTCCTGTCCTTACCTGCCTCATCCATCTGCTTAGTTATCACAACCCTTTGAGGGAAGGGAAGTGGTATAGCCTGTGCATCATCATCTTCATCAAGAGGAGAGGTAGGTATAGAAATTGGCTTATCATTTTTTCTACTGCCACTTGCATTTTCTGCTGGAGGAGGTTCTGGAGTGTCAACAGCTTTGCCCGACCTGCGAGTGATTGCACTGACATTTGGATTCACTACCGGTTGGGCAGGCAAATTGCCCGACCCGTGAGATTGCATTTGGTTGATTGAAGTTGCTAGCTGTCCAATTTTTGCTTCCAAATTCTGAATGGTTGAATCTATTTGCTACTGGAATTGGAGATTCTGGACTGCCATCTATTTAACAAGGTCCTCCAATGAAGGTTCATATTTTGCAGCTGCTTTGTTGTTTTACTGGGCTGCCTGTGGGACAGGTTGTGGCCTGGGCTGCTGTGAGGTGTTTCCCCATCTCAGGTTTGGATGGTTTCTCCAATTGGGGTTGTACCTGTTGGAAGACAGATCATAGTTGGGCTGGGGCCTGTTATTGAATATGTTTGCTGCATAGGCCTGAGGAGTATTAGCATTATCAGCTTCCTACAATGTAGGACATGCATATGTAGGGTGCTCTGTAGAAGTACAAATACCACAAACTCTCGCTGCCTGAGTTTTAGTTACAGCTAACTTTTTCACCACAAACTCTCTAGGTTCTTATGCTCAGCAGTCTGTATCTCATTGACTCCTTTTGTCAGCACCACTGAATTGTTTCTGGTAGTGAACTGCTGAGATGGAATTTTGGAATTTGAGCCTGTAGTCCCGATATCAGTCCTTGATAAGGGAGTCCTGATCCTTGATTTTTTCCAGATTTTCTGGCTAAATTTCAGAGCAATCAGAGCAAGTTGACCGAAAACCGATTTTTCTACTAAATCACTGCCAAATCCAATATCAAAACCTGAAACACAATCAAAACACAAAATCAAATTTAGAGACATTAGTAGGGCTCTTGAATTAGCAACTATTGATCAGAGATCCCCGGCAACAGCGCCAATTTGATCTGCTGTCACGCACGGGTCAAATAATTAAAAACTATAATGTAGTAACAAGGCAATTCAACCTTGGTCGTCTCACAAGGATCTGTAATTAACAATAACCAAGAACAAGAACATGCAAAGAAACAGAATTAGGGGGGTTCGGTTGAAAACAGATTGCAATAATGAAGAAATTTAATTGATAACAAACAATCAATCCACTAGTTATAGGAACTTCCACTCGAATCTATCACAAGTTTCAAAAAATTATTCTATTTTGTATTTCTATTCTTGTTTGATCACAGAATTAAATAATCAAGCGTTGATTAAACCTATACGAATTCCTACTGGATTAAGCATCATAGAATTCAATTAATCATGAATAAGGAACAAGCGTCACAGAAACATGATTAATTTAACAACGGAATTCAATCAAACCTATAACTAAGCGTTATGGATCCTATTGATCTTTATTCGAAATAAACCAAAACAAGCGTTCAAGTAATCTCAAATCAGAGAGCAAAAACGAAGTTAATATGATTAAGCATCAACACCTAAAATGAGTTTGTAAACAAAAATTAAAAAGAGAAAAGATCAAAAGGAAAAGAAACAGAAACACAAAATCTAATTTAAAATTAATAACAAACCTCAAGATCCTCTAGGAAATCCTTAACCAGTGAATTGATCTAAAAGATTTAGCCTTCCATGGAAGGTCTTGCCAAAAACGTGATTAAGAAAGAGGGAAGGAGAAAAGATTGTTCTGAAAATAAAACAAAGATTAAAATTCGCAAAACAGCTCAAGATTCACAAGTGACCGAAAGCTACTAACCTAAGACTCTAAAAATGTATTTATAATATCTTCTAGGTTAACCTAAGTAATCAGAAGTTTATGACCAAAGAGAAAGGCCCAAAAGAGGTTAATTAGCCCAATAACCACTAATTACATGGGTAAGTGATCCATAACTCGCAGTACAACTCGCAAGCCTCAGTAAAATGGATTTTCGACCTTCAAAACGTCAGAACTGGGCTTTGATACAACATAAGAGTTGTAGCTCTACTTCTTAGCTTTCCAACGCCACCAAGATCACTAAAATCGGACAAGTATAGCCCATGTTATGGCCTGTAGAAGGAATATGGGTCATGATGTAACAAAATCCAAAAATTAGCAAATAATTTCACTAAAGCCCAATTAAGACCCAAAGATATAAAACCATGTTAAGAAGTAGTTATTGGACATGACACACAACTAAAAACACAGAGTGCAAAGCTATAAAAGGTGCCTTAAAATGCATTGATCACTCCTTATGAATTGTGGAAAGGAAAAAAACCCAATATTTCACATTTTCACCAATTTGGGTGTGACTGCTTTGTTCTTAATACAAAGGACAGTCTAGGAAAATTTGATTTCAAAATGCACAAAGCTATCTTTTTGGGATATTCTGAATGATCCAAAGCTTACAAAGTATACAACAAAGAAACATTAGTTGTTGATGAATCTATGCATATGATATTTGATGATAAGAAGCCCGACAATGAAATGTCAAAGCTAGACGAAGTCTTTGCAGATATGCAGATAAGCCAAGAAACAAATGATGGAGTCACATGTCTCATGAAAAGACTATAACAGACTGAAAGTTCAAAACTCATCATCCAAAGGACCAGATCATTGGTGAGCCAAGTGATAGAGTTAGAACAAGATCATCTCTCAGGGAACACTCTGACTTTGCGTTGCTGTCAGAAACAGAGCCCAAGAAATTAATGAAGCACTAACAGACGATGGATGGATACTTGCTATGCAAGAAGAGCTCAATCAATTTCAGAGAAATGATGTTTGGAAGCTTGTGCCTCCTCCAGAGCATAAGCAAGCCATTGGAACCAAGTGGATTTTCAGAAGCAAACTTGATGAAGATGGCAAAGTGGTAAGAAATAAAGCTAGACTTATTGCTCAAGGGTATTCACAAGATGAAGGTATAGATTATACTGAAACCTTTGCTCCTGTAGCTAGACTTGAAGCAATGAGAATATATCATTTGCTGCACATTATGGCATTACTTTATATCAAATGGATGTAAATAGTGCATTTTTAAATGGTTTTATAAGTGAGGAAGTGTTTATAAAACAACCACCTGGATTTGAAGATATTGCTTATCCAAAGCATGTCTTCAAACTTAAAAAGGCTCTCTATGGTATTAAACAAGCCCCAAGAGCTTGGTACAACAGACTGAGTTCCTTTTTAATGTCAAATAGTTTTGAAACAGGACAGGTGGACACTACACTCTTTAGAAAATCATATAAAAAGCATTTTATTATAGGTCAAATATATATTGTTGATATTATATTTGGTGCTACTAATCAATCTCTTTGTGAGGAATTCTGTAAGCTTATGCAGAATGATTTTGAAATAAGTACGATGGGAGAATTAAAATTCTTCCTTGGTACTCAAATCAAGTAATGTCAAGATGGAACCTATATCCATCAGACTAAATATGTGAAAGAACTCTTAAAGAAGTTCAAGCTTGAGGAAACCAAACCAATGAGCACACCAATGCATCCAACATGTGCTGTCGACAAAGATGAATCTAGTAAAAAGGTAGACCAAAAGGTATATAGAGGTATGATTGGTTCACTCCTTTATCTTACTGCCTCAAGGCTTGATATTATGTTTAGTGTGTGCTTATGTGCAAGATTCCAATCTGATCCTAGAGAATCTCATTTAACTGCTGTTAAGAGAATCTTTAGGTATCTTAAAGAAACTACTAATCTTGGATTGCTTTATAAGAATTCAGAAAATAACAAGTTAATAGGTTTATGTGATGCTGACTTTGCTAGAGATAGAATTGAAAGGAAGAGCACAAGTGGTGGCTTCCATTTTCTTGGAGCTAACCTTATCTCGTGGTCCAGTAAAAGACAAAGCACAATTACACTATCAACAGCAGAAGTTGAGTACATATCTGCTGCAAGCAGTAGCTCACAACTTCTGTGGATGAAGTATCAGCTTGAGGATTATCAGATTAATGATAGTAACATTCCTATATACTGTGATAATACCTCTGTAATATATTTGACTAAAAATCCTATTTTGCATTCACATGCTAAACATATTGAAATTAAACATCACTTCATTAGAGACTATGTTCAGAAAGGGATACTTGAAATTAAATTTATGGCTTAAATACCAATTTGGTCCCTTAACTTATTTATTAGGTTCACTTTGGTCCTTTAACTTTTTTTTGGTCCAAATAAGTCCTTTAACTTTTTTAATTGGGTCAATTTGGTCCTTTCCGTCAGAACTAGAGTAACGGCGTTATCACTTTGCTGACGTGGAAAATGGCCTCAATTCCTTCTTCTTCCCCTGCTTCTTGGGTTAGGGATTTGAAATCCCCAATTCTTCTTCTTCCTCTTCTGTAACGTCCCAGATCTGGCCGTGACATTACACCTTCTCTGAAACCTCCGTATGTAATGCCCTTTCTCTATTTTCTAGTTTTGCAACTTCCGAATTCGGTGAACAACGCAAGTTTTTCAGAAATAATCATGGGTAAACTTTCCTTCGATTCCAAGCACCCCAGAGAAATTAAGTAAGGATGAAAATTGAAAATGAAATCGTTGCTTCGTTTAGGAATGGAACTTGCAGATCTAAAAGAGCAAAATCAAAGCTTTGCTTGAAGATCGGGGTTGGAGAGCCTTGTTTTATTATGCTCACTCTCTTTGTGACCGAACACGCCAAGCCTTTTCTCTACGCCACACATGGAAGTCGCGGCCACATCTGGATCTCCGCGCCCCATCCCGCCTCCACCCACCACCAGTCTTTCCCTTCCTGCCTCACAGCGGCGCTCCAGATCGCCCCATCCTTCTTTTTTTTTTTCAAATAATGTTAAATTGTTAAAAACAAAAAAAAATTAATGTTAAATTGTTTAGTAATTACCAGGTAGGCTCCATGTAGGCACCACGTCATCCTCATTTAAACACGTCAGCGCCATGCCAGCAAGTGATTAACGGAACCTGACAGAAGGACCATTTTGGGCCAATTAAAAAGGTTAAAGGACTTATTTGGACCAAAAAAAGTTAAAGGACCAAATTGAACCTAATAAATAAGTTAAGGGACCAAATTGGTATTTAAGCCTAAATTTATTGATACTGACTATCAATGGGCAGATATCTTTACAAAACCCCTTGCTGAAGATAGATTCAACTTTATAAGAAAGAACTTGAATTTTCATCTTACAAAGGAATAAGTGTTGAATTTGAATATATATGTGCCTCTGATTTTTGTGCCTCTGAAATGCTTGCATCTGATTGCATATGTGCCTTTGTTTTCATCTATTTGTTTTCATCTGTGCCTCTGTTTTTATGTATGCGTTTGTTTTTGTCATTTGCCTCTATTTTAGTTATAGCGTCTGTTTTTCTAATATGCCTTTGTTTTATATATATTCATTATTCATTATTTAATTATTAATTATTATTTGCATCATCTGTTGTTGTTAACTGATGTGAGTATGTTAAAAATTCCCTCTGGGAATCTTTGTGTACACATGTCTCTCTGAGACTGGTTGATGCGTTAGTGGCTGAGATTTATTCTCACTGAGTCATTATTGTTTTTACTGTTGGAGGACAGTTTTACTGCGCCTCTTTATTGCTTTACTTGATACGTTTCATTTATGAAACGACAAATTTTTTAATTCATTCATTTTGAAAACTGAACAAGGTGGTTTGCCTTCTTCAACACGTTTATTTCCCACTCACTTCACCCACCACTCACACTATCTCTCTCTGAGAAGCCACACTCTTGAAACCCTAAACCTCTCTCTCGCTATCTACTCTCTATATCTCTCTGATTCTCTGCAATGGCCGCTCCATAGCAAGTCTTGTATGGTCCTGAACCAGAACCCCAAGGTGAACGTCGAGCAACACCAACTGAAGGTAATGTGTGAACAACAAGTGGACATCAAAGATTTGGTTGATAATGGGCACGCATTCAGAACTGATTTTGCTGATATGGGAATCATTGATTTCTTCTACATGGAGAACATCCCCGTCTACCAAGAACTAGTGAAGGAATTATGGATGTATGCTAAATGTAAAGACAACACCATCCACAGCTATGTTCAAAGAAGAAACATTGTGACAACTCAGGATATAATTTCTAATGTTATCAAATGTCCTAATTCTGGAAGAGTAATCAAGGATTACTGGGAAAACGAGTATGGTGGAATGGATACCATCAACGATACAATCTTCAAGAAGCCTGGTGGTTCAAAGGCCGTGGATATGAAGAACAAGTTCAGGGTGCTCTTCAAGATCATCATGAACTGCATTGTGCCAAAATCTGGGTCTGTTGACACTGTAAGCAGTGACCACAAGTTCATCATGTGGCACTGAGATTAAATCCAAACTCAATCTGCCAACTCTCATCTTTGACCACCTGCGCAAAAATTTTATGTTCTCCAGGAAAGGAAACAACTTGAACATACCCTATGGAAGGATGATTTCTGCAATTCTGGATAATCAAGGCCTGATTAGGCATCTTTAAGGGCTAAATACTGAAGAAACTGGAGTTGCACTCCAAACCATGAGTATACCAACCTTCAACAGTGATAACTTGAAAAGGATGAGATTTTTATCTTTAGAAATTATTGCTGAAATCCAGAAGGAAGATGAAGCTGCCAAACCTACCAGGAAGGAAAATAGGAAGATTACTGAGGTTGCCTCTCTTGAGCCTACCATAAGAGTAATAAGGAGTACTGGTATTTCAATTGGCTCCTGTGCACCTCCACTGGTCCCACCGGTGAGACCTGCCTTCATGCCCTCAGTAATACCAGAAGAAATAGAGCAGAAGAAGGTTGAAGTTAATGAGATGATTAAAAAATCTCAAGAGGAATGCCGCTTATTGCATGGGGATCTTAGAGGAAAAGGCTTCAGGATGAAGCCTCTCATCGCCAGAATCGCCTTCTTCTGTTGCCTCCAAGATCGCCACTACCACCGGCCGCCATCGCGACCACCACAAAGAAGAAGAGAATAACCAGATTGGCTGATCTCCCTGCTCCAAAGAAACCGGTATTAGATCAGATTGTTGATTTATATGATTCTGTCTATAATACTGCCACTACTGCAACTAGTTCCTCTGTACCCCAACCCTCACAATCTTCTCAACCATTACCATCAAACCCTATTCCTCCCCTCCAACCATCAAAACCTATTCCTCCTCCACAACCTTCTAAATCTGTTCCTTCTCCCAAACCTTCTAAACTTTCACCTCCTAAAAAGCCATTGCCTCTTTTACCCTCTGACTCCTCTTCATCTGATGATGATGAAGACGATCATGTCCCAATGAGAAAGAGACAGAGACCTATATCCAAAGTCTCAATTCCATACATTAAGCCCCTCTCTGTTGCCCACCCAACAACAACCACTACTGCACCTATATCTTCACCACCCACACCAATTCCTTCACCTCAACCACAACCAACTACCACAACACCACCACGACTACAACCCACTAAAACTCCATCACCACAACCTAAACCTACCACTCCTTCACCTAGTCCTAAATCACGTCCATTATTTCAACCTGACCTAAACCTAACATCACATCCTGAAACAGAACCTGAGCCTATTATCCAGGAACCACAATCCCCTACACCTGCCTCTGATACGATTTGTGATGTTTAACCCCTCACTACCTTATAGCCCTTTGCTATACTACTACCTTCACCACCACAAATCCCTTCTCCACCTCATTCACTAATTCTGCCTGAGTCGTTATCTACTACAGAACCAATTGTAAATGATGACCTGGTCATTACTGCTACAATTGCTGCTAAAGTAGTTCAAGAACTTGAACTGGAAAATGATGATGTAACCATCATTGATCCACCAACCCTACACCTTCCTGCTCCTCCTGCTCCAGTTGTTCAAATTGGGTGTGAACCTCCTCCTAACCATCGTGAAGCAGTAGTTGTGCCTCCTAATCCACGCCTCTTTGCTAGATATGAGGTATTTAAGGCTAAGAGGACTTTTGAGCTGGATATAGCGAAATACATTGAAGAAGACAAAATGGATGGTGTTGGATCTGCTTTGGCTCTGGAAGACTTTATCGATAACTGGTACTTTGTGAATTTTTGGTTTGAGAAAACACAAAAGGGATCAACTTGAGAGAAACATAAGACTCCTAACTGCTTCTACTTAGAGGGTACCTCAAAGGGTTGTAACCCCTGTTGTTTGGGAACCGGACCCTGCTCCCATACCTCCACTTGCCCCTGTTCCTCCACCTGCACCAGAACCTGTAACTGCTCCTCGTGCTTCTACTACAATAGTGACTCAACCTTATGCTTCTGGGTCTGCTTTTGCATCCACCAGTCACTCTGTTGTTGTCCCTAAAGAGGTCTTGGACCAACTTGTTCAAGACAACAAAAGCTTCGAGGAATTCATGGAAATTTTGAACAAGAGACATGAGGAGGTCACTTTTATGCTGCAGTTTATAGTGGATCAGTTGAAGAAACCTTAGATAGCCCTTAGGTTTTTGTTCACCCTTTTGTTTTTAGCCTTGTACTTGTTTTTGTCTTTTTAGTTGGAAAACAATTTTGTACCATGGTATTTCTATTTGATTAATGAAATCATTTTTGGTACGTATTTTGTTTTAACTTTATCTTTCTCAAACTCTGTTTTGACTATGATGTTCATTATTTATCCTTAAGGAAAATATAGAAATACAGAGTAATTGATGAACCTGATGTATCAACCAAGTGTCGTCATGCATTGCATTTTTGCATTATTTACTCTGATACATTAACTTGGAATGTATAATCTGATGATGTGTTAATATTTATATGCTTTGATAGACTCTCTGTTTATGAAAGCTTTGATACTTTATTTGGAATGCTCTGATGTATACATTCATCTGATGTGACTTTACACTTAGAAAATATTTATATGTGCTTAATTCAGGGGGAGCCTCTGAAATTCTTTTAAGCAAATATTTTTCTAATGGAAAATTGTTCGTCAATCTATGTATTTGTCATCATAAAAAATGAGGAGATTGTTGGAATCAAGTGGATTCAGAAACAATGACCCTTAATTGTTTTGATGATAATAAATAGTTAATAGAACAATTTATCATTTGATGTGTTTGTTAGTGTGCAGAAGTCACTATTCATCAGAAGGAATTATCTTAGAAGATTAAGTGAAAATGTGTATTTCACTCTCAGTTTCATAAATCTGAGTCTAACATTAATCCTCTGAAAATTGCTGACGTCATCATCTAATAGCCTAACTATGTCTTGGTTAACGCTCTGTTGTCAGTCAATGCTCTGATAGACCATGCTCTGGTGAAATCGTGCTCTATCTTTGTCAACACTCTTTTTTTGGGCAACGCTTAACAGACTATGAATATTACTCAGTGGAAGCCTTCGTCTGTTTCTACAAGACTCTGTTATATGAAAGGCCAACTAATTCTGTACTGAAGAACTTGCCTTTGTTTTAAGCTCACTCTGACGAACAGAGTATCTCAGTAACAAGCATCGTCTGTTTGACAAATACTCTGATTGGAAATCAGACTAAGTGTTCATTAAAGTCTACTTCATGTATTAAAGAGACCTCATTGATGAGTATTTTAATGTATGAGGAATCAAAAGCCAAAGGGAATGTCAACGGATATAATCATCAGAAAACTTGCTCAAGAAGTGTCCTATTTTCAAAAGATCATAAGGGACAAGATCCTGCAAAAGTCTGCTGTGTTAGTATGCAAGAGCAGAGTGAAAAGCAACGTGACTTGCTAAAAGCCACACAAAGGGGATCTGAAGTTTGTCCATTGGTGAAAAGAGTTGTTAGGTCACAACGGCACTATTCACATCCCTAGCTATATATTCCTTACTTTTCCCATTGAAGTAAAAAAAAAAAATCGATTGAGAACGCAGTGAAACATAGTGAGCAACTAAGATTCATTCCAAGTCTCTGAGATCACATTGAACAAGCACTTAAACATTTTATTCTTTCAGTTTGAAATTTATTCTTTGTGCTTGAGTTTTTCATTGTATATCCCCTTTACTGAGAGTTATTTGATATTATTTCAAACTACTTTTGAACACTGTACTAAGTCGTTCTAAGAAGTTGTGAGTATAGCCAGCTTGGCAGTAGTATACTCTCAAGTGTAATCAACTTGATTATAGTGGAGAAATCCTTCAAGTGTGTGAAGGGACTAGACGTAGCTATCAGATGATAGTGAACTAATATAAATCACTGAGTCATTCTCTTCTCTTCTCTTTACTTGTTTTCATTACTATTTTGTTAAAGAGTTGTTTTGAAAATGTTTTAAAAAATACATAAGTTTTGTGAAAAGATTTCTAAAACCCAATTCAAACCCCCCCTTTCTTGTGTTTTTGCCTGTTCTCCATAAGCTCGTCCAGCCCCTACACTACTCGACCCACTAACTCATAATAGATGAGACTTAATGACCAAAATCCATGATGGAATAACTAACTCCCCATTACCGGGCATTAACTTCCCAATATTAAGTAACTACCTGGATAACTCCCTCTCTGAGCCTCTTTAAATAGAGGAGGCATATCTCATCTAAGAGGAGGAACTCATTCCATAAGCCTCGACCAAAAGGCCTTCACCCGAGATCACTCTCTCCGGAGATCACTTCAAGAGCAGGAGGGGACTACCTACCTTTAAAGACGAACCTATGTTGAGGTTAGGTGTGCACATGCACCCCCTTAACTTAATAAAATTGCAAATATATATTGAGGTTTTGTATTTTACCTCTATATTTTTATGTATTTCGAAGCACTAGCCTTAGTTTTTATATGTTTTTGCATTTTCCCCCGTTGACTAACGTTTCTATGTCTGCCACTATCTTGTATGCCTTCAGGTTCCCCAGTAGAAATTAATCATTGTTAAGGATACGACGGTGGATACTTCGTATCCATATATCACATGAGTACCCGAAAAAAAACTATATATGCACTGTTATAGAGAGGAAAACTATGCCAAAAAAACAATAGAAATCATTTATTTCCCAGGATGTAGTGCTTTAAAGCACTATGTAAACCGAAGCTATTTATGTATACATAGAACTTTTGTATGCATTATATAATATATACACATTCCATGTATAAGGCATTGTAGGTGTTCACTTATAAAGCGCATTGTTAAAAATTAAAGTGCTAATTGTTTAGGTATTCTAATAGTGCTCTATTGGCAATGCGTTATCTATGACGCGCGTCATATAGCGATTTCTTAAAACTAGCGCTATCTAATATATAGTTTTTTTTTTGTTTTTTTTACAAAACTTAATAACTGTTCGAACTATTTTAAACCCAAAATCAATTAAAAATATCAATCAAAACTAAAATATATCCTCAATCCAAATTACAAAGAAGAAGAAGAAGAAGATAGATTATGTATATGATTTCAAACAAGAAGATATCTATCATGGTACTTAAATTTGTTTCCTACACAAAATTTGGGAATAAATTCTCTAGTTGCAAATATGTATCTGGCGTCAAATCTCACATATTCTTGTGTTTATGTTCTGGTTGATGGGACATCCTGCAAATGAGATGAAGCAGATTAGTTTATGGACATATACATTATACACTATATAGCATGCAAACTTAGAAACTCAAAAAAATTGATAGAGTACATGACTATGATCAATCAAGTACGTTACATTTTAGCCCAAAGTTTTAACACTAAGTATCATAAGAAGGGGATCAGACAAGTACAAGGATACCAGTTGAAACCGATAGCAATGATGTTGAGAATAGTGATGATAATACTCAGTATCACTAATTTGTCTTGACCTAATCAAGGTATTGAATATCTGTTTAAGATCCCAGTTAAAGTTAACTGACCAAAAGTAATTTTGTCAATAGAAAGAATATAACCACATTCATTGTCCAATGAGAAGATAAGGCGAGCTACTCGACAAATTTTAAAATCTAATATGACGATGTTTGGAACACAATAGTGTGACTATGGACGAATAACAAGTTCACTGTAAACCTTGTTCTACTCGTTTTCATAGTAGGCTTTGAACACTGTCGTTCTCGCCTCATCCTCATGGGAGACAACCAATGCGAATTCCTTCGTTTGTCGCATTTCTCCTCGACACTTAACCGAACGTGAACACAAAAAGGGAGGGTTGAATTGTGTTTACATACTTTTCGCAAACTTTGAGTTAAAAACACTTTAGAACACTTGAAAATGAATCTGTTTGAAATCGGATGTTGGAGTAGGAGCAGACGCTGGAAATAAGATTTTTGAACACTTGTTTTTATGTGTAAGATAACCGTAAGTATAAAGCAGTAAAGTAAGAGACACAGAGATTTATACTAGTTCACCACCAACCTGGTAGCTACGTCTAGTCCCTTCGTTCCTAAAGGATTTTACACTATAATCAACCGATTACAAATTTCCTTAAGAGTATTCTACTGTCACAAACTTGACAATACACTTAAATTCTCAAAATGACTCAGTACGTTCGAGCCTTTGAGGAACAAAGCCTTAACTAGGCAATACAACTTTCACAAAGATAGTTTTGAATACAATCAAGATAACTCTCACAGAGAGGATGAAAAGATTAAGTTCAAAAAAATAACTTTCTAAAAGAAAGAATCAGATGCTGAGGTTCAGTTCTTGTAGTCCAGAGATTTGGCACGAAACTTGATTGCTCACTTGAGTAATAACCTTTTCAGAATTTAGTTTCTTTTAGTTTCTCTAGCACTTCTTCAAGGAATACCTTGAAGTATTTATAGGAGTCTTGACGATAATACCGTTGCAAATATTTCAGCTCCAAAACATTGGTTGAGGCAATTTGAAATTCTGTCATTTTCTTCCTTTCCAGAGAATATCAGTATAGTACATATTTTCGTTATTGTACTATCTACTTTTCACACAATTGCCTTGTACGAATTTGTCTTATTCTAAAGGTGTCACCTTTGATTCTTCGTACATAAAATTGAGCGCACAAAATCAAATTCGAATTCTGTTCCAAAGTAGCTGAGGTGAAGAGCAACAACATGATCATAACGTGATTCATTAAAAGACCAGATGCTCGCTCAGAACAGGAGATGGACGCTCGCAGCAATTGAGTAATCCACGTGTCAAAGAATAACACTACCGAACGCTCGCTTTACACAAGACGCTGGAGTGAACCGGATGCTGACACACATGGAATGTATTCAGTACTTGTGAATTTTCTTCTTCTTGCTTGAGTGAGATAAAACATAAGAGATTTTAATACCTGCGCTCTCAAAGACTTATCAGAAGATACTTTGTTATCATCAAAATTAATGATGGTCTAAACTTCTCAATCGTTTAGATTCCAACATTAACTTTAACCCAAAACCCAACCTCGATGGACATTTAGTACCTCGATTAAGTGAAGGCATCGTTGCTCAACAATGTACTGATACAGAGTGACTTTGTCATCATCACTACGCGCATCATCATAGTTATTAGTTTCAACGGGTGTATGAGTGACTTTACTTTTGGACTTCCGTTTCTTGCGATCCTTGGGGCCGCAATCATTTATTGATCTCTGCATTGTAACTGGAAATATCCTCAACAATTGATGAACTAATTTGCCACATCAAGTCTATCATGTTCACGCAATTGCTCTATCGTGTGACTCGTCTCATCCCCATAATTGATGAAGGGGGAGTGCTTCAAAGACTAGTTGAAAGAAAGAAAGAAGAAGTGCTATTCGTTAATTCTTAGCGAATACACACACACAAAAACTATATAGCAAATACACAAATACATATACTAAGCGCTATTCAGTAACTATACATTAAACCCAACACAAATACATATACACAAATGCAAATACACAAATTCATCTAAGTTTTGACCATACATGTAAGCACTTTTCAACGATCCCGCACACAGAAACACAAATACATATACCACCACAAGTACCATTTTAGCAACAACCCATCACAATGAAATATATAAAATGGCAATAACATCAGCATCAACATAAAAACTGCCGACATCATCATCAACAACAACAACAACAACAATAAAAAGACACAATGACATGGTGCACAATCTATACATACAAAGTATCTAGAGATCACAAGGCCAGAACTAGAATGTCTACAAACCACCGCACTTACAAAATCAATCTCAAGGAGAGAGGAGGCATAGCTGGATTGAAATGGGCAATTTCATGAGACAAGTGGATGAGAGATTCAAGGCCATAAAAAAAGTGGTGAGCACAACTGCAGAAAACCAAAACTCTCTGAAAGACTAAGTCTCAAACTTGGTGAACTTGATGACTCAAAGGGAGAAAGGAGCACTTCCAAGTCTAGTGGAACTAAACCCAAATGAAAAGTGCAATGCTATTTTTACCTCTAAGGAGGAACCAATCCTTACAAATATTGAAAATTCTAAGAGAAACGAAGAAAAAAAGGAAAGACTGAGCATCAACAGGTAGGTAACTCTTCCCCCCAATGTCCTAAATATTCTTATAATGATAGGCAAGCAATTAAAAACTTAGAAAATTGCATGTCAATATCTCTTTTACAAAGATTGTCTCTGAAATTCCTAAATATGTTAATTTTTTTAAAAGAAATTATTTAAAAATAAATAAATTAGAGGAAGTAGAGACAATTAAACATAATGAAGATTACTCTGCAATGCTTATGAACAAATTACCACCTAAGCTTAAAGATTCGGGAACTTTTGCTGTTCGCCATTTGACGAACCAAAAACTGGCAAGATTTGGATATTTTTGGCAATTCTGGACTTGCAGTACGGCCGTACCTATTCAAACACAGCAGTAGGGGCGCACCTCATGGTTAGTACAGCTTGGCGTCAAAGAAAAAGTCCAGTATAGTCGTACCAAAGGCAGTACTGTCGAACCCAATTGCTGTCAGGTGATGCAGATTGCATAAGTACAGGCCAGCGTCGCAACTAAAGTGCAGTACGACCATCTATAAACGCAGTACGGTCGTACCTAATTTCAAATCGCCCAGATTTAAATCCTATTTAACCTAATACGCTGCCAAGCCTATAAATAGACATTCTTAGCCCTCTTGAGAAGACTTTTGATCCTGGAACCTTAGAGCCACCTGCCCAAAAATATTTTGTCGCTAGAGCTCACGAGGAACGTGAATAACGTGCTTAAGGACCATCGTCATACCGCTAGGATCTCCCAGTTTAGATTTAATACTATCTATTATGGGTTTTTATCGTTTTTCATGTAATTTTATGTTACCTACACTTACCATGAGTTGCTAAATCCATCACTAGGGGTGATGGGGGATCCTTTACTATGTTTTTGATATTTATTTAGTTGATTCTACGAGTTTCTTATTATCCTGTTGATTGTAATATTCTTAGCATGCTTAATCCTATAAGGCTTAATTACCCTTTAACAAGTTAATTTAATTGGAGGCGATCGTACCACAATTAGTTAACGAAACCTTTGGAATAATTGAACTCGCGTATTATGCCGGATCAAGAATAATCGGTTGTTTCTAATCGGTTATTAAATTAACAATTCCACTGTTGCTTAATGCTCTTCCTTCTATTTATCTTGCATGATCATTGGGGATACTTATTTGGGTGAAGACTGTTAATATTGCATGATCATTGGGTATTAATAATATTAGAATGGGAGATTAGCTAGTAAATTCAGAGACTAGGTATTGGGGAACCTGATTCTCCTAGGCTTTCCATAATTGATCTTATCTCGTTCTTGCGCATCACTTTATCTTTGTCTTGCTTTAGTTTGATTGTTACGTTCTTAAAACCACAACTATTGTTCGCCTAAATAACATAGGATCTTTACTATGTTAGTACTTGCGCATTCCATGTGGGTTCGAAATTCGGAGTCTTAAATATAGAGATCCACACTATTACGAGTTATGATCAGGTGCATTTGCCTAGGCTGCAACAAGTTTTTGGCGCCATTGCCGGGGAATGTTTAAGCGATATTAAAATAACGAGATTAAAATTACTTTAGGCATTTAATTTACTTGTTTTCTAATTCTTTTGTTTTATTTTGAATTTTGATTGTTATAATTCTTAGTTTAATTTTATTTTTATTTGTTTAATTAAAAGAGTCATTCTAATTTGGTTCTCTTTGGTGTCTGTAGACATATTCTCAACGTCCGGAATTACAGTTTGATCCAAAAATTGGAAGAACACTTCGTTCGTTGAGAAGACAACAAAAAGCAATGGGAAACGAGCTCACTTTGAACGAGTACTTCACTACAACAATGGATGTGGCAGAAAGTGTCAACTATCTAGCGATTGAGGCCACAAACATCGAATTGAAGCCAACAGTGATCTCAATGGTATCTTTGGTACAATTCCCAGGCCTACCTTTTGAAGATCCAAATGCATATCTCAAGAGATTTCAGAAGATTACAAACACAGTCAAGTGTCATGGTGTAACACCGAAGGTTATCATATTATGTGTAACACCGTAGGTTATCAAATTATGGTTGTTCTTATTCTCACTGCAAGGGAAGGCTCAACTTTGGTTGGACCCACTGGCTCTAAACTCTATTACCACCTGGGAGGAATGAAAACCAAATTTCTCAATAAGTATTTTCCTCCCGCAAAATCTGTAAAGTTAAGAGCTGACATATCTGGGTTTGTGCAAAATGAAGGTGAATCAATGCATGAGGCTTGGAAGCAATTTCAAGATCTACTATGGAGTTTTCCTCATCATGGGTTTACCAAGTGGCAGTTAGTTCAAATATTATATAACGGTTTCACTATGTAAACCAAAGGTGCTATAGATCCTGCTTTTGAAGGATCTTTCGGGTAGAAGACACCCACTGAAGCCTATGGCATAATTACAGAGATGGCTCAAAATAATGCTCAGTGGTCAGCAGGAGAAAGATAAACCAGAAGAAAGGCTCAACAAGCAGGAATTTACAAGGCAGATACTAACACAACCCTCGAAGCTAAGTTGGAAGCAATGGCAAAAAAGATAGAGACTCAAATTGCAATGCAAACTCAGTCTAATCCAGTAACAACTAGTAATGACTAGGGATGCATGGCAATTGAGAACCAATTGGAAGAAGTCAATGTTGTTGGCCAAAGGGACTTAATCCAAAAGCCAAAATGCAAGAGGCTATGCTAAAATATATTCAGAGACACAGACATCCTTGTATGGGAGTTTTAGCTAGCTTTATGGAAAAGACTAATGAAAGGCTTAAGGCCATAGAAAACAGAGCAACTAGAGCTTCCTGTAACTTCTGTGGAGCAATTAGGCATGACTCTTAGGACTGCACTAAAGAAGTCAATTTTGTAGGAAACTAACCCAATTTCTCATGCGGCGGGCAATAGAAATCACAAGGCCAGAACCAGAATGTCTACAAACCACTACACTTACAAAATCAAGCTCAAGGAGAGTGGAGGCCTAGCAAGAATGAAATGAACAATTTCATGGGACAAGTGGATGAGAGATTCAAGGCCATAAAAAAGTGGTGAGCACTACTGCAGAAAACCAGAACTCTCTGAAAGACTAAGTCTCAACCTTGGTGAACTTGATGACTCAAAGGGAGAAAGGAACACTTTCAGGTCAAGTGGAACTAAACCCAAATAAACAGTGCAATGCTATCTTTACCAATAAGGAGGAACCAGTCCTTACAAATATTGAAAATTCTAAGAGAAGCAAAGAAAAAAAGGCAAAGACTGAGCATCAACGAGTAGGTAACTCTTCCCCCTAATGTCCTAAAAATTCTTATAATGATAGGCAAGCAATTAAATTCCTAGAAAAACTTAGAAAATTGCATGTTAGTATCCCTTTTACGAAGATTTTCTCTGAAATTCCCAAATATGTAAATTTTTTAAAAGAAATTATTTAAAAATAAATAAATTAGACGAAGGATAGATAATTAAACATAATGAAGATTGCTCTGCAATGCTTATGAACAAATTACCACCTAAGCTTAAAGATTCGGGAACTTTTTCCGTTCCCTGTTAGCCGAACCGAAAAATAGCAAGATTTGGATATTTTTGGCAATTCTGGACTTGCAGTATGGCCTGACAGATACTCAGTACGGCTGTACCTATTCAAACACAGTAGTAGGGGCGCACCTCATGGTTGGTACATCTTGGCATCAAAGAAAAAGTCCAGTACGGTCGTATCAAAGGTAGTACAATCGAACCCAATTGCTGTCTAGTGGAGCAGATTGCACAAGTACGGGCCAGCGTCGTAACTAAAGTGCAGTACGACCATGTATAAACGCATTACGGTCGTACCTAGTCTCAAATCGCCCAGATTTGAATCATGTTTAACCTAATACGCTGCCAAGCCTATAAATAGACATTCTTAGCCCTCTTTAGAAGACTTTTGATCCTGGAACCTTAGAGCCTCTTGCCCAAACATATTTTGTCGCCGGAGCTCACGAGGAACGTGAATAACATGCTTAAGGATCATCATCATACCGAAAGAATCTCCCGGGTTAGATTTAATTCTATCCATTATAGGTTTTTATCATTTTTCATGTAATTTTATGTTACTTGCACTTACCATGAGTAGCTAAATCCATCACTAGGGTGATGGGGGATCCTTTACTATGGTTTTGATATTTATTTAGTTGATTCTATGAGTTTCTTATTATCCTGGTGATTGTATTGTTCTTAGCATACTTAATCCTATAAGGCTTGATCACCCTTTAACAAGTTAATTTAATTGGAGGTGATCGTACCACAATTAGTTGACGAAACTCTAGGAATAATTGAACTCGCGTATTATGGCGGATCAAGGATAATCGCTTGTTTCTGATGGGTTATTAAATAAACAATTCCATTGTTGCTTAATGCTCTTCATTCTATTTATCTTGCATGATCATTGGGGATACTTGTTTGGGTGAAGACTGTTAATATTGCATGATCATTGGGTATTAATTATATTAGAGTGGGAGATTAGCTAGTAAATTCAGAGACTAGGTATTGGTGAACCTGATTCTCCTAGGCTTCCTATAATTGATCTTATCTCGTTCTTGCGCATCACTTTATCTTTGTCTTGCTTTAGTTTGATTGTTACGTTCTTAAATCCACAACTATCATTCACCTAAATAACATAGGATCTTTACTACGTTAGTACCTGCGCATTCCATGTGGGTTCGAAATTTGGAGTCTTAAATATACACCACACTATTACGAGTTATGATCAGGTGCATTTGCCTATGCCGCAACAAGTTTTTGGCGCCATTGCCGGGGCATATTTTAGCGATATTAAAATAACGAGATTCAAATTACTTTTGACATTTAATTTACTTGTTTTCTATTTCTTTTGATTTATTTTGAATTTTGATTGTTATAATTCTTAGTTTAATTTTATTTTTATTTGTTTAATTAAAAGAGTCATTCTAATTTGGTTCTCTTTGGTGTCTGTAGACATATTCTCAACGTCCTAAATTACAGTTTGATCCAGAAATTGGAAGAACACTTCGGTCGTTGGGAAGACAACACAAAGCAATGGGAAACGAGCTCACTTTGAACGAGTACTTCACTCCAACAATGGATGTGGCAGACAATGTCAATTATCTGGCGATTGAGGCCACAAACATCGAATTGAAGCCAGTAGTGATATCGATGGTATCTTCGGTGCAATTCTCAGGCCTACCTTCTGAAGATCCAAATGCAAATCTCAAGAGATTTCAGAAGATTGCGAACACAGTCAAGTGTCATGGTGTAACACCGAAGGTTATCAAATTATGTGTAACACTGAAGGTTATCAAATTATGGTTGTTCTTATTCTCACTGCAAGGGAACGCTCAACTTTGGTTGGACTCACTGGCTCTAAACTCTATTACCACCTAGGAGGACTTGAAAACCGAATTTCTCAATAAGTACTTTCCTCCCGCAAAATCTACAAGGCTAAGAGCTGACATATCTGGGTTTGCGCAAAATGAAGGTGAATCAATGCATGAGGCTTGGAAGCAATTTCAAGATCTACTATGGAGTTTTCCTCATCATGGGTTTACCAAGTGGCAGTTAGTTCAAATATTATATAACGGTTTCACTATGTAAACCAAAGGTGCTATAGATCCTGCTTTTAAAGGATCTTTCGGGTAGAAGACACCCACTGAAGCCTATAGCATAATTACAGAGATGGCTCAAAATAATGCTCAGTGGTCAGCAGGAGAAAGATAAACCGGAAGAAAGGCTCAACAAGCAGGAATTTACAAGGCAGATACTAACACAACCCTCGAAGCTAAGTTGGAAGCAATGGCCAAAAAGATAGAGACTCAAATGGCAATGCAAACTCAGTCTAATCCAGTAACAACTAGTAATGACTAGGGATGCATGGCAATTGAGAACCAATTGGAAGAAGTCAATGTTATTGGCCAAAGGGACTTAATCCAAAAGCCAAAATGCAAGAGGCTATGCTAAAATATATTCAGAGACACAGACATCCTTGTATGGGAGTTTTGGCTAGCTTTATGGAAAAGACTAATGAAAGGCTTAAGGCCATAGAAAACAGAGCAACTAGAGCTTCTCAGAACCACGTGGAGCAATTAGGCATGACTCTTAGGACTGCATCAAGAAGTCAATTTTGTAGGAAACTAACCCAATATCTCATGCGTGCAACCTTGAAATCACAAGGCCAGAACTGTAATGTCTACAAACCACTACACTTACAAAATCAAGCTCAAGGAGAGTGGAGGCCTAGCAAGAATGAAATGAACAATTTCATGGGACAAGTGGATGAGAGATTCAAGGCCATAAAAAAGTGGTGAGCACTACTGCAGAAAACCAGAACTCTCTGAAAGACCAAGTCTCAACCTTGGTGAACTTGATGACTCAAAGGGAGAAAGGAGCACTTTCAGGTCAAGTGGAACTAAACCCAAATAAACAGTGCAATGCTATCTTTACCAATAAGGAGGAACCAGTCCTTACAAATATTGAAAATTCTAAGAGAAGCAAAGAAAAAAAGGCAAAGACTGAGCATCAACGAGTAGGTAACTCTTCCCCCTAATGTCCTAAAAATTCTTATAATGATAGGCAAGCAATTAAATTCCTAGAAAAACTTAGAAAATTGCATGTTAGTATCCCTTTTACGAAGATTTTCTCTGAAATTCCCAAATATGTAAATTTTTTAAAAGAAATTATTTAAAAATAAATAAATTAGACGAAGTATAGATAATTAAACATAATGAAGATTGCTCTGCAATGCTTATGAACAAATTACCACCTAAGCTTAAAGATTCGGGAACTTTTTCCGTTCCCTGTTAGCCGAACCGAAAAATAGCAAGATTTGGATATTTTTGGCAATTCTGGACTTGCAGTATGGCCTGACAGATAGTCAGTACGGCTGTACCTATTCAAACACAGCAGTAGGGGCGCACCTCATGGTTGGTACATCTTGGCATCAAAGAAAAAGTCCAGTACAGTCGTATCAAAGGCAGTACAATCGAACCCAATTGCTGTCAAGTGGAGCAGATTGCACAAGTACGGGCCAGCGTCGTAACTAAAGTGCAGTATGACCATGTATAAACGCATTACGGTCGTACCTAGTCTCAAATCGCCCAGATTTGAATCATGTTTAACCTAATACGCTGCCAAGCCTATAAATAGACATTCTTAGCCCTCTTTAGAAGACTTTTGATCCTGGAACCTTAGAGCCTCTTGCCCAAACATATTTTGTCGCCGGAGCTCACGAGGAACGTGAATAACATGCTTAAGGATCATCATCATACCGAAAGAATCTCCCGGGTTAGATTTAATTCTATCCATTATAGGTTTTTATCATTTTTCATGTAATTTTATGTTACTTGCACTTACCATGAGTAGCTAAATCCATCACTAGGGTGATGGGGGATCCTTTACTATGGTTTTGATATTTATTTAGTTGATTCTATGAGTTTCTTATTATCCTGGTGATTGTATTGTTCTTAGCATACTTAATCCTATAAGGCTTGATCACCCTTTAACAAGTTAATTTAATTGGAGGTGATCGTACCACAATTAGTTGACGAAACTCTAGGAATAATTGAACTCGCGTATTATGGCGGATCAAGGATAATCGCTTGTTTCTGATGGGTTATTAAATAAACAATTCCATTGTTGCTTAATGCTCTTCATTCTATTTATCTTGCATGATCATTGGGGATACTTGTTTGGGTGAAGACTGTTAATATTGCATGATCATTGGGTATTAATTATATTAGAGTGGGAGATTAGCTAGTAAATTCAGAGACTAGGTATTGGTGAACCTGATTCTCCTAGGCTTCCTATAATTGATCTTATCTCGTTCTTGCGCATCACTTTATCTTTGTCTTTCTTTAGTTTGATTGTTACGTTCTTAAATCCACAACTATCATTCACCTAAATAACATAGGATCTTTACTACGTTAGTACCTGCGCATTCCATGTGGGTTCGAAATTTGGAGTCTTAAATATACACCACACTATTACGAGTTATGATCAGGTGCATTTGCCTATGCCGCAACAAGTTTTTGGCGCCATTGCCGGGGAATATTTTAGCGATATTAAAATAACGAGATTCAAATTACTTTAGACATTTAATTTACTTGTTTTCTATTTCTTTTGATTTGTTTTGAATTTTGATTGTTATAATTCTTAGTTTAATTTTATTTTTATTTGTTTAATTAAAAGAGTCATTCTAATTTGGTTCTCTTTGGTGTCTGTAGACATATTCTCAACGTCCTAAATTACAGTTTGATCCAAAAATTGGAAGAACACTTCGTTCGTTGGGAAGACAACAAAAAGCAATGGGAAACGAGCTCACTTTGAACGAGTACTTCACTCCAACAATGGATGTGGCAGACAATGTCAATTATCTGGCGATTGAGGCCACAAACATCGAATTGAAGCCAGTAGTGATATCGATGGTATCTTCGGTGCAATTCTCAGGCCTACCTTCTGAAGATCCAAATGCAAATCTCAAGAGATTTCAGAAGATTGCGAACACAGTCAAGTGTCATGGTGTAACACCGAAGGTTATCAAATTATGTGTAACACTGAAGGTTATCAAATTATGGTTGTTCTTATTCTCACTGCAAGGGAACGCTCAACTTTGGTTGGACTCACTGGCTCTAAACTCTATTACCACCTGGGAGGACTTGAAAACCGAATTTCTCAATAAGTACTTTCCTCCCGCAAAATCTACAAGGCTAAGAGCTGACATATCTGGGTTTGCGCAAAATGAAGGTGAATCAATGCATGAGGCTTGGAAGCAATTTCAAGATCTACTATGGAGTTTTCCTCATCATGGGTTTACCAAGTGGCAGTTAGTTCAAATATTATATAACGGTTTCACTATGTAAACCAAAGGTGCTATAGATCCTGCTTTTCAAGGATCTTTCGGGTAGAAGACACCCACTGAAGCCTATGGCATAATTACAGAGATGGCTCAAAATAATGCTCAGTGGTCAGCAGGAGAAAGATAAACCGGAAGAAAGGCTCAACAAGCAGGAATTTACAAGGCAGATACTAACACAACCCTCGAAGCTAAGTTGGAAGCAATGGCCAAAAATATAGAGACTCAAATGGCAATGCAAACTCAGTCTAATCCAGTAACAACTAGTAATGACTAGGGATGCATGGCAATTGAGAACCAATTGGAAGAAGTCAATGTTATTGGCCAAAGGGACTTAATCCAAAAGCCGAAATACAAGAGGCTATGCTAAAACATATGCAGAGACACAGACATTCTTGTATGGGAGTTTTGGCTAGCTTCATGGAAAAGACTAATGAAAAGCTTAAGGCCATTGAAAACTGAGCAACTTGAGTGTTAATGCACGAAATGGTGCAAGCTCCTCGACGAGTTCACGAAATGGTGCAAGCTCCTAGACGAGTTCGTACCGCCGTTCTTCAGCGCGGTAGCTAGGTGGCGAGCTTTGTGGTGGGCTCGACCTTTGGGCGTGACGTCCTTCCTCCTTCAGACCGGCGGGTGGGGTACCTGCAAAAGGCACTCCGATGCCTAAGTTAGATAGGGCTTTTTAGGGTTTGGAGAGAGTGTAGAGAGAGCAAACCTGGGGGGTCTAGCCCCCTTTATATAGCGAGTTGCGTGGAAAGAAGGAAACCTCTGCGCGCGGTAATCCCTTCCTCAATTCGGGAATTAGCTAATCTCTTCCTAATATTCCGCTCCTGTGTCGTACGTCCCATTTCGGCGTTATCATCGGAAAATTAGAAGTCGGTCCGGCGGGTCTCAGTCGGTGGCAATCGTCGAGCTCGAGTAGCGAACCGAAATGATCTAACCGAGCCGACCGCACCGGTTCTGCTTGCGAGACGCTCGCCGACCTGGTGCAGATCAGCTCGGTTAGATCGCCTCGCTACCCGAGCTCGATTTAATTGCCACCGACCTGAGACCCGCCAGACCCGACTTCCGGTACAATTTTCCCGATGATAACGTCGAGCTGGGGACGTGGCCGACACAGGAGCGGAATATCAGGAAGAGATCAGCTAATTCCCGAATTGACGGAGGGATTACCTCGCGCAGAGGTTTCCTTCTTTCCACGCAACTCGCTACATAAAGGGGGCTAGACCCCCCAGGTTTGCTCTCTCTACACTCTCTCCAAACCCTAAAAAGCCCTATCTAACTTAGGCATCGGAGTGCCTTTTGCAGGTACCCCACCCGCCGGTTTGAAGGAGGAAGGACGTCACGCCCAAAGGTCGAGCCCACCACAAAGCTCGCCACCTAGCTACCGCGCTGAAGAACGGCGGTACGAACTCGTCGAGGAGCTTGCACCATTTCGTGAACTCGTCGAGGAGCTTGCACCATTTCGTGCATTAACATTGAGCTTCCTGTAACTTCTGTGGAGTAACTAGGCATGACTCTTAGGACTGCACTGAAGAAGTCAATTTTGTAGGAAACTAACCCAATTTCTCATGGGTCGGGCAACAGAAATCACAAGGCCAGAACCAGAATGTCTACAAACCACTGCACTTACAAAATCAAGCTCAAGGAGAGATGTGGCCTAGCTGGAATGAAATGAAAAATTTCATGGGACAAGTGGATGAGAGGTTAAAGGCCATAGAAAAAGTGGTGAGCACTACTGCAGAAAACCTGAACTCTCGGAAAGACCAAGTCTCACCCTTGGTGAACTTGATGACTCAAAGGGAGAAAGGAGCACTTCCAAGTCAAGTGGAACCAAATCCAAATGAAAAGTGCAATGCTATCTTTACTGCTAAGTAGGAACCAGTCCTTACAAATATTGACAATTCTAAAGGAAGTGAAGAAAAGAAGGTAAAGACTGAGCATCAACGGGTAGGTAACTCTTCCCCTCAATGTCCTGAAAATTCTTATAATGATAGGCAGGCAATTAAATTACTAGAAAAACTTAGAAAATTGCATGTCAATATCCCTTTAACGAAGATTGTCTCTGAAATACCTAAATATATTAATTTTTTAAAAGAAATTATTTTTAATAAAAATAAATTAGAGGAAGTAGAGACAGTTAAACATAATGAAGATTGCTCTGCAATGCTTATGAACAAATTACCACCTAAGCTTAAAGATTCGGGAACTTTTGTCGTTCCCTGTTCAATTGGTAATATGAATTTGATTGCATTATGTGATTTGGGGTCAAGCGTGAATTTAATGCCTTTATCTATATTTAGAAAGCTCCTCTTGCAGGAACCACAACCTTCTCACATTTCTTTGTAGTTAGCTAATAGAACTCTTGTGTATCCAAGAGGAATAATAGAGGATGTTCTACTTAAAGTGGGGAAATTTATTTTCCTAGTAGATTTTGTGGTTCTTGATATGGATGAGGATAGAGACATTCCAATTATATTGGGACGACCATTTTTGACAACAGGAGATGCTACCATCCAAATAAAAAAGGGAACCTTAACTCTGAGAATCGAAGATGAAGAGGAGATATTTAAAATATATACTTCTAACAAAAATTCTCCCTCCAGTGTATCTCTCTATTTCTTGCTGGACATTGTCATCACTGAGAATAAAGAAAAAGAAGATATGCATCCTCCTGAAGTGGACAGTTCTAACAGGGAGAGTAATACTGAGCAACATGAGAAGCTCGAAATAGACCCTCGCCTTATCCATAAAGTAGCAACACTGAACTTCAATGGGACTTCTGGAGAAGACCCAATTAAGCACATAAGGAAATTATGCAAAATAATGAGGAGTACTCAATACAGGAACATCTCATCAGACTCTGCAAAACTGGAGCTTTTCCCTTACTCACTCAATGAAGAAGCAAAAATTTGGTTCTATTTATTGCCAAGTGAGGAGGTAGAAACTTGGAGCAGCGCAGTACGAAAGTTTATAAGAGCCTTTTCAACATTCACAAGGGAACCCATTTCCATATGTCCTTATTGTTGTCCAGCAGAGCTACTTCAGAAAAACTTCCAAAAAGGGCCAGTGCCCACTGAGGACTAATTTCAAGTCCTCTGAACCGTAGGCTCAGGACGTTAAATAAGTAGTAACCAGGAGGCAACCTGTGTTCTCTAACCTTTCCTATTATTTCTGTTTTATTTTTATTTATTTTGATTTTATTAGTTTATTATACCTGTGTTCTCTAACCTTTCCTATTATTTCTGTTTTATTTTTATTTATTTTGATTTTATTAGTTTATTATTTTTACTATTTATTAAAAATACAAAAAATTGAAAAATGTCAAAAACAATTTTTTTTTTGAAAAATAGTATTTGCAAGCGTACATACCATTAGGCACGACCGAACCTAACGTCCTCAGGCTGAAAAACACGGAGAAAGGGGCGGTACGGCCGCACATAAAACCAAGTACGACCGTACCCCATTTCTAGATGCACAAAATAAAAGGTACAGTGAGAGGTAAGGTACCTTACCCTCGAATGCCCAAAACCTCTCCTCTCAATCACCCTCTATGCCTCAATTTCTTCGTACTTTCATTCCAAGACTATCCAGGTATTGATTCTTAACTTATCTCTTGTTTTGGATGTTGAATTAACTATTTATTTTGAGTTTTTCTTTGTTTTAGGTTTTTCCATTAGTTTAATTTGAATTTTAGTAACTTAGGAGTAGAATGGGCTAGGTTTTGCATGTTTAGGAACCCCAGGGTAAATTTGATCAAAGGGTAAATTTTTAGCAAAATTGTAGTGAAGTACGGCCGTACCTGTCAAGAACAGGTCGTACAGTAGGTCGTGTTGGAAGCCTTAGGGTTCACACACCAACCCAGTTACGGGCGTACCTATTGTGCTTTACGACCATACATGTTGCTTAAGTTAAGCCATACATACTGCTCAAACTAGGGCATACAGAGATTGTTGCTATGGCTGTACCTCATGAAGTCAGGTCGTACCCAAACTGAATTCCGCAGAAAATTAATTAATTTTTCCAATATTTTTATTTCTGTAGGAAATATGTCTAGGCGTCAGAGAGCTGAGTCCTCCTCAGCAGCAGCACCCCGCTCTTCCAGACCAGTACCCTCCTACATCCCACAACAACACATAAAGAGATACAGAGAGTTGGGGAATTATCATATGCACGCGCATCGCTACTTGGACTTCGATGCCCTCGAGCAGGTTGGCCTGCGAGAGGAGGTAGAGACATTACTACAGCAGATTAGATGGCTTAAGGCAGCATCAGTGCGACAACCCACTCATGTGGAGGTTGTCCTAGACTTCCTAGCCACATGTGGCTATCATATGCGAAATCGGGAGCCCGAGCATCTCGACTTGGATGAGGAGCCATACCAAGAGCTGGTAGTTACTTTCTATCTCTGCGGGACGCAACACGTGATGAACCTAGCCGATTTTAACATCACACTAGGATTCGAGATGACGGAGACAGTACAGAACCAGGAGTACTTGGGAGCCTTCCTGGACATACCAGAGGGATGGCATGATTCAGAAAGCTAGTAGGCTCTCACTGGAGATGCCCACTATGTGCTTAGTCGGGCCATGGCCAGCAGGGTTAGAGACCCAGCCATGCGGACAGCACACAAGTGGCTCGCCCATTCGATAAACGGGCACGCCCTCAAGGAAGGGACGGTCACTCAGGCCGACCTATTCCTCCTATGGGCCATGACAGATGGATAGGGCAACAAATGGGATGCACAGACCGACCTTGACTTGCAGACACAGGAGTGAGGCTTCGATCATACAGATGGAGCCTATCTCCCTACCTACTCTCTGCAACATAGGTGTTCCGCGGAGACTTGGCCACGGAGACTACGTGGTTGTTAAGCCAGAGGAGCCACAACAGGAAGACTAGGCTACAGAGGTAGAGCCACTAGCAGAGAAGCACCTAGCACCACCATTGCCACATGCAGGACTAGATCCCTAGGCTCCCTCCTATCAGGACATCATGGCGTGTCTCGATGAGGTGCAGATCAGTTTTCTAGAGCATAGAGATCATGTGGACCGGCGTTTTGATGCCCAGGGTGATGAGGAACAAAAAAGCATGAAGAGAATTCAATTTACTAAGTTAAATTAGGATGAGCTTTGTCTTATTTTAAGTTGGATTGTAATAATTTTTACTTATTTGTAATTTGTTTCCTAATTAAAGACTTAGTTAATTTAGGAAAATATGATGTAAGGCCATTATGGGCCCTCTTTATTTAGGCACCACTTTTGGCCCATTGGCTCATTAAGGTTAGGGGTTTTCCCTTAAATTGGGTTGGTGACTCATTTGGAGGCTAGTTTTGATTGTGAATGAAATATTCTCTTTGAGAATGAAGTGAGGTCTCTTCTCCTCTTAGTTCTTGGAGTAGAACTAGCTTAAATCTTATCAATGGATTCCATTTCATTGTGGTGATTCCTCATGGCATATCAATCACCTTGATTTTGGCGCCCTTTCTATCATCTTCTTCCTCAATCCATTTTCTTATTTTCTTTTATGTTTCCCACTTTTATTCCTCCATTTTTGGTGATTGAGCTTGTTGGATGATCCTAATCACAATGTGTTCAAATTGGAGCACATATGAGTGATGGTGAATCAAACCCACCTTCTTTTAGAACCGCTTCTCTTATGGTTCATTTTACAAAGATGTTGAATACTCAAATCAATACTTTGAAAGAGGAGTTTAGGATCCAAAGAAAGAGAAGGTCTCATCATGGTAGCTCTTCTCATGATAAGAATGGGAGATACTCTAAAGAAGAGGAGGGTGATCACGAAAACAAGGGAAGAAGGAGGCAAAGAGAGCATGTGCGAAACCATAGAGATCATTATGAAAGAAGGCATAAAGATTATCATCAGGGAAGACAAGAGATATATAAAGGAGGGTAGGAGGTTTGAAAAGAGAGATAGGAAAAGGAAAGAAAGCATAAGGAGTATGAACGAGAAAGAGAGTGTAGAGAATTTATGGAGGGTCCTGAGTATGAGAAGTATTTGATTAGAGAATTTTTGGAGGATCTAGAGTATGTTAAATATCATGAAGAAAGGAGGAAGAGAAAAGAGGAAAGAAAACAAAAGAAAGCATTGAGAGAAAAGGATAAAGCCTTGAGGAAAAATGTGAAATTGAAAGTAAAAAGTGAATGCAAGCTTGAGAGTGCATTTGAAAATGAATTAACGAGTGATGAAAAAGAAAAGAATGAAGGAAAAGTGTAACATCCCAATTTTTATAAAAATTATTTTATAGTTTTCGACTACTTGAAAATAAATCATGGAGATTGATCACCTCAATGGTTTGTTAAAAGTACGAAGAACAACAAAGATTTATTGTAAACAATTTACTGTTTTAGTAATTAATTCAAATTAAGAGACAGTCTAGACGTATACTGTTTTTAATATGAATTAATCTTGAAAAATATAAAAAATTATTGTTTGATTAAAGAAAATTATTTTATTGAATGAAAAATAATTTTAGGACTTAATAAACATTTTTAAGTCACATTTTGAATTTTCATTGTTTAGTTATTGTATTAATTGTCTGTTTTATGTCAAATTTAATATGATTATTATTTTAGAGATTTTGTCTTGATAATTTTATTGTTTGAATAATATCTAGATGATAAAAGAAATTGAAATTCTAATCCTCACTACCTTACAGTTTTTATTACGCTGCGAGAATTCTGTTGAATTCTGCCGTTAGAGGCTATTGGGTAATTTCTAACTGAAACATGCCCAAACGTGATCCAAATTTTATAAATTTTGAGATCTTAGCATTTTCCAATATTTAGAATTTATTGGAATTTTTCTAGAATTTTTGGGCATCAAAAAATATTTAGTGCATTATCTGTGCCCAAAAACTGCCTAATTGCAACGTTTCGGTTCGTATTTCGAAAAAACGAGATACGTGGGTGCTTTTCTCATGTCGTGAGGAACATTTTGGCTAAACAATAATTTTTGGGTGTGGACTTCTTTATCAAAATTATTTTTGAAATTTTTGGTATTAAAACCTAATATACACGTAACGCCGTGCACCCGATTGATCGATAACGCGTCGTAGCGAAACCCTTGCTTAGTGAGCAAGAATGGCGACCACACATGGACCAATACGAGCTGAACCATGTGGTTTATAAGGTTCTAAGACAAGTGTTAGCTTATGATTGGTTAGTTAGTAAATGGTAGGAAGTTAGTTTAGTTGGTCTGTAACTAGTTTTGTTAGTTTCCAACTAAATGAACAATTTTTGTTCCATTCTTGTCCCCAAATTTTCGTGGCTCTCTCCCTCATTAGACATCAGCCCATTCCATTTCTCCATTGTTGAAAGCTTGAGAAAAAAATTCCTTGAGAGAGAAAGTTGCTTTAGGTGAGGAACTTAGTGATTTTGCTTCCAATCTTCCTTCCTTTCTTCTTAACTCTTGATCTATCATCATCATCCTTGTGGGTAAGGTTCCTAATCCCTTTCTTCCTTCTCATGGCTTCCATGATTGTGTTCTTCATGGTTTTAGTGTTATTTTGCTTAGAATTTATTAAATCTTGATGTAATAGCTTGTATATTTCATAGATCCATCATTCTCCTCCTAGATTAAACTCGTTTGATGAATTTAAAATTTAAAATTTGTTGTTTTGGAGTTAGTTCTTTGGTGGGTTTTAAGTGGTATATTTGAAACTAGTCTTATATACATGTTTTACAAAGATTTGAGAAATGAATTTGTTTAGTTTTTGGGGCTGGCAACCGTGGCTCATGAGCAAGATTTAGGGGATGTTTTAATTTGTTTTTAAAGTGTTTATGAAGTTGGTGTTTGGTTAGGACTTTAAGTCTATAAAGATTTGTATGTTTGAAGCTTTGAAAATTTGTTTGAAACAAAATAAATTTGTGGCTGTTTTGGGGTTTCCAAAACAGTGGAATTGGATGCCCATTGTAGTGCTTAAACTTTGCGTTCCCTCCACGTTTTCAAAAGTGATCGTAGTTAAGGTTTGTCGATCCGCATTGATTGATTAAAACATTACTCAGGTGCTCCCTACGGTGAGCATGCCATATTGAAGAATTTGTTTGGATGCATACTAACCATTGAGCATCGACACTTGGTAGGGGAATTTGATTCAGACGTTGGGAAATAAAGTTCATCGTCACTGCTGACCTTGTTTACGGCTGCAGGTGTATACACAAACTTATTCATAATGCATTGGCATGCATGGCTAACCACATTTATGATATGTGATGATTTGTTTGATGAAATTGATATTGTGATGACTTGATCATTGATTTGTTGATAGAATTATTGTTCACACGCAATTGTTTGATATTGTGGTGACTTGATTGTTGATCTGTCGATAGAATTGTCTGCTCACATGCAATTGTTTGATATTGTTGTGCCTTGATTGTTGATAGGTTAGTTGATTTGTCTGTTCACATGCAAATGCTTGATATACCATGATGATGCATGCGGTCTATTAAGTATGTATATGTATATAAAAGCATGTCGTTGTATTATATATGTATATATTGTTTGCATGCAACATAGCCTATGATAAACTCGTGGACAAAGGATTTACCTTTGCACTATTGTTGGATTGGATATCCTTATGGATGTCACTTCCAGATGGAGCTCCATAGCTGCTGCTGTTCTATCTTCCCAGGAGCGTTGAAGATTGGGCCAATGGAAGAAGATTCCTCTGAGTGCTTCGTGTTTTGATCTTGTTGAACTGTTTCTCAGTAAGAGTTATAGTTGTTGGCCAGCTTAGCTTAGGGTTTTGTCGTTGTTATTTGCGTGATTACCCATTGTTTTGTAATTACTCTTTTCATAAAACATCGCCTTAGTGTGAAACGATTGTGTTATGTTTTATGTTATGTGAAGTATTATTTTGTGATGCGTTATACTCGGATATTTGTAAAAGTCTGAATTTGCATTATTTAGAAAATTGTAGTACTCTTTATGTCTCATTTTTGAAAAGGGTTTTCAAAAGCGAAGAAAAAGAAAATGAAAAAAAAAATTACTCCTATTTTCCATTGCGAAATACAGAAGAATACTTCTTAACTGTAAGCATACAAGCATAAAATGTTTTCAGCATTAGATTGGGTTGCACAGTAGCGCTACGGAAACGGGGCGTTACAATAGTGGTATCAGAGCAGTTTGGTTCTTACCGGACCGCTTTGGGTTAAGCTGGCCTAGATTGTTAGGAATTGTCGAGTATAAGTTTGTTATGCCTAGGTTATATGAATCTTGTTTGTGATTCTCTTTAATGTTTCGTAGTTGAAACATATGTGACATTGTGTGAAATTGTGTGCGATCATCTCAGATGATTGATTTTGTTATCGGCTTCTGGTTAGTTTACTTTGTAGAAACCCATTGCCTTTGAGACGAACGAGTCTTTCTACTAAAGCTAGTAACGTAGATGTGAATCACGTGATCCGAGTGATAGTCGGGATAGCAACTACTGTTACCCCACATATTGCCGTGGAGAATCAGCACGATTGACTAAGACAACAAGGGGAGAAGCGAGCTATTGGAGGGCCAGTAAAGCTAGATTATCAGAGCAAACGACAACAAAGAAGACAGCAACAAGGAGCACCTTATTTCTATCCTCAGGAAAATGACCGCAGTCAGGATCGTCTTGTGGTGCAGGCTATTGGGAATAGCCAGAAGGAGAAGTGGCATTGTTAACATTAAGGAAGCAAGGAACACTTGGCTGATAAATACTCATCAAATGACCGACTATGCTATAACTTCGAGAAGCCAGGACACTTTTCTAAGGACTGTAAGTTGCCAAAGGTGGATCAACTAGAAACCCTGCTGAGGATGCGCGCCCAGCAACTGGAGGATATGTCTACATGATTGGTAAAAGAGGGAATCACAAACATCGATAGCTGAAGACGCACTACTTCAACGATAAAGATGAAGAGCACAACGTTAACAGTAACCAACCAGGGAAAGGTTATGCTTTAACTGCAAGGAATCGGGATATCTATCCAGAGACTGCAAAGTACCACGAGCTGAGTCTTCTGTCAATAATGTTGGAGCTGCAAGATCAACCACTAAGGAACGTGTTTACACACTAAGCTGAGCGGAGAACTCATCATCTAAAGAATTTATTCCAGGAAACGCGACATAATGGAGTTGAGTGGGTAGAGTTTTACAAGGGAGATTATTCGTAGAAGACGCTATAATTATCGTATTATATGTATTATGATGGGCGTGGTTCTAAGTATAGACCACATAAGTGCTTTGACTTTGTGACGTATTTTACTATTGTATTAAATTCCAAAATCCAAATTTTCAATATACTTTTGGTATTATGATAGATGTTCTCCTGATTGTTGTATAATTACTTGTGATTTATGCTGTTGTTGATCTTATGGTTAATAAGTTTTAGAAATTTTCTTTCCTTTTGATGTCATAAAAACGTGGGTTTTTGAAGAACTTGTGAGTGAGTATTTCAACTTATTTAAGTTTTGATTTTATGTTGTTTCAGATGATTATTTTAATGGTTTCGGAAAACCTTTCCTTCCTTTTTATTTTGTTGAAACCGCGAGTTTTTTTGAGTAAGCGGAAAAGAGGATTTCATCATTTATCCAATTGATCTATTGTTGGTCTTTGTTGTAGTTGTGGTTTTGGAATTGTAGAGAAAAGTTTTGTGTTGATCTTTTATTAAAAAGCTTTTGGGTGTGAGTAGCATGATTTTGAAAAACGAATTTGAGTGTGTAGGTATGCAAGCTGTGAGGCTCTTTGAGAGAACTAAAATTATTCTGTGCTTTAATACTTGATTTTTAGTGATTTTGTTGTTGTTGGTGTTTGATGCAAGTTTTAGTTTTTGATTTAAATGTGTCTTGATGATTTTAAGACAATGACAAACCTAATCTCAAAAGAATCATAGTGTTCTTGAGAGGGTTGAGTTTCGAAGAGATCAAGTTTGTTTTATGAGAATCAATTCTTGCTTTATGTTATTTTTAGAACTTAGTAGTTTTAAAAACAAAAGAATTTTGGTTTTGGGTTTGTGATTAAAAACGTGGTTATGTAGGTATATTTATGTTAGTGCAGTTTTATTGTTATTAGCATGTAACCGTAACTTAGTAGTCGTCGTGACCGTGTTCGTGATCGTGATGGAGTAGAGATCGTAGTTTGGAATAAGGCATCATTCGCGAGGACTTTTTCAACATAGATACGTAGTATTGTGTTTTGTAGACGTTTAAGTTGAATATGTAGTGTTTTAACTTGTTATGATGTATGAATGGAATGTATGCTTTGATGCTGTCTGCTTGAATGTAGTAACTTTCATGTCGTATTAGTTTTCAAAGTTCAAAGTTTATGACATGCTTTTAGTGTTAAGTTATGATTTTTCAGATTTCTTGATTTTGTTTTCGTTTGTAAATGAATTTTTGGGGACGAAATTTTTTTAAGGAGGGTGATAATGTAACATCCAAATTTTTATAAATTTTTTTTTATAGTTACCGACTACTTGAAAATAAATGAGGGAGATTGATCACCTCAATGTTTTGTTAAAAGTGCGAAGAACTACAAAGATTTATTGTAAACAATTTACTGTTTTAGTAATTAATTCAGATTAAGAGACAGTGTAGACGTATACTGTTTTTAATATGAATTAATCTTGAAAAATGTGAAAAATTGTTGTTTGATTAAAGAAAAATATTTTATTGAATGAAAAATAATTTTAGGATTTAATAGACGTTTTTAAGTCACATTTTGAATTTTCATTGTTTAGTTATTGTATTATTTTACGTCATATTTAATCTTGCTTTTTGTTATTTTAGAGATTTTGTCTTGATAATTTTATTGTTTGAATAATATCTAGATGCTAAGAGAAATTGAAATTAGTGATCCTCACTACTTTACATTTTTTATTATGCTGCGAGAATTCTGTTGAATTCTGCCGTTAGGAGGCTATTGGGTGAGTTTCTAACTGAAACATGCCCAAACGTGATCCAAATTTTATAAAATTTGAGATTTTAGCATTTTCCAATATTTAGAATTTATTGGAATATTTCTGAAATTTTTGGGCATAAGATAATATTTAGTGCATTATCTGTGCCTAGAAACTGCCTAATTGCAATGTTTCGATTCGTATTTCTAGAAAACGAGATACGTGGGTGCTTTTCTCCTGTCGTGAGGAAAATTTTGACTAAACAATAATATTTGGGTGTGGAATTGTTTATCAAAATTATTTTTGAAACTTTTGGTATTAAAACCTAATATACGCGTAACATCATGCACCCGATTGATCGATAACGCGTCGTAGCGAAACCCTTGCTTAGTGAGCAAGAATGACGACCACACATGGACCAATAGGAGCTCAACCATGTGATTAGAAGGTTCTAAGACAAGTGTTAGCTTATGATTGGTTAGTTAGTAAATGGTAGGAAGTTAGTTTAGGTGGTCTGTAACTAGTTTTGTTAGTTTCCAACTAAATGAACAATTTTTGTTCCATTCTTGTCCCCAAATTTTTGTGACTCTCTCCCTCATTAGACATCAGCCCATTCCATTTCTCCATTGTTGAAAGCTTGAGAAAAAAATTGCTTGAGAGAGAAAGTTGTTTTATATGACAAACTTAGTGATTTTGCTTCCAATCTTCCTTCCTTTCTTTTTAATTCTTGATCTATCATCATCATCCTTGTGGGTAAGGATCCTTTCTTCCTTCTCATGGCTTCCATGATTGTCTTCTTCATGGTTTTAGTGTTATTTTGGTTAGAATTTGTTAAATCTTGATGTAATAGCTTGTATATTTCATAGATCCATCATTCTCCTCCTAGATTAAACTTGTTTGATGAATTTAAAATTTGAGAAACCCTAAGTTTTGGGGCTGGCCAAAATTAGGGTCTGTTTAAGGTTGTTTTGGCTTTGTTTTTTTGATTTGGAGTTAGTTCTTTGGTGGGTTTTAAGTGGTATATTTGAAACTAGTCTTATATACATGTTTTACAAAGATTCGAGAAATGAATTTGTTTAGTTTTTGGGGCTGGTAACCGTGGCTCATGAGCAAGATTTAGGGGATGTTTTAATTTATTTTTAAAGTGTTTAAAGTGTTTAAGAAGTTGGTTTTTGGTTAGGACTTTAAGTCTATAAAGATTTGTATGTTTGAAGCTTTGAAAATTTGTTTGAAAGAAAATAAATTTGTGGCTGTTTTGGGGTTTCCAAAACAGTGGAATTGGATGCCCATTGTAGTGCTTAAACTTTAAGTCCCCTCCACGTTTTCAAAAGTGATCGTAGTTAAGGTTTGTCGATTCGCATTGATTGATTAAAACATTACTCGGGTTGTAACGACCCGTTTCCGGACCGCTACCGAGCTCAATATACCGAGCTCGAGTTACCGAGCTCAACACACCAAGCTCAACATAAACCTATATGAAATGTGTTTTAAAAACAAAACTCTTGTGCCTTTTAAAAATACGATATATATATTTTTTTTTTAAAACCGACTCGTGCACATCAGAGTAATTACAGCTTTTCGAAACATGGTGCAACTAAGACACAAGACTTAAATTCTAATAAAACATACATGCATAACATACACATGAACAAAAACGTCATACGACTCACCTAGCTCGCTAGTCAATCTCCCGTAAACAAAAAGGGGACCTAGCACCCTCAGTTATCCGGGTCACGGCTCAAAAACGTCATACGACTCACCTAGCTCGCTCACTCGATGAACAATTCGCCGCATACGATATTCAAAGAGTTAAACACAAGATATTCAACCGCATGTCAAATAAAAGAGCAAGCTCGACATGAAGAAACGCAATTCAACATGCAATACACAATTCACGACATATATTCAATCACATATTAAATACATGCAAAAACTCAATCATATCTCAACATTTCAGCTCGACACAAATCAGGAAATCCATACACAATAACATAACCACGTAGAATATGAAATGCCCTTATGCTAGCATACTACGAAAGTATTAATGTGAAGCGCCCTTACTTAAGGACTTATAAAATAAAGCCTTAGAGATATCTAGGAGTTGCCCTTACCGAACTCCAAGTTAATGCTGCTCGACAACGACCTCGACACAGCTGTCTTCAAAGAGCTCGACAACGACTTCTCTTACTCGATCTCGACACGGCTGTCTTCAACGAGCTCGACAACGACTTCGACACGTACGCTTCGATCGACCTCGACACGCGTCTGATCCTCGATCTGGATTCTGCTGCTTCCACGTCCTTGGATTCGCTTTCCCGTACACCTCGATTCGGAAATCACTCGATCTCGGGAATCAGACTTCCTAAAACAAACACAATTTAGATCGATCTATGGTTTCCAATACATCTAGCTCTCTCTTCCCCAAACTCAACCACAACCCAGAAAATATAAAACTCAAGAACTGAAATATATTTTTCCTCTAACACAAAGTTAGGGATTTCGATCAAAATTTCATGAAAAAGTTATCTGATGCTTCAACAGATAGATCGACAACAACAATAACCAGAAGCAACGAATGAGAAACAAAAAAATCGAAACGAACCAAAAATGGAGGTTTCTGGGCACTGCCGATTGCAGAAAAACAGAGGAAGAAATTTGTTTTACAAGCCCAATTAATCGGTTAGAAAGATAGGTAATATTGTGAAGAAGAAAACCCATCAATCTGACATGATTTGGAAGCATAAAACTGGCTAAAAATGGAAGAAGAATTAGCGCTAAACAGTAGCACGAAGAAGATAAAAATCTGTTCTTCATACCTCAATGGTGATGGTCGATCGGACGAGATATGGGTCGAGAAGATGATGATGAACAAAATTGATGAAGAAAGCTTGTGCAGAATCTCGATGGAACTCACGGTTTCGTCGATGGAGATTTTTTTGAAGAAAACAACGAAACACAGAGCAGAAGGAAGGAAGAAGAAAGAAGAAAAGAGAAAGAATGAGTGTGAGGGAATCGGTCGTGGTATACAGCTGGCGAGAAAGGGGTATAAACGTAACTCCAGCTATAAGATGCCAATCCCATCAATCATCTACCCGTTTAATCGTTCCTCTCATAATTACCCTCTACTGCCGGTCAGCGGCAAGTCGACAATGTAATAATTACAAACAATATAATAATAACGCTGAATAACGTTCGAAAGAATACGAGGTATCATCTCGACACGATGTCGACAAGAGTGCTCGTGCAAGCGCATAAGGTTCTAACACGAGTTCGTGAACGCGGTCTCCTCGGCTTCGACTTGCGCCCTCATCATTTCGATGCGCGACTTCATCAACTCGACACGCGACCTCCTCATTTCGGCTGACTAGTGCGTGGTCTCATCACCGACAAATGATCTCGACAAACGATCTAGTCACGGGATCTCGACACAAGGTCTTGGTCGAGGTCTCGATACGTCGTCCTAATACGATGTCGATCTCGTCCTCGGGTGTTACAATCTCTCCTCTAAAAAATTTAGTCCTCGAAATTGCAAATAAGGTTCTTACCTCGGAAAAGTTCGAGTCTTGAGTCTTCATCTTCTCCTCCAGCTCCCAAGTCGCATCTCCCGTCCTCTGATCCCACACAACTTTGACAAGTTGGATCTCTTTGTTCCGCAACTGTTTGGCTTTCCGATCAACGATCCTTGCTGGTGACGCTCCAAAAGATAGGTCGTCCTTCAGTTGAATCACATCCGGTTCGATGACATGAGAAGGGTCGGAAACATACTTCCGTAATTGTGAGACGTGAAAGACGTCGTGGATGTTCGACAAGAATGGGGGTAAGGCAATCTGATATGCCACTGGACCAATACGACGAAGAATCTGGTAAGGTCCAATGAATTTAGGGGAAGTTTCTTGGATTTGATCGCTCGACCAACTCCAGTAGTGGGGGTGACTCTAAGAAATACATGTTCTCCTTCCTCGAACTCGAGTGGTCGACGTCGTTGGTCTGCATAACTCTTACATCGACTTTGAGATGTTCGCATCCGATCTCGATCAAGCGGATCTTCTCGGTAGTCTGTTTGGATCAAATGCTGGTCTCTGACGGTTCGCTCGCCGTCCTGGTACCAACAAAGAGGCGTCGACATTTCCATCCATACTGGCTTCAAAAGGTGCCATCCCAATACTCGCATGGAAGCTGTTATTGTAGGTGAATTCCACCAATGGTAAGACGTCGTCCCAACTTCCTCGGTGATCTAACGTACAAGCTCGCAATAAATCTTCAAGCGATTGGATCGTTCTCTCAGTCTGACCGTCAGTCTGTGGATGATATGCCGAGCTAAGCCTGAGCTCGGTTCCCATCGCTCCTTGCAATTCCCTCCAAAAATGAGACGTGAACTTCGGATCTCGGTCCGACACGATCGAAGAGGGTATTCCATGAAGTCGTACTATCTCCGCGATGTAGATCTCGGTCAGCTTTTCCACGTTGTATGTCGACCTCACTGGCAAGAAATGAGCAGATTTGGTCAATCGGTCGATGATTACCCAAATCGAATCATTCTTCTTCTGCGTCTTCGGCAAACCTACAACGAAATCCATGGAAATACTGTCCCATTTCCATACTGGTACGTCAAGCGATTGTAGCATTCCTGCAGGTCGTTGGTGCTCCACCTTCGCTTTCTGACACGTTAAACATGAAGCTACGTACTCGGCCACTTGCTTCTTCATTCCGGACCACCAAAAATGCTTCTTCAAGTCTTGATACATCTTCGTAACTCCGGGATGAATACTAAAGTTGCTCTTATGCGCTTCGTCGAGAATCAACTTCCTCAGCTCGGATACGTTAGGTACGCACACTCGGCCATTGCACCTCAAGATGTCGTCCGCTCAGGGCACGAAGTGCATGCGCCTTCCCTTGCGCTTATCAATCGAATCTTCTCTTGCGAAGCTCGTCATGAACTTGCTGGTCTCGGATCTCGCCCAACAATCTGTTAGAAATGGTAAGCATACCAAATCTCGGCTTCTGGTGAAACTTCGACACTCAACTTCAAGTCTCGGAACTTCTCGAGCATCTCCAACTCCTTGATCATCATTACCGAGGTTAAAGCGCTCTTCTGCTCAACGCATACGCTACTACGTTAGCCTTACCGGGATGGTATTCCAACGTAAAGTCGTAGTCCTGAGAAATTACGTCCATCTACGCCGACGCATGTTGAGTTCCTACGGTCGAACAGTACTTCAAGCTCTTGTGATCGCTGAAAGCGAAGAGTGCTCCCGTAAAGGTAGTGCCTCCATATCTTCAGCGCAAAAACTACTGCTGCTAGCTCCAAGTCGTGAGTAGGGTAGTTCCTCTCGTGAATCTTAAGCTGTCTTGAAGCATATGCGACCACCTTCCGATGTTGCATTAGCACGCATCCCAATCCCTGGTGTGACGCATCACAATACACCTCGAAAGGCTCTTCTGGTTGAGGCAAAATCAAGACAGCGCTGTCGTCAAAAGCTCCTTGATCGTTGAATCGGCTTCACACTCCTCGGTCCAAGCAAAGGTTGATCCTTCCTCGTCGATCGTAAGAGGCGCGACAATCTTCGAGAAACCTTCAATGAATCTTGATAATAGCACGCTAAGCCGACAAAACTCTGATCTCAGAACCGTCTTAGGCTGTTCCCATGCTATCACCGCCAATCTTAGTTGGATCCATGACTATCCCTTCTTTGGAAATCACGTGACCAAGAAAATTCACCTCTTCAAGCCAAAATTCACACTTGACAGGTTGGCATAGAGTTGCTTATCTCGTAATATCCGTAGTACTCGACATAGGTGTTCTGCGTGCTCTTCTCGGTTCCTCGAGTAAATCAATATGTCGTCGATGAACACTACAACGAACTGATCCAAAAACGAATGGAAAATCCTGTTCATGTAGTCCATAAACACACCGTGGCGATTCGTCACTCCAAGCGGCATCACCAAGTACTCGTAGTGACCGTATCTAGTCCTGAAAATTTGTTTTGGCGACATCTTCCTCCTTCACGCGAATCGATGGTAGCCCGACTTCAAGTCTATCTTGGAAAAGATCGCCGCTCCACGAAGTTGGTCCATCAAGTCGTCAATACGTGGTAACGGATAGCGGTTCTTCACGGTAACCTTGTTGAGCTCGCGATAGTCCACGCGACCTTGATCGTCCATCCTTCTTCTTAACCAACAACACCGGAGCTCCCCACGGTGACACGCTCGGTCGTATGAATTGCTTCGACTCCAAGTGTTCGATCCGGGACTTGACTCTTTCATCTCGGCAGAGACATCCTGTATGGCGCTTTGGAAATCGGTCTGTTCCTGGAATCGGTCGATGGAGAACTTCGACCTAAATCTTGGTGGTAATCCCGCACGTCTTGAAAACGCCCTCAAAGTCACACACCACCGGGTACATTCTTCACGTCGATCTGTGGAAAACTTAGAACTAGCTAGATACATGTATTCCCTAGTTCCTTCTTTCAAAGAAACTCCAATACGTTCGCGGAAAGATAATTGGAGACTCCAAGGTCTGGAAAAATTACGATTTACGGGCACACCAAAAGGACATGGTGGTGTGACAACCAATCCATCCCGAGGATAACATCTAAGCCCTTAAGAGGCAAACAAACCAAATTGACCACAAACTTTCTACTCTGAATAATCACTACACAATTAAAACATGCAATGTTTGTGAGTAAGGTTTTAGCATTTGGGGTTGTAACTACTAATTTAAGCGGTGCGATCACGATCAAGTTCAAATGGTTCACACAATCGGAAGAAATAAAGGAATGGGTTGCACGAATCAAAAAGAATGGATAAGGATTTACCCTCGATCTCACATTCACCTTGGATAAGATCATCGGCTCGTTGACTTCCTCGCCACTCATGCACAAAACTTTGCCTTTAGCCACTTGACGCTTCCCTTTGGCTCTTGCCGCAAGCATAGTCGGTTCAGCTTTAGGTGTAGGACAATCCTTAGCAAAATGCCCTGGCTTCTTGCAGTTGAAACACACCTCCTCCTTCTGAGTACAGTTACTCGCGTAATGTCCCGGCTTTCCACATCGGTAGCAAATCACCTCGACACTGGTCTGACCTCCACTCCTCGGTACTTGGGTCATCGGACGATACTGTCCCCTGTTGTTGTTCCCCTGAGATCGGTCGTAAGGCCTCTTCTGCGGTGGTTTCCCTTTCTGTGCGAATCTCTGCCCCGCACTCTGGGGTCTCACTGGTCCGCCCACAATACTCTTCTTCTTGTGGCTCCTCACTCCTTCTACCTCGACACATCGATCAATCAGCTCTTGGAGATTTCGGATCCTCAACGACACCACTGACTTCTGAATGTCGAATCTTAATCCCCGTTGGAATCTCTCACTCAACCATCTCTGGTCAACTCGGTCACGAAATGGACTGAAATACCTCGCCAACGATTCGAACTTGGCCGCATACTCGGACACCGTCGAGTTGCCTTGCTGCAGTTGAAGAAATTCCTGCTCCTTCTCGCTGCGTCAAGATCCTGGGAAGTACTTGTCCAAGAACCTTTCACGAAAAAGCTCCCAGGTCATCTCGCGATGTTACGCTATAAGCGTTGCTTTACTCCTCTCCACCAATACTCTGCGTCTCCTAGCGGTAAGTAGGTGGCATAGTCGACCTTCACGTTGTCCCGCAATGAAGTGCCTCAAAGATCTTCTCGATCTCTTGCATCCAAAGATCGGCTTTATCCGGATTTGGCTCACCGTAGAACCGGTGGATCATGCTTCTGAAGTCGGCCAATCCTCTCGCTTGACATTTAGATTACGCTCGTTCTTTGTTGCTGCAAGTTCTCTTGAGTTAACGCCGCCGTCTGTTGAGCCATCGCGTTAACTGTTGAGTTGCGATGGCGATTGTTGAGCCATGGCCGCCGCCATCTCGGTCATAGCTTGAATAGCTCGTTCCATGTCGGCGTTCTCGGTTGCGGATGTCGTATTCCTACGAGGTGGCATTAGATTCCACAAAGTTCAAAACCCCGAATCTCACAACAAGGAGGTGTTAAAACACCTTTGCTTCAATCAAGAAACAGTTCAAACAATTTCTCAAGCAATAAGTGCTTCACTTAATCAAACAGCAATCAACATAATACAACTAGGTACCCAACACACATAACCCGACATAGTGACCAGTCCAAATTCCTATGCACAGCTCGGTCAGAACCGAACTGCTCTGATACCAACAATGTAACGACCCGTTTCCGGACCGCTACCGAGCTCAATATACCGAGCTCGAGTTACCGAGCTCAACACACCAAGCTCAACATAAACCTATATGAGATGTGTTTTAAAAACAAAACTCTTGTGCCTTTTAAAAATACGATATATATATTTTTTTTTAAAACCGACTCGTGCACATCAGAGTAATTACAGCTTTTCGAAACATGGTGCAACTAAGACACAAGACTTAAATTCTAATAAAACATACATGCATAACATACACATATATATATATATATCACTCGAAATAATAATGTATACAAAATACAGAGTATCAAATGTGCAAAGAAAATACACCTAAGGTACAACGACTTCAAAAGAGCAATCATACCCTGGGGGTACTTCCGGCAGACTCCCACGCAGGGGGCTGCTCCAAAAGTAAGACCACGGTCTACCCTCAGAGCAACAAAACAACATCGCCCAAACTGGTCACGACCTCGAACACAAAAGAAAAAGCGAAATGCGGTCCTCGGAAAAACAAACATCCAACAAACAAACAATCACGACAGATAGAGGTCGTCACTCGGTCCTCGTCGAGCTCCTCCTCGGCATCGCTTCATCGCCGAGTTCCTGCGCCCGACATCGCCTGGGTAACCGTCATGGATTGAAGGCACCACGGAAAGGGTCAACTTCTCAACAATTCAAGATAAGCTCGACATAAAAATATAAGCAAACAAAGAAAGTATAACATTCACCGACGTGACTCGACCATCTCACTCTAAACTCGACACAACTCGCAAATCCATTTTCTCTCGACTCAATAATTTTCCGAATGCACACGCTGCATCAGGTATGTCGGAAAGTCCAGCCGAAGCCTTGGGATCCTCGCTCTCCCTAGGACAGTCAACTCAGGTCCCATAGCGTGGCGACGTCTAGTCAATCTCCCATAAACAAAAAGGGGACCTAGCACCCTCAGTTATCCGGTCACGGCTCAAAAACGTCATACGACTCACCTAGCTCGCTCACTCGATGAACAATTCGCCGCATACGATATTCAAAGAGTTAAACACAAGATATTCAACCGCATGTCAAATAAAAGAGCAAGCTCGACATGAAGAAACGCAATTCAACATGCAATACACAATTCACGACATATATTCAATCACATATTAAATACATGCAAAAACTCAATCATATCTCAACATTTCAGCTCGACACAAATCAGGAAATCCATACACAATAACATAACCACGTAGAATATGAAATGCCCTTATGCTAGCATACTACGAAAGTATTAATGTGAAGCGCCCTTACTTAAGGACTTATAAAATAAAGCCTTAGAGATATCTAGGAGTTGCCCTTACCGAACTCCAAGTTAATGCTGCTCGACAACGACCTCGACACAGCTGTCTTCAAAGAGCTCGACAACGACTTCTCTTACTCGATCTCGACACGGCTGTCTTCAACGAGCTCGACAACGACTTCGACACGTACGCTTCTCAGTCGACCTCGACACGTACAGTCCTCGATCTGGATTCCGCTGCTTCCACGTCCTTGGATTCGCTTTCCCGTACACCTCGATTCGGAAATCACTCGATCTCGGGAATCAGACTTCCTAAAACAAACACAATTTAGATCGATCTATGGTTTCCAATACATCTAGCTCTCTCATCCCCAAACTCAACCACAACCCAGAAAAATATAAAACTCAAGAACTGAAATATATTTTTCCTCTAACACAAAGTTAGGGATTTCGATCAAAATTTCATGAAAAAGTTATCTGATGCTTCAACAGATAGATCGACAACAACAATAACCAGAAGCAACGAATGAGAAACAAAAAAATCGAAACGAACCAAAAATGGAGGTTTCTGGGCACTGGGTGCAGAAAAAGCAGAGGAAGAAATTTGTTTTACAAGCCCAATTAATCGGTTAGAAAGATAGGTAATATTGTGAAGAAGAAAACCCATCAATCGACATGATTTGGAAGCATAAAGCGGCTAAAAATGGAAGAAGAATTAGCGCTAAGCGATAGCACGAAGAAGATAAAAATACATTCTTCATACCTCAATGGTGATGGTCGATCGGACGAGATATGGGTCGAGAAGATGATGATGAACAAAATTGATGAAGAAAGCATGGCAGAATCTCGATGGAACTCACGGTTTAGTCGATGAAGATTTTGAAGAAAACAACGAAACACAGACCAGAAGGAAGGAAGAAGAAAGAAGAAAAGAGAAAGAATGAGTGTGAGGGAATCGGTCGTGGTATACAGCTGGCGAGAAAGGGGTATAAACGTAACTCCAGCTATAAGATGCCAATCCCATCAATCATCTACCCGTTTAATCGTTCCTCTCATAATTACCCTCTACTGCTTGGTCAACGGCAAGCCGACAATGTAATAATTACAAACAATATAATAATAACGCTGAATAACGTTCGAAAGAATACGAGGTATCATCTCGACACGATGTCGACAAGAGTGCTCGTGCAAGCGTACAAGGTTCTAACACGAGTTCGTGAACGCGGTCTCCTCAGCTCGACTTGCGTCCTCATCAGCTCGGTACGCGACTTCATCAACTCGACACACGCGACCTCCTCATTTCGGCTGACTAGTGCACGTGGTCTCATCAGCTCGACAAATGATCTCGACAAACGATCTAGTCACGGGATCTCGACACAAGGTCTTGGTCGAGGTCTCGATACGTCGTCCTAATACGATGTCGATCTCGTCCTCAGGTGTTACATGTTACAATAGTGGTATCAGAGCAGTTTGGTTCTTACCGGACCGCTTTGGTGTCAGTTGCCAAAGGTGGATCAACTGGAAACGCTGCAGAGGATGCGTGCCCAGCTACTGGGGGATATGTCTACATGATGGGTAGAAGAGGGAATCACAAGCATCGATAGCCGAAGACGCACTACTTCAACGATAAAGATGAAGAGCACAACGTTAACAGTAACCAACCAAGGAAAGGTTATGCTTTAACTGCAAGGAATCGGGATATCTATCCAGAGACTGCAAAGTACCACGAGCTGAGTCTGCTGTCAATAATGTTGGAGCTGCAAGATCAACCACTAAGGAACGTGTTTACACACTAAGCAGAGCGGAGAACTCATCATCTGAAGAATTTATTCCAGGAAACACGACACAATGGAGTTGAGTGGGTAGAGTTTTACGAGGGAGATTATTCGTAGAAGACGCTATAATTATCTTATTATATGTATTATGATGTGCATGGTTCTAAGTATAGACGACATAAATGCTTTGACTTTGTGACGTATTTTACTATTGTATTAAATTCCAAAATCCAAATTTTCAATATACTTTTGGTATTATGATAGATGTTCTCCTGATTGTTGTATAATTACTTGTGATTTATGCTGTTGTTGATCTTATGGTTAATAAGTTTTAGAAATTTTCTTTCCTTTTGATGTCATAAAAACGTGGGTTTTTGAAGAACTTGTGAGTGAGTATTTCAACTTATTTAAGTTTTGATTTTATGTTGTTTCAGATGATTATTTTAATGGTTTCGGAAAACCTTTCCTTCCTTTTTATTTTATTGAAACCGCGAGTTTTTTTGAGTAAGAGGAAAAGAGGATTTCATCATTTATCCAATTGATCTATTGTTGGTCTTTGTTGTAGTTGTGGTTTTGGAATTGTAGAGAAAAGTTTTGTGTTGATCTTTTATTAAAAAGCTTTTGGGTGTGAGTAGCATGATTTTGAAAAACGGATTTGAGTGTGTAGGTGTGCAAGCCGTGAGGCTCTTTGAGAGAACTAAAATTATTCTGTGCTTTAATACTTGATTTTTAGTGATTTTGTTGTTGTTGGTGTTTGATGCAAGTTTTAGTTTTTGATTTAAATGTGTCTTGATGATTTTAAGACAATGACAAACCTAATCTCAAAAGAATCATAGTGTTCTTGAGAGGGTTGAGTTTCGAAGAGATCAAGTTTGTTTTATGAGAATCAATTCTTGCTTTGTGTTATTTTTAGAACTTAGTAGTTTTAAAAACAAAAGAATTTTGGTTTTGGGTATGTGATTAAAAACGTGGTTATGTTGGTATATTTATGTTAGTGCAGTTTTATTGTTATTAGCATGTAACCGTAACTTAGTAGTCGTCGTGACCGTGTTCGTGATCGTGATGGAGTAGAGATCGTAGCTTGGAATAAGGCATCATTCGCGAGGACTTTTTCAATATAGATACGTAGTATTGTGTTTTGTAGACGTTTAAGTTGAATATGTAGTGTTTTAACTTGTTATGATGTATGAATGGAATGTATGCTTTGATGCTGTCTGCTTGAATGTAGTAACTTTCATGTCGTATTAGTTTTCAAAGTCCAAAGTTTATGACATGCTTTTAGTGTTAAGTTATGATTTTTCAGATTTCCTGATTTTGTTTTGGTTTGTAAATGAATTTTTGGGGACGAAATTTTTTTAAGGAGGGTGATAATGTAACATCCAAATTTTTATAATTTTTTTTTTATAGTTTTCGACTACTTGAAAATAAATCATGGAGATTGATCACCTCAATGTTTTGTTAAAAGTACGAAGAACTACAAAGATTTATTGTAAACAATTTACTGTTTTAGTAATTAATTCAGATTAAGAGACAGTGTAGACGTATACTGTTTTTAATATGAATTAATCTTGAAAAATGTGAAAAATTGTTGTTTGATTAAAGAAAATTATTTTATTGAATGAAAAATAATTTTAGGACTTAGTAGACGTTTTTAAGTCACATTTTGAATTTTCATTGTTTAGTTATTGTATTAATTGTCTGTTTTACGTCATATTTAATCTTGCTTTGTGTTATTTTAGAGATTTTGTCTTGATAATTTTATTGTTTGAATAATATCTAGATGATAAGAGAAATTGAAATTAGTGATCCTCACTACTTTACATTTTTTATTATGCTGCGGGAATTCTGTTGAATTCTGCCGTTAGGAGGCTATTGGGTGAGTTTCAAACTGAAACATGCCCAAACGTGATCCAAATTTTATACAATTTGAGATCTTAGCATTTTCCAATATTTAGAATTTATTGAAATTTTTCTGGAACTTTTGGGCATAAGAAAATATTTAGTGCATTATCTGTGCCCAGAAACTGCCTAATTGCAACGTTTCGATTCGCATTTCTAGAAAATGAGATACGTGGGTGCTTTTCTCATGTCGTGAGGAACATTTTGGCTAAACAATAATATTTGGGTGTGGACTTGTTTATCAAAATTATTTTTGAAACTTTTGGTATTAAAACCTAATATACGCGTAACATCGTGCACCCGATTGATCGATAACGCGTTGTAGCGAAACCCTTGCTTAGTGAGCAAGAATGACGACCACACATGGATCAATAGGAGCTGAACCATGTGATTTAGAAGGTTCTAAGACAAGTGTTAGCTTATGATTGGTTAGTTAGTAAATGGTAGGAAGTTAGTTTAGTTGGTCTGTAACTAGTTTTGTTAGTTTCCAACTAAATGAACAATTTTTTTTCCATTCATGTCCCCAAATTTTTGTGACTCTCTCCCTCATTAGACATCAACCCATTCCATTTCTCCATTGCTGAAAGCTTGAGAAAAAAATTCCTTGAGAGAGAAAGTTGTTTTATATGAGAAACTTAGTGATTTTGCTTCCAATCTTCCTTCCTTTCTTTTTAATTCTTGATCTATCATCATCATCCTTGTGGGTAAGGATCCTAATCCCTTTCTTCCTTCTCATGGCTTCCATGATTGTGTTCTTCATGGTTTTAGTGTTATTTTGCTTAGAATTTGTTAAATCTTGATGTAATAGCTTGTATATTTCATAGATCCATCATTCTCCTCCTAGATTAAACTTGTTTGATGAATTTAAAATTTGAGAAACCCTAAGTTTTGGGGCTGGCCAAAATAAGGGTCTGTTTAAGGTTGTTTTGGCTTTGTTTTGTTGATTTGGAGTTAGTTCTTTGGTGGGTTTTAAGTGGTATATTTGAAACTAGTCTTATATACATGTTTTACAAAGATTTGAGAAATGAATTTGTTTAGTTTTTGGGGCTGGTAACCGTGGCTCATGAGGAAGATCTAGGGGATATTTTAATTTGTTTTTAAAGTGTTTAAGAAGTTGGTTTTTGGTTAGGACTTTAAGTCTATAAAGATTTGTATGTTTGAAGCTTTGAAAAATTGTTTGAAACAAAATAAATTTGGGGCTGTTTTGGGGTTTCCAAAATAGTGGCTTATTGTTGTGTGAAATATGGTAGTTTTGCAAGTATACACAATCGCAACAAGTAGTGATGAGTAAATCAAGATCATTCTCACGAGGATTGATTAATTGCTTTCACAAGTTTTTGAAATAGCAAGTGAGTTAGTGAGTAAATAATAAAAACAGAAAATAAACATCAAGTTTTTGTGATTTTAATAACTGAACAAAACAGAATTATGTAAGTGATTTCACTAAAATTTGGATAAACACAGCTAGGAATCAGTTCATTCATATTTCCACTAAGTTGGTTTCAGTGCCAAAGTCAGTGCCATTTGGCACCTAGGCGCATGGCACTAATGTGTGTGCCTTTCAGCACTTTCACCAGGGTTAAGTAAAGGGTACCTTATGTCTAAGCCCCCATTATGTTCCCCCTTGTCTAGTTAATGTGGCCAAGAACACCCTACAAGACAGATTTCCTATGTCTAGTTTAATCAAAATCAATTAAAATGTCCTTTAAATTGATACCCCTTATATTGCCTCATGAAATCGGCATGCTATCACCTTTCAGCATCTAACATACAAGTGCCTAACTAAAGTTGATCAGGCTCAAGTTAAATATGTAAGCAATAAAATCGCATGAGACAAAGGTACAAAGGCAAAGACAAATAGACATTCACCAACCAGGTTTCAATATAAAATCACTTCATCCTAGCTTAGGAAAGTTAGCTCATAATGAGCCTAAAATTAAAACAACTGAAACTGGTGCCAAAAACAGAATCCATGGCACTAAAGTAAGAGTTCAGAAACTATTACAGATATGGAATAAAACAGTAAACAGAATTTCTCCCAGCTTTGTGAGCTCGAGAACCACTCCTTAAACAGCAATGTCTTGCTGAATCTGCTTCACTCTTTACTGAACAAGTCCCTTCTCTCCATGGCAAAGCTAAGAGCTTGAGTTAATGGTGTTTGAAAAGGAGGGAGACAGAATGCGACTGCTTCTCTCAAATGGGACAAGTGCTGCCCCAACAGAATGTATCAGAACCAGCCTGCTCAGCTTGATTAGGTCATTGTCCTTATATAACCTCTCCTTAAATGGGCTAGCCAATGCTGATCCCAAGAAAGATGTTGTCTTTTGGCCCATAAATAAAGGCTTTTGTCCTTTAGCTAGCTAAGAGAAAATGCTTTGCAGAGGGGACCACCAAGTGCACACTGCAGTCTTTAAAATAAAGGATAAAGTCCTTTCCTTCAGCTTAAATCACTGGGACACGCTGCTACATTAAGGCCAAGACTGCTAACATTAGGACCCGGTGCCATGGCATCAAATTTGGCACTGAACAATTCTTCAATAAAATCCTGCACACTAGCAAAACACATTAAAATGCTCATAAAAGCACCAAAGTGCCTTAAACAACACCAAGCAAGGGAAATCACATTATTTACACTATTCTAATAATTAAAGGCCCTAAATTACTCTTGAACTCACTTGATTCATAGTTAATAAAGCATAAATAACTCTTATTTCTAAGAGTTATCACACCCCCCAAACTTGAACCATTGCTTGTCCTCAAGTAATGACACTGAAACAAAAACAGAAAACAGAAAATTGCAAGAATTGCAGCAGCACTAAACATGTGAGTTTAAATAGCAAAATTTTATTTTTGGGTGGTCTTCACATGGCTTTACTTTCAGACTAACACTTTGTCAAGCAATCCCTTTGTAATTTGCACCTCCTATTCAAACAAAAGCAAATAGGCTTACATGATGGATACTAGGGGTGGAATACAAACAACATATACAAACATAACTTGAATGTTCAAGGCTCAATGCACACTTATTCAATTTTAACTACTTTTTGCCTTTTACTAGAATTTACCTCCTTGCCTTTTGACGTGAATAACAACAATTGTAATGAAGTTACCCGGTTACTCACCAAAGAGGCTCATTCCATTTTTATTTTTTATATATATATATTTATATTTTTGGCTTTTTCTATTTGCTAGTGTGTGTGCATTAGCCTATTCTTTGGATATTTACAATGAACTTACCCCCAAACTTATCTAATTGCCTATCTCTCCTTATTGGTCAAATTTGGCAACAAGGTTCAGTTCACAAAAGGGGTTCAACTTCAACTAGTTAACAAGCTACCTAGTCTTTTCTCTTAAGCTAAGGGTTTTGTGTCAAAGGTCAATGTTCCTATCAATTTGCAATCAGCACAAAGTTCCAACACAATCAAGCACAATTTCCTCATTAAGCTCAGCCCATGTGTCAACCAAATTTTTTTTTAACAGCAAAATAGGACAGCACTGCTACAACAACAACAGCACTAAACCTAAACTGTCCCTACCCCCAACACAAAACCTTGCAGTGTCCCTACTGCAAAAATTCAATGCTAGATGAAGGGTTCACACAAAACAGCAAATTAAGCAACTTAAAACAACTAAAAACAGCAAACAGCAACAACATACTACATATTTACTACAAAAAAAAAAAGAAAAATATTAGGTTTTAGAAATCCCTGCTTGGAGCCTTGAGCTCCTTCTCTTTGGTGTTCGCAACAAGCTAGCAATGGACTCATCCTCCTCATCACCAATGATGGTGATCACAACCTCTTCAGCAGCTCTCTTTTTTCCTCTTTTCTTACTCCCTTCAACAGGGGAGTCCTTCTTCTTTGGGGTATCAGTAGGGGGAGGTGGTGGCTCTAATCATCTTGACATCGATTGCGGTTGGCCTTTGCCTGATGGTGAAGCTTCCTTTTGGGTGGCTTTTTAACTGGCAATTTGGCTCTTAAAGTGGGTGACCACACTGGTGCAGCAGACACAGTCTTCATCGGGCTGCCAGTTGCAGCCTCTGCTTTTTTTTCTTTCTGTGGTGCCAAGCTTGCACGGCCCATGGCAGCCCGCTGCGGCATCCAACAACTGCAAAGATCCTCTTACATGCGTGGGGTAGTGGCTGGTGTTCCTTCCTGTGTATCAAAGAACTCATCCGCACTCCCAGTATCAACACTCTCACCATCTTCTTCAACCCCCTTTTCTTTTTCCTGAGGAACTTCTTCAACTACCACAGGCTCCTTCCCATTTTTAGAACCCTTCTTCTTTTTCTGTTTCATTTCATTGGAGGCAGGCTCAGTATGTTCGTCTTCAGCATCCTCCTGATCTCCTAAAATCCATTCAGGGAACTCAAGAGGTGCATTCCCCACTTTCTTGGGGAAATTAAAGTTGAAGATTCTCTTTTGCCACATGTATTGCTCCTGAGCAAACCTCCAATATGCTTGCTGTTTCTTCAACAATTGGCTCACAACTTCAGCAAGTTTCTCACTGCCTTCTTCATTGTGGTGAGCAAAAACAGCAGGACTGGGGGCACCAGTTGTTGCATCCCAGGGTTTTGGAACAGGCCATGTGACATCACTATCAAAAATAGGCACTCCTTCATGCTTACATAGGGCAGTAATCAAACAAGGGAAGAAAAGACTACCCCTAGTCCTCTTAGCACAAACAACAATTTCCCTATGAATTAACCTACCCACATCAGCCTGTTTCCCTTCCAAAATGTGATGCAGCAGCACAATCCTTTCCTTATCTATGGTTTAATTGTGTGTGGTAGGAAGTAGGCTAGTAACCATAAAATTGTACCATGTTTTAGCTATAGGGATTAGGGTGTTTCTCTTAATCCGGTAGTCATCCTCATGTCTCATTTCCCACTTGGTGCCTTCAATTGTCAGTTGATGCATTATCTCGGTTATCTGCTTATCCTTCATGGCCTTCATTCTCTTTTCAAAGGCATCTCCTTTCTCCGACAGGGAGAAATATTCATTGATTTCTTCTAGAGAAAAAGGGACAATGAATCCTCTTATGTTGGAGTAGTTGATCTCAGGTTGACCTTCTTCCTGAGGGAGAATTCCAGCATAAAACTCCCTCATAATGGCCGTTACAGGGCTCTTAGGGTGCGAGCAAAAATATTCCCATTTGTATTGTTCAATCAGCAGCATGATTTCAGGGGAAGCCTTTTGCAAATCGAAGCCTCTCTAAGGGTGTAGAGGTCTCTTCTCCATGCATTCTTTGTATCTCTTCTTCGTCTCCTAATCATGGAATCTATCCTCTGGTGCCAGATTTGGCACCTTTGATTTTATTTTCTGAGTTGTGTGCTTGGTTCTCATGGCTGTCAACAATTGTTTCCAACGTTCTAAAGCTCGTGTCTCAATGATTTCTGGGCAAACGGAAGGCTAGGTTTCACAGATTTGAGAATTGGGGGTTTCGAAATGAGTGAGAGTGTGGGAGTGATTCTGATGAATAGGGTTAGGGTTATAAGGTGGGCTTTCACGATGGGTGGAGGTTAAGGTGATTGGAGATATTGGGGAGGTTTCTAGAGGTTGGGTGGTGATGAGGGTCATGGGTGGTTCTTGGGTGTGGCAAAGGTCACTGTTTGGGAAAACGGGGTAGAGTTGGGGTATTTAATGGTCTTTCCCATTGGAACTTAATTGAGGAGGGAGATGATGATTTTCTAAATCAGAAATTAAGATTGTGGAGATGCTAGGTGGCATGCTGCCATTGGTCCACGTAGTAAAAAGTGCACTTGTGATGTGCCAAGTCATTTATTGCCCAGGTGGATTGCTTTTGACTGTTACTGCGTACCTGCCCCTTCACACTTGCTTCTTTAAAAACTCAACTCCCAATTTGGTGCCCCCCGTGGTGCTATGGCACCAAACGCAAAACACTCAAACTTCACACTAGCCACCACAGTTTCAACACAACTTCCAGCACCAAGAATTTAATTTATTCCTGCAAAACAAAACTAAAACAAAGTTAAAAACATCTGGGCTGCCTCCCAGTAGCGCTTGGTTTATAAAAGTCCTCAGCCAGACTTATTTTTCCCTTCAACTGTCCTTGAATTTAGTGGTGACCCTTGTTCTTTCATCAGGGTCACCCCAATATTGCTTTACCCTCTAGCCATTGACTTTAAATGTTGAACTCGTGGCCTCATCCAACAAGTCCACTACCCCATATGGATATAGCTTGATCAGCTTGAAAGGGCCAGACCACCTTGGTTTGAGCTTCCTAGGGAATAATTTCAATCTTGAATTGAACAACAGCACTTGAGATCCTTCTTTCAATTCCCTGGGTTGAATTTTCTTATCATGCCAAGCCTTAGTTTTGGCTTTGTACAGCTCAGCATTCTCACAGGCAAAGAGCCTATGTTCTTCTAGTTCATGGAGTTGCGGCAACCTTGCTGTACCAGCACTCTGCAGATCAAATTCAGCTTCTTTGTAGCCCAAAAAGCTTTGTGCTGCAACTCAATAGGCAAATGGCATGCCTTACCAAACACCAATCTGTGGGGAGAGGTCCCCAATGGTGTCTTATATGTTGTTCTGTAGGCCCACAGGGCATCATCAAGATGTAAGGACCAATCTTTCCTAGAAGGGTTGACAACCTTCTCAAGAATCCTCTTAATTTCCGTATTGGATAGCTCAACTTGGCCACTTGTTTGTGGATCTTGTGCTTCACCCCATACTTGAGCAGTAGCTCTTCGATCAGTTTGTTACAAAAATGGGTGCCCTCATATCTTATAATTGCTCTAGGGACACCAAACCTTGTGAAAATATTCTTTTGCAAAAACTTGCTCACTGCCTTGGCATCATTGGTAGGCAGAGCTACTTCTTCAATCCACTTGGACACATAGTCCACAGCCACTAAAATGTACAGATTTCCAAAGGAAGGAGGAAAAGGGCCCATGAAATCCATGCTCCATACATCAAAGAGTTCAATTTCAAGGATGCTATTAAGAGGCATCTCTTGTTTGCTTGAAATATTTCTTACCCTTTGGCATCTATCATAATGCTTAACAAAACCATGAGAATCTTTAAATAGAGAGGGCCAGAAAGAACCAGATTACAGAACTTTGGCAGTAATTCTGGCTCCTCCAAAGTGTCCTCCACAAGGTGCAGAGTGACAATGTTGCAGGATGCTTCCAACTTCTTCTTCTGCCACACACCTTCTGAATAATTGATCAACACCTTTCTTGTATACAAAAGGTTCATCCCAGTAATATTGCTTCACTTGCTGGAATAACCTCCTCTTTTGTTGGTAATCCATCTCAGCTGGAATGATTTTGCAAACCAGGAAATTGACTATATCAGCATACCAAGGTGCTGTGATGGCATTAGGAAAACTTTCTTTAATTTCACCTCCCTGTTGTTCAACAATGTCATTTGCAATTCTGGACAGGTGGTCAGCTACTTGATTCTCCACTCCTTTTTTATCTCTGATCTCTAAATCGAATTCTTGAAGTAACAGCACCCATCTTATCAATCTTGGTTTTGCATTTTTCTTGGCAATCAAATACTTGATTTCTGAGGGGTCAGTGTACACCACTACTTTTGCACCAACCAAGTACGCTCTGAATTTGTCAAAAGCAAACACCACTGCAAGCAATTCTTTCTCAGTGGTGGTGTAGTTCAACTGAGCATCCACTAATGTCTTGCTTGCGTAGTAAATTGAATGAAACACCTTGTCATTTCTTTGACCTAGAACAACACCTATAGCAAAATCACTTGCATCACACATTAACTCAAATGGCTTGTCCCAGTTGGGGGCAACAATGATAGGTGCTGTGGTCAAGGCTTTCTTTAGTGTCTTGAATGCTGTCATGCAGTGTTCATCAAAATCAAAGGTAGTCTCATGCTCTAAGAGTTGGCAAAGGGGCTTTGAGATTTTTGAAAAATCCTTAATGAACTATCTATAGAAACCAGCATGCCCCAAAAAACTTCTTACCCCCTTCATAATAGTTGGTGGAGGTAATTTCTCAATGTCCTCAATCTTTGCCTTATCCACTTCAATGCCTTTCTTGGAGACTTTGTGGCCCAAAACAATGCCCTATTGCACCATGAAGTGGCATTTCTCCCAATTCCGTACCAAATTAGTCTCCTCACACCTAGATAGCACTTGTTCAAAATTATCCAGGCAAGCATGAAATGTTTCTGTTAGGCAAATTCGCAAGTGTACGATTTTGTCGTCAAGTAATAAAAGGATCGAATCCACAGGGAGTGTAACTAATTATTTAACTTAACAAACTTGTAATAATTTGAACTATTGAACCAAGTGATGTGTTTGAAATATTTGTGACTTATATCAAAAGACAAAAACAGTAAACAACTAAACAAAAATTTGGATTTTAAAGAGAATTAAAAGCGACTAGGGATCGAATCCTCTTGCTTCCACTCTTATGCAATCAATTTACAACCAACGCAAGTTATTCCATATAATTGGAGTTCGAATCAACGAAATTAGTTTAAGGACAATTTCTTGCCTCATAAACCCTTTACTTTAACTAAAATCCCCTAATCCCTTAGGTGAATTAAAGCTAGATTAAGCAATAAGACTAATGATTCATAAGAACACATGCTCATAAGGTTATATTCCTATAATCCTCCTAAACATGACCAACAATTCAGTTCAAGTTCATAACCCCAATTTCCCAATCGTGAGTATAACCCAAAATCGATTCGGTAGCGATCAGTTACCAAAAAGCATTAAGAATAGAATTGAAGGCTCAATCATAACTGAAATAAACTTGCATTGATATAAGTAAAACAACTACATAAGAGTTTCCACAAGGTTCATCTTCCCTAGCCTAAGGAATTTAGCTACCCATAGAAAACAAAAGAGAAAAACAGAAAAATTGATAAATGGAAGAAGAAGACTCCATGGATGATTCAAAACCCTGTTCCCAAGCTTGAATCCTCCTTGGAGATGGAGAAAAGTGAATCCCTCAGTAGCTCCTTGGTTCCCCAAGGCGTTTTTAGGTTTTTTTCCACGTCCAAAAAGTGGTTCCGTTTCTGAAAAACGTGATATTTAACTGATACTGCGCAACAGGTGCGCGCCAAGTGCGCTCCATGCGCGTTCTAAGCGCGCTGAAATAGAAAGACAGGATTTTTTTGCTCTCCAAACGCGCTCCAAATGCTCTTTGCGCGCGGAGTGACAGAAACAGTAGAAATTCCGCGCACAGGTTGCTCTTAAGGTGTTCTTCACGCGCATTCTAACAGCAGGGTATGATTTCCTGCTCTTCAGGTGCTCTTCTGGTGCTCTTCAAGCGCACAGGAACATTTATTTTGAGCAGAATCTTGGTGTATTGTGAAGGGCTTTGCGCTTTTGGTCTTTGCTCCTTGTTCTCCTCCCTTTTGGCATTTTTGCTCAACGATCGTGCTCGAATTCCTGTGAAAAACAAAGATAGAAACCCAGCATAACACTGCACACTATAGATTCGGGAACAAACAAGGAGAACCAACGAATTTATCAATTTAAGCAAATAAATGACTTCAAAAGTTCTTCATTCATCATGCAAAACTCAACTTTAGCTATATAAATATTCTTGTGATGAAGATTTATCACAACCCCAAACTTAGCTCTTTGCTTGTCCTCAAGCAAACTCAATAAAAAACATGGGTTGGATTTCAAATAATTCCAATTCATCTAGGTGAACTTTTCATAAATTTTTTTTTTTTGACAATCCATGCACAATCAATTCACCTACTCTTTTGTATTCATGATTTCCAATTATCACAACTCAAGTAACCAAAATGAATTTATTTACTCAGAGCAATAAATCAATTCCCATTACACCTTTCCAGATAATGTGTTTCACTCCACTCAAGTGTCTCAGGGTACTGTTTACACTTAATTCACACCAAATGCAATCGTCTACCATAGGCTTGACAAAATTCTAAGAAAGCAAAAACACACAAATGCCACACACATTATGAGATCTTTTCAAAGGGTAAAATGGGGCTTAGGTAAGGGAGGATATTTCTTTGGATCTAGGCTAACTTAATTAGAGTTAAGAAATGCCTCTATTATTTCTTATCCATACCTTGTATCAATTCACAAACTTTCCCCAATCACCTTCAACTTTAGTACCAACAAACCACATAAGAACTTTTTCCTTGCTTTCTCACTTTGATTTTTCTTTTCTTTTCTCTTTTCTTTTTGAAATAACAATTTGAATCTTTTTATTGTTGTTCTCCTCTGGCTTGTTCATTTTTATTTTATTTTTCTGAAATGACTACATGCACATGCTTTGTGTAGCCACCCCAAACTTAAGATTGTTGCTTTCCCTCAAGCAACCCCAAACTTAATTCACAACCAAATAACCAATTTTATAGAAAACAATCTCTCAACTCCAATTTAAAGGGATAATTGGTTTTTCCAGTTATTGGCTTGTATTGAGCTTAAAATTCAACAAACAGACTTAAAGCTCAATAGGGCTAGCAAAGGATAATATCACAAGGGTAGGCAATCAAAGGCTCTAGCTGTTCAAACAAAAATAAAGATCTCAATCATCTGTGTGTGTGTTCACATGCAATGCAAAAGCAATCAAGAACTGAGTCAAGTTCTGAAGAATTCATACAAATGGTAGAGCACTCAAGAATAAATAAATTTCTGTTTAGGCTCAAACACTCACAAATTTTGCTTTTGTAATGGGAAAAGATTCATGACCACTGAAATTCTCAAAAGTTACGGTTACAAGAAGCTGCTTAAAATGGTTCATGTCAACAAAAATTTCAGCTCCTTGATCATACACATCATGCACACAATAAGAGTACAGTTCACAAACAAATTCTCAGATGAAAAGGAATTCCATAAAGGAACAAGAGCTCAGTCATAGGGTGCATGGTATCAACTTCACACACAAACGAAAATAAATTCAACATAAAAAAAATAAATAGCAAAAGAAGGGAAAGAAAGGTAGAACCCGTGTGTTGAGCCGCTCGACTCAATTGCTAACTTGAAATGAGAAAGGTGGGCCGCCTAACGCCACCACCAATGGGTTGCCTCCCATAAAGCGCTTCTTTAACGTCACTAGCTTGACGCTTGAAGGAGTCGATCAAGGCTCCTTAAAGGAGGAAAAGAAGATTGAAGCACCACCTTCCTTGGGAAGATGCACACCCATAGCCCTGAGTGCTTGCATGGAAATCATTTCCCTTTTTCACATTGGTCTCCTTTTTCTCCTCTTGAATTTATGTGGGAGGACATTGTCATCTGTCGCCTATTTGGTGCGCTTTTCATAAGAATGAGTAGGTTCTACATGTGCCTTCTTTGGAATTTTGCAATTTGGGAATTGTTTCCTGTGGCCCATATGCAAACTACTCTTTCCATTTCTTCCTTTTTCCTGCACTAAAAATTTTTCCATCCCATCATCCAGCTCTTCAGACATCTCCTCAATAGAATTCATTGTCACCTTCTCTAAGGGTTTGGAAGGTCGGTCTTGATCAAGATTCTCTCCAACCGGCTGCCCAACCACATCAATTCTAAAGCACTTTCCGGTGTCATCGGGAAGCCTCATAGCCTCAAACACATTGAAAGTCTCTTTCTCATCTTGGAACCTCAAAATTAATTTACCTTGTTGGACATCAATCAAGGCTCTTCCTGTAGCTAGAAAAGGTCTTCCAAGAAGAAGAGGGACCTCCTTGTCTTCCTCCATGTCAAGGATCACAAAGTCTGCCAGAAAAAGGAATTTGCCAACCCTTACCAATACATCTTCCATAACTCCATAAGGGTATTTGATTGACCTATCTGCCAGCTGCAGTGTCATTTTTGTAGGCTTGACTTCACCTCCTCCCAGCCTCTTCAACATAGATAACGACATCAAATTGATGCTAGCTCCCAAATCACAAAGGGCTTTGTCAATATTTAAATTCCCAATAGTGCAGGGAATTGTGAAGCTTCTAGGATCTTTCAGCTTTGGAGGGAGCTTTCTTTGAATGATGGCACTACATTCTTCTGTCAAAGCTACAGTCTCATCTTCTTTGAATTTCTTCTTCTTAGTCAACAATTCCTTCATGAATTTGGCATATAAAGGCATTTCCTCAAGAGCTTCTGTGAAAGGAATGTTGATCTGGAGGCGCTTGAAGACATCCATGAACTTAGAGAATTGTTCATCCTTCTCCTTTTTCTTGCTCACAGGAGGATATGGCAGCTTCTTATATAGAGGAACCACTTTGGGCTTATTTCCCACCTGCACCTGTTCAGTTATAACTATGCCTCCTTCTTCTAAGTTAGACTTCTTCTCAACCACTCTTTTTTCTTCTTTTTCTTTATTTTTACTGCTCTCATTTTCAACTCCGTCCACCTCACTTTTTTCACTCTTTTTCTTCCCCTCAACTTCAGACATGATTTTTCCACTTCTCAAAGTAATTGCACTACAGTTCTCATTTTTAGGATTATCAATTGTGCTAGCAGAAAACTTACCTTTGGTTTGCTCCGCAAGTTGCTTTGAGAGTTGCCCAATTTGACTCTCCAGATTTTTGATAGAGGCCTCTTGGTTCTTGAAATGAGACTCATGAGTCTGAAAGTTGGAATGGATATTCTGGAAGTTGGATTGAGTCATCTTCATGAATTGAGTGAGAGCTTCTTCTAATTGATTTGGCTTCTCTTGCTTTTGAGGTTGTGGAGGGTTGCTTGATGATGGACTATCTTGCTGTTTCCAAGAAAAGTTGGGATGATTCTTCCACCCAGGATTATAGGTGTCATAATAAGGATTCCCTCCTTGCTTTTGAAAATTTTCCATGTAGTTAGCTTGCTCATTCGAAAATCCCTTAGCATCGCAATCTCCATTCTCATGAGGTCCTTGACAAAAGTCACATCTCAAGTTCCTGTTCAACTGATTCACCTGAGCGGGAATAGGGGCTCCCGTTTTCAGCGTTTTAAGCTCCTTGGTGATAGCTTCCAATTATTGAGAGACCAATTTATTTTGAGCTAAGAGTGCATCTTGTGTTTCTAGCTCAAGGAGTCCTCTTCTACCCTGTGTTCCTCTATCATTTTGACACAACTGCTCATTGGAAGCCATTTGCTCTTACTAAAGTTCTTGCTTCTTCAGCTGTTTTACTGTTAATTGTACCTCCAGCTGAGGCATCCAGCATCATTCTTGTATTTGACCTCAACCCATTGCAAAACATCTGCATCTGATTAAACTCATCATACCCATGGTCGGGACATCTTTTCAGAAGAAGCTTGAATCTCTCCCAAGCCTCATACAGATTTTCGATATGGTTCTACTGGAACCCATGAATTTCACCTCTTCTTTTGATGAACTTGGAGGGTGGAAAAAATTTGTTCATAAATTTATCCTCAAAATCATCCCAAGTAGTGATGCTTCCTGTAGGCAAAGTGTGCAGCCAATCTCTTGCTCTATCTCGTAGGGTAAAAGGAAAAAGCCTTAGTTTCTTGGCCCCTTATGTCACTCCATTCAGCATGAAGGTGCCACAGATTTCATAGAAATTTACCAAGTGCTGATTTGGGTCTTCAATTTCATCCCCAGCGAATTGGTTTTGTTGAGAGTGTTCAACAGGGATGGTCTGATCTCAAAAGCATTTGCTTCCTCTAGTTGGTAGGCCATGACACCCCTTGGATTGTTCCTTCTCCCAAAATAGCCCAAGGTGCGCGGTGGTGGTGGCACGTTCCCCATTACTACTAGAGTGGTAATGAGAGAAGTAGAAGCAGCGGCTTGATTTTGTTGTTGTCTTGCTTCCCTTGCCTTCTTCCTATTAGCCTTTGCTGTCTTTTTTATTTCTGGGTCAAACAACAGCTCACCTTTTTGTTTACCTCGCATGCACAACAATAAAGGAAAAGGTAAGTAGCACTGCAACAATTATAACAATATTTTTTTTTATAAACAGAAAATAAAAAACAAAAAAAAACAAAAAATTGTTCAAAAAGTACTCGTTTGCCGTGTTAAAAATCAATTCAACAATCCCTGGCAACGGTGCCAAAAACTTGTTAGGCAAATTCGCAAGTGTACGATTTCGTCGTCAAGTAATAAAAGGATCGAATCCACAGGGATTGTAACTAATTATTTAACTTAACAAACTTGTAATAATTTGAACTATTGAACCAAGTGATGTGTTTGAAATATTTGTGACTAATATGAAAAGACAAAAACAGTAAACAACTAAACAAAAATTTGGATTTTAAGGAGAATTAAAAGCGACTAGGGATCGAATCCTCTTGCTTCCACTCTTATGCAATCAATTTACAACCAACGCAAGTTATTCCATATAATTGAAGTTCGAATCAACGAAATTAGTTTAAGGACAATTCCTTGCCTCATAAACCCTTTTACTTTAACTAAAATCCCCTAATCCCTTAGGTGAATTAAAGCTAGATTAAGCAATAAGACTAATGATTCATAAGAACACATGCTCATAAGGTTATATTCCTATAATCCTCCTAAACATGACCAGCAATTCAGTTCAAGTTCATAACCCCAATTTCCCAATCGTGAGTATAACCCAAAATCGATTCGGTAGCGATCAGTTACTAAAAAGCATTAAGAATAGAATTGAAGGCTCAATCATAACCGAAATAAACTTGCATTGATATAAGTAAAACAACTACATAAAAGTTTCCACAAGGTTCATCTTCCCTAGCCTAAGGAATTTAGCTACTCGTAGAAAACAAAAGAGAAAAACAGAAAAATTGATAAATGGAAGAAGAAGACTCCATGGATGATTCAAAACCTTGTTCCCAAGCTTGAATCCTCCTTGGAGATGGAGAAAAGTGAATCCTTCAGCAGCTCCCTGGTTCCCCACGGTGTTTTTAGGTTTTTTCCATGTCCAAAAAGTGGTTCCGTTTCTGAAAAACGCGATATTTAACTGATACTGCGCAACAGGTGCGCACCAAATGCGCACCACGCGCGTTCTAAGCCCGCTGAAATAGAAAGACAGGATTTTTTTTGCTCTCCAAACGCGCTCCAAATGCTCTTCTCGCGCGGAGAGATAGAAACAGCAGAAATTCCGCGCGCAGGTTGCTCTTAAGGTGCTCTTCACGCGCATTCTAACAGCAGGGCATGATTTCCTGCTCTTCAGGTGCTCTTCTGGTGCTCTTCAAGCGCACAGGAACATTTATTTTGAGCAGAATCTTGGTGTATTGTGAAGGGCTTTCCTTGTTCTCCTTCTTTTTGGCATTTTTGCTCAACGATCGTGCTCGAATTCCTGTGAAAAACAAAGATAGAGACCCAGCATAACACTGCACACTATAGATTCGGGAACAAACAAGGAGAACCAACGAATTTATCAATTTAAGCACATAAATGACTTCAAAAGTTCTTCATTTATCATGCAAAACTCAACTTTAGCTATATAAATATCCATGTGATGAAGATTTATCAGTTTCCCCAAACACAGAAAAGTCATCCATGAAAATTTCCATGGATTTCTCAGTAAAATCTGAGAATATTGCCATCATGAACCTTTGGAAAGTTGCTGGTGCATTGCACAACCCAAATGGCATCCTTCTAAAAGCAAAGGTTCCATAAGGGCATGTGAAAAGTGGTCTTGTCTTGATCCTCAGGTGCTATGGCAATTTGATTGTAGCCTGAATATCCATCAAGAAAACAGTAAAACTCCTTCCCTGCTAATTTATCAATCGTCTGGTCAATGAAAGACAATGGAAAATGATCTTTCCTTGTTGCTTTGTTGAGCTTTCTGTAATCCATACAAATTCTCCAACCAGTCACAGTTCTGGTGGGAATTAATTCATTCTTGTCATTAGCTATGACAGTCACTCCCCCCTTCTTTGGAACACATTGCACTAGACTAACCCAAGAGCTATCTGAGATTGGATAAATAATTCCAGCATCCAACCATTTAATGATCTCCTTCTTAACTACCTCCTTCATTACTGGATTAAGCCTTCTTTGTGCTTCAATGCTGTTCTTGGCATTTTCCTCCAGAAAAATTCTGTGCATACAAAGAGTAGGACTTATGCCTTTAATATGAGCCATTTGCCACCCTATAGCCTTCTTATGTTTCTTCAAAATAGTGATTAGTTCTTCATCCTACTGCAAGCTCAAATCAGAAGCAATAATAATAGGAAGACTGTTATTCTCACCCAAATAAGCATACTTCGGGTGTGGAGGCAGCACTTTCAATTCCAGCTCAGGAGGTTTTTCAACAGAGGGAATATTGGATTTGGAGCTCTTGTCACTGATTTCCAGTGACTCATACTTTCTGGACCACAATTGATTTACTGAGGCCTTCTTTTCTATCTTTTTCTCCAGCTCAAATTCACAATCAGGGGCATTCAGTTCCTGTTTCAGCACATCTTTATCCCTCAAGAATTGATGTTGAACCAAGGAATCAATGGTTCTAACAAAGGAACATTCTTCCACATTTTCTGCATGATATTTGAGAGCATTTAGAACATTAAATTTGATTTCTTGATCATTGACTCTCATAGTGAGTTCACCATTCTGCACATCAATCAGTGTTCCCTGTGGCAAGGAAAGGTCTACCTAAAATAATAGGCACCTCAGCATCAGCTTCAAAATCAAGAATAAAAAAGTCAGCAGGAAATACCAATTTGTCAACTTTAACAAGCACATCTTCGATTTTTCCTTCTGGATAGGCTAGAGTTCTGTCTGGCAGTTGCATAGTCAGTGTTGTAGGCCTGGCCTTACCAATTCCAAGCTGTTGGAAGATGGACTTAGGCATTAGATTAATGCTTGCCCCTAAGTCACATAGAGCTCTCCCATAATAAGTGTCACCAATAGTGTAAGGAATGGTAACACAGCCAGGATCTTTTAGCTTTTGTGGGGTCTTGCTTTGTGTCAGCATACTGCACTCCTGAGTCATAGCAACTATCTCAAATTCTCCCAGCCTCCTCTTCTTTGTTAGAACATCCTTCATGAACTTTGTGTAGTTTGGCATTTGTTGCAAGGCATCAACTAATGGAATGTTGATGTGCAATTGTTTCAGTACATCAATGAACTTGTCAAACTGCTTGTCTTGATGGGCTTTTTTAAGTCTCTGAGGGAATAGTGTAGGTGGAAATTCAGGAATTAATCTGTTGCTTACAGTTGCTGGTGTAGCTTTCTTAGCAGGTGCAGGTGCCAGAATTGGTGCTGGGATGGCACCAGAATTCTACTCTGTAGTTTTTGGCACTTCAGGTTCTTTTTCTTTTTCTTTTGAGGGCTGGCTAATGGTAACATCAGGCCTTTGGGAAGGACCTGGTAATTCAGTACCACTCCTCAAATATATGGCTTTTATTTGCTCTCCCCTGCTGGCTTGGCAGGTTCAGTTGTGGCAGGTAGTGAACCACTTGGTCTTTGGTTCATAGCTGTTGCAATCTGCCCCAATTGATTCTCCAAGTTTTTAATCACGCTCGACTTTGCATCGGGCCTTAGTTTCATTCATGAAAGCCTTCAGTATAGCTTCCATTGAGTTGTCAATAACAGGAGCAGCAGATTTTTGAGCTGGTTGAGCAGGGAAACCAGGGGGATGTGTGGGCTTTGCAGGCACAGCAGTAGGATTATTGTTACTCCATAAAAAATTTGGGTGATTTTTCCACCAAGGGTTATAGGTGTTGGAGTAAGGATTATTGTTTTTGTTGAAATTCCCTACATAATTGATAGATAAAGGGTTGCTAGGGCACTCCTCATATAGATGACCTCCTCCACAATACACACAAGAAACAGCCTTGGCTTGAGCAGGTGCTGATTCTGCAGAATTAATAGGTGTTGTGGCTGGTGCTGTGTTAGCACCAGCAGTATTCAGATTTTTCAACATGTTTGCAATTACAGCCACCTGTGCAGACAAGGTTGTCATTTCACTCACTTCATGGACTCCAGCAACCTTCTTTGTAGCACTCAATCTGGCAGTGGGCCACTGATAACTGTTTGCAGCAATGGTCTCAATTTTCTCATAAGCATCATTGAAAGACTGTGCCAAGAGGGCACCACCAAAAGAGGCATCAAGCATGTCTCTTGTTCTTCCTGAAAGACCATTATAAAATGTTTCCATTTGAATGCAAATAGGTATGCCATGGTGAGGGTATTTTCTGAGCAGCTCCTTAAATCTTTCCCAAGCTTCAAACAGTGATTCCTCGTCATTTTGCCTGAAAGATGTAATTTCATTCCTCATCCTAGCATTCTTGATTGGAGGGAAATACTTGGTGAGGAATTTTTCTGCCATTCCATTCCAATCAGTGATAGAGTTAGGCTCCAAGGAATTTAGCTAAGCCTTGGCTCTATCCTTCAAGGAATATGGGAATAGCTTAAGTCTGAAAGCATCATTTGTAACTCCAAGAATTTTGAAATTATTGCACACTTCAAGGAATGGTTTCAAGTGCAAATGAGGATCTTCTTGAGGTGTGCCACTAAATTGTCCCACAGTTTGCAGCATTTGGAACATCATAGGCTTAAATTCAAAGTGATTTGTTGTGATGTCAGGCCTTACTATGCCAGTGTGCATAGTTTGAGGATCAAAAACAGGATAGTCCCTCATTGGCTTGTCCCAATCATTGGCCATGCCTATGATATCAGCATTCAACACCAAAGCTTGGTACTGGCTGTGAACACTGTGTTAGAACTGAACACTGCCTTTTTCTTCTACCTCAGAAAGTGATTCATCAGTATGGGGACCAGTGTCTGCCATATTTGCAAAAGCACCTAATGCAGCAAAACCTTGCATCTCCCTTAACAACCTTCTGAAAGTTTTGTCAATCTCAGGGTCCAACTGATATTCAGGTGCAGTGTCCCTGCGCATGTGCAGAATTGAGCACTAACAGCTGACACAAACACTAAAAGAATTAGAATATCTCAACACTACAAGAATTTTCGTCATTACCGACGGCCAAAAGCCGTCGGTAATTATAAAAAACCGTCGGTAATTCGATATTACTGACGGCCTACCGACGGCCTCGGGGTCGTCGGTATTTTCCTCCTTGGTAAAATTTACCGATGGCCAAAAAAGCCGTCGGTAATTACCGACGGCTTGGCCGTCAGAAAGTCGTCACGTGACCGTCGGTAAAATCCACGAAAACAACCATTTTTGCTATTGTACTTTACCGACGGCTATGTTACCGACGACTAAGCCCATTGTAAACTACAAATTAAACTAAAAAAAAAACATAGATCAGTTTGTCGACGGCAATAGCAAAAGACCTTGCCTTTTATTAATGAAGAGGGGAGCCAATGATGATAAAAACTGAGAGAGCATATCTCATGAATAACAATGTTAGATAGCTTTGTAACCTGCACCTTGTCACAATCAAGACACTCCCACACTTATTTGTGGCAATCTATGCAAGATGATAATACAACATTTACATGCCACTGCTCACTAGAGAATCAAGAAAACACAAGTCAAATGCCAACGAAGTTTGACATTTTGAAGTTTTTTACTCTAATTTTATGCTAGTAGTGTAATAAGTTGCTTGGTCAGTTTATTTTCAATTTCTTCATCATTTTCAGTTAAAGCATTATTTTCATGGTCCCTGTTCCGATATCTGGATTCTGATTAGAGATAATGACACATGTTTGGATGCTTTTAAAGCAATATCCAATGTACTATTGAAGAATATCATAAATGCAATAGCAAACTTACAATTTCTATGGCATCTCAAGCGGCTAGAGAACTTCTGTGTGCACAAGAAACAATTCCAAGGCATAAGATCTCAAGGACTCGGGTAGAATGATAAATTAACAAATCTAAAAATAAAAACAAAGCAAGACCTGAGCAGCAGCAAGGCCACAAATGTGATAGTATGAATTAATAAATTCAAAGCAAGTATCATAAAATTCAATTCAACAAACTCATTATAATAATTTCAAGCAAATTACCACACAAGGGGACACACGTCCAACACATGACAACTATTGGGAACGATAAAACTTAAAAGAGCATCAAAAAGTTATCAATGATGAATAAATGTATAGACTTTAAAAACTATTCCATTTTCCACATTCAAATGCGTGCAATAATGATGAATAAATATACAGACTTAAAATCATCATGATATTTCATTCATAAGGTTCTGAACTTGACCCTGAAATCTCCTCCACTGCAGAAATAGAGATACAAAGCTCGGAGTTAAACATGTAAACCAAAATACATAATTAATAAATAAATAAATAAATAAATAAATAAATAAAAGACCATCAAGGAGGGAGTAGAAGCATGAAAAAGTTTTAACAAGAACAGCCAAAAAGTTAAAATTGTGAATATAGCAAAATTAATATTATATAATCATGTTCAAATCAATACCAGAAGAAAGGAAAAGGCTTACTCCACAGCAATGTCAGTATTACTACTAGAATTATTGATAGGTCCAACAGTATGAACAACATGAAAAACGGACATTCTAAACCCCCTGCATATCATTAAGTCATGTGTCCATATGAGGCAAACAGAAACAAGTTAGATCGTTCTATCTATACTATCATTACTCTAAGAACAACTGTGAAACTAGTAGAACTCACAGATTCATATCAAGATAATAAGTGTAGAGCGCTCAACAGCCAACAACTTGGTTCCCTATCATTATCCAATTACTAAGAGTGAATCACACAAATATAAATTCTAACAGTATAAATGCACACGAGTGCATTTATACTTTATAGATAAGGCTTGGTTGTTATTGTATAAATGCACAAAAGTACAATCAGTAATCTTTTAATCCACCAATTTTCCATCATTGACACCAACATGATAAGAGCATTATACCTCAATTGACAGCATGCTAAGATGTTCACACACTTTCAAAAAAAAATGTTCCCCATAGTGGACACGACATTTGACTAAGCCAACAGAATATGAAATTTCTCTGCTAGACCTAAAAAAATTTTCCTCCGCCTGAACATAAAGGAAAGCAAATATCCAATAAAAAACCCACATTAAAAGTTACAATTTTACATGTAAACAAGAAGCAACTCAACAACTCAGAACAGAGATAGTAAAAGGACAACTTTATACGGTGACATATCATATGAAGAAAATGGACATCATCATCATCATTTTTATTGTAGTTACGACTTTCACCATTCAAAACCAACAACAAAAAGTACAATACTATGAACAACAGCTATGATACAGACAGATTACCTCTAATCCCAAAATTAGGGATTTAAGCTCCATTGTTCTTCTTCTTCTTCAATCATGATGTTCCTTCCTTGTTCTTCACTAGTTCAACACATGCAAGATGGTCTCCTCTTTGATTTTCGAGTTCCTTGCCCTAACCTCCATGAAAGTGGCTCCTCAAGCTCCAATCTTCATCCTTGAAGCTTTAATGGAGGTGAAACCTCCATCTTCTTCTTTCCTCTTCCTCCAAATCAAGCATCCATCTCTGTCCCGACCTCTCTCTCGATCTCTCTCTCTCTCTGTGTGTTCAGCCCCTTTTTCTCTCTCTCTGCGAACTCTCTCTCTCTCGCTCTAGCCACCACGAAGGGTGGCGCGACCGCCGCCCTTGCGGCCTCGCCGGTACTGTGAGCTCCGCCCCCTTTTTCCTCTTCTCCCTTCGTCGCCTCCCCTCTTCTCTCCTTCTCTTTTCTTTCCTTTTCCTCTTTCTTTCTTTCTTTCTTTCTTTCTTTTTCTGAAACAGGTCACGATGGGGAGGGGGTGAAGAGGAGATGAGAGAGTTCTAGGGTGTGTGAGGGTTAAGTGAGGTGTATGGTGGATCAACGTTCATATTTTTACGTTACCGACGGCTTAGCCATCGGTAACGTAGCCAAAAAATCACCAGACATATTTTTACGTTACCGACGGCTAAGCCGTCTGTAATTACCGACAGCCCATAAGCCCTCTGTAATTACCGATGGCTTAGCCGTCGGTAACGTAGCAAAAAAATAATTTCGTAAGCAGATTTTTTCCCGTGCATTAGCGACGGCTTGGCCGTCGGTAATTAAAATATTACCGACGGAGTCGGGGCCGTCGGTAAAATCCTGTCGGTAATACACACTTTTCTTGTAGTGCAACTAATAAACCTACTAAATTCAAAACTATGTGAATTTAACCAATTCAATCCCCGACAACAACGCCAAAAACTTGTTGTGTGAAATATGGTAGTTGTGCAAGTAGACATAATCGCAACAAGTAGTAAAGAGTAAATCAAGATCGTTCCTACGAGGATTGATTAATTGTTTTCACAAGTTTTTGCAATAGCAAGTGAGTTACTGAGTAAATAATAAAAACAGAAAATAAACATCAAGTTTTTGTGATTTTAATAACTGAACAAAACGGAATTAAGTAAATGATTTGAGTAAAATTTGGATAAAGACAGCTAGGAATCAGTTCATTCATATTTCCACCAAGTTGGTTTCAGTGCCAAAGTCAGTGCCATTTGGCACCTGGACGCATGGCACTAATGTGTGTGCCTTTTAGCACTTTCACTAGGATTAAGTAAAGGGTACCTTATGTCTAAGCCCCCATTATGTTCCCCTTTGTCTAGTTAATGTGGCCAAGAACACCCTACAAGACAGATTTCCTATGTCTAGTTTAATCAAAATCAATTAAATTGTCCTTTAAATTGATACCCCTTATATTGCCTCATGAAATCAACACGTTATCACCTTTCAGCATCTAACATACAAGTACCTAACTAAAGTTGATCAGGCTCAAGTTAAATATGTAAGCAATAAAATTGCATGAGACGAAGGTACAAAGGCAAAGAGAAATAGACATTCACCAACCAGGTTTCAATATAAAATCACTTCATCCTAGCTTAGGAAAGTTAGCTCATAATGAGCCTAAAATTAAAACAACAGAAACTAGTGCCAAAAATAGAATCCATGGCACTAGAGTAAGATTTCAGAAACTATTACAGATATGGAATAAAATAGTAAACAGAGTTTCTCCCAGCTTTGTGAGCTCGAGAACCACTCCTTAAACATCAATGTCTTACTGAATCTGCTTCACTCTGTACTGAACAAGTTACTTCTCTCCATGGACAAAGCTAAGAGCTTGAGTTAATGGTGTTTGAAAAGGAGGGAGACAGAATGCGGCTGCTTCTCTCAAATGGGACAAGTGCTGCCCTAGTAGAATGTATCAGAACCAGCCTGCTCAGCTTGATTAGGTCATTGTCCTTATATAGCCTTTCCTTAAATGGGTTAGCCAATGTTGATCCCAAGAAAGATGTTGTCTTTTGGCCCATAAATAAAGGCTTTTGTCCTTTAGCTAGCTGAGAGAAAATGCTTTGCAGAGGGGACCACCAAGTGCACGCTGTAGTCTTTAAAATAAATGACAGAGTCCTTTCCTTCAGCTTAAATCACTGGGACACGCTGCTACACTAAGGCCAGGACTACTAACATTAGGACCCGGTGCCATGACACCAAATTTGGCACTGAACAATTCTTCAATAAAATCTTGCACACTAGCAAAACACATTAAAATGCTCATAAAAGCACCAAAGTGCCTTAAACAACACCAAGCAAGGGAAATCACATTATTTATACTATTCTAATAATTAAAGGCCCTAAATTACTCTTGAACTCATTTGATTCATAGTTAATAAAGCATAAATAACTCTTATTCTAAGAGTTATCACTTATGATCAAGTTTTGAGTGAGTTTTAACTTGTTTTTGATTGTATTAAAGTGGTATGGAAATTTGTTTACGATAGGCAGTTGTGGATCTAACAAAATTGTAATGAATTAGGAGTTAAAGATTTGAAAACTTGAAGTTGGTTTTGGAACACTAAAACCGTGGCCTCAAGGAAATTTTGTCACTTGTTTTTGACCTGTTTTATGCCTATGATTGTTGCAAAAGGTGGTTAGTAAATTGATTTAGCAAAATCTTTCAAAGAAGCTTGATTTTAGTAAATGATTTGGGTTATGTTTCAAGTATTGTTTTGGACTTATAATAAAATTGTTTCTAAAATTTTGTGACATGTTTTAGTGTTTTAAAAAGTGATTCAAAGTTGGCAAAACACTATTCATTTGGTAAAAACACTATTCCAATTGGTAAAATTTGATTTAAGCTTTTTCTAAGTGTGTAGAGTTAGTAAAAGTTTGAAAACTTACATGACTTAGACTTGTTGCATGACATATGACTAGGTGTGATCCAAATGGGATTAAGGGAGTAGTTCTTAGGCCTTTTAGGGACCTAAACCCGTGGCTGCCCTAGGGGCATTAGATTGAGTTTTTAGTTTTAATTGATTGAAACTTGCGTTGTTAGGGTACGCGCAAGGTGCGACTTGATGATAGTTTCAAATTACCTTGCTTGGATTGTTAAAGCGCCCAAGGTAAGGGAAATTCTTAGATAATGAGTTTGGGCTTTTTGCCTTGTGTGTTGTTTGATTGTTTGATTAACTGTGTGGTAGTAGTTGTAGTATGACTATGCGTTGTTTAGAATGTTGTAGCATGTTTTTGGCCCCGCGTGGCAAGACTGAATTGTATTGTGTGACTTAAATCATGTTTGATTGATTTGATTGGACTTGAAATTGATGAATGTATGTGGCAGGTTGTAGCGTACTGAATTATTATGTGCTGTATGAAATGTTGTAGCACGCTCTTGGCCCTGTGTGGCATTACGATTTGTATTGCTTGCCTTAAATCATGTTTGATTTAATTGGAATTTGGAAAATATTGTTGATAATAATGGATTAATTAATAATGTGTTGATCGATTGTTATTGGTTTGACGATTTACTACGGTAAATCCAATGCGATTTCACAAGCCGAGAAATGTTTTCATGGTAAACTAAAGGTATTTTTCTAAAATAAGTCGGTATACAAACACGCTTTATGGATCAGAGGGTTAGAAGTTGTTTAAGAGGTTTTTTTAAAAATAAAACATTGTAAATTTTGAAAACGGTTGAGTTAAGTAATGTGTTTGGGAATTATCCTAGCGTATTCTTTAGCACAACTAGGGTTTCAACGACCTAGAGCTAAAAAGTATTTTTAGATAAATGGGAGTGACACAGGAACTGAGATCGAGATTTTGAATGATTAAAATATAAGGAACCTAGTGTTCCTATTGAGCATATGGGCCATGTGTCCTGTGCTAGGACTTAATGTCCTGCTTGCAAGCGTATTTTCTTAATTAAGGATTGGACCTAGTGTTCCGTATTGCGTGCCTAGTATCTCAACCTAAAAATTGAGCCTAGTGTTCTGCATTACATACCTAAGTTTTGATCTAAGATTGAGATTAGCGTTCTGCAGTTGAACACCTGGACCTAGTGTCCTGTGTTTGAACTCTAAAGGGTATTTCTCATCATCTCAGTTCAATGTATGATGAAGAATACCTGAGCATTACTTGAGTAGTATGGGATGCCCATTGTAGAGCTTAAACTTTGAGTTCCCTTCACCTTTTCAAAAGTGAATGTAGTTGAGGTTTGTCGATCCGCATTGATTAATTAAAACATTACTCGGGCGCTCCCTACGGTGAGCATGCCATATTGAAGAATTTGTTTGGATGCATACTGACCATTGAGCATCGACACTCGGAGCATTTGATTGTCTTAAGGACTTCAAAAGGATGAGTTGTCACTTCATGCCCGTGTGGCAGCAATGCCTAATGTGTGGCAAGCCTAAGGTGTGGCTATACCCTTGGTAGGGGAATTTGATTCAGACGTTGGGAAATAAAGTTCCTCGTCACTGTTGACCATGTTTAAGGCTGCAGGTGTATACACAAACTTGTTCATAATGCATTGGGATGCATGGCTAACCACATTCATGATATGTGATGATTTGTTTAATGAAATTGATATTGTGATGACTTGATCGTTGATTTGTTGATAGAATTGTTGTTCACATGCAATTGTTTGATACTGTGGTGACTTGATTACTGATCTGTCGATAGAATTATCTGCTCACATGCAATTGTTTGATATTGTTGTGCCTTGAATGTTGATCGGTTAGTTGATTTGTCTGTTCACATGCAAATGCTTGATATACCATGATGATGCATGCGGTCTATTAAGTATGTATATGTATATAAAAGCATGTCGTTGTATTATATATGTATATATTGTTTGCATGCAACATAACCTATGATAAACTTGTGGACAAAGGATTTACCCTTGCACTGTTGTTGGTTGGATATCCTTATGGATGTCACTTCTAGATGGAGCTCCATAGCTGCTGCTGTTCTGTCTTCCCAGGAACGTTGAAGATTGGGCCAATGGAAGAAGATTCCTCTGAGTGCTTCATGTTTTGATCTTATTGAACTGTTTCTCAGTAAGAGTTATAGTTGTTGGCCAGCTTAGCTTAGGGTTTTGTCGTTGTTATTTGCATAATTACCCATTGTTTTGTAATTACTCTTTTCGAAAAACCTTGCCTCAGTGCGAAACGATTGTGTGATGTTTTATGTTATGTGAAGTATTATTTTGGGATGCGTTATACTCTGATATTTGCAAAAGTCTGAATTTGCATTATTTAGAAAATTGTAGTACTCTTTATGTCTCATTTTTTAAAAGGGTTTTCAAAAGGGAAGAAAAAGAAAATGAAAAAAAAATTACTCTTATTTTCCATTGCGAAATACATAAGAGTACTTCTTAACTGTAAGCATACAAGCATAAAATGTTTTCAGCATTAGATTGGGTTACACAGTAGCGCTCTGGAAACGGGGTGTTACAAAAAGAAAAGAGTGAAAAGAAACTTGAGGTGAAGGAAATAATGTTGGATACTTCTTTTATTGCTAACCTTCATCTTTTGCCAAGTTGTGTTGATTCTAGTGTAAAGGAAGTTGATGATGACATACCAAAGGAAGTTTGCAAGTCAATCAATGTGCTTGAAGTTTTGACTTCAAAGAAAATACCTCATGGTTTGGTTACTTTCTTGGATCCCCAAGAGTATGTACATCCTAACTTTAGATTTAATAACATGCTTGGTATAAGTTGCATGAGTCTTGCTATTCTTCTACATATGCTGGATTTGATGATTTGCTTATATTGCATGACTCTTGTCATCTTAATGATTCTAGTTTAAGTAATAGTTACCAAAAAGTTTTTTTTAACACATTGAAGCATGATGCAATCAATCCAACTTACTCTCTATGCTTACTTTGCGAGTTGTGAGCCAAGGCTTAAATGAATTTATTGATAAATGTGTTATTGCATTTTATAGTGATAATTTGGTTCGTGAAAATATTTTTGAGGGATGTGTCGGATTTCTTAAAACCAAGAAGCATGTTTTGAATGAAGAACACTTTGTGTCAAATAACTTTAGAACCCTTGGTTTTATTATGAGCACTAAAGGATTACATGGAGAATTAATTGATGGGTTCACTACTACACCTCTCCTTACTCTACCTATTTTTGCCAAATCTTTTAAGCTTCCTTATGATGCTCCTAATGTGTTTGAGAGGGTTGTTTTATCTCAAAAAGAATCATCCTTAGTTTATGATGAGGAGAATATCTGTGAGGCCCACCTTGCTTTAGAGCCTTTGCAAAGACAAAGTATTTTATCTCTTGTCACCATGTCCAAACCAAGGAAGGTAAATTTTTTTATAAATGTCAACTCAAAGAGGTACAACTTTCCCCTTACTTTTAAAATTCCTTTCCTTGAAAATAAATATGTTGGACTGTTGATTGTAAATTTGTACATTTGGTGATTTTTCACAATTTCCTTTTGACCCCAGTGGAAAGATTTACTATGTCTTTCATGTCATTGACTTGTGCTTTTCTTCATATAGGTTATGCTAGAGCTAAATTTGAGGTCGAATTTCTTCCAAGAAGGAGGGGATGATGAGGACCAAGAAATAGCTAATAAGGAGAAAAGCAAAGGGAAATTCAAGTCAAGACTTTAGGATAATTTTTAGACTTTTATATATTTTAATTTGGTTGTAATAGTTTAGTCATGGGTGATGGGAGCATTACTTGTTTCCTACACTTAGTTATTTTGGGAATATAATGTAAACCCACTTATGGGCCCTTTAGTAGTTGCTTCATTTAGGCTCATTAGGGTAATAGGGAGTCACTACAATAGTTTTGGCAATAAATAGCACTTATTTTTTGCCTTAAACAGCGTTTAAAGGCGCTAAAAATGAAGCCGCTGCTGAATGTATTCTAAAAAAATAGCGTTTAAGAAGTGCTGCTGAAAATTGACATTAAACAGCGCTTCAATACGAAAGCGCTATTTATTGTTTATTAATAAGCAACGCTTCCTTATCGAAGCGCTATTTATTATGCTTATTCTTATGCAATAAGCAGCGCTTCCTTTAACACAAAATGCTCACCAAAGTTATCATCAACACTCAATTGTATCAATATCAAACTTCACTAAAACTAAATTTAACATTACAATATAGTTTTTTTCGTAGAAACAATATAGATCCATTGCATTAACATGAATAAATTACAATATAATTCTCAGTCAAATTCACAATTAACAAAATTATCATCGCTAAAACATTAAAATGCATTAACTAAACATTACACATGTCATGTTACAAATAGTACCTAAACACTAATATCTTCTTCTTCTTCTTTTTTCTTCTGCCACTGCTATTTAACACACAGACTAGATTAAAATTTAACAAAATTTTGGCAGAGTCTCCCCTAAAATATGGACATTCCAAAATATATACAATACATGTAACAACATAAAATATCATACCAGCCAGCCAACATAAAATATATACAATACCAGTCAACATAAAAAGGAAATCATTGTCATGCAACATTGAAAAAATGTGAAAGAAAACAAATAGGCAAAACATAATAAAATCTAATACAAGTCTACTTAGTATGCTAATGCTCAACAAATGTGCTAAATAGTGCAGAATTTTACTCCTAAATTCATGTGAACCTATTCTATTTCAAGTATGCTAAACATCAACAAATGTGCAGGAAATTTTTAACCACATAAGCATATTACTTACATCAACACCAAACTCACAAAAACCAAATTTATAACAAACTTAACTAAACATTAAATATTAATCTTCTTCTTCTAGCTGCCTATAAATGATAAAATTTGTAACAAAATATCGACACCACTCTTCTTTGAGTTCGGTATAATCAGGGTATGCGTCGAATTGACAATCAGGAAAGTACTGCGAAAGGAAAATTAAATCAAAATTGAACATATGCATTCAAATGGTATGTGTAAAAGTAAAAAAATTATATAAACTTTGAAATTATTACATACATACCTCTGTTGAAATTTGTGTTTGGTTATGAACGACAATATCCATGAGAAACTTCAAAACATACCGGCCACAATCATTAGGGTTTGGTTGGCGAGGACACTATAAAGCAAAAAATATGAAATTAATTGCTTTTATTTTGGTAATTTGAATAATTGCATAAAAAATTTGGTATAAATACCTTTATCGGTATCCATTTAGGTGGAGTCGGTTTAGAAAACCGAGACTTATTTCTTCGATAAATTAGGACAGCCCTAAGTGCAAAATCAAACAAAATCATTCATTATCCAATTTAATACTCATAATCATTTCTACAAACCAAAAAACACCATTCCAATACATTCATAATCATTGCTCTTAACATCAACACACACACTATATCAAATTTCTAACAAAATTTTGCCTGAGTCTCCCCTAAAATATGGACATTCCAAAATTTATAAAATACCTATAACAACAAAAATACCATACCAGACAGCACGAGGGGTCACATAGGCCAAACATAAACAAATAAACACTTCAACATTTTTCCAAATTTTTTAGTAACAACAAAACTAGAAGCAAAAAATGAGAATCAGATTAAATCAATCAATCACCCTTTATTATGAGTAAACAAATTCTCTAAGAATTGCAAGTCAGCTAGCAAAGTTTTGGAGCTAAACATTTTTTATTACACCTTAACTTAATCTTAAATACCATGACCTAATTAACAATCATCACATATCTCCAATTCACAACAAATACAAATGGAATGAATGTACCGTATGCTATGATCTGGTATCAAACTAATTATTTGATTATGAGTAACAAGTATAGAGAATATAGATGTCTGAAACCATAGAAATTAAGCATCAATCACACAAATCAATGGATAATTAGGTCACCAGCAGCACCATAACCTAATACAAAAACCTAAGTCTTTTCCCAATACATTCATAACCAATATCCAATATAATATACACACACTTACTGATTGTACTTCGCTTTCATTTTTTTGTGTAGGTTGATTTGTACATGCAACAATGGATCTAGATAGTACACGGTGTTTTGATTCAGGATAATCGCTAACAATAACCAATGATCCCTACAAAAATGTTGGAGAAAAAAATCATAAGCAGGTAAGCACATTTCAATAAATTTAGTATCATTGATGAAGTAATATATATATATATATATATATATATGTATGTATGTATGTACATATATGATTAAATTAAGTGACTTACACTATGTTGCAAGGTGACAAAAACAGAGTCTCAGACTCAGGATTTGCTAATGCCAAGCACTGAACTATATATTCAGACATGTCAGCATTCCATGATTCCATATGTGTTCGTTGTAGGCACAAAAACACAAACTTTTGATTTTGTTCTTGTGGGATCAATATCTCTTGATACAAGTATCTTAAATTAAAACATGCATACAAATTAATGCATTAACAATAACATAAATATTTAGTTCAAAGAATAAAAAAAAATTGGATACTTTAAAGTTAAATGCAGTACCTAAGATATACGCTAATAACAGTTTCACTTAACCATAGATGGTCATTAAGAATTTCTTGAATTGCACCATTAGCACCAGCTCTTAGTGCGTGCTCATAACCCAAAATTGATTCCACCATTGGTACTTTAATGGTATCTGCCTCCTCCATCTTTGTTGCCACATGGACTCTAAGATAAATTGTAAAATCTGTAGCAGGAGCTGTAGGTTGCTGAGATACCATGGCCTTCTTCACTAGAGATGTGAATGACCCATTTGTTGGCTGCTTGCCAACATTCTTGGTAGCTATAGGCAGCTTACCCTTGCCCTTGTCCTTAGCTTTGGATGTTAGGGATACCTACATATTTTGCATTCCAATATATTGATTAGTTAGTGATCACCTAATTTAATACATATATGCAGTATATGATAATCAATCATATTTATTAACATATACGTACCATATCACTTGTAACTACGAGGTGGTTTGGCCATACCACATAGGTACCTATTGCCTGTTCCATCGTCATCACATCTGCTGCCTCCAATGGTACAGGCAATGGTGCATCCCCCTCAAATGAAACGTTAACTCTAATCTTCATATGATAGCAAGGTAAGGGTAGGTTGTGTAGTAACTCACCTGGTTCATTATACAACATTCCCTTACCGACCATTCGTTGCGTTGGACTTTTCAAATATAGGATGCACTCATGAATGCCCTAAACAAATGATAAACAAAATATTAATATGTTAAACCATTGAATACTTAGGTGACAAAGTATAAAAATAAATCTAACGATTATTACCTCGGGACACACAATAGTGCAACTATCTCTAACACTATTAGGGTTAGAGATAGGTGACTAATGCTCGTCCCTCTCCACTTCATCCTTAAAGAAATCTTCCAATTCCTGAACTTTTTTGTATAGCTGAGCTACCATTCTCCTCAAGTCTTCTATTTCACTAGCATCAACATGGCATCTTACACGCTTCTGTGATCCAAAGATAGATCCCCGGGAGACACCAAATCCCACGCCCCTTACCCGATCAGGATACTCCTTAGTGGGTATGGCTTGGGAAATGATGTCTTGGCCAGACAATCTGACATAGACATTGACAGTTTATCCTGCAACACACAAATATTATTAACAAAGATTCTTAAATATTATCATTGTCACAAATTTAAACGTTAATTAATGCTATCATACTTACAATTTTGTCAACCACTTCTCTAGTGGGAAGATGTTCAATCTCACCCTCCTTGTTTCACCGGGCTTCTATCCACAAACAAGATCGATCAAGGGATTGAGAAGTTGCATCTTCTCCTGACTCCAACAGCTGTACATATGAACAAACAAATTGAAATTCACATTTACTAAGAAAGAAACAAGTTATAATTAAAGAGATTGCACATACCATTTCTTCCTCAAAGCGGGGATACCCCTTAACCCCTCCTCTATAAGGGTATGGAGGATTTGATGCTCTTCGCTGATTTTCATTGCTTATTCTCTACATAAAAACATAAGAATATATTAATGCATGGTTTAACGTCATATATACAAGTTATAAATATTATTGTATTATTGAACATACTATGTATTCTTCATCTTTCGTGCGTCTTCTTACAAAAGCGCTCCAATCATCATGTTCTATGAACGACGCATATTTTGCTGGAGGCTGATGCCTGATGTTCCCATTTTTGTCTCTCAACCACTTGTTCGCCAAGGCAGTTCGAAAATTCCGGTGCGATCTTCCAGCTATCTTAAGTGTAATATCCTTTCGAGTCTCATCAACATCAAAATGTTTCTACAAAAACATTATAAACAAAATGGTGGACTATAAGTATGTTTAGATTAATTCATAAATAATACAATTAACCAATGTTAATTAATCCCATTTTTATATACCTGTATCTCACTCCAAATCTCATCTGTTAACTCCTTCAAAGATGTATCCTTATCCTTCCAATTATCGCAGGTAATTAGGACCGTCTTCTGCACTGTGGCCCAAATGAATTGAGTAAAGTCATTAACATTTTCACCAATTGGTTGACCCCTAGTATTCCATTTAACCTGTAAAAAGATAGCATTAGCATACAAATTTAGATACTGAACCAAAAAAAATGAAACAATTAATTAGATTAATTAATAAATATCTTACCACACGTTTTGCAACTCCTTTACTCTTCTAGCGGATGAGTTTCTTCTTAAAAGTCGGCCCACAGGACGTCCCTTTTTGGGGGGCCTCGGGAGCACTATCATCACCTTCTGATACCATTTACCTGCAAAAAAAAAGACACATAAGTAATTAAAAAATGGCAGTTCATAATCACAAAGGTTTAATAGAGAAATCAAAGTATACACATTTAATTGATAAACAAATTAATAAAAATTAAATATCATTCACTACATACATGTACATTTAAGCAACTCTTTTCCTTTTTCTCGTTTTATTGAGATTTGCAAATCCCTTTTGAAATAATGGATTGATCCAAAGCCCTTCATTATGATCATTTCTAATATACACATCATCCTCTATTGGTATACTTGCCCCAAACAATGATTGTGATGTCCCGAAGAAAAGGTCATCCTCAATGTCAGCATAGTCATGTGCTTCATCATCAATCTCATTAACATTTTTTTTGTTAGTCAATAGAACAATGGACCAATTCATATCAGTTGGATCGGTGACATAGAACACTTGTTGAGCTTGCGATGCTAAAATAAAGGGCTCATCTTGATATCCCAACTTATAAAAGTTCACCCGCATGAACCCAACTCATCTATTTGTACACCGATGTTATTCTCAACCCACATGCATTGGAACACAGGCACTCGAAATATCATGTAATCCAACTCCCATATGCGTTCAATGACCCCGAAGTATGACATATTCGCATATACGGGGTTTCTGTCTTTGGCACTTGATATATGCATAGCTTCAGCTACAAGAGTCACCCCACTATTTTGCATTCTCCTCTGATCATCGTGTTCTTTTGTATAGAAAGTGTACCCTTTCATCAGATAACCGGTGTAAAAATTAACATGTATATATGAACCTTTAGCTAACCATCTCAATCTTTCTGAAATCGAGCTAGGATTTGCAATAAACTCTGCAGAAATGTATTCTTCCAACCATTTTATAAAAGACCGATTGTGTTCTGTTGTTAACCAATTTTGACTCTTATTTGGGTGCAAGCACTTGAGTATGTCCTTGTGTTTTACAATATATGACTCAACTTCATCGGCATTGGGTAGAACATATAAGTGTGCTTGTTCCCATTCTTTCCTTGATATAGTCAATATTTCAAGTCCAGTAATCCCCTCCCCTGCACTTCTTCCTGTGTGACGAGACTGTGACAGCCCTATAGAATGTTCAACATCAGATAGATACTCGATACAGAATTCAACAGCTTCTTCGACTATATACCATTCAACAATACAACCCTCTAGTCTCCCTAACCAGATGAACTATCAGATGAATTATTATGTCAAAGAATGAAGGCGGGAAATACATCTCAAGCTCACACAAAGTCAAAATAATTTCTTTCTGTAAGGCTGGCAACTTTCCAGGGTCAATCACTCTACTACAAATTGCCTTAAAGAAGAAACAAAGTTTAGTTGGTATTCCGTACTTTGTTGGGCAAAATGGATCGTATAGCTATGGGTATCAAATTCTCCATGAGAACATGACAATCATGAGACTTTAGACCCTTTAACTTGAGATCTTTCATCAATACGAGGTTCTTAATGTTTGAAGAGTACCCCTCTGGAACCTTAACTCCATCAAGAAACTTACAAAAATCTCTTTTCTCTTTTCTAGATAGAGTATGAGAAGCCGGAGGTAGATATGTACGACGTTTCCCTTTCTTTACCGGTCTCAACTCTCGTCTCAATCCCATACTAACCAAGTCCAGTCTTGCCTTGGTGTCATCTTTAGTCTTCCCGGGCACATTAAGTAAGGTACCACCGAGACTATCAAAGATATTTTCTTCAATATGCATCACATCAATGAAATGTCTTACATATAATGACCTCCAATATGGCAACTCAAACAAAATCGACCTTTTCTTCCACCCTCGTGTGGCAAGGTCTCCCGCAAAAGGTTTACCAAATTTAATATTCAAATCTTTTACTTTTTCAAACAGTTGTGCACCTGTCAGAGGCAAAAGAGCTCTACATTCTTCTGTATTCCCATTGAATGCCTTTCTCCATGACTGATAATGATGATTTGGATGCAAAAATCTACGATGCCCAAGGAAGACATTCTTCTTACCATGTTCAAACCGAATCCAATCTGCACTATCTTCGCATATAGGACATGCACACTGACCTTTGGTACTATATCCCGACAGATTACCATATGCTGAAAAATCATTAATTGAGCCGAAAATCATAGCCCTCAAGGTGAAAGTTTCTTCTCTATACCTATCATACACCACTACACATGTCTCCCACATTTGTTTCAAGTCTTCAATTAAAGAAACCAAATATACATCGATATCTTTTCCTGGTTGTTTCGGCCCAGAAATTAACGAAGACAACATTATATATTTTCGCTTCATGCATAGCCATGGAGGTAGGTTATAAATCACCAAAATCACAGGCCATGTACTGTGAGAGCTACTCTGAACACCATGCGGGTTAAATCCATCAGTAGACAATGCAAGTCGTAAGTTTCTTGGTCTATTCCCAAAATCAGGATAATCAATATCAATTTTTTTCCATTGAGGAGAATCTGCCAGGTGCCGTAGCTTGCCATCTTGAATCCTTTCATCCTCATGCCATGTCAGGTTTTTCGCATCTTCTGAACTACAGTACATATGCCTGAATCTGGGAATTATGGGAAAATACCTCAAAACCTTCTCTAGAGCCGAATTTTCCTTCTTATACCATGAGGCTTCACATTTAGGACACGACTTTAACGACAAGTGTGTATCTTCTCATAGCTCATGCCAATAGAGCGTAACATTTGTTTAGCCTAATATGTCCTACTAGGAAGCACATTATCATTTGGCAACATATCTTTCAACAGTGTGAGTAAGTCCGTAAAGCTCTTATCAGTCCATCCATTGCCCGACTTCAAGTTAAACAACTTTAACATTGCCGACAATTTTGTGAATTTAGTACAACCCTCATATAACGGCTTCTCCGCATCACTTATCAACTTCTCAAACATTTGAGGACAATCACGAAAATCTTCTTCAACTGCATTTGCCATCTCTTCAAAACGGTCGCCATCATATGTATTTGTAGTGGTATCCTCTGACACATATCTCCCACTATTCCCCCCATATAAGAAGATTCACCTCTTGTCTCACCGTGCTTTGTCCAACAGGTATAAGTTTGATCAATCCCATTGCTCACTAAATGCCATTCCAATTCCTTAACACTAACTTTGTTTGTATAACAACAACTTAAACATGGACATACGATCCTACTATGGTCTTTTGTATGCCTAACTACAAACCCAATAAAATCTAGCACTCCATCCTTATATTTCTTCGACAAATGATTGGCAGACATCCACTTTCGATCCATATTTTCCTATGGATTGACAGCAAAAACAACACCAAAGCATTCAGCGCAACAACATAAACAATTCGTTAATGCAAGACAAAATTGAAATTAACTAAAGCCCAATTAGATAAAGCAAGACTAAAACTATCACTACCTTAAAATCAACACACAGACTAGATCAAAATTCTAACAAAATTTTAGCAGAGTCTTCCCTAAAATATGAACATTCCAAAATATATACAATACCTGTAACAACATAAAATACCACCATACCAGCCAGCACAAGGGCTCACATAGGCCAAACATAAACAAATAAAAACTTCATCATTACAATATTCGTAAAAGTTTAAGTTCGTAGCATAATCCTTTGTAAGAATAGCTATAATCCTTTATGCTAAAAGCAAATAAACCTTTATGTCACAAAACAAAACTAATGCATGGTTATGTACTTGTAACAAGTATAATTACATACATTTACTGTGGAGTAATAATAATGCAAGATGTACAATGAAAGGAAACAATATCTTTTACTAGAACAAAGTATCAAAGGCATGCGAAAATGTAAATAGGAGCTTCAAACAGGTCCTAAAGGGTAACTAATAATACTAAAGAGCAATTTAAACAAGAACAAAAATGATACTACAATTATTATACAGAGTATGTGATTTGAATAAATTTGTTTTCTATCTATTTATTTATCCCCATCTGAGAAATAATGTGTGTATTTGTGGAAGTGCCAAGTTAAGCATACAATTACGAACCTAATAATTAGGTCAGTCCATGGTATTCCAAAGTTGTAATAACAACATGCCAATGACAGCTTAGCAAGTTCTATAATTTAGAAAAGGGACCACAAAGAACAAGAGGCAAACAACAAACCAAACATTTCAACAGAACAAACAACAGACCAAACAAGACTAAAGAGAAACATGAAAATGCTAAAAAATACAAACATAAAAAATTAAACAAGACCTAACAGACCAAAGTCTTCTTCTCCCAACAACATAAAAAGTTAAAAAAACAACCTTGTGGAGAGTAGAGGCGCGGGCAGCTAGCAGAGGTGAGAGGAAGACGGCGACAACAGGAGGAAGGCAACGACGATGCCACAGAGGGGACGACACGAGTAGAGACGCGAGCAGACAATGCGAGTAGAGACAACGATGAGGTCTCGCGTAGAGGAAAGCTGAGACGCGAGCAACAGAGAGAGAGGGAGCTTCACAGCGAGAGAGGGGGAATGGGAGGTGGGAGTACTGTGCGAGAGATGGAGCTTCACATCGAGAGGGAGAAATGGGAGTACTGTGCGAGAGAGGGAGAAATGGAAGAAAATAGGTGGCGCGATATTAATGAAACAGATAGAGAGGGAATTGAATTTTTTTTTTTAAAAAGACAATAAACAGCGTTTGACAATATAAGCGTTGTTTATTGTGTTACCCAAAAACAACGCTTCTCAATAATAAGCGTTGTTTATTGTCTGCGTAATACTTTAAACAGCGCTTCCCCTTACAAAGCGCTGTTTATTGCTATACTATTTAGAGAAAATAGGTGGCACGATATTAATGAAATAGATAGAGAGGGAATTGAATTGTTTTTTAAAAAAAAGATAATAAACAGCGTTTGACAATATAAGCGCTGTTTATTGTGTTACCCAAAAACAGTGCTTCTCAATAATAAGAGTTGTTTATTGTCTGCATAATACTTTAAACAGCGCTTCCCCTTACAAAGCGTTGTTTATTGCTATACTATTTAATTCAGCGTATCACCTAAAACAACGTTTTTAATAGGAAGCACTATTTTTGCCTTTGCCCTTCAACAGCACTTCTTTAATAAAACGCTGATAAAGGTTTTCTACCTAATTTTAAACAGCACTTCAATGGTTAAGCGCTGTTTAAAGTGACGCAATCTTTTAAATAATTTGTTGTAGTAAGTCTTCCTATAGGTAAGCTTGTATGACTTCATTTTACCAATTTTGAATGGAATGAAAATACACTTTTAGTGTGAGGATAGAGAGATGTTCACTAGGGTTCTTGGATGAACCAAATTAGAATCTTATCAAGAGCCTCTTACTCTTGTGGTGATTCATCCTTGATCTTACCATTCCCTTGTGGAATGTGGCGATCATTCTTCTATCTTCTTATCTAGTCCATTTGTTTGTTTATTTTCCCTTTTCATTTGCTATTTTGAATCAAGAAATCACTTGGTTAGATCCTAGGTTCATATGGATTCATCATGAACTATATCACAGGGGGAGCAGCTTGCTACCATTATGGGACTCCTCCAGTAGCTCCAGACCTGACCACCTGCCAAGTGATGCAGGACATTCTTATTTTTCCATTTTAGTACTTAGTCATCTTTGATGTTGTATTAAAAATGGATTGTATATTGGCACACTTGCAGGGATTCATTTTATTTACTAGTATTTTTGTTTTATTTGTAGTTTTGTTTTATTATTATTCTTATTTTTATTTATGTTGATTCCAAAGTTTTTGGTTATTTTATTGCACAGTTCTACACCCGCTTACCAGTTCCATCGGTAATGGGAAAGCAACATCAATTTTGACTCATATCCCCATTCAATTTGCTCGTGAAATTTTTCAGAGGGGAGTCTCTTTCCAACTTCTTTTCTTTTTAGCACATTTATCTTTGTTTTTATCTTTTAGTGCTTGTTCTATTATTGTAGCAGTGAGGACACTGCTAAAAATAAGTGTGGGGAGGGATTTTACATTTTTCTACTACTAGGCTATGCTCATAATTGCTAATAATTATAGAAAACTTGAAAATTTTACTGATTTAAGGGCTGTTAAATTTTTTTTCCTGACAACTTGTGATTGAAATGAAATTACTGCGAGCTTTAGAATTTGCTAAAAATTAGCATTGAAGTTTTGTGAGTTTCAATTCTTTATGTAAGCCACGAAATGTGAGATTTGAGCCTAAATAAGAGATCACATCATACTTTTTTGCCTCTTTTCTTTGTTTCAGTGATATTTTTCCATGTTATGCATTCTAGAACTTGTGTTGAGACCATTGCAAAGTGTTAACACACCAAATTGTCTACTTTTATAGGGCATTTTTAGTACTTAGTTACATCATTTTGTGCTATTTAAAGTGTAAAAGTACTCACTTATGTCCTATTTTACAGAAATATCATAAAGACACCGCTCAGAGCAAAAGATGTGTGAATGGATCAAAAACTGGCAAGTTTTGGAGTTTTTATGGCACTTCTGGACGAGCGGTACAGCCTGACAGTCAGTCAGTACGGCCGTACCTATACAAGAGATGCAGTAGGGACGTACCCCCTTAGTCAGTACAACCTGGCGCTGTTGAGAAAGTTCAATCCGTACACATTAATGTTATGGATTCCTCATGAATGTTGATGAAAAGGAAGGTTTAGTATCTATTTCCCTCCTAGTTTATTAAAAGTGTTACTTATTGCATAAAAGCAAGAAAGGAGGAAAGAAAAAAAAAGGACAAAAAGAAAAAGAATAGAAATATATGTGTTATTGCCTTCAGAAATAACAAGAAAAAAATTGTTGATTAGAATTAGAGGGATTTTTGTCTGCTCTTTAAAGTGAAAAAGAAAAAAAGTTACTTGTTTTAGTTGATTTATTTCTGACCCAATTGCATGACATTTTCTTTCTCTTTATCCTACCTAACATTATTACGTTAGCCTCATTATAACCTTTGAAAGATCATTTTTCCTCTTTTGCATGATAAATAGAATTTTAATAGTAGAGTTTTGGTCAATGTACAAGCCTATGCCAATGTCACTTCTTGGGAAAAATTTGAGCGTTTATGAGTACACCTGTAAACACTTTGAGAGTGGTGAAAACTGTGACTTCAGATTGTTGACTTGTTGAACTTACACCACTAATTGGGCATTTTATGTCTTGCCACTTTTTATGATATCACTTTGTTGTCATGCACTCGTTTTTGCCCCTAGTCAGTAAAAGTAATTTTATTATAATTACTTAAGTAATTTGCTTGAGGGCAAGCAAAGCTCAAATATGGAGATGTTGTTGACAACCAAATTTTTCTATTTTTATGGGGTATTTTGAGTACTAAAACATGTCAATTTGTGCAATTTAAAGTATAAAAGTACTCATTTGTGTCTCATTTTGCAGAAATATCACAAAGACAACACTAGGAACAAAAGATCCGAAAACGAACCAAAAAATGGCAAGATTTGGATATATATTTTTGGCAATTCTGGACTTGCAGTATGACCCAACATATAGTCAGTACGGCCGTACCTATTCACGCACAGGAGTAGGAGCGTACCTCATGGTCAGTACAGTCTGACGTCGGAAAAAGTCTAGTACGACGTACTAAAGGCAGTACGACTATACCCAATTGCTGTCAGGTGGTGCAGATTGCACAAGTACGTGCCAGCATCGCAACTAAAGTGTAGTACGACCGTGTATAAATGCAGTACAGCCGTACCTAGCCCCAAATCGCCCAGATTTGAAGTCAGTTTAACCTAATACGCTATCAAGCCTATAAATAGGCATTCTTAGCCCTTTTTAGAATACTTTTGATCTTGGACCTTAGAGCCTCTTGCCCAGGCCTATTTTGCTGTCGGAGCTCGCGAGGAACGTAAAGAACGTACTTAAGGACCATTGTCATACTGAAATGGTGTCCCGGTTTAGATTTAATTCTATCTATAATGGGCTTTAATCGTTTTTCATGTGATTTTATGTTACTTCCACTTATCATGAGTAGCTAAATCCATCACTAGGGGTGATGGGGAATCTTTTACTATGATTTTGATATTTATTTAGTTGATTCTATGAGTTTCCTATTATTTTGTTGATTGTATCATTTTTAGCATGCTTAATCCTATAAGGCTTAATCACCCTCTAACAAATTAATTTAATTGGAGGCGATCATACGACAATTCTCTAGGAATAATTGAACTCATGTATTATGCCGGATCAATGATAATTGCTTGTTTCTAATCGGTTATTAAATTAACAATTCAACTGTTGCTTAATGCTCTTCCTTCTATTTATCTTGCATGATCATTGGAGATACTAGTTTGGGAGAAGACTATTAATATTGCATGATCATTTGGTATTAATAATATTAGAGTGAGAGATTAACTTTTAACCAAAAAATATAGCTCATAGTAATTAGCTAGTAAATTCAGAGACTAGGTATTGGTGAACCCGGTTCCCCTAGGCTTCTCATAATTGATTTTATCTCTTTCTTGCACATTACTTTATCTTTGTCTTGATGTAGTTTAATTGTTACGTTCTTAAAACCACAACTATCGTTCGCCTAAATAATATAGGATCTTTACTACGTTAGTACTCGCGTATTCCCTGTGGGTTCGACATTCAGAGTTTTAAATATACTTCACTCTATTACGAGTTATGATCAGGTGCACTTATCTGAGCCGCAACAGTGACATAGAGTAAGTAGGGAGGAAGACTTGGCAAGTAAGGAAAGAGGTCCATCTTGAAGCGCATACTGAAGATAAGGTAATCCAATCCCTCACATCGCTACGCAAGAGTGCCATAACGAAGCAACATGCCAGGGGGATTTTCTCCATTGTTTCATGGAATGATAGAGAAATTGGGGCTTAGGCAAGACTTTAGCGATGCGTAATCCGGTCCTTGAAAGGAACCCAACTCTTATGGGTCTATTGGAGACTAAGCACCCAAATTTAAACACCATAATCATTAGAAGGTGGTGGGGTAATGATGAATTTAAGTGGGAGGCTGATTTTGATTTGGAATGATAAAAGCTTTAAGCTATCTAATTGTAGGAAGGGTAATAGATGGATTTGTGCTGAAGGAAAGATAATTGACAAAGAATTTGATGTATCAGTTGTTCTGGTATACAGGCCTAATGTTAAGGCAAGTAGGAGTTTATTGTGGGCAGACCTCCTAACTCTTAGAGCTGGCTCCAGCCTCCCTATGTTAGTCATAAAAGACTTTAATGAAGTCTTGCACCCATCGGAAAGGAAAGGAAAGGAGATCTAAATATGTCAGCCAATATGTATGACTTCCAAAACTGGATGTAGGAAATGGGGGTTATGGAATTGCCACTGCTAAGTAGAAAATATACATGGTACAAAATCAACTCAGCCAGCCGCATAGATAGGGCTTTTATTGATTCAGAATGGTTTGCAAAATTTAATGATTTGAAATTATGGGGTTTAAATAGATCAATCTTGGATCAGTGCCTTATTATGGTTGAATGTGAAAAAGTTGATTGAGGACCAAAGTCATTCCGATCCTTAGATATTTGGTTCACCAATCCCCAATTGATGAAACTGGTAGACTTAGAATCGAAAAAAGCATGGTAATGCTCCACTACCAGAAAAACTAAAACAATTGAAAGGTCCAATAAAGAAGTGGAGCAAGAAAGTATTTGGAAATGTGGATAGAAAGATTGAAAAGTTGGACGCGGAACTAAAGGTGTCAGATGAATTAAGTGAGGTGCATACCCTGGATGAAGTGGATGTGGCAAGGAAAAATGCCTTAACATCACAATTCTGGTTATGGCTGAAGAGGAAGGAAATATATTGGTAATGGATGTTTAGAATAAGGGCAGGGAGAGAAAAAGACAGAAACACTAAGTATTTTCATGTGATGGCCTCTGTGAAGAAAGGGAACAAGTTGATTGGTAGTCTGATAGAATTATAAAAGAGTAGGGGTGCTCATGGTTTGGTTATTAATGTAACCAAAACCAAATCCAATTAAAACCACATATTAGATTGGGTTTTCAAATCCAAATTTTTAAAACGGGATCTCAAAATATGGTTACGGATATAAAACCGGTTGTTTCCTCATATCCGGTTATGAAACCGGTTGCGACCCAAAACCGGTTATGAACCAGTTTTTGTCCTAAAACAGGTTATGATTTCAAAATCCGGATATAAAACCGGTTTTTGCCTATACAATTTGGGTTTCATTCTTCAAACCGGTTTTCGCCTGTAAAATCCGGTTATAAAACTAGTTTTCGCCTATAAAATTTGGGTTTTGCCTTCCAAAACCGATTATGTTGACTGTAACCATTTTTAGTTTAGTTTCCTCCAAAAACTGGCAGGGAATTTGTCAAAGGGAATCCAAGTTTCCGAAATTTAAACAAAATTAGTATTCTAAGCACAGCCACCCCAACTTAAGCACTCCTAGTCGATGGATTTGATTTCTCTATCTCTTTTTTTTAAAATATTAAAAAATATTTTATTATGTTAAGCAAGTAGTAATGGTTGTTGTTATAGTCAAAAAATAAAATTGATAGAGTCAAACAATTTCATACGCAAGAAAGCCATTCAGATTAGAAATTGGACTTTTTTCCCACCTCACCAGCACCACACCAAGCCATCTTTCTTTTTCCTTCACCGAAGAGAACTCGCTGGCGACACAACAACAAAACTGAAAAAAAGAAGAAGCAGAGATAGAGAGAGAGCGTGGTTGTTTTTGTTGGATGGTGTGAGGTTTTGAGAAGCACAATAACAACATGGGGAATTGCAACACATGCGTGAGAACAGATGCGGTTGAGTCAAACCAGACGAGCGAGTCGAACCGGGGAAGAAGAAGAATGAAAACTAAACCGAATTCATTCACGGAGGAAGGAGTAGGTTCGGGGGCGACGATCCGAGTCCTAAAGGATGCGAATCCGCAGAGCCGAATTGATGGCAAGTACGTGTTGGGTCAGGAACTGGGTTGGGGCGATGTCGGAATAACATACCTATGTATGGACAAAGAAACGAAGCAGGAGCTAGCATGCAAGTCGATATCGAAGCAGAAACTGAGGACGGCAGTGGACGTGGAAGGCGTCCGGTGAGAGGTGGCGATCATGTCTACGCTGATGGAACACCCTAACGTGGTGAAGCTGAAGGCGACTTACGAGGACGACGAGAACGTTCACCTTGTCATGGAGCTGTGCAAAGGGTTGGGGTTGAGGTTTACATTTGGGGGTTAGGGTTCTTGGTTTTCTAAATGAGAGAACGAGCATAACGCAATTGACAATCTGAGATTGGGTTTGGAATAAGAAATAGGCTTAACAATTGGATATCAGTATTCAACTGGCTATAAAATTTGGATAACCAAAACTGAGCTTTAAAAATAAAATGGGTTTGGTTTATATCCATGTCCAAATATTTGGATGTTTAAAAAATGCTTATGGACATGGTTTTGGATAAATATTTGTAACCGGATATTTTGAGCATCCTTATAAAAGAGCCACAAAGCATCAAAAATAAATAATAAAGTACTTGAAGGCCCTATATGCTGCAGGTGACAAATTTGGGATTAAACACATTAGAATAGGCTTTGCAATGCTAAATCAAGAGCAAAGACATATGCTAGAGACATTACTTTCTAAGGAAGAAATAAGGAATGCAGTGTGGAGTTACGATTCTTCAAGAACCCCAGGATATGATGGTTTTAACCTGAGGTTCATTAAAAAGATGTGGAGAACTATGGGAGAAGAATTTGTAAAGATGATTACTGACGTTTTTCAAGTAGGGATATTACCCAAGTCAGTGAACACAACATGGGTAGCTCTGGTCCCCAAGTTTGAAGGAGCAATAGAAATAAAATACTTTAGACCCATAAGCATGGTGGGCTGTATATACAAAATAATAGAAAAGATCTTAGCTTCAAGATTAAAGGAAGTGATGCCTTGTTTAGCGGGAGAAACACAAACAACTTTCATTAAGGAGAGACAGATACTTGATGGTGCACTTATTGCAAATGAAATTGTCCAATGAGCAAAGAAAACTAAGAAGGAAGTAACCCTATTCAAGCTACACTTTAAGAAGGCATATGATACTGTGAGCTAGGAATTCTTGGACCATGTAATTTAAATGACGGCTTTGAGGAAAAATGGAGACAGTGGATAAGGAAATGCCTATCAACAACATCCATCTCAATTTTGATTAATGGCTTACCAATTACACTATTTAAAATGGAGAAAGGCCTTAGACAAGGTGATCCACTATCACCTATTCTATTTCACTTAGCTACAGAAGCATTCAATCAAATGATGAGAGCATCAGGAAGAAGAAACTTTATTCAAGGTATCAAGGTAAGCAATGGTGATACCTATGTATCTCATCTTCAATTTGCAGACAACACATTACTATTTCGCCCAACAAAAAAGAAAATCCTGACAAAAATTAGAAGAGTACTATATTCCTTACAATTAGTGTGTGGGCTTAAAATCAACTTCTCAAAATCGGGACTTGTAGTCTTCGGAAAAACAGATGTTGGGGTGCGCAAATGCCTGTAAAATTGGACTGTAAGTTACCTGAACTCCTGTGACCTACTTGCGCTTTCCACTAGGAGAAAAGGTCAGTAAAGTAGCTACTTGATCTCCAGTAATTGAGAAAATAAAGAAATTAGCCACATGGAAATCCAAATTAGCTGGAAGGCTGGTTCTGATTAAGTCAGTTATCAACAGCCTACCCTTCTATCGCTTGAGTCTCTTCAAAATTTCAAAAGAAGTAGCAATGATTATTATAAAGGAACAGAGGAATATTTTTTTTGAGTGGTTCTAAATATCGGAGAAGCCTTCCTCCAGTCAGTTGGGAGATTATTCAAAGGCCTAAGTGTATGGCAGGCCTAGGAATAGATGACATGATGATAAAAATACAACACTCTTATTCAAACGGTGGTGGAGGTTTTCTAAAGAAGGGGAGCCATCGTGGAAGAAGATAGTGTGCTCTATCCATAACCAAGAATCTGACAAATCCTTTCTTCAGCAAAATGTTAGAAGAAGAATTAGTAGTTTGTGGGAATCAATTAAGTCAATTAGGAGATTGGGGGACCACTTTTGGCAAGTCATTCAAAAAGGGAGTTGGATGAAGGTGGGGGATGGAAGCAGAGTAAGTTTCTGGGAAGATAAGTGGACTGGAAACTCAAGCTTGAAGAATAAATATCCTCAGCTCTACATGTTATCCATGCAAAAACTAGAAGATATAGATAGTATAGGTATTTGGGATGGACTTCTAAGGCAATGGATGCTATCTTGGAGATGACACTTGTACTAATGGTATAATATCCCAAATTTCCAATAATCTCAAGTTGATGCTAGAAACGTAGTTAGGTAAGTAATTAGATGATAAACGGAACCTTGATTAGGGATAAAATGGGCTTAAGTGGGGCGCATAAACCTTACGAAAGATCTAGAAACCCTAAAAGGATGAAAACACTCCCGAAAGGGTGTGGAACCCCCTAGAAGCTTCTAGAAGAAGAAAAATTAAATATTTTCCTAAAAGCCTCATCGCGACGCGACTGTACCATAATTAGGTCTCATCGCGATGCAACATGTACCTGACAGAATCACCTCTGGTTTTTGGACACATGTAAAGGAAAGGGTACCATCGCAACGCGACGGTACTTACACAAGGACCATTGTGACGCGATGGGGTCAAAACTACCCTATAAATAGGTGCTCACCCTCCCTTCATTTCCTACACCAAATCCTCTTCTCTTCCTCCCTCTAAGAACTTTCTCTAAAGAGTAAGTATGCTCTGCACTTGCCTATAGTGAGGATCCTGTGCATTAGAAATCTCTTAGTAGGAAATCGTCAAGGGTGAGGCCTCGAGGAGCGGTAGTAGTACGGAGAGTGCAAGTAGTAGCACAGGGGGGTGCAAGTAGTAACTTCTGAGAAACTTGTAGGCTAAGTAAACTTGGAGGCCAAGTAACTTGGAAAGCAAGTAAACTTGTAGACTAAGTAAACTTGGAGACCAAGTAAACTTAGGGAGCAAGTCATGATCCACCCCTATAAATAACACCTATCATTCTCATTCCTTCACACACCTTCCTAAGTTCCCTTTCTCTCTCTAGGAATTCCTTCTCTAGAATTTCCTCTAAGAATTAAGTATGCTCTGCACTTGCCTCAAGAAAGGATCCTGTGCACCAGAAAGCTCTTAGTAGAAGACCCTCAAGAGCGTTAAAATCTCTTTACTGCTTCTTATTGTTACTTTTGTTTAAAAAGTTGTTTTCTGAAAAAGGTTTTCAAAATCACAAGTATTTGGAAAAGATTTCTAAAACCCAATTCAAACCCCCTTTCTTGTGTTTTTGTCACGTTCAATTGGTATCAGAGTTCAGCCTCTTGGTTGAGCACTTAACTAGTGTGAGACGAAAAGATCCTATACTTTATCTATGGCAAGTAATGAAGCTGGTAGTCATGTTAACCATCCTCTTTTGTTTACTGGAATAAACTATGACTACTGGAAAGATAAAGTTAAAACCTTTTTCGAGTCACAACAACTTGTACTCTGGGATATGATTGAGACATCATATATTGAACCTGTTGCTGATGATGGCACTCCTGTGCCTAGATCTTATTGGAATGATAGTCAGAAGAAATCACAATAACTAAATCAGAAAGCAAGATATTTCCTTATCTGTGCTATTTCTGAAAAAGAATATGAGAAATGTGGAAAGAATGCTACTACGAAGAATATTTGGGACTCATTGGCTCTGGCCTATGAGGGGACTGCCCAAGTAAGAGAAACAAAAGCTAACATTCTTGTTAGACAGTATGAACTCTTCAAGATGGAAGAGGGAGAAGAAATTGAAACAATGTTTGGGAGATTTCAAACATTGGTTCATGGTCTAAAAGTTCTCAATAAGAGCTACACTACTACTGATCATGTAAAAAAGATATTGAGAAGTCTCCCCAAGCAATGGAGACCCAAGGTCACGGCTATTCAAGAAGCCAATGACCTAAATGCCTTCGTCTGGAAGATCTACTCAGTTCCTTGAGAGCTCATGAGCTTGAGCTAAATGAAAAAGAACCTCCTAAGAAATCAAAGTCTATAGCTTTGAAATCTAGTAACAAAGCTTCCTCCTCCAAGGCTCTGCAAGCAGAATAAGAAACAGATGAATGATCGTTTGGTGAGAGCAGTGATGAAATAGACGATGAACTTTCTTTTATCTCAAGAAAGATTCAACGTATGTGGAAAAAGAAAGGAAGATTCAGGAAGCAATTCCAGAAGAAGGATACAAGGGAAAGGAAGGAAAACAAAGGCAAGAGCCAAGTAGTTTGCTACGAGTGTAAGAAACTAGGACACATCAAGTCTAAATGTCCACTACTTGAGAAAGAGAAACTAAAGAGAAGTGATTTCAAAGGTAAAAATAAGAGTCTCATGGAAACACGGGATGACTCTGATTCAACATCATCTGATGATGACGAGGAACATGCAAACATGGCTCTAGTGTCTACTATTGGATCAGACAGTGAGGAAGAGGAAGAATGGGTAAATTCTAACTCATCCTCTGATTTACAAAAAAACTTTTGATGAACTCTTAGATGAGTCTTCCAAGCTCTCCATTGAATACAATGCGTTAAAGAAAAAAATTTCAAAACTATCAAAAGAGTTTTTAACGCTAAATGAAGAGAATGAGAAGTTGAAAGCTGAAAATCACCGTCTGGTTAATGCAAGCTCTAAGACAGAAGAAAAGCTTGAATGTAATTCTTCCAAATATGAAGAGGGATTTCAAAGATTTCTTGCTGAATGTGTGACACGCAGCAAACAAGCCTCTATGATCTGGGGTGTTAGTCAAAATGGCAAGAAAGGTCTTCGTTATAAATGAGATGAATCTACTTTTCAAAACTCCAATTTAAAATATGATGGGACCAATGATCATAGTGATAGCCTGTTGTGTACATACTGTAACAAGTATGGTCACATAAGAAGCACTTGCTATGCCTTAAAAAACAAGAAGGACAAGTTTCCTTCTAGAACTAACAAAAGAGGACCCAATTAGCTTTGGGTACCTAAGGATAAGATTAGCTGTGTTACAGATTTGCTTAGCAACAAAGTTGAAACACAAGTCCTGGTACTTGGACAGTGGGTGCTCATGACACATGATGGCAGAAAGGCTTATGTTCAAAGAGCTGCAATATAAAGAAAGTGGAACTGTTGGTTTCGGTGGAAACCAAAAAGGTAAAACCATTAGCATTGGAAGGGTTGGTGAGAAATTTCTACCCTCTATTGATAATGTTTTACTTGTTGATGGCCTTAAGCATAACCTACTTAGAATAAGTCAATTATGTTATAGTGGCTATGATGTTGGATTTAGTGATAATGCTTGTATAGTCAAAAACAAGAAAGATGGCTCAGTTTTCATTACAGCAAAAAGGAAAAATAATATTTATAAAATCAAGCTGTCTGAATTGGCCAATCAAAATGTCAAGTGTTTTTTGTCACTTGATGAAGAACAATGGACTTGGCACAAGAGATTGGGTCATGCAAACTTGAGGTTAATCTCAAAGCTTAACAAGAAAGAACTTGTTAAAGGCTTGCCAAATCTCAAGTATCAGTCTGATGCTCTTTGGGAAGCTTGTCAAAAAGGGAAACAAACAAAATCTTCATTTCAATCAAAAAATATTATTTCCACTTCAAGGCCACTTGAACTTTTACATTTGGATTTCTTTGGTCAAACTACAACTGCCTCTTTGTCTGGTAAGAAATATGGATCAGTTATTATTGATAACTATACCAGATGGACATGGGTAAAATTCCTTGCACACAAGGATGAGTCCTTTAAGATGTTTTCTGTCTTCTGCAAATGAGTGCAAAACGAAAAAGGCTTTTGTATTACAACTATTAGAAGTGATCATGGTGGTGAATTTGAAAATAAACTATTTCAAAACTTTTGTGAAGAAAATGGCATTTCTAACAACTTTTCTTCTCCTAGAACACCACAACGAAATGGTGTTGTAGAAAGGAAAAATAAATCTCTTCAAGAGATGGCCAGAACCATGATCCATGAAACAAATATTGCAAAGCACTTTTGGGCAAAAGCAGTAAACACTGCAAGCTATATTCAAAATAAAATCTATATCAGACCTATTTTGAATAAGACTCCTTATGTAACACCCCATTCCTGGAGCACTATTAAACTAAAACATAACTCTAAATGCAGCGTAATTTGCAAAACAATACTCGTCTTGTCTTTTGGAAATACGATAATTTTTTTTTAAAGCTCTTTTGCAGAACACAATCAGAGAATTTACAGCGATTTTAGAAACATGATGGAATTTACAAAGCAAAAGAGGAAAGCAACTGAATATATATACATACATATATACAACTTCCAAAAGAGGTATAGCTGTCAAGTCTTTACATGAAGAAACGGTAAACAAATATCGACATATAGGCATACACCTAAAGTATGAACACCCTAACAAGAGTAATTATACTTCCGAGGTACTCCCGGCAGTTACCCACGTAGGGGGCTGCTCCAAAATTGAATCCTCAAAACCTGCCCAACGATCACAAAATACTAACTGAAGTAACAGACATGGTCACCAAAAAAAAAAATATACATCACCTACAGACATCACCAACCACACCTACTACTAATCACTGCCCAAATCCTCCGAAGGGTCCTCCTCCTCCTCCTCAACCATCGGATCATCATCGTCGCCAATCAAGTCAATAAAGGGTGCAGAGGGAGGTACTCCCTCAGGTCTCGCCTCCTCCACTGGTACAGCCTCAATCCATCCCACACCGCTACAGCCTGCCTCGTCGCACGAACGACATACAAGAAGAGGATCTACAGGCGGAGTAGGTACACTGATAGGTAAAGGACGAGTCGAAAATACTCTCCAGCTCGAGTGCGAGGTCCGCTACAGGAGTAGGAGAATCTGCTACTGCATGAGAAGTAGACGCTCTAGCCGCCTTGCCTCTCAACCCGATGCTCTTACGAGCCATCCTGCGAATCCTAGCACCACCAGACACGGGTGCGTAGCGGGTTGTAATCGACCTCGGAATCTCTAAAGACTCGTCCAATGAAGTAGAAGAAGTAGTAGCTGTAGGAATCACTAGATCCTACTGAGTGCTAATCCATCCATCAATGATCTGTATTACCTGAACGGGACACTCACCGTCCGTCGTGAAACCTTTTGACGAGTCACTAGTCCATCTACCCTAATCGTCTCTACTATTTCCCCTCTGTACACTAATCGGCCAGAAGCGGGGTCGTACTCCATGGCCGATGGTATGTCCATATCGAGGAAATCAAAGGTCGACTCCTACGACAGCGTCATCGCCAGTATCTCCAGAGTGTTCGCCATCGTCTGAGTTACATTCTTCGATTGAAAGAACCACGGACAAGGGTCAACTTCTTAAATAAAAACAGATATAACAGCACAACATAATATACAACTCAATAAAGATACATAAATGCTCTATCAATGCAACTATATGCCAGTGTATATGATTTCGGAATACCCAACGCAATGGTTAATTATTTGTACGTCCCCAAATTTGATACTATGCCATGCGATGGGTTGAACGTCCCTAGGACATAACGACGACCCTGAATTCCCTTACGATTCCCTCTTCTCAGGATATTCAAGTCGAAGTTACCATGATGCATGTCAATGCATTTCACATACTCAATTGAACATATCAATGCATATGATATTTCAAATATGGCATAATTAAATAAATATTTAATTATCCAGCACAAGTATCAACAGCATATATCTCAAAACACAATTAAGCATACATGCAAGCACGTCATATTATCATTTTTAGAATCACAACAGTCCAGTAATTCACAACAACTCGCGTTCACATATCAATAATTAACAGATATAAGCATACAATAACAAGCATACATCACTAAGCAATATCTAGAAGAAGCCCTTACCAAAACTAATCAGTCCATGTGACAAAATATGTCACAGCTAGCTCTAGTCAGCATGCACTCACGACCTCAAAGATCCTAAACAAAACACACTGAAGCTTAGAACATTTCTAATTCACCCAAAATAATTCCTAGGTCATGGTTTAAACCTAAACCGCTTGGTTACTCAAACCAAAATTCCTTTTAGTAACACACACTTAGAATAATAAGCAATGTTGAAAACTATTTATTTTAAATACCAAAAATTCATTTTCTTCAATTCTTGAAACATGAAAGCAATACTAAAATCAAATACTTTTTCATACTAAGTTGTCAAGACTCCACCTTGATTAAAACAACACAAGGATTTCTTTAACATAGGTGTTTCATTGTCTTGAAATACCAAATCAACTACTAATACTCAATTAAACTTTTCCCAAAATTTTCAAAACTTCAACAACAACTAAATCCACATGAGCCAAGTTTTGAAAACGCACAAATTTTCTTTCCAACCCACCTAGGGCTCACGGCTTCAACACCTAAATTAGGAAAAAAAATTAAACTTCCTAATCAACCAAACTTCAACACAAAACACCTAAACCCTTTTCCAAAACCTTCAAAATTTTAGATCAAAACTTCAAATCCAACACCTTGCACCTATCATGGCTTGATCAAGCATCAAGAAGCATAAGACTTAACCTTTTTCTTTGAGTAAACACAAATTAACAACAACAACAACAAAATCAAGACTAGACAACAATTTACCCCAACAAAATTTTAAGATTCACATGAGCGATCACACCCCGCTTTTTTCCTTGGAGCATTCGACCTAGGGCTTCAAGAACAAAGGGAATAATGTATCATTTCACTTCATGACGAATATCAAAGAAAAATAGAAGCATTAAACAAGAAGAAAATCAAAGAAATCATCTCCTAAAACTCCTACAAGGGCCACGATTTTGGCTCAAAAAAACAAAAGGAAAAGAGTTGATCTTGCACTCACTCTTTAGGCCAAGATGAAAATGATACTTAGAGGAAGAAATTAGAAGAAAAATGTGTTGGAGAATGGGGAAGATGATCACGCTGGAAGTGGGAAAGAAGAAGGGTTGGAACTTGCCTTGAAAACTCTTTTCACCAATTCCATGTAGCAAGATAACAAAGCAAATGAGAGAGTGAAGAAAAAAGGGGGTGCTCTCAGCCTGATCAAAATGAGAAGGAGGGTAAAAAAAAAATTTAATCTTTGCCTTTTACTTGGCTAGGATTAGTTTAGAAGAGATATTTTCTAATTAGCCATGGAAAGCTTGACACATAAGCACTTAGGAGAAGATATTTCTAATTACCCAAGATAAACTTGACACCTAGCACTTTACCCATGATTACCCACTAATCCTAAAGTTTTGGTGTCCTAAAATTACGGCGTCGAGTAATCGCGTTAACGATTAATTCTCTTCCCGATTAATCGCTCAAATTAATTTACTTAGAAATTAATTCACCGCGTGATAATAATTTATCTATAAATAATAAAAACACTCAAACATCATCACAACAAGTTATGATTCGATTTTCATCAAAATCGGAGTTCGTTTTAAATTTATTACCGAAAAAAATTTACCTAGCGACTCAAAATACGGCGAAACTTCATTAAAAATTTTCGACGATTTTTGAACCATGAATTAATATTAAATATTAATTCTCAAATTTAATTTTATCCTGATTTAATTCAATCACTTTATTAGCAAACAAAAATTGCTTATTATAGCATAAATACGGCGAATAACACTATAATATTGTTAATAACGCACCGTAAAAATTACGCATGTTACAATACTTCCCCCTAAAATTGTTTCGTCCTCGAAACTACAAGTCAGATAAAGACTAAGAAAACAAATCCGAATATTGCTATCTCATCTTCTCTTCCAGCTCCCAAGTCGCATCACCGGTTTTCTGATCCCAAACCACATTGACCAGTGGAATCTCTTTGTTTCTCAGTTGCTTGATCTTTCGGTCGACAATCTTTGCAGGGGATACTTCAAAAGATAAGTCATTTCTCAGCTGAATCACGTCAGGTTCAATAACGTAAGATGGATCGAAAACATATTTTCGCAATTGCGAGACGTGAAAGACGTCATGAATATTAGATAGGAAAGGTGGCAAAGCTATCTGATATGCGACTGGGCCTATACGACGAAGAATATGATAGGGTCCAATGAATTTAGGAGTGAGCTTTTTCGATTTGATCGCTCGACCAACTCCAGTTGTAGGTGTGACTCGAAGGAATACATGATCTCCTTCTGTAAATTCTAATGGTCGACGACGCTTGTCTGCATAACTCTTATGTCGGTTCTGAGATGCTTTCATCCTCTCTCTGATTTGCCTTATGTAACCCCCCAATTTTTAAGAAAAGTGATTTTAGCAATAAAATCCTGAATACTCGAAAAATAAGTCAGAGAGATTGATCACCTCGATGATTTACTGAGAGTACGGAAAATTATTTTGAGTATTTTGAACAATTTATTTATTATAAATAAATATTATTCATGATGTTAATTCAAATTAATGGACATCGTAGACGTATGCTGTGTTAATGCGAATTCATCAATTTATACCTTGTATAAGTTTTTTTTGCGTGACGCGGCAACGCGTATTTTGTGCTAACTGAAAAATTGAGTGAAATAAATCAAGAGCCAATATAATTAAGAATTAATATTTCTATATTAATTCGAGGTTTGAATATCATCGAAAAACTCTAACGAAGTTTCGGCGCGTTTCAAATCGCCGGGCAGTTTCTGCCGTAAATAAAATTTAAAATGAGCCCCGATTTCGATGAAAATCGAATCGTAACCTGTTTTAATTATTTTTGAGTGAATTATATTGTTTTATTATTTATGAAATAATATTATCACGTGAAGAATTAATTTCTCAGGAATTAATTTTTCCGGGATTTTTCCGGCGAGAAATTAATCGGTTTTTCGGTTTTTCGTCGCCGTGTTTTTAGATTTTAAGACTCCAGGATTAGAGGGTAATCATGAGAGATGAGAGATTAGGTGGGCTAGACTAGGTGATGGGATTAGAATCTTACTTTTAAGAGAGGTGTCACACTTTTGGTGGTTTATTATTTGGTGTTTTTTTTCCTAATTCATTATTGACCAAGTAAATTACAACACTTATTTATTTATTTTCCCTACCTCTCTCTCCTGGAATCAACGTGATTCCTTCCTCCTCTCTCATTCCATCATTATTTTAATTCCTACTAGTTATATATCTAAGTGATAATGAAAGCAAAAGCCACATAATTCTCTCCTTTTTATTCCCTGATCGTGTCCCTCTTTCTTAAGCCATCATTTTATTTTTCCTTCCCACTCCTTAAGCACCAGCGCAGCTCCTTCTTCAACACCCCTTCATTCTACACCTTCTCATTTTTATTTTCAACTTGTTTTCTATTGTGAGGGAAAGGTGAGAACCAAGCCTATGTTCCAACCCTTCTTCTTCCACCCCCAGCGTGATTCTCATTTCCACCTCCATCCACTCATTTTAGTTTTTCCTTCCCCTTAATTGAAGAACAGGGCCGTGACCCCCACCCCCACATTACCTCTCATTTTCATTTCCTTTCATGGCTCTTGAGAGAGAAAGCTCAAGAAACCCTCCCATGGCTTCCTTGCTACATCATTTTTGGCTTATTTCCTCTCCAATCTTCACTCCTTCTTGCTTCTAAGTTCCATCTTCTATTTGAATCCTCTCCTCCCAAATTTGCAAGTAAGAAGAAAAGCAAACTCTTTCTCCTCCTTTTTCAGCCCTAGGCCGTGGGCCTTATTATTGTTGTAGGATGAGTCCTTTTGTTTTAAATTCTTGTTTTAATGCTTGTATGTTACTTGATTATGATCATGAATTAAATGAACATTTGATTCCCAATTTCTTGAAACCCTAAGGGGGAAAAGAGGGATAGGTGTGATCTTGAGGGAATTAAAGGGGCTAAATTGGATTTGGGCTTAATTGATGTTGTTGTTGGTAAAAACATATTCTTGAAAGAGGGATTAGTGGTATTTAGTTGTGAATCATGCAAACTAGTTTGTGTTTATTGCTTCCTAGATGCTATTGTTGCTATTGTAGTAATTAGTTTTGATTTAAAAGTTGAATTGAGTAATTTTTATGAAAAACCCTTGATTCTTGAAGTTGGGTTTGGCCATGAATTAGGCTTGTTTTGTAAAATGGTTGTTGTTTTGTGAAAAGAATTTCCTAAGAAATGATGTTGTTAAATGGAACTGGAAGTTTGCCAAAATTGTTGGGGAGAGGGGTGTGTAGGCCGAGAGCTATTCTAGGCTTAGGGGACAAAACTTTTGTATTCCTAGCTTTTAAATTAGTTGTATTTGTATGTTGTAGAAGTTTGGAGAATTATGGAAGTGATGGGATTGAAATTAGAGTTGTGTTGATTTTAAGGGCGATGAAACAATTAAGGTGAAAAGGACTTTTTGAGGTCCTAGACACCGATTGGAGCCTTGACTTGGTATATGGAGAAAAAGAATTTGATAAGATGATGTGGTCTCAATTTTAAAAGAAGAAAGCATAGTAGTTGGAAAAATGGTTGGAAAAGAATTTAGATTGAATTTGATTTGTTTGGAAGTGGTTTTGATCGTGAAAGGCTATGATACATTAAGGTGCAAAGAGATTTCATTATCTCAAGACCTAGTGGAGCCTTAAATTGAATATGGTTTTGTGTCTCAAGTTTCAAGAAGGAAGAATTAGTCTTTGAAATATTATCTTTTAACTTTGTGCGCTATTTCAAGTAAGTCTTAGTTTTTAAAAGTTGTTAATTTAAGGTGCTTTTTATTTCAAGTGTACGTGGTCATTCGAATAGGTTTTTCGGGTTTGAGAACCTAGGAAGTTAGAGTTAGTGTATGCCTAGGTTGCACTAAGTCTGTATTGTGCAGTGCAGAAATCGAGGAGTACGTGGATACGCATAGCTTGGAGTTCGGTAAGGGCAACTCTTAGATATCTCTAAGGCTTTATTTTATAAGTCCTTATGTAAGGGCACTTCTAGACATTTTTAGGATTTTATTTTTATGTCCCTGTGTAAGGGCAAATTTTAGATATGTTTAAGTTCTTGTTTTGTTATTCAAATGCTTATTTAAATACGAAGAAGTCTGAGAACTCTACGAGTTCGAAGTTAGGGTCTTCGAACCCCTTCGTTTATTTTTGTCGTGCGGTCGAACATATTCCGAGTCATTGTGGGTGAAAAATTGTGCGGTTGGTCTTCTGAACCCAACCCCCCACTTGTTTGTACCTCTATGTTAATTCCATCGAGTTGTAGAGGGATGGATTCCTTGATTTGCGTGTCAAGCATGTGATGTTGTGATATGATTGAGTTATGCATTATTTAATATGAGATTGAACATATGCTGCGAACTGCGTATTGCTTGTTGAATTGCGTTTCTTCATGCAGATTGCTTTATTGCTTAAATTGTTGAATTGCGTTTCTTCATATTAAGCATGCTCTCTTTATTTGACATGCGGTCAAGTAATTTTGCGTACCACTCTTTGACTATTAAGAAGAGAGCTGTTCATCGAGTGAGAGACTAGGCGAGTCGTCGTGACGTTTTTGAGCCGTGACCCGGATAACTAAGGGTGCTAGGTCCCCTTTTGTTTACGGGAGATTGACTAGGTGTCGCAGCGTAGGAACCGGGGCTGCTTACCTAGGGAGAAGCGAAAGATCCCAAGGCTACGGCTGGTATGTCAGTTGATGGATCTGCGTCTGCTTTCCGGAATAATTGTCGTGTCAAGAGAAAATGAGTCGAGTCTAGAGAGAGAAACTCTTGAGTCTGCATTGTGTCTTGAGAACTGTGCATGTTGTTGTTGCTTATTGCTATGATTTTCTATTTCCTATAACATGTTGCATTGTTATATGCTTTGTTGCCATTGTCGAATAAGTGTAACAGACTCTTTATTTTAAGAAGTTGACCCTTGCTAGTGGTTCTGTCAATTAATGATTGTAACCCAGATGGTGGAGCAAGCAGAGGATTTGGAACTGCAAGGAGGAGCAGCTGGGGATGGTTGTTTAACTTTCCACTTGTGTTGTGGTTGCGGAACCTACTAGTAGTCTTGCGAGGAACTTGTTGTGTTGACCAGCTATAGGACGCTTGAATTTATTTCTGTATTGTAATAAATGTCGATTATGTTTCAAGGCACATGCTGTTATGTGTGAGTTGATGTAATAATTGAATGTGGTTATGTGGTGTCTCTAAATAATCGCCATGTTTCTAAAGTCATTTGCAATACTCGTGACCATTTTGAAAAAGAAGTTTTAAAAAAAAAATATATAGAACCACATTTTTGGAAAACGTGCAAGGCAGAGTACTTCGCCTTTCGGAAATATGTAAACTGTTGTCAAGATACTGGCTTAGTAGCGTTCTGGAAAACGGGTCGTTACACCTTACCTTCTCAGTAGTCTACTGAACCAAGTCTGGTCCTTGAGCTTTCATTGTCTTGATACCATGCTTGCGTCCATACAATGCTTCATACGGTGCCATACCAATGCTTGCCTGATAACTGTTGTTGTAAGTAAACTCAATCAGCGGCAATACATCATCCCAACTTCCTCTGCTATCCAACGTACAAGCCCTCAACAAATCTTCAAGTGACTGGATTGTCCACTCGGTCTGTCCATCTGTTTGAGGATGATATGCAGAGCTAAGCTTAAGCTTAGTTCCCAAGGCTTCCTGTAATGCTCCCCAGAAATGAGAAGTGAACTTCGGATCTCTATCAGAGAAAATACTAGAAGGTACTCCGTTAAGTCATACAATCTCTGCTATGTAGATCTCTGTCAGCTTCTCCACGTTATAGTTCGATCTAACAGGTAGAAAATGAGCAGATTTGGTCAATCGATCGATGATTATCTAAATCGGGTCATGCTTCTTCTGTGTCCTAGGCAACCCCACGACAAATTCCACGGAAATACTGTCCCATTTCCACTCCAGTACGTCAAGTGATTGCAATATTTCAGCCGGTCACTGATGTTCCACCTTCGCTTTCTGACATGTTAAACATGAAGCCACGTAGTCTGCCACTTGCTTCTTCATTCCAGTCCACAAAAATTTCTTCTTCAGGTCCTGGTACATCTTAGTAGCTCCCGGATGAATACTCAATTTGCTCTTGTGTGCTTCATTGAAAATCAATTTCCTCAACTCTGCCACGTCAGGTACGCAAACACGTTCATTGCACCTCAAGATGTTATCTGGTCCAACCTTGAATTCAGCCGCTTTTCCTTGCGCTATCAGCTCCTTCTTCTCCTGCAGCAGCTTGTCACTAGCTTGCCAATCTCTGATCTCGTCCAGCAGTCCACTAAAAATGGTTAGCATACCGAACCTTAACTTCCCTGGTGATAATTCCACGTCTAGATTCAAGTCTCGAAACTTCTCCAGTAGCTCTAATTCCTTAATCATCATCGTCGAGACTAAAGCGCTCTTCCTGCTCAATGAGTCTGCCACTATATTCGCTTTCCCTGAATGATATTCTAGTGTAAAGTCGTAGTGGTTCAGAAACTCCGTCCATCTTCGTTGTCGCATGTTGAGCTCCTTCGAGTCAAACAAGTACTTCAAGCTTTTACGATCACTAAAAATAGTGAATGTACTCCCGCATAGGTAGTGTCTCCAAATCTTCAGCACGAACACCACTGCAGCAAGTTCCAAATCATGTGTGGGATAGTTCCTCTCGTGAATCTTGAGTTGTCTTGATGGGTAGGCCACTACCTTCTTATGTTGCATCAGCATGCATCCGAGTCCCTGGTGAAAAGCATCGCAATAAACCTCGTAAAGTTGTTCTGGTCGAGGCAAGCCTAAGACAGGTACTGTCATCAAAAGTTTCTTCAGTCGCTAAAAACTAGATTCACACTCCTCTGTCCAGGCGAAAGGTTGATCTTTCTTTATAAGTCGTGTTAGCAGTGCCACAATCTTCGAAAATCCTTTGATGAATCTCCAGTAATAGCCCGACAAATCAACAAAGCTCCGGATATCTGACACAGTCTTCAGATGTTCCCAGGCCAGCACAGTTTCAACTTTAGCTGGGTCCACAGCTATTCCCTCCTTTAGATATCACGTGTCCTAGGAATTTCATTTCTTCCAGCCAGAACTCGCACTTAGAAAGATTAGCGTAGTGTTGCTTCTCTCATAAAATCTGCAATACTTGTCGTAAGTAGATCAGAATGTCGTCTATGAATACAACCACGAACTGGTCCAGGAATGGATGGAAATTCCTGTTCATGTAGTCCATAAATATTGCTGGTGTGATTGTCACTCCGAAAGGCATGACTAGATACTTATAGTGACCATATCTAGTTCTAAATGCAGTCTTTGGAACATCTTCTTCCTTCACGCGAATCTAGTGGTAGCCAGACTTCAAATCAATCTTGGAAAATATAGCAGCTCCTCTCAGTTAGTCCATCAAGTCATCGATACACAGTAATGGATACTGATTCTTGACAGTAACCTTGTTGAGTTGTCAATAGTGAACACACAATCTTGATCTTCCATCTTTCTTCTTCACCAACAGCACTGGGGCTCCCCACGGTGAAACGTTGGGTCGTATGAACTGCTTCAACATCAAATATTCAACCTACAACTTCAGCTCAATCACCTTGGATGGAGACATCCGGTAGGGCGCTATAGAAATCGGACTTGCTCCAAGAAGTAGGTCGATAGAAAATTCGATCTCCCTCACTAGTGGTAAACCCAGAACGTCTTCAGAAAAACATTTGGAAACTCACTCACCATCGGCACGTTCTTCAACTCAATCTCTTGAGCAACTTCTAAATTAGCAACGGATATGTATTCTTGAGCTCCCTCTTTCAAGGAAACTCTGATATGGTTAGCAGAAAGATATTTAGAAACTTCTGGATCAGGGAAAACTAATGTTTTTCGGGCACAGTCCAAAAGGACATGGTGGTAGGACAACTAATCCATCCCGAGGATAATGTCAAGACCTATTAGAGGTAAGAAAATCAAATTAACAAAGAATTTTCTACCCTGAATAATCACCGCAAAATTAAGACATGCAGTGTTGGCAACCAAAGTCTTAGCAACTGAGGTAGTAACTACTAATTTGAAAGGTAAAGCAGTCATAGGCAACTTCAATCGACTCACACAATCCATAGAAATAAATGAATGTATTGCACCAGAATCGAAAAGTACGGATAGAGAATTACCCTCAATCTCACAGTCCCTCTGAATTAAGTCTTCCGATTGTTCGCCTTTCTTCGCTCATCTGATGAGCTCTACCCTTGGCAGTCGGACGCTTCCCCTTCGCCTTTGCAGCATTCACACTAGGTTCCACCTTTGGAGCTTTGCAGTCCTTGGCATAGAATCCAGATTTATTGCAGTTGAAACACACAACGTCTTTTGCAGGACAATTATTTGGATAATGCCCCGGCTTGTTACAATGATAACAAACTTGTTCCTATCTATTCTGACTTCCACCACTTGAACTCTAGGCGATAGAGCGATACTGCCCCTTGTTGTTTCCCTGAGGCTTGCTGTAGGGTTTCTTCTGCTGTTTCCCTTTCTGATTATGCCCCTGCCCTTGGTTCTGTGATCTAATGGGTCCACCTAAACCACTCTTTCTCTTGTTATTCCTCATCACTTCCACTTCATTACACCTTTCAACCAACTCCTGGAAATGTCGAATTCTCAGTGACACCACTGACCTCTTTATGTCCAATCTTAGTCCACATTGAAATCTTTCACTCATCCAACGCTCATTCACTGATCACGAAAGAGACTGAAGTACCTCGACAGCGATTCGAACTTGGCGGCGTATTCTAACACCGTCATATTACCTTGATGTAAACAAAGGAATTCTTGCTCCTTCTCCATTCTTGCACTTTTTAGAAAATATTTTTCCAAAAAGCGTCTGCGGAAAGTTTCCCAATCAACTTCCTGATGTTCAGCCGCCAACATCTGTTAACTCCCTTCCTCCAATACTCAGCATCTCCCAACAGCAAAAAAGACGCATAATTCACCTTAACGTGCGCAGGATAATGAAGCACGTAGAACATCTTCTCTATTTCTTGTAGCCACAAATCCACCTTGTCGGGATCCGGTTCTCCATTAAATTTTGGTGGATCATGTTTGCGAAATTCCGCCAATCCTCTTGCCTCTGCATTTCGTTCCGCCCGTTGCTATTGCTGTAAGTCACGTTGGTTCATGGCTGCAGTTTGTTGGGCTATAGCTACAGATTTCTGTGCTATCGCCGCTGCTATTTTGGTTATTACTTGAATTGCGCTTTCCATATTTGAGTTATCTGATCCAATAGTAGGTTCTCTTCGTGGGCGTAGTAGATTCCTACATGGTCCAAAAACCTGTCAGAATCCCACACTCAAAAGATGTGTTAACACACATTGCTTCAATCTAGAAACAATTTCAATACCAGCACAACTAGCTACTGGACAAACCAAAACCTAACTCGGTGACTAGTTTAGTGTTCCCATCACACAGTTCGGTTAGAACCGAACTGCTCCAATACCACTATTGTAACTCCCCATTCCTGGAGCGCTACTAAACTAAAACATAACTCTAAATGCAGCATAATTTGCAAAACAATACTCGTCTTGTCTTTTGGAAATACGGTAAAAAAAATTTAAAGCTCTTTTGCATAACACAATCAGAGTATTTACAGCGATTTTAGAAACATGATGGAATTTACAATGCAAAAGCGGAATGCAAGTATATATATATATATATATATATATATATATATATATATAAAACCTCCAAAAGAGGTACAACTCTCAAGTTTTTACATAAAGAAACAGTAAACAAATATCCACATATAGGAATACACGTAAAGTATGAACACCTTAACAATAGTAATCATATTTCTGAGGTACTCCCGACAGTTACCCACGCAGGGGGCTGCTCCAAAAGTGCATCCTCAAGACCTACCCAACGATCATAAAATACTAACTGAAGTAACAGACTGTTCACCACAAAAAAATATATACATCCCTAACCATCCTTACTACTAATCACTGCCCAAATCCTCCGAAGGGTCTTCCTCCTCTGCCTCATCCATCAGATCATCATCGTCTCCAGTCAAGTCAATAAAGGGTGTAGAGAGAGGTACTCCCTCAGGTCTCACCTCCTCCACTAGTACATCCTCAATGCATCCCACACTGCTACAGCCTGCCTCGCCGCACATACGACATACTGGAAGAGGATCCATGTAACACCCCATTTCTACCCAACGAATAATATAAAAATCAGAGTTGCAAAATTTCCATCAAACATATGGAATGTTACACTTTCAACTTAGAACAGCGACATTCATTCACCTGTAGTTCAGATACATAACACATAAAATTCGGATGAACCGATAACAACCTATTTAGTCTTTAAAAAATCAAACAAATTTCTTTATTACGCAGCGGATCCATAAGTTCAACTGAAAATACCATAACATCTTGTCCAATTCAAAACAACTTTAAGACATCAAGTCTTTTAATGAAAACAACCTGAAAATTCAGCAACATAATAAAAATTCAACAATAAAGAAATCATGCATTCATCCCCCCCCCCGAGTTCTACGTATCAGAGCGACGACACCGACTTGAACTAATGAAGGTAAGCAACCTTCATTTTTGATTACCTGCACGTTACCAACAGAGGGTAACATTCAAACAGAAGGGGTGAGATATCGAACTATATAATCGAGTGTATGATAAATATTATATTAGAATCAGATTATATAAAATCACCACTTCACAACTTTCAAAACAACACCTATCACCACAATTCAACAACACAACAACTTAAATATGCAACACGGAGTGCGACTCGTTACAATGCACATGCATGTGGTACCATTGGAGCAGAACTCCCAACTTAAAATATACGGAGCAAAACTCCCAACTTAAAAATTGCCAATCCAGGCCAACTTAACAGAGCGTAAGCTCCCAACATGACATGCTATGTATGCATCAATAATTATGAAGTTCAACAACACAACAACAACAACAGGCGACACAACAACTTAACAGAGCGTGATTTTCTTGAGCAATTTTCTCAATTTGTGCGCTAACCAACTAATAGAGCAGATGAACCAATGAAGAACGAGCGAATTTTACCAAGTGATCGAAAATATATTTCACAGCTCTAAACAAACCAAATTTATATTTATCACACAAATAGCAAAATCAAACAATAGGGTTCAAGGATAACCTCTCCACTTATTTCCTCAAATATTCCCAACTACAATAATCTTCCCCTTACTACTTATCATACAACCCATTAGAAGTCAGAACCCCACCCTTACCTTGGATTGAAGGTTGCTCTAACTCTCCGATTGACTCCTAGATTTCTCCTTGCCGGCAACTTTTCGTATCTCCTCCCAAGCCCTTATTTTCTTCTTTCCTTCTACGCAAACCTCTCAAGAACAACAATAGAGAGGACCTTCAATCTCCACTCTACTCTCTCCTAAGATCCCAAGGTGTTTAACAGTGTTTTCCGACCCACAAAACCTCACAAAGACGCTCAAGAATGGCTGCACACAACCCTAGAAAAGACTGCACGTCGTACCTGACGATTCTGCAGCGTCAGGTTTATATAACCCGACTGTGAATCGATTCACAGTCTAAGGTGAATCGATTCACCTAGTTAAAAATTCTCCCCTGCACGAGTTAATGAAGTGAATCGATTCCTGCAAGCTTCCCATGCGATTCACAGAGGCGTGCTTCGATTCCCAGAGAACCAAACATGCTTGAATCGATTCACCTAGCTAAGGAATCGATTCCCCAGAGGCTCAAACATGCTTGAATCGATTCACCTAGCTAAGGAATCGATTCCCAGAGGATCAAACATGCTTGAATCGATTCACCTAGCTAAGGAATCGATTCCCAGTGTTCAAGAAACACTTCCAAGCAATTCCATGATCCTCCAAACTGATTTTAAGGCACTCTAAACTCCACATAAATAAATAATAAAATACTGGGCGTTCTAACTCTCCCCACTTAAAATATTTTCGCCCTCGAAAATTTACCGTTCGAACAACTTCGGGATAGGATTCGCATCTTGCTCTCCAACTCCCACGTCATGCTTTTTCCTGACCCCTAACCAGACTACTTTCACCAAAGCAATCTCCTTGCCTCTTAGAGTCTTCATTTCACGATCTGCGATCCGTACCGGCATCGTTCCATAGTAAGATTATCCCGTACTTGCACATCATCCATACGAATCACATGAGATGGATCTGAAATGTACTTCCGGAGTTGTGACACATGAAACACGTCATGCAAATTCGAAAGGTTAGGCGGTAAAGCCACTCTATAAGCAACATTTCCAACTCTGTCTGAAATCGATACGGACCAATAAAGCGAGTGAGCTTCTTAGACTTCAATGCACGCCCAACACCGGTCACCGGCGTGACTCTCAAAAACACATGATCACCAGCTTGAAATTCCAAATCTTTCCTTCGCTTGTCACGATAACTCTTCTGTCTACTTTGAGAAGTTTTCATCTTTTCTCGAATTAGCTTCACCTTCTCCGTAGTCTCTCGAACAATTTCAGGTCCAAGCATTACACTTTCCCCAGATTCATGCCAACATAAAGGAGTTCTACATCTTCGACCATACAACGCTTCAAAAGGTGCCATTCCAATACTCGAATGGTAACTGTTATTATAAGTGAACTCTATTAACGGAAGATAAGTGTCCCACGAACCTCCCTGCTCAAGAATACATGCCCTCAGCAAATCCTCTAATGACTGAATAGTCCTCTCTGTCTGTCCATCCGTCTGAGGGTGATACGCCGAACTCAACCTCAACTTGGAACCCAACGCCGCTTGCAGACTCTTCCAAAAATCAGAAGTAAACCTCGGATCTCTATCCGACACAATACACAAAGGAACACCATGCATCTTTACGATTACACTGGTATAAATCTCTGCCAGCTTTGATACTGGAAAACTGATGTTAATAGGAATAAAATGAGTCGACTTCGTAAGCCTATCAACAATCACCCAAATCGAATCATGTCCCCTTGAAGTATTAGGTAATCCCGTCACAAAGTCCATTGAAATGCTATCCCATTTCCACTCTGGAACTTCCAACGGTTGCATCAATCCTGCAGGCTTCTGATGTTCAACTTTCGACTTCTGACAAGTTAAACATGCATACACAAACTGCGCCACATCACGCTTCATCCCAGGCCACCAAAACAAATTCTTCAAATCTTGATACATCTTTGTGGCTCCCGGATGAATACTCAAATTGCTTCTATGACTCTCCTCAAGAATTACTTTCTTCATTTCCGCATCATCAGGAATACAAATTCGATTACGGAATCTCAACACACCTTGCGCGTCTAACTGGAAATCATGATTCTCAGATTGATCGATTCCGACCATCGAATCTACTAATTTCACGTCTGACTTCTGAGCTTCTTTGATACTGTCCAGAAAATCATTGTTAATCTTCAACATTCCCAACATAACACTCTGCGGTATCATTTCGCAAACTAGACTCATATCTCTGAACTGTTCAATCAATTCCCACTCCTTAACCATCATTGCCGACATATGTAAAGTCTTTCGGCTTAAGGCATTAGCCACAACATTAGCTTTACCTGGGTGATAATTCAAGCCGAAGTCATAATCTTTTAACAACTCCAACCATCTTCGTTGTCTCATGTTCAATTCCTTCTGATCAAATAGATATTTTAAACTCTTATGGTCACTAAATACTTCAAATCTAGAACCATAGAGATAATGTCTCCAAATCTTCAGCACAAAAACAACTGCAGCAAGCTCTAAATCATGCGTAGGATAGTTCTTTTCATGAGTCCTCAACTGCCTCGACGCATAAGCAACCACCTTATCATTCTGCATAAGTACACCTCCTAAACCCATTTTAGAAGCATCACAATATACCACAAAAGATTCTCCTGGATTAGGTAGTGTCAAAATCGGAGCCGACGTCAATCTCTTCTTCAATTCTGTAAAACTTTCTTCACATTGAACGTCCCACACAAAAGCTTTACCCTTACAAGTCAACTTAGTCAATGGAAGTGCCAACTTAGAAAAACCTTCGATAAACCTTCTATAGTAGCCAGCTAGTCCCAAAAAGCTTCTAATCTCTGTAGCCGATTTTGGAGTTTCCCATTGCAACACGGCATCTACTTTAGATGGATCCACAGCAATGCCACTACCCGAAATAACATGACCAAGAAAACTAACCTCCTTTAACCAAAAGTCACATTTAGACAGCTTCGCATATAGCTTCTTCTCCTTCAAAACTTGCAATACTAGTCTTAAGTGTTCTGCATGTTCTTCCTCCGATTTAGAGTAAATCAAAATGTCATCAATGAATACCACCACAAACCGATCCAAATAAGAATGAAAGATACGGTTCATGTACTCCATGAATACTCCCGGCGCATTAGTAACACCGAAAGGCATCACCGTATACTCATAATGTCCATATCGCGTTCTGAAGGCCGTCTTCTGAACATCTTCATCCTTCACCTTAATCTGATGATAACCCGACCTCAAGTCAATCTTGCTAAACACACGAGCACCCACCAATTGATCCATCAAGTCATCTATTCTTGGAAGCGGATACTTGTTCTTAATCGTTACTTTATTCAATTGTCTATAATCAACACAAAGCCTCATACTCCCATCTTTCTCCTTTACTAATAGCACTGGAGCTCCCCACGGCGACACACTTGGTCTTACAAACTTCTTTTCAAGTAAATCTTCCAATTGCTTCTTTAATTCTGACAATTCAGATGCAGACATCCTGTATGGTGCCATAGAAACCGGTCTGGTGTAACACCCCCACCTTCGTGCTAGAACTTTTTAATTCCTTGTGTGTTTGACTAAGCTTTTCATGTATGTGAATGTGTTAAATATGCTAATGACTGGTTAGAAGATCAATTAAATTGGCACGGTGCACGTATAGGCGAGTCGGGACACAAAAACTAGCAACGGATGCAGTTCCAGGGGGCGCAGGGCGCCCAGACCAGGGCGCAGGGCGCCCAGGCCTCACCGAGAGCAGGCGCAGGGCGCCCAAGAGATGCTGGCGCCAGGCGCCCACCTGCCAAGTGGTCGTGGCACTGTTCGCTGCTTTAACTCGTTTTGGGCGGTTCGGTGACCCAGTATGCCCCACTCTCGACCTGTAAGAGTGACCACGACCCCTAGACTTAACCTAGCCCCTAAACATCAGTCTAAAACCATAAACATGATCAGAAGTTGCTCATAAGATCAACCAAGATAGAGAAAACCCTTCTTCCCCTTTTTCCCAATTTTGTCTTTGTCAAGGGCTCGACTCAAGACTACGCTACGAACGCGACCGGAAGCATAGTTCTTGTAATTCTTACCGCCTCATTGGGAGGAATAGGAAGAGGTAAGCCTTCTAATGATAGTTTTGTCCTTAAGAGCAATGTTAGGGTTCTAAATTATGATTTTTCCATTCCTAAACCCTTTCTCTTGTGTTTTTGTTGAAGAAAGCTTCACTAGGAAAGGAAAAGCTTGGTGTTACCTTATCCCTCTCCTAGGAGCACGAATTTCACTTGAGGTAAGGGATAGTTGTTCTCTTCTAGTGAGTGTATGGAACCTGTGTGAACAATAGGGGTGTCCCAAGACCCCTATGCCTCATGTGATAACGAAAAAGCAGCACTATCACCACCGTGATAGAGACCTTCGAATTCCTCTAAATTATTATTCTCGACTTGTGATAATTTTATTGGTTGTTGAAATTGGCGTGATGATTGGGCTTTGGTTGTTTATATGCTTGATGTACAGAAATTGGTTGTTATCAAACGACAATGTAAGGAAATTAAATAACTAAATAGTAGGCTTTAGACCCTATGAAAGTGTAGCCACTAAGTATGAATCAAAGAACTCGAGTCCCCGCAATTATGTTGATATTGTAAGGCTTAAGTAGAATGTCTAAGGTTCATTTATGATGCCTATTGATTTCTTAGTATGATAATCTGAGAGAACTAGTCCTTCTAATGCCAAAGTTCCACTTGGACGTATGTGCTTAATCAAAGTTGCTAAGAATATTAAATGTTCATGTTATTGGTAGAAGGCACTAGCTAACTTATGAATTTGTGTTCTGCTGTTGTTGTTGTTGTTACTCTGTCGAAAATATAGCGATAGAGGATGTTATGGTTAGACACCTCGTTTGGTCATGTTCATGCATCTTGGTGTCGTCATTGTTGTTGTTGTTGTTGTTGTTGTTGTTATTGTCAGTAGGGCATATCGGGCAAGGTATCCCGTGACGGGCAAGGTTTCCCGGTCCTACGGTTAAAAAGAAAAAAAAAACAAAGGTCAAATCGGGCAAGGTATCCCGTGACGGGCGAGGTTTCCCGGTCCTTTGGTTAGTAGGGCGAATCGGGCAAGGTATCCCGTGACGGGCAAGGTTTCCCGGTCCTACGGTTAAAAAGAAAAAAAAAAAAAGGGCGAATCGGGCAAGGTATCCCGTGACGGGCAAGGTTTCCCGGTCCTACGGTTAATGGGGCGAATCGGGCAAGGTATCCGTGTGGGTGAGGTTCCGATCTGTTGTTATTGGTGCACCATCGACATGGTATTCGAACGGGCAAGGTCTCCTGGCCGTTAGAAGTGGATCCACATGCATATAATTATGTTCTTAGAATCACACCTCTTGTCTTGATAACATGCTTGGTTGTTCGGTTGTTAGTGGTATATCATAATGTTGTGATTGATGCGCGGCATGTGATATTTGAATGTTATGGTAATGTCTTTTAGCGTTGCGTTTGATGTTGTGACATGTGGTATTTGTGATTGTGGTGATATGTTATGCCTTGGTGCTTTGGTGTGTAGACGTTTTATTGGAATTCTTGTATATGCGCATTGTTCACCGATTTCCTACACTTGGTTGCACTATTTGAGGTTATGACGACTAACCCTTTTGTGGCTATGCATATCCCAGGGTATGTGTAGATGTTGAGGCTGCAGGTGTTGAGGATGCGAATGCCAATGAGTAATCTCGGTAGTTAAATCGGGATGGATAGAAGATTTGCATGTGTTTACTTATTAAAGTTTTTGTATTCTTCCGATGTAATAATTAGGGAAAAGGGCTCTGAATTATTGTGACATCGGGAACCTGGGTTTTTAATTTCTTCGATTGTTATTTTCCGCAAATGAGCGTGATGACTCTATTCCACAATAACTGAAATTATGATTTGGCTTAAATAAAAAGGATTTTGTTGCTCCGTGTTTTTATTTTACATTATTACGTTGTTATAATGACTTGCCGGGGTAGAGGGTGTCACATCTGGTACCAGGTACAAGATCAATAGCGAATTCAACTTCCCTTTCTGGTGGTACATCAGGAATTTCATCAGGGAAAACTTCAGGAAATTCGCGCACCACTTGTAACTCCTCAATTATAGCTTGGTTCTCAATAGATAACGATGCCATCAACGAGAACACCTGAGCTTCCTCTTGCATCAACCGCCCTAACTGCCTAAAAGACAACAACCCAGCTTCCTCCTCTTCGGGAGTAGAAAACCTCACGGACTTGCTATAACAATTGATATGAACATAGTTATATTCTAACCAATTCATGCCCAATATCACATCCATCCCACTTAACGGCAGACAAACCAAATCAACAGCAAAGTCTCTGTCGAAAATTGACAAAGGACACTTTAAACACACAAGAGAAGTGGTCATCGATCCCTTAGCTGGAGTCTCGACGACCATCTCTCCATTCATAGAAGACAACGTAAGACCCAATCTTTTAACGCAATCAGCAGCAATAAAGCAATGAGTAGCACCAGTATCAATAATAGTAATTAAAGGAGTACTATTAATGAAACATGTACCTCTGATGAGTCTGTCCTCATTAGGCCTGAGTCGACCAAAGCGAACACTTTTCCACCGGGTTTGCGCCTTTCTTTGGTTTCGACATCGACTACCAATGTGTCCTTCTTCACCACGGTTGAAACAAATCATCTCTTTATGCTTGCATTCAGATATCACATGCGGGTCTTGCCACAGCGGAAACACCTCTTTTCCTCGAAGACACACATTACTCTTATGGCCAGGTTTCCCACATTTGAAACAAACCACACCAACAGAGCATCTCCCCACTAGTCCTCTTGCCATCACCACTTTACATTTACCTTTACCAACTGGAGCATCATAAGGCTTGCCACGATTCTGTTGGTGCTTGCTCTTCCTCTCATTAATGATCTTATAATGAGCATTGTTATCCTCTTCATAAATCCTGCAGCTGTCAATCAAATCAGAGAAGACACGAATCTTTTGGTATCCAACTGCCTTCTTGATTTCTGGGCGCAACCCGTTCTCAAACTTGATGCACTTTGAAAACTCAGCAGTTGCCCCGCTATAGTGCGGATAAAACTTAGCCAACTCAACAAACTTTGCAGCATATTCAGTAACCGACATATTTCCTTGCTTCAGCTCGAGAAACTCAATTTCCTTCTTACCACGAACATCCTCTGGATAATACTTCCTCAGGAACTCCCTTCGGAACACATCCCAAGTGATACCTTCACCTGCAGCTTCCAACCTCTGACGAGTCTCTAGCCACCAGTCATCAGCCTCGACTGCTAGCATATGAGTCCCATATCGAACCTTCTGTGCCGGAGTGCAGTCCATCACACGGAAGATTCTCTCCATCTCTTTCAACCAATCCAACGCTCCATCAGGATCATACTTACCCTTGAAGGTAGGCGGATTCTCCCTCTGAAAAGTCGCCAAACTACGAGATCCAGCATTCTCGTCAGCATTCGGCCGATTTTGCAAAGCCTGAGTCATTGCTTGTAAAGCAGCAGCGATTGCAGCATCGTTCCTTCCAGCCATCTCAACTTGTCACTATAACATAAACAAAGGTTAGAACTAATTAACAATACTCGATTGTTAAACAAAACTATGACTCGACAACTTGGCCGGACGGACCAAACTGCTCTGATACCACTAATGTAACACCCCATTTCTACCCAACGAATAATATAAAAATCAGAGTTGCAAAATTTCCATCAAACATATGGAATGTTACACTTTCAACTTAGAACAGCGACATTCATTCACCTGTAGTTCAGATACATAACACATAAAATTCGGATGAACCGATAACAACCTATTTAGTCTTTAAAAAATCAAACAAATTTCTTTATTACGCAGCGGATCCATAAGTTCAACTGAAAATACCATAACATCTTGTCCAATTCAAAACAACTTTAAGACATCAAGTCTTTTAATGAAAACAACCTGAAAATTCAGCAACATAATAAAAATTCAACAATAAAGAAATCATGCGTTCATCCCCCCCCGAGTGCTACGTATCAGAGCGACGACACCGACTTGAACTAATGAAGGTAAGCAGCCTTCATTTTTGATTACCTGCACGTTACCAACAGAGGGTAACATTCAAACAGAAGGGGTGAGATATCGAACTATATAATCGAGTGTATGATAAATATTATATTAGAATCAGATTATATAAAATCACCACTTCACAACTTTCAAAACAACACCTATCACCACAATTCAACAACACAACAACTTAAATATGCAACACGGAGTGCGACTCGTTACAATGCACATGCATGTGGTACCATTGGAGCAGAACTCCCAACTTAAAATATACGGAGCAAAACTCCCAACTTAAAATATACGGAGCAAAACTCCCAACTTAAAAATTGCCAATCCAGGCCAACTTAACAGAGCGTAAGCTCCCAACATGACATGCTATGTATGCATCAATAATTATGAAGTTCAACAACACAACAACAACAACAGGCGACACAACAACTTAACAGAGCGTGATTTTCTTGAGCAATTTTCTCAATTTGTGCGCTAACCAACTAATAGAGCAGATGAACCAATGAAGAACGGAAACGAATTTTACCAAGTGATCGAAAATATATTTCACACAGCTCTAAACAAACCAAATTTATATTTATCACACAAATAGCAAAATCAAACAATAGGGTTCAAGGATAACCTCTCCACTTATTTCCTCAAATATTCCCAACTACAATAATCTTCCCCTTACTACTTATCATACAACCCATTAGAAGTCAGAACCCCACCCTTACCTTGGATTGAAGGTTGCTCTAACTCTCCGATTGACTCCTAGATTTCTCCTTGCCGGCAACTTTTCGTATCTCCTCCCAAGCCCTTATTTTCTTCTTTCCTTCTACGCAAACCTCTCAAGAACAACAATAGAGAGAGCCTTCAATCTTCACTCTATTCTCTCCTAAGATCCCAAGGTGTTTAACCGTGTTTTCCAGCCCCTAAAACCTCACAAAGACGCTCAAGAATGGCTGCACACAACCCTAGAAAAGACTGCACGTCGTACCTGACGATTCTGCAGCGTCAGGTTTATATAACCCGACTGTGAATCGATTCACAGTCTAAGGTGAATCGATTCACCTAGTTAAAAATTCTCCCCTGCACGAGTTAATGAAGTGAATCGATTCCTGCAAGCTTCCCATGCGATTCACAGAGGCGTGCTTCGATTCCCAGAGAACCAAACATGCTTGAATCGATTCACCTAGCTAAGGAATCGATTCCCAGAGGATCAAACATGCTTGAATCGATTCACCTAGCTAAGGAATCGATTCCCAGTGTTCAAGAAACACTTCCAAGCAATTCCATGATCCTCCAAACTGATTTTAAGGCACTCTAAACTCCACATAAATAAATAATTAAATATCGGGCGTTACAATCCACAGGCGCAGTAGGTACACTGATAGGTAAAGGAGGAGTCGAAATAGTCTCCGACTCGAGTGCGGGGTCCGCTGTAGGAGTAGGAGAATCTGCTACTGCACGAGAAGTAGACGCTCCAGCCGCCTAGCCTCTCGACCCGATGCTCTTACGAGCCGTCCAGCGAATCCTAGCACCACCAGACACAGGTGCGTAACGGGTAGTAATCCGCCTCGAAATCTCTAAAGACTCGTCTGGCGAAGTAGAAGAAGTAGTAGCTGTAACATCCATAATTTTACGATGCGTTATTTGATGTTATTATGGTGTAATTTGCTGTATTTATGCTATAATAAGCAGTCTCTTATTTTATATGTAAGTGATTGAATTAAATTAGGATAAAATTAAATTTGTGAATTAATATTTTATATTAATTCATGGTTAAAAATCGTCGAAAAATCCTAATTAAGTATCGTCGTATTTTGAATCACCGGGTAGTTTTTATCCGCAATAAAAATTCAAACGAACTCCGATTCCGATGAAAATCGAGTCGTAACTTGATGTGATTATGATTGAGTACTTTCAATTGTTTTTATTATTTATGATAAAATATTATCACGCGGGGAATTAATTTCTAAGTAAATGAATTTTTGCGATTTTATCTGTGAAAGAATTAATCAGTAATGCGATTACTCGACGCCGTAATTTTAGAGCACTCAAGACTCTAGGATTAGGGGGTAATCATGAGAAGAGAGAGATTAGTTATTTAGACTTGGTGATTAGATTAGAATCTTGCTTTATAGTATCTAGATGTCACACTTTTGGAGGTTAATTAGTGAGCTTTCTCTAAACCATTTTCAACTAAGTAAAATCTTGTTTTTAGTTATTTTTTTCCCTCCTCCCTTTTTGCCTAATCAGGTCGAACACCCCCTTTTTAACCCTCACTCTCATTTTCTTTTATTTCTTCATGTTCCTGAAAGGAAAAAAAAAACACCAAGAGCCAAGCTCCATCCATGGCTTCTTCCTTCTTCATCTAGGCGTGATCCACCTTCCTTCTTCAACCTCCATTGCTTCTAATTTCTTCTCCTAGTCATCATCTTCTTCTTGAGCTTGTAAGTAAGTTGGAAGCAACCATTTTCCCCTTTGTTTTCCCTTCCCAAAACCCGTGGCCTTCATTATAGGATTAGGAGTTGATTTCTTTGCTTAATTTCTTGTTTAATGCTTTATTTATGCATTGATTGTGATCATGAGAGAAAGGAACAAAATTCTCCCCAATTTTTCTAAACCCTAGGCCGACTTGCTCAAGGGAAAGGGGCTATGTGATTTCTCATGTGAATCATGCAATTAACTTGGGGTTAATGCTCCTTGAAACTTGAATTTGTTGTTTTTGTTGTTAATTTGGATTTGATCAAAGGAAATTATGTTTTTGGGAAACCCTTGATGCTTGAATAAGCCATGATAGGGTAATGTATTTGAATTAATGGTTTGTTTTGGAAAAATTGAAGGTTCTGGAAAAGAAATTAGGTGTTGAATGATGTGGGTTGGTTGATTTGAAATGTTTGTAATTTTTCCTCTTTGTGTGTGTGTCGGCCGAGAGCCCTAGGAGGCTTGGGGAAGAAAATTTTTGGTGTCATTAACCTGAATAAATTGTATTGGATTGTTGTTTAAGTTTGGAAAAAATTTAGAAAGAGTTTGGTTTGATTTTGGAAGTTGTTTTGGCTTTAAGGCAATGAGACATGTAACACCCCAGCTACCCGGTGGGGTGTTAGGGAGGTGTGGGTTCGAACCTCCAATGAGGCAAAATATTCCTTAAGGGGGGAATAGAGTCCTGTGAATAGCATGCTCAGCATTTCGGTGGGCTAAAGGCTGCACCGGGTAGCTAGGGTGTTACAATAAAAGGCGCGTTTTATTGTAACAACCCAGCTACCCGGTGCAGCCTTTGGCCCACCAAAATGCTGAGCATGCTACTCACAGGACTCTATTCCCCCCTTAAGGAATATTTTTGCCTCATGGGAGGCTCGAACCCACACCCAAAGGGATAAAGGTAATGGAAAACACCTCACCATCACCACTAGACCAACTGGTCTAGTGGTGATGGTGAGGTGCTTTCTGAAGTGGCACAAAGAGTCACAAGAAGGGGGGTTGAATTGTAGCCCTTTTAAAATTTTCAACCTGAAACTTAGAGGACATGCTCTCAAGTTAATTCTTGGAGATGAAACCATTAGCATAAAACATTTTTCTGAATATCTTCTTGTTGGCTTAAAATAGTTTTAGAAAACATTCTCAACTTGAGTAGGTTCCACGCAGTGAACTTACTCTAGTTGTGCAGGATGCATGTAAACATGAGTAGGTTCTGTTTTAAGCATAAATCAATGTGAGGTTTAGTGGATGATGCAGTATGAGCAATATGTAAAGTATGCAAGAGATAAGGAATGGGTACCACACAGAGGATTTTTATAGTGGTTCACGCAAGAACCATGGGCTACATCCACTCCTCACCATTAGTGAGATTTTTCCACTATTTCCCAAATAGTACAAGTGTTCTTTCACCCAGCCTCTTCAAGCTGTTTACAAGTGTTCTTTCACCTAGCCTCTTCAAGCTGTTGCCTAGTATTCTTTTGCATAGCCTCTACAGGCTTTCTCCTTCATCTTCCACCCATTGTTTTCCTCACCAACACTCACCCATCCTAGGTAGCTTGATAGAAAATATCTTTCCAAGACTTTTCTCATCAACACTCACCTACCCTAGGTAGCTTGCTAGAAATACATGGTAAAGAATGTTACAAAGGGGGTTTGGGATTTATTACAGCTTGGTTACAGTTTGATAAGTGCATATAAACAATAAAGCAAGCTAAGCACTCTCTCTTAGATACCCAAGATGTTAAGCACATATGAACAAGAGTGTGAAAGAGGAGAATAAAGGAGAGCATTGGTTGATGTTGACAAGGCTTGTGTTTAATCTCTCTTCCTTTTTGATTCTGATGCATTTCAGCTACTGGACACTCCTAGAGTGGATGAACTTTGAAGAATAAGGCTGAACATGCTTCTGCAGTAAACTTGCTCACGACTTGAGCAAGTTCGCAGCAGGGAGAGCAAGATGGGGATAATGCAGAATCTGCTTAAGCTCAGTGTAAACCCATTCTCCCTAATTTTTCTAGCTGCATTTTGTGTTTAAATAGAGGTCCAATGATAATATAGTCGTTATAGAGCTGTTGGAAATCCTTGGGGAAGTATTGGACAGTGTGCTGAGTGTTTTCTGCAAAAAGCAGATTTGCTTTTTACCTACTGCCAGTCTTGTCCCCTGTCACTTCTGCTTTTAGGACCTTCTCTTGCTGAACTTCCTCATTTGCAGCAGTAGCAGCAACTTCCTCTTGCATTCAGTGAATGTTCTTAATTAACTGACATGGTGTGCAAATTACTGCAAGTCTTTGATGCATTTAATTTATCCCTCTGTTGCTGAATTTGTTTGTGCAGTAAACGAGAGTAAGTTTGAACTTACTCACACAAACATTTGCTTTGAACACTGCAGCTTGCATTCTTCTATTTTCTTCTCCACTGTGTGACATGTAACCAGCCATATTGCTGTCTTTTGTGTTTAAATAAATGTTCAATGATGATATAGCCGTTGCTACAGTGTTTGGCACTTTTTCCACTTGATTTGACACGTTTCTACTGCATTTTTGTACTTTTCTGCAAGCTGTCATGTCACATTCTACAACAGAACTTACTCAAAAACATTCTGCAGTAGAACTTACTCAAAACCTTCTTAGAACCTTCTCATTTCAGCAGAACATACTCTTCTCAGCAGAACTTACTCTTCTCAGTAGAATCTTCTCTTGTGCAGTAACAGAGAGTAAGTTTGAACTTACTCACCCTGATGCATTTAGCTTGTCCTTTTGCTGCAAAATCTGTTTGTGTAGCAAATGAGAGTAAGCTTGAACTTACTCACCCTGAGTAAGTTTACAAACCCTTGATTTTAATTTCTGAAACTCTTCTTCTCAAGAATGATGTCCATTGCCAATTCATCATTATCACAGAGTCTTATGCTTAATCTCAATTGTCTTCTTGCTTGACATTGTGAATCCTTTTCTTCTTGATGTGAACTTCTTCATGCGGATTCTTCTTCCTTGAACCTTCTCTTCTTGATTTAATTCTTCTCTTCTTATCATGACCTTCCTCTTCTTGCTTGAACCTTTTATACTTGCTGCGAATCTTCTTCTTCTTGCTTGAGCCTTATATACTTGTTCTGAACCTTCAGGTGTTGTGATGAATAAAACTCTAGATGATAGTTTTCTCATCCTCCTCTCATGGTTCTGTAGTAGCCTTCTCATATCTTCATGAAGCTTATGATGCTACTGTTGTAATCCTCTGATACTACTCTAATTCTTCAATGGTTAAGTAGATATAACATGCACTTTGTTGATATGAGTGGCTTGTCAATTGTCCACTTCTGAGATTCCTGTTCTTTCAATAAAACTCAAGTACAAACATTAGTAGATCACCATTCAGAAAACTTAACACTTAGTTCAGAAGGTTTGTTGTCATTAAAACACATATCAAAAGGGTTTTGATCTCAACACTTTCCATTACCTTTATCCCTTTGGGTGTGGGTTCAAACCTCCCATGAGGCAAAAATATTCCTTAAGGGGGGAATAGAGTCCTATGAGTAGCATGCTCAGCATTTCGGTGGGCCAAAGGCTGCACAGGGTAACTGGGGTGTTACAAGACACTTAGGTGAAATGGATTCTTTGTGATCCTAAAACCAAGTGGAGCCTTGATCAAGTATTGTTACGAAAGGAATTTGGTTTTATTATTGTTTCATGTTTCAAAAACAAAAGAAAAGGAATTTTAGTCTTTAAAATAGTTAATTTCCAACTTTATGTATTAGTTCAAGTATGTGTATTTTTATTAAAAAGATTCTTGGGGTTGATAAACCTAGGGGTTAGAATTGAACCAATACCTAGGGAATTATTTGAGTGAACTAGAATTGTGCTAAAGTTGGTGTGTGTTGTTTAGGACTTGACGACTTGAGAACGTGCTGCGTAGGACGGTGACGTGCTTTGACACGTGAGCTGATAATCTTTGGTAAGGGCACTTCATATTTAATAATTGATATTGTTTGTTTGTAAGGGCACTTCACATTCAATACCTCTTATAGTATATTAGTGTAAGGGCTCTTCACGTTATATGTGTTTAGGTTTTGGTATGCTTATGTCTGATGATTATCAAAATGTGAATGCGAATTATTGTGGATTGTTAAACTGTTGTGAGTCTGAAGTTGTTGTTATTCTGAATTGATAATCTGTCGTGTTTGAATGTATGCTTACATCTTGTTGAGATATGTGCTATTGGATTAGTGCTGGATAATTAAATATTTATTTGATTATGACGTAATTGAAATATCATCTGCATTGATATGTTCATGGGAGTAGGCGAAATGCATTGTCATGCATTGTGGTAACTTCGACCTGAATATCCTGGGTGAAGGATTGCCCCAAGGCCAAGGTTGGAGTTCAGGGGCGTTGTTCATTTAACCTTTAGCATGGAAAAATATCGCATTGGGGACGTACATGGCGTACCAACAATTGACCATTGCAGGGTATTCCGGAATCATAAACACTGACATATAGTCGCATTAGCAGAGCATTTGTGCATTATTTGAATTGTATATTATGCTGTATTGTGTTATCTGTTTTTAAATAAGAAGTTGACCCTTGCCCGTGGTTCCTTCAATTGATGATGGTAACCCAGATGATAGCGAATACGGTGGAGATACCAGCGATGACGATGTCGCCGGAGATGATCTTTGACTTCCCAGATAAGGAGATACCCTTGGCTATGGAGTTCGGCCCTACTTCAGGCCGGGTTGTATATACAGGGGATGTGGTTGAGACTATTCGTGTAGATGGACTGGCGACACGACAGAAGATTTCACGGCGTATCGTGAACTTTCCTATCATGGTTGGATAGATTGTGGATGGATGGCGTCGCACTCAGCGGGACCGAGTGATACCGACTACCTCTACTACTTCACCAGACGAGTCTTTCGAGATCCCTAGGAGGACGACTTATCGTTACGCACCCATACCTGGTGGTGCAAAGGTTCGTAGGACCGCTCACAGGAGCATTGGCGTGAGACGATGGACGGCGGGAGCATCTACTTCACGTGCGGTGGCAGATTCTCCTAGTCCCGTAACGAATTTCCGGATAGAGCCAGAGACTGTTCCGATTCCTCCCTCACGTATCAGGACACCCACTCCACCTGTGGATCCTCTCTCTGTTTGTCGGATGTATGGTGAGGCTGGTTGCAGTGGCGTGGGAAGGATTGACGATGTACTAATAGAGGAGGAGAGGCCAGAGGGAGTAACTGCTTTTGCACCGTTTATTGATTTGACTGGCGATGATGAGGATGACTTGATGGAGGATGAGGAGGACCCGTCGGAGGATTTGGGTAGTGATCTATAGTTGGTGATGTCTGTCGGTGTTGTATATATTTTTGGTTGGTGATCAGTCTATCTGACATGCTAGTCTTTTATGGTTAATAGATAGGTTTGAGGTCTTACTTTTGGAGCAGCCCCCTGCTTGGGTAACTGCCGGGAGTACCTCAGAAGTATGATTACTCTTGTTAGGGTCTTCATACTTTAGGTGTATTCCTCATGTGGATATTTATTTACTGTTGCCTTTTGTACAAAACTGATTGTGTATATCTTTTGGGAATTGTATATATGTATATATGTTCAGTTGCATTAGTCTTTTGCATGGTAGAATTCCATCGTGTTTCTAAAATGTTGTTGATATTCTGATTGTGTTTTGCAAAAGACATTGTTTTAAAAAATAATTTACCGCATTTTTCAAAAGACAAGAAGAGTATTATTTTGAAAATTTCATCGCATTTAGAGTTTTGTTTTAGTTTAGTAGCGCTCCCGGAATGGGGTGTTATAATAGTGGTATCAGAGCAATTCGATTCTAACCGAACTGTGTGTTGGGAACGCTAAGCTGGTCATCGTGTCGGATTTTGTTAGTCGGGTAGCGAGTTGTGTTAGTATTGTTGTTGTTTGATGAGTGAAGCAGCTTTGCTTAGAATTGTTTGAATTGTTTCTTAATTGAAGCAATGTGTGTTAGCACATCAATTGAGTGTAAGATTCTGACAGGGTTTTTGGACCTTGTAGGAATCTAATGCGCCCGCGAAGAGACCTCAATATTGGAACAGAGAACTCAAATATGGAAAAGGCAATTCAAGCGATGATCGAGATGGCGGTGGTGGTAGCTCAGCAGTCTGCAGCTGTAGCTCAGCAGATAGCAGCCATGAACTAACGAGACTTGCAGCAACAACAAAGGGCGAAGCGAAATGCGGTGGCTAGAGGATTGGCAGATTTTCGCAAGCATGATCCACCGAAGTTCTATGGAGAACTGAATCCTGACATGGCTGATCTATGGCTACAAGAGATAGAAAAGATCTTCGACGTGCTTCACTGTCCTGCGAATGTCAAGGTGAACTATGCGTCTTATCTGCTACTAGGAGATGCTGAGTATTGGTGGAAAGGAGTTAAGCAGATGTTGACAGCTGAACATCAGGAAATTGATTGGGAGACCTTCCGCAGACGTTTCTTAGAGAAATAATTTTCGGAGAGTGCACGGATGGAGAAGAAGCAAGAATTCTTCCGTTTGCATCAAGGCAACATGACGGTGTATGAATATGAAGCTAAGTTCGAATCATTGTCAAGGTACTTCAGTCCTTTTTGTGATCAGGCGGATGAGAATTGGTTGAGTAAAAGATTTCAGCATGGGTTAAGGTTCGACATCAAGAAGTCTGTGGTGTCACTAAGAATTCGGAACTTCCAGGAGTTGGTTGATAGGTGCAACGAGGTGGAAGTTGTGAGGAATGACAACAGAAAGAGTGGTTCAGGTGGACCCATCAGATCTCAGAACCAAGGTCAGGGGTACAATCAGAAGGGAAAACACCAGAAGAAACCTTACCACAAGCCTCAGGGAAACAACAAGGGCAGTATCGCCCTATGGCTCAGAATTCAGGTGGTGGAAGTCAGACCAGAGATGGACAGGTTTGCTATCTTTGCGGCAAACGGGGCATTATGCAAGCAATTACACTGAAGAGAGCGATGTGTGTTACAACTGCAAGAAACCAGGACACTATGCCAAGGATTGCAAAGCTCCGAAGATGAAAACTAATGTGAACGCAACGAAGGCGAAGGGAAAGCGTCCGGCAGCCAAGGGCAGGGTCTTTTGTATGAGCGGCGAAGAAGCGGAGCAAGCAGATGATCTTATTCAAGGGGACTGCGAGATTGAGGGTATATCTCTATCCGTACTTTTCAATTCCGGCGCAACCCATTCATTTATTTCTATGGATTGCGTGGACCGATTGATGTTGCCTTTGACTGCTTTACCTTTCAGATTAGTAGTTACTACTCCAGCTGCTAAAACTTTGGTTGCCAACACTGCATGCCTTAATTGTGAGGTGGTTATTTAGGGTAGAAAATTCTTGTTAATTTGAATTGCTTGCCACTAAAAGGTCTTGATATTATCCTCGGGATGAATTGGTTGTCTTACCACCATGTCCTTTTGGACTGTGCCCAAAAAACTGTAGTTTTCCCAGATCCAGAAGTTTCCAGATATCTTTCTGCTAATCACATCGGGGTTTCCTTGAAAGAAGGTGCTCAGGAACACATATCCTTTGATAGTTTAGAAGTTTCTCAAGAGATCGAGCTGAAGAACGTTCCGGTGGTGTGTGAGTTACGTACCGTGTTTACCACCAGTGAGGGAGATCAAATTTTCCATCGATTTACTTCCTAGAATAGGTTCGATTTCGATAGCTCCCTATCGGATGTCTCCATCTGAATGAAGGAGCTGAAGTCTCAGATTGAAGATCTGATGTCGAAACAGTTCATACGATCTAGCGTGTCACCGTGGGGAGCTCCAGTGTTGCTGGTGAAAAAGAAAGACGGGAGATCAAGACTGTGTGTTGATTATCGGTAACTCAACAAGGTTACTGTCAAGAATCGGTATTCGTTACAGCGTATCGATGACTTGAAGGATCAACTGCGAGGAGCTACGATATTTTCCAAGATTGACTTGAAGTCTGGCTACCATCAGAGTTGAAAATACTGCCACCACATCTGAAGTATGCATATTTGGGAGACGATAACACTCTTCATGTTATCATAGCAGCTGATTTGAGTGAACAGCAGGAGGTTGAATTAATTATAGCCTTGAAGAAGCATAAGAAAGCTATAGGGTGGCAAATGGCTGACATAAAGGGCATAAATCCTATTCTTTGTATGCACAGACTTTTTCTTGAATAGAATTCCAAGAACAGTATTGAGGCACATAGGAGACTTAACCCTGTGATGAAGGGGGTAGTTAAGAAGGAGATCATCAAATGGCTGGATGCAGGAATTATTTATCCAATATCAGATAACTCTTGGGTCGGCCCTGTTCAGTGTGTTCCAAAGAAGGGAGGGGTCACTGTGGTTGCTAATGAGAAGAATGAGTTGATCCCAACTAGGACAGTTACTGGTTGGAGAATCTGTATGGACTACAGAAAGCTGAACAATGCCACAAGAAAGGATCATTTCCCTTTTCCTTTCATCGACCAAATGCTGGACAGGCTTGCAGGCCAACATTTTTACTGTTTTCTTGATGGTTAGTCTGGGTACAACCAGATTGTGTAGCACCAGAAGATCAAGAGAAAACAACATTCACCTGTCCCTATGGCACCTTTGCTTTCAAAAGGATGCCATTTGGCCTCTGCAATGCACTTGCTACTTTTCAGAGGTGTATGATGGCCATTTTCTCTGATTTCATTCAACAGACAATGGAGATTTTCATGGATGATTTTAGTGTGTTTGAAGAGACTTTCCAAGCATGCTTGATCAATTTAGAACAAGTTCTGGATAGGGTCATTACCTATAAAAACCTTAGCATCCCCATTCGTGAAAACCTAACACATTCCGACCCAGAAACAATAGATACCTAAGCCCTTGCCCGTTGGAAGCAACTCCTTATTGCAATGAGGACCAAACATGTGGCTACCAAAACCAAGTTTAAGGTGCCAAGTTTGGCACCTGAGGATCACTTCTGTGATGAAGACACGAAGTAGAGATACGAAGAGTGCATGAAGAACAGACCCTTACACCTTGAAAGGGGTTTTGATCTACAAAAGATTTCCCCTCATATTCTGCTAATGGTTGAGCAAAATCATTTGGAAAATTTTTGTTCTCACCCAAAGAACCCAGTTGCTGCTGTTGTGAGGGACTTTTACGCTGGAATCCCTCCTCATGAGGAAAGGAAACCTGAGCCAGACTACCCCAACATTAGGGGGCTAAGTGTCTCTATCTCTGCTGAAGATATAAATGACTACTTCTCCTTGCCTGTGAAGGGAGATGCTTTTGAGAAGAGGATGAAGATGATTAAAGAGTAGCAAATGAATGACATCATGAAGCAGTTGACTGTAGATGGCACCAAATGGGAGAAAAGGCATGGTGATGACTTTCGAATTAAAAGGAATACCCTAATTCCTCCTGCAAAAACTTTGTATAACTTCATTACTACTAGTCTACTACCCACCACACACAATCAAACAATTGATAAAGAGTGCATTGTGCTCTTGCATCATATTCTGGGGGGTAAGCAGCTTAATATGGGTAGGCTCATTTATAGAGAAATTCTAGCATGTGCAAAGAAGAATAAGGGTAGTCTATTCTGTCCATGTTTGATTAGTGCTCTCTACAAGACTGAGGGAGTGACCATTTTAGATGAATAATAAACTTGGCATGTTCCTAATCCTTAGGAAGCCATAACTTATGCCTCTGGCACCACTGCTTTTGCCCCCCATACTGAAGAAGGTGTTGAGAAATTAACCGAGGTTTTGAACTAATTGCTGGAAAAGTAGCAGGCTTATTGGAGGTTTGCTTAGAAACAATGCATCTGGTGGAAAAGGATTTTTAATTTCAACTTCCCTAAGAAGCTTATCAATGCACCACCTGAATTTCCTGAATGGATTCTTAGAAAACAGGAGGCTGCAGAGGAACACGATAAGGAACCTGGTCCTAGTAGGGTACAAAAGAAGAAAAAGAAGGGTTCTAAGAAGGGAAAAGAGCCGGTGGCTCCTGAGGCAACTCCACAAGAGGAGGGTGAAAAGCAAACTGAAGAGCCAGTGCCTAGCACTGATAATGTTGATGCTGCCAATGTTGATGAGCCTGGCTCAAGTCAGGAGAAGGAAGCTGAAAAAAAAAGGAGGAAGGATCTGCTGAAAAAGAAAAAGGAGTAGAAAAAGAGAAGGGAGTTGAGATGGAAGGTGAGAGGGTTGAAAATGGAAGTGATGATGAATTTTTTTGATACCCAAAATGAAACACCAGCCACCACACCACTCAGGGAAGAAAGGATGACAAAGCTTGATGCTGCTGAGTTGGATGCTGCAGGGCAACTGCCACAACAGGTGCTGGCCTGGCACCAGAAAAGGAAAAAGAAGCTGCAATTGGCAGCCCAGTGAAGCCAGTGCCTGCTGCACCTGAGAATGCACCAACCTTGAGAGCCAAACAACCTATAAGGAGGTCCAAACTGAAAGAAGTATCATCTCAGCAGGGCAGTGCTAAATCTAGCACTGATGCTGAGGATGATTGGGTTCCACCATCTCCTCCTGTTGAGACTCGACCAACAAAGAAGAAGGTCTCACCAGCTGAGGAAAGTAAGAAAAGTGGAAGAAAAGGGCTGCTGAAGATGAGGTGATCACTATAACTGGTGAAGAGGAGGAGGAACCCATTGCCAGCTTGCTGAAGAAGCCAGGCCAGATCAAGAGAAGGAGCTCTAGGCTTCAAGCAGGGATTTTCTCACCCTAGTCTTTTACTGTTTTTCTGTAGTAAATATTTAGTATGTTTGTTTGTGTAGTTGTTTGTTGAATTCTGTTTTAGTTTGTTCATAGGTTGTTTAAAATGTTTGTTTGTGTCAGCCCTTCTTCTAGCATAGGATTTTATTTTTGTAGTGGGGACACTGCAAGGTAATATGTTGGGGGGAGGGACAGTTTAGGATGTTGTAGTGTTGCATGTGTAGCAGTGCTGTCCTGTTTAAAAAAAAAATTGGATGACACATTGGCTGAACTTAATGAGGAATTTGTGCTTGTTGTGTTGGAACTTTGTGCTGATTGGCAATCGATAGGAGCACTGACCTTTGACACAAACCCTTAGCTTGAGTGGAATGAATAGGTAGCTTGTGAACTAGTTGATGTTGAACCCCTTTTGTGAGCTGAGCTTTGTTGCCAAATTTGACCAATGAGGGGGGATAGGCAAAAAGATAAGTTTGGGGGTATGCTCATTGTAAATATTCAAAGAATAGGTCAATGCACACATTAGTAATTAGAAAAAAAAAAGCCAAAAATATACATAAAAAAAATAAATAGAATAAGTCTTTTTGTTGAGTAACCGGTTAACTTCATTACAATTGTTGTTATTCGCGTCAAAATACAAAGAGACAAATTCTAGTAAAAGGCGAATAGTAAAAATTGAATAAGTGTGCATTAAACCTAGGTCATTCAATTATGTATGTAATTCTGCTTGTTATGCAGCCCCTAGTGCCTAAGCTTAAGCCTTCCCTTTGTTTGATTAGGAGGTGTAGATTAGGGACACTTTAGAGGGGAAACTAAGATGAACTTGATAGGTCTATACTAGCTTTTTAATTAAGCAAAAGGGGTGCGCGCACACACTTGAGGTCTGTGGAACAAATCAAGGAAGCATGAAGCACAAAGGGATTTCTTGACAAAGTGTTAGTCAGAAAGTGAAGCCATGTGAAAACCAACCAATAAATTTGAATTCATCTTTTCAGTTGCTGCTGCATTTGTGACACTTTGTTGTTTTATGTTTTTTCTTGTGTGTCTTTACTTGAGGACAAGCAATAGTTCAAGTTTGGGGGTGTGATAACTCTTAGAAATAAGAGTTATTTATGCCTTTATATCATTAAATCATGTATGTTCTGGAGTAATTAGAGTCCTTAATTGATAGAATTATGCAATAAGGTGTTTTTCCCTTGCTTAAAGTTGTTTGGAGGCTTTTGGGTGCCTTTGTGAGCATTTTAATGTGTTTTGATGATGTACAGGATTTTGATGAAAAATACCCAGTGCCAAGTCTAGTGCCATGGCACCGGATCCTGATTTTGGCAGCCCCTGGAATTAGTGCAGCAGCGTGTTTGAAAGGCTCTATGTGTTGGCATAAAGGAACTTGTCCTTTAGTGCAAGGCTGCTGCGCTTTTATGCTGGTCCCCACTGCAAATGCAGTGTTTTCTCTCTCTCTCAACAAAAGGACAAAAGTCTTTATTTTTGGGCCAAAATTCATTGGGATAGTAAATTGTCAGCCCATTTGAGGAGATGCTATAAATACCAAATGACCTAATCAAAGGGGGCAGGCTAGTACTGTGAGATTCCCTAAGGCAGCATCTGTCTCCTTCTCAGGAACAGCTGCATTCTTCCTCTTCTTCTTCAAAGCACCATTAACAAAGCTCAAAACCACTTTCATGGAGGGAAGGTTCTTGCACAGTACCTGATTTTAGCAGTTTCAGCAAGGCATTGTTGAAATAGGAGGACCTCTCGACTTGACAAAGCTAGGAGCTACTTTTGTTTACTGTTTTATCAGTTTTTGTAACAGTTCTAACTCTTAGCTCCAGTGCCATGGATTCGTTTTATAGCACCAGTTTCTGTTGTTTTGTTTTTAAGCTCATTATGAGCTAATTTTCTTAAACTAGAATGATGTGATATTGTATTGGAACATTTTTAGTTTATGTCTATCAGTCTTTATCTAAGCACATTTGACTCATGCGAATTTATTTATTATATGCTTGACTTAAGTCTGATCATCTTTTGTTGGGTACATGTATGTTAAGTGCTGAAAGGGTTTAACATGTTGAATTCATGAGTTAATGTGACGGGTATTAATTAAAGGACACTTTAATTAATATTTATTAAACTAGACATTGGAAATCTGTCTCACGGGGTGTTCTGGGCCACACTTATTAGAAAAGGAGGAACATAATGGGGGGCTTAGACATAAGGTACCTTTTACTTAACCCTGGTGGAAGTAACTGAAAGGCACACATATTAGTGCCCTGCGCCCAGGTGCGATGGCACTGACTGATAGGCACTGAATCAACTTGGTGAAAATATAGTTGAACTGATTCCTAGCTGCTTTTTACCCAAAGTTTTGCTTAATCTACTGAACATCACTATCTTGTTTAAACAATATTTGCACAAAAACTTGATGTTTATTTTCTGTTTTTATTATTTACTCACTTAACTTACTTGTTAAAGGAAAAGCTTGTGAAAAAACTTAATCAATCCTCGTGGGAACGATCTCACTTTTATTATATTACTTGTTTACGATTGTGTACACTTGCAAATTTTACACAACAGTCGCCTCTAATTAACTAATAAATTAAGGACTAGCCCGGTCCTATGGAATTAAGCATACTAGGAAAAACACATTCATAAGGATAATAAGAAGTTCATAATAGCAATTGAATAAATATCAAGATCATCGTAAAAGGTCCCCCATCACCCCTAGTGTTGGAGTTAGCTACTCATACTGTTTCTTAACATAATATAGAATAACATAAATCCAAACATGCAATCCTAAAAGAAAAGAAAAGACAAGAAACAAGAGGCAAAGTCTACAGCAAAAGACTGTCACTCAGGGATAATGAGTTCCTCCCCAGAGAGTGAGTTAGTTTTTAATAAAAGGGCTAAGAATGCCTATTTATAGGCTGTGGTGCGGATTAGGTCAACTGGCTTCAAATCTGTGCGTTCTGGGCTTGGATACGGCTGTACTGCGTTTATACACGGCCGTGTCGGACTTGAATTGTGATGTTGGCCCGTACTTGTGCACTCAGCACCACCTAACAGAAATTGTGTACGGCCGTACTACCTTAGGTACGGTCGTACTGGACTTTTTCTTCAGTGTCAGGCCGTACTGACCATGAGGTACGCCCTTACTGACGTGCTTGAAAAGGTACAGCCGTACTGAAGAGATGTCAGGCCGTACCGCTTCTCCAAAAACGCTAAAAATCTCCAAAACTCGCCAGAGTCTTCCCAAAATTCAATATTTTGCTTCCCATGTTGCCTTTATTACTTTTCTGCATAAATGAGGAAATGGTGAGCATATTTTATCTAATAAGGAACAAAATCATAATATTTTATACCCAAAATACCCCAAAATAATAGACAAAATGGAGTGTTAATAGTCGTTCGTTAAATTCGTCATTTTGGCTCCCCTCTTTGCCAAAGCCACAGCCTCAGAGTGAACCTTCTCAGCAGCAGTCTTCATCTCAGAGTTTTCCCTTTTCAGAGCGGCATTGTTTTCGATAGTATGGATGAAGACGCTCAAGCTTTGAACTGTAACGACCCGTTTCCGGAGCGCTACTAAACTAGAACAAACTCTAAATGCAAGGAAGTTTTCGAAATAATACTCTCGTGTCTTTTGGAAAATGCGATAAATTTTTTTTCTTTTTATAAACAAAGGCCTTTTACAAAACACAATCAGAGTATCAACAGTGTTTTTGAAACATGACGGAATTCTAAATGTAAAAGGACCATTACAACTGAACACAAATACATATACACAACTTCCAAAAGATTGCCAGTTGAAGAATTTCACATATAGAAATAGTAAATAAATATGCATAAATAGGAATACACCTAAAGTATGAAGACCCTAACATGAGTAATCATACTTCTGAGGTACTCCCGGCAGTTACCCACGCAGGGGGCTGCTCCAAAAGTAAAAACCTAGACACCAAAACAACAGTTGCCACAAAAGTCTAGCAAAACAGACAGACTGGTCACAAACCAAAACTATATACAAAGTAGACAGATGTCATCAATCAACCACTACACATCACTACTCAAATCCTCTGACGGGCCCTCCTCAGTCTTCTGCATCAAGTCGTCTGCATCCTTGTCAGTCCATTCACGCGAAGGTCTCTAACACGCCTCCGATATATATATATATATATCGGAGGCGTGTTAGAGACCTTCACGTGAATGGACTGACAAGGATGCAGACGACTTGATGCAGAAGACTGAGGAGGGCCCGTCAGAGGGAAACTCCATGCCCGGGAAGTCAAAGGCCACCTCCGACAATATCGTCATCGCCGGAATCTCCACCACGTCTGTCAACGTCTGGGTTACCATCATCAATTGAAGGAACCACGGGCAAGGGTCAACTTCTTAAAATACACCAGATAATCCAAAATAGCATGATATAATATAACGTAGCATAACAGAATACACCATTCCGTAAAAATACATCAATGCTTGCAAATGCAACTACACACCACTATAGAACAAGAGATAACAAGGTACACAAACGCCCCATAATGCAACTCACGACACTCTCCCATCACACTTTACAATTCCGGAAATAACGCCGAACAAGCTGCAGAATACCAGCCGTAGCTTTGGGGACTCTATCACCCAAACCGTAGCTTTAGGGGATCCTATCACCCTTGGTTATTCAGGTCGAGTAAAAAAAACAACACGACAGTGAACTAAACAGTCGAACACCCGCCGTAGCTTTGGGGACCCTATCACCCAAGCCGTAGCTTTAGGGGACCCTATCACCCTAGGTGGTTCGATTTCGAACACCGGCCATAGCTTTGGGGACCCTATCACCCAAGTCATACCTTCAGGGGACCCTATCACCCTTGGTTATTCGGGTTGAAGTTCAAAAACGTCACGACGACTCCAACGACTTCGACAACACCTTAACCACCCCAATGAATCAACCAACGCATATGATAATTCAAAGAGTGGTACGCAAGATTATTCGACCGCATATCAAATAATAAGAGCATGCTTAATATGAAGAAACACAATTCAACAACTTAAGCAATAAAAGCAGTTTGCATGGAGAAACGCAATTCAGCAAGCAATAAGCAATTCGCAGTATGCATTCAATCTCATATTAAATAATTGCACAGCTCAACAATCAATCATAGTATCCATCCCTCTGCAACTCGATGGAGTTCACAGAGAGGAACAAATAAGTGTGGGGGGTTGGGGACAGCTACCAACCACTTGCAGACAAGCCCACGAAATAATCAGTATATCAAAACACAGTAAAACGAAGGGGTACAAGACCCTCACTTCGAACCCTGAGGTTCTCAGACTTCTTCGCATAAACACTTGAAATTAAATTCCTATCGTATCTAAAAGTTGCCCTTATACAAGGACATACAACAATAAAAGCCTACAATTGTCTAGAAGTGCCCTTACGTATAAATACATAAACAATAACTCTAGAATGTGAAGCGCCCTTACCACAGGCTGTCACTAGCGTAACTCCGACTTCCTCAGGTCCACGTCGCTCGGTCTCCGGTAATACGATCCATATCACCACGAACACTTAGCTCATATCTATAAGTATTAACTTAAACTTAGGCTCTCAACCTAGCCCTTTTTCTAACCAAACATCCACTAAAGAATTTAGTTCTAACTACTAGAAAACAAATAAGGGTTTTGAACCAAAAATCACTTTTCTTGGAAATTAACTAACACATAACACTTACTGTAGAAAAATGCTAACTTACTTGAAAGAGTAAAGTTTGAAACTAAAATCTTTTCTTGAAAGCTTTAAGCAAACACCATGCAATTAACAACTTTCATAAACTTTAAAGTCTAGAACACATACTCATGAAATAATTTAGACAATTTCACAAATAAAATCTTCCTTCCAAAAACCTCCTAGGCCTCTCGTCCATAACCCCTTCTTCTTTTAAAAAAAATTGCCAAAACTCTTTTTTTATTACTACTAACATTTTCAAGCCATTCAATCACATTTAAAGGCAACAAACATCATGCTCTTATCATGCTAAAAGTCATTTTTGCCTAAATTTTCAACAATCACATTTAAACTAGATTTCTAAGTTCCCCAAAAACTCATTTTCAACTTTTTCAAGAATAGGTTTTTCCCAAAATTTCTTTCAATCAACCAAACCCCAATTTCAAGAATCCTAAAGCATTTAACACATTGCTCTTATCATGCTAAAAGTCATGTTCATGCCAAACTAAAATTTAAAGAACAACCTATTCATGCTCCACATGTCAATCTAGTCCTTCATAAACTAATTTTTGCCTAAAACATAACCATTACTCAAGCTAGTTCATGCATACAAGTTCTAATAACCTTCAAAACAATTCTAATCACTTTATTAAACATCTAACACATAATTAAACATCACACCCTCATGTTCTCATAGTTCAAGAATTGAAAATACTAGAACTATCATGTTACCCCTAATTAATTTAAACAACAACTTCAATCAATACATAATCAATCCCAATAACACAATTAAGCACTTAATTAGTTGATTCCTCAAGGATCACACCATTTCCGTCTTTTTCACACTTAGGGTTTTCACCCTCAAGTTCCAAAGAGAGATTAGAGATGTTCATCTCCTCATATTCATCATCAACTACCCAAACAACATCACAAATCAACAATATCAATCAAACTAAAAACAACAATTTAAACAACACCAAGGGGGAGGGTTTAGGGTGCTGTTTTAGCTTCATTTTGGGGTGGAAAAATTCTGTTTTTCTCCTCAAATAATTGCTAGGAAGAATGGCTAAGACAAAGGAGAGAATCACCTAGCAAGAACTCAAGTTTTGGAAGCAAAATCAAGTGTACAAAAGGGGGTGGATGGCGTCCAAAAATCAGAAACTTGGGGGGAGAAAATTTAATTTTTATCTTACCCAAATGATGTAGATGATGAGGAACTATGTTGAGGTGATGATCTAGAACAAGTTTGATGAAGAAATCTAGCTCAAAAACTCAATGGAGGTGGAGGTAGTTTCCATGGAGTTTGTCTTGCTCAAAGAGAGGAAGAAGAAGAAGAAGATGAGGGCTTTTTGGGAGGTAGGTGGCGTGGAAATGGGGATGAAATGGGGGGCTTCTCCCTTCATCATGCTTAAATAATCTTATTTAATAAAACTAGCATAAAAAAAAATAGATTTAAGTAATAGTTTTTAAATTAAAACCACACACATGTGACACTTAATTACTTTTAGAGATGCTAATCCCATCACTCACTCTAACCCATCTAATCTCACATCTCTCATGATTACCCTCTAATCTAGAGTCTTAAGATTTAAAAACACAGCGACGAGAAACCGAAAAACCGATTTATTTCTCGCCGGAAAAATCCTGAAAAATTAATTCGCGAGGAATTAATTCTTCGCGTGATAATATTATTTCATAAATAATAAAAATAACAAAAATAACTCAAAAATAGTCTCAACAAGTTACGATTCGATTTTCATCGAAATCGGAGTTCATTTAAAATTTTATCTGCGGCGAAACTACCCGGCGATTCGAAACGCGACGAAACTTCGTTAGAATTTTTCGACGATATTTGAACCGTGAATTAATATAAAATACTAATTCTCAAATATCATTTGATCTTGATTTAATTAATACACTTTCTTAAAGAACAAGAAATTACTTTATTATAGCGTAAATACGACAAAATACACTAAATAGCGCTAATTAACGCATCGTAAAAATACGCGTGTTACTATACTCCCCCTCTAAAAATAGTTTCGTCCTCGAAACTACAGGTGAGTTACGTACCATGAAAAAATTCTGGATACTGAGTCTTCACCTTCTCTTCCAACTCCTATGTTGCATCTCTGGTCTTCTGATCCCATACAACTTTGACAAGCTGTATCTCCTTGTTCCTCAATTGCTTGATCTCTCTATCGACAACCTTCGTAGGAAATACTTCAATAACAAGTCATTCTTCACTGAATCACGTTTGATTCGCCACAGAGTCCTCATCGTCCCGATACCAACCTAAAGGTATCTGACACTTACGTCCATACAGCGCTTCGTAAGGTGTCTTCCCAAATCTTCAGTGCAAAAACCACTATAGCAAACTCCAAATCATGCGCAGGATTGTAACAGCCCAGATTTTTTCATCCTTCAAGATTAGGATATGTCTGAGGGTATTAGAACATGCTTATAGTTGCTTGGGATGGGTTTCATATGTTTTACCATTCCTTCAGCCGATTGAGTATCTAGATGTACCTTTATTCCTATGTTTAGTTATTTCAGTCATCGTATTCCCCATTTTCGAACCTCTTAACAACTCAATTGGATTTAAGTACCTTCAATAAAGTTGTAGCGTTATCTCTTATCTTTTAGTTGGCTTTAGTTCGACTCGATTTCGATACCTATAACTCTAGATATGCTCTCTGGAGTCAATACAACGCAAGCGTAACACTTAGGAATATTATAGTATATTTCAATTGCATTTTAGATCCTGTTAGAGTCCGAATTTGGGTAAGCCTATTAGAGAGAATATTGTAGGAAATTCTCTTAGCTTTCCAACGCCACCAAGAATGCCTCAATCGAATATCTGTAGCTCCAGATACAACCAAAACAGTGATGTTTAGTAGCGCTGAGCGCCCAGACTCAAGCGCATGCGCCCGGGGATCAACGAGAGCCTGCGCCAGGCGCCCATTCCAGGCGCCAGGCGCCTGCTGACAGGTGATTTCTGCACGTTTTTGCTCGTTTTGTTGCATTTTTGGCACGTGTAATCCGACCCATTGGACCCAAACTCGACCCAATTCACTAAGATTACATGTTAGGGTTACAAACCAACCACTAAGCCTCAGTTTTGAACCCTAATCACGTTTGGAAACCTATCATCAAAGATCAAACCCTACTTCTCCATTCTCTCTATTTTTCTGCACTTGGTGAGTTTCAACCTTACTCTTGGGACTGAAGAACCATGGTTGGGGCTTTGCTTTACCAACATCCTTCATCATTCTTGGAGGGCTTGGGTTTAAGGTAATGCCTCTAATCTAAGTTTCAGTTTATGATCGCCGTTAGGGTTCCAAACATTAGTTTTCTCACTTCTCATCACCTATCCTTGTGTTTTTTTATGGAGAAAGCCACGAAGGGAGAGGAAAAGCTTGGAGTTCACATACCCTACCTAGAGCACGAAATTCTAAGAGGTAAGGGGGTAGTTTGATGCTCATGTAGTGGGTTTATGGAATGCGAATGAGCAATAGGGATGTCCCAAGATCCCTAAGCCTCGTGCGGTTGCCATGAGAGAGTACCGTCACCATGGTGACGAGAAAATCAATCTAAAACCAGTAAATTGATGTTTAAATATGCTCCTTATTGATTTTATGATATTATATTGTGGTTGGATGCTGTGGTTGTGGTTGATGGTTGACTCATTGATGTTTGGTGGTTGAAGTGCATGATTTTATGCTTCTTTCGGTGTTTGAAACATGACGCAAATTCCTTGTTGTTAACACCTATGATCTTATGTTATCTGTTGATGTTTGCAACATGTTGTGATTTCCTTGTTGAGAGATTGGTGTCTAAGTGATGAACATGCTCTTTGGAATTTGCTACTTCATGTCTTGAGATTGAGTATTTGTGCATGATTTTATGCTTCTTTTGGTGTTTGAAACATGATGCAAATTCCTTGTTATTAACACCTATGATCTTATGTTATCTGTTGATGTTTGCAACATGCTGTGATTTCCTTGTTGAGAGATTGGTGTCTAAGTGATGAACATGCTCTTTGGAATTTGCTACTTCATGTCTTGAGATTGAATATTTGTGCATGATTGATTTGCTAGTTAGTGCAAAATATTGTTTGGAGTAGTGGTGTTGGTTCTAATAAATTATGCAGAAAATTGGAATAAGGGTAATGGGTTTAAAGGTTAAAATCTAGATTAAATGTACTAAATAAATGGTAGGCAATTTTGGTGATTTCTTGATGTTGGCATTATAGCCTTAAGTGTTTAATTAAAGAATAGTAGGAAGGATATAAAATCTATTATGCAGAATTCTCTGTAAAAATGCTAACTGTTGGGTTGATTGGGTTTAAGGTCTCATGTTTTGAATTTTATAATTCCATAAAAGATAGTTGTGGTTCTAAGGACTCTGGATTAGTGTCAAGTATGAATTATAGGACATAACAAAGACACCAAACGATCCCCAAAAGCATGGAAATCACACGATCAAGGTTTTGGATAAGCCGGGCGCCAGCGCCCACTGTCAGCGCCAGCGCCTGGCACCGCCGCCGCGTGTATCTTTAATATCCTGCCATTTCTCGCGTATTGGGCTATATCCTATGAACTATATTAGATGTCCAAAACTTGCCAATGGTAACTAGAGAATGGTTAACATGATAAGACTTGGATGAGATAATTATTTAATTAAATGATTGAGTTAAGTGTTGTGCGTTTGAAACTTAGTTAGCTAAGTAGGTTGATTGTTATTATGTTGCTGGTTAAAGGGACTCGTCAACGTACTGACTGGTTAACTTTGTTGCTGTTGTATGTAATTTGTTGACACTTGGCTGATTGTTCTTGTATCATGAGTGTCTCATTGATGCCGTTATTGTTATTCTATAGAGGAATTGCGATAGAAGTCGTTATTGTTATACACCGCATTTGCTCATGTTCATGCATCCTGGTGTCAGCATTGTTGTTGTTGCTAGTAGGGCGTATCGGGCAAGGTATCCCGTGACGGGCGAGGTTTCCCGGTCCTACGGTTAAAAAGGGAGAATCGGGCAAGGTATCCCGTGACGGGCGAGGTTTCCCGGTCCTCTGGTTAATGGGGCGAATCGGGCAAGGTATCCCGTGACGGGCGTGGTATCCCGGTCCTGTTGTTATTAGGGCATGACGGACATGGCATTCCGAAACGGGCAAGGTATCCCGGCCTCGTTATAAATGGATCCACATGCATATAGTTATGGTCCTAGAGGTGCATCATTATGATGATAATATGCCTGGTTGTGCATATGTCGTGATGTTATTCTAATGTTGTGGTTGATGTTGTAGCCTATGGTGTTTAGACGGTTGTTGTTATTATGTATTGTTGTTGTAGGTACAATGTTGATGTTAGGAGTTGTTCAGTTTATGCGTATTGTTCATTTAGTTCCTTTACCTTAAAGTGCTACTTGAGTGCATGATTTCTAACCCCTTTATTGTGGCTATGCATACACCATTGTGTATGTGTAGACAATGAAGCTGTAGGTGTTGATGAAGATGAGATCGAGGAGCAATCGTTGGGAGCCCTCGTTTAGTTAGGATTTGATGGCTTCTTTATTGAAAAAATGTTTGTTGGTTTCATTATCGAATAAATGTTTTATTTCCGATGTAATATGTAAGGGTCAGCTCTGAATTAATGTGACATCGGGGAACCTTGGGTTTATCTCCTTTTAATGTTTTCCCTCTTGTACTATGTTTGATTTCCGCAAGTTGAGAGTGACAGCCTTACCTTATTTGAAATAAAAAGCTTTTACTTGGATCAAAATTTTATTTTGTGTTTTTTTCTTTTCACGTTGTTAAAATGCCATGACGGGGTACAGGGTGTCACATTTAGTGGTATCAGAGCTCGGCTTGTTCTTCAGGCCGTGGTATGTGTCTATCATGTAATCTCTGTGTACTCTTGTATGATTATCTATGTTAGAATAGATGATGGTATGAGATTTTAGGACTTTACTTAGTGACTGATTCATTTCTTGACTGCCTAAGTGAGAAGGGATGAAGAACGAGAGTAACCATGTTGTCCTCGACGTTGTTGGAAGCTTGATTAATGTGAAAGGACGTTCAACCCGGGATGAGCACCACATTGGATTTGTGGGATGGAGAAAATTGTTCTGAGGGATGACTTGCACGGATGCTCCGAAGGTGGCATTCGCTACATTCAAATTGACCGACGAAGCTGAACATTGGTGGGATGACACTTGCTAACGCTTGGAAAAGCTAAAGTTGCTATCAGTTGGAAGCTGTTCAATGGGAGATTTTCTTTGGAGAAGTGTTTTCTAGTCTGAAGGGTAGCAAGGGTCACTACATTAGTGAGTGCCAGGAAATTAAAGTCATAGGTTGCAAGTGCCATAAGCCGGGCCATATTTGCAGAGACTGTAAGGGAGTTAAGCCTGAACCAGCTAGTGGGAGTACACCTCAGATGCCCTAAGCTAACAAGATAAAGTCTACTGGCCGAGTCTTCACCCTCGCAGGAGTAGAAACAGCTGAGTTAGAGAGCCTCATTCAAGGTATATGTCGCATTGAGAGGATTTCCAGTTGCCCAATTGTTTCTTGCCCCATTTGCTTTGAACATTTGTTCTTGGGTTGTGATAGGTAGAAGTGTGGGGTAAACCATAGTTGACTATTAACACTGAGTATGAACTAGATTGTTATGTTAGATGCGTTAGATTCCCCATTTTAGATTAGGCGACAGGCCACGAGAGTTAGCTTCGGGGATGTACTATGATAGTAGATAGTGGGTGGTTGATATGGGTAGTACTGTTAGATACAAGGTAGATTATCAGAGTAGCCTTGTGAATTGTGGTAATAACAAATAGGGAGGAACTTTAATAGAGCTTGAGGGTAACTGTGAGGTACCAACATTTTTACGCTCAAGCCCCTATCATAGATCCTTATAGAAGTGCTAGTAAATGGCATGTCTGATTGTGGTTGCTCTAGTTACTCTGCTAGACAAGTAGGAGGGATGGCCACCCAATAACTTATCGCCAGTGACCGAAGCAAAGGTGATCGACATGGATAAATAAGATTAGTGGTGTAGACTATCATAGTTAGATGGATATACTTACAAGTAGGGGTTAGTTACCTTACCATGATAACCCTAGAGACGTTCGGAAGGACTAATAGGGAAATTGCCTTAATAACCATGAAGACGCTAGGATAGGAGATTAGGTCCTTAACATTTGTCGGAATTTCGAGGACGAAATTCTTTTAAGGGGGTAGAATTGTAACAGCCCAGATTTTTTCATCCTTCAAGATTAGGATATGTCTTAGGGTATTAGAACATGCTTATAGTTGCTTGGGATGGGTTTCATATGTTTTACCATTCCTTCAGCCGATTGAGTATCTAGATGTACCTTTATTCCTATGTTTAGTTATTTCAGTCATCGTATTCCCCATTTTCGAACCTCTTAACAACTCAATTGGATTTAAGTCCCTTCAATAAAGTTGTAGCGTTATCTCTTATCTTTTAGTTGGCTTTAGTTCGACTGGATTTCGATACCTATAACTCTAGATATGCTCTCTGGAGTCAATACAACGCAAGCGTAACACTTAGGAATATTATAGTATATTTCAATTGCATTTTTGATCCTGTTATAGTCCGAATTTGGGTAAGCCTATTAGAGAGAATATTGTAGGAAATTCTCTTAGCTTTCCAATGCCACCAAGAATGCCTCAATCGGATATCTGTAGCTCCAGATACAATCAAAACAGTGATGTAGTAGTGTTGAGCGCCCAGACTCAAGCGCAGGCGCCCGGGGATCACCGAGAGCCTACGCCAGGCGCCCATTCCAGCGCCAGCGCTCACGACAGTGATTTCTGCACGTTTTTGCGCGTTTTGTTGCGTTTTTGGCACGTGTAATCCAACCCATTGGACCCAAACTCGACCCAATTCACTAAGATTACATGTTAGGGTTACAAACCAACCACTAAGCCTCAATTTTGAACCCTAATCACTTTTGGAAACCTATCATCAAAGATCAAACCCCACTTCTCCATTCTCTCTATTTTTCTGCACTTGGTGAGTTTCAACCTTACTCTTGGGACTGAAGAACCATGGTTGGGGCTTTGCTTTACCAACATCCTTCATCATTCTTGGAGGGCTTGGGTTTAAGGTAATGCCTCTAATCTAAGTTTCAGTTTATGATCGCCGTTAGGGTTCCAAACATTAGTTTTCTCACTTCTCATCACCTATCCTTGTGTTTTTTTATGGAGAAAGCCACGAAGGGAGAGGAAAAGCTTGGAGTTCACATACCCTACCTAGAGCACGAAATTCTAAGAGGTAAGGGGGTAGTTTGATGCTCATGTAGTGGGTTTATGGAATGCGAATGAGCAATAGGGATGTCCCAAGATCCCTAAGCCTCGCATGATTTGCCATGAGAGCATCTTGTCACCATGGTGACGAGAAAATCAATCTAAAACCAGTAAATTGATGTTTAAATATGCTCCTTATTGATTTTATGATATTATATTGTGGTTGGATGCTGTGGTTGCGGTTGATGGTTGACTCATTGATGTTTGGTGGTTGAAGTGCATGATTTTATGCTTCTTTTGGTGTTTGAAACATGACGCAAATTCCTTGTTGTTAACACCTATGATATTATGTTATCTGTTGATGTTTGCAACATGTTGTGATTTCCTTGTTGAGAGATTGGTGTCTAAGTGATGAACATGCTCTTTGGAATTTGCTACTTCATGTCTTGAGATTGAGTATTTGTGCATGATTTTATGCTTCTTTTGGTGTTTGAAACATGATGCAAATTCCTTGTTGTTAACACCTATGATCTTATGTTATCTGTTGATGTTTGCAACATGCTGTGATTTCCTTGTTGAGAGATTGGTGTCTAAGTGATGAACATGCTCTTTGGAATTTGCTACTTCATGTCTTGAGATTGAATATTTGTGCATGATTGATTTGCTAGTTAGTGCAAAATATTGTTTGGAGTAGTGGTGTTGGTTCTAATAAATTATGCAGAAAATTGGAATTAGGGTAATGGGTTTAAAGGTTAAAATCTAGATTAAATGTACTAAATAAATGGTAGGCAATTTTGGTGATTTCTTGATGTTGGCATTATAGCCTTAAGTGTTTAATTAAAGAATAGTAGGAAGGATATAAAATCTATTATGCAGAATTCTCTGTAAAAATGCTAAGTGTTGGGTTGATTGGGTTTAAGTTCTCATGTTTTGAATTTTATAATTCCATAAAAGATAGTTGTGGTTCTAAGGACTCTGGATTAGTGTCAAGTATGAATTATAAGACATAACAGTACACCAAACGATCCCCAAAAGCGTGGAAATCACACGACTGAAGGTTTTAGACAGAAGCTGGCGCTAGGCGCCCCACTCTGTCAGGCGCCAGGCGCCCTCTGGGCACTGGCCGCCGCGTGTATCTTTAATATCCTGCCATTTCTCGCGTGTTGGGCTATATCCTATGAACTATATTAGATGTCCAAAACTTGCCAATGGTAACTAGAGAATGGTTAACATGATAAGACTTGGATGAGATAATTATTTAATTAAATGATTGAGTTAAGTGTTGTGCGTTTTTGAAACTTAGTTAGCTAAGTAGGTTAATTGTTATTATGTTGCTGGTTAAAGGGACTCGTCAACGTACTGACTGGTTAACTTTGTTGCTGTTGTATGTAATTTTTTGACACTTGGCTGATTGTTCTTGTATCATGAGTGTCTCATTGATGCCGTTATTGTTATTCTATAGAGGATATTGCGATAGAAGTCGTTATTGTTAGACACCGCATTTGGTCATGTTCATGCATCTTGGTGTCGGCATTGTTGTTGTTGCTAGTAGGGCGTATCAGGCAAGGTATCCTGTGACGGGCGAGGTTTCCCGGTCCTACAGTTAAAAAGGGAGAATCGGGCAAGGTATCTCGTGACGGGCGAGGTTTCCCGGTCCTGTGGTTAATGGAGCGAATCGGGCAAGGTATCCCGTGACGGGCGTGGTATCCCGGTCCTGTTGTTGTTGGGGCATGACGGACATGGCATTCCGAAACGGGCAAGGTATCCCGGCCTCGTTATAAATGGATCCACATGCATATAGTTATGGTCCTAGAGATGCATCATTATGATGATAATATGCCTGGTTGTGCATATGTCGTGATGTTATTCTAATGTTGTGGTTGATGTTGTAGCCTATGGTGTTTAGACGGTTGTTGTTATTATGTATTGTTGTTGTAGGTGCAATGTTGATGTTAGGAGTTGTTTAGTTTATGTGTATTGTTCATTTAGTTCCTTTACCTTAAAGTGCTACTTGAGTGCATGATTTCTAACCCCTTTATTGAGGCTATGCATACACCATTGTGTATGTGTAGACAATGAAGTTGTAGGTGTTGATGAAGATGTGATCGAGGAGCAATCGTTGGGAGCCCTCGTTTAGTTAGGATTTGATGGCTTCGTTATTGAATAAATGTTTGTTGGTTTCATTATCGAATAAATGTTTTATTTCCGATGTAATATGTAAGGATCAGCTCTGAATTAATGTGACATCGGGGAACCTTGGGTTTATCTCCTTTTAATGTTTTCCCTCTTGTACTATGTTTGATTTCTGCAAGTTGAGAGTGATAGCCTTACCTTATTTGAAATAAAAAGCTTTTACTTGGATCAAAATTTTATTTTGTGTTCTTTTCTTTTCACGTTGTTAAAATGCCATGACGGGGTAGAGGGTGTCACAAGGATAATTTCTTTCGTGGATTCTTAAGCTGTCTCGAAGCATAAGCCACAACTTTCTGGTGTTGGATCAGCACGCATTCCAATCCTTGGTGTGACGCATCGCATTAAACCCCATAAGGTTCTTCCGGTTGAGGCAAAATCAATACAGGTGTCGTCATTAGAAGCTCCTTCAGTCTCTGAAAACTGGATTCGCACTCTTCTGTCCAAGCAAATGGTTGATCCTTCCTTGTAAGTCGTGTAAGCGGTACTACGATCTTCGAAAAACCTTCAATAAATCTCTGGTAGTAGCCTGCTAATCCAACAAAACTTCTGATATCTGTCTCAGTCTTCGGCTGTTCTCATCTTAACACCGCTTCAATCATGGCTGGATCCACAGCCATACCGTCTCTGGTGATCACATGTCCGAGAAAATTCACCTCTTCAAGCCAGAATTCACACTTAGACCGGTGAGCATAAGGCTGCTCCTCTCGTAGTATCTGCAGTACTTGGCGTAAATGCTCTTCATGCTCTCCTCTTCTCCTTGAATAGACCAAGATGTCGTCCGTAGATACCGTCGCGAACTGGTACATTCTTCAACTCGGTCGCTTGGTAACTTCTATACTAGTGGGGGAATAAGAAATCCTAAGCTCTCTCTTACAAGAATCTTCGATAGAATTAACAGAAAGGTATGTGAAGACTCCAAAATTAGGAAAAACTACGATTTTTGGGCACAGTCCCGAAGGATATGGTAATTCGAAAACCAATCCGACCCTAGAATAATGGTAAGACTTTTAAAGATACGCGACTCGAATTGATAAGGACTTTCTATACTCAACAATTACTACACAACGAAGTCATGCAGTGTTAGAACTAGGGTCTTAGCAGTTGAAGTAACCACTACTAAGTCGAAAAATAATACAGTCAAAAGAAATTTTTAAACCAGCTCACACAATCCAAGGAATTGATATAATGTGCGGCATTAGAATCGAAGGTTATGGATAGAGAGTTACCCTCAATTTCGTAATCCTTCTGAGTTAGATCTCCTGATCGCTCTGCTTCTCTGCCGCCCATACAGAAGACTCTACCCGAGGTAGTTGGACGCTTTCCCTTCGCTCTTGCCGCGCTCACTCTCGATTCCGCCTTTGGAGCTTTGCAGTCCTTGACAAAATGTCCCGGTTTGTTGCAGTTGAAACACATTGGGTCCTTCGCAGTGCAGTCGTTAGCAAGATGTCCCGGTCTTCCGCAACGATAGCAAAGTTGTCCATCTCTAATCTGCTTTCCACCACTTGAATTTTGGGCCATAGGGCAATACTGCCCCTGATTGTTTCCCTGAGGTCTTTTGTAAGGTTTCTCTTGCCGTTTCTCTTTCTGACCATTACCCTGTCCTTGATTCTGCGATCTGATAGGCCCGCCTGCACCATCCTTTCTCTTGCGAGTCCTTACACCTTCCACCTCGATGCATCTATCGACCAACTCTTGAAAGTTTTGAATTCTCAGGGACACCACAGACTTCTGGATGTCGAACCTCAGTCCCTGCTAAAATCTATCACTCAACCAATTCTGATCTGCTCGATCACGAAATGGACTGAAGTACCTCGAAAGTAACTCGAACTTTGCGGCATACTCAGATACCATCATGTGGCCCTGATGTAAACGGAGGAATTCTTGCTCCTTTTCCATTCGTGCAGTCTCTGGAAAGTACTTCTCCAAAAATCTTCTGCGAAAGATTTCCCAGCTAATCTCCTGACGCTCAACCGTCAACAACTGTTTGACTCCCTTCCACCCGTACTCGGCATCTCCCAGCAACAAGTAAGACGCGTAATTCACCTTGACGTTCTCTGGGCAGTGAAGTGCCTCAAAAATCTTCTCTATCTCCTGGATCCACATATCTGCCTTGTCCGGATTGGGTTCACCATAGAACCTTGGTGGATCGTGCTTATGAAAATCGGCCAGTCCTCTAGCCTCTCCATCCCTCTCGGCCCTCTGTTGTTGCTGCAGATTATGTTGGTTCATGGCTGCACTCTGTTGAGCCATAGCAGCAGATTGTTGGGTCGCAGCAGTAGATTATTGAGCCATAGCTGCTGCCATCTCTGTCATCGCTTGAATTGCCCTGTCCATAGTTGAGGTATCAGGTCCAAACGTACGGTCTCTGCGAGGTGGCATTAGATTCCTACAAGGTTCAAAACCTGTCAGAACCTCATACTCAAGTGTTGTGCTATCACATATTGCTTCAAATGAGAAACAATCCACACAATTTTAAGCAAAGCTGCTTCACTCATCAAACAACAACAAAACAAATATGACTAGCTACCCGACAAAGCAAAACCCGACACGGCGACCAGCTTAGTTACCCAACATACAGTCCGGTTAGAACCGAACCGCTCTGATACCACTATTGTAACGACCTGTTTCCAGAGCGCTACTAAACTAGAACAAACTCTAAATGCAAGGAAGTTTTCGAAATAATACTCTCGTGTCTTTTGGAAAATGTGGTAAATTTTTTTTCTTTTTATAAACAAAGGCCTTTTACAAAACACAATCAGAGTATCAACAGCGTTTTTGAAACATGATGGAATTCTAAATGTAAAAGGACCATTACAACTGAACACAAATACATATACACAACTTCCAAAAGATTGCCAGTTGACGAATAAATATGCATAAACAGGAATACACCTAAAGTATGAAGACCCTAACACGAGTAATCATACTTCTGAGGTACTCCCGGCAGTTACCCACGTAGGGGGCTGCTCCAAAAGTAAAAACCTGGACACCAAAACAACAGCTGCCACAAAAGTCTAGCAAAACAGACAGACTGGTCACAAACCAAAACTATATACAAAGTAGACAGATGTCATCAATCAACCACTGCACATCACTACTCAAATCCTCTGACAGGCCCTCCTCAGTCATCTGCATCAAGTCGCTCAGATCCTTGTCATACCCATTCACGAAGGTCTCTAACACGCCTCCGATATATATATATATATATATATATATATATATATATATATATCCCGGCCGGGAGTGGGGCTTAACTCCAAGCCGATTGAAACTCCATGCCTGGGAAGTCAAAGGCCACCTCCGAAAATATCGTCATCGCCGGAATCTCCACCACGTCTATCAATGTCTGGGTTACCATCATCAATTGAAGGAACCACGGGTAAGGGTCAACTTCTTAAAATACACCAGATAATCCAAAATAGCATGATATAATATAACGCAGCATAACAGAACACACCATTCCGTAAAAATACATCAATGCCTGCAAATGCAACTACACACCACTATAGAACAAGAGATAACAAGGTACACAAACGCCCCATAATGCAACTCACGACACTCCCCCATCACACTTTACAATTCCAGAAATAATGCCGAATAAGCTGCTGAATACCAGTCGTAGCTTTGGGGACTCTATCACCCAAACCGTAGCTTTAGGGGACCTTATCACCCTTGGTTATTCAGGTCGAGTAAAAAAAACAACACGACAGTGAACTAAACAGTCGAACACCCGCTGTAGCTTTGGGGACCCTATCACCCAAGCCGTAGCTTTAGGGGACCCTATCACCCTAGGTGGTTCGATTCCGAACACCGGCCATAGCTTTGGGGACCCTATCACCCAAGTCATACCTTCAGGGGCTATCACCCTTGGTTATTCGGGTTGAAGTTCAAAAACGTCACGACGACTCCAACGACTTCGACAACACCTTAACCACCCCAAAGAATCAACCGACGCATATGATAATTCAAAGAGTGGTACGCAAGATTATTTGACCGCATATCAAATAATAAGAGCATGCTTAATATGAAGAAACGCAATTCAACAACTTAAGCAATAAAAGCAGTTTGCATGGAGAAACGCAATTCAACAAGCAATAAGCAATTCGCAGTATGCATTCAATCTCATATTAAATAATTGCACAGCTCAACAATCAATCATAGTATCCATCCCTCTACAACTCGATGGAGTTCACAGAGAGGAACAAATAAGTGTGGGGGGTTGGGGACAGCTACTAACCACTTGCAGACAAGCCCACGAAATAATAAGTATATCAAAACACAGTAAAACGAAGGGGTACAAGACCCTCACTTCGAACCCTGAGGTTCTCAGACTTCTTCGCATAAACACTTGAAATTAAATTCCTATCATATCTAAAAGTTGCCCTTATATAAGGACATACAACAATAAAAGCCTACAATTGTCTAGAAGTGCCCTTACGCATAAATACATAAACAATAACTCTAGAATGTGAAGCGCTCTTACCACAGGCTGTCACTAGCGTAGCTCCGACTTCCTCAGGTCCACGTCGCTCGGTCTCCGGTAATACGATCCCTATCACCACGAACACTTAGCTCATATCTATAAGTATTAACTTAAACTTAGGCTCTCAACCTAGCCCTTTTTCTAACCAAACATCCACTAAAGAATTTAGTTCTAACTACTAGAAAACAAATAAGGGTTTTGAACCAAAAATCACTTTTCTTGGAAATTAACTAACACATAACACTTACTATAGAAAAATGCTAACTTACTTGAAAGAGTAAAGTTTGAAACTAAAATATTTTCTTGAAAGCTTTAAGCAAACACCATGCAATTAACAACTTTCATAAACTTTAACGTCTAGAACACATACTCATGAAATCATTTAGACAAGTTCACAAATAAAATCTTCCTTCCAAAAACCTCCTAGGCCTCTCGGCCATAACCCCTTCTTCTTTTAAAAAAAATTGCCAAAACTCTTTTTTTATTACTACTAACATTTTCAAGCCATTCAATCACATTTAAAGGCAACAAACATCAATTCTTATCTAGGCATCATTCACACACACATTTGAAATATGTTGTAAAACATTTTCTAAATCAATTTTCATTCCAAAACTCAATTCTTATTACCATTAAATTCATCAAATATGCTATACATCAATCAACACATGAGCTAACCATTTAAACTAGATTTCTAAGTTCCCCAAAAACTCATTTTCAACTTTTTCAAGAATAGGTTTTTCCCAAAATTTCTTTCAATCAACCAAACCCCAATTTCAAGAATCCTAAAGCATTTAACACATTGCTCTTATCATGCTAAAAGTCATGTTCATGCCAAACTAAAATTTAAAGAACAACCTATTCATGCTCCACATGTCAATCTAGTCCTTCATAAACTAATTTTTGCCTAAAACATAACCATTACTCAAGCTAGTTCATGCATACAAGTTCTAATAACCTTCAAAACAATTCTAATCACTTTATTTAACATCTAACACATAATTAAACATCACACCCTCATGTTCTCATAGTTCAAGAATTGAAAATACTAGAACTATCATGTTACCCCTAATTAATTTAAACAACAACTTCAATCAACACATAATCAATCCCAATAACACAATTAAGCACTTAATTAGTTGATTCCTCAAGGATCACACCATTTCCCTCTTTTTCACACTTAGGGTTTTCACCCTCAAGTACCAAAGAGAGATTAGAGATGTTCATCTCCTCATATTCATCATCAACTACCCAAACAACATCACAAATCAACAATATCAATCAAACTAAAAACAACAATTTAAACAACACCAAGGGGGAGGGTTTAGGGTGCTGTTTTAGCTTCATTTTGGGGTGGAAAAATTCTGTTTTTCTCCTCAAATAATTGCTAGGAAGAATGGCTAAGACAAAGGAGAGAATCACCTAGCAAGAACTCAAGTTTTGGAAGCAAAATCAAGTGTACAAAAGGGGGTGGATGGCGTCCAAAAATCAGAAACTTGGGGGGAGAAAATTTAATTTTTATCTTACCCAAATGATGTAGATGATGAGGAACTATGTTGAGGTGATGATCTAGAACAAGTTTGATGAAGAAATCTAGCTCAAAAACTCAATGGAGGTGGAGGTAGTTTCCATGGAGTTTGTCTTGCTCAAAGAGAGGAAGAAGAAGAAGAAGATGAGGGCTTTTTGGGAGGTAGGTGGCGTGGAAATGGGGATGAAATGGGGGGCTTCTCCCTTCATCATGCTTAAATAATCTTATTTAATAAAACTAGCATAAAAAAAAATAGATTTAAGTAATAGTTTTTAAATTAAAACCACACACATGTGACACTTAATTACTTTTAGAGATGCTAATCCCATCACTCACTCTAACCCATCTAATCTCACATCTCTCATGATTACCCTCTAATCTAGAGTCTTAAGATTTAAAAACACGGCGACGAGAAACCGAAAAACCGATTTATTTCTCGCCGGAAAAATCCCGAAAAATTAATTCGCGAGGAATTAATTCTTCGCGTGATAATATTATTTCATATATAATAAAAATAACAACAATCATTCAAAAATAGTCTCAACAAGTTACGATTTGATTTTCATCGAAATCGGAGTTCATTTAAAATTTTATTTGCGGCGAAACTGCCCGGCGATTCGAAACGCGACGAAACTTCGTTAGAATTTTTCGACGATATTCGAACCATGAATTAATATAAAATACTAATTCTCAAATATCATTTGATCTTGATTTAATTAATACACTTTCTTAAAGAACAAGAAATTGCTTTATTATAGCGTAAATACGACAAAATACACTAAATAGCGCTAATTAACGCATCGTAAAAATATGTGTGTTACATGAACCATTCAACTAGCGCATTCTAGTGCCGAATCTTGGCATGCCGCACTGGAGAAGTTGGACAGGTAGACCTTGTCCTCGGTGGACGTGTAGTGCTCAAGTTCTTCTGACGATAAAAAATAGGGTGAGTCCATACTGTCGGACCATTACTCCCTGCGATGGTCCCCCCGCTTGTAACTTTTACAACCTGCTCATCTTCTTGCCTATGTCTCCATCCTTTTTTTGACACTTAGAGGGAGTGTTTAGTTCTGATCTGGCTTCATCAGTTGCCACACTCTTCTCGGCCCGATCTGCTGACTTGGGAACCTCATCAATGGCCAGAGGGGAAATCGGAATAGACACCGGAGAATCGGGAATCACAACAACCCGAACTGGGGACACCACGTTTCCCGAGCTACTCTCGGTGGGATCCACCGAAATAGACCGGCCGACCTTTGCCTTATTCTTCTCCTTAAGGTACTGACTAAGATGTTAGAGCAAAATGTGAAATTACGTCTGACACTCTTATAGTTTTGATGATAACAAAGATATCAGAAACAAGATGAACAATTAATCTTATGATTATTTAACAAGTCTGTTAAGTGTGTAGGAAAACTTGTTAAACCAACTAAATACATTAAAAAGAACATAATGTTTTTATAAAGATGGAAACAAAACAACATTAAGATCAACAACAAAGATGTTTGAAGTTCAACATGAAGATGTTTGAAGTTCAAAAACCAAAAAAATGAAGCAATGTTTGATAAACAATAACAATAAATCAGACAACAACAAAGACAGAAGCTGACGACACAGTATTAGAAGCAATACTTCAACCATTGTGTCTGACTTAGAAGACCTCAGAAGACCTAGTTAAATATAACATATCCAACCAATTATATTTGATCTAGGTGAACATCTAGTTCAGAATCAGTGCACTAAATGGTAGTGCCTGAATTTGATATAGATGAACATGAAGACCTAGTTCAGAATCATAACACTAAATGGTAGTGTCTGAACTAGATGATCAAGATACATCAAAGATGTTGTAACAAGAAGAATCAATGACAGCAAAGAAGACCTCGCCAATATTAACAATCAACCTAATATCTTGAAAACAAGAACTCTCCTCTACAACGAATCAACATGAAGTCAACCAGAGAAGCTCAAACCAAAACAAAAAAAATAAAGAAGAAGACCTAATCAGAAACAGCAAGACAAAAGCTGTGTCTGAGTCAGAAGAATGCTTATGTTAAAATCCTTTAGAGCCTTAAGCTTTATTGAGATCACTTCAATAGCTCTAAATGGAATGTGCATGTTTGACACAAGCATTATTGCTCAAAGATATAGGCAGTACCAATCAATTCTTTTAAGCCTTCCTTCAACTTTACAATCTCATACTAGCATAGTCTCAAGATCCCTCTTATTCCAGTGTGAATTCATATCATTCATACGTCCTTTTGCTTGTCCGTGCCTCGTGCACGGGCAGTCACTCCCTCGTCATCGTCAGCTGCAGGCGTCACCTACCTCCCACATCTAATCAACTAAGCATCCTCAACACCCTAGAATAAATATACCATGAACCACAGAGGTCAGCCAATCCATTGAGACACCTAGTCTTACCTTTGTTTCTAATTATATTCAGCCAGCGGTGCTTGAAAATAGTCTTGATGCCTCTAAGCCGATATATCCCAACCTCATAGCTGGGACTATCGAAAGATATTTTGACATGCAACTTGGCCACTGGATAGGCCCAGTTTATATGAAAAAAACCTATCCTAAGTAGGTCAAAAGAATGATGCATTTTCCTTAAGGTTTTAGAACTCCAAATTTTGCAATATTTCAGGTGAAGTTGGAAAATCGACTATGGAACATATTGGTTGACTCACGACTCAATGTGGGAAAGGAAACCAAAATGAGTAACACAAACATCTATTGTTTCCAATATATCCTTGACAGGGACGACCTTCGCTCAGTTTTCTTCCCTAGCCCCTAGTTGTGTCCAAAATTAAGCAGACTTGGAGCGGTGTTTTCATAACTGCTTCTACAGACCCCAACTAAAGGTCAAATAATAGTCGATGCAGTGAACCTCAAGCAGCGGGTTATTGAGCCTATAGCTGATTTCATCAAGAAGTTCACAAAAATGATAATCAGAGATGCACTGTGTAATTTCCTGAAGCTGAATATGCTACCCTGGCTATAAGAAATATGCATCCTCAGCTGATAGAGAAGTTGGCAGCTCAAGAATGTGCATATTTGAGTCAGCTAGTTTCCAAGGCTTCTTGTGTTTAACAATTTATTGTTGAAAAGGAACACAAACGAGCTAGTAGAGGAAGTCCCCCCACTTATTGTCAATAGTGGACGCAGGAGACTTTGACGATAACTTAGCTGATCAAGCGACTAACATCACGACAGCTAAAATTTTACAAGGTAAACCATACTCTTGTCAAGCTCTAAGGCTTGCCAAGGGGAAATAGGTTGATGTGCCAGAGAGTAAGACAGAATAATCACTTGGCTTATCTAAGGCCAATAAAATACTCCCAACCGATCCTTATTATAAGGAATGAATGGGTACATTTTTTTGTCCTACTTATAAGAAACGTACAACAATTTTCAGATACATTAAATGCCTAATTTCCATTTATACTCTTATTTATAGTGAGATTTATATTAATGAGTATTAAATCTTTAGGAGTATTAATTAAAAAGAACTATTTCCAATGTTTTTTCTTGGTTTGTGTGAATTAGAGTTTTGTTCTTTATAATAAGGACTAAAAGGAGTATTTAACTATCCACAAAAGGATCAACAAAGCTATTGGATTTGCACAAGATCCCTTCAATTGAAGAATTGATAACAAGATGGAATACAAATGACACAATTCGTATAACCATTCAATGCTGAATTGTGTTGTTTTAAGGAAAGTTATCCAAAAGGCTATTAACGAAGGTATTTCATGTTAGCCGACGAGGGGGTTAACTGAGATAACAATTGATACTGATTGAATTCCAACAATTGGCATCAACATGATATCCTTTTCTAGGTCACCAACCTCTGACCTACCATCCAAAAGGTAGAAACAACCAGTATGACAAGTATGGAAGCCGAAAGGCATATCAGCTAATTAGAGTCCTGTAAGAAAGCTACTGGAAAAATATGTTGGGTTACAATCTGTAACTACCACTACAACATAAAACGAAATAGATAGCGCTTATTTTTTGCCTTCGCTAGCGCTTAAAAGAGCTACCTATTCAACCGCTAGTGATCCGTGTTCAAAAAGACAGTGTTTTAAAAAGCGCTAGTGATAAGTGGAATCGCTAGCGCTTCCTTGAGAAAGCGCTATCTATTATTGATCATAGATAGCGCTTTTTCAAGAAAGCGCTGTCGATTCATTGAGAGTTGATAGCACTTTCTTTAAAAAGCGCTATCTATTATTAACAATAGATAGCGCTTTCTCAAGGAAGCGCTACCTATTAACCTTTTTTTTTACAGTAGCAGTATATTACAGCTACTGATAATTCCTACAATCCGGCCAATACAACATTTTTACCAAAATTTTGGCAGAATCTCCCCTAAAACATGGACATTCCAAAATAACATAAGTACCTGTATAATTATAACAAATAATGCCAACCAAAATAATGCTTCACATGGACCAATAACATACATCTAACTACTAAGTATATTAATGTGTATACACAATTAATGATCAAAGTCTTAAAACAAGAACCAAGAACACACAACAATTAAACCAAGACACATACATGGTAATCACAACAATTAAACCAAAATTTTTAGGATGACATGTGGCTAGGAGAAATAAGGAACATACAGTTCTTGCAAATAGGTGATTTGCCCTAACTCTGGTGAGAAACCCTTTAATGATGAACCTCAGATGTTTCTGTAAAGAAAAATCCCAATCTATAGTATAAGGAATGTGCTAACTTAGAAATTCATGTCAAATAGCAACAGTACACCTCACAAAAGAGAAGGAAAAAAAACACTAGCCAGAGAAGGATTGATGGTATCTTACAACTTGATAACATGATGTCGAGCCATAGTGCATGAGACACCAAACCAATTACAAGGATCTAAAGAAAAAAAAACTGTGCAAACACTTCATTTCTATAAATACGTTCCAAAGTTCCAATTTCACACAGAAAACAGTACTTGTCATCTTTGCTACTTACTTAATGACATTTCAAATAAATTATTCACTCGCAAGTAATTAATCAAGTCCGAAAGAAGCCATCTATCTATCTGAAAAAAAATTAGACACAAGTAATTAGACACACAAGTAATTTAACAAGTACATAAGTCATAGTCATTTAACTAAAATAACACAATCTACCTTTCCTTTTTCTTTTCCTTCGGCTGATCTCTATGATCATGTCTAATATATGTATCATCATCTCTTGATGTATTTGCGCTTCATGCATAGCCATGGAGGTAGGTTATAAATCACCAAAATCACAGGTCATGTACTATAAGAGCTACTCTGAACACCAAGCGGGTTAAATCCATCAGTAGACAATGCAAGTCTTAGGTTTCTTGGTTCTTTCCCAAAATTAGGATACTCAATATCAATTTTTTTCCATTGAGGAGAATCTGCTGGGTGCCACAGCATGCTATCCTTAATTCTTGGCTAAATTATACATTTGGTCCTCTATGTTTATTTTAGTTTTCAATTTGGTCCTCTACGTTTTATTTGTTTCGTTTTGGTCCCTTACGTTTCAAACGTTACAACAAGTTGGTCCTTTCCGTCACCAAAAGCCAATTGTCCGTAGTATAGGCCTTCTTGTACATTTCAAAATGGACTTGTACCAACGGACAATTGGCTTTTAGTGACGGAAAGGACCAACATGTTGTAACATTTGAAACGTAAGGGACCAAAACAAAACAAATAAAATATAGAGGACCAAATTGAAAACTAAATAAACATAGAGGACCAAATGTATAATTTAGCCTTAATTATTTCATCCTCTTGCCATGTCAAATGTTTTGCATCTTCCTCACTACGGTACATGGGCCTGAATCTGGGAATTATGGGGAAATACCACATAACCTTCTCTGGAGCCGATTCCAATTCCTTCTTCTTATACCGTGAGGCTTTACATTTAGGACACGACTTTAACGATACATATTCATTTCTAAATAAAATGCAATTGTTAGGACAAGCGTGTATCCTCTTATAGCCCATGCCAATAGAGCATAACCTTTGTTTAGCCTCATATGTCCGACCAAGAAGCACATTATCATCCGGCAACATATCTTTCAATAAGGTGAGTAAGTCCGTAAAGCTCTTATCAGTCCATCCATTGCCCGATTTCAAGTTATACAATTTTAACATCGCCAATAATCTCGTGAATTTAGTACAACCCTCATACAACGGCTTCTCCACATCACTTACCAACTTCTCAAACATTTGAGGACATTCACGGAGATCTTCTTCAACCGCATTTGCCATCTCTTCAAAATGGTCGCCATAATATGTATTTGTACCGGCGTAATATTAGAAGATTCACCTCTTTTCTCACTATGTTTTGTCCAACAGGTATAACTCTGATCAATTCCATTGCTCACTAAATGTCCTTCCAATTCCCGAATATTAACTCGGCCTACAAAACAACAACTCAAACAAGGACATACGACTCTACTCAGGTCTAGTTCTTTTTCTTGCTGAACTACAAACCTAATAAAATCTTGTACTCCATCCCTATATTCCTTCGACAAACGATTGACAGACATCCACTTCCGATCCATTCTAACTTCAACATTTACAAATTCAACAGTCATTCCCATTAATATAACATCATATTAAACGTATTTGTATTCTCAATATTTTACCACTAAACATCCACAATTCACAGTTTGTATTCAATTCACAGTCTGAATTTTTAACAAAAATTTGGCAGAGTCTCCCCTAAAATATAGACATTCCAAAATATATCAAATCTAATCAAACATAAAACACTTCAAAGTTCAAAAGAAGCAACAACTCATTTCCTTATAACAGCATGTGACTAGTCTTACTATTTTATCTCTAGTTACCTTTTCATTTGAAACTAGGTTAAGCTTATGATACATTCATATAATATTGTAATAGCTACACCAAACAATGAGAGAATCACATTTTCAGCACAAATATGCACATGAATCAGATCTATAAATCACAAAAAGGGACAAACATGAAGAGCTTCCTTCTAAGAATTAAACAAAGAGAGAATCACATTTTCAACACAAATATACAAAAGCAAGTTAAAAAGAGAGGTTGGTACCTCAGAAGTCAGAACCTTAAAAAATCAAACACGGTATCAAGCACAAAGCAGTTTCCAGTATCCAACACCACTGTACCGGTTGAAAGCCTCGTCGTTTTGCAGTATCCAACACCATCTCTTCATCGTTTCGTTCTCAGAGAGAGAGAGAAACACACAATCCGAAGAGGAGCAATAGTGGATGTAACACCTCGTTCCTAGAGCGCTACTAAACTAATATTTTTGATAGCAGTTGACATATTTCTGAAAGGTGAAATACTCTACTTGCATGGTTTCTGAAAATGTGGTTCTATTTTTTTTCTTTCTTTTTCTTTTAAAAACTTCGTTAAAAAAGAAGAGTTAGAGTATTACGGCGATTTTAGAAACATAACGGTGAATAAATAACGACACCAAAATAAAACCACAATAACCATACTCATCAATTTATTCAAGCATTGCACATATGACAATCCAACTTTCGAAAACGAAAATACACTTATTACAACATTGTAATTAAAACAGTACACACCCTATAGCTGGTCGACACACTACGAAACTTACTAGTCCTCTAGTAAGTTTCAATCAAACACCAAATACAGATAGCCAGATAGGACTATCCTCAGCAACGCTTCTCAGCAGTCCCGAACACTCTGCTTTCTTCGTCATCTGGGTTACATTCATTGATTAAAAGAACCACGGGCAAGGGTCAAATTCTTACACAAAAAAAATATAATAGCAACAGTATGTACAATAACAATTCATTTTGTATAGATAAAACATAATACACCATTCAACAAGAATGCACAAATGCTCTGCAAATGCCACTACATGCCATTGTTTATGATTCCAAAATATCGCAAATACCCATGCCAAAAGGCTTATCGACTGGTCCGCTCACAGGTACACAGTTTGACTGGCTTGTCCGCTCACAGGTACACAACCATGGGTTTATCGGCTGATCTGCTCACAGGTACACAGTTCGACTGGCTGGTCCGCTCACAGGTACACAACCGGATGTTCCCGAAGGAAGCTATACCACAATGCATGACAATGCATTCCACCTACACCAATGAACATATCAATGCATACGATATTCCAAACAAGGCATAATTAAATAACATTTAATTATCCAGCACCACCTCAACAGCATATATCTTAAATACAATTAAGCATATATGATCACAGATTACACGCTAGTGCATCAACTTCAGTATCACAATAATTCAAGCAATTCCCCACAATTCACATTAAAGCCACATTATTCAGACATACAAAACCTAACACACAGAATGTGAAGTGCTCTTATACTAACATACTATGACAAGTATTAAATGTGAAACGCCCTTACCGAAGATACACCACTCACGTGTCCAAGCACGTCACAACTTACTCAGCACGAACAACTCTCAGGGATCCTGTCAACATAGCAAGGCTTAGTACAAATCTAGACCACTCAAAATGATTCCCTAGGCTTAGACTCAATTCTAACTCCTAGGTTTCAAAGCCCAAAATCTTTTTAACAAGATACACACACTTGAAAAGATAAGTAATTTGAAATTAAAAGATTTTTAAAGACTAAGGCTTACTTGAAATAATACACAAAGTTGGAAAACAAAGTTTTAAATACTAAAACTCACTTTTTTCAAAACTTGAAACATTAAATAACACTAAGATCAAATACTTTTCATCCCAAACTGAATCAAAATCCTTAATTAGGCTCCACTTGGCCTTAGAATTACAAAATCCTAAGTTGCCTTAAGTGTTTCATTGCCTTAAACAATCAGAACAACTTCCAAATAAATCAAATCATTTCCAAAATTTTTCCAAAACTTAAACACACTCCCATGAGCTCACGGCCACACCCTTCATTCTTCTAAAAAAATTTGCTAAACTTCTAATTAACTAAAACAACACCATTCAATCACCTAGTTTCTTTCCCAAAACAACAAATACTTCCAAAACAAAAGCATTACTCAAATTAAATACCAAATCATGACTTTCTCAAGAATCAAGGGTTTCACAAATTTCACCCTTCCTTTGATCCAAATCAAAAGTTAACAACTACAACAACAATAACAATTAACAAGGAACAATAACCCCTAATCAATTTAATGATTCACATGAGAAATCCCATACCCCTTCCCTTAGGCCGTTCAACCTAGGGTTTGTAAAAATTGGGGGAAATTGTGTTCATCTTCCTCATGATCATTATCAAGACAAATAGAACTATTAAACAAGAAATAAACAAGGAATTTAAAGAAAATAACACCTAATTTCTTACTCAAGGCCACGGATTTGGGAATAAAAAGAGAAGGAAGGATTTTGGTTTCAAACCCTCACTCACAATGTCATGAACCAACACTAAAATGGAGAAGGAAATGAAAGAAATGATGGTGTTTAAGTAGGAAGGAAAGCCACGGCTGGAAAATAAAGAGGAGGAGGATGAAGTTGATTTTCTCCTTTCACCCACACTTGGAACTTAAGAAGGAAAGAAAGAAATAAATGATGATGGCTAAACAAGGGGGTGCTTCGGCTGGAAGTAGAGGAAGGGAATAGGAAATGGAACTTGGCCTCACTTCTCATTTCACCCACCCTAAGACTTAAGGAAGGAATGAAAATAAAGGGGAGAATGGGAGAATATGGGGGTGCTTACGGCCTGGACATAAAGAAGGAGAATAAGAAGTCTTGGTGCCTAATTTAAGGAAAGGAGCTCGGCTGGACAAGTAAAAAAAAAATAAGGGAGAAATGAACTTGCTTTTTTCTTATTTTACTCACACATGGAAGCTTGGAGAAAAAGAAAAATTAGGCAAATGATAGTGGAAGGAAGGCTTCGGCCTAACTAAGAGAATAAGCGAAGGATAAAATAAATTTTAACAAAAATAATTTTACTAGTCTCACATTTGATTAAGATAAGACCAAATGAGATATTTCTAATTAACCATTAACCACTTAACACCTAGCACTTAGGATAAGACCAACTAAAATATTTATTCCTAACCCAATTAAAAGGTGACACCTCCCAATCTAGTCTAATATTAGAGTTTTGATGTCCTAAAATTACGGCGTCAAGTAATTGCGTTACCGATTAATTCCTTCGCTGATTAATCGCAAAAATTAATTTACTTAGAAATTAATTCACCGCTTAATAATAACTTATCATAGATAATAAAAACAATTAAAACACTCAATCATAGTCACAACAAGTTACGATTCGATTTTCATCGAAATCAGATTTCGTTTTAAAGTTTTATTGCGATAAGAATTACCCGGCAATTCAAAATACGGCGAAATTCATAAGAATTATTCAACGAATTTTGAACTATGAATTAATATTAAATATTTTGATTTAATTCAATCACTTTCTTAGTCAACAAAAGTACGCGTTACTGCGTCAAACAGAAAACTTATAATGAGTATAATTGATGAATTCACCTTAAAGACAGCATACGTCTACGTTATCTATTAATTTAAATTGACATCATAATAATAATTATCTATAATAAATAAATTATTCAAAATAAGTCAAAATAGTTCCTCATACTCTCAGTAAATTATTAAGGTGATCAATCTCTGAGATTTACCTTCAAGTATTTAGGATTTTATCGCTAAAACAATTTTTCTTAAAAATTGGAGTGTTACACTACCACCCCTCTTAAAATAGTTTCGTCCTCGAAACTACGCGGGTATTAAAATACGAAAATTACTTTTCTCAAATCCATAAAAATAATTTGCAACACATAGGCATTCTAATACATATTAATATAAGTAGTACTATAATATTTATAGCTACATAATTAATATTACACCAAATACAGATAGCCAGAGAGGACTGTCCTCAGCTGCGCTTCTCAACAGTCCTGAACACTCCGCTTTCTTCGTCATCTGGGTTACATTCATTGATTGAAAGAGCTACGGGCAAGAGTCAACTTCTTAAACAAAAAATATAACAAAGAATAAAGCATGCACAATAACAATTCATGTTGTATAGATAGAACATAATACACCATTCAACAAGAATGCACAAATGCTCTGCAAAAGCCACTACATGCCACTGTTTATGATTCCGGAATATCACAAATACCCTTGCCAAAAGGCTTATCGACTGGTCCGCTCATAGGTGCACAGTTTGACTGGCTTGTCCGCCACAGTACACAAACCGACCGGGCTGGTCCGCTCACAGGTACACAATCGGATGTTCCCGAAGGAAGCTATACCACAATGCATGACAATGCATTCCACCTACTCCAATAAACATATCAATGCATATGATATTTCAAACAAGGCATAATTAAATAACATTTAATTATCCAGCACCACCTCAATAGTATATATCTTAAAGACAATTAAGCATATATAATCACAGATTACACGCCAGTGCATCAACTTCAGTATCACAACAATTCAAGCAATTCCCCACAATTCACATTAAAGCCGCATTATTTAGACATACAAAACCTAACACACAGAATGTGAAGTGCCCTTATACTAACATACTATGACAAGTATTAAATGTGAAACGCCCTTACCGAAGATACACCGCTCACGTGTCCAAGCACGTCACAACTTACTCAGCACGAACAACTCTCAAGTATGCTGTCAACATAGCAAGGCTTAGTACAAATCTAGACCACTCAAAATGATTCCCCTAGGCTTAGACTCAATTCTAACTCCTAGGTTTCAAACCCCAAAATCTTTTTTACAAGATACACACACTTGAAAAGATAAGTAACTTGAAATTAAAAGATTTTTAAAGACTAAGGCTTACTTGAAATAATACACAAAGTTGGAAAACAAGGTTTTAAATACTAAAACTCACTTTCTTCAAAACTTGAAACATTAAACAACACTAAGATCAAATACTTTTCATCCCAAACTCAATCAAAATCCTTAATTAGGCTCCACTTGGCCTTACGATTACAAAATCTTAAGTTGCATTAAGTGTTTCATTGCCTTAAACAATCAGAACAACTTCCAAACAAATCAAACCATTTCCAAAATTTTTCCAAAACTTAAACACACTTTAATACAACTAATATAAGCCAAAGAACACAAAAATAATCTCCTCCAAGCTCCCATGAGCTCGCGGCCACACCCTTCATTCTTCTAAAAAAATTTGCTAAACTTCTAATTAACTAAAACAACACCTTTCAATCACCTAGTTTCTTTCTCAAAACAACAAATACTTCCAAAACAAAAGCATTATTCAAATCAAATACCAAATCATGACTTTCTCAAGAATCAAGGGTTTCACAAATTTCACCATTCCTTTGATCCAAAACAAAAATAAACAACTACAACAACAATAACAATTAACAAGGAACAATAACCCCTAATCAATTTAATGATTCACATGAGAAATCCCATACCCCTTCCCTTTGGCCGTTCAACCTAGGGTTTGTAAAAATTGGGGGAAATTGTGTTCATCTTCCTCATGATCATTATCAAGACAAATAGAACTATTAAACAAGAAATAAACAAGGAATTTAAAGAAAATAACACCTAATTTCTTACTCAAGGCCACGGTTTTGGGAATAAAAAGAGAAGGAAGGATTTTGGTTTCAAACCTTCACTCACAATGTCATGAACCAACACTAAAATGGAGAAGGAAATGAAAGAAATGGTGGTGTTTAAGTAGGAAGGAAAGCCACGGCTGGAAAATAAAGAGGAGGAGGATGAAGTTGATTTTCTCCTTTCACCCACACTTGGAACTTAAGAAGGAAAGAAAGAAATAAATGATGATGGCTAAACAAGGGGGTGCTTCGGCTGGAAGTAGAGGAAGGGAATAGGAAATGGAACTTGGCCTCACTTCTCATTTCACCCACCCTAAGACTTAAGGAAGGAATGAAAATAAAGTGGAGAATGGGAGAATATGGGGGGGCTTACGGCCTGAACATAAAGAAGGAGAATAAGAAGTCTTGGTGCCTAATTTAAGGAAAGGAGCTCGGCTGGACAAGTAAAAAAAAAAAATAAGGGAGAAATGAACTTGCTTTTTTCTTATTTTACTCACACATGGAAGCTTGGAGAAAAAGAAAAATTAGGCAAATGATAGTGGAAGGAAGGCTTCGGCCTAACTAAGAGAATAAGGGAAGGATAAAATAAATTTTAACAAAAATAATTTTACTAGTCTCACATTTGATTAAGATAAGACCAAATGAGATATTTCTAATTAACCATTAACCACTTAACACCTAGCACTTAGGATAAGACCAACTAAAATATTTATTCCTAACCCAATTAAAAGGTGACACCTCCCAATCTAGTCTAATATTAGAGTTTTGATGTCCTAAAATTACGGCGTCAAGTAATTGCGTTACCGATTAATTCCTTCACTGATTAATCGCAAAAATTAATTTACTTAGAAATTAATTCGCCGTTTGATAATAACTTATCATAGATAATAAAAACAATTAAAACACTCAATCATAGTCACAACAAGTTACGATTCGATTTTCATCGAAATCAGATTTCGTTTTAAAGTTTTATTGCGATAAGAATTACTCGCAATTCAAAATACGCGAATATTCATAAGAATTATTCAACGAATTTTGAACTATGAATTAATATTAAATATTAATTCTTTAATTAAATTTTATCTTGATTTAATTTAATCACTTTCTTAGTCAACAAAAGTGCAGCGTTCTTTGCGTCAAGCAGAAAACTTATAATGAGTATAATTGATGAATTCACCTTAAAGACAAAGATACGTCTCGTTATCTATTAATTTAAATTGACATCATAATAATAATTATCTATAATAAATAAATTATTCAAAATAAGTCAAAATAGTTCCTCATACTCTCAGTAAATTATTAAGGTGATCAATCTCTGAGATTTACCTTCAAGTATTTAGGATTTTATCGCTAAAACAATTTTTCTTAAAAATTGGAGTGTTACACTACCACCCCTCTTAAAATAGTTTCGTCCTCGAAACTACGCGGGTATTAAAATACGAAAATTACTTTTCTCAAATCCATAAAAATAATTTGCAACACATAGGCATTCGCAATACATATTAATATAAGTAGTACTATAATATTTATAGCTACATAATTAATATTACACCAAATACAGATAGCCAGAGAGGACTGTCCTCAGCTGCGCTTCTCAACAGTCCTGAACACTCCGCTTTCTTCGTCATCTGGGTTACATTCATTGATTGAAAGAGCTACGGGCAAGAGTCAACTTCTTAAACAAAAATATAACAAAGAATAAAGCATGCACAATCACAATTCACGTTGTATAGATAGAACATAATACACCATTCAACAAGAATGCACAAATGCTCTGCAAAAGCCACTACATGCCACCGCTTATGATTCCGAATATCACAAATACCCATGCCAAAAGGCTTATCGACTGGTCCGCTCATAGGTGCAGGTTTGACTGGCTTGTCCGCCACAGTACACAAATCCGACCGGGCTGGTCCGCTCACAGGTACACAATCGGATGTTCCCGAAGGAAGCTATACCACAATGCATGACAATGCATTCCACCTACTCCAATAAACATATCAATGCATATGATATTTCAAACAAGGCATAATTAAATAACATTTAATTATCCAGCACCACCTCAATAGTATATATCTTAAAGACAATTAAGCATATATAATCACAGATTACACGCCAGTGCATCAACTTCAGTATCACAACAATTCAAGCAATTCCCCACAATTCACATTAAAGCCGCATTATTTAGACATACAAAACCTAACACACAGAATGTGAAGTGCCCTTATACTAACATACTATGACAAGTATTAAATGTGAAACGCCCTTACCGAAGATACACCGCTCACGTGTCCAAGCACGTCACAACTTACTCAGCACGAACAACTCTCAAGTATGCTGTCAACATAGCAAGGCTTAGTACAAATCTAGACCACTCAAAATGATTCCCCTAGGCTTAGACTCAATTCTAACTCCTAGGTTTCAAACCCCAAAATCTTTTACAAGATACACACACTTGAAAAGATAAGTAACTTGAAATTAAAAGATTTTTAAAGACTAAGGCTTACTTGAAATAATACACAAAGTTGGAAAACAAGGTTTTAAATACTAAAACTCACTTTCTTCAAAACTTGAAACATTAAACAACACTAAGATCAAATACTTTTCATCCCAAACTCAATCAAAATCCTTAATTAGGCTCCACTTGGCCTTACGATTACAAAATCTTAAGTTGCATTAAGTGTTTCATTGCCTTAAACAATCAGAACAACTTCCAAACAAATCAAACCATTTCCAAAATTTTTCCAAAACTTAAACACACTTTAATACAACTAATATAAGCCAAAGAACACAAAAATAATCTCCTCCAAGCTCCCATGAGCTCGCGGCCACACCCTTCATTCTTCTAAAAAAATTTGCTAAACTTCTAATTAACTAAAACAACACCTTTCAATCACCTAGTTTCTTTCTCAAAACAACAAATACTTCCAAAACAAAAGCATTATTCAAATCAAATACCAAATCATGACTTTCTCAAGAATCAAGGGTTTCACAAATTTCACCATTCCTTTGATCCAAAACAAAAATAAACAACTACAACAACAATAACAATTAACAAGGAACAATAACCCCTAATCAATTTAATGATTCACATGAGAAATCCCATACCCCTTCCCTTTGGCCGTTCAACCTAGGGTTTGTAAAAATTGGGGGAAATTGTGTTCATCTTCCTCATGATCATTATCAAGACAAATAGAACTATTAAACAAGAAATAAACAAGGAATTTAAAGAAAATAACACCTAATTTCTTACTCAAGGCCACGGTTTTGGGAATAAAAAGAGAAGGAAGGATTTTGGTTTCAAACCTTCACTCACAATGTCATGAACCAACACTAAAATGGAGAAGGAAATGAAAGAAATGGTGGTGTTTAAGTAGGAAGGAAAGCCACGGCTGGAAAATAAAGAGGAGGAGGATGAAGTTGATTTTCTCCTTTCACCCACACTTGGAACTTAAGAAGGAAAGAAAGAAATAAATGATGATGGCTAAACAAGGGGGTGCTTCGGCTGGAAGTAGAGGAAGGGAATAGGAAATGGAACTTGGCCTCACTTCTCATTTCACCCACCCTAAGACTTAAGGAAGGAATGAAAATAAAGTGGAGAATGGGAGAATATGGGGGGGCTTACGGCCTGAACATAAAGAAGGAGAATAAGAAGTCTTGGTGCCTAATTTAAGGAAAGGAGCTCGGCTGGACAAGTAAAAAAAAAAATAAGGGAGAAATGAACTTGCTTTTTTCTTATTTTACTCACACATGGAAGCTTGGAGAAAAAGAAAAATTAGGCAAATGATAGTGGAAGGAAGGCTTCGGCCTAACTAAGAGAATAAGGGAAGGATAAAATAAATTTTAACAAAAATAATTTTACTAGTCTCACATTTGATTAAGATAAGACCAAATGAGATATTTCTAATTAACCATTAACCACTTAACACCTAGCACTTAGGATAAGACCAACTAAAATATTTATTCCTAACCCAATTAAAAGGTGACACCTCCCAATCTAGTCTAATATTAGAGTTTTGATGTCCTAAAATTACGGTGTCAAGTAATTGCGTTACCGATTAATTCCTTCGCTGATTAATCGCAAAAATTAATTTACTTAGAAATTAATTCGCCGTTTGATAATAACTTATCATAGATAATAAAAACAATTAAAACACTCAATCATAGTCACAACAAGTTACGATTCGATTTTCATCGAAATCAGATTTCGTTTTAAAGTTTTATTGCGATAAGAATTACCCGGCAATTCAAAATACGGCGAATATTCATAAGAATTATTCAACGAATTTTGAACTATGAATTAATATTAAATATTAATTCTTTAATTAAATTTTATCTTGATTTAATTTAATCACTTTCTTAGTCAACAAAAGTACGCGTTACTGCGTCAAACAGAAAACTTATAATGAGTATAATTGATGAATTCACCTTAAAGACAGCATACGTCTACGTTATCTATTAATTTAAATTGACATCATAATAATAATTATCTATAATAAATAAATTATTCAAAATAAGTCAAAATAGTTCCTCATACTCTCAGTAAATTATTAAGGTGATCAATCTCTGAGATTTACCTTCAAGTATTTAGGATTTTATCGCTAAAACAATTTTTTTAAAAAATTGGAGTGTTACACTACCACCCCTCTTAAAATAGTTTCGTCCTCGAAACTACGCGGGTATTAAAATACGAAAATTACTTTTCTCAAATCCATAAAAATAATTTGCAACACATAGGCATTCGCAATACATATTAATATAAGTAGTACTATAATATTTATAGCTACATAATTAATATTACACCAAATACAGATAGCCAGAGAGGACTGTCCTCAGCTGCGCTTCTCAACAGTCCTGAACACTCCGCTTTCTTCGTCATCTGGGTTACATTCATTGATTGAAAGAGCTACGGGCAAGAGTCAACTTCTTAAACAAAAAAAAATATAACAGCAACAGCATGCACAATAACAATTCATGTTGTATAGATAGAACATAATACACCATTCAACAAGAATGCACAAATGCTCTGCAAAAGCCACTACATGCCACTGTTTATGATTCCGGAATATCACAAATACCCATGCCAAAAGGCTTATCGACTGGTCCGCTCATAGGTGCACAGTTTGACTGGCTTGTCCGCTCACAGGTACACAGTCCGACTGGCTGGTCCGCTCACAGGTACACAATCGGATGTTCCCAAAGGAAGCTATTCCACAATGCATGACAATGCATTCCACCTACTCCAATAAACATATCAATGCATATGATATTTCAAACAAGGCATAATTAAATAACATTTAATTATCCAGCACCACCTCAATAGTATATATCTTAAAGACAATTAAGCATATATAATCACAGATTACACGCCAGTGCATCAACTTCAGTATCACAACAATTCAAGCAATTCCCCACAATTCACATTAAAGCCGCATTATTTAGACATACAAAACCTAACACACGTAATGTGAAGTGCCCTTATACTAACATACTATGACAAGTATTAAATGTGAAACGCCTTACCGAAGATACACCGCTCACGTGTCCAAGCACGTCACAACTTACTCAAAGACGAACAACTCTCAAGTATCTTTGTCAACATAGCAAGGCTTAGTACAAATCTAGACCACTCAAAATGATTCCCCTAGGCTTAGACTCAATTCTAACTCCTAGGTTTCAAACCCCAAAATCTTTTTTACAAGATACACACACTTGAAAAGATAAGTAACTTGAAATTAAAAGATTTTTAAAGACTAAGGCTTAATTGAAATAATACACAAAGTTGGAAAACAAGGTTTTAAATACTAAAACTCACTTTCTTCAAAACTTGAAACATTAAACAACACTAAGATCAAATACTTTTCATCCCAAACTCAATCAAAATCCTTAATTAGGCTCCACTTGGCCTTACGATTACAAAATCTTAAGTTGCATTAAGTGTTTCATTGCCTTAAACAATCAGAACAACTTCCAAACAAATCAAACCATTTCCAAAATTTTTCCAAAACTTAAACACACTTTAATACAACTAATATAAGCCAAAGAACACAAAAATAATCTCCTCCAAGCTCCCATGAGCTCGCGGCCACACCCTTCATTCTTCTAAAAAAATTTGCTAAACTTCTAATTAACTAAAACAACACCTTTCAATCACCTAGTTTCTTTCTCAAAACAACAAATACTTCCAAAACAAAAGCATTATTCAAATCAAATACCAAATCATGACTTTCTCAAGAATCAAGGGTTTCACAAATTTCACCATTCCTTTGATCCAAAACAAAAATAAACAACTACAACAACAATAACAATTAACAAGGAACAATAACCCCTAATCAATTTAATGATTCACATGAGAAATCCCATACCCCTTCCCTTTGGCCGTTCAACCTAGGGTTTGTAAAAATTGGGGGAAATTGTGTTCATCTTCCTCATGATCATTATCAAGACAAATAGAACTATTAAACAAGAAATAAACAAGGAATTTAAAGAAAATAACACCTAATTTCTTACTCAAGGCCACGGTTTTGGGAATAAAAAGAGAAGGAAGGATTTTGGTTTCAAACCTTCACTCACAATGTCATGAACCAACACTACAATGGAGAAGGAAATGAAAGAAATGGTGGTGTTTAAGTAGGAAGGAAAGCCACGGCTGGAAAATAAAGAGGAGGAGGATGAAGTTGATTTTCTCCTTTCACCCACACTTGGAACTTAAGAAGGAAAGAAAGAAATAAATGATGATGGCTGAACAAGGGGGTGCTTCGGCTGGAAGTAGAGAAAGGGAATAGGAAATGGAACTTTGCCTCACTTCTCATTTTACCCACCCTAAGACTTAAGGAAGGAATGAAAGTAAAGTGGAGAATGGGAGCATATGGGTGGGCTTATGGCCTGAACATAAAGAAGGAGAATAAGAAGTCTTGGTGCCTAATTTAAGGAAAGGAGCTCGGCTGGACAAGTAAAAAAAAATAACAGAGAAATGAACTTCCTTTTTCTTATTTTACTCACACATGGAAGCTTGAAGAAAAAGAAAAATTAGGCAAGTGATAGTGGAAGGAAGGCTTCGACCTGACTAAGAGAATAAGGGAAGGATAAAATAAATTTTAACAAAAATAATTTTACTAGGCTCACATTTGATTAAGATAAGACCAAATGAGATATTTCTAATTAACCATTAACCACTTAACACCTAGAACTTAGGATAAGACCAACTAAAATATTTATTCCTAACCCAATTAAAAGGTGACACCTCCCAATCTAGTCTAATCTTAGAGTTTTGATGTCCTAAAATTACGGCGTCAAGTAATTGCGTTACCGATTAATTCCTTCGCTGATTAATCGCAAAAATTAATTTACTTAGAAATTAATTCGCCGTTTGATAATAACTTATCATAGATAATAAAAACAATTAAAACACTCAATCATAGTCACAACAAGTTACGATTCGATTTTCATCGAAATCAGATTTCGTTTTAAAGTTTTATTGCGATAAGAATTACCCGGCAATTCAAAATACGGCGAATATTCATAAGAATTATTCAACGAATTTTGAACTATGAATTAATATTAAATATTAATTCTTTAATTAAATTTTATCTTGATTTAATTTAATCACTTTCTTAGTCAACAAAAGTACGCGTTACTGCGTCAAACAGAAAACTTATAATGAGTATAATTGATGAATTCACCTTAAAGACAGCATACGTCTACGTTATCTATTAATTTAAATTGACATCATAATAATAATTATCTATAATAAATAAATTATTCAAAATAAGTCAAAATAGTTCCTCATACTCTCAGTAAATTATTAAGGTGATCAATCTCTGAGATTTACCTTCAAGTATTTAGGATTTTATCGCTAAAACAATTTTTCTTAAAAATTGGAGTGTTACACTACCACCCCTCTTAAAATAGTTTCGTCCTCGAAACTACGCGGGTATTAAAATACTGAAAATTACTTCTCACAAATACATAAAAATAATTTGCAACACATAGGCATTCGCAATACATATTAATATAAGTAGTACTATAATATTTATAGCTACATAATTAATATTACACCAAATACAGATAGCCAGAGAGGACTGTCCTCAGCTGCGCTTCTCAACAGTCCTGAACACTCCGCTTTCTTCGTCATCTGGGTTACATTCATTGATTGAAAGAGCTACGGGCAAGAGTCAACTTCTTAAACAAAAATATAACAAAGAATAAAGCATGCACAATAACAATTCATGTTGTATAGATAGAACATAATACACCATTCAACAAGAATGCACAAATGCTCTGCAAAAGCCACTACATGCCACTGTTTATGATTCCGGAATATCACAAATACCCATGCCAAAAGGCTTATCGACTGGTCCGCTCATAGGTGCACAGTTTGACTGGCTTGTCCGCTCACAGGTACACAGTCCGACTGGCTGGTCCGCTCACAGGTACACAATCGGATGTTCCCGAAGGAAGCTATACCACAATGCATGACAATGCATTCCACCTACTCCAATAAACATATCAATGCATATGATATTTCAAACAAGGCATAATTAAATAACATTTAATTATCCAGCACCACCTCAATAGTATATATCTTAAAGACAATTAAGCATATATAATCACAGATTACACGCCAGTGCATCAACTTCAGTATCACAACAATTCAAGCAATTCCCCACAATTCACATTAAAGCCGCATTATTTAGACATACAAAACCTAACACACAGAATGTGAAGTGCCCTTATACTAACATACTATGACAAGTATTAAATGTGAAACGCCTCATCAAGATACACCGCTCACGTGTCCAAGCACGCCACAACTTACTCAAAGACGAACAACTCTCAAGTATCTTTGTCAACATAGCAAGGCTTAGTACAAATCTAGACCACTCAAAATGATTCCCTAGGCTTAGACTCAATTCTAACTCCTAGGTTTCAAACCCCAAAATCTTTTACAAGATACACACACTTGAAAAGATAAGTAACTTGAAATTAAAAGATTTTTAAAGACTAAGGCTTACTTGAAATAATACACAAAGTTGGAAAACAAGGTTTTAAATACTAAAACTCACTTTCTTCAAAACTTGAAACATTAAACAACACTAAGATCAAATACTTTTCATCCCAAACTCAATCAAAATCCTTAATTAGGCTCCACTTGGCCTTACGATTACAAAATCTTAAGTTGCATTAAGTGTTTCATTGCCTTAAACAATCAGAACAACTTCCAAACAAATCAAACCATTTCCAAAATTTTTCCAAAACTTAAACACACTTTAATACAACTAATATAAGCCAAAGAACACAAAAATAATCTCCTCCAAGCTCCCATGAGCTCGCGGCCACACCCTTCATTCTTCTAAAAAAATTTGCTAAACTTCTAATTAACTAAAACAACACCTTTCAATCACCTAGTTTCTTTCTCAAAACAACAAATACTTCCAAAACAAAAGCATTATTCAAATCAAATACCAAATCATGACTTTCTCAAGAATCAAGGGTTTCACAAATTTCACCATTCCTTTGATCCAAAACAAAAATAAACAACTACAACAACAATAACAATTAACAAGGAACAATAACCCCTAATCAATTTAATGATTCACATGAGAAATCCCATACCCCTTCCCTTTGGCCGTTCAACCTAGGGTTTGTAAAAATTGGGGGAAATTGTGTTCATCTTCCTCATGATCATTATCAAGACAAATAGAACTATTAAACAAGAAATAAACAAGGAATTTAAAGAAAATAACACCTAATTTCTTACTCAAGGCCACGGTTTTGGGAATAAAAAGAGAAGGAAGGATTTTGGTTTCAAACCTTCACTCACAATGTCATGAACCAACACTAAAATGGAGAAGGAAATGAAAGAAATGGTGGTGTTTAAGTAGGAAGGAAAGCCACGGCTGGAAAATAAAGAGGAGGAGGATGAAGTTGATTTTCTCCTTTCACCCACACTTGGAACTTAAGAAGGAAACAAAGAAAGAAATGATGATGGCTGAACAAGGGGGTGCTTCGGCTGGAAGTAGAGAAAGGGAATAGGAAATGGAACTTTGCCTCACTTCTCATTTTACCCACCCTAAGACTTAAGGAAGGAATGAAAGTAAAGTGGAGAATGGGAGCATATGGGTGGGCTTATGGCCTGAACATAAAGAAGGAGAATAAGAAGTCTTGGTGCCTAATTTAAGGAAAGGAGCTCGGCTGGACAAGTAAAAAAAAATAACAGAGAAATGAACTTCCTTTTTCTTATTTTACTCACACATGGAAGCTTGAAGAAAAAGAAAAATTAGGCAAGTGATAGTGGAAGGAAGGCTTCGACCTGACTAAGAGAATAAGGGAAGGATAAAATAAATTTTAACAAAAATAATTTTACTAGGCTCACATTTGATTAAGATAAGACCAAATGAGATATTTCTAATTAACCATTAACCACTTAACACCTAGAACTTAGGATAAGACCAACTAAAATATTTATTCCTAACCCAATTAAAAGGTGACACCTCCCAATCTAGTCTAATCTTAGAGTTTTGGTGTCCTAAAATTACAGCGTCAAGTAATCGCGTTACCGATTAATTCTTTCGCCGATTAATCGCGAAAATTAATTTATCTAGAAATCAATTCACCTCGTGATAATAACTTATCATAGATAATAAAAACAATTGAAAACACTTAATCATAGTCACAACAAGTTACGATTCGATTTTCAACGAAATCGGAATTCGTTTTAAAATTTTATTGCGGATAAGAATTACCGGCTATTCAAAATACGGCGAATATTCATAAGAATTATTCAACGAGTTTTGAACCATGAATTAATATTAAATATTAATTCTTTAATTAAATTTTATCTTGATTTAATTCGATCACTTTCTTAGTCAACAAAAATACGCGTTATCGCGTCAAACAGAAAACTTATAATGAGTATAATTGATGAATTCACGTTAAAGACAGCATACATTTACGTTGTCTTTTAATTTGAATTGACATCATAATAATAATTATATATAATAAATAAATTATTCAAAATAAGTCAAAATAGTTCCTTGTACTCTCAGTAAATCATTGAGGTGATCAATCTCTGAGATTTACCTTCAAGTATTTAGGATTTTATCGCTAAATTAATTTTTCTTAAAAATTGGGGCGTTACAGTGGAAAGGATGATGAAGCTCAAGGAAGGAGAGGAGGACGGCGGTGGTGGTTTTTCGTGGTGGTTTTGCATGCGACGGAGAAGGAGAGAGAGCGAGATTTTAGACTGGTGGCGTTCGCGAATGGCAAGAGGGGCAACGGTGGAGAGGAGGACGAAGCTTAAGGAAGGAGAGGAGGATGAAGCTCAAGGAAGGAGAGAGAGCGTGATTTAGAGACTAAGAGGTTTTGCGTGAGCAGAGAGGGAGAGGTATGCGTACGTTCTTGTGTCATTAATTATTTGGGTTTATCAAGAAAGGATATTAATAAGCGCTTCCTTGGAGAATAGCTAGCGAAGGCCATTAACAAGAATCATAGATAGCGCTTCCCCAGGAAAGCGCTAGTGAAGATCAGAAAATAGATAGTGCTTCCTGGAGGAAGCGCTAACGATATCCTTACGCGTATTTTTAGTAGCGTTTCACCGACGAAACACTGTCTATTAGTTCGTTTTTACTAGCACTTATTCTAGAAAACGCTAGTAAAGGCCAAAACACAATTTTAGCTAGCGCTTTCAGAAAGAAGCGTTGTTTAAGGTGTTTCCATTTTTTTAATAATCTGTTGTAGTGTACAATAATTGTCGTGTTTGAGAGATAGGGAAGTCAAAGGCATGTCACAACTCAGGTTAGTCAGTTGTGTTTGGTATGCTTAGAGGAAAGCCTCCAAGTGAAATATCATCTGAGCCAATTAAACCATATTCAACATCTGACTCCATTGATTTTCTGACACACACGCATATTGGGATTTTAGTATCAGTGATACCTAGCAAAGATGAAAGATAGCAAAATCAACAATATCTCAAGAAACTAGCTAGTGGGGAAGGGTCGACTAATCTCTGGAACAATCGACAATGCAAGACTTCCTGCAATAGATGAGTTTCCCATCCCTTAGAACAAAAGAAGAGTTGCCAGTAGAATAAATCTAATTTCAAACTTGTCAAATAGTTCGATAAACACTTAAAATTGGTATGATACTATCCTATTTGAGAAAAAACTATAACACTGGGAATCAAACTTGGAGTCAAAAAAAGTCTCAACCAAATATTTCATCAAAAAAGTCTCAACTTGATATTCAGAATGTTTCATACATCTAAACAAATTTTAAAATCAATGTTCTATATTTTCAATAAATCCTTTTAGAACATTTTCATGTGTAAGCTTATATATCCAACAATTTAAAAATATAAGCTTGAGTAGAAGCATAACACTATTAAATTCTAATTTCTAGACAAAACTAATATTCAGTAAACTTGTACATTTCAGTTGAGTTTTCTGGAGAAAGAGAAACTAGGAAATCATTGTTTCAATGAAGTCTAATACATTAACAATGTCACAAAACAGTATGAAGTCTAAACTAGGAGAAAGCTAATCCTTTTAATGAAGTCTAAACTAGCTAAACTTGTCAAATAGTTATTGTTTTTCCCCGAAATCAAAGCACTAAGCAAGTCTAATACATTAACAATGTCACAAAACACTTCAACTGATGTCACAAAGCTCGTTTCTCTCTCCCTCTCGTGTCTACTTATGCATGTGTCATCTGTTCAAATTTTGACAATTTTTTTCCTTTATAAATAAAATTATATATATGTACCCTTAATAATGCAGATTTTTTTTCCTTTATTTATCTCTTTTGCACTTTCTGGATTTCAAAATAAAGACAGAAAAGATACGAAGAAGCTAACCCAAAGAGAAATCAACGAAATTAGCAACAACAGGGACAAAAGCACCACTAGAGGAGCCACCTGCTACTCGAGCAGGGACGGTAGGACGATAGGATTTGTTGGCGTACCGTAATGCTTATTTTCACCACTGATGTTGAATACAAAGAATAGGCAAAAACAAGAAATTTATTATTAATATTATTTGGACATGAGAACGGCGATAACAATAAGCGAAACGGCGAAACTGAGAAACGAGTGGAAGATAGAAGACACGAGAGGGAGAGAGAGAAAGGAGCTTACCAGAGAATGGCGAAACGGCGAAACGACAAGATGGTGGGAGAGACAACAGCGAAATAGTGAGATGGTGGGAGAGATGACGGCGAAACAGCGAGAGGAAGAGAGAAGGAAGAACGAGGGTTCTAGTCCACATAAATGACAAATGAAACAGAACACTTATAAGACACTGTAAGGAAAGGATTTTACGTTGATTGTTGGCGTAAAAGTTTTTTTTTTTAAATAAAAACGCTTTTGATGCTGGTTTTTGAAATAACCGGCGTAAAAAGTTACACGATAATTTTAAAAATGCCACCGTGTCACTTTTAACGCCGATTATTTAAAAAACCGGCATAAAACCTTATTATTTTCCCCTTTCATACACTAGTGACTTTATCACGTCGTTAGAGCCGGTTGTGAAAAAGGAAACGTTAAAGGGCTATCAAGAGAAGAAGAACACCCCTTTGTTCCGAAAGCTGCTGAGAAGCCAGCCCCATCTATACAAACAAAATGCAGTAGAAATAGACAAGGCCGGGGGGGATAGAAATGGGGCCTTATTTGAGCGATTGGGTAAATCCAAAGGTCAAAGAGCCACCGACCAGTGATGGCTCGCTACTATACAAACAAGAATAACGGTAGAATAAACCCATTCCCTGACGGAGCATCTCCAAGAAAGAGGGTTAAGTAAAGGGCGGGGAAAGAGTTACAGACTTTAAAATAAGCATCTGATCGAAAATAATGGACCGTGCAGAGAGAAGGACTCATCCATTTATAGGCTGAAGAAGAGCGAAAGTTATACCGGAAGGTATACCAACAGCCCAAGCACCATGATTTCTAATATATACAACTTTTTTAAAGATTGGAAGCGTCATCCAAGGGTATTACCAAAAGGGAGAGACCTCTAGAGGTTGGGGAAAGAGCTACCGACTACAATAATAGAAAGCATAAGAATGGTAATGCGTGTTGTGGTAAGCAATAGAGCTTCCAATGCTTAGTAGGTACCTAAGTCATAGGGAAAACAGGGCTATAACCAATCGATGTATGAGAAAGAAACCACAAAGGACACAAAAATTAGTCGGCATCGACCAAGACAATATCAAAGGGATCAGAGCAGATCCGAAGTCCAAGGGCAAGCACTTTTAGAAGCAGTTAAACACCTCGATGTTGAGGCCCATATGCATGATAACAAACACCAGCTTGAACCACTGTAATTACACTAAGATCACACTGTCAAGTACTCAAACCCAACTCACCACTTGGACTCAGGATAAGGCCCAACAACTTAAAGAGAAAGGTTCATTTATAGGCTGAAGAAGAGTGAAAGTTATACCGGAAGGTATACCAACAATCCAAGCACCATGATTTCTAATATATACAACTTTTTTAAAGATTGGAAGCGTCATCCAAGGGTATTACCAAAAGGGAGAAACCTCTAGGGGTTGGGGAAAGAGCTACCGACTACAATAATAGAAAGCATAAGAATGGTAATGCGTGTTGTGGTAAGCAATAGAGCTTCCAATGCTTAGTAGGTACCTAAGTCATAGGGAAAACAGGGCTGTAACCAATCGATGTATGAGAAAGAAACCACAAAGGACACAAAAATCAGTCGGCATTGACCAAGACAATATCAAAGGGATCAGAGCATATCCGAAGTCCAAGGGCAAGCACTTTTAGAAGCAGTTAAACACCTCGATGTTGAGGCCCATATGCATGATAACAAACACCAGCTTGAACCACTGTAATTACACCAAGCTCACACTGTCAAGTACTCAAACCCAACTCACCACTTGGACTCAGGATAAGGCCCAACAACTTAAAGAGAAAGGTCCATATCGAGAATATTTCTCAAGAACTAGGCACATAGCGCAAATTGTACCCCTAAACAAGGAAGACGTCCAGTCCCTAGTCGCCTCGTACAGATCGCGTTGGGGTTGGCAAACAACATTTCTCGATGGCAAAACATATGTTCCCTATGCCACAAAAGGGACACCCGCGGGGGTTGATCTAAGATGCATAGGACGAGGACAGTGGTCCCCGATCCATCTCCTCAACAAATGGATGATAACGCGCTATGCAAAGGTATATATGCATCATGCACTACAACAAGTTTTGGCAATAAACAGCGCTTATTTTTAGCCTAAAACAGCGCTTAAAGGCGCTAAAAATTAAGCCGCTGCTGATTGTATTTCATAAAAACAGCGTTTATGAAGCGCTGCTGAAAATGGACAATAAACAGCGCTTCAATTAGGAAGCACTGTTTATTGTCTGGACAATAAACAGTGCCTCAATAATAAAGCGTTGTTTATTGTATAGACAATAAACAGCACTTCAGTAAGGAAGCGCTGTCTTTTTATACAATAAGCAGCGCTTCGTTATTGAAGCGCTGTTTATTCTCCTTTTTTTTTAATTTAATTCTCTCACATTTACATTATATCTGTTGCATAATATTGTGATAACACAAAATGCAACCAAAATTGTCATCAACACCCAATTGTATCAACATCAAAATTTAACATTATAATGTAATTTTTTCATAGATTCCTACATATCCTTACATTAATATAAATAAATTACAATATATTTCTCAGTCAAATTCATAATTATACAGAATAGATCACTAAAATATTGCACATGTCATACTACAAATACTACCTAAATAGTAATATCTTTTTCTTCTGTCACTGCAACTAAACATGCATACAAGATCAAAATTCTAACAAAATTTTGGCAGAGTTTTCCTTAAAATATGGACATTACAAAATATATAAAATACCTGTAATAACATAAGATACCATACCAGCCAGCCAACAAAAATATATAAAATATTAGCCAACATAAAAAGGAATTTTATTCCTAAATTCATTTGAACCTTTCCAATTCAAGTATGCTAAACTAAAAAAAAAACCAAATTTAACAAAAACTCACGTAAACATTAATATTAATCTTCTTCTATCTGCTTATAAATGATAAAATTTGTAGTAAAATATCAACACCACTCTTCTTTGAGTTCGGTATGATCAGTGTATGTGTCGAATTCACAATCAGGATAGTACTGCGAAATGAAAATTAAATGAAGTTAGAATTGAACATAAGCATTCAAATGGTATGCGTAAAAGAAAAAAAATTATATAAGCTTTGAAATTATTACATACATACCTCTGTTGGAATTTCTGTTTGATTATGAACGACAATATCCTTGAGAAACTTCAAAACATATCGGCCACAATCATCAGAGTTCGGTTGGCGAGGACACTATAAAACCAAAAATATGAAATTAATTGTTTTTATTTTTGGTAATTTGAATAATTGCCTAAAAAATTTGATATAAATACCTTTATCGGTATCCATTTAGGTGGAGTAAATTTAGAAAATCGAGACTTGTTTCTTCGATAAAGTAGGATTGCCCTAAGTGCAAAATCAAACAAAATCATTCAATATCTAGAACCACACTCATAATAATTTCTACCTACCAAAAAATATCATTTCAATACATTCATAACCACTTCTCTTAACATCAACACATAGACTATATCAAATTTCTAACAAAATTTTGGCAGAGTCTCCCCTAAAATATGGACATTCCAAAATTTTTAAAGCACCTGTAACAACAGAAAATATCATACCAGCCAGCACAAAATGTCACGTAGGCCAAACATAAACAAATAAACACTTCAATATTACAAGTAACTTAAACGTTTAAGAAATTGCATACATATATATATACATATCTATGATTTATACAAACTTACTGATTGTACTTCTCTTTCATTGTTTTGCGCATGTTGATATGTACACGCAATGGATCAAGATAGTACACAACATTTTGATTCAAGTTAATCGCTAACAATAACCAATGATCCCTACGAAAATGTTGGACAAAAAAATATAAGAAAGTAAACACATTTCAATAAATTTAGTAACATTGATTAAATTAAATGACTTAAACTACGTTGCAAGGTGACAAAAACAGAATCTCAAAGTCAGGATTTGCTAATGTCAAGCGGTGAATCACATACTCAGACATGTCAGCATTCCATGATCCCATATGTGTCCGTTGTGGGCACTAAAATACAAACCTTTGAGTTTGTTCTTGTGGGACCGATATCATTTCCTGGTTGTTTCGGCCCAGAAATTAACAAAGACAACATCATATATTTTCGCTTCATGCATAGCCATGGAGGTAGGTTATAAATCACCAAAATCACAGGCCATGTACTGTGAGAGCTACTTTGAACACCATGTGGGTTAAATCTATCAGTAGACAATGCAAGTCGTAAGTTTCTTTGTTCATTCCCAAAATCAGGATAATCAATATCAATTTTTTTCCATTGAGGAGAATCTGCCGGGTGCCGTAGCTTGCCATCTTGAATCCTTTCATCCTCATGCCATGTCAGGTTTTTTGCATCTTCTGAACTACGGTACATACGCCTGAATCTGGGAATTATGGGAAAATACCACAATACCTTCTCTGGAGTCGAATTTTCCTTCTTATACCGTGAGGCTTCACATTTTGGACACGACTTTAACGATGCATATTCATTACGAAATAAAATGCAATCGTTACGACAAGCATGTATCTTCTCATAGCTCATGCCAATAGAGCGTAACATTTGTTTAGCCTCATATGTCCTACTAGGAAGCACATTATCATTAGGCAATATATCTTTCAACAGTGTGAGTAAGTCCGTAAAACTCTTATCAGTCCATCCATTGCCCGACTTCAAGTTAAACAACTTTAACATTGTCGACAATCTTGTGAATTTAGTACAACCCTCATATAACGGCTTCTCCGCATCACTCATCAACTTCTCAAACATTTGAGGACAATCACGAAGATCTTCTTCAACCGCATTTGCCATATCTTCAAAACGGTCACCATCATATGTATTTGTAGCGGTGTCCTCTGACGCATATCTCCCACTATTCCCCATATTAGAAGATTCACCTCTTGTCTCACCGTGCTTTATCCAACAGGTATAAGTTTGATCAATCCCATTGCTCACTAAATGCCATTCCAATTCCCGAACACTAATTTTGTTTGTATAACAACAACTTAAACAAGGACATATGATTCTACTATGGTCTGTTGTATGCCCAACTACAAACCCAATAAAATCTTTAACTCCATTCTTATATTCCTTCGACAAACGATTGGTAGACATCCACTTTCAATCCATATTTTACCTATGGATTGAGAGGTAAAACAACAGAAAAAGCCCATTTAAATAAAGCAAGACTAAAACTGTAACACCTGAGGACGAGATCGACATCGTATTAGGACGACGTATCGAGACCTCGACCAAGACCTTGTGTCGAGATCCCGTGCCAAGATCGTTTGCCGAGATCATTTGTCGAGCTGAGGAGACCACGTGCACTAGCTGCTGAGCTGAGGAGGTCGCGTGTCGAGTTGATGAAGTCGCGTACCGAGCTGATGAGGACGCATGTCGAGCTGAGGAGGCCACGTTCACGAACTCGTGTTAGAACCTTGTACGTTTGCACGGGCACCCTTGTCGACATCATGTCGAGATGACACCTCGTATTCTTTCGAACGTTATTCAGCGCTATTATTATATTGTTTGTAATAATTATATTGTCGGCTTGACCGTTCTTGTCGTGTGTCTAGACCGTTGACCGACAGAGTAGAGGTAATTATGAGAGGAACGATTAAACGGGTAGATGATTGATGGGATTGGCATCTTATAGCTGGAGTTACGTTTATACCCCTTTCTCACCAGCTGTATACCACGACCGATTCCCTCACACTCATTCTTTCTCTTTTCTTCTTTCTTCTTCCTTCCTTCTGCTCTGTGTTTCGTTGTTTTCTTCAAAAACTTCCATCGACGAAACCGTGAGTTCCATCGACATTCTGCACAAGCTTTCTTCATCAATTTTGTTCATCATCATCTTCTCGACATATCTCTCCTGGCCGATCACCATTGAGGTATGAAGAATGATCTTTCTTTTCCTACGTACTCTTGTTTAGCGCTAATTCTTCTTCCATTTTTAACCAGTTTTATGCTTCCAAATCATGTCAAATTGATGGGTTTTCTTCTTCACAATATTACCTATCTTTCTAACCGATTAATTGGGCTTGTAAAACAAATTTCTTTCTCTGATTTCTGCAATCGGCAGTGCCCAGAAACCTCCATTTTTGGTTCGTTTCGATTTCTTGTTTTTCATTCGTTGCTTCTGGTTATTGTTGTTGTCGATCTATCTGTTGAAGCATCAGATAACTTTTTCATGAAATTTTGATCGAAATCCTTAACTTTGTGTTAGAGGAAAAATATCTTTCAGTTCTTGAGTTTTATATTTTTCTGGGTTGTGGTTAAGTTTGGGATGAGAGCTAGATGTATTAGAACCCATGGATCGATCTGAGTTATGTTTGTTTTAGGAAGTCTGATTAGAGATCGAGTGATTTCGAATCAAGGTGTACGGAAAGCGAATCCAAGGACGTGGAAGCATGGAATCGGATCGAGAATCAGACGTGTCGAGGTCGATCGAGAAGCGACGCGTGTCGAGGTCGATTGAGGACGGTACGTGTCGAAGTCGTTGTCGAGCTCGTTGAAGACAGCCGTGTCGAGATCGAGTAAGAGAAGTCGTTGTCGAGCTCGTTGAAGACAGCCGTGTCGAGATCGAGTAAGAGAAGTCGTTGTCGAGCTCTTTGAAGACAGCTGTGTCGAGGTCGTTGTCGAGCAGCATTAACTTGGAGTTCGGTAAGGGCGCTTCACATTATTACTTTCGTAGTATGCTAGCGTAAGGTCAACTCCTAGATATCTCTAAGACTTTATTTTTATTGTTATATTTATGTATGGACTCCTTGATTGGTGTCGAGATTGGAATGTTGTGATATGATTGAGTTTTTGCATGTATTTGATATGTGATTGAATATATGTTGTGAATGGTGTATTCTTTGTCGAGTGCGTTTCTTCATGCGAATGTTTTATTGCTTAAATGTCGAATTGTGTTTTCTTCATGTTAAGCATGCTCTCATTATTTGATATATGATCAAGTAAGTTGTGTTACTCTTTGACATGCGGCGAGCTAATCATCGAGTGAGAGAGCAAGGGAGTCGTATGACGTTTTTGAGCCGGACCCAGATAACTGAGGGTGCTAGGTCCCCTTTTTGTTTATAGTGGATTGGCTAGGCGTCGCATTATCAGTTTGGGGTTGGACCTGCTGATTAATGCATGGTATCGGTTTGGGGTTGGACCTGCCGTTTACCTATTACGTCAGTTTGGGGATAGACACTGGCGACGATATTCCTAATAAGAGTTGTGTCGAGTCTAGAGTGAGATGGTCGAGTCACGTGTGGTGATTGAGATATATTATTCTTTGTTTGCTTATATCCTTTATGTCGAGCTTATCTTGAATTGTCGAGAAGTTGACCACTTTCCGTGGTGCCTTCAATCCATGACGGTTACCCAGCGATGTCGAGCGCGAGGAACTCGGCGATAGATGATGCCGAGGAGGAGCTCGACGAGGACCCGAGTGACGACCTCTATCTGTCGTGATTGTTGTTTGTTGGATATTTGTTTTTCTGATGACTGTACTTGTTTTTCTTTTGTGTTCGAGGTCGTGACCAGTTTGGGGCAAAGGTGTTTTGTTGTTTCAGGTAGACTGGTGGTCTTACTTTTGGAGCGACCTGCGTGGGAGTCTCAGGAAGTACCCCAGGTATGATTGCTTTTTTTGAAGTCGTCGTACCTTAGGTGTATTTTCTTTGCACATTTGCTACTCTGTATTTTGTATACATTATTATTTCGAGTGATATATATATGTGTATGTTATGCATGTATGTTTTATTAGAATTTAAGTCTTGTGTCTTAGTTGCACCATGTTTCGAAAAGCTGTAATTACTCTGATGTGCACGAGTTGGTTTTATAAAAAAAAAAAAATATATCGTATTTTTAAAAGGCACAAGAGTTTTGTTTTTAAAACACATCTCATATAGGTTTATGTTGAGCTTGGTGTGTTGAGCTCGGTAACTCGAGCTCGGTATATTGAGCTCGGTAGCGGTCCGGAAACGGGTCGTTACAAAAACTATCACTGCTCTTAAAATCAACACACAGACTAGATCAAAATTCTAACATAATTTTGGCAGAGTCTCCCCTAAAATATGGACATTCCAAAATATATACAATACCTGTAACATTCCAAAATTCATTGTTCAAAACAAAAAAAACCAAAAGCAGGTTCCACAACTGCTAACCACGACAAAGTTGGATCACAATTAGAACTTACAGCAATATTAATTTCTAAACCCAAAATTAAAGGCATTCAAATATCTAGAACCACAAACATCAAAATTAAACGAAATTTACTTCAGTTTTACTCTTCCATTCTTTTTTATTTGTTCTTTTACTTTTCCATAATCTATGTTATTCACATAACTTTTGAAAAAAAACTGTTCTCCTGCATGCAAGTGTACATTTTCGAAACTGGGATGGTCATTTTTCCATTGATTCCCATCTGATATGCATATATATTTACAAACTGTACATTTTAACAAACTGATTCCAAGCATCTTTAACACTTCTAATTTATCTCTTCTATACTCAATCTAACTTGTTTCTAGCCAACACTTGCATTCTTTGCCACGGTAACCTAACACCATTGACAGCAATGGGACAACAGTGAACAAAATCAAACAAAATCGAACAGAGACCAAAAACTAACGAACCACCAACAGAAACCAATGTGGAATCGAGATACAAAATGGAGACAGTGGCGATACCTGGAAATGGACGCAAACAGGAGTTGGGAGATGGAGGCGTGGGGGAGGACGTGTAATAGCCCTAATTTTTCATCCTTCAAGATTAGGATATGTCTTAGGGTATTAGAACATGCTTATTGTTGCTTGGGTTGGGTTTCATATGTTTTACCGTTCCTTCAGCCGATTAAGTGTCCAGATGTACCTTTATTCCTATATTTAGCTATTTCGGTCATCATATTCCCCATTTTCGAACCTCTTAACAACTCAATTGGATTTAAGTCCCTTCAATAAAGTTGTAGCATTATCTCTTATCTTTTAGTTGGCTTTAGTTTGACTCGATTTTGATACCTACAACTCTAGATATGCTCTCTGGAGTCAACACAACGCAAGCGTAACACTTAGGAATATTATAGTATATTTCAACTGCATTTTTGATCCTGTTATAGTCCGAATTTGGGTAAGCCTATTAGACATAAAATTGTAGGAAATTCTCTTAGCTTTCCAACGACACCAAGAAAACCTCAATCGGACATCTGTAGCTCCAGCTACGACCAAAACAGTGGCACCGAGTGTCCAGACTCAGGCGCAGGGCGCCCAGACTGAAGCTCGGGCGCCCAGACCTCACCGAGAGCAGGCGCAGGGCGCCCAGGGAGTGCAGGCGCCCGGCGCCCACAGCTGATAAGTGACTACGCGCTGTTTTGCGTTTTAACTCGTTTTGGGCCGGTTCTGTGACCCAGTGTGACCCATTCTCGACCTGAAAGGGCAACCACGACCCCTAGACTTAACCTAGCCACTAAGAATCAGTTCTAAGACCCTAAACATGATTAGGAGCTGCTCATAAGACCAATCCAAACAGAGAAAAGTTCTTCCTTCCCTTCTTCCAATTTTGTGGTGTCAAGGGCTCTAACTCAAGACTACGCTACGGGACTCAACCGGGGAACATCGTTATTGTAACTCGTACAGCCTCATTGGGAGGAATAGGAGGTGGTAAGTCTTCTAATGATAAGTTTTGTCTTTAAGATCAATGTTAGGGTTCTAAACCATGATTTTTCCATTCCTAAACCCTTGCTCTTGTGTTTTGCTGAGGAAAGCTTCACTAGGAAAGGAAAAGCTTGGTGTTACCTCATGCCATCCTAGGAGCACGAAATTCACTTGAGGTATGGGGTAGTTGTTCTCTTCTAGTGAGTGTATGGAACATGTATGAACAATAGGGGTGTCCCATGACCCCTACGCCTCGCGCGGTAACGAAAAACGAGCACTATCACCACCGTGATAGGGAGACATCCGAACTCCTCAATTACTATTCTTGACTAGTGATATTTATTGTAACGTGATGTGATAATTTTATTGGTTGTTGAAATTGGCGTGATGATTGAGCTTTGGTTGTTATATGCTTGATGTCTGAAATTGGTTGTTAACAAATGACAATGTAAGGAAATTAAATAACTAAATAGTAGGCTTTAGACCCTATGAAAGTGTAGCCACTAAGTATGAATCAAAGAACTCGAGTCCCCGCAATTATGTTGATATTGTAAAGCTTAAGTAGAATGTCTAAGGTTCATTTATGATGCCTATTGATTTATTAGTATGTTAACTGAGAGAACTAGTCCTTCTATGCCAAAGTTTCACTTGGATGTATGTGCTTAATCAAAGTTGCTAAGATTATTAAATGTTCATGTTATTGGTAGAAGGCACTAGCTAACTTATGAATTGTGTTCTCTTTGTTGTTGTTGTTGTTACTCGTCGAAAATATGGCGATAGAGGATGTTATGGTTAGACACCGCGTTTGGTCATGTTCATGTATCTTGGTGTCGTCATTGTTGTTGTTGTTGTTGTTGTTATTGTTAGTAGGCGTATCGGGCAAGGTATCCCGTGACGGCGAGGTTTCAGTCCTACGGTTAAAAAGGCGAATCGGGCAAGGTATCCCGTGACGGGCAAGGTTCTGGTCCTTTGGTTAGTAGAGGCGAATCGGGCAAGGTATCCCGTGACGGGCAAGGTTTCCGGTCCTATGGTTAAAAAAAGAAAAAAAGAGGCGAATCGGGCAAGGTATCCCGTGTGGCGAGGTTTCCAGTCCTTTGGTTAGTAGAGGCGAATCGGGCAAGGTATCCCGTGGCGGGAAAGGTTTCCGATCCCTACGGTTAAAAGAAAAAAAAGGCGAATCGGGCAAGGTATCCCGTGTGGCGAGGTTTCAGTCCTTTGGTTAGTAGAGGCGAATCGGGCAAGGTATCCGTGGCGGGCGAGGTTTCCTGATCTGTTGTTATTGGTACACCATCGACACGGTATTCAAAGCGGGCAAGGTATCCCGCCGTTTTAAGTGGATCCACATGCATATAGTTATGGTTCTATAAATACATTGTTTTACATGATCATGTGCCTGGTTGTTTAGTGTTGGTAATGTACCTTGTTGTTGTGGTTGATGCCGTGGCGTGTGATATATAATTGTTGTGGTAATGTACCTTAATGTTGTGATTGATGTTGTAGCATGTGATATTTGGCCGTTGTGGTACCATCTTATGCCTTAACGCTAGTGATTAGATGTCCTTATTGGAATTGTTGTATATTGCGCATTGTTCATTAATTTCCTACGCTGTATGCACTATCTGAGGTTATAATGACTAACCCCTCTTGTGGCTATGCATATCCCACGGGGTATGTGTAGATGCTGAGACTGCAGGTATTGAGGATATGAATGCCGGCAAGTAATCACGATAGCTCGCTGTGATAGATAGAAGACTTGTGTTTACTTGTTTAAGTTATTGTTTTCTTCCAATGTAATGATTAGGGGAAGAGCTCTGAATTATTGTGACATCGGGGACTTGAGTTATTTTTATTAATTGTATTTCATACTCATTTTCTATTTCCGCATGTTGTGAACGTGACAACTCTATTTCGTTTCAAAGGAAAGTTTTATCCGAATGAATATTTTTTTTTATCTTGTGTTATTTTCTTCTTACATTGCTAAAATGCCATGACGGGGTAGAGGGTGTCACAATTAGTGGTATCGAGGCGATTCGGTTCTAACAGGGCTTGTGTGTGGTCTATTGTGTTTCAAAGGCGTGAACTACGAGTTGAGTTACAGGCATTACTTGTTTAATTTTGTTTGTTCTAGTACACGAACAATTCTCGTGAGCTAAGTTCACGGGAGTATATGATAGATAGAGCTAAGATAGTAGGTACCTGAACCATTAGCTATGAATCTTGGGTTAGCAATTTCCTAAGTTGTTAATTTCTTAGTATCTTGTTTAAAATTACGCTTAGTGAATTGAGAAGGATCAACCAGGCGAGAGATGCGAGTTAACCCTTAGTTGTTGCACTTAAGGTGCAAGACTTTTATCCATTACCTTAAAGGAATTCTAGTAAGTACAATGGGCTAGTAGCTTAACTAGAAAGGATAAGCTGACCTTATGTTAGATTTACAGCATTGTTAGCTGGGAAATATGTTATCAGAGTAGCGCAGCGGATTCGTGGCTATGCTATAGGAAGGATCTTTTGTAGAGCTTGAGGGTAATCATGTGGCGTCGACATCTTTACGCTTAAGCCCCTATCAGAGAACCTTATAGAAGAATAGGTGATTGTTGCACATGGTTATTATTGCTTGGATTACCTGGCTGAACGAGTAGGAGGGACAGCCCAATCACTCACCGCCGGTGAGAAAAGCAATGATAATCAGTTTGGTGGGTAGTATTAGTTTTTTTTTTAATTACCTTAGATACTAGAATTAGTTATGGGCATAGATTATCTACATTGCAGTTAAATTCTTAAGGGCTTCGGATAGGCATACTTTGAAACCGTAGATTCTAAAGGTGGAAAGTAATTTTTCATAGGAGTAGAGACGAGCTTAGAGTGAGGATAGAAGTAGAACGTAATGGGGGACATTAGTTAATCTTTGGGAAATATATTGTTTTGCCTTCTGATAAGACCACCAAACCGATTTTTGATGTTCTAACAGAAACCGAGTCTATTATTGTGTAGCACCCTATAGAATGTTTTCCTAGAGTAAGTTGAGCAGTAGAAAAAATAAAGGTTTTGCGTAGGGTACCTTAAGATAAATACTGTGGTTAGTCATGCCTTAATTTGCGATAAACTTCTTTTGCTATATTGTGTGCTTAACTTTAATGACTATGAAACATTGCATGCAAACATGATATTTCTTTTAGGATAAATAGGTTTCTATTTTTTTTTTACGGAATAAATAGATTAAAAATGATGAATACTTCTTTTTTTTATTCATTATATTTTAACGTTTTAGTCTAACATACTCTAGCCTATAATTTTTGTGTGTGCATATTGCTTAACTAAGTCTTGATTGCTGAATTATTTTTGATTGATATTAAAAAAAAATTAATTAGAATTTATTTTGTTACATTCACTGACATGCGGTTAATTGATCTTTCTATATTTTATGCTTCATTTGACTCTCTATTAAATACAAACGTGTTATCTCTTTCAAGGAGACTTGAGTTATCCTGATTATTTATATTGAAATGTGAAAGCACTACGTTATATCTGTTGCTTAGTTTGCTTTGAAAATGTTACATGCTTGAACTGAGGTAAGTTTCTGAACTCTGTTAGATAATTATATGACTGTGTTGCATTACTAAATTATTGATTTCTAGTTTAAATGCCTGATGCCTTTTGATCAGCTTATATATTTAGCTCGTGATTAATCTTGTTGCAATATAAAATGCCTTTGATAAGGGAATTTGTTTTGTTTGTGTTTCATTTTTTTTCTATTAGTATTAATATTTATGAAAAAAAAAGTTATTTTCTCTTTTAAATTGATGCTTTAGTACATTGTACTTTGGTCGTTAACTTTTGTATATTATGTTTAAGTGAATATTGATTGTTGAATTGTTGTTTATGATATGTTGCTAAATGTGTGTATATATATATATATATATTATAGCTTTCATTATGATTTGGTTTTATAAAGGTTGTACGTCTAGATTCGCATGATTTTACCCTAAGATAGTTAACCTCAATCTCGTTTTAGTTCCACCTGACCTTAGTAGACCTTGTACGGTGTGTTGTATTAAGTTTTAAAGAACGTGGTTATGCGGAATAAGGACCGGTAATCAACTTATGGAGTGGTTCTTAAGGATTTAGATGTTAGTCTTGTTGATTCGTTGTGGTGGTTGCAGTTTTGACGCCTTAAGATAGTAATTTTTAGTATTCCTTAGTTTAAGGAGTTAATCCTAGGAGGAGCCATGAAAGTCACCTGAGCATATGATTGGTTAGTACGCTAGACATTTAAGTTACAACTTTTGAAATTCTAGACCTTTAAAAGGACTAAGTTCTCCAGCTAGTGACCTTAGTTGACCCTCTTAAGAAAGAATTGTGTGGAATATATATAGCAATAGTGAAGATGGTTGCATGATGTTTTAGGGACACGAACAGTGTCGTTTAATAGCACCTAGAGAAATTCCGAGGACGGAATTTTTTTTTTTAGGGGGGTAGAATTGTAATAGCCCTAATTTTTCATCCTTCAAGATTAGGATATGTCTTAGGGTATTAGAACATGCTTATTGTTGCTTGGGTTGGGGTTCATATGTTTTACCGTTCCTTCAGCCGATTAAGTGTCCAGATGTACCTTTATTCCTATATTTAGCTATTTCGGTCATCATATTCCCCATTTTCGAACCTCTTAACAACTCAATTGGATTTAAGTCCCTTCAATAAAGTTGTAGCATTATCTCTTATCTTTTAGTTGGCTTTAGTTTGACTCGATTTCGATACCGACAACTCTAGATATGCTCTCTGGAGTCAACACAACGCAAGCGTAACACTTAGGAATATTATAGTATATTTCAACTGCATTTTTGATCCTGTTATAGTCCGAATTTGGGTAAGCCTATTAGCGATAAAATTGTAGGAAATTCTCTTAGCTTTCCAACGACACCAAGAACACCTCAATCGGACATCTGTAGCTCCAGCTACGACCAAAACAGTGGCACCGAGTGTCGGACTCAGCGCAGGCGCCCAGATCAAGCTTCGGGCGCCCCGGACCTCACCGAGCGGTAGCGCAGGCGCCCAGGAGTGCAGGCGCCCGACGCCCACATGATAAGTGACTACGCGCTGTTCGGCGTTTAACTCGTTTTGGGCCGGTTCTGTGACCCAGTGTGACCTATTCTCGACCTGAAAGGGCAACCACGACCCCTAGACTTAACCTAGCCACTAAGCATCAGTTCTAAGACCCTAAACATGATTAGGAGCTGCTCATAAGACCAATCCAAACAGAGAAAAGCTCTTCCTTCCCTTCTTCCAATTTTGTGGTGTCAAGGGCTCTAACTCAAGACTACGCTACGGGACTCGACCGGGGAGCATCGTTATTGTAACTCGTACAGCCTCATTGGGAGGAATAGGAGGTGGTAAGTCTTCTAATGATAAGTTTTTTCTTTAAGATCAATGTTAGGGTTCTAAACCATGATTTTTCCATTCCTAAACCCTTGCTCTTGTGTTTTGCTGAGGAAAGCTTCACTAGGAAAGGAAAAGCTTGGTGTTACCTCATGCCATCCTAGGAGCACGAAATTCACTTGAGGTAAGGGGTAGTTGTTATCTTCTAGTGAGTGTATGGAACATGTATGAACAATAGGGGTGTCCCATGACCCCTACGCCTCATGTGATAGCAGAAAAAACGAGCACTATCACCACCGTGATAGGGAGACATCCGAACTCCTCAATTACTATTCTTGACTAGTGATATTTATTGTAACGTGATGTGATAATTTTATTGGTTGTTGAAATTGGCGTGATGATTAAGCTTTGGTTGTTATATGCTTGATGTACAGAAATTGGTTGTTAACAAATGACAATGTAAGGAAATTAAATAACTAAATAGTAGGCTTTAGACCCTATGAAAGTGTAGCCACTAAGTATGAATCAAAGAACCCGAGTCCCATAATTATGTTGATATTGTAAAGCTTAAGTAGAATGTCTAAGGTTCATTTATGATGCCTATTGATTTATTAGTATGTTAATCTGAGAGAACTTGTCCTTCTATGCCAAAGTTTCACTTGGATGTATGTGCTTAATCAAAGTTGCTAAGATTATTAAATGTTCATGTTATTGGTAGAAGGCACTAGCTAACTTATGAATTGTGTTCTGCTGTTGTTGTTGTTGTTACTCCGTCGAAAATATGGCGATAGAGGATGTTATGGTTAGACACCGCGTTTGGTCATGTTCATGTATCTTGGTGTCGTCATTGTTGTTGTTGTTGTTGTTATTGTTAGTAGGGCGTATCGGGCAAGGTATCCCGTGACGGGCGAGGTTTCCCGATCCTACGGTTAAAAAGGGCGAATCGGGCAAGGTATCCCGTGACGGGCAAGGTTCCCGGTCCTTTGGTTAGTAGGGCGAATCGGGCAAGGTATCCCGTGACGGGCAAGGTTTCCCGGTCCTACGGTTAAAAGAAAAAAAAAAGGGCGAATCGGGCAAGGTATCCCGTGACGGGCGAGGTTTCCCGGTCCTTTGGTTAGTAGGGCGAATCGGGCAAGGTATCCCGTGACGGGCAAGGTTTCCCGGTCCTACGGTTAAAAGAAAAAAAAAAGGGCGAATCGGGCAAGGTATCCCGTGTGGCGAGGTTTCGATCCTTTGGTTAGTAGAGGCGAATCAGGCAAGGTATCCCGTGGCGGCGAGGTTTCCGGTCCCTACGGTTAATGGGGCGAACCGGGCAAGGTCCGCCGTGACGGGTGAGGTTCCCGGTCCTGTTGTTATTGGTACACTACTGACACGGTATTCCGAAATGGGCAAGGTATCCCGGCTTCGTTTTAAGTGGATCCACATGCATATAGTTATGGTTCTATAAATACATTGTTTTACATGATCATGTGCCTGGTTGTTTAGTGTTGGTAATGTACCTTGTTGTTGTGGTTGATGCCGTGGCATGTGATATATAATTGTTGTGGTAATGTACCTTAATGTTGTGATTGATGTTGTAGCATGTGATATTTGGCCGTTGTGGTACCATCTTATGCCTTAACGCTAGTGATTAGATGTCCTTATTGGAATTGTTGTATATTGCGCATTGTTCATTAATTTCCTACGCTGTATGTTCTATCTGAGGTTATGATGACCAACCCCTCTTGTGGCTATGCATATCCCACGGGGTATGTGTAGATGCTGAGACTGCAGGTATTGAGGATATGAATGCCGGCAAGTAATCACGATAGCTCGCTGTGATAGATAGAAGACTTGTGTTTACTTGTTTAAGTTATTGTTTTCTTCCGATGTAATGATTAGGGGAAGAGCTTTGAATTATTGTGACATCGGGGACTTGGGTTATTTTTATTAATTGTATTTCATACTCATTTTCTATTTCCGCATGTTGTGAACGTGACAACTCTATTTCGTTTCAAAGGAAAGTTTTATCCGAATGAATATTTTTTTTTATCTTGTGTTATTTTCTTCTTACATTGCTAAAATGCCATGACGGGGTAGAGGGTGTCACAGGACGGAGGCCGAGCGCTGCCAGCTGCTTTTGGAGGACGACGAGGTCCGATTTCAGGTGAGGGGAAGCACACGATCTCGTTGAGGAAGAAGCACGCCGGGACTTGGGAGATGGAGGCGAGAGGGACGACGGAGGTCTCGCGGATGAGCTTGCGAAGAGAGAGTTGAGAGACAGAGAGAGAACAGTGCTTCTGCGAAATGAGAGAGGAGAGAAATATATTTAATAAATTGACCAAAAACAGCGCTTAATAAAAAAGCGCTGATTATTGTTTCACAAAAACAACGCTTAAGTCTAAAAGCGCTGTTTATTGTATCACCAAAAAACAGCGCTTACTACTATAAAGCGCTGTTTATTATTCGTATGATAAAAAACAACGCTTGATGTTTGAAGCGCTGATTATTGTGCCAGTTCATTTTTTAGTATTTAAAGATAAAACAGAGCATAAAAGACTAAGCGCTGATTATTGTGAAAACTAAACAGTAGCACTTAATGTTGTAAGCGCTGTTTATTGTTTAGGTATGACATAAAGTAGCGTTTTTTATTTTAAACGCTGCTTAAAGTAGCGCCATCTTTTTTAGAATTTGTTGTAGTGGTGTTTCATTCTCTTAGCACTGGTTAATTATCATACTAACATGAGCGTCATAGTGTCTTTGCAGGTACCCATCCCCACCGCACTCAATTGCTCTATACCAAAGGAAACCTCATTCTGGGCCATTGAAGGAAGGCCTAATATTCTCACTAGGACCGAGCAGTTCCATATATTGTTTGACTCATTTTCTAAATGCTTATTTAAAATCTAAATTTAATTATGCAAATACTTGGACCTAGCTTTGAAAGAAAGCCTACGTATATAGCTCCCAAGTCGGTGGAACTCTTTATAAAATCTTATCCATGCACAATTTGGAGGCATGCTTTCCCGTGCTTTTACGTCAAATCGACGTGGCATGGGTACATAAATATAATATACTCTTTCTCGTCTCGATTATAAATAACAAAGTACCTTTCTACATTCGTTAAAATCTTACAGTTTTTAACGGATGTGGAAAGATACTTTATTGCTTATAATCGAGACCAGAGTGAGTATTTTTTATTTTTAAAGGCAAACATAAATATAATATATTCGAATTAAAAGAGTACTGAGATATTCCCTCCGTTACTTTTTATAAGCCTTTTTAGACAAAAAAATGCATAATAAGAAAAGTAGTTAGCATAATTAAATTTGTCCATAATGTATATGTTTTTCCGAATTTATCTTTCAATCATACTTTTAATTAATTAATGCATCTCTTGGATTTTTAAATAGTATGTAATTAATTAGGGGTACTTTTGAAAAAAAAATAATTAATATATCTTGTAAATTGAAAAGGGACTTATAATTAGTTACAAATTTTTTTCTAAAATGGGCTTATAAAAAATAACAGAGAGAGTATAACACAAGCAACAATACATAGCATGGAAAATTGTGACCCGTCTCATAAAAAAAAAAAAAATTGTGAGCCAGTTGGAAGGCAGTAGAATTTGTCACTACCAAGCTGGAGTCTGTGTCTGCTCCCTTTTCGGATTTCACATGCTCTTAAGATAAAAATAAAATAGTTCCCTGAACCATGAGGGAATAGCTTTCATGGCAACAAACATTTAAAAAATTTATGTCACATATATAGTTTACTACTATACTAGTATATGCTTCCTGTTGATTTGGAATATTTTGGTATTCCTGATTAGCCACTCAGAAACTTTTTTGGTGGACATGCGTGTACGGTTTTAATTTCATTCACTAACTAATCAGTTTGGAATGGTTTTGTGGTTGTTGACCTAGTTATAATAACCAATTGGGGAATTAAAGCATTATGGCTGCTCGATAATGTTTCTCTGTAGTAACAAAGTTGGATCTGTGTCATTGCCAAGTAGTTCTCGAGTAGGATGCATGATTATTATTCTACAGTAACAGGCCAGTTACGAAGCATCAACAAAGTGGGCACACACCAAACTACTCCCATGATATCGTCCAGAGTACTGAATCATCACATCTTTACTAACCCATTTGTCAAACCTAACTATTTTTATAAGATTTTAATTTTGTCCCTACCAGTTTCACTATTTCAAATGGATCTAAAAATATCTTTTCATCATGGACGAATCATACATGCTATGCAGAATGTTATTTATGTCCTGATACAATGGACTTTATTGGCATGATATACTTGTGTTAACCTAGCTATACAATGAGGATACATGTTCGTAATTATCTTTTCTTTTTTACCCTCAAGTGTTGACAAAAATTTATATAATCCAAATGCTTTTATATATTTATCTCGTATATAAACTTACAATAAAATTTCATAGTTATATCAATTATGTAAACTAAGATAAGATATTATAATTAATAACTAACATACAACAAATCGAAATTGAGATGGCAACATATAAATCTCACAATTATCAAGCGTAAGTTTTAGACTTTAACCTCTATATTAACTCAAACTTTATAAATTTTTTAATTTATAAAATCAATTGAGTTTTAATGATTTGTTGTGACTACCGGAAATAAAAGATTAAATGATTTGCAGTCTATGTAATGATGTAAACAAACACTGTGCCAAACAATTCTTTAAATACAGTTCATTTTTCACTCAAATAGTGCTTTTAAGCGTTATATAAAGGAGCAGCCATCATCTGATGGATGCGCGTCGAGATAACACATAGTAAGCGCTATGCACGTTGTGAAAAAGATAACATGTGTCCAAGCGAGCATTATCAGAGTTGTGCACTCTGGTAATGCGTCTGTTAGTAAGCAATATCTAGAACTTCGATTCAGATAACATGATCACGTGTTTTAACACGTTTTCGAGGAAGCGTTATGAGATGTACATTAAGATAACGCTTTAGAAAGCATCGTATGAGATAGATTTAGATAACACTATCTTGAAAACGTTATCCGAGTTAATTATTATTTTTTTTTATTTTTTTTATTTCGCCAATATACAACAAGCAATTTTCAGTGTAGAAAGAACTAAATATATTTAGATGAAGAATTACGTCCATACACAAAAACGGATAATTGAACATGGATGAATAATTGTTTCTAAAAATTTTAGTACAATTTCCATACACCAAAATTGAACTACAAATTCTATTATTTAAAAAAAGAAGATATCTAACACAAGAATTGAACATACATATATTCAATGAAAAAGATATATAACATACATTCCTAACATCTCTTCAAAGAAGAAGATACATAACATACAGGAAGAAGATATCTAACATAGAAACCTAACATATCCTCACAGAAGAAGATCATCCTATTCTTTAGGACGCTCCAGTAGCAAATTAGTATTTGGCGTTAAGTCCCATATTCTGTATTTCAAACATAATTACAATACTACCAAAATTATACCCTGATCACTTAAGATTAATAAAAAGCAACAATTTACAAACAGGAACAACAACAAGTTGTTTATGCACCATCATAAAAGATTTTGAATTTATAGTAATCATTCTCTAAGTCATTGTTCTCCATCTCAGACTCACGTTTATGTTATGGTTGATGGGAGATTTGTAAATGCTATGAAGCAGATTAGATGATGGACTTACACAATATACATTATAGAATGCATGATTAGAAATATATAAGGTACATGAGTATGGTAATTGCCTTAGATTTCCACACAAATCTTTAACAGCAAGTATCGCAAGAAGAGAAGTGGCAGACACGAAGATAATAATGGAAACTAATAGTAATGATGTTGAAAGTGATGAAGAACACTAATTAGTATAAAAAATTTGTCTTAAGCTAATCAAGGTAATAAATGACTTGGTTGAGACCCCAGTTGAAGGTGAGTGCCCAGAAGTAATTGTTTCAAGAGAAGGAATCCACATTGCTAATCCCACCCAAGGATGAGCCAAGTTGCAAGACGGAATTCAAAGCCTACTACAACGATGCATAGTACACAATAAGCATGATTATAGAGGAATAACAAATTCCCTCAGAAAAAACCTTACTCTTTGAGGGGTTGTTTTCTCTCCATGGTCATGTGTACCATGTACCGCACATCGTTGTAGTAGGCTTTAATCTCATTCCTCGTGGGGGACAACTGATATGAATTTCTTCTCCTATCGCAATTCTCCTAGGCATTCATCTTTAATTGGGATCCCAACACCAACACTTAGTACCTAGATTAAGTAAAGGAAAATTACTGATACTGAGTGACTTTGTCATCGTCACTATGCTCAACATCAATATTGCTATTTGTTTCAACGGGTATCCAAGTGATGTTTCCCTTGGGCTCAAATGGTTGGCCTTTTCTATTCCATCCAACCACTTTCTAGAATACTTTGTACCGAAGTCAATCGTAGATCTCCATCGTTATGCTCGCATCATGCTCAACTTTTAATGTCTTTCATGCTGTAAACAATTACTCTGTTGTGTAACTTGTCTCATCTCAACAATTACTAACTCTCAAGCACAAAAATAGTTTTTAGAGGCTACCAAACTAATCTAATATATCTCTATAGAATGTAAACCATAATAAATTAATAATAATAATAATAATAATAATAATAAATTGGGAAAGAGCATACAAATCTCCTTGATCGATATAGCAGCCACTTTAACATAAACAAAAATATGCAAAATCCTAACAAACAAGAATTGTATCTAGAGTAGCGAAAGAGCATACTATCACTTCCAAAAAATGATAAATATGCAAAAGAAAAATGAAACCTTAATTTCTAAAACGAGTTCCCTATAATCCCAACAAACAAGAATATAAAAAGAACAACTCTCAAATTACAGAACAAGTTTAATCTAACAAATTTAACATTGCAACCGTAGCCTTTTTCCTAACACGGTAAAAGGATTGTACTAGGAGAGAAGAGCTTCGCCACCGTCTACCCAAGATTGTAACAGAGAAAAAAGTCTCTGATAAACTATCGCAATCCTGATCCCGTGACCAATGTGAGGGTTTCGAAAATGAAACGACGAGAGGGAAAGAAAGAACAAAGGATGAGAGAGAGAGGATGGGAATTTGTCGAAGATTTGTGAGGATGATCATAGGAATTGAAAACTTTACATAAATGTTATTGAAGGGAGGGGTTTGTTTAGTTTAGGGTTTGTGATAAAGAGAGTACTGGGAGCGAGATGTTATCCCATGTTTATATTTTGCTTTAAACTTCATATAACACTTGCTAAGAAAAGCATCACCTTAAGTAGACTAAAACGACGTTATCTTCAGAAAGTGTTATCAGAATTTTTAATTGAGATCACGCTTGTATGTGCAAATGTTATAAGAATAATTACACCTGGTACCGTGCGAATATGCGTCACTAGGATGACGCTTCTATGCACAAGCGTTAACTGAGATGCTAACTCAAATAACGTTTTCCCATGACAAGCGATATAATACTCCATATTTTTTAGATGACGCTTTCGCCTTGAAGCGTCGTCTGAATGTTGTTATATGAATCGTCTTCCAGTGTAATAAAGGTTCTTTAAGGTTTATTCAATATTATTATACCTGATTACTAAGAAACATGATATATTTATACATGAACGTATACAAACTAATGTCCAATTTAGTTTGAGAAAACTTTTTCCATTTAGATTTTCAATTTTACTTTTAACTTGATAAACTCCTCCTTGTTTATGGTCTATTTTCAAAGATTTGTACATAAAACAATGAAAAAATTTGTTTTCGCTGTTTCCTATACAAATATTTGAAAATAGAAATAAAATGAAAACATAAAATATCTTTTGTGGACGGTGTACCTCTTGTATCCCATAAAATATTTAACAGCTGAAATTGGCTGTATAATTATTTTCAGGAAATCTTTCTTGCATCCCATTTTCTTGGGTACCATTCATTACTATTTTTGTTTGGAAACAAACAGAGAGAATGCGTTAGATTATATATTTCTCTTGTTTTACTATGCCCAGTTATTTGGAAACATGAGATGATTATTTATGATAAAAAATATATGAAATTAAATTAGATCAATAAATTTTTTCATAAATAAAATATTTATAATAATTATTTTCTATCATTCTTTTCACGATCTAACACCATAGCTCCAGCATATTAATAAGCGGGTAACACAATCCGCATCTTTTTATTATTTGGAAAAGGTGATATAAATATTACCAAAAAAAAAAAAGGTGATATAAAATATTATAATAAAAAGTGTACCAGCAAAGTTATGGAAAATTTTCGAACAATAGGTCCCTATCAAAAAAAAGTTAATTTCGAACAATAGGGTAATAGAGCCAAGACAAATTAATTAAAGTAATTACACGAACAATTTAGTACTAATATTTCCATTTATATACTATTTCAGTATTTCCAAAAAGCAACTTTATGACCGTAAACTTACTGGATAGCTTTACATTAAATACGGTGACGTTTTATTAAAATCTAAAACTAATGCATGTATGGTCTGATTTGATAATCCAATATTGATTGAGGTTACCACTTTTTTTAGATAAAAGTTAATTGAATCTTGTCATCATGTACATAAAATGAATGTTCTCGAATGCGTAACTCCAATATCGATTCTCAATTGGTCCCTTCTCCACCAAATCAGAGACAGAAACAGGAAACTAAGCATACTTTTAAAAGCGATCAATTGTGGCGAACAACAAAAAGCTACAATGGGGGCGGTTGAAACTGATATTGCGAACCTAACAAGAATTTGACTGAAATTACCCTCGGATATTTTTGAAGTCGACAAAAGGATGTCTATGTTTGGTAAACAGCCACTTTGATCCCTAAATGTGTGAGACATTGTCACACTAGTCCTAATTGTATCGAAATTATAAATTAGTCCCCGAATGTGTGCTTCGTTAATTAGTTTGGTCACTGAGAGACCAAATTTGAAATGTTAATTCAGGTACCAAGTTGATAATAAGTAGTCATTTTAAGGGACTAATATAATTAAAGAATCAATATCTAAGAATTAATTTGTAGTTTCAATATAATTAGGGGCTGGCTAATGTGACAACGCATTACACTTTTACGGACCAACGTGGTTGTTTACTTTTTCTTTTTTCCTTTTTCTTTTGGTCCAAGACGTCAATGTTCTGAAAATAATTATAGTCCCACCACAAATAAACTCAAGAGAAATGATCTTTTGACAATCAAATTTAGACAATTTTCGCGACAATTTTTCAAATGGTTAACGCAGTTTAAATACGTAGTCGAAACTCTTAACGTAATTTCATTAGCCACAAATTTGGTCGTGATTAACTACGATTTTCAAGTGTTCAACTACACCTGAAATCATAGTTAATCACGTTCAAATTTGTGATTAATGAAGTTACGTTGATGACTAATGAGTTTTGACACCTGGTATATTCATTAACTATTTATTGAACGTAATTAACCATGTATTTGAATTGAATTAATTACTCAGAAAGTAGTCGTAAAAATTGTCTCATTTTGCTTGTTGAAATAACGCAATCATAAATTCAAATATGAGAAGAATGTGCACGAGCGCATTTCGGAATTGAACCCGCATTGATTTGGTGCGTTACGGGTTTAAAAAGAGGTTTTCATTATTCAATTATAATACCTGGTGCCCACTTAAAATTGAGATATTGAAAATATTCCTAATCATGAGGGTACTGTGGGTACAGAATGGTGATGAACTATATGAGCAAGAGGGTACTTTGGAGTTTGGAGAGGGTCAACCCAAAGACAACAAGAATCGCCGCAAATGCCCTATGTTTGGGCAACATAGGCTACGGCGTACAAATCCCTCGGTTAGTTAATATAAACAAAAAAATTACAAAATTTTTATTGTTTAATATAAACAAAAATTAATTAATATCATTTTATAATTACCATTAATTAATTCAGAATTTGTTTTTCATTGACCCTATTTTATTCTCATCAAACCATTTACATTCCCACACATTCCTATTAAGAATAGTTTAGAGAATATACTATTTTTTAGATTGAAAAAATTAATTATAATTACCTAATTTTTTTAATAAGCGTGAATTTAAGTATTTTTTATTATATTAGGTAAGACAAAAGAAAATTTAGCCAACCGAGGCAATAAATTCCTAAACAAGTTGATAAAGGCGATATATATGAATATGATGGAATATTCAGTGATTGCATTCATAATGTGATGAGTGTTCTTTTTTTTTTTTTTTTTGAGGAAATTTGTGATGAGTGTTGCCGATGCAAAAAATTGATATTCCACCTCCTATTAATCTTTTCTGGTAAAACATTTTGTTGTGGAGTCGTTGTTACAGTTTTGTGCCTTTCAATTCTTTGTTTCTTGTAAAAATTATTAAATTGTTCTTAACAAAACTCTAGCCAGTCCTTAAAACTTTTGGTTCAAATCTCAATTGATATGTTATTCACTAGCGCAAAATATAGATTCTATAATAGGTTTCTAGATCGGTTATTTAATAACAGATTTCAAAAAATGTGGTTTCATTTTTTAAATTAAATGGAAAATTTTTAGATTGGTTTGTAGTTTAACTTTCGGTTTCAATTTCTTAAAAAGACTTGTCCTTAAAACTTCTAATTTAGATCTTGATTGTTTCTCTATAAGAGTGTGTCATTATATTCTTTTAATTTCTGAAAAGTGTCAAATGTATTTTTCAAAATGTAAATCCACACTATGAAATCATTAATCATGGATAGAGAATTTGATCCCCCTTCATGAGTAAGTATGGTTGAAAGAATATGGTTGTTGCTTCAAACATAGCCTATTTTGACTTTGTCATGTATAGAGACCCCAATTTGACCCATATTGCAGCAACAGCCTTTTCTGTTACAACTGCGTGTTGATACACAGTGGTATGTTGACATTATTTGATATGCCTTGGCTTGGGAATTGGAATTCTAGTGATGAGAGGTGAGGACATATATGACCAAAAGTAAGAAAAAGATTACAGGTTTATGCCTTGTTTAGGACGGTTATGTCACATCCTTGTGTTTCAAAACGCACGAGGTCAGGAGTTACTTGAGTACAGGTACGAAATAGCAGTATAGACCATGGAGGTCTAGAGGGCGAGACTTAGGACCGAATAGTTCCATAAGGGACCGGTAGTGTGACCCCTATCGTGACGTGGCACCAGTGACTATACTCAGGGTGCCCTGACGTATACTGTATATTTCACGTTCTTGAGCACCATCCCGAATGCAGGTCTAGAACCCTCCCTCTCAGTAAGGGGGAGCGGGAATACACTCTAAAAGGTCACGATGAGTGGGATAGATCCCTAAACAACTGATTGCGTCCCTATCGGTAAGGGGGATACGTACCCCTATCGGCAAGGGGGTACGACATGACGTAGGGTTTATGACCATGAGTCGAGATAGAGGATAGTTACGTATGAGGGATGAGAATAGTTAGTTAGACATAGTCTAGGGTAATTATGGGTGATTGATTTGCTTGTGAGTGGTATGCGTGCTTTGTATTTTACTGCTTCATTCCCTTCTTATGATGTTTATGTTATTCTTATCTTTCTATACTTGTGTGCTTATATATATGTATTGTACATGCATAGATCTAGTTGCAGAGGAGACCGTTGCAGGCGATGGCCCAGTTATCGCTTATGCACCCGTCGAGGATGATGGGCCCTCGAATACCGATCTGGGGGGGATTTTGAGTTACAGTATCACGATTAGGACGACATAGGTTAGGAGATTGACTGCTCCTGCCATGCCGCCATATACACGGGGATCGTTTCTGTTTACTTCTGACTACTTGGCTTTTCGACTGCGATTCATTGGTGATTTCTGCATCTGTCAACGGCTGCCGTTTCGCCGTATGTGGGAGAATCTCGCTGACTATCATCACGACTATGACTTAGTATGGCATTCACACGCTCGATCCTCTCAGGTAGTGTTGCCTATTGGAAGTCGTTCCCGTGATGGGAGTCAGAGAGACAAGATCAGACATAGGGAGGTTGAGACGTCTGGTCCTTCTCGCCCATATACTGCCAGAGGATACCGTCGCAAGTTTCAGAGGCGATATGGATCACAGAGTGAGAGTTCTCATCATCCTTCTCGCTGAAGGACTTACGTGGTAGTTCTTTTCTTGTGTTTTGTATGTTGGCCAGGAGTCTTGTTTTGTTCTTATAGTATGTATTGACGAGGCCGATGTCAGCCTCTAGGTTTAGTACTCATGTTATTGGATGATTGTACTAGTATTTTGATTTCACTATGCACTTGTGCACTCTAACTAGGTGCACCTACTGATGGGGCCACTATTTTCTATACCGATGCATATAGTTGTACATATTTGTGTGCATGTTGCCTTCTTATTTATGCTTTAGAATAGTTTTAATTTATTCACATTTTTATAGTTAGTACGCTATCAGTAAATAAGCGACTTTGGATAATAAATTGCATATTAAGCTTAAATAGGATGGTGAGGTGTTACACTACCTCTCTGAGAACCTCATCACTGAGGGAAAGAATGATCGTGCTATGGCCTTTCCTGACCATATCCTTTTTTTTCTTTATTTGTAAGAATTGATGGCAATTTCACAATGTCTGCCAACGCTTCTTCAAGACCTTGATGAACAAGAAGAGCCTTCATCTTGATTTTACATAAGCTAAAGTCATTATTGAGATGACCACGTTCCATTTTCCCAAATCCCCAAGTACCTAGGATGTAATTAAACAATAATGATAAAAATAATACAATGTATTTATAGTTACACACAAGAGTGAATTAGTGCACCTATCTGGACCTATCTATAGGGTCACTTTATAGGATTAGGCTCACTGGCTGAAAGTTTCTTTCTAGCACATCCCTTCTGACTCCATTCGATCATCCAATGACATATATGAAAAACAAGAAAATAAATAGGAGATACAGAACATATTATACGCACTAGTTAAACAATAATATAATCAAGTAGAATTCATGTACAAATAGGTCACAATCACATCCATCTTCAAGGTTTTCCAATCTAGGGATCGTCATCTATACTACCCATCCTCACTCTCATGCACCTAAGATTCTATATGTCTACGTGGCCACACAACAATTATCAACATATTTGGCCCCACCTTAGCCATAACAGTGAATAAACAACAACCTCCCATCATCCTGTGAAGGGCAGGTAAGTCAGTTATCCATCCACATATCCCGCTCATTGTATCCCTAAGAGTGCATATCTGTACCCAACTTCAGCAAATGGAAAAGGTATCAGGGCATCATTCTGGCTCGTCACTATGGACATTGAATACATCAGTACCCCGTCAGTTGACCAGGCACTCCAACGTCTTACAGGATAGTTGCGAGTCATCCGTCAACTGAGCTGTAGCTCAGATTGTAATGGCAAGGTGCTTCCAGGTTACTTAATCCCTAGGTCCCGGGTTCGAACCTTGCATAAGGTACAAATTTCACATGGGGGTAGAAAAGATCATCAGTACTGCTGGAGGGTGATTAGAACCTCAGCTGTGACAGGACCCAAACTATCCTCAAGGATCAGCGTGTCCTATACTGATTGTACTCTACCCGCAGTCAGGTACCTGACCTCGTACGCTAGCCTATATGTGACACCCCGATTTTTATGAAAATTGTTTTATTAATATAGTCCTGAATACTTGAAGGTAAGTCGTAGAGAATCTCGATGACTTGCTGAGAGTACGAGGAACTGTGTCAATTTATTTTCAACGATTCCTATATCGGTGTCAATTCAGATTAATAGACAGCGTAGACGTATGCTGCTTTTATTGTGAAATCACCGACAGATTTTCTGTGGGTTTTTCTGTTTGACGCGATGACACGTACTTTTGTCGTTAATCAAGTGAATGCAACTCAACGAGATAAAATGATAATTGAGATTTAATATTTATTATTAATTCATGGTTCAAATCTCGTCGAAAAATTCCAACAAAGTTTCGTCGCGTTTTGAGCCGCTAGGTAAAATTTACCCGAGAGAAAATTCTATCGAATTCTGATTTCGACAAAATTCGAATCGTAGCTTGGTGTGAATATATGTGATTGTCTAAGTGCGAGTTTATGATTTATCGGTGAAGAAATTATACGCGAATAATTTCTTAACCACGCATTGTATTAATTTCTCGTTAAATTAATTTACACGATTAATCGCCGAGCGAGCAATCGGTAACTCGATCACCCGACACCGCGATAATGTGACGCTGAGACCCATTTGACCTAGAGTCAAGAGAGGAATCTAGTGGTTAAGAGTGGTTGGTGGGGGATTAAGAGTGGTTGGTGGGGGGTATGGTGAAGGCATGTTGAACTAAGGTGTTAAGCATGGCTTGTTGTACTTTAAGCATGGTGTAAGTAAGGTGATATGACTAAGATGTATGGCTGGAAACATGGCCTTGTCATAGAAATTTTTGTGAAGCAAATTCTCTTCCCTCCTTCCCTTAAGCAGGCCCACAGCCTCCCCCTCCTTTAAGGCCATCCATTTCATTTTTTTTGTGTGCTTGCTTTCTCTTTAGTAAAGCTTGGGTGAGAAGGTGTTACTAGCCGTGGTGGTTGTTGATCTTGTGGTAATGGATTCTAACTCTTTTCTCTTCCATTATCCTTCCATGATAGTGGTGAAGATCAAGTAGTAAAAGATTGAAGCTTTCCTCTTCTTTTTTACTTATGAAAACCGAAACCATTGAAGTGAGGGAGGAAGATTATTCAAACTTTTTCTAACATAGATCCTTGATGATATTGTTGTTGTTGTTGTTGTTGTAGAAGAGGATGGAACATGACTTTAGTTTAATGTCTTCAAAAGAAGTGGTTATTGTTGATTTAGTTATAAATCTAGTTTGTTAATTTGTTCAAAATATATTTTGATATTTCAAGACAATGAGAATTTAATCTTGATGGAACCTTTGTATTCCAAAAGAAGGGTGAGTCTTGAAGAAAGTTTCTATGTTTTCTTCATCAAACCCTTCCATTTGCCTTATTTTAGTTCTTAAAGGGTTTAGATGATGAAAAAGTTTTGATCTTGACTTTTCTCTTCCAAAACCATGAGTGTGTGTGGGTTGGTGATGTTCTTAACAAATTTTCCTTGCTAAAAGTGTTTGGATTCAAAGATTTTAAGAAGTATAAGTTTAGATCTTGGTTTGGGTCATGAAGAAAGAGTAATTTTGGTTGATAAAGTTCAAATCTTTCTTGAGCTAATGTGAATGAAGGTTTAATAGCTTTGGCCTTGCTCTTGTTGTGTGTAGGCCGAATGCTATGTGTGTGTGTATAGGATGTTTTACAATTTTTAAAGTGCTTAACGTGGTGTAGTCTTGGAACTACAAGCTTTAAGGATAAGATCCATGAATTTAATAGAAAAAGAAAGGATTTTATTGAGAAAAGATTTGATCTTTTTGAAGTCTAAAGTGATGGAGTTTTTTTTTGAAAGAGTTTAGTGTTTTAAAACTTGATTAGTTTATAGTGTGGGTAGCAAGTTGGAAATTTTAGAGTGAATTACTCTAGTTTTGGCCTTAGGAGCCATGGCCCTAGTAGTGGTATTAATGGCTTAAAGTTGTTTGTAAACCTTAGTATTTATTGGTTAAGGTTCTAGTGATCGTGTTGTGGATGAGATCGTGATTCGTTCGTTGACGATACCAGTAAACGAGCTTGTGAGCAAAGCGCCTATGGTAGGGGCATCCTCCGAATAAAATGTTTAGTATTATGTGAAATGCTTGCTTGGGTGATTATTGTCTTGAGTAAAGTGATTGTGATGTTGATTATTTCAGATGAAGTGTTGGGCTATGTGGCTTGTGCCGACATTATTCTTTAGGTAAAATTACTCCTCCGGTCCCTTAACTTAATTTAAAATTTCGAATTCGTCCTTTATCTTTTTTTTCCCAAATTGGTCCTTTAAGTATATAAAATGTTACACCGTGGGCCTTTTTTTGTGTTTCTGTCTAACACCGTTAAAAAAATATGATGTTTCTATTAGGTGCTGATTTGGACATAAACAATGCTTGTGTGGCCGTTAACATGGCTATGTGTCTATCTTGTCACAATATGAGTCATAGCTTTAATTTAATTTTTATTAAAAAAATTAAGAAAATCAAATTAGGGTCAGAGAGAAAGGGGAAGTTCTTATCAAAACAAAAAAGAAAGGGGAAAGAAGAGGGAGAGGGAAGGAGAGGCTGATCTAGGGTGGGAGAGAAGAGAGGTTGAAGTGGAGATGAGAGGAAGAGGCCAAGATGGAGGAGGAGGGGAGAAAGAGAGGCATCATAGGAGTCTGTTTACTTGCCAACCGCTCAGGCTTTGAGCTTGGCTTCTCAGCTTGGTTGCGATTATGGCCACGCCCGATTGATCGTAACTTTGAGTTCATATTCCAGTTTCCAACTTTGAGTTCTATTAGAAACCGATTGGAGAGGAGCAACAGTGATTAGACGCGGCCCATAACTCATGAGCTGAGTGAAAAGATTCATGTCAGCTGAAGGGGTCTCCCAGGACCATCCCAAGGATATTGACCCAACAAATAACCAGGAGGCACCATAACCGCCTCCCTATCAATCTCTCCCCCTTGCTGTTTTTTGAATAAATGAGTGAAATTTATGTAAAAAAATGAAAGGGTGGAAGATGGAATGAAAACGTGAAATAAAAAGGAGTTGGTGTGAGTTACACAAATTTGAAGAACACCACAACGAAAACGTGAAATCAAAATGAGTTGCTATGAGTTTCGGTGATTAATTTCGGGGTTCATATTATGAGGAAGAAGATAATGTTGTGAGGAAAAAGATGATGAACCAATTTTTTTAATAGAAAAATAAATAAAAATGATGACTTAGTGGCCGCACAGTCAGATTAACGGAAAAGTAGACACCCTAACAGACACGTAAGATACTTTTTAATGGTGTTAGACAACAATTCAAAAAAAGGCTAACGGTGTAACGTTTTAAATACTTAAAGGACCAATTTGGGGGGGAAGATAAAGGACGAATTCAAAATTTTAAATTAAGTCAAGGGACCGCGGGAGTAATTTTGCCTATTCTTTATGTACTAATTGAAAGGCATAAATGATTGAGCATATTGGTGTATAATGGGTAAGGAGTGAATTACTAATGGTGAGTAAGTGATGGCATAAATCGGTATGTCCAATCACGTCAATGTCTTAACAAATGCTTTACAATGAAAATCTAATAAAAATCAATTAGACGCTTCACCAAGGATTTTTCTAAAACAAAACCGGTTAACGAAACTCCTTTATGGATCAGAGAGCTAGAGTAGCAACTAGCACTTTCAATTAAAAAGAAGCATCAAAAAGGTTTTCAAAAAGATAGGAAGCTTTACCAAATGCTTAGATGTTCGAAAAGATTTCAAAAGGTTCCCGATGGCCCAAAGTCTGAAAGGATCTTTAAAGTGATGATGTTTCGAACTAATAGGGATCTATACAAGAATTAAGAGGACTTCTTTAGGAATTAAAGGTGAGAATAAAAAGGCGGTGATATGGGATTTTAAACTAAGGGAGTTTAGAGCGTAAACCAAACAAATCTCGGACACTCCGCTCGAGTGATCCCGTTGTGTTGAACTAACAATGGTGATGCATTTCATGCTTACATCGATACTTGACTTAGGAATCCAGTGTTGGACTAATGTCAAGTAATCGTGCGTGAGCCAGACTTACATATGACTACTGAGTTGGGGCCATGAGGCTACTATGTTGGGGCTATACGACTACTATGTTGGGGTCATACGCTACTACGTTGGGGCCATACAGCTACTGCATTGGGGCCAATGTTTGACCTGACTACTGAGTTGGGGTCAGTGTCATTTTTATCCTATTGGTATGGGAATATTCGATTATTGTGTTTGGGCCATACGGGCACTGCGTTGGGGCCAGTGTCTGTTGATCTAATTGTTGAATTGATTACTGATGGAATTTTGGGCTGATTAATTAAGTGATTACATGTTGGGTGTTGATGTACCATGCTCTTTTGTGTTTAATTATAAATTGCTAGCATATTATGATTTGTGTATCTATATACTATTGCTACGATATGCTTGTGCTTAAGATGACCCTTGATTTTGTGATCGGACATTCTCATGGATGTCACCGCAGACGATGGTGCAAGCTGGAGAGATGTAGTCACTCGAGATCGGCAAGTGATGCGGAGGAGGACTCCATCCGATTTATTTTCTTTGAGTCATGGTTTATTGGACTTACTGTAGGAACCAGTAAGCGTTGTAGGGCTGACCAGCTATGGGTGTCTCTGGTGTAGTTTTCCTTAGAGTCATTCCTAGATATAGGCGTGTGCACATTTCTGGTGTATTCTTGAGTTGTATTATGGATCTTGTATTTTCAAAAACCTGGATCGCCTTCGTCCGAATGTTACATATATTCAGTTGCATGGTTATTGTGTTGTTAGTTTATATCATGTTTCGAAAAACGCTGTGATACTCTGACTTGTGGTTTTTGCAAAAGAGTTTTTAAAAGAAAAAAAAATTTCGTGTTTTCATAAGACAAGGCGAGTATTATATTTCTAAAATCATTTCGCATTTTGAGGATGAAATTAGATCAGTAGCGCTCCGAAAATCGGGGTGTTACATTTTGGTATCAGAGTAATTCGGTCCTAACCGGACTGTGAGTTGGGTAGCTAAAGCGTGTTAAGTTGTCAAGATTTGTTGGGTGTAGATCTGTCGTTTGCTAAGTTGTGTGAACTTTGTGTTGTGTGTCTGGCTTATTTCTTGAGTGAAGTAACTCTGCTTATAAGTGTTTGAATTATTTCTTAGTTGAAGCAGTGTGTGTTGACACACCAATTGTGTGGGGGTTTTGACTAGGTTATGGACCTTGTCGGTGTAACGACCCGTTTTCGGACCGCTACTAAACTAGAACCAACTCTATATACGCGTGCTTTTAAAATAGTACTCTTGTGTCCTTTGGGAAAATGCGGTCTATTTTTTTTTTAAAACAACACTGCGCCCGCAAAGCACACTCAGAGTCGGCACAGCGTTTCGAAACATGATGCAATCTTAAAGACACAAGACTATGCACTGGAAACACATACACAATATATATATATATATATAAGCACGACAGCCCTAACAGTACATACAAAACATAATCAGTGCATACGAAATAAAAGCAGTGCATAACTATGTGCAAGAAAATACACCTAAAGTATGAGAATCCCCGTGAGGACAATCATACCCCGGGGTACTCCTGGCAGACACCCACGCAGGGGGATGCTCCAAAAGTATGCCACCAGTCTACCCTGCAGTACACATAGAACAACACCAAAAGCTTGACTGGTCACCACAACAACTGTACACTATAATCAAAATCCTACAGCTATCCAAAATACAAGTGTGCAACATCCAATCACGATAATTAAAAGTCATTGCCCGGATCCTCGAAGGGTTCCTCCTCCTCATTGCCCGCCAACGGGTCCTCCGCGTCCTCGCCATTGCCTGGGTAACCATTATAGATTGAAGGCACCACGGGCAAGGATCAACTTCTCAAATAATCATAGAAATAGCAAATCATAAAACAAAGATAACAAGATGCACAATTTCTCAAAACGCCACTCAAACACTCCCTCGAGACACTCTCGACAATTCCGGAAAGCAACGTCGATCCCTCCACTGAATACCAGCCGTAGCCTTGGGTTTCATCACCACCCGGGTTATTCAGGTTAAGTTCCTTGACAACACAGACGCCCACTGCGCAATTTGAACACCAGTCGTGGCTTCGGGCTTCTACACCACCAGATGCCAACTGAGCAATTGAACACCAGCCGTGGCTTCAGGCTTCTACACCACCTCAGCCGTAGCATCGGGCTTCCACACCACCCTTGGTTGTTCGGGCCACTGAACACCAGCTTTGGCTTCAGGCTTCTTCACCACCCAGCCGTAGCTTCGGACTTCTACACCGCCCTTGGCTTTTCAGATCGAAACTCCAAAACGTCACGACTAAACTCTCACACCCGATGAATAAATCGCCGCATACGATAATTCAAGAAACAATGCAAATAAGTATTCAACCGCATATCAAATAGATATTCACATCAAGCTTAATACCGTGCAACTCAGTCCAACAGTAATAAGCAATCAACGCAACCAATCATATCACGACCATCAATCACAGAATCCATCCCGCTGCAACTCGATGGAGTTGACAGAGAGGAACAAACAAGTGTGGGGGGTTGGGGACAGCTGCCAACCATTGCAGACAAGCCCACTAAATAATCATCATAATGCTTAAACAATAAAACGAAGGGGTACGAGACCCTCACTTCGAACCCTGAGGTTCTCAGACTTCTTCGCGTAAATATTTGGAATTAAATTCCTATCGTATCTAAAAGTTGCCCCTACACAAGGACATACAACAATAAAAGCCTACAAATGTCTAGAAGTGCCCCTACCACGAACAGTCGCTAACGTCGCTCCAAAATCCTCAAGTCCGCGTCGCTCGGTCTTCGGAAACACGATTCCTATCACAACAAACAACTTAGCACAATCTATAAGTTCTAACTAACTTAAGCCCTCAGCTTAGCCCTTTTTCTAACCAAACTCACTTAAGCATTTTAAATAATTAGCTACTAGAAAATAAATAAGGTTTTAAAATCAAGTACTTTTTAAAAGGGTAGCATAACACATAATAATTTAGAAATCTTAACTTACTTGAAAAAGATAAAGTTTTTGAAACTAAAAAGCTTTCTTGCAATTCAAACAATGCCAAATAATAAATCATTTTCTCAAGTTTTCTCAAAATCTTAACACATATCAATATAACACACTTACTTACTTAAAACCTTAAGCATCCACTCATGCATTTAAATCATTACCTACTGAAAAGAAATGAAGTTTTAAAACCAAAACACTTCTTGAAAGTAACCCATAACACTTACGTTAGAAAAATGCTAACTTACTTGAAAAAGATAAAGTTTGAAACTAAAATCTTTTCTTGAAAGCTTTAAGCAAACACCATGCAATTAACAACTTTCACAAACTTTAAAGTCTAGAACACATACTCATGAAATCATTTAGACAAGTTCACAATTAAAATCTTCCTTGTCTTACCCTATTAGGCCTCTCGGCCACACCCTTCTTTTCTTAAAGAAATAACCAAAAATCTCTTTTAAATATACAATCATTTCTATATACGATTCATGAGACTAACAATTTCATGTAACAACTAGCTCACTTGCATATAACAATCAATACGTATAGAGAAATGTAAATCAAGTATCAAAACTATTTTCCAAATACTCATAACCAAAGGATTTTCACACAACTTCTTAACTAACATTTGAGTCCAAAACCTTTTTACCAAACAACTTCAATGGAAAACCACTTTCCAACACAAGTCATGATAAGTATGCAAAACAATTTTTTTCTTTGATTCAAACCTTTTCAATCATGCCACTAACAATGCTAATAACTCAAGAACAAGATTCAAATTAATTTCATTTCAAAATTAATTTCCAAAACCAATTAGGAGAAAGTTACAAAATAGTTTTCCTCTCCTAATTTTCAACTAGGGCTCGTGGCCCTTACTCCCTTTCACTCCCAAAAATTTGCAAGTTTCCAAACCTTTGTCCAAAACATTTTTAAATCATGCTCATGATGAAGCTAATTAATCAAGAACAAGTCAATTAAAATTTTACATGCCATATTAGTCCTTCAAGAATCATTTTTTTCACAAAACCTAAACTAACTCTCTACTAACTCATGCATAATCAATCCAATAACAATTAAATCACTCAAGGCATGTTATTCATCAATTAAACACATGGTTCAACAATTAAAATCTACATTTTCTATAGTTCAAGAATAGGTAAAAATCATGAACAACAAGTTAAGCATGCAAATAAAAAACTATTACTCAAACAACAATCAAACAACTTCCAATAATTCAATCAACAAACAACACAAAACAAGCAAGAAATCAAGATTAGAAATCACAAAACACAAGAAGCAAGAAAAAGGGGAGGGGAGGCGTGATTTTTATGCAGAAAAAGGGGAAGAAATCTGTTTTTGCTTCTTACTTGCAAGATTAGGAAGAGGATTGAAGAAGAGGATGAAGCTTGGAAGCAAGAAAGTTGAATAATGGAAGTGGTTTAAAGTTGGAAATGATGCATGGATGCCATGGATGACATTGGAGCTTTCTCTCACTAGGAAGAGGAAAAAGAAGCAAAATGGAATGTAGAGAGTGAGGGTGGGTGGTGGCTTCGGCTGATGCTTTAAAACAAAAAGGGAGGAACTTAAAATTTTAATAAAACAAATACTAATCACTTGCAAACCAATTAAATAAAGAATGTGAATGATAAATGAGAGTGAAAGTAAAAAGGGGTGGGGGTCACGCTGGTGAAAGGAAAAAAAGAGGATAAAAAAAATATAAATAAACAATTGTTTACTTGGTTAAGAATGAATTAGGATAAGGATAAAATAATTAGTCACCAAAAGTGTGACACCTAAACACTAAAAAGCTAGATGCTAAACAAATCAACTAGTCTAAAACATCTAATCTCACATCACTCATGATTACCCTCTAATCCTAGAGTCTAAGGGTACTAAAAACACGGCGTCGAGTAACCGCGTTAACGATTAATTCTCCGCCGATTAATTCGCAAAAATTAATTCACTGAGAAATTAATTCACCGCGTGATATTATATTATCATAAATAATAAAAACAATCTAAAACACTCAAAAATAATCTCAACAAGTTACGATTCGATTTTCATCGAAATCGGGGTTCATTTAAAATTTTATTCGCGGATAAAAACTACCCGGTGATTCGAAACGCGACGAAACTTCGTTATAATTTTTCAACGATATTCGAACCATGAATTAATATAAAATATTAATTCTCGAATTTTATTTGATCTTGATTTAATTCAATCACTTGTTTATCAAACAAGAACTGCTTATTATAGCATAAATACAGCAAAAATACACTACAATAGCACTAAATAACGTATCGTAAAAATACGCGTGTTACAGTCGGAACCCATGCCTCCAAGACACGATATCCCTACTCCTATAGTTGATAACCCAGAGATGACCCAGATGGCTCAGATGTCCCAAGCTATGACTGAGATGGTAGTTGTTGTTGCCCAACAAACTGCCGCGAAGAATCAACACGACATGCTAAAACAGCAAAGAGAGGAGTGAGCTGCGAAGGCCAAAGGATTGTTGACTTTTATCGCCATGAGCCTCCTAAGTTCCATGGAGACTCTGAGCCGGAGAAGGCGGATTTGTGGCTACAAGAAGTAGAGAAAATCTTCGAGGTACTTAACTGCCCAGCTAAAGTGAAAGTGAACTACGCCACCTATCTGCTGCTAGGAGATGTTGAATACTGGTGGAATGGCATCAGGCTGATGATGGAAGCTGCTCATCAGGAGCTGACATGGGAAACTTTCCGGGAGAAATTCCAGGACAACTACTTTCCATTGAGCGTCAGAACCAAGATGGAGGACGAATTTCTGAGGTTTTGCAAAGGGAGCCTAAGTGTGGGAGAATATGCTGCAAAGTTTGAGTCTTTATCGAGCTATTTTTGCTTTTTTTGTCATGTTGTGGATGAAAGATACATGGGTCATCAATATCTAGAAAGGCTCAGATACGAGATACAGGAGTCAGTGCTGGCATAAGGAATTTAGGAATTCCAACCGTCGGTGGAGAAGTGCAGAGAGGTAGAGACGATGAAGAACAAGAGGTTCAACCGCAACAACAATGTTGAAGGGCCGATTAGGCCAGATCACCAGAACCAAGGACAGAGAGGAAAACAACAACAGAGAACACCTTATTTCCGTCCCTAAGGGAATGATTAGGGTAAGTCTCATTACCGTCTGTTGTCACAAACCTTCAGAAGTGGGGGCGAGAGTAACCCGAAGCAGTTACCAACATGTCATTGCTACCGTTGAGGAACATAGGGACACTATGCTGACCAGTGCACTTCTAATGAGATGCTTTGCTTTAACTGTAAGGAATCGAGATATCTGTCCAGAGACTACCGGGTACCAAAAGCTGAGCCTACTGTCAACAATATTGTAACTGCAAGACCAACCACTAGGGGATGTGTCTACACCTTAAGCGGGGAAGCGAGTTCACCACCTGAATACTTCATCCCAGAGTACGCGACATGATGGAGATAGAAGTGAACACGAGCAAGAAACAAAGATCTTTCGTGGAAGAAATCTATTAATATCGTTAATATATATTTTAACGTGTAAGTGGTTCTAAGTATAAACCACAAAAGTATGTTGACCCTTTACGTATTTTCGCTGTTGTGCTGGATTTCTTTGAATCAAAATTATATTATAGTTTTGGGATTATGATATGTACCCTACTGCTATTTTCATGGATTGATTGAGATAAATTATATTACAGTATTTTGAGTTAGTATATGAGCGAAATTCGAGGATGAAATTATTTTAAGAAGGGTGGTAATTGTTGGAATCAAGTGGATTCTGAAACAATGACTCTTAATTGTTTTGATGGTAACAAATAGTTAATAGAACAATTTATCCTCTGATGTGTTTATTAGTGTGCAGAAGTCACTATTCATTAGAGGAAATTATCTCAGAAGACTATGTGGAAATATGCATTTCACTCTCAGCTTCATAAATCTGAGTCTGGTATTGGTCCTCTGAAAAATGCTGACATCATCGATTGTTAGCCTCGCTCTATTTTGGTCAACGCTCTGGTGACAGTTAACACTCTAGAAGACCAAGCTCTTGTAAGACATGCTCTGATTTGGTCGATGCTTGTTGTTGGTCAACGCTCTGGTAGACCATTCTTTGGTGAGACCATGCTCTGTTATTGGTCAACGCTCTGTTTTGGTCAACACAAAAATAGACTATGGTTAGACTACATTGTGTAAGTCTTCGTCCGTTTCTTTAAGACTCTGTTATATGAAAGGCTAACAGATTCTGTGCTGAAGAACTTGCCTTTGTTTCAACACACTCTGGTGAATAGTATACCTCAATAACAAGCATTGTCTGTTTGACCAATGCTGTGATTTGAAATCAGACTGAGTGTTCATTAAAGGCTACTTCATGTATTAAAGAGACCTCATCGATGAGTATTTTAATATACCAGGAATCAAAAGCCAAAGGGAATGTCAACGGATATAATCATCAGAAAACTTGCTTAAGAAGTGTCTTATTTTTCAAAAAGATCATAAGGGACAAGATCCTGCAAAAGTCTGCTGTGTCAGTATGCAAGAACAGAGTGGAAAGCGACGTGACTTGTAAAAGCCACACAAAGGGGATCTGAAGTTTTGTCCTTTGGTGAAAAGAGCTGTTAGGTCACGACGACACTATTCACAATCCTAGCTATATATACCTTACTTCTCCCACTGAAGTAAGTTAACGAAACTGAAACGTTGTGAATCAAAGTGAGCAACCAAGAAATTATTCCAAGTATCTGAGATCGTATTGAACAAGCACTAAAACGTTTTATTCTTTCAGTTTGAAAGTTATTCTTTGTGCTTGAGTTTTTGATTGTATATCCTCTCTGCTGAGAGTTATTTGATATTGTTTCAAACTACTTTTGAACATTGTATTTAGCCCAGTAGCGGCTGCATTCCTTTTGGCTTGACTGTACTAGTGGAGAAATCCTTCAAGTGTGTGAAGGGACTAGACGTAGCTATCAGGTGATAGTGAACTAGTTTAAATCACTGTGTCATTCTCTTCTCTTCTCTTTACTTGTTTTCATTACTATTTTGTTAAAGAGTTGTTTTTAAAAGGTTTTAAAAAATACACATGTTTTAAGAAAAGATTTCTAAAATCTAATTCAAACCCTCCCTTTCTTGTGTTTTGCCACGTTCAATTGGTACCAGAGCTCAGCCTCTTGTTTGAGCAGTTAACAGTGTAAGAGGAAAAGATCTTATTCTTTATACATGGCAAGCAACGAAGCCGGTGGTCACGTTAACCGTCCTCCTTTGTTCACGACTACTGGAAAGATAAAGTAAAACCTTTTTCGAGTCTCAACAACTCGAACTATGGGATATGGTTTAAAAATAATATACTGAACCAGTTGATTCCAAGAATAAACCCATTCCTAGGGACAAATAGGAAGATGAGCAAAAGAAAGCTTATCAACTACATCAGAAAGCAAGATATTACCTTATCTGTGCTATTTCTGAGAAGGAATACGAGAAATATAGAAAGAATGAAACTGTCAAAGAAATTTGGGACTCATTGGCTTTGGCCTATGAGGGTACTTCTGAAGTGCTAGAAACCAAGGCTAATATCTAGATTAGACAATTTGAACTCTTCAAAATGGAAGAGGGTGAAAGCATTGAAACTATGTTTTAAAGATTCCAAACACTAGTTCATGGTCTAATGATTCTTAAGAAAAGCTATACCATTGCTGATCACGTAAAGAATATCTTAAGAAGCCTGCCAAAGAAGTGGAGACCTAAAGTCACGGCTATTCAAGAAGCCAAGGACCTGAATGTCTTACATCTTGAAGATCTTTTGAGTTCCTTGAGAGCTCATGAGCTTGAGCTAGATGAAGAAGAACCTCCTAAGAAATCAAAGTCCATTGCTTTGAAATCTACAAACAAAGAATCCTCCACTAAGGCACTTCAAGCTGAACTGGAAGCAGACGAAGGATCATCTAATGAGAGTGGTGGAGACACAGACGAAGAAATTTCCTTAATATCAAGGAAAATCAACGTATGTGGAAAAACAAAGGAAGGTTCAGGAAGCAGTTCCACAAGAAGGACTCAAGGGATAAGAAGGACTACAAGGACAAAAGCCAAGTTACTTGCTACGAGTGCAAAAAGCCTGAACATTTCAAGTTTGAATGTCCACAACTCGAGGAAGAGAAACCAAGGAAAGGTGGTTTCAAAGGCAAGAAGAAGAAAGGTCTCATGGCAACATGGGATGATTCTAATTCATCATCGTCTGATGATGATGAAGAACAAGCAAACATGGCTCTGATGGCTACCATAGGGTCAGACAGTGAAGAAGAAGATGAAGAGGTAGATTCTAACCCATCTTCTGATATTGAAATAGCTTTTGATGAACTATTAGATGAGTCTTCTAAGCTCAACACTGAGTATAAATCTTTGAAAAAGAATTTCTCAAAACTTTCAAAAGAATTTCAAATACTCAATGAGAAGAATGAGAAGCTCAAAGCTGAAAATCACCGTCTGGTGAATGACAGCTCTAAGACTGGGGAAAAAGTTAAATGTAACTCTTCAAAATATGAAGAGGGATTTCAAAGATTCCTTGCTGAGTGTGTTACACGAAGCAAACAAGCATCTATGATTTGGGGCGTAAGCCAAAATGATAAACGGGGTCTTGGTTACAAACCAGAGGAACGCACTTTTCAAAACACAAATTTGAAAACCAAAGATACTAACAATCATAGTGATTGTCTGCTTTGTACTTTCTGCAATGAGAAAGGACACATTAGAAGTACTTGTTACGGATTGAAAAATAAGAAGGACAAGTTTCCTTCTAGAACTAACAAAAGAGGACCCAAAAAGATTTGGGTACCTAAGGACAAGATTGTATATGTTGCAGATTTGCTTAGCAAAAGAGTTGAAACACCAGTCCTGATACTTGGACAGTGGTTGCTCACATCACATGACGGGAGAAAGGCGTATGTTCCAAGAACTCCAACTTAAAGAAAGTGGAACAGTGGGTTTCGGAGGAAACCAAAATGGTAAAATCATTGGAAGTGGAAAAGTAGGTGAGAAATTTCTACCTTCAATTGATAATGTTTTACTTGTTAATGGCCTGAAGCATAACCTACTAAGTGTAAGTCAATTATGCGATAGTGGTTATGATGTTGGCTTCAGTGATAATGCTTGTATAGTCAAGAGCAAGAAAGATGGATCCATTTTAATTAAAGCAAAGAGAAAGAATAATATTTATAAAATAAAACTTTCTAAGTTGAAAATCAAAATGCCAAGTGCTTTTTGTCAGTTGATGAAGAGCAATGGACTTGGCACAAAAGATTGGGTCATGCCAGCTTGAGGTTAATCTCAAAGCTTAACAAGAAAGAACTTGTTAGAGGCTTACCAAATCTTAGGTATTGATAAATCTTCATCACATGAATATTTATATAGCTAAATTTGAGTTTTACATGATGAATGAAGAACTTTTGAAGTCATTTATGTGCTTAAATTGATAAATTCGTTGGTTCTCCTTGTTTGTTCCTGAATCTATAGTGTGCAGTGTTATGCTGGGTCTTTATCTTTGTTTTTCACAGGAACTCGTACACTTGCAAATTTGCCTAACAAGTTTTTGGCGCCGTTGCCGGGGATTGTTAAATTAATTTTTAACAAGGCAAACTAGTATTATTTTGAACATTTATTTTCTGTTTATACAAAAAAAAAATTGTTACTTTGCTACTTACCTCTTCCGTTAGTTTTGTGCATGCGAGGTAAACAAACAGGTGAGTTGCTGTTTGATCCAGAAATCGAAAAGACAGCGAAAGCTAACAGGAAGAAGACAAAGGAAGCAAGGCAACGACAAAAACAATCTTCTGCATCTACTTCTCAAGTCATAACTCAGGAAGTGATGGGAGACCAACCCCGCACCTTGGGTGATTTTGGGAGGAGGAATAATCATCAGAGAACTGTTATAGCCTACCAACAGGTGGAGGCAAATGCTTTTGAAATCAGAACATCTCTGTTGAACACTCTCAAGCAGAACCAATTTGCTGGGGATGAAGTTGAAGACCCGAATCAACATTTGGTGAATTTCTATGAAATCTGTGGCACCTTGAAGCTGGATGGGGTGACAGAGGGGGCTAAGAAACTAAGGTTATTTCCTTTCACCTTGCGAGATAGAGCAAGAGATTGGCTGCACACTTTGCCTACAGGAAGCATCACTGCTTGGGATGATTTGGAGGATAAATTTATGAACAAATTTTTTCCACCCTCCAAGTTCATCAAAAGAAGAGGTGAAATTCATGGGTTCCAGCAGTACCATATCGAAAATCTGTATGAGGCTTGGGAGAGATTCAAGCTTCTTCTAAAAAGATGCCCTGGCCATGGATATGATGATTTTAATCAGATGCAAATGTTTTGTAATGGGTTGAGGTCAAACACAAGAATGATGTTGGATGCCTCAGCTGGAGGTACAATTAACAGTAAAACAGCTGAAGAAGCAAGAACTTTAGTAGAGCAAATGGCTTCCAATGAGCAGTTGTGTCAAAATAATAGAGGAACACAGGGTAGAAGAGGACTCCTTGAGCTAGAAACTCTTGGCTCAAAATAAATTGGTCTCTCAACAATTGGAAGCTATCACCAAGGAGCTTAAAGCGCTGAAAACGGGAGCCCATATTCCCGCTCAGGTGAACCAGTTGAATAGGAACTTGAGATGTGACTTTTGTCAAGGACCTCATGAGAATGGAGGTTGCGATGCTAAGGGATTTTCGATTGAGCAAGATAACTACATGGAAAATTTTCAAAAGCAAGGAGGGAATCCTTATTCTGACACCTATAATCCTGGGTGGAGGAGTCATCCCAACTTTTCTTGGAAACAGCAAGATAGCCCATCATCAAGCAACCCTCCACAACCTCAAAAGCAAGAGAAGCCAAATCAATTAGAAGAAGCTCTCACTCAATTCATGAAGATGACTCAATCCAACTTCCAGAATATCCATTCCAACTTTCAGACTCATGAGTCTCATTTCAAGAACCAAGAGGCCTCTATCAAAAATATGGAGAGTCAAATTGGGCAACTCTCAAAGCAACTTGCGGAGCAAACCAAAGGTAAGTTTTCTGCTAGCACAGTTGATAATCCTAAAAATGAGAACTGTAGTGCAATTACTTTGAGAAGTGGAAAAATAATGTCTGAAGTTGAGGGGAAGAAAAAGAGTGAAAAAAGTGAGGTGGACGGAGTTGAAAATGAGAGCAGTAAAAATAAAGAAAAAGAAGAAAAAAGAGAGGTTGAGAAGAAGTCCAACTTAGAAGAAGGAGACATAATTATAATTGAACAGGTGCAGGTGGGAAATAAGCCAAAAGTGGTTCCTCCATATAAGGAGCTGCCATATCCTCCTGTGAGCAAGAAAAAGGAGAAGGATGAACAGTTCTCTAAGTTCATGGATGTCTTCAAGCGCCTCCAGATCAACATTCCTTTCGCAAAAGCTCTTGAGCAAATGCCTTTATATGCCAAATTCATGAAGGAATTGTTGACTAAGAAGAAGAAATTCAAAGAAGATGAGACTGTAGCTTTGACAGAAGAGTGTAGTGCCATCATTCAAAGAAAGCTCCCTCCAAAGCTGAAAGATCCTGGAAGCTTCACAATTCCCTGCACTATTGGGAATTTAAATATTGACAAAGCCCTTTGTGATTTGGGAGCTAGCATCAATTTGATGCCGTTATCTATGTTGAAGAGGCTGGGAGGAGGTGAAGTCAAGCCTACAAAAATGACACTGCAGTTGGCAGATTGGTCAATCAAATACCCTTATGGAGTTATGGAAGATGTATTGGTAAGGGTTGGCAAATTCCTTTTTCCGGTAGACTTTGTGATCCTTGACATGGAGGAAGACAAGGAGGTCCCTCTTTTTCTTGGAAGACGTTTCCTAGCTACAGGAAGAGCCTTGATTGATGTCCAACAAGGTAAATTAATCTTGAGGTTCCAAGATGAGAAAGAGACTTTCAATGTGTTTGAGGCTATGAGGCATCCCGATGACACCGAAAAGTGCTCTAGAATTGATGTGGTTGGGCAGCCGGTTGGAGAGAATCTTGATCAAGGCCGACCTTCCAAACCCTTAGAGAAGGTGACAATGAATTCTATTGAGGAGATGTCTGAAGAGCTGGATGATGGGATGGAAAAATTTTTAGTGTAGGAAAAAGGAAGAAAAGGAAAGAGTAGTTTGCATATATATGGGCCATGGGAAACAATTCCCAAATTGCAAAATTCCAAAGAAGGCATATGTAGAACCTACTCATTCTTATGAAAAGCGCACCAAATAGGCGAGGGATGACAATGTCCACCCACATAAATTCAAGAGGAGAAAAAGGAGACCAATGCGAAAAAGGGAAATGATTTCCATGCAAGCACTCAGGGCTATGGGTGTGCATCTTCCCAAGGAAGGTGGTGCTTCAATCTTCTTTTCCTCCTTTAAGGAGCCTTGATCGACTCCTTCAAGCGTCAAGCTAGTGACGTTAAAGAAGCGCTTCATGGGAGGCAACCCATTGGTGGTGGCGTTAGGCGGCCCACCTTTCTCATTTCAAGTTAGCGGTTGAGTCGAGCGGCTCAACACACGGGTTCTACCTTTTTTTCCTTTCTTTTGCTATTTATTTATTTTTTATTTTTTTTTATGTTGAATTTATTTTCGTTTGTGTGTGAAGTTGATACCATGCACCCTATGACTGAGCTCTTGTTCCTTTATGGAATTCCTTTTCATCTGAGAATTTGTTTGTGAACTGTACTCTTATTGTGTGCATGATGTGTATGATCAAGGAGCTGAAATTTTTGTTGACATGGATCATTTTAAGCAGCTTCTTGTAACCGTAACTTTTGAGAATTTCAGTGGTCATGAATCTTTTCCCATTACAAAAGCAAAATTTGTGAGTGTTTGAGCCAAAACAGAAATTTATTTATTCTTGAGTGCTCTACCATTTGTATGAATTCTTCATAACTTGACTCAGTTCTTGATTGCTTTTGCATTGCATGTGAACACACACACAGATGATTGAGATCTTTATTTTTGTTTAAACACCTAGAGCCTTTGATTGCCTACCCTTGTGATATTATCCTTTGCTAGCCCTTTTGAGCCTTAAGCCTGTTTGTTGAATTTTAAGCTCAATACAAGCCAATAACTGGAAAAACCAATTATCCCTTTAAGTTGGAGTTGAGAGATTGTTTTCTATAAAATTGGTTATTTGGTTGTGAATTAAGTTTGGGGCTGCTTGAGGGCAAGCAACAATCTTAAGTTTGGGGTGGCTACACAAAGCATGTGCATGTAGTCATTTCAGAAAAATAAAATAAAAATGAACAAGCCAGAGGAGAACAACAATAAAATGATTCAAATTGTTATTTCAAAAAAAAAAAGAGAAAAGAAAAGAAAAATCAAAGTGAGAAAGCAAGGAAAAAGTTCTCCTGTGGTTTGTTGGTACTAAAGTTGAAGGTGATTGGGGGAAGTTTGTGAATTGATACAAGGTATGGATAAGAAATAATAGAGGCATCTCTTAACTCTAATTAAGTTAGCCTAGATCTAAAGAAATATCCTCCCTTACCTAAGCCCCATTTTACCCTTTGAAAAGATCTCATAATGTGTGTGGCATTTGTGTGTTTTTGCTTTCTTAGAATTTTGTCAAGCTTATGGTAGATGATTGCATTTGGTGTGAATTAAGTGTAAACAGTACCCTGAGACACTTGAGTGGAGTGAAACACATTATCTGGAAAGGTGTAATGGGAATTGATTTATTGCTCTGAGTAAATAAATTCATTTTGGTTACTTGAGTTGTGATAATTGGAAATCATGAATACAAAAGAGTAGGTGAATTGATTGTGCATCGATTGTTAAAAAAAAATTTATGAAAAGTTCACCTAGATGAATTGGAATTATTTGAAATCCAACCCATGTTTTTTATTAAGTTTGCTTGAGGACAAGCAAAGAGCTAAGTTTGGGGTTGTGATAAATCTTCATCACATGAATATTTATATAGCTAAAGTTGAGTTTTGCATGATGAATGAAGAACTTTTGAAGTCATTTATGTGCTTAAATTGATAAATTTGTTGGTTCTCCTTGTTTGTTCCCGAATCTATAGTGTGCAGTGTTATGCTGGGTCTTTATCTTTGTTTTTCACAGGAACTCGTACACTTGCAAATTTGCCTAACAGGTATCAATCTGATGCTCTTTGTGAAGCATGCCAAAAAGGGAAACAAACAAAATATTCTTTTGAATCCAAAAATATTGTTTCCACCTCAAGGCCACTTGAGCTTTTGCATTTAGATTTATTTGGTCCAACTAGAACTGCATCTTTGTCTGGAAAGAAATAAGGACTTGTAATTGTTGATGCCTATACCAAATGGACATGGGTAAAATTTCTAGCTCACAAGGATGAGTCATTTACAATGTTTTCTGTTTTCTGCAAACAAGTGCAAAATGAAAAATGTTTTTGTTTTACAACAATTAGAAGTGATCATGGTGGAGAATTTGAAAATGAACAATTTCAAAACTTCTGTGAAGAGCATGGCATCTCTCACAATTTTTCATCACCTAGAACACCACAACAAAATGGTGTTGTAGAAAGGAAAAATTGATCCCTTCAAGAAATGGTCAGAACCATGATACATGAAACTAATGTTGCAATGCACTTTGGGGCAGAAGCAGTAAACACTGCGTGTTATATTCAAAATAGAATCTATATTAGACCTATCTTGAATAAGACTCTTTATGAATTGTGGAAAGGAAGAAAACCCAACATTTCATATTTTCACCAATTTGGGTGTGACTGCTTTGTTCTCAATACAAAAGACAGTCTTGAAAAATTTGATTCAAAACCACACAAAGCTATCTTTTTGGGATATTCGGAACGCTCTAAAGCTTACAGAGTATACAACAAAGAAACATTAATTGTTGATGAGTCTATGCATGTGAGATTTGATGATAAGAAGCCTGATAATGAAACGTCTGAGCTAGATGAGATCTTTCCAGATATACAGATAAGCAAAGACACAGATGATAGTGTCACAGGTGCTGACTCTGATTCTGCATCTGGTGACAAGACTCAAAAAGAGACGACAACAGACTGAAAGTTCAAAACTCATCACCCAAAGGACCAGATCATTGGCAAACCAAGTGATAGAGTTAGAACAAGATCATCTCTTAGGGAACACTCTGACTTTGCATTGCTGTCTAACATAGAGCCCAAGACAATTGATGAAACACTAACAGATGATGGATGGATACTTGCTATGCAAGAAGAGCTCAATCAATTTCAGAAAAATGATGTTTGGAAGCTTGTGCGTCCTCTAGGGGATAAGCAAGCCATTGGAACCAAGTGGGTTTTCAGAAACAAACTTGATGAAGATGGCAAAGTGGTAAGAAACAAAGCTAGACTTATTGCTCAAGGGTATTCACAAGAGGAAGGTATAGATTATACTGAAACATTTGCTCCTGTAGCTAGACTTGAAGCAATTAGAATTTTATTATCATTTGTTGCACATCATGGCATTACTTTATATCAAATGAATATAAAGAGTGCATTTTTAAATGGTTTTATAAGTGAGGAAGTGTTTGTAAAAAAACCACCTGGATTTGAAGATATTGCTTATCCAGAGCATGTCTTCAAACTTAAAAAGGCTCTCTATGGTCTTAAACAAGCCCCAAGAGCTTGGTATGACAGACTGAGTTCCTTTCTAATGTGAAATGGTTTTGAAAGAGGACAGGTGGACACCACACTCTTTAGGAAATCATCTAAAAAGTATTTTATTATAGTTCAAATATATGTTGATGATATTATCTTTGGTGCTACTAATGAATCTCTTTGTGAGGAATTCTCTAAGCTTATGCAGAATGAGTTTGAAATGAGTATGATGGGAGAATTAAAATTCTTCCTTGGTATTCAAATCAAGCAATGTCAAGATAGAACCTATATCCATCAAACTAAATATGTGAAAGAACTCTTAAAGAAGTTCAAGCTTGAGGAAACCAAACTAATGAGCACACTAATGCATCCAACATGTACTCTCGGCAAAGATGAATCTAGTAAAAAGGTAGACCAAAAGGTATATAGAGGTATGATTGGTTCACTTCTTTATCTCATTGCCTCAAGGCCTAATATTTTGTTTAGTGTGTGCTTATGTGCAAGATTCCAATCTGATCCTAGAGAATCTCATTTAACTGCTGTTAAGAGAATCTTTAGGTATCTCAAAGGAACTACTAATCTTGGATTGCTTTATAAGAATTCAGAAAATTACAAGTTAGTAGGTTTCTGTGATGCTGACTTTGCTGGAGATATAATTGAAAGAAAGAGCACAAGTGGTGGCTGTCAATTTCTTGGAGCTAACCTTATCTCGTGGTCCAGCAAAAGACAAAGTACAATTGCACTATCAACAGCAGAAGCTGAGTATATATCTGCTGCAAGCAGTAGCTCACAACTTCTGTGGATGAAATATCAGCTTGAGGATTATCAGATTAAAGAGAGTAACATTCCTATATACTGTGATAACACCTCTGCAATATGTTTCACTAAAAATCCTATTTTGCAATCTTGTGCCAAACATATTGAAATTAAACATCACATTATTAGAGACTATGTTCAGATAGGGATACTTGAAATTAAATTTATTGATACTGACCATCCATGGGCAGATATCTTTACAAAACTACTTATTGAAGATAGATACAACTTTATAAGAAAGAACTTGAATTTTCATCTTATAAAGGAATAAGTCTTTAATTTGAATATATATGTGCCTCTGATTTTTGTGCCTCTAAATGCCTGCATCTGATTGCATATGTGCCTCTGTTTTCATGTGTGCCTCTGATTTTGAAATATGCCTCTGTTTTTGTTATTGCGTCTTTTTTTTAGTATGCCTCTGTTTTATATATAGCCATTATTTTATTATTTATTATTTGCATCATCTGTTTGTGGTAACTGTTCATATTCATGTGAGTCTATTTTGAGTTCCCTCTGGGAATCTTGTGTACACATGTCTCTCTGAGACTGGTTGATGCGTTAGTGGATGAGATTTACTCTCACTGAGTCATAATTATTTTTTTACTGCCCGAGGACAGTTTTACTGCGCCTCTTTAAAACTGTGTGTGACACGTTCTATTTTTGAAACGTCAATTTTTTTTATTTTTTTTATTTTTGAAAGCTGAACAAAGTGGTTTGCCTTCTTCAACACGCTTAATTATCCACTCACTCATTCACTACACCCACTACTCACTCTATCTCTCTTTGAGAAGCCACACGTTTTGAAACCCTAGACCCCTTTCTCTTCTACTTGCTCTCTACGACTCTATCTCTGCAATGGCCGCTCCACAACAAGTCGTGTATGCTCCTGAAGAGGAATCTCGTCCTACTATTGTGAATGTCGAGCAACATCAACTGAAGGTGATGGTGGAACACCAAGTGGACTTTAGAGACTTAGCCGATAATGGGTACGCATTCAGAATTGATTTTATTCATATTAAAATCATGGACTTCTTCTGTATGGAGAACTATCCTGTCTATGAGGAACTAGTGAAGGAATTCTGGATGTACGCTAAGCGTAAGAACAACACGATTCACAGCTATGTTCAAAGGAGAAACATTCTGATAATTCAGGATATAATTTCTGATGTTATCAAGTGCCCTAACTCTGGAAGAGTTATCAATGATGGCTGGGAAGAAGAATATGGTGGCTGGAGTACTATCAACGATTCAATCTATGAAAAGCCTGGTGGTTAAAAGGCCATGGATATGAAGAACAAGTTCAGGGTGCTCTTCGAGATCATCCTGAACTGCATGGTACCCAAGTCCGGGTCTGTTGACACTGTGAGTAGTGACCACAAGTTCATCATGTGGCATTATGAGGTCAAGTCCAAGCTCAACATGCCAAGTCTCATTTTTGACCACCTGCGCAGAACATTATGTTCTCCAGAAAAGGTAAGAACTTGAACATACCCTATGGAAGGACGATTTCTGCTATTCTGGATAGTCAAGGCCTGATTAGGCATCTTCAAGGGCTAAATACTGAAGAAGCTGGAGTTGCACTCCAAACCATGAGTATACCTACCTTCAACAGTGAGAACTTGAAGAGGATGAGAGTTTTATCTCAAGAGATCATTGCTGAGATCCAACAGAAAGAAGAAGCTGGTAGTAAACGAGTAAGGAAGGGAAAGAGGAAGATGACTGAATTTGTTACTGAGCCTACCAGAAGGGTAACGAGGAGTACTGAGATTCATATTGGCTCTGAGGCTACTCATCTATTTTCACCAGTGAGACCTGCATTCATGCCCTCTATGATGCCCGAAGAAATAGAGGAGAAGAAAATTGAGATTGATGAAATGATTGCCAAATCACTAGTGCAAAAAACACCTTTAAACGCGGTTTTATTGGACTTTTTACGTTGGTTTTCAATCGGCGTGTATTCTATCGACGTTGTAAGTGGGAACATTTAACGCTGGTTTATAAACCGGCGTTAAAAGTCACATTTAATCACGGTTTTTTGGAAAAACTACGTTAAAACCCACGTGAAAAGGAACAAAAAATTTTGGAAAAAAGAAAAAATCACTTTTAATCGCGGTTTTGTTAAAAACCGATGTGATAAGTCGCTTTTAACCGCGGTTTTAGTAAAAACCGGCGTTATATGTATCCTTTTTTTTATTTTTTTTTAAAAATTCTGTTTTAACACCGGTTTTAGGGAAAACCAGCATGAAAAGTCTTTTTTTTTAAATATTTTTTTTTTAAAATTCCGTTACCCACATACAAACAGTCGCAGAACCCCACACCACCACTGCCAAACAGAATATATAAACCATAACAAAAGTTCCTTTCCACAAACTCCACTGCCAGACAAAATATATAAACCACAATAAACACTCTAATAATCCCACAACAACCTACCCATTCTGTAAATAACAGAGTTAATTAGAAAGAACTACCAAAATTCATGGCATCCAAGAAAAGTTGAAGGCAATTAAACTCAACAACGCAATGAAAAGAAACCATGTCATTTTTGTTGTGTCGCTTTTCTTGCTCGTCGTCTTGGTGGTTCTGGGTTTAGATTTTGCTCCTCAATCTTAGTCACAAAAAAGCGTGCCCAAGTTTTCCAAATCTCGACAATTTCGTCATCACTCTATGGGTTTGTGCTACGGCCATCGAATAACTACAAGTTCAATTCAAAACATATCTAATTAACTAACTACAAATATTGTAAGGTATAAAAAAGATCGATTAACAAGTTATGAAATATTTTATTACCAAATCCCATCCAGAGGTAATCCTCATCGTGACAGTGGACAACATGGTCTTCAGATATAGTAGCCACATGCCCATGAGTTGTCTTGGCAAGGCCCCTACAAATGACAATATAAATTAGATCAATTATATATACACATAACTAATACGGCTTTGAATATGTAAATATTATATAAAGACAAACTACTTACCGCGAGAAAGTTCCAATTAGGCTTCTTTCCTTCTCCCAGACCTTTGTCTTTATTATATGTCACCATAGCTCTAATAAAATAATATAAGTTATAGATATAAGATAAATACATATATGACATCACAAGTTTGACAAATAAATTAAAAGTTTACCCCTCAAGTACATGCTTAATCTGTAGGTTTGGCTTTTGATGAAGTGAGCATATCCAGACTATGAGATTATGCTTAGGACAAATGACAATCAACTGCCAATGTTTACTAGGTAACAACAATAAAGGTGTATTAGAAGCACAGAGAGACAAGCGTATGCTATGAATTTAATCAGACAACATTGAATAAAAATGTACTCACTTGTGCCAATACGGTCCTAAGAAAATATCTTTATCCTGGTGAATTAGCTTATTCTGTATGTAAGTTTGAACAGATGCATTAGACTCTTTCGGGTTGGGCTTGACAACCATCAACATTGGATCCAAGAATCCATATACATCACTGATGTTGTTACGAATACTGAATACGATCACGAGATACCTAGGTGTTGAAACAAAATAATATTAATTATATATAATTGATACAAAGGAAATAAAAATGTACAAATATGTTAATTAATACTTATGTGGACCATAATTGCAAGTGTTGATAGGCAAGCCAGAACTCATCACCGAGCGATAGGTCCGTTAAGTCCTTCGCAAAAATGTAAAAAATTGGAAGATCATCATGCTCCAAGGCAATCCTAACATTTCCGTCTGGAAGATCAAAAGCCATGTGACCAATGTATTTTTAAAATGTCTTCTTTAGGATCCTCCACACTTTCTGGTGAACAACTACCTTTGGTGCTGACACGCACAGTAGCTTTAGGAGATGGCACTAACTTCTGACTTAATTGGGCTTCCACATCTGACCTGAGCTGAGATTTGTAAGCTTCTAACCTAGCTTCAAACATTTGACTAACCTCCTGCATGATCTGATATCTCATGTCATCCATGTCCATTTGCTTTGACTGACTACATGAAGTTCCTCCGAAGAATTTACTAAAGCCCACACCTCGACCAGCAGTGCAAACACGACTAGGGTGCTCGGGTGTTCCAATGGCAGTAGTCAAGATATCTTGACTCCTCTTCAACCAATGACTCCTACAACCAAATTTAATCACAAAAGGTCTTTAATCAGTCGACTTAAATTAGTTACAAATCACATAATATTGAATAAGGCAGATACACTTACAATTTTAAAAGCAACTGATGCCACAACATCAGATGTATAAGATCCTGATGGTTTTGTTTGAGCCATCTTCCAGAGCTCATACCGGTTTGGTTTTGGAGGGGGTTCCAAGGCTTCATCTCCAGCCTCTTCCTGCAAGGCTTTATTATATCCTTCACAAGTTTATCATAACCCCCACGAGACAATAGGTGGGGCTAGATATTCTTTGCAGAATTTGTCTTTGCCTTTTCTCTTTTTTTCTGTTACAAATAACATAACACACCACAAATTAAAATAAGAAAAAAATTCTATCAGCATGACCAAGTTAAAAAATATAATTCAAACTAACCAGAAACTCTTCTTCCATTCGGATCCTAACAAACTCATTCCATGTGTCCTCTGAAATGAAATTATACTTCTGACAAGGATTTGTGCAACCATCTCTGTCTCCATTCCCAAATACATATTTCCTGGAGAGTGCAGACTTAAAGTCCTTCCAACGCTCACCTGCATAGGACAACCATCGGTTCTTAAACTTTTCATCAGGGAGAACATCAAACAAATCCTACAATACACAACAAAATGGTGGTGTTAGTAAATACATACACACAAAGATCGATAAAGCTAAATACAAATATGCATACAAATAGATATAAAGGTAAAATACCACGACATCTTGCCATATCAAATCTTTGGTTTTAATAGGGACCTTTCTCCATTAAGGTATCAGAATGGGGACCTTGCTTCGTGCAAGGTACCCTAAATAAATGCTGAATTTGGATTCCATCATTTATAAAACAGTCCAAAAGAAGCGTTATCGTTAGGAGCCATTACAAAAGCAATTAAGTTTCGGGGACCTTTTTAGTTACTATCGTTGGTATGAAGAATGATACCAATAGCAGAACAAATTCAAATCATGGAAACTAAAAGTCAAGTGAATAAGTTAAGAGAAGCAAAACAAAATATTTTCTATGAAAAAGAAGCAAAAGGTATAGTATATGATCATGACAGAATCTTCACTATCATTTAGACAATTACGTGACTATAATAAGAAACCAAAGTTCAGGGAATATAAACAAAAGCTTCAAATAAATTACAGAGTCCACTTTGAGTTTCCATGAAAAGCATTCTAAGAGGAATGTCAAATGCAAAAGGACAAACATACCTTATAAGTATAAACTCAATCACCAAGCTATTAATGCTTGACCTCAGACTTTGTAGACAATCTTGTAACTCGTAGACCACCCTACCAAAGAGATGAATCATGAGACAAGACCATTCAATAAGAATTATAAAATTTAGTCTGACAAACACAGAAGAATTTATATGCAAAATAATGTGAAATTTTCCAAATCATGAAACAAAACAAAAAAAGACACCAATGTCTATTTTCTTCGAAAACGTTAGTGACATAAACGATTGAACACATCTTCTTCTTGGCTCACCTCCTCTTCAACACTAAACCTTTCAAGACTAAACCATTCAACAACACTAAACCCTTCACGTACCCCTCTCCTTTTCTCCTGAAAACTAAATTCCTTTTCTCCTAACATTATTCATCTCCCAATAGCTAGAAATGTACCCCCAAAAGAGAGAGAGGGAAGAAACTTACAGATTCTCTGGGTTTAGAGAGAATGGCATCCGCGTGAAGAGGGACGGCACGAGGGGATGGTGTCCACATGGAGGGAGAGGGACGACGCAGAGGGAGAGGGACGGTGCGAGGAGAGTGGCGTCCGCATGGAGAGGGATGGCGCGAGGAGAGTGGTGGTGCAAGGAGAGAGAGACGAAGCAGAGGGAGAAGGACAGCATGGTGGTGAGGGACGGCGCGAGGGAGAGAGTTACGACACGAAGGAGAGGAGATGAAGCTTGAGTTTGCAGGTTAAGCTTGAGTTCGCAAATGAGAGACTAAGCTGCTGGTGATGTTATTTGAGAGGGAATTTATTTTCGTTTTTAATCGCAGTTTAACGTTAAAACCGGTGTTATAGGTTTAGTGTTTAGCGTTTATAAGTTTTAAATTGATTTTGGTTTTCAATCGCGGTTTGGAGACAAAACCGACGTTATAGGTTTTTCGTTTTTAAGTTTTAATCGCGGTTTTGGGAAAAACCGGCGTTATAAGTTTTAGTGTTTTTTGGTTTTAATCGCGGTTTTTAGAGAAAAACGGCGTTATAAGTTTTAACTTTTTTTAAGTTTTTCCCCAATTTTATCTGTTCACTTATAACGCGTTAATTTCAAAATGCCACCGTGTCACTTTTAACATTGGTTATAACCAAAACCGGCGTTATAAGTTTATTTTTTATGTGTATTTCGCACTAGTGAATGTCAGGAAGAATGCTACACTTATCATCAAAAACTCAGAGAAGAGAGGCTTAAGGGACAAGCCTCTGCTGCTGCAACTGTTCCTCCTGTTGTTGCCTCTGGCACTACTGCTACTGCAACCACCACTACTGCTACAACCAAGTTGAAGAGAATCACCAAATTGGCTAATCTCCCTACTGCTAAGAAACCAAAGGTACTTGATCAATTGTTGGTTTGTATGATTCTGTTTATGGTGTTGGGACTATTGCTACAGGTGCCTCTGCAACCCAAACCTCATAATCCTCTCAGTCATTACCATCTAACCCTATTCCTCCTCCACAACCTCCTAAATCTGCTCCTTCTCCCAAACCTTCTACACCAAAACCTTCTAAAAAGTCCTCACCTCCTAAAAAGTCTGTGCCCCCATTACCCTTTGATTCTTCATCTGATGATGATAATGAAGAAGATAATGTCCCACTAAGATAAAGACAAAGACCTTTACCCAAAGTCTCAATTCCTTATATCGAGCCCCTCTCTGTTGTCCAGCCAACTTTAACCACTACTGCACCTATATCTTCACCACAACTCACACCAACTCCTTCACCTCAACCACAAACAACTACCACACCACCACCACAACCAGAACCCACTTTCACCACAACCTAAACCTACCACTCCTCCACCTAGCCCTAAATCACCTCCCTTATTTCAACTTGAGCCTATTATCCAGGAACCCCAATCACCTGGCTCTGATACGATTTGTGATGCTCAAACCCTTACCACCTTACCACCAGTTTCTGATCCATCTCTTCAACTCGTTGTACTTGTACCCTCACCACCACAAATCACTTCTCCACCTCATTCACCTATTCACCCTGTGACTGAATCTACTACAGAACCAATTGTAGATGATGACCTGGTCATTACTGCTACAATTGCTACTGAAGTGGTTTAAGAACTTGAACTAGACAATGATGATGTAACCATTGTTGATCCACCAACCCTGCACCTCCTGCTCTAGTTATTCAGATTGGTTGTGAACCTCCTCCCAACCATCGTGAAGCAAGAGTTGCGCCCGAGCCATATCCTTGGCTATTCACAGATTTTAAGTTGTTCAAAGCCAAGAGACATTTTGAGTTTGATATCTGGAAAGGAATTGAAGAAGACAGAATGGATGGTGTCAGTACTGCTCTGGGTGAAGAGGATTTCTATGAGAACTGGCAGTTTGTGCATTACTGGTTTGAGAAGCACAAGCGGGATCAAATTGGAAGAAATAGAAGATTTCTTACCGGTCCTTCTTGGAGAGTGCCTCCAAGGGTTACTACCCCTGTTGTTTGGGAACCTAAACCTGCTCCCATACCTCCTCCTGCTCCTGTTCCTCCACCTGCACCAGAACCCGTAACACCTCCTCCTGCTTCAACTGTAATGGTGACTCAGCCCTCTGCTTCTAGGTCTGCTTCTGCATCCACAAGTCATTCTGTTGTTGTTCCTAAAGAGATCTTGGACCAACTTATTGACGACAACAAGAATTTCAAGGAATTCAGGGAAGTTTCAAACAAGCGACATGAGGATGTCACTTCTATGCTGCAGTTTATAGTGGCTCAGCTGAAGAAACCCTAGACTGCCTTTAGGTTTTTTCACCCTTTTTGTTTGTAACCTTGTACTTACTTTTATCTTTTTAGTTGGAAAACAATTTTGTACTGAGGTAATTTTACCTAAGCAATGAAATCAGTATCCTTTGATACTTATTCAGTTTTAACTTTACCTTTCTCACACTCTGTTTTGACTATGATGTTCCTTATTTAATCTTAACCTTTTTGTCTGATGACAAAAGGGGGAGAAGAAAATATAGAAATATAGACTAATTGATGAACCTGATGTATCAACCAAGTGTCGTCATGCATTGCATTTTTGCATTATTTACTCTGATACATTAACTTGGAATGTATAATCTGATGATATGTTAATATATATGCTCTAATAGATCTCGCTGTTTATGAAATCTCTGATGCTTTATTTGGAATATTCTGATGTGATATATTCATCTGATCTGACTTTACACTTAGAAAATATTTATATGTGCTTAAGTCAGGGGGAGCCTCTGAAATTCCTTTAAGTAAATATTTTTCTAAATGGAAAATTGTTCATCAATCTATATATTTGTCATCATCAAAAAGGGGGAGATTTTTGGAATTAAGTGGATTCAGAAACAATGACTCTTAATTGTTTTGATGATAACAAATAGTTAATAGAACAATTTATCCTCTAATGTGTTCATTAGTGTGCAGAAGTCACTATTTATCATAAGAATTTATCTCAGAAGACTAAGTGAAAATATGTATTTCACTTTCAGCTTCATAAATCTGAGTCTGGCATTAATCCTATGAAAAATGCTGATGTCATCGATTGTTAGCCTCACTCTATTTTGGTCAACGCTCTGGTGATAGTCAATGCTCTGGAAGACCAAGCTCTTGTAAGACATGCTCTGATTTGGTCAACGCTCTGGTAGACCATTCTTTGGTGAGACCATGATCTATTATTAGTCAACGCTCTGTTTTGGTCAACGCAAAAATAGACTATGGTTAGACTACACTGTGGAAGTCTTTGTCCGTTTCTTCATGACTCTGTTATATGAAAGGCCAACAGATTCTGTGCTGAAGAACTTGCCTCTGTTTCACACACTCTGGTGAATAGTATACCTCAGTAACAAGCATTGTCTGTTTGACAAATGCTCTGATTGGAAATCAGACTGAGTGTTTATTAAAGGCTACTTGATGTATTAAAGAGACCTCATTGATGAGTATTTTAATGTACAAGGAATCAAAAGTCAAAGGTAATGTCAACGGATATAATCATTAGAAAACATGCTCAAGAAGTGTCTTATTTTTCAAAAAGATCATAAGGGACAAGATCCTACAAAAGTCTGCTGTGTCAGTATGCAAGAGCAGAGTGGAAAGCTACGTGACTTACTAAAAGCCACATAAAGGGGGTCTAAAGTTTTGTCCTTTGGGAAAAGAGCTATTAGGTCACAACGACACTATTCACAACCCTAGCTATATATACCTTCTTCTCCCACTGAAGTAGGTTAACGAAACTGAAACCTTGTGAATCAAAGTGAGCAACCAAGAAATTATTCCATGTATCTGAGATCACATTGAAACTTAAACATTTTACTCTTTCAGTTTGAAAGTATTCTTTGTGCTTGAGTTTTTCATTGTATATCCTCTCTGCTGAGAGTTATTTGTTATTGTTTCAAACTACTTTTGAACACTGTATTTAGCCCAGTAGCGATTGCATTCCTTAGAGGCTTGACTGTACTAAGTCGTTCTAAGAAGTTGTGAGTATAGTCAGTTTGGTAGTAGTATACTCTCAAGTGTAATCAGGTTGATTATAGTGGAGAAATCCTTCAAGTGTGTGAATGGACTAGACGTAGCTATCAGGTGATAGTGAGCTAGTTTAAATCACTGTGTCATTCTCTTCACTTCTCTTTACTTGTTTTCATTACTATTTTGTTAAAGCGTTATTTTGAAAAAGTTTTAAAAAATACACAAGTTTTAAGAAAATATTTCTAAAACCCAATTCAAACCCCCCTTTTCTTGTATTTTTTCCACGTTCAGTAATGTGACAGCCCAATTTTTATGAAAATTGTTTTATCAATATGGTCTTGAATACTTGATGGTAAGTCATAGAGACTGATCACCTCGATGACTTACTGAGAGTACGAGAAACTGTGTCAATTTATATTCAACTATTCCTATTTCAGTGTCAATTCAGACTAATATACAGCGTAGATGTATGCTGCTTTTAATGTGAAATCTCCAACAGATTTTCTGTGGGTTTTTTTGGTTGATGCTGTGATGCGTACTTTTATCATTAATCAAGTGAATGAAATTCATCGAGATAAAATGATAATTGAGAATTAATATTTATTATTAATTCATGGTTCAACTCTCATCGAAAAATTCCAACAAAGTTTCGTTGTGTTTTGTGCTGCCAAGTAAATTTTACCCGAGAGAAAATTTTAATGAATTCCGATTTTGATGAAATTTGAATCGTAGCTTGGTTTGAATATATGTGACTATATAAGAGTGAGTTTAAGATTTATCGGTGAAGAAATTATACGCGAATAATTTCTTAGTCACGTGTTGTATTAATTTCTCGTTAAATTACGATCACCCGACACCGCGATATTGTGATGCCGAGACCCATTTGATCTAGAGTCAAGAGAGGAATCTAGTGGTTCAGTGTGGTTGGCGGGCATATGGTAAAGGTATGGTGAAGTAAGGTGTTAAGCATTGCTTGTTGTACTTTAAGGATGGTGTAGGTAAGGTGATATGACTAAGAGATATGGTTGGAAACATGGCTTTGTCATAGAAATTTTTGTGAAGCAAATTCTCTTTGCTCCCTCCCTTTAGCATTCCCACGGCTTCCCCCTCTTTTAAGGCCATCCATTTCAAAAAAAAAATTGGTGTTTACTTTCTCCTTAGTAAAGCTTGGGTGAGAAGGTGTTGGTGTAAGAACTTTTTTTCTTCCTTTTCTCTTCTCCTAGCCGTCGTTGTTGTTGATCTTGTGGTAAGGGATTCTAACTTTTCTCTTCCATTTTCCTTCTATGATAGTGATGAAGATCAAGTATTAAAAGATTGAAGCTTTCCTCTTCTTTTTAGTTACGAAAACCGAATCCATAAAAGTGAGGGAGGAAGATGATTCAAACTTTTTCTAACTTAGATCCTTGATGATATTGTTGTTGTTGTTGTTCTTCAAAAGAAATGATTATTGTTGATTTAGTTGTAGATCTAGTTTGTTAATTTCTTCAAAATATATTTTGATGTTTCAAGACAATGAGAACCTAATCTTTATGGAACCTTTGTATTCCAAAACAAGGGTGAGTCTTGAAGACTATGTTTTCTTTATCAAACCCTTCCATATGCCTTATTTTAGTTCTTAAAGGGTTTAGATGATGAAAAAGTTTTGATCTTGACTTTTCTCTTTCAAAACCTTGGGTGTGTCTGAGTTGGTGATGTTCTTAACAAATTTTCCTTGCTAAAAGTGTTTGGATTCAAAGGTTTTAAGAAGTATAAGTTTAGATCTTGTTTTGGTTCATGAAGAAAAAGAAATTTTGGTTGATAATGTTGAAATCTTTCTTGAGTTAATGTGAGTGAACGTTTAATAGCTTTAGATCTTCATAAGGATCGTGAAAAAGTGAGTTTGAAGTCAAAAAGCTTTGGCCTTGCTCTCGTTGTGTGTAGGCTGAATGCTATGTGTGTCTATATAGGATGTTTTACGATTTTTAAAGTGCTTAAGGTGGTGTAGTCTTGGAACTACAAGCTATTGGAGTCAAGGAGATTCAGAAACAATGACCCTTAATTATTTTGATGATAACAAATAATTATAAAAACAATTTATCCTCTGATGTGTTTGTTAGTGTGTCAAAATCAGTGAGAAAGTCAATATTCATTAGATGGAACTGTCCCAGAAAGCTTTGGCTCTGTGCGCATTTCACCCTCTTGCCCATTCCTTTGAGTCTGGCATTGATCATCTGGTAAGAGCTGATGATATAAGCATCTGATAGCTTTGCTTGGTTGACAAAGCACTGGTAGTCAACCCTCTGGTAAGATGGTCTAATAGACCATGCTCTGGTGAGATCATGCTCTGGCAAGACTACACTCTGGTAGGAACGTTGCGTCTGGTACTACATGGCTCTGGTAGATAAAAGCCTAAGTGAAACTACTCTATGAATAACTTGCCTCTGGTACAAGCTTACTCTGGTAAGCAGATCATAGTTTCAAGCATCATCTAGTAGAAGATGCCTCTGGTTGGAAACTAGACAGAGTGAAGCATTAAGGAATGTTTCAAGCATTAAAGAAACATCATTGATGACCATTTAATGTATGAGGAATCAAAGGCCAAATGGAATGTCAACGGATTTAATCATCAATCTGTCTTGCTTTGAAAGGATCATAATTTCAAAAAGGATCACAAAAGGACAGATACTGTATTAGACAGCTGTGTCAGTGTACGAAAGCAAAGTTGAAAATGACACGACTCACTAAAAGCCACAAAAAGCGGATCTCAAGTTTTATCCTTTGGTGAAAGATCTGTTAATTCACAACGACACTATTTGAAACCTAGCTATATATACCTTATTCAAATCACTGAAGAAGGTTAACGAAGTGAATCATTTTTACGAGATAGTGAGCAATCAAGAAATTTTCAAGTCTCTGAGACCAAGTGAACAACACTCAAATGTTTTATCCTTTCTTTTGGAAAGTCATCTTTGTACTTAAAGTTTTCATTGTAAATCCTCTCTTGCTGAGAGTTGTTTATATTGTTTCAAAGTATTTTTGAACACTTGTATTTAGCCCAGTAGTGGCTGTATTCCTTAGAGGCTTGACTGCACTAGTTGAGAATATAGCCAGGTTGGCAGTAGTATACTCTTGAGTTTTAATCAGTTGATTATAGTGGAGAAATCCTGAACGTGAACACAAGAAGGGGGGTTAAATTGTGTTGAAAACTTTTCGCAAACTTTAAGTTAAAACACTTAGAACACATGTTTTTCAAAACAGTTTGTGTATCGGATGCTGGAAATAAACCGGACGCTGGAAAAGCAATTTGTGAAAACTTGTTTTTAACAGAACAAGATAAAGATAAATAGAAAGCAGTAAAGCAAGAGACACAGAGATTTATACTAGTTCACTACCAAACTGGTGGCTACGTCTAGTCCCTTCGTTCCTGAAGGATTTTCCACTATAATCAACTGATTACAAAACCTTAAGAGTATTCTACTGTCACAACTTTGACAATACTCTCAACTTCTCAAAACGACTCAGTACATTCGAGCCTTTGAGGGAACAGCCTTAACTAGGCCAAAACAACTTTTACAAGTAAGTTGAATACAAACAAAAATAACTCTCACAGAGAGGATAACAGATTAAGATCAATACAGAAATGCTTTCTAATAGAAAGTGTCGGACGCTGAGTTCAGTTCTTGTAGTCCAGAGACTTGGCTCGAAACTTGATTGCTCATAGAAGCAGTGCTTTCAGAGTGTTGACTCTTTGTAGTGTATAGCAACAGTGCTTGTTCTCAGTAAATGAAGCAATATTCTCTTGTAGAGTTTCGGCAGTTTCTTCAATGGATACCATGGGGTATTTATAGGAGTTCTAAAGGATATTACCGTTATAGTAAAAATGGCTCCTTTCCATTGAGTGAGGTAATTTCAAAAAGCTGTCTCTTTCTTCCTTTCCAGAGAATATCTCAGTAGTACACATTACCATTTTCGTACTACGTTGCTTTTCACAAATGCTTGTACGATTTTTGTCTTTTAGCTAAAGGTGTCACCTTTGATACCTCGTACAACAATTTGAGCGCATAAGATCAAATTCAAAATCCGTTCCAGAAGCTTCTGAGAGGATGAACAACTACGTGACCATCATGTGATTTAAAATGAAGTTCAGACGCTTGCTCAGAACAGGAAGGTCGGACGCTCGTAGCAAATGGATAAGCCTTGTGTCACAAAAAGATAATTCCAGACGCTCATGAAGACAATATACTAGGATGAGCTGGATGCTGACACATTGAGTGTATCCTTCTCTTGTGAACATAAATTGTAATATTAGTATATGTATATGTAATATTAGTATCTACACACTTCAAGAATTGTTAGAACATAAATTGTTCTCTTGTGAATACTTTGTTATCATCAAAATTATGAGGGTCTAAACTTCTCAATCGTTTAGGTTCCAACAATCTCCCCCTTTTTGATGATGACAAATATCCAAGGTTGATGAACAATTTTAAGTTTCAAATAAGAGTTTTAAGGGTCTCCCCCTGAGTTCAACAACTTAGATAAGTATAGCAATAAAAGATGCTGAGATCGGATGCTGAAATGATGTTATGAATGATTGATTAGCATGTATATCTATCCTTAGCGTGTTTATTTTAGCGTTCATCAAGCCTTTCTTTTACTCCCCCTTTTGTCATCAGATAAAAAGAGTGTAAAAACACATCATAGTCAAAAAACAAAATAGAAGAAAACTTTGAGTAATAAATTCACAATATGATTGTACCAAAAATTAAGTAATATCACTTAGTACCAAAAAAAAATTTTAAAACAAAACGAGGTTTAAGGGTTTTGAGGTAGCAGGTTGATTCGTTCCATGATGAGTTTCAGCTGCATTTCAAGCTCAGGAACTTTCAAATAGGTTGCCTTCATGGTTTCAAATTCCTCCTTAGGAATTGTAACCATTTCCACTGAAGATGTGGAGGGAGCAGATTCAGCTTCTGGAACACTAGCAATACCTGTAGCTTCTGAATTCATCTTCTTATGGATTTCAAGAATAGTTTGAGACAATTCAGATTTTATCTTCTTCCTATCCTTTGCCCATTGGAAATAATTATCTCCTGGTGGAAACCATTTGATAATAGTTCCAAGTTTTCTTCTTTCAGACTCATATAGGGCTTCATTTCTTTGCTCAACAAGATCAGGAAACAGAAGATAATTGAAGATCATTTCTCTGTGTTGAAGAATGTCTCTAGCATACCCATCAAATTGTTCAGCAGCAGCTTCTCCAAACACATTGCCTAAGAAGACACTTAGGGCATCAAAGGAAAAGTTGAGGCCTTCATTTTCAGCAATGAATAGTCTCCTCAAAATTTCTCTGTCATCCTTGTCAATGGTCAGGGGCTCAAAATAAGGCATAATGGCTTTGTCTTTCCAAGACGCAGACCATTGCATCCAGCCAAATCCAATGTAAAAGTGTTTCCAGACAAGATCCCATGGAGCATATAGCTTCACCAAGTTGAGCGGTCTAATCACAGGACACATGAACATATCATCAAAATGAACAGTTCCATGATTGGATTCAGATACCTTCTCGATGATGCCAACAGTAGGGATTGTTGCCTTCTCTGCATTACAGCAGTTGGAGGATCCAGATCTCCATTGATCTTTCTTCAGAGCACTCAGATAATACCTTCTGGCATGATCTTCAGAAATTTTCTTTACCGGAAGCTGGGTGAACTCCTTGACCTTGTAGTCTCTGGGAGCTTTCTCATATTCCTTAGGGCCTATCTTACTGAATGGCATCTTGCCAGGTGCAGCTTCCTTTCTTTTTCCAGGAATAGACCAAGGTAACCACCTTTGCCCATCTGGAACAATCTTTATAGAGACAGATGATGGGTCCCTATATTCGCCAATGACTTCAAGCCTTTTCTGCTCATAACAATGAGCCATCATCTGAGCTTCACGTGATCCACCTACCACATTCCTCTAATGTAAGAGGTTCATTCTGGGGTAGGAACCTTGGTACATCAACAGAAAAAGGAATAGCCCTGCTGTTTGGTTTGGGTCTCAGCCTTCCTTTAAAGGACATCTCAACATTGTCTTTGCCATCCTTGAAGATAGCATTCATTGGAGGGGGTATCTCCAGTCTTGAAACTCTGGAGGTGAAGGTCTTCAAGTTCCATAAAGATGGATGATTGTAGATAGAGTTATATGACTCATATCTAACAAATTTTGGTCTAATGTCAAGAGGGACAGGTTTCTTTGGAATTAGGGCAGTAATTTTTGGTGTCACTACTGTGATATTGTACTTGGGGGGAATGTAGGGTTTGAAAGGATTAAATGGAGGGACTTTGAAAAGGAGGTTAAAAGGATGAGAATGAAGTTTGGAAATGTATGAAGTGAGGGAGGTATATGTGGAGGTTTGAGGTGAGGGGATGGTGAGTGTAGTGGTCTGTGTTTGGGTAAGTTGTTTGAGGGATATGGAAGTGGTTGTGTTTCTGGCTTTCTGTGCACGGGTTTGAATGGTTGATGGTTGTGCAACAGATATAGGTGGAGCAGGAATGGTATTATCAGTTTCAAAAACAGATACAAAATCATCAGTAGAATTCAGTACCTTTGGTTCAAGCTCAGACTGCCTGACCAATCTCTTCAGCGTCTGTCTAGGGGCAGCAGCTGGAGGCGGACGTTGAATTGCCTTCTTACGTAGGGACGGCTGAAACTTGTTTCTCGACCGGCTTGCTTCTTTTCATCGAATCGGTGATGGAACGCGGTCCTCATCTTACGATTGATCTTTCTTTGAGTCACGAAGCCACCTTCTGCTTCTTGCTTCTCGTTTCCTCTTCTAGAGAATCAGAAGTCCTTTTCACACCAGTTACTGAGCTTCTGGTGGTTTTGTCAGTAGTAGACTTCTTGCTAAGAGAGGGACCGGATTCTATTCCCTGTTCCTTTTTCACCTTCTTCATTTGTTCACCAGTGATCAATTTCATTCTGACTAAGCTGTTAACTCCAAAGGTGTCAGGAATCACAACACTTTTAGTGCCAAAATACTTCACCTTTTCTTGATCTGGCAAAGCAGTCAGCTTGTTTACAACCAGATTCTTGGCCATCATTTTAGTGAGCAGAACACCATAAGGAATGCACTTGTAGGTGTTTTTATTGTCAGCAACTCCTTTCCTCGAATTAACCAGTGCATTAATCAGGTTGTTGTAGATCAATCTTGGCAGGTTTACCTTGTGACCAGCCATGTAGTGCCTCATAATGAACTTCTGTTCATAGTTGACTATGTCACTAGAGCCACCCTTCAACCAGACGCTCTTAGTGATTATCTTGTGAAGAACTCTGTAATGACTCTTCAAATGCTTTGCAGTAGGAGTTTAACCAGATTCTTTCAACTGTTTATAGTTCTCAAACAAATCCTCATTGACCTTCTCAAGGCCATGAAATGCATCACCAACTGTGTAGTAAGCGATACCTTCACAGGGGACAACGGTGACTTGAGAGATGTTGGTAACGGTAAAAATGAACTTGTAACCTCTCACAGTTCCTTCAAAGATACCACCTTGGTGTAAACGAGCGTTACCCCAAAATTCCTTGATAGCAGTAACTAGAACCTCAACCTGTTTCCAAAAGAAGTAGTGTTCCCAACCCATTGCCTTGAAACCACTGTAGAAATCGAAGCCATAGAGGTTGAAGTTCTCTAAATCAACTCGATTTTCCAACAAAACCTTTCCTTCAGCCATGGTGTCGTAAATAGCAATATACTCAGAGGTTGTTACACCAGACATGATTGCAGTTGAGAGATAGAGAAATGGAGGTTTAGGGTTTTAGAACAGTCACGAAGAGAAGAGAAGGAAAACTGTTTTTCAGACTGAAAACAAAGAGAGTGATTGTGGAGCGAAAAAGAAGGAGTAGTAGGAAGGTTTTGTAATTGGTACAGTTACTTTTCAAAAACCTCTTCATTATCCGAGTATTAAAAATAAATTTAAAAAGAAATTAAAATAAAGATACCTCTTTCATTAAATGCAGTTGCCAAAATAAAGTAAAAGATTTTATTGAAAACGTAAATAATCATGACTCAGATTAGGTGTGATGAGACGCTTAAGTTCCACACGAGCTTACCACGTGTGTGTTACGGATGCTCAAAGCTGATTCATCGGATGCTGAGTTATGATGCAGTTCGCATATAAAAATGCTTACTCGTATGATGATGATGTCATACCAGATGCTCAAATGATATCTATCATAAGACGTTGAGATTAATCATTCTTTTATAAGATGGAAATTTAAATTTCTTCTTATAAAATTGAATCTATCTTGTGAGGGTTTTGTAAGAATGTCGCCCACTGGTGATCAGTGTCTACAAATTTGATTTCAAGTGTCCCCTTCTGAACATAGTCTCTTATAAAATGATGTTTAATCTCAATGTGCTTTGCTCTGGAATGCAATATAGGATTTTTAGTAAGACATATGGCAGATGTATTATCACAAAAGATAGGAATGTTACTCTCTTTTATCAAGTAGTCTTCAAGTTGATACTTCATCCACAGAAGTTGAGAAGCGCAACTTCTTCTTGAGATGTATTCGACCTGGCATTGAGAATGCAATAGTGCTTTGTCTTTTGCTTGACCAAGACACAAGATTAGCTCCAAGGAACTGGCAGCCTCCACTTCTGCTCTTTCTTTCAATTCGGTCTCCAAAGAAAGTCAGCATCACAGAAACCTACTAATTTGTAATCTTTTGATTTCTTATAAAGCAAACCAAGATTAGTAGTTCCTTGCAAATATCTGAATATTCTTTTAACAGCACTCAGGTGTGATTCTCTAGGATCTGATTGAAATCTAGCACACAGGCAGACGCTGAACATAATGTCAGGTCTTGAAGCCGTAAGATAAAGTAGAGATCCAATCATACCTCTGTACATTTTCTGATCTACCTTCTTACCAATTTCATCTTTTACTCAGAGTGCAGGCAGGATGCATAGGTGTACACATAGGCTTGCAATCCAGCATCTTGAATTTCTTCAATAATTCTTTGATATATTTGCTTTGATGTATATAGATACCATCACTGCATTGCTTGATTTGTATTCCAAGGAAAAACTTTAGTTCTCCCATCATGCTCATCTCAAATTCAGCCTGCATAAGCTTAGAAAATTCTCTGCAAAGACTTTCTTTAGTGGCTCCAAAAATGATATCATCAACATAGATTTGAACAAGTATGAAATGCTTGTTAGAAGATTTTCTGAAAAGAGTAGTGTCAACTAAACCTCTTGTAAATCCATTTTCCATTAAAAAGGAACTTAGTCTATCATACCATGCTCTGGGAGCTTGCTTAAGACCATATAGAGCCTTTTTAAGTTTAAAAACATGTTCTGGAAATTCAATATCTTCAAAACCAGGAGGTTGTTTAACATAAACTTCCTCAGTTATAAAACCATTTAGAAAAGCACTTTTTACATCCATTTGATACAGAGTTATCTTATGATGTGCTGCAAATGAAAGTAAGATGCGAATAGCTTCTAGTCTTGCAACAGGTGCAAAAGTTTCAGTGAAATCGATACCTTCTTCATGTAAATAACCTTGAGCAACTAACCTTGCTTTATTTCTCACAACTTTACCATCTTCATCAAGCTTATTTCTAAATACCCATTTAGTACCAATAGCTTGCTTATCTTCTGGTAGAGTGACTAGCTTCTATACATCATTTCTTTGGAACTGATTTAGCTCATCTTGCATTGCTAGAATCCACCCTTCATCTTCCAATGCTTGATCAATCGTCTTAGGTTCCATTTCAGAGAGAAGTGCAAAATCCGCATGCTCCTTGAAAGAGGATCTGGTTCGTACTTCATCACCAGGTTCTCCTATGATTTGATCTTTTGGATGATTGGTTTTGTACTTCCAGCTTTTTCTTGCTTCAGCTTCAGCTTGAGTAGAATTCTTCGTCTTGTCACCACCGGATGATGAAGATGCACGTTCACCGTCTGACTTGTCACCGAGGTTTAATTCTGAAAATAACTCATCTAGCTCTGACATAGCAGTGTCAGGCTTCTTATCATCAAACTTGACATGAATGGACTCTTCAACTGTCAAAGTTTCTTTGTTGTGTATTCTAAAAGCTTTAGATCTTTCAGAGTATCCCAAAAAGATTCCTTTGTCATCCTTGGAATCAAACTTACCAAGCTGATCTTTAGTATTCAAAATATAACAAATACAACCAAAAGGATGAAAGTAAGAAATATTTGGTTTTCTACCTTTCCACAATTCATAAGGAGTCTTATTCAAAATAGGTCTTATAAAAATTATATTTTGAATATAACAAGCTGTGTTCTTTATACGCCCAAAATGTTTCGCAATATCGACTTCATTGATCATGGTCCTGGCCATTTCCTGGAGGGACCTATTTTTCCTTTCTACAACACCATTTTGTTGAGGTGTTCTAGGAGAGGAGAAATTGTGGGAGATGCCATTTTCTTCACAAAATTTTTGAAAGTTTTCATTTTCAAATTCTCCCCCATGATCACTTCTAATAGAAGAAATACAGATGCCTTTTTCATTTTGAACTGATTTGCAGAATACAGTAAATACCTTAAAAGACTCATCCTTGTGGGCAAGGAATTTAACCCATGTCCATCTAGTAAAATCATCAACAATGACTAATCCATATTTATTTCAAGTTAAAGAGGTTGTCCTTGTGGGACCAAAAAGATCAAGATGTAAAAGTTCAAGTGGTCTAGAGGTCGAAACAACATTTTTTAAACGAAAGGAAGTTTTAACTTGTTTTCCTCTTTGACAAGCTTCACACAGGGCATCAGATTGGAACTTAAGATTTGGTAAGCCTCTAACAAGATTGTGCTTGTTTAATTTTGAGATTAACCTCAAATTGGCATGACCCAATCTTTTGTGCTAAATCCATTGCTCATCTTCAACAGACATAAGACACTTGACATCTTGTTTTGCAAGTTCAGAAAGATCAACTTTATAAATGTTTTGTTTCCTCTTTGCTGTAAAGAATATAGATCCATCATTTTTGCTTTTTACTGAACATCCATTTTCTGTAAAGCCAACATTATAACCATTGTCACATAATTGACTTATGCTCAATAGATTATGTTTCAGTCCTTCAACATATAAAACATTATCAATAGAAGGAAGAGAGCCTTTACCTATGCGACCAATTCTAACTATTTTACCTTTCTGGTTTCCTCCAAAACCAACGAATCCAGCTTCTCTAGGTCTTAGTTCTTGGAACATATGCTTTTCTCCCGTCATGTGACGCGAGCATCCACTGTCTAAGTACCAAGGTAGGTGTGTTGACTTTGTTGCTAAGCAAGTCTGCAACATAGACTATTTTATCTTTAGGTACCCATATCTTTTTGGGTCCTTTCTTGTTAGTTCTTGAAGGATACTTGTCCTTCTTAGTTGTAAACACAGTACATGCATTTTTCAAATGACCAGATTTATTGCAGTAAGTACAATGCAAGCATTCACTATGATCATTGGTGTTATCAGATGCTGAATCATTTTCTAAAGTAGGTTTATCTAGTATATAACCAAGACCATGAGTTGTCGTTTTACTGACACCCCAAATCATAGAAGCTTGCTTGCTTCGAGTTACACTCTCTGCAAGAAACTTTTGAAATGCATGTTCATAGTCATTTGATTTGCAGTTAGGATTGCCTGTAACTACAGAGCTTTTAACTTGAGAGCTCTCGACCGGTTGCTTGTTAGCTTCCAGGCATTTGGTTATCCATCGACATCGATTTTCGGTTTTAAACGGTTTTCTTCATTGAGTACAGAGTTTTCATTGTGTAAAGAATGAAAATCTTGTGATAGTTTTGAAAATTTCTTTTTCAAATTCTTATACTCAATAGAGAGAGTGGCAGAATCCTTTAACAGATCATCAAATGCAAGTTGAAGTACAGAATAAGAATCATATATTATTACCTCTTCAACTTCTTCTTCTGAATCAAGATCAGTGTGTGCCATGAGGGCAATGTGAGCTTCTTCTTCTTTATCTTCCTCAGAGGAGGATAAGTCAAGATCTTCCCATGTTGCCATGAGACCTTTCTTCTTTTTCTTGAAGGAGCTTCTTGTGGACTTTTCCTTAAGATTATGACACTCGGACTTGAAATGTCCAGGCTTCTTACATTCATAGCAAATGACTTGGGCTTTGTCCTTGTCTTTGCTTTCCTTCTTGTCCTTTGTATCTTTCTTCTGAAACCTCCTTCTGAAGTTTCTCTTCTTCCACATTCTCTGGATCTCATCGTCTGATCCATCATAATCTCCTTCTGAAGCTTCATCATCTGATTCTTCTTCTTCAGCCTGAAAAGCTTTAGAAGTACTAGATTTATGTTGATTAACTTTTAAAGCAATAGACTTACTCTTCTTGGTAGGTTCTTCTTCATTTAGCTCAAGTTCATGAGCTTTCAAAGAACTCATAACATCTTCAAGCCGAAGGACATTTAGATCTTTTGCTTCTTTAATAGCAGTGACTTTGGGTCTCCACTGCTTAGTCAAACTTCTCAAGATCTTTTTCACATGGTCAGGTGTAGTATAACTTTTTCCAAGGGCCTGCAACCCATGAACAAGCGTTTGGAACCTTCCAAACATAGTTTCAATGTTTTCTCCATCTTCCATTTTGAATAGCTCATACTGGCGAACCATCATGCTAGCCTTTGTTTCTCTTACTTGGGCAGAACCCTCATAAGACAAAACAAGAGAATCCCAGATTTCTTTGGCAGTATCAAACTTACCACATTTATCATATTCTCTTTCTGTCATAGCACAGATGAGGATAAATCTAGCCTTCTGATTGGTTTGATATCTCTTTTTCTGATCATCAGTCCAGTTTTCCCTAGGTAATGCAACACCAAGGGCATCAGTGGGAGAAATGTATCCACTTTCAACTATATCCCACAAATCAAGATTTTGTGCCTCAAAGAAAGATTTTATCTTATCTTTCCAGTAATCAAATTTTTCTCCATTGAATAGAGGAGGACAGTTCATATCAACACCTTTAGCAGACATGTTCACAGTAGGATCTTTACTCTTAACACTGTTAAGTGCTCAACCAAGAGGCCGAGCTCTGGTACCAACTGAACGTGAACACAAGAAGGGGGGGTTGAATTGTGTTGAAAACTTTTCGTAAACTTTAAGTTAAAACACTTAGAACACAGGTTTTTCAAAACAGTTTGTGTATCGGATGCTGGAAATAAACCGGACGCTGGAAAAGCAGTTTGTGAAAACTTGTTTTTAACAGAACAAGATAAAGATAAATAGAAAGCAGTAAAGCAAGAGACACAGAGATTTATACTAGTTCACTACCAAACTGGTAGCTACGTCTAGTCCCTTCGTTCCTGAAGGATTTTCCACTATAATCAACTGATTACAAAACCATAAGAGTATTCTACTGTCACAACTTTGACAATACTCTCAACTTCTCAAAACGACTCAGTACATTCGAGCCTTTGAGGGAACAGCCTTAGCTAGGCCAAAACAACTTTTACAAGTAAGTTGAATACAAACAGAAATAACTCTCACAGAGAGGATAAAAGATTAAGATCAATACAGAAATGTTTTCTAAAAGAAAGTGTCGGACGCTGAGTTCAGTTCTTGTAGTCCAGAGACTTGGCTCGAAACTTGATTGCTCACAGAAGCAGTGCTTTCAGAGTGTTGACTCTTTGTAGTTTATAGCAACAGTGCTTGTTCTCAGTAAATGAAGCAATATTCTCTTGTAGAGTTTCGGTAGTTTCTTCAATGGATACCATGGGGTATTTATAGGAGTTCTAAAGGATATTACCGTTACAGTAAAAATGGCTCCTTTTCATTGAGTGAGGTAATTTCAAAAAGCTGTCTCTTTCTTCCTTTCGAGAGAATATCTCAGTAGTACACATTACCTTTTTCGTACTACCTTGCTTTTCACAAATGCTTGTACGATTTTTGTCTTTTAGCTAAAGGTGTCACCTTTGATACCTCGTACAACAATTTGAGCGCATAAGATCAAATTCGAAATCCGTTCCAGAAGCTTCTAAGAGGATGAGCAACTACGTGACCATCACGTGATTTAAAATGAAGTTCAGACACTCGCTCAGAACAGGAAGTTCGGACGCTCGTAGCAAATGGATAAGCCTTGTGTCACAAAAAGATAATTCCAGACGCTCATGAAGACAATATACTAGGATGAGCCGGATGCTGACACATTGAGTGTATCCTTCTCTTGTGAACTTCTTCCTTCTTGCTTAAGTGGCTTAGAAGTATATGTAATATTAGTATTTGCACACTTCAAGAATTGTTAGAACATAAATTGTTCTCTTGTGAATACTTTGTTATCATCAAAATTAATGAGGGTCTAAACTTCTCAATCGTTTAGGTTCCAACAAATCCTTTAGTGTGGTGAAGGGACTAGAAGTAGCTACCACGTGGTAGTGGACTAGTATAAATTATTGTGTCCTGTTCCTTTTCTTCTCTTTACTGATTCTTCTTGTTAGCTTTGTTTAAAAAGTTATTTTGAAAAAGGTTTCCAAAAACAAAAGTATTTGAAAAAGATTTCTAAAATCCAATTCAAACCTCCCCTTTTTTGTGTTTTTTTTCATGTTCAATTGGTACCAAAGCTTAGCCTCTTTGTTGAGCACTTAACCATGTGAGAGGAAAAGCTCCTATACTTTATCTATGGCAAACAACGAAGCTGGTGGTCATGTTAACCGTCCTCCTTTGTTCACTGGAACAAACTATGACTATTGGAAAGAAAAAGGCTAAAATACACTTTTGGTCCCTTAACTTTATTTTGTTTCCATTTTGGTCCCCTAATTAATTAAACTTTCATTTTGGCCCCTTAAGTTACGAAAATTACGCCAAGTTCATCCCTTCTGTCTGTAATCCCTTTATTGTGTGTGTATAGGTCATTGATACTCTGGTTTTTTGCTCCATTACCTTTTATCATGTGACTTTATCAATAAGAACAATGATAGGAGCATGATTTTGAATTTATTGTTTAAAGGGATTACAGACGGAAAGGAGGAATATGGCATAATTTTTTTAAGTTAAGGGACGAATGTGGCGTAGCTTCGTAACTTAAGGGACGTAAATGAAAAGTAAAATAGTTAGGGGACGAAAGTGGCGTAAATTTTGTAACTTAAAGGACCAAAATGAAAGTTTAATTAATTAGAGGACCACAATGAAAACTAAAATAACGTTAAGGGACCAAAAGTGTATTTTAGCCAAAGATAAAGTTAAAACCTTTTTGAGTCACAACAACTTGAACTTTAGGATATGGTTGAAAAATCATATACCGAACCGGTTGATGCTAAGAGAATCCCAATTCTTAGGGATAAGTGGGATTCGGAACAAAAGAAAGCATATCAACAGAATCAGAAAGCAAAATATTTCCTTATCTGTGCTATTTCTGAAAAAGAATATGTGAAGTGTGACAAGAATGTCACTGCTAAAGATATTTGGGACTTATTGGCTGTCCTATGAAGGTTCTGCCCAATTTAGAGAAACCAAAGCTAACATTCTTATTAGACGCTACGAACTCTTCAAGATGGAAGAGGGAGAAGATATTGAAACAATGTTTAGGAGATTTCAAACATTGGTTGACGGTCTAAAAGTTCTTGATAAAAGCTACACTACTGCTGATCACGTGAAGAAAATATTATGCAGCTTGCCCAAGCAATGGAGACCTAAGGTCACGACTATTCAAGAAGCCAAGGACCTAAATGCCTTATGTCTGGAAGACCTCTGCAGTTCCTTGAGAGCTCATGAGCTTGACTGAATGATGAAGAACCTCCAAAGAAATCTAAGTCTATAGCTTTGAAATCCACTAACAAAGCTTCCTCCTCCAAGGCTCTGCAAGTTGAACAAGAAACAGACGAAGAATCGTCTGGTGAGAGCAGCGACGGAACAGACGATGAAATTTCTTTTATCTCAAGAAAGATTTAACATATGTGGAAAAAGAAAGGAAGGTTCAGGAAGAAATTTCAAAAGAAGTATACAAGGGAAAAGAGGGATTACAAAGACAAGAGGCAAGTAGTTTGCTACGAGTGTAAGAAGCCAGGACACTTCAAGTCTGAATGTCCACTACTTGAAAAAGAGAAACTAAAGAGAAGTGGTTTCAAAGGCTAAAAGAAGAGTCTCATGGCAACATGGGATGACTCTGATTCATCATCGTCTGGTGATGATGAAGAACATTCTAACATGGCTCTGATGGCTACTATTGGATCAGACAGTGAAAAAGAGGAAAAAGAGATAAATTCCAACTCATCCTCTGATTTACAAAAAACTTTTGATGAACTCTTAGATGAGTCTTCCAAGCTCTCCATTGAATACAAAGCGTTAAAGAAAAAATTTTCAAAACTATCTAAAGAGTTTTTTAGTTAACACTCAATGAAGAGAATGAGAAACTCAAAGCTGAAAATCACCATCTGGTAAATGCCATCTCTAAGATAGAAGAAAAACTTGAATGCAACTCTTCAAAATACGAAGAGGGATTTCAAAGGTTTCTTGTCGAATGTATGACACGCAGCAAACAAACATCTATGATCTGGGTTGTCAGCCAAAATGGCAAAAATGGTCTTGGTTATAAACCAGAAGAACCCACCTCTCAAAACACCAATCTAAAGTCTGATGAGACCAACGATCAGAGTGACTGTCTGCTATGTACCTACTGTAATAAGAAAGGTCACATAAGAAATAACTGTTATGCCTTGAAAAATAAGAAGGACAAGTTCCCTTCTAAGACTAACAAGAAAGGACACAAAAAGATTTGGGTGCCTAACGATAAGATTGTCTATGTTGTAGATTTGCTTGGCAACAGGGTTAAGACACCAGTCCAGGTAATTGGACAGTGGGTGCTCACGACACATGACGGGAGAAATGCATATATTCTAAGAGCTGCAATATAAAGGAAGTGGAACAGTTGGTTTCGGTGGAAACCAGAAAGGTAAAATCATTGGCATTGGAAGGGTTGGTGAGAAATTTCTACCTTCTATTGATAATGTTTTACTTGTTGATGGCCTTAAGCATAACCTACGTAGCATAAGTCAATTATGTAATAGTGCTTATGATGTTAGTTTCAATGATAATGCCTGTATAGTCAAAAAAAGAAAGATGTCACTGTTTTCTTTACTACAAAGAGGAAAAATAACATTTATAAAATCAAACTTTCTGAATTGGCCAATCAAAATGTCAAGTTCATTTTGTCAATTGATGAAGAGCAATGGACTTGGCACAAGAGGTTAGGTCATGCCAGCTCGAGGTTAATCTCAAAACCTAACAAGAAGGAACTTGTTAAAGGTTTACCAAATCTCAAGTATCACTCTGATGATCTTTGTGAAGCATGTCAAAAAAGGAAACAAACAAAATCTTCATTTCAATCAAAAAATGGTGTTTCCACCTCAAGACCACTTGAACTTTAACATTTGGATTTATTTGGTCCAACTAGAACTGCCTCTTTGTCTGGTAAGAAATATGGTCTTGCTATTGTTGATGACTATACCAGATGGACATCGGTAAAATTCCTTGTCCACAAGGATGATTCTTTTAAGATGTTTTCTGTCTTCTGCAAACAAGTGCAAAATGAAAAAGGCTTTTGTGTTACAACCATTAGGAGTGATCATGGTGGTGAATTTGAAAATGAATTATTTCAAAACTTTCGTGAAGAATTTGGCATTTCTCACAATTTTTCTTCTCCTAGAACACCACAACAAAATGATGTTATAGAAAGGAAAAATATATCTCTTCGAGAGATGGCCAGAACCATGATTCATGAAACAAAAATTGTAAAGCACTTTTGGGCAGAAGCAGTAAACACTGCATGTTATATTCAAAATAGAATCTACATTAGACCTATTTTGAATAAGACTTCTTATGAATTATGAAAAGGGAAAAAACCCAACATTTCATATTTCTATCAATTTTGGTGTGACTGCTTTGTTCACAATACAAATGACAGTCTTGGTAAATTTGATTCTAAAGCACAAAAGGTATCTTTTTGGGATACTCTGAACGCTCTAAAGCTTACAGAGTATACAACAAAGAAACTCTAATTGTTGATGAATCAATTCATGTAAGGTTTGATGACAAAAAGCCTGACACTAAAATGTCAGAGCTAGATGAGATTTTCGCAGATATGCAGATAAATAATTGAACAGATGTTGATGCATCTGGTGGTGACTCTAATGTTGGCTCTGGTCCTGCGTCTAGTGACCAAACTCAAGCAGAGTCAAGAAGAGATTGGAAGTTCACGACTCATCACCCAAAGGACCAAATCATTAGTAAACCAAGTGAAAGAGTCAGAATATCATCTCTCACAGAACACTCTGATCTTGCACTATTGTCAGAGATAGAACCAAAGACAATTGATGAAGCCCTAACAGATGATGGATGGATACTTGCTATGCAAGAAGAGCTGAATCAATTCCAGAGGAATGATGTGTGGAAGCTAGTACCTCCACCAGAGGATAAGCAAGCCATTGGAACTAAGTGGGTTTTTAGAAACAAACTTGATGAAGATGGTAAAGTGGCAAGAAACAAAGCAAGGTTAGTTGCTCAAGAGTATTCACAAGAGGAAGGTATTGACTATACTGAAACTTTTGCACCTATACTAGATTAAAAGCAATTAGAATGTTATTATCATTTACTGCACATCATGGCATTACTTTATATCAGATGGATGTAAAGAGTACATTTTTAAATGGTTTCATAAGTGAGGAAGTATTTGTCAAACAACCACCCGGTTTTGAATATGTTTCTTTTCCAGAACATGTCTTCAATCTTAGAAAGGCTCTATATGGTCTTAAACAAGCTCCAAGAGCTTGGTATGATAGACTCAGTTCCTTTTTAATGACAAATGGTTTTGAAAGATGACAGGTGGATACAACACTCTTTAGGAAATCATGTAAAAAGATTTCATTTTAGTTCAAATATATGTAGATGACATTATCTTTGGTGCTACTAATGAATCTCTTTCCAAGGAATTTTCTAAGCTTATGCAAAATGAATTTGAGATGAGTATGATGGGAGAATTGAAGTTCTTCCTTGGTATACAAATCAAGCAATGTCAAGATGGAATCTATATCCATCAGACAAAATATATGAAAGAACTCCGGAAGAAGTTCAAGCTAGAGGAAACCAAACCAATGAGCACACCAATGCATCCTACCTGCGCTCTAAGCAAAGATGAATCAAGTAAAAAGGTTGACAAAAATGTATACAGAGGTATGATAGGTTCACTTCTTTATCTCACTTCCTCAAGGCCAGATATAATGTTTAGTGTATGTCTATGTGCCAGATTCCAATCTGATCCTAGAGAATCTTATTTAACTGCTATTAAGAGAATCTTTAGGTATCTTAAAGGAACTATTAACCTTGGTCTGTTGTATAAGAAATCATCTTAAAGGAACTATTAACCTTGTTCTGTTGTATAAGAAATCAGATGATTACAAGTTTGTAGGTTTCTGTGATGCTGACTTTGCTGGAGATAGAATTCAAAGAAAAAGCACAAGTGGTGGCTGCCAATTTCTTGGAGCAAACCTTATCTCATGGTCTAACAAAAGACAGGCACAATAGCACTCCCAACAGCAAAAGCAGAGTGTAACACCCAGGGCTATCCACGTGGCCTTTGGCCATTGGGCTTTTCCTAGCGCGCCACTCACAGGACTTTTTCCCCTCTCATGGGAATTGTTGCCTCACGGAGGGCTCGAACCCGGGTCCTGAGAGGATAAGTACCAAGGAAGCACCCTCACTAACACCGCTAGATGAAGGGTGCTTCTGTGGTACTTATCCTCTCAGGTCCCGGGTTCGAGCCCTCTGTGAGGCAACAATTCCCATGAGAGGGGGAAAAGTCCTATGAGTGGCACGCTAGGGAAAGCCCAATGGCCAAAGGCCACGTGGATAGCCCTGGGTGTTACAATAAAAGGCGTCTTTTATTGTAACAGCCGGGACTTCCTTTGGGCCCCGCACTGCTTCCCCCTCTTATGGAAATTTTTGCCTTACGAAGGGCTCGAACCCGGGACCTGAGAGGATAAGTACCACGGAAGTACCCTCCCTAACATCGCTAGACCAATGTAACACCCCAACTTTCTAAAGCTTGGTAATTAAAAATACTAAGTGAAAAAGGGGGATTTAATCCCTAAGGATTAATGAGGTTAATAACCTTTAATCTAGTGTTTTAACGCAAAGTTGGAACTTAAGGGTAGAATGGTAATTCTTCCCAATAATTAAGGAAATGTGGGACTAATTATTCATGAGTTGTATTTAATTTATTAATTTACCTAAGGTTTTAATGAGGACTATAGGATAAATTAATAAGATTAAATAAGGGTTAGTTAGTCAATTTTAATCAAACATTGTCTTTTGCCCACCGCGCACCACACTTCCCTCTGTTCCACCACAACTCACTCTCTTTCTCCTCACTTAACACACACACACACACACGGTGAACAGAGAAAGAAACAGGGAAAGATCAGAAAAAGAAATAAAGAAGAGAAAGGGAGAAAGAAGAGGAAGGGCGCGATGGAGAAGAAGGAAGGAGTGGCCGCGACGGCCACTGTAGCGACGGCGCTCGATGGTTCGCCGGACAAGACAGAGAGAGGCCGAGGGAGTGAGACAGAGAGACCGCGAGAGAGAGAGAGAGACAACGAGAAAGAGAGATTGAACCGAGAGAGAGAGAGAGAGAGAGAGAGAGAGAAAAGAAGGATAGGGAAGAGGATTCCATGGAAGAAGAAGATGGTGGTGGAGGGAGCAAGCTTGAAAGATGAAGATTCAAGCCATAGAAATTGGGGATTTCATCTCCAATTTCATGAAGCCCTAAGGTAACATAGGATTGCCCTCAAAAACCTCTGATTACGGTGTACTTAGTTTATTATTCAAATTCTTGATGTGAATGTTTAATGAGTAGAAATTATGATATTTTAGTGGGACTGGTTAAGGGTTGGGTGTTGTCCCCAACCCCCCACAAACATATGTGTGTTTTTTTCTCCATTATGAGTTCCACCTAGCTCCAATTGGGAGAAGCTGTGAACCATGAGAACGAGTTGATGTTTAAATGTATCAATTGTGAGTTCTTCTCACTTAGAGGTTTGGCCAACCATAAGACCCACCACATAGGATTTTTCCCTTTCCCTTTCATTGTGTGTTTTCTTGGTTTCTAAGTATGAAATGGTTGAAAATCATGATATGGGTGTGTATGTTTAAAATGTTCATATTTTGATGCATTTGATAATATAAGAGATATGTATTTGGTTGTGATTCTTATGCTAGAATGCCTTGAATCTTCCATTAAGTATGTTTAATCCTTGTTTTAAGTTCTTAAAATCGTTTGGATTTGGATTGGATTGAGTTTAGGATGGGACTGTGCCTAAAACATAGAGTTTCAACACAAAACCCTGAGAAATTTGCTCAGCACAAAAGGATTCGCTGAGCAAATCCCTGCGACCTGCAGAAGGGGTCAATTCTAAGCAAAAATCACTCAGCGCGCCAAGGGGTGTTAAGCGAGCCCTTGCTAAGCGAATTTTATGCGCTGAGCAGTTTAGGGTCGGATTATGTTCAATTTTTCTGAAATTGTATACTCTTTAATTAGACCTAATACAATGTTATAAGCACATTAAGGGTAAATTAAGGTGAAGAATCAAAGGGATATCATAGGAATCCCTTGGAACAATTATTAGAACATAAGTTTGTTTGAAAGCTTAGAGATAAAAGTATTAGAACTATTGGTTTTATAATGGTCCTAATAAGATAATTGTATAGTGTAGGGTAAAGCCCCATGGTCGATTAATACCCAGTAGTAAATCCTTGGCTATTTCAGATAGTTGTATAGTGCAGGGTAAAGCCCCGTGGTCAATTAATACCCAGTGGTAAGTCCTTGGCTATTTCTAATAGTTGTACAGTGCGGGGTCAAGGCCAGTGGTCAATTTATACCCCGTGGTAAATCTTTGGTTGTTGCAAATAGTTGTACAATGCGGGGTCAAGCCCAGTGGTCAATTTATACCCCGTGGTAAATCCTTGGTTGTTGCAAATAGTTGTACAATGCGGGGTCAAGCCCGGTGGTCAATTTATACCCCGTGGTAAATCCTTGGTTGTGCAAATAGTTGTTCAGTGCGGGGTCAAGCCCATTGGTCAGTTTATACCCAGAGTGTTATAGAAGATGTATGAGATTGTCATGTTGCTTTAATGTTTGTGTTTGAATATTATCGTGATTGTGGCAAGTGTTTGGTTGAATATTTTAACACAGTTGATAATTGTATCTATGTGCAGAGGAGTTTTCCATACTTCGCACACAAAGTATGGCTGAAAACAACGGTAAAATGATTTATGTTAGTCCTATATTACTGAGTTTTGTAAACTCACTATGTTGGGGCGTTGTTTTCAGGTGCAAGCCTATTGGAAAAGTCAGAGCATGAAGTTGTGCTCGGTCTTGCCGCCACGCGGGACCTTGAGCACCGGATCACGAGTCGGAGTCTTTTAGAGTCCGAAAGTATTTCCTTTTCTGTTATAATTCTATTATGGCATTGTTTGTCAAATCCTATAATTTATTTAAAGCGAATATGTATTCTGTGGAAATATTTTGTCAAAGTTACAAACTCTGGTAACAACTAAGTCTTTAGGGTATCATTTGCGAAAATTTTTACTGGGTCTTTAATTAATTCCAGTTAATTTAGTAGGTAATGATCTGATTAGAGTCGGGGCGTTATATTATGGTATCAGAGCAGTTCGATCTTATCAGACTGTGAGTTATGTGAGTCTAAAAGTGATCTGGTTTAGGAAAGTATAGTTGTGTCTGTGAATCCGATTTCTCTAAGTTCTTTTTACGAATTATTGGTGTAGGCGACCTCAAGGATTTATCTAAGGAATTAAAGGGAATGAAGACTAGCAGAGAATAGTCTAAGTATGTTCTCGTTTTACGAGACTTCCTCATACATGTATATACTTATACATATAGTTTTAGAATTCTGTAATGATCGTCTAATGGTAGTTCAGGTTGTGAATTCGACGGATGTACACCTGGTCGCAGTGAGGTGAGTTGGCCACGTTAAACTCTGCTACTATTGAAAGTTCATCACAAGAGTTATGTTACAACTAACAAGAGTATTATGGGATGTTCTAGGAAGTAAGCCTATCAGTATATGATTACTATTTAATTGGTGACGTACAATACTCATGCAAGGTGTTATCAAAAGATTGAATAAAGATTTATGTTTTAAGGATTAATGTGTTGATAATAGGTGTAAGTTGCTTGCCTATTAATGTTGGGTCATTTTTCTATCCTCCTGTTCACATCAGTAGCTAAGTTTAGTTTATAATCAATAAATGCAAACTCATTATGCGGGTTGATTCATAACCTGTTAGTATTGCCTGTAATGCATGGATGACTTGGTTTGTAGATTGATGACTCTTGCATTTACATGCCTATGATTATGTTTTGATGTTGAAATGTCGGGTCCTTTTGGGTGGAATAGGGTGAATTGCTGCCCTCACCCCCACACCGACATATGTTTTGATTTTTCCTTCATTGTTCTCTCCACAGAGGGAATTTTGAAGTGATGTATGTTTCGGCTAGCAAATATACGTGAATGAGTACCATTGTATTCTTTGTCTATATTTGAGAGTCGAACTAGGGGTTATTATCACGAAATGGTCGGTGCCACACCCCGTGTAAGAGATGTTTAGAAAAATGATGAATTGGACATTTCCATGTTTGCTTAGATTTTATAAGCCTGATAAGTTTGGTTGTGTAGTACCTCTGAAGCAGGAAATGCGAAGGTCACTTTGGATATATTGAGTTTGAGTCTATTGTGGTCTAGCGCTCCTTAACGATTATTTTGTTGTGATTATTTAATTTCATGGCAACTAGGATCGATAGGTAAGGATTTTTAATGGTCTAGTTTTAATCAACTAGGATGGGCACTTATAATCAATTAGGTTTTCAACAGTTGTTAATTAATCAAGTTTGTTGAACCTAACCGATTATGAATGGATCCTAGATTGATAGGGAACCTCAAAGCCTTTTAAAGGACCTATAGGACTTTTGGTTCGAAATATCTTAGTATATCTTGAAATCTTAAAGGTAGTAAACCTAAAGTGTTTAAGAAGTGAGATGAAGATAGGACAAACTCTTAAAATGCCTTAATAGTAGAAGGGAACCTCGAAGTGATCAAGCCTTGGTGAGGCAGAAAAACCCTAACTCTTCTAGGTATAGTGACCTTAGTGGAATAACTAGCCTAATGAAGAGGATTAGACTATAGTCTTTGAACTATAAGAGTTTTAAGCAAAAGCTAAATCGGCGGGAATCCAAAGTTATTAATGTTTGCACTTGATTTAATTGACCAGTACATGAAATGGCTTCACTTGACCAATTATAAACTTTATCTTAACCAAATAAGAACCTTATTTGGAATGAGACCTAGTCTGTGATCTGTTCGCAAAATCACCAAATTCTTCGGATAATTAACTCCTTTGTAGAGATTAATTCCTGTCTGGATTTCTTATGATTTAAAATGAGCATTAAAGGTAGTTTAAGATAAGTGAGATAGATTATTCCCAAGAATCTTAAAGACAATTTATTTTCTTGATGCTTGTTGGTCCGTTGGTTATTAGACCCGACAGCAGACACATCGGTCCATGTTGCTATCAGTCATGGCTGCGTGGATTTCCAGTTTAATTCCAATTAAACCAAAAAGGGGAATTAATCTATCAAGTTGAAGAGAGTAAATAGGAAATTACAGCAAAGGGCATAGGATTATAGGCGTGGTTTAATCGGCGGAAACCTAAGGTTATTAATTGTTGCAAATAATTCATTGAGTTGTGTTCGATATGATTTTATCTAGCCATTTACAAACTGTGTTTCCAACCGAATGAGACTTATCACTCGGTTGAGGCCTGGTTTGTAACTGATTAGTGTGTGTAACACCCGAATTTTCGATTTTTAATTACTTGTTAATTATCTATTTTTTGTTAAACATTTTCTGTTGACATTTTGATTGATAGAATTTATTCTAGATAATAGGAAAATTTTGATAAGTAATTATTTCTAAATTTACAGTTTTACTACGTTGTAGTAATTCTGCCGTAATTAGGCTATCGGGTAAGTTTCTAACTGAAACATAGCCAAACGTGATCCAAATTTTATGAAATTTGAGATTTAAGTATTTTCCAATATTTACAATTTATTGGAATTTCTTGGGAATTTTTGGGCAAGTAAAACAATATAGGGTATTTTCTATGACTAGAAATAGTGTTATAGCAGCGTTTGGGCTCATAATTTGAGAAAACGAGCTGCAGGGGAGCAATCCTCATGACGAGGCAAATATTTTGGCTGAACAAAAATTTTTAGGTGTGGGCTGGTGAAATAGAAAAAAAAATTGGAGCGACGGGTGAAAAACCCAAATAGACGTGGAACGCCGCGCACCCGGTTGATCGATAACGCGCCGAAGCGAAATCCTTTGATATTTTAAGGGGGATGTCGACCACTTTAGACCAATGGGAGCCAAGACACATGCTTGGGACCCACCTTAGGCAAATGGAATGTTTTGCTTGGCTTAGGTGTAATTGGTAGTTAGTTTACTTAGTTTGTAACTAAATGGTTAAGATCCAACTAAATGAACAATTTTTATTCCCTTCCTTGTCCCTTGAGATCTCTATAAATAGGAGATCAGCCCCTTCATAATTTTTACATTGATGTTTGGTGGAGAAAAATCTAGAGATAGAAAGTGTGAGAAATCCTGAAAAATTTAGTGTTTTTGAGTGCAATCTTTCTTCCTTTGTTATTGATCCTTGATCAACCATCTCTAAACTCCTTGGTAAGCCTCATATCTATTCTTTTCTCTCTTTAGTTTTATGAAATGGGTTTTTGTTGGATTTAGAGTTATTTTTACTTAGAAAGTGTTAGATCTTGAAGTATTAACTTGATTAATTTTTAGATCCATACTTTTCCTCCATGATTAAGCTTGTTTAGTGTTTTTAAAAATTGAAAACGCAAACTCTTGGTTCTGGCCGAAATATATAAGGCTGTTGGGGGCTTGATCTTGGCTTTATTTTTGTCGTTTCAGAGTTAGATCTTTAAGGGTTTTGGCTAAGTATGCTTAGATCTAGTCATATATGCATGTTAAGCAAGGTTTTAAGAAAAAAAATTTGGTGAATCTTGGAGCTGAAAACCGTGGCCTTCATAAGGTTTTTGACATGTTCTTAGTTTGTTTTTATACCTAAAATATGTTGTAAAAAGTGGCTAGTAAGTTAGTTTTGTAAAGTCTTTTAAAGAGGTTTGATTTTGGGAAAAAGTTTTGAATGATGTTTTAAGAATTGTCTTAAACTTATAAAGAATTTGTGTCTACAATTTTATGACATGTTTTAGTGTTTTAAAGAGTTGTTCAAAGTTGGCAAAACACTATTTAAAGTGGTAAAATACTATTCAAAGTGGTAAAATTTTGGTTTATGTATTTTTCTAAGAGTGTAGTGTTTGTAAAAGTTTTAAAACTTACAAAACTTAGACTTGTTTCATGATATATCACTAGGTGTGATCTAAATAGGATTAAGTTGAAAAATTTCTAGGCCTTTAAGTACCCAAAAACGTGGCTGCCCTAGGGGTTTACCACATGAGTTTTTAGTTCTAATTGATTGAACTTATGATTGTTAAGGTTCGTGCGACGAACGACTCGACGACACTTTGGATTTACCCTTTTTGGAACGCATTCCAGGTAAGGGAAATTCTTACATAATGAGTTTAGGCTTTTCGCCTTATTTGTTGTGTGGTTTGATCGGTTGTTAATTGTGTAGTAGTACTTGTAGTATTACTACGTGTGGTAGAGATGCTGTAGCATGTTTTTGGCTCTATGTGGCAACAATGATTTGGATTGTGTGTCTTAAACCAAGTATGAATGTTTTGATTTGAACTTGAAATTGATTGAAGTATGCATAAAAATGTCAATGATGATGGATTAATTAATAATGTGACGATCAACTGTTATTAGGTTGAGTTACAAACGGTAAATCCGATGCAATTCCATAAGCCGAGAAAAGATTTCATCAATGAAATATCAAGGGCATTTTGACTTAAAAGTTAGCGTGAGGGTTTTCGTACAACTAGCCAAAGCTTGCAAATAATTTTCAACGGAACCATAGTAGAAAAAGAACCTGAGTAAACAAAGTAAATTGCGAAAACGGTTGAGTTGAATGATGTGTCCGGGAAAATTCTAGCTAGGAAAGACTTGGTTATTAAAGAGTGTTCGCATCGCCTCTCTTTCCTGGGAATTATCCTAATACATTATTTAGCCCAACTAGGGTTCCAACGTCCTAAAACTTAAAAGCTATTTCTGGCACAATATTACTTAGATGTGATACCAAAACTGAGATTTGAAATTCACTAAGTTGAGAGAGTGAGGACTCGTCGATCCACATTGATTAAATTAAATCATGTCTCAGACACTCCTTAAAGGTAAGTGGGTTATATTAAAGAATTTATTTGGATGCATACTGACAATTGAGCATCGACACTCGTAGCGTTTGATTGTCTTAAGGACTTCAAAAGGGCGGGTTGTCATTTCATTGCCAGCTGCCCAAGGTACCCATTAGACCAGAGGTAGTGGTTAGCAACATGGCCTAATGTGTGGCTATACCCTTGGTAGGGGAATTTGTTCGGACCTGGAAAAGGCTTTCCTTGTTCCTATTGTTGTCCTTGTTTAAGGATGCAAGTGTATATATAAACTTGTTCATAATGCATTGGCATGCATGGTTAACCACATTAACAACATGTGATGATTCGATTTGTTGATCTGCTGATTAAATTGTCTACTCACATGCAATTGCTTGATATACCATGATGATGTATGCGGTCTATTAAGTATGTATACGTATATAAAGGCCTGTTGTTGTATTATATATATATATATATATATATATATATATATATTGTTTGCATGCGGCATAGCCTATGATAAACTCATGGACAAAGAATTTACCCTTGCATTTACCTTGTTTCATGATTATGTTCCGGTCCCGTTACTTAGATGATGCCGATCCCAATGAGATTCATGGGGAGTACAACGTATGAATTCCCCCAGGGGAAAACACCCACGGTGTGGGCCCTCGATCCCATCATCGGACGTTTAACACACTCCGGTATGGTGATAGAGACCGACGATAATGGGGAATACTCTACTACTGTTCGTTGCAGTAGTAAGAGAGTTCAGTTCTACGTTCCACCCAGTTTACTTACTACACTTCTGACAATTGCGACTGTCGAGACTTCTCCTTTCATGGATTCTTCTCTTGGTTTTGATGGTTTGACCCTGGTGTTTATTGGAGCTGATGTTCATCATCCTACTATGATTCCGAGTTCGAGTTCGATTCCCCCTGCGACTGGAGTTCCTACCACTCCTCCCATTGCTGCCACTACTGTTGTTGTGTCAGAGGCTACTCCTTCTCCCTTCTACGGCCATTGCCCTCATTGCTCGTATCCCTTGCAACCAATCCCAACGGCCGGAGACCCTATTGACGGGCGTAGGACCACCCGGGAGTGGTTGCCAAGAGATACGGTAGTCGTTGAGAGTGATGCGGAGGAGGAGGAGGAGGAGGATCCCTCCGAAGCGACTGATCTGGATAGTTTGATGTCTGCAACTTATCTTACGGAGCTTCCCCCTCATAAGCGTATTAGGTTTATTTTTGGGCCAGCATACAATAGATAGAGTCAGTTGGTTAGACTATAGTTTAATATTTTGTATAGTATGACTTTTTTTGGGCCTGTGTCCTTTTATAGGACCTGCCAGGATACATCACAGATATGAGTCAACTCTAGATGTTTAGTGTTTTTCATGTGATTGATGTATTTTATTTTGAGTCTATATTTTTTTGTATTTTGAACCTCGCCTGCGTGCGACTTGTTAACACACTAATTTGTCTATATTTATAGGGCATTTTTAGTATCTAATTATACCATTTTGCACTTATTAATGCACAAAGGTACTCATTTATGTCTTATTATGCAAAATTATCATGAAGACACCACTCGGAGCAAAAGAGGCAAAAAAAGGACTAAAAACTGGCTAGTTTTGCAGAGTTTTTTCACTACTAGACAAGCGGTACGGCCTGACCTACCAACGGTACGGCCGTACCTAGAGCAGAACCTCAGTAGGGGCGTAACCCCTCATTCTGTACCACCTAACGCCGATAAAATAGTCCAGTACGGCCGTACACAAGTGATGTCAGGGCAACAACATGCATGGGTACGGTCCAGCGTCATCAACGGCTCGATGCGGTATATATGCGATGACCGCACGCCGCCTCGATTAGTGCAAATTTGAAGCCAGATAACCTAATTCGTAGCCTAGTCTATAAATAGGGGCTCTTAACATTTTACAAAGACCTTTTGACGAATTTCTGAGTCAAGATCCCCCCAATTAAGATCTAATATCAAACCCTTGCCTATTCCATCGAATTCTTGTCTCCTTGAAGCTTGGTACCATCTTGAATCACTATCGGAGCTTGTGAGGACACGAAGAACGTGCTTAAGAACCGTCGTCATACATAAAGGGTGTCCCGGTTTAGAATTTATTCTCTTGTTATGGATTATTCTGATTTCATATCTAAGTTTATGTTATTATCATTAGTAATGAATAGCTAAACCCATCACTAGGGGTGATGGGGGATCCTTTACAATACTTTTGTTGTTTTGTTATTTAATTATATGAGTTTCTATTGATTGTTTGAGTATTTTATTCCTATTGTGCTTAACCCAATAAGGCCTGATCAACCTTTATCTAGTTGGCTTAATTGTGGTAACAGGATCATGATTAGTTAACGGAACTAGAGGATAAAAGAACTCGCATTATACGCCGGATAGGTTAGAGCTTGTTTCTAATCAGTTATTAGATTAACAAATCCACCTGAACTTAATGCTCTTTCCCTTAGTTATCTTCCTGGACTAAACGGAGTAATTAGTTGGGAGGACGGCTATTGTATGCGAGGATAGCCTCTAGTAATTTTGAGTGGGTGGTTAGTGCTCTTTCATGATAGATAACTCATATCAATTGATTAATGAACTCAAGGGTAGAGTATTGGTAAACCCGGTTCCCCCTTGGTTTTCCGTAACATTTTTAAACCGTTCTTGCATTCAATCCGTTATTGGTTTAATTTCGATTACTTATTCTACTCGCTTAATTACAATCTTTACTCAGCTAATAGAATAGAATCATACTAATTGACTGGTACCCGCTCATTCTCTGTAGATTCGACATTCGGAGTCCTAATTATACTCCACTTTTATTACGAGTTATGACCAGGTGCACTTGCCTGAGCCGCAACACGACTCACACTGAGATATGACAATGGTTATGAAGCATATATTTATAATGATGGTTAAGTTTAATTTGTAAGTGGTTGTCATCCGATTTTACTATTCCTCGTTTTAAAATTATTACACTTATGGTTGTAAGAAAAAAAAATTATTACTGCTATTTTTAGAGAAAACCTTTTTGTGAAAATGATTCTTCCGCATTAGTTTAATCCGAGTGATGACAGTAGCTCTCAAAAAATGGGGTGTTATAATGTGAATCAGATCGGTTCAACCAACGGATATCTTGCAGGAGTTAATTAAATTTAGAATTTCTATTTGCTTAGACCAAGACTGTAATAAGACCAAGTATAGTGCGATAAGAGATAAGTACCGACTCCATATGTTTAGGGGAAAGGTACTTAAGGAAAATTTTCCATTTATAACGCATGAATGAATGTTGTAAATGAAAATTTTTCAATATAGGTGATAGTTTACTCAAAGTGACGATCTTACAATGACATTACACTTTAGGGGAAGTAAGTCCTATGAGTAATACGCTTGGGAATTTCAACCCAGGGTGTTACAATAAAAGGCATCCTATGAGTGACGGGACAGTGGAAGGCCTCTAGTTGTAGGAACCATGTCTGTTACAATGGTGTTACTCCCTAGGAAAACGGGGCAGTGGGAGGCCCCTTATTGAAGGAACCCTGTCTGTTACACTTTTGCAGAAACCTTTGAGTAAACTTAGAATGTTTTAAACCAAAGATAATTAAAGGAGCTTACTCATTTGGAGTGGTGTAGAATTAAAGTAAGTAGCGGAAGCCCAGAGAATAGATCATACATAAAGATAAGGTTAGAAGGTAGTCCGAATTTTGGGGACAAAATTCTAAAAAAGGTGGGGAGTAATGTAACACCTCAACTTTCTAAAGCTTGGTAATTAAAAATACTAAGTGAAAAAGGGGGATTTAATCCCTAAGGATTAATGAGGTTAATAACCTTTAATCTAGTGTTTTAACACAAAGTTGGAACTTAGGGGTAGAATAGTAATTCTTCCCTATAATTAAGGAAATGTGGGACTACTTATTCATGAGTAGTTTTTAATTGATTAACTTACCTAAAGTTTTAATGAGGACCAAAGGATAAATTAATAAGATTAAATAAGGTCAAGTTAGTCAATTTTAATCAAACCTTGTCTTTTTCCCCACCGCGCACCACACCTCCCTCTGTTCCACCACAGCTCACTTTCTTTCCCCTCACTTAACACACACATATGCTGAACAGAGAAAGAAACAAGGAAAAATCAGAAAAAGAAAGGAAGAAGAGAAAGGGAGAAAGAAGAGGAAGGGCGCGATGGAGAAGAAGGAGGGAGTGGCTGCGACGGCAACCGCAGCGGCGGCGCACAGTGGCGCGCCGAAAAGGACAGAGAGAGGCCGAGGGAGTGAGACAGAGAGATCGCGAGAGAGAGACAGTGAGAAAGAGAGAGATTGAACCGAGAGAAAGAGAGAGAGAAAAGAAGAATAGGGAAGAGGATTCCATGGAAGAAGAAGATGGTGGTGGAAGGAGCAAGCTTGAAGGATGAAGATTCAAGCCCTAGAAATTGGGGATTTCATCTCCAATTTCATGAAGCCCTAAGGTAACATAGGATTCCCCTCAAAAACCTTTGATTAGGGTGTGCTTAGGTTATTATTCAAATTCTTGATGTGAAAGTTTAATGAGTAGAAGTTATGATATTTTAGTGGGATTGGTTAAGGGTTGGGTGCTGTCCCAACCCCCCACAAACATATGTGTGATGTTTGCCCCATTGTGAGTTTCACAGAGCTCCAATTAGGAGAAGCTTTGAACCATGGGAATGAGTTAATGTTTAAATGTATCAATTGTCAGTTCTTCTAACTTAGAGGTTTGGGCAACCATAAGACCCACCACTTAGGGTTTTCCCCTTTCCTTTTCATTGTGTGTTTTCTTGGTTTCTAAGTATGAAATGGTTGAAAATCATGATATGGGTGCGGGTATGTTTGAAATGTTCATATTTTGACGCATTTGATAATATGAGATATATGTATTTGGTTGTGATTCTTATGCTAGAATGCCTTGAATCTTCCATTAAGTATGTTTGATCCTTGTTTTAAGTCCTTAAAATTGTTTGGATTTGGATTGGATTGAGTTTGGAATGGGACTGTGCCTGAAACATAGAGTTTCTGCGCAAAACCCTGAGAAATTTTCTCAGCGCGAAAGGATTCGTTGAGCGAATCCCTACGAGTTAGGAGAAGCTTTGAACCATGGGAATGAGTTAATGTTTAAATGTATCAATTGTCAGTTCTTCTAACTTAGAGGTTTGGGCAACCATAAGACCCACCACTTAGGGTTTTCCCCTTTCCTTTTCATTGTGTGTTTTCTTGGTTTCTAAGTATGAAATGGTTGAAAATCATGATATGGGTGCGGGTATGTTTGAAATGTTCATATTTTGACGCATTTGATAATATGAGATATATGTATTTGGTTGTGATTCTTATGCTAGAATGCCTTGAATCTTCCATTAAGTATGTTTGATCCTTGTTTTAAGTCCTTAAAATTGTTTGGATTTGGATTGGATTGAGTTTGGAATGGGACTGTGCCTGAAACATAGAGTTTCTGCGCAAAACCCTGAGAAATTTTCTCAACGCGAAAGGATTCGTTGAGCGAATCCCTACGACCTGCGCTAGGGGTCAATTCTGAGCAAAAATCGCTCAGCGCGCCAAGTGGCGCTCAGCGAGACCTCGCTAAGCGAATTTTATCCGCTAAGCGGTTTGGGGTCAGATTATGTTCAATTTTTCTGAAATTGTATACTTTTTAATTAGGCCTAATACAATGTTATAAGCACCTTAACGTTAAATTAAGGAGAAGAATCAAAGGGATATCATAGGAATCCCTTATAATAGTTATTAGAACATAAGTTTGTTTGAAAGCTTAGAGATAAAAGTATTAGAACTATTGGTTTTATAATGGTCCTAATAAGATAGTTGTATAGTGCAGGGTAAATCCTCGTGATAAATTAATACCCAGTGGTAAATCCTTGGCTATTTCAGATAGTTGTATAGTGCAGGTTAAAACCCCTTAGTCAATTAATACCCAGTGGTAAATCCTTGGCTATTTTAGATAGTTGTACAATGCGGGGTCAAGCCTAGTGGTCAATTTATACCCTGTGGTAAATCCTTGGTTGTTGCAAATAGTTTTACAATGCGGGGTCAAGCCTAGTGGTCAATTTATATCCCGTGGTAAATCCTTGGTTGTGCAAATAGTTGTTCAGTGCGGGGTCAAGCCCAGTGGTCAATTTATACCCAGTGGTAAATCCTCGACGGTTATAGAAGATGTATGAGATTGTTATGTTCCATAATGTTTGTGTTTGAATATTATCGTGTTGTGGCAAGTGTTTGGTTGAATATTTTAGCACTGTTGATAATTGTATCTATGTGCAGAGGAGTTTTCCATACTTCGCACACCAAGTATGGCTGAAAACAACGGTAAAATGATTTATATTAGTCCTATGTTATTGAGTTTTGTAAACTCACTATGCTGGAGCATTGTTTTTAGGTGCAAGCCTATTGGAAAAGTCAGAGCATGAAGTTGTGCTCGGTCTTACCGCCACGCGGGACCTTGAGTACCAGATCACGAGTCGAAGTCTTTTAGAGTCCAAAAGTATTTCCTTTTTGTTATAATTCTATTATAGCATTGTATGTCAAATCCTGTAATTTATTTAAAGCGAATAAGTATTCTGTGGAAATGTTTTGTCAAGGTTGCGAACTCTGGTAATAACTAAGTCTTTAGGGTATCATTTGCGAAAATTTTTAATGGGTCTTTATTTGATTCCAGTTAATTTAGTAGGTAACTCTCTGATTAGAGTCGAGGCATTACTCATAGTATATATCTGTAGCAAGCTGCAACTCACAACTCTTATGGATGAAGTATCAACTTGAGGATTATCAGATAAAAGAGAGTAACATTCCTATCTTCTGTGATATTACCTCTGCAATATGTTTAACTAAAAATCCTATTTTACATTCAAAGCTAAACATATTGAAATTAATATCATTTTATAACAGACTATGTTCAGAAAGGGATACTTGAAATTAAATTTATAGATACTGACCATCAATGGGCAGATATCATTATAAAGCCCCTCGCTGAAGATAGATTCAACTTTATAAGGAAAATCTTGAATTTTCATCTTATAAAGGAATGATTGTTTTAATTGAATATATTTGCCTATGATACGCGTGCTCTGATGAGCTTGCGTCTGATAGCATATTTGCCTCTGATATGACATCTTGCATCTGGTAACATGTTTGCCTCAAATATCATATATTCGTCTGGTGATCATATATGCCTCTGATACCATGTTGCCTCTGTTTGTATACATATAATTATATCCTCTATTGTTGCTCATGCATTTCGTACACTGTTCATATTTGCATGCGTCTGGTGCATTCATTACCTATTCCCTCTAGGAATATTGGTGTACGCGTGTCTCTCTGAGTCTGGTTGATACGTTAGTGCCTGAGAATTGCCCTTCGCTGAGTCATTATTATTTTTACTACCCGAGGACAGTTTTACCGCGCCTCTTTTAAATGTGATTGACACATTTCTTTTTGAAACGATAGTTTTTATTTTTCATTTGATTTTATTTTGAAAATTGCTGGAAGGCGGTTTACCATCTCAAACACGTTTATACCCACTCACTGCACTTCACTCACCCATTACCCACTCTATCTATCTGAGAAGTCATTCACTTTGAACCCTAACCCCCCTTTCGCATTCTTACTCTTTTCTTCTCTCTTCTATCTCACTGCAACTCTCTACAAATGCCTGAACAACAACAACAAGAGGTTGCCCCCCAGAATGCTCATATACCTACTGTGGATATTGACCCCAAGGATCTCATTGTCATGGCCAAAGCTCGAGTCTACCTCAACGAACTGGCTGACAATGATTATGACTTCATAACTCACTTCATTGATATGGGTTGGAGAGAGTTCTTCTACATTGAGTCGAAGGACATCTACCCAGAGTTAGTCAAGGAATTCTCGAGGTTTGCTAGGATTGCAAATCAAATCATCATTAGCTACATTCAAGGGAAGGAGATTGTGGTGAATCAGAGTTTGATCGCTCAAGCTATCAACTGCCTTAATAAAGGAATAGAGATTACCCTTAACTGGGAACAAGAATTTGGTTGACCTTCTGTGGTTTCTGATCACATTTATGAGAAGCCTGGTGCTACGAAGGCTGTGGACATGAAGAACTACTTTAGTGTGCTCTTTAAGATCATAAAGAGCAATATAATGCCAAAAGTAGGCTAAGTGGACACCGTGAGCTCTGATCACAAATTTGTGATGTGGCATTATGACCTACGCACTGCTGTCAACCTCCCAAGCATCATCTTCAATTTTCTGAGAAGAGCCATCACCTTCTCTAGAGGTGGGGAAAATAGGAATATACAATGTGATAGGGTTATTCTGCTATTCTGGAAGAGCATGGTGTAATCAAGGATCTGCAAGCACAAGACACTGAAGAAGCTGGACTTATGCTTCATAAGTGTTCTGCCCCCATTTTTTACAGTAACAATTTGAAGAGGATGAAGTTGTTAACAACTGAGCTGATTGCTCAAGTTACCAAGGAGGAAGAAGACGCAGCTAAGGCTGAAGAAAGGAAGAAAGGGAAGAGAGTTAAAACTACTGATTCTGGTCCCCCTCAATCCACTAACAGAATCACCAGAAGCTCTGTTGGGATCTCTATTTCTTCACAAGCACCTCCTATAATTCCCCCAACTCATCCTGCTTACATGCCTTCTTTGCTGACTCAAGAACAGGAAGAAAAGAAAGAAGACATAGCAGAATTTTTGGCAAAGACTTAGGAGGAATGTACAAAATTCCATGAAGACCTGAGAGCCAAAAGGCTTCAATCCTGCTTACATGCCTTCTTTGCTGACTCAAGAACAGGAAGAAAAGAAAGAAGACATAGCAGAATTTTTGGCAAAGACTTAGGAGGAATGTACAAAATTCCATGAAGACCTGAGAGCCAAAAGGCTTCAAGGGGAAGCCTCTGCAAAGGCACCTCAACATGTTGCCTCAAGTGCTGCTGTTGCCTCTGGTGCTACTGCAGCCTCTTAGTGCTAGGAAGAGGAAGCTTGTCAAGACTAGTGAACTACCTGCAAAAAAAACAAAGGTACATGACAATGCTATTAAATTGTTTGAGTCTGTTTACTCTGATCCTATTGGTTCCTCTAGGGTAAACCAAACTCCTAAACCAGCCTTTTCCCCTCTACCTACATTATCCTCTGACTCATCATATGATGAATCAGAAGATTACATGCCTTTGAGACAGAGAATGAGAACCACTACCTCAATCCCTATACTTAAAGAACTAACCTTTGTTTACCCTCCTCCACAACCCAATCCTACTCCTCCACCATAAACCAAACCTACCTCTTTACCTCAAATAGAATCCACTTCTACTTCGTCACAAGTAGAAACCCAAATAGAAACTCAGCCAGATCTTAACCTCCCCACTCAACCCGAATCAACTTCCCCACCACAAACAAAACTTATCACCCAAAAAATCCACACTTTTGAACTTGGCTCTGATACTATACTTGATATACAACCCTTATCTTCTATTAGACCTTTTTCTCCACCCTCAACACAACAAATATCACCACCACCATCACCCATACACCACACTGAACATGAAATTACAACAGAACTAATCCTAGAAGATGAAATTATCATCACTTCTTAGATTGCCTCTGAGGTAGTTCAAAACCTTAAATCTGAACTTACTTCTCCAGATTCACACTTCACCCACACTGTTCCTTCAACCCCCATCATTTTTTTACCCTCTGATACCCTAAACCAGAACCAATTAACCTTGAAGACGGAATCTTCCTCTACCTCCAGCTTTTTGGGAACCTGAACTTGAATCTGCACCTGTTGTCCCAGAAACATCTCCTCCTACTTCTTCATCTACCTTAGTTGCACAATCATCTGCCTTTGCTCAATCAAGCCATTCTGATTGCATTGAGGTTCCAAGGGATGTCCTGGACAGGCTGATTGAAGACAACAGTGAGTTTAAGCAATTCATAGTCTCCTCAAACTAGAAATACGATGAAGTTACCGATTTGCTGAAGATGATTTTGGAGAAGTTGAACAAGCCCTAGAAGAGCCATTAGGATTTTCACCCTTGGTCTTAGCCTTGTACTTATTTTGTTTTTAGTTCAAAACTTTTGCTTTGTAACTTGGTACAATTTTGGATTAAATGACAAAGTTACTTTTTAGTACTTACTATGTTTTAACCTTTATCTTTCTATTTTTTTTTTTTTGATTTGACAATGATGTTCTTTATCTCTTTAACCTTTTTGTCTGATGACAAAAGAGGGAGAAGAAAATAGAGAAGTATATGGAGAGAAATTGATGAACTCAATGTAACAACCAAGTGTTAAAAAAGAAATGAACATTGTGCATCTGCATTGCATTCTACACTCTGATATGTCTTACAAATGAATGAATATAAGCATGCATTTGATGTGATATTGCACTTAGAAAATATTTATATGCGCTTAATTTAGGGGAGCCTCTGAAAATCTTTAAAATAAATATTTATCAAATGGAAAATTGTTCATCAATCCATGTGTTTGTCATCATCAAAAAGGGGGAGATTGTTGGAATCAAGGGGATTCAGAAACAATGACCCTTAATTGTTTTGATGATAACAAATAATTATAAGAACAATTTATCCTCTGATGTGTTTGTTAGTGTGCAGAAATCAGTGAGTAAGTCACTATTCATCAGATGAAACTGTCTCAGAAAGCTTTGGCTCTGTGCGCATTTCAACCTCTGGCCCATTCCTTTGAGTCTGGCATTGATCATCTGGTAAGAGCTGATGAAGTCAGCATATGATAGCTTTGCTCTATTGACAAAGCTCTGGTAGTTAATCCTTTAGTAAGATGGTCTGATAGACCATGCTCTGGTGAGACCATGCTCTGGCAGGACTACACTCTGGTAGGAACCCTGCGTCTAGTACTACATGGCTCTGGTAGATAAAAGCCAAAGTGAATCTTTGCTATGAAGAACTTTCCTCTGGTACAAGCTTACTCTGGTAAGCAGATCATAGTTTCAAGCATCATCTGGTCGAAGATGCCTCTGGTTGGAAACCAGACTGAGTGAAAGCATTAAGGACTGTTTCAAGCATTAAAGAAACATCATTGATGACCCTTTAATGTACGAGGAATCAAAGGCCAAATGGAATGTCAGCGGATTTAATCATCAAAATGTCTTTCTCTGAAAGGATCACAAATTCAAAAAGGATCACAAAAGGACAGATACTATATTAGACAGCTGTGTCAGTGTACGGAAGCAAAGTTGAAAATGACACCACTCACTAAAAGCCACAAAAAGCGGATCTCAAGTTTTGTCCTTTGGTGAAAGACTTGTTAGGTCACAACAGTACTATTTGAAACCCTAGCTATATATACCTTATTCAAATCACTGAAGAAGGTTAACGAAGTGAATCATTTTTACGAGATAGTGAGCAATCAAAAAAATTTCCAAGTCTCTGAGACCAAGTGAACAGTACTCAAAAGTTTTATCCTTTCTTTTGGAAAGTCATCTTTGTGCTTAAAGTTTTCATTGTAAATCCTCTCTTGCTGAGAGTTGTTTATACTATTTCAAAGTATTTTTGAGCACTGTATTTAGCCCAGTAGTGGTTGTATTCCTTAGAGGCTTGACTGCACTAAGTCGTATTAAGAAGTTGAGAGTATGGTCAGCTTGGCAGTAGTATACTCTTGAGTTGTAATCAGTTGATTATAGTGGAGAAATCCTTCATTGTGGTGAAGAGACTAGATGTATCTACTAGGTGGTAGTGAACTAGTAAAAATTATTGTGTCCTGCTCCTTCTCTTCTCTTTACTGATTCTTCTTGTTATCTTTGTTTAAAAAGTTGTTTTGAAAAAGGTTTTCAACAACATAAGTATTTGAAAAAAGATTTTTATAACCCAATTCAAACCCCCCCCTTTCTTGTATTTTTGTCATGTTCACAAGCTTTAAGAACTAGATCCATGAGTTTAATAAAAAAAGAAAGGATTTTATTGAGAAAAGATTCGATCTTTTTGAAGTTTAAAGTGATGGTGTTCTTTTTAAAAGAGTTTAGTGTTTTAAAACTTGATTCTTGAACCTTTTAAAGTGTGCGTAGTAAGTTAGGAATTTTAGAGCGAATCACCCTAGTTTTGGCCTTAGGAGCCATGGCCTTAGTAGTGGTATTAGTGGCTTAAAGTTGTTTCTAAACATTAGTATTTGTTGGTTATGGTTCGGGTGATCGTGTCGTGGGCGAGATCGTGATTCGTTCATTAACGATACCAGTAAAGGAGCTTGTGAGCAGAGCGCCTATGGTAAGGGCATATTCTGAATAAAATGTTTACTATTATGTGAAATGCTTGCTTGGGTGATTATTGTCATGAGTAAAGTGATTGTGATGTTGATTATGTTCCGATGAAGTGATTGTGATGTTGGTGTATGGTGGGTAACGAGTGAATTACCAATGGTAAGTAAGTGATCGCATACATCGGTATGTCCAATCATGTCGACGACTTAACAAATGTTTTACAATGAAAACCTAATCGATCGTTTATTAAAAATCAATTAGACGCTTCACCAAGGATTTTTCTAAAACAAAACCGGTTAACGAAACTCCTTTATGGATTAGAGAGCTAGAGTAGTAACTAGCACTTTCAATTTAAAAGAAGCATGAAAAAGGTTTTCAAAAAGATAGGAAGCTTTACCAAATGCTTAGATGTTCGAAAAGATTTCAAAAGGGTCCCAACGGCCCAAAGTTTGAAAGGATCTTCAAAGTGATGATGTTTCAAACTAATAGAGATCTATAAAAGAATTAAGAGGACTTCTTTAGGAATTCAAGGTGAGAATAAAGAGACGGTAATATGGGGTTCTAAACTAAAGGAGTTTAGAGTGTAAATCAAACAAATCTCAGACACTCCGCGTGAGTGATCCCGTTGCGTTGAACTAACAATGGTGATGCACTTCATGCATACATCGATACTTGACTTAGGAATCCAATGTTGGACTAATGTCAAGTAATCGTGCATGAGCCATACTTACATATGACTACTTAGTTGGGATCATGAGGCTACTGTGTTGGGGCCATGCGAGTATTGTGTTGGGGTCATGAGCCTACTGTGATGGGGCCATACGGCTACTGTGTTGGGGCCAGTGTTTGACCTGACTACTGAGTTTGGGTCAGAGTCATTTTTATCCTATTGGTATGGGAATACCAGCTACTATGTTAGGGCCATACGGCCACTGCGTTGGGGCCAATGTCTATTGATCTGATTGTTGAATTGATTATTGATGTAATTTTGGGCTGGTTGATTGAGTGATCACATGTTGGGTGTTGTGTACCATGCTCTTTTGTGTTTAATTATAAATTGCTAGTATATTATGATTTGTGTATCTGTATACTATTGCTACGATATGCTTGTGCGGAAATGACCCTTGCTTTTGTGATTGGGCATTCTCATGGATGTCACCCCAGACGACAGTGCAAGCTGGAGAGATGTAGTCACTCAAGGTCGGTAAGTGATGCAGAGGAGGATTCCATCCGATTTATTATTTTTTTGAGTCATGGTTTATTGGACTTATTATAGGAACCAGTAAGTGTTGCAGGGCTGACCAACTATGGGTGTCTCTGGTGTAGTTTTCCTTAGAGTCGTTCCTAGATATAGGCGTGTGCACATTTCTGGTGTAATCTTTTTGAGTTGTATTATGCATTCTGTATTTTCAAAAACCTGGATCGCCTTCGTGCAAATGTTACATATATTCAGTTGCATGGTTATTATATTGTTAGTTGTACATCATGTTTCAAAAAATGCTGTCATACTCTGACTTGGGGTTTTTGCAAAAGAATTTTTAAAAGAAAAATATTTTCCATGTTTTCATAAGACAAGACGAGTATTATATTTCCAAAATCATTCCGCATTTAGAGGATGAAATTAGATCAGTAGCGCTATGAAAATTGAGGTGTTGCACTATTCATACGACAGTGGTTTCCAGCCATGCATATGAATCCTTACATATTCTATTCCCAGATCATAACCTAACTACTCAACCTCAATATGATCCATCGACCTATCTTGTCTAATCCTCAATCGATACCTTAATTGTATCCAGCGAGGTTGAGTATCAACTACACCTTTAGGTATCACCTGTCAACCATATCCTATCAATCAATCGTCACCCACACACATACACATACACATAGGTAGTACCACAAATCTTGCACACATTACATGATCAACCATCATAGTCAATCATTGCACATATCCTAGTGTCGCACAAGCGACCTAGTACAGATCATACGGTCATACATATAATCACAAAGTCAATCAACAATCACCCAAAAGGCAGTATTCTTATGGGTTGATAGACTAGCGGTGACTACCATCAGTCATCGCAAGTCACAACCCCTCTCCCGAGGAGTTGTGATTATCAACCCCTAGTAGGGCTAAGGGCACCCTACACCTATTGTGACACCCTTAACCCCAAATACGCTTTATTCAATTAAAATAATTAAATAGGAATTTATAATAAAAATTAATGGTAAATATTGCGAAAAAATAAACGGATTTCAAAACCTCTCTACTCTCGAGTTAAGAACGTCGCATTCTCATTCTCATTCTCTTTGAACTTAAACTCTCATAAATAATAAAAATCAAATGTGCAATACATAAATCTAACTCATAGTTCAAAATGCCTCATGGGAATAATATCTGAATTTAGAAAAATTACAAATAAAAATTCCAGCACTGTCACATTAGTTCAGAGCTATAAAATCCCAAAATAAACTCAAGCCAACAGCTCGAATAATTCAAATAAAACGAGCATAAGGTATAGTTCTGGAAATTAGTAGTGGAACATCCAAGCAAAGCTCTTTAGCCACTTGCCTCAATATCATTTTCATCTGCACATAAAATCAAGTACAAGGAAGCAAATAAAGAAGAAGGGGGTGAGTTCGTTGTGATTGAGTGCGTGGATAAAACGAAAGGTAGACGAAAACAAACACACTCAACAATCAATCAATATATATATATATGCACACACACATACGTATATCAAACTCTCGAACTCATATATCCTTGTTGGAAAAACAACATCACATAGACATCACAATATCTCGGTCACTTATGGGCTGACAACAATATCAACCACACGTCACGATATGCAAACACAAAGATTATGCAATTTCTAGTAGGAATGATCCATATGGATGGGGTACCAATTTCTACTACGGGAAGCGGACTAGGAGTACATACTTGGTTTATTGAGGGAGAGCATTTGCAGTGATCACCTCGTTACCTCATACTCTCACTAGTCATGATAATGTCCAGGGACTATCGAGAATCACGTAATTTTGCAAGTAGCTCCTCGACATCAAGTTGCAGCTTAAGTCACTTAGATGCCACAGATGTCGTATCTCATCTCCAAGTCCAGGATTATCTGCCATGAAGGTTCACCTCTATTGGCCTCCCCCTTTCATTTCAATGGTCATTCCCCCCAAATCCTAATCAAGGTCTTATGACACACAATCAAACAAGGTTGACTTCACTCCACCAAACTTCTATCATGGGCTATTGGATGCCCATCATGGTCTAACAAACTAGGACTCCAATTGACTCGGACCACCAAGGGTCGTCATTCTCACATAATCATTGCCACCGTAGTGAACTTGTCACATAACATGGCCACTCAAAGTGGACTTATTCATACTCATTTGCCACATGGAAGTGGACTAGTCATGGCAACCAATGTGGACTTTTCAACCTCATTGCCACGTGAACGTGGACTTTGTCAAAACATGATTCATTTGAAGTCACAAAATAATTCTCAAAGTCACAAAGTCTAATTTGATACGGAACACAAGTTTATCAAGCAATCACCTAAAATCATTCCATCGCAAATCCTAAGTCCATTTTGGCATGTTAAACATGTTATGATCAAGTTTCGATAAAATTAAGGTTCCTAGATTTTTCTATAATTTTTTAGAAAACTATAGTGTAGAAAACTACATAACTTGGGTACCCATCTTTCCCAAGGTTCCAGCATGGCAATATTACGGCTTAGACAACTTATATACATTCGTCAATTGTGCAATACTGAGGTAATTCACATTTACCTAAAGCTCAACCAAACAAAGTATCTCATATAGTCATAACATCATTTACACATCCTTCATGAGTCAATCTCAATATTGACATATCAATTCGACAATGGTGTGCCAAATCCGCAAGTGCACGGAGTCATCTTCAAGTAATAAAATATCAATCCCATAGGGACTGCTTTTATGCTAATTAAATTAATTCAAAAAATAGAATTTGTTGTTGTAACATAAATAAAATAAATTTAGAACAATGTAATTGATGATTTTAATAATATGGAAAAGCTTCTAGGATCCGGGGGTACGACAATGATGCTCTGAAATCCCAATTGACTACTCTCTTATTAATTAATGAATTCAATTGAAGGCATGCTATCCTAAATTAGTAAAAGTTCCCTCTCAGGATACAGAAACTGTGTTTAAGCGATACAACTACTTTCGTGGTAATTGAAATCGAATTAAACCCATTAAGAAATATGAGAGCTTGTTTTATCCTCGAAGGATTAAAAACTACTCTCGTGATTTTAATCTTAAGTTCCGTTCTTATAGTTCCGATTACTAGGTTCACCTCTCAGTTCATCCCTAGGAATCTAACACATAAGAATAAGTGCGCACCGAATTCATAAGAAATATTAACAACAATAAGAAAGGAATCAAATTGCATTCAAAGTAATAAGAGAGTAATTCAAATAATCATTCAAGAGACATCAAAAGGCATAGCCCCAAATCCTAGAATAAAGGAAACTACTCTAACGTGGTTGTTACAATAGAATCCATGGAGATAGAATATCCAAACCAGAAATTCATGAAGAAGAGAGGAAGAGATTGAATCATATCCTTCACCGTGCCTCAAGAATCCCCGTTCGAACCCTCGACAAGTGTTTAAAGTGTCTATTTATAGTCTAGGGCAAAAAGGGGTAAAAAACCAAGTCAAAACGAGTAAAAACACTAAAATCCGCATTTAGCAGGTCCCACAGCACGGCCCGTGGCGCCTGGCACGGCCAGGCCGTGCTTCTTTCTGTTTCTCACGTTGATCAGCTAAATACGCAGCGCGGGTCATGCTTCCTGGCATGGCTAGGCCATGCTGCACTGCCGAAACACGCCTCTCAGTAGGAAATGAGGCACGGGTCGTGCTGCACCACACGGGTAGGTCGTGCTTCTTCATTTCTTGCTCATTTTTTTATGCTTTGGCCTCCAAATTGGTCCCAACGTCCATCCAAGCGATTTTTCTCCGTTTCCTAAGGTCAAATACCTTCCTTTAAGCACAAAAGAGCAAAGATCAAGTGCATTATTCAAATCAAACAAAATGCATAAATAACAAGGATTAAAATGGCTAAAATAACTAAGATGCAATGCAAAACTAACACTAAACTACATGCTATTTCTAGCACATCAAATTACCCAAGCTTAGAATTTTGCTTGTCTTCAAGCAATTACTGTGGCCAAAGAAGGAATGGGAAATAAGAGATGCAACTGATAAGGAACCCGAGATAAAAGCTAGATCAAGCAATAGGCTAAAGGACTAACAAAGACAATAGAGACAATCAAAATTAAGTCCACTTAGAAACTTAGGCTCTCTGAAATCATGACTCTCACTGATAGGGACACTCTTCTTACCTCTTTCTAAGTGTTTAAATGTTAAGACTGTTCGCACATATCCATCAACGAAAGTGCTCTACCATAGGCTTGACTATTAACCAAATCTCCATAAATAATTAATGAAAATACACAAGAATCAAAAGGTCTTTCAAAAGGTTGTAACGTGGCCTTGGGATTTTACTTGTAAGGTGGGATAAAAACAAGAAACGGGAAATTCAAGGGCTAACAACATGAACAATTAAAGCAACCCTTTTAAAGCAGAATAAGTGGAGCAATCCATTTTTCCCTTTTTACTTTCAAAATCTTTTCATTTTGCTCCTCTTCTGTTGTTTTTCTTTTCTATTATTTTATTATATTTATATATATATATATATATATATATATATATTTTATTTTATTCTCCCTCATTTTATTCTCCCTCATTTGAAATTTTGCAATAATTATTGGGGAGGAACTAAACAACAGAAGAGATCCCAAGATCAAACATCAAACATTCAAACAAGATCAAGCATCCAATTGCTCCCTTAAACATACTCTAAAAGGTACCATAAACATTTGACAAAAGCATGGGTACCAAGAAAATTTATTTCAGTTAAGGCTCAAAAGGGACAACTAAAGGAATCTTTCATTCAAAAGTCAGAGGCTTGAAACAAAATGCCTAAAATACCTTAGTGTGTAAACAAAAAAATTTCAAGTTTTGAAAAGGTTTCAAGTCAAGTTCTAGAGAGCACAATCAAGAGAAACACACTCATACAAGGAGAAAGGGGCATAGAAACATGATGAAGTACAAGCCCCAATACAAGCCCAAATCTCACATTTAGAAGTTAAAACTAGTGAGAAACATCAAGTCAGAGTGCCACATGCTAATTCTCAACTTATCAGAAGATTATCTCTATGTACAATAAGAACACTACCTTTAAGCCTATCACAAGAGAAAATAATTGAGTTCCAAATCATAGCAATCTCCAAATTCCACAATGATTATATGGCACACATTAACAGAAATTGGGGGATAAAATGATGCGAACAAAATCAAAATTAACACAAAATGCTAAAATTAAAATGAGATGCAAGACTAAATGCAAAAATGAAAGTGAAACCCCTTACCCCAAGCTTAAAAGCTTACATTGTCCCCAATGTAAGGAATTAAGTTGAAGCAAGGATGAGAAGGAAAAAACTCACTGAAAACTTGGGTTGCCTCCCAAGAAGCGCTTGTTTAAAGTCACTAGCTTGACTCTTGTAAGTGCTCAGCCCGATTCAAACTTGGGGGTGGTTTGACCCCTTCACCTTCCCTTTCATATCACAAATTTTACCTTTAGCATCAAGGGACCAAGGAAGTCTCGATGGAAGCAGCTTCCTACGAGCAAGCTTCTCAGCTCTACACTTGGCCTTCTTCTTCTCTTTGTCAGTCACCTTTGACTGTTGAAAAGTATCATTGTCCACTTATGGCGGTGAAGGGTTCTCTTCGTAAGGTTCCTTGGGAAGAACCTTGATAGGCTCCTTTTGCACATTTTTAGGCACTGTATTAACCCTGCAACAAGAAATCTCAAAAGAAGGTTGTTCAACAGATTTAAATAGATCAAATTCAACCTTTTCATCCCCCACAGTCAAAGATAATTTACCATTCTTGACATCAATTATGGCACCAGCAGTGGCCAAGAATGTTCGACCAAGAATAATGAGGATTTGTTTATCTGCATCCATTTCAAGAACAACAAAATCAATAGGGACAAAGAATTTTCCCACTCTAATAGGAACATCCTCCAAGATGCCAGTGGGGTATTTAACGGATCGATCCGCCAAAGTCAGTGAGAGTCTTATAGGCTTTAATTTACCTAGGCCCAATTTTTCACAAATAGAGAGGGGCATGAGACTCACACTAGCTCCTAAATCACAAAGAGCCTTTTCAAAATTAGTGTTGCCTATAGAAAAAGGGATAGTGAAACTACCCGGAACTTTTAGTTTAGGAGGCAACGTATTCTGAATTACAGCACTACATTTCTCAGTCAAAGCCACAATCTCATCTTCCCCTAGCCTTCTTTTCTTAGACAAAATATCTATCAAAAATTTGGCATAAGCAGGCATTTGTTGCAAAGCTTCAGTGAAGGGAATATTGATATGCAGCTTATTGATAACTTCCAAAAATTTCACAAATTGCTTATCAAGTTTGGCTTTGACTAACCTTTGAGGGAAAGGGATCGGAGGTTGATAAGGCTTTAGGGGAACATATGTAAACATCGCTTCTTTTTCTTTTTCTTTCAAATTTGGTGTCTTAGCAGTTTCTACATCTATATCCCCTCCTACCTTATCACTCTCCTTCCTAGGCTTGGGGTCCTTAGTTTGCCTACCACTTCTGGTTGTTATGGTGTTAACATGCTCATTTGGGTTAACTTCGGGCTTTCCTATAAGTTTACCTTGAGGACCACTAGAGGAGCTAGCTAATTGGGCAATTTGGGTTTCTAACATCTTACTGTGAATAGCCAAACTGTCTACCTTAGATGCTAATTCCTTAATAGCTCCAGTTACAACTTACCCATGTTGCCTAAACTCTTCATTTTGCTTCATTTAGGATTCAACAAAATTTTCTAGAGGAGATTCAAGTTTAGATTTTTGTACCTGAGGTTGACCTGTAGAAGGTCTACCGTTACCTTGCCTAGCTTGGTCTTGGTTGTTCCGACAAGAAAAATTTGGGCGATTTCTCCAACTAGGATTGTACGTGGAAGAATAGGGATCATTTTTCTTCCCTTAACCAAAGCTGCTGACAGCATTCAGTTGCCCCTCCGGTTGCTTAGTCCCAAATCGACAATTCCAGGTAGAATGTCACAGCTTACCACAAAATTCACGCATAACACTAGAGGCACTTACTGCATTGACACTGGTCTTACCCTTCTCAAGCTTATCAAAGCGTTGGTTCAAAGCATCAAATTTGGCCATTATCAAGTCAACCCCTTCAACTTCAAATTTGCCCCCCGCAATCTTTTTCGGGTTATTGCTTCTTTCACTGCCCCATTGAGAATGGTTAGTGACAATGTTTCTATTATTGCAGAGGCTTCATTGAGTGACTTGTTCATGAAAGCTCCAGCTGCAGCAGAGTCCAAAGTCACCTTTGCAAGATATGTCAGGCCATTGTAGAAGGTGTGGACAAGAAACCACTTAGGGAGTCCATGATGGGGACACGCCTCCATATATCCCTTGTACCTTTCCCACGCTTACGATAAGGATTCCCCATCCTTTTGAGTGAAGGAGGTAATCTGATCTCTGAGATGTGCAGTCTTGGAAGGTGGAATGAACTTATCAAGGAAGGCTTGTTCTAACTTAGCCCATGTAGTAATTGTATTTGTAGGTACCGACTTTAACCAAGCCTTGGCTTTGCCGGTTAGAGAGGACATGAACAACCTGAAACGAATAGCATCAATTTCAGCACCTTAGATTCTGATGGTGTCACAATTCTCCAGGAAGTTCTCAATGTGCTCAGTTGGGTCCTCAGCAGGAAAACCACCAAATTGATTTTGTCTTATCATGCACAATAAGACCGATGGTATGGTGAACTAGGTGGCTGTAATTTCAGGCCTTGCAATCCTCGACTGCAAGCCTCTAGCTGCAGGTGCTACAAATTCTTTAAGGGGCCTGTTATCATCATTGGCCGCCATGATTGCAGCTTGTTGCTCTGTTTCAACTCTTCTTTGCCTTTGTTCTCTTCTTAGAATGCGAAGGGTCCTTTCAATTTCTGGGTCAGCCTCAACAATGTTTTAACTGCTTCGAGTTCTTCGTATTCAAGGAAAAATTAACAATAGACAGGAAGGCAAACAGATCAAAGCACCAAAATAAAAGAAAAACAAAATAAATAAAAATTAAAACAGACACAATTTTTTTTTATAATAACAGGAATTAATTTAAAAAGCAATAAGACACAGTCCCCGACAACGGCGCCAAAAACATGGTGCGCCAAATTCGCAAGTGCACGGAGTTGTCGTCAAGTAATAAAATATTGATCCCACAGGGACTGCTTTTATGCTAATTAAATTAATTCAAAAAATAGAATTTGTTGTTGCAACAGAAATAAAATAAATTAAGAACAATGTAATTGATGATTTTAATAATATGGAAAAGCTTCTAGGATCCGGGGGTACCACAATGATCTTCTGAAATCCCAATTGACTACTCTCTTATTAATTAATGAATTCAATTGAAGGCAGGCTATCCTAAATTAGTAAAAGTTCCCTCTCGGGATACAGAAACCGTGTTTAAGCGATACAACTCCTACTCTCGTGGTAATTGAAATCGAATTAAACCCATTAAGAAATATGATAGTTTGTTTTATCCTCGAAAGATTAAAAACTACTCTCGTGATTTTAATCATAAGTTCTGTTCTTATAGTTCCGATTACTAGGTTCACCTCTCAGTTCATCCCTAGGAATCTAACACATAAGAATAAGTGCGCACCGAATTCATAAAAAATATTAACAACAATAAGAGAAAGGAATCAAATTGTATTCAAAGTAATAAAAGAGTAATTCAAATAATCATTCAAGAGACATCAAAAGGCATAGCCCCAAATCCTAGAATAAAGGAAACTACTCTAACATGGTTGTTACAATAGAATCCATGGAGGTAGAATATCCAAACCAGAAATTCATGAAGAAGAAAGGAAGAGAGTGAATCCTATCCTTCACCGTGCCTCCAAGAATCCCTATTCGCACCCTCGACAAGTGTTTAAAGTGTCTATTTATAGTCTAGGGTGTAACATCCCAATTTTTATGAAAATTATTTTATAGTTTCCGACTACTTGAAAATAAATCATGGAGATTGATCACCTCAATGGTTTGTTAAAAGTACGAAGAACAACAAAGATTTATTGTAAACAACTTACTGTTTTAGTAACTAATTCAGATTAACAGACAGTGTAGACGTATACTGTTTTAAATATGAATTAATCCCGAAAAATGTGAAAGATTGTTATTTGATTAAAGAAAATTATTTTATTGAAAGAGAAATAATTTTCAGGATTTAATAAATATTTTCATGTCATAGTTTGATTTTTCATGGTTTAGTTATTGTATTAATTGTCTGTTTTATGTCATATTTAATATGACTATTATTTTAAAGATTTTGTCTTGATAATTTTATTGTTTGAATAATATCTATATGATAAGAGAAATTGAAATTAGTGATCCTCACTAATTTACAGGTTTTATTACGCTGCGAGAATTCTATCGAATTCTGCCGTAATTAGGCTATTATGTGTGTTTCTATCTGAAACATGCCCAAACGTGATCCAAATTTTATAAAATTTGAGATCTTAGTATTTTCGAATATTTAGGATTTATTGTAATTTTTCTAGAATTTTTGGGCATTAGAAAATATTTAGTGTATTTTCTATTGCCAGAGACTGCCTAATTGCGACGTTTCGGTTCGTATTTCGAGAAAATGAGATACGTGGGTATTTTTCTCATGCCACGAGGAATATTTGTAATTTTTGGGTGTGGGGCTATAATTAGAATTATTTTTGGGAGATTTTTAGTATTAAAACCTAATATACGCGTAACGTCGTGCACCCGATTGAGCGAGAACGCGACAAAACGAAATATCTAGATATTTTGAGCTAAGGGGAGATGCATCCAGCCACTAGGGGAGCTGAACCTCATCCTTAGAAGCTTCTTGGACAAGTGTTGATGCGTGATTGGTGGTTATGTAATTATAGTTAGTTAGTTTAGTTGGTTTGGTTAACTTAGAACTAGTTTGGTTAGTTTGGAACTAAATGAACAAAATCTATTCCTTCCACGTCCCCAAAATTTTCGTGGCCTTCTCCCTTGCTCAAGATCAGATCCACTCATTCTTCCATGGGAGAAAAACTTGAAAAAAAAATTAGAAGGAGAAAGCTTGGGTTTTTGGAAGTTTTTTGGAGATCAAAGTGTGCACCCTTGTTTCCTTTCATCTCCACCCTTGTTCAATCATTATCTATACTCTTGGTAAGCTCCATAAACTTTTCCTCATCTCTCTTGGGTTCCATGATATGGGTTTTGAAGTTTTTAGGAGTTTTTTTGGAGTTATAGTGCTTGTTTTGGCTAGTATTGTATGATTAGCTTCATAACCCCTTATTTCCTTCCATGATTAACTTTGTTCTTGATGTTTTAATTTTGAAAAACCCTAACCTTGCTCTGGCCGAAACCTAGGGGCTGTTTTAAGCCTTGGTTTTGTTTGGTTTTTAGTGTTTTAGAGTTGATTCTTGATGGGTTATACTTGCTAAGTTTAGAAACTAGTCATATATGCATCTTACAAGGTTTTCGGAAAAATGAATTTGTTGTAAAGGGGGGCTGAAACCGTGGCTGATAATATGATTTAGGGGGATGTTTTAAATTGATTACAAAGTGTTTTAAGTGTAGAAGAAGTTGGTTTATTGTTAAGGGGATTGAATGTGGTGAATTTGTATGTGTGAAGCTTTGAAAAATTGTTTGAAACAAAATAAATTTTGGGGCTGTTTTGTGGTTTTGAAAACAGCAACCTTTGTAGTGCTAAATGAGTTTTATGAACTTGCTTTTATGGCTTAAAGGTATTACAATTAGTAGATATTAGCTTATGAGTTAAAGGCTAACAAGTTTGCATGATTTAGATTATAGAAAATGAAGTTTATAGATCAAATCCTTGACTTGCTTTTGGGTTTTCAAAACCGTAACTTGGGGGGGAGTTCTTGATGAAGTTTAACTTGTTTTAAGTGTATTAAAATGGTAAAGAGTTTGGGTTTTGGTTATGGCTTGAATCCATAAAGTTTAGTATGTTTGAAACATTGAAAATGGTTGAAAATCTTTAGTTGGTTTTTATTGTTCTAAGCCGTGACCTATAGTGACTTTTTGGGATTGAATTTAGTTGTTTTAAACCTTGTGAATGTTGTAAAAAGTGGGTAGGGATTTGATTCAGTAAAACAATTCAAAGAAGTATGATTTTGGGAAAAGTTTGAGTTTATGTTTCAAGAATTGTTTTGAACTTGTGATAGAATTGTTTCTAAAATTTTGTGACATGTTTTAGTGCTTTGAAAAATGGTTCAAAGTTGGCAAAAACACTATTCATTTGGTAAAACACTATTCCAATTGGTAAGTTTTGGGTTTTGGTATTTTCTAAGTGTGTAGCTTTTGAAAAAGTTGAAAACTTGCATGGTTTGAAATTGTTCCATCACATGTGACTAGGTGTGAACCAAATGGGATTGAGTGAGTAGTTCTTAGGCCTTAGGGACCTTAGAGCCGTGGCTTCCCTAGGGGTATTAGGACTTGAGTTTTAGTTCTAATTGATTGAAACTTGCGTTGTTAAGGTTCATGCCTAAGGCTCGTGCGGGGAACGATGTAACACGCGTATTTTTACTATACGTTAGTTAACGTGATTTAATGTATTTTTGCCGTATTTACGCTATAATAAAGCAATTTCTTGTTCTCTAAGAAAGTGTATTAATTAAATCAAGATCAAATTAAATTTGAGAATTAATATTTTATATTAATCCACGGTTTGAAAATCGTCGAAAAATTCTAACGAAGTTTTGACGCGTTTCGAATCGCCAGGCGGTTTCGCCGCAGATAAATATTTGACATGATAAATATTTGACATGATTTTTATTATTTATAATTAAATATTTTCACGCGATGAATTATTTTCTCGTTAAATTAATTTTCGCGAGTTTATCGGTAACGCGGTATTTCGTCGCCGTGTTTTAAACAACCCCTAGACTCTACAATTAGTGGGTAACCATGAGAGATGTGAGATTAGGTGGGTAAGACTAGATTGTGGTTAGGTAATAGGTGTCCTGTAATGTGTGATTTATTTCAAAAAAATTATTTTTTTTATCTATTGTTATTATTATTATTAATGAGTCATGCCTTTTTAAGTGAATAAGGTGAACAACCCCCCCATTTTCAGCCTCAAAGGCGAAACCCCCTCCCCCGCTTTCTCCTCTCATCTTCTTCATCTCCTTCTTGAGAAAGCAAGCTTCCATGGTCATGCACCTTCCTCATCTAGAGTTCTAAGCTTCCAACCTTCATCAAACTTGTTCAAGAGCTTCATCTACATCTAGTTCTTCATTCTCATCATCATCCAAATAAGAAAAACAGAAATTTTTCCTCCTTGTTGCTGCTAAAAATCGTGATGTTCACCCCCCATTTTCTACTTTGATTTTGCTTCCAAATCTTGCCATATTGCTAGTTTATGTTCTTTACTATATTACCTATGTTTCTAACCATTCAAATGAGCTTGAAATCAGAATTTTTCCAACCCCTTTGAGCCCTAAAATCAGCGCCAAGAGCCCCCTTTTTTGTGTTTATTTAATTTATGTTTTAGTTAAATTAATTGATGATTGTGTGGTTGTTTGATGTTGTTGATGATGAATATAAAGATATGAGCACTTCTAATGTCTCTTTAGTACATATGGGTGAAAACCCTAAGTATGAAGAAAAGGGTCATGGTGTGATCTTTGATGAGTCAACTAATTAAGTAGTTTAATGTGTTGTTAGGGATTGTTTGATGCTTGTCTAAGTTATAGTTTTTATTAAGCATGAATGAATTGTTGTTTTTGGAAATTTGCCTATTCTTGAATCTTAAGACATAAGTGGTTTTGATGTTAAATCTTGAGCTTGAGTATTTGATAACATGTTTAGGATAGTTTGGAGCTATTGAAATTGTTTTGATGTTAGTTGAATGTGTAGTTTAAATTAAATAGTTGTAACATGGTAGTTTAGTTATATTTTTAATTCTTGAACCATGTTAATTTGTAGCTATGATGCTTGGTTATGTAATGGATGGTTTATCAAGGGTTTAGAAGTATTTTTAAGGTTGTTAGAAATTATTTGCATGAATTAGTATAAAAACTAGCTTATGGTTTATGAAAACTTGGGTTATGGAGGGCTAGACATGGTTATTGATTTTGATGAAATGACTTTTATATTAATAAAAATGAGTTAGCCTTGAGTCTTTAAATTTTTGGAAAAGAATGTTGGGAAAGGATTTTTAGAAACCCTTGTTTTGATTTACTTTTAGTTTATGCCTTAACTATGTATTGTAATGAGCATGCTTAGGTTATTAAATTTGGGTTTATGTTTATTCTTGAGCTAGAGAAAATGTGGGTTCTAGTTGTGGGTCATTGCCTTGAATTGTCTAATTAAATTGGTTGAGTGATTTAATTGATTTGGAAGGACTTGTCTTAGAATATTGTTTTACAATGAGGGCTTGACGATTAAATTATGTGATTAAGTGTTAGATAACATGCTTAGAATAACTTAAGGCTAGTAAGATAGATATGCATGAGTTAGCATGATTGTAGTTTATGTCTTATGCAAAATTGGTTGATTGGAAGACTTTTGAGAAAAATACTTATTCTTGAAAAAGGTTTGAGTTAGATTTGGTTTTTGATTAAATTTTGGCTTTATGACATTAGTCATTGAATTGTGAAAGAATTAATAAATAGAAAAGTTGTTTTGCATTTTTCCTAGTTTATGATTAGTAGTATTATTTTGTGAATATTGTATTTGGTTGATAGTTTTTGCTCCTTAGTTGGTATGTGTGTTATTGGAAGTGGTTGATGTTGATTTAAGTTATAGTTTAAATTAAGCATATGTAACATGAAAGTTTTAGAACCTTGCCTATTCTTAAACCATGAAGAACATGAGGATGTGATGTTTGATTTTGTGTATAAGTGTTGAATTGCATGTTAAAGTTGATTTTAAGGTTGTTGGATTAGGTTTGCATGTATTAGCATTTTCTTGAATTAGGTGTTATGTATTAACTTTGCAAGAAAATGATTTTTGAGTCAAAATCTTATTTTTCCAAGCAAGTTAAGATTTATAAATTGTTATGTGATAAATTATCTTTCAAAAAGTATTTTGATTTTAAAACTTTATTTAGTTTCAAGTAGCTAATATTTTAAATGCTTGAATGAGTTTGGTTGGAAAAAGGGTTAAGTTGAGAGCTTAAGTTTAGTTGGAATTTTAGATGGTGCTAAGCTGTTCGTTGTGTTAGGCTCGAGTGATCCGAGATCGTGCGGTGCGGAAAATGTGGTGTACGTGGACGCGGACTTGAGAATTTCGGAGCGACATTAGCGACTGTTGGTGGTAAGGGCACTTCTAGACATCGTAGGCTTTTATTGTATATGTCCTTGTGTAAGGGCAATTTTTAGATACGAATTTAATTTCAAGTGTTCATGCGAAGAAGTCTGAGAACCTAAGGGTTCGAAGTGAGGGTCTTGTACCCCTTCGCTTTATTTTTATATATGTTGATTATTTAGTGGGCCTGTCTGCAAGTGGTTGGTAGCTGTCCCCAACCCCCACACTTGTTTGTTCCTCTCTGTGAACTCTATAGAGTTGCAGAGAGATGAATTCTATGAGGTGGGTGTTGTCGGTTGTTATTGGGTTGTGACTTGTTTGTGCTGTTTGTATCGTTGAATTGCGTTTCTTCATGCAAACTGCTTTTATTGCTTAATTTGTTGAATTGCGTTTCTTCATATTAAGCATGCTCTTATTATTTGATATGCGGTCGAATAATCTTGTGTATAACTCTTTGAATTATCGTGTGCGGTGAATTGTTCGTTGAAGTGTGAGAGCTTAGTCGTGTCGTTTAGAGTTGTCGCGTTTGTGGTAACTCTGACCTGAATAGTGCCGGAATGGAGATTCAGTGTCATCAGAGTTTTAGACCTGAATAGTGCCAGAATGGAGATTCAGTGTCGTCTGAGTGTTCTCGATCTGAATAGTGCCGGAATGGGGATTCAGTATCGTTGTTAGCCTGTAGTGGGACGATCCTGGACCTGAATAGTTTCGGAATGGAGATTCAGTGTCATCAGAGTTTTAGACCTGAATAGTGCCGGAATGGAGATTCAGTGTCGTCTGAGTGTTTCTCGATCTGAATAGTGCCGGAATGGAGATTCAACATCGTTGATAAGCCGAAAGTTGTGGAGTTTCGTGGCGTCAGGGAACCTGAGCTGAATGTCCTAGGGTGAGCGGAGAGCCCAAAGCTACGGCTGGCGTTCAGTGGATGGATCGGCGTTATTTCCAGAATTGTCGAGAGTGTCTTGCGGGTGTGTTTGAGTTGCGTTTTGAGAGATTGTGCATATTGTGTCTTGCTTTATGAATTGCTATTTTTATGATTATTTGAGAAGTTGACCCTTTCCCGTGGTGCCTTCAACCAATGATGGTTACCCAGGCGATGGAGTGGACGCGAGGATCCGATGGAGGATGAGGCGGAGAAGGATCCCTCAGAGGATCGGAAAGTACTTTGTAGTGGTTGTGTTCTTCGATTCCGTCGTGTTTCTTTTGTGGATGATTGGAGTATGTATATGCATCTTTTGTGTATAGTGAGTTGGTGACGGTTGGGCGGGTGATGTTTTGTTGTCACAGGGTAGACTGGTAGTTTCACTTTTGGAGCAGCCCCCTGTGTGGGTGTCTGCCGGGAGTACCCCCAGGGTATGACTTCTCTCTCGAGGGTCTTCATACCGTAGGTGTATTTCTTTGCACATTTTCTACTCTGTTATTTTGCACATACTGTATATATATGACTTATGTATTTATGCATGTATGCTTTATCAGCTTTAGAGTCTTGTGTCCTAGTTGCACCATGTTTCGAAACGCTGTAAGTACTCTGTGTGTGCTTTACGGGCACTATCGTTTTAAAAAATATATATATATACCGCAATTTCTGAAGGACACAAGAGTACCGTTTTAAAAACACGTCACATATAGGCTTCTTTTGGTTTCGTAGCGATCTGGAAACGGGTCGTTACAAGGGTGGTATCAGAGCGGTTCGGTTCTAACCGGACTGTGTATTGAGTCATCAAGCTGGTCACTGTGTCAAGTTCTGTCTTGTTGGGTAGATAGTCGCGCCATTGTTGTTATTGTTTACTGAGTGAAGCAGTTTTGCTTAAAATTGGTTGGATTGTTTCTTGATTGAAGCAATGTGTGCTAACACATCACTTACGTGTGAGGTTCGGATAGGCTTTGAAACCTTGTAGGAATCTACTGCCACCGTGAGGACCGTACGTTTGAACCTGATAACTCCATCTGGGAGAGGACAACTCAAGAATGGGCTGAGCATCAGGGGATTTGTTGGGAGATCTTTCACATGAGATTTTAGAGAAGTATCTTCCAGAAACTGCACGAGTGGAAAAGGAGCAAGAATTTCTCCATTTATAGCAGGGGCATTATCGTCCTATGGCCAGAATTCCAGTGGTGGAAAACAGATTAGAGATAGACAACTTTACTGTCATTGTGGAAGACCGGGACATCTTGCTAACGACTGCACTGCAAAGGACCCAGTGTATTCAACTGCAACAAATCGAGACATTTTGTTAAGGACTGCAAAGCTCCAAGGGCGGAACCGAGAGTGAACGCGGCAAGAGCCAAGGGAAAGCGTCCGACTACCTCAGGAAGGATTTTCAGTATGGACGACAGAGAAGCAGAGCGATCAAGAGATCTAACTCAGAAGGATTACGAAATTGAGGGTAACTCTCTATCCATAATCTTTGATTCTAATGCCACACATTACATTAGTTCCTTGGATTGTGTGAGCTCGGTTGAAAATTTCTTTTGACTATATTATTTTTCTTGACTTAGTAATGGTTACTTCAACTGCTAAGACTTTAGTTCTAATACTGCATGACTTCGTTGTGTAGTAATTGTTGAGTATAGAAAATCCTTGTCAATTCGAGTCGCGTATCTTTAAAAATCTTACCATTATTCTAAAGTCGGATTGGTTTTCGAATTACCATATCCTTCGGGACTGTGCCCAAAAATAGTAGTTTTCCTAATTTGGAGTCTTTACATACCTTTCTGTTAATTCTATCGAAGATTTTGGTAAGATAGAGAGAGAGCTCAGGATTTCATATTTCCTCGTTAGTATAGAAGTTACCAAGCGATCGAGTTGAAGAATGTGCCAGTTACAACGGTATCTACGAACAACATTCTGATATATTCAAGGAGCAAAAGAGAGCACGAAGGGCATGTCTGCCAAGTACTGCAGATGTTACAAGAGGATCAGCTTTATGTTTACCAGTCCAAGTGTGAATTCTAGTTTGAAGAGGTGGATTTTCTCAGACATGTGATCCCCAAAGACAGTATGGCTGTGGATCTAGCCAAGATTGGAGCGGTGTTAAGATAAGAACAGCCGAAGACTGAGACAGATATCAGAAGTTTTGTTGGGTTCACAAGCTACTACCAGAGATTTATAGAAGGTTTTTCGAAGATAGTAGTACCACTTACATGACCTACGAGGAAGAATTAACCTTTTTCAGTGGATTGAAGAATGTGAATCCAATTTACAGAGACTGAAGGGACTCCTAACGACGACACCTGAACTGATTTTGCCTCAACCAGGAGAACAATGTGAGGTTTCGTCACATCAAGGATTGAGATGCATGTGGATGCAGTACCAGAAAGTTATGGCTTATGTTTCGAGACAGCATAAGAATCCACAAGAGAAATTATCCTGCACATGATTTGGGATTTACTGCAGTAGTTTTTGCACTAAAGATTTGGGGAAGACATCTTACGAAGCGCTGTATGGACGTAAGCGTCAGACACCTTTAGGTTAGTATAGGGACAATGAAGATTTTGTGCCGAGTCAAGCGTGATTTAGTGAAAGGATGACTTGTTATTGAAGTATTTCCTGCAAAGGTTGTCAATAGGAAGATCAAGTAATTGAGGAACAAGGAGATACAGTTTGTCAAGTTGTGCGGGATCAGAAGACCAGAGACGTAATGTGAGAGTTGGAGGAGAAGTGGAAGACTTCGTATCCAAGGTTTTTTTTTTGTAGGTAACTCACCTGTAGTTTCGAGGACGAAACTATTTTTAGAGGGGGAGTATTGTAACACGTGTATTTTTACTATATGTTAGTTAACGTGATTTAATGTATTTTTGCCGTATTTACGCTATAATAAAGCAATTTCTTGTTCTCTAAGAAAGTGTATTAATTAAATCAAGATCAAATTAAATTTGAGAATTAATATTTTATATTAATCCACGGTTTGAAAATCGTCGAAAAATTCTAACGAAGTTTTGACGCGTTTCGAATCGCCGGGCGGTTTCGCCGCAGATAAAATTATAAACGAACTCTGATTTCGATAATAATCGAATCGTAACTTATTGAGACCATTTTTGAATATTTGACATGATTTTTATTATTTATAATTAAATATTTTCACGCGATGAATTAATTTCTCGTTAAATTAATTTTCGCGAGTTTATCGGTAACGCGGTATTTCGTCGCCGTGTTTTAAACAACCCTAGACTCTAGAATTAGATGGTAACCATGAGAGATGTGAGATTAGGTGGGTAAGACTAGATTGTGGTTAGGTAATAGGTGTCCTGTAATGTGTGATTTATTTCAAAAAAATTATTTTTTATCTATTGTTGTTATTATTATTATTAATGAGTCATGCCTTTTTAAGTGAATAAGGTGAACAACCCCCCCATTTTCAGCCTCAAAGCCGAAACCCCCTCCCCCGCTTTCTCCTCTCATCTTCTTCATCTCCTTCTTGAGAAAGCAAGCTTCCATGGTCATGCACCTTCCTCATCTAGAGTTCTAAGCTTCCAACCTTCATCAAACTTGTTCAAGAGCTTCATCTACATCTAGTTCTTCATTCTCATCATCATCCAAGTAAGAAAAACAGAAATTTTTCCTCCTTGTTGCTGCTGAAAATCGTGATGTTCACCCCCCATTTTCTACTTTGATTTTGCTTCCAAATCTTGCCATATTGCTAGTTTATGTTCTTTACTATATTACCTTTGTTTCTAACCATTCAAATGAGCTTGAAATCAGAATTTTTCCAACCCCTTTGAGCCCTAAAATCAGCGCCAAGAGCCCCCTTTTTTTGTGTTTATTTAATTTGTGTTTTAGTTAAATTATTTGACGATTGTGTGGTTGTTTGATGTTGTTGATGATGAATATAAAGATATGAGCACTTCTAATGTCTCTTTAGTACATATGGTTGAAAACCCTAAGTATGAAGAAAAGGGTCATGGTGTGATCTTTGATGAGTCAACTAATTAAGTAGTTTAATGTGTTGTTAGGGATTGTTTGATGCTTGTCTAAGTTATAGTTTTTATTAAGCATGAATGAATTGTTGTTTTTGGAAATTTGCCTATTCTTGAATCTTAAGACATAATTGGTTTTGATGTTAAATCTTGAGCTTGAGTATTTGATAACATGTTTAGGATAGTTTGGAGCTATTGAAATTGTTTTGATGATAGTTGAATGTGTAGTTTAAATTAAATAGTTGTAACATGGTAGTTTAGTTATATTTTTAATTCTTGAACCATGTTAATTTGTAGCTATGATGCTTGGTTATGTAATGGATGGTTTATCAAGGGTTTAGAAGTATTTTTAAGGTTGTTAGAAATTATTTGCATGAATTAGTATAAAAACTAGCTTATGGTTTATGAAAACTTGGGTTATGGAGGGCTAGACATGGTTATTGATTTTGATGAAATGACTTTTATATTAATAAAAATGAGTTAGCCTTGAGTCTTTAAATTTTTGGAAAAGAATGTTGGGAAAGGATTTTTAGAAACCCTTGTTTTGATTTACTTTTAGTTTATGCCTTAACTATGTATTGTAATGAGCATGCTTAGGTTATTAAATTTGGGTTTATGTTTATTCTTGAGCTAGAGAAAATGTGGGTTCTAGTTGTGGGTCATTGCCTTGAATTGTCTAATTAAATTGGTTGAGTGATTTAATTGATTTGGAAGGACTTGTCTTAGAATATTGTTTTACAATGAGGGCTTGACGATTAAATTATGTGATTAAGTGTTAGATAACATGCTTAGAATAACTTAAGGCTAGTAAGATAGATATGCATGAGTTAGCATGATTGTAGTTTATGTCTTATGCAAAATTGGTTGATTGGAAGACTTTTGAGAAAAATACTTATTCTTGAAAAAGGTTTGAGTTAGATTTGGTTTTTGATTAAATTTTGGCTTTATGACATTAGTCATTGAATTGTGAAAGAATTAATAAATAGAAAAGTTGTTTTGCATTTTTCCTAGTTTATGATTAGTAGTATTATTTTGTGAATATTGTATTTGGTTGATAGTTTTTGCTCCTTAGTTGGTATGTGTGTTATTGGAAGTGGTTGATGTTGATTTAAGTTATAGTTTAAATTAAGCATATGTAACATGAAAGTTTTAGAACCTTGCCTATTCTTAAACCATGAAGAACATGAGGATGTGATGTTTGATTTTGTGTATAAGTGTTGAATTGCATGTTAAAGTTGATTTTAAGGTTGTTGGATTAGGTTTGCATGTATTAGCATTTTCTTGAATTAGGTGTTATGTATTAACTTTGCAAGAAAATGATTTTTGAGTCAAAATCTTATTTTTCCAAGCAAGTTAAGATTTATAAATTGTTATGTGATAAATTATCTTTCAAAAAGTATTTTGATTTTAAAACTTTATTTAGTTTCAAGTAGCTAATATTTTAAATGCTTGAATGAGTTTGGTTGGAAAAAGGGTTAAGTTGAGAGCTTAAGTTTAGTTGGAATTTTAGATGGTGCTAAGCTGTTCGTTGTGTTAGGCTCGAGTGATCCGAGATCGTGCGGTGCGGAAAATGTGGTGTACGTGGACGCGGACTTGAGAATTTCGGAGCGACATTAGCGACTGTTGGTGGTAAGGGCACTTCTAGACATCGTAGGCTTTTATTGTATATGTCCTTGTGTAAGGGCAATTTTTAGATACGAATTTAATTTCAAGTGTTCATGCGAAGAAGTCTGAGAACCTAAGGGTTCGAAGTGAGGGTCTTGTACCCCTTCGCTTTATTTTTATATATGTTGATTATTTAGTGGGCCTGTCTGCAAGTGGTTGGTAGCTGTCCCCAACCCCCACACTTGTTTGTTCCTCTCTGTGAACTCTATAGAGTTGCAGAGAGATGAATTCTATGAGTTGGTTGTTGTCGGTTGTTATTGAGCTGTGACTTGTTTGTGCTGTTTGTATCGTTGAATTGCGTTTCTTCATGCAAACTGCTTTTATTGCTTAATTTGTTGAATTGCGTTTCTTCATATTAAGCATGCTCTTATTATTTGATATGCGGTCGAATAATCTTGTGTATAACTCTTTGAATTATCGTGTGCGGTGAATTGTTCGTTGAAGTGTGAGAGCTTAGTCGTGTCGTTTAGAGTTGTCGCGTTTGTGGTAACTCTGACCTGAATAGTGCCGGAATGGAGATTCAGTGTCATCAGAGTTTTAGACCTGAATAGTGCCAGAATGGAGATTCAGTGTCGTCTGAGTGTTCTCGATCTGAATAGTGCCGGAATGGGGATTCAGTATCGTTGTTAGCATGAAGTGGAACGATCCTCGCCCTGAATAGGTTCGAATGGAGATTCGGTGTCATCGAGTTTTAGACCCGAATAGTGCTTAATGGAGATTCATGTCGCCTGAGTGTTTCTCGATCCGAATAGTGTTGAATGGAGATTCAACATCGTTGATAAGCCGAAAGTTGTGGAGTTTCGTGGCGTCAGGGTACCTGAGCTGAATGTCCTAGGGTGAGCGGAGAGCCCAAAGCTACGGCTGGCGTTCAGTGGATGGATCGGCGTTATTTCCAGAATTGTCGAGAGTGTATTGCGGGTGTGTTTGAGTTGCGTTTTGAGAGATTGTGCATATTGTGTCTTGCTTTATGAATTGCTATTTTTATGATTATTTGAGAAGTTGACCCTTTCCCATGGTGCCTTCAACCAATGATGGTTACCCAGGCGATGGAGTGGACGCGAGGATCCGATGGAGGATGAGGCGGAGGAGGATCCCTCAGAGGATCGGGAAAGTACTTTGTAGTGGTTGTGTTCTTCGATTGCTGTCGTGTTTCTTTTTGTGGATGATTGGAGTATGTATATGCATCTTTTGTGTATAGTGAGTTGGTGACCAGTTGGGCCGGGTGATGTTTTGTTGTCACAGGGTAGACTGGTGGTTTCACTTTTGGAGCAGCCCCCTGTGTGGGTGTCTGCCGGGAGTACCCCCAGGGTATGACTTCTCTCTCGAGGGTCTTCATACCGTAGGTGTATTTCTTTGCACATTTTCTACTCTGTTATTTTGCACATACTGTATATATATGACTTATGTATTTATGCATGTATGCTTTATCAGCTTTAGAGTCTTGTGTCCTAGTTGCACCATGTTTCGAAACGCTGTAAGTACTCTGTGTGTGCTTTACGGGCACTATCGTTTTAAAAAATATATATATATACCGCAATTTCTGAAGGACACAAGAGTACCGTTTTAAAAACACGTCACATATAGGCTTCTTTTGGTTTCGTAGCGATCTGGAAACGGGTCGTTACAAGGGTGGTATCAGAGCGGTTCGGTTCTAACCGGACTGTGTATTGAGTCATCAAAGCTGGTCACTGTGTCAAGTTCTGTCTTGTTGGGTAGATAGTCGCGCCATTGTTGTTATTGTTTACTGAGTGAAGCAGTTTTGCTTAAAATTGGTTGGATTGTTTCTTGATTGAAGCAATGTGTGCTAACACATCACTTACGTGTGAGGTTCGGATAGGCTTTGAAACCTCAGAGGAATTCCATCGCCACCGTGAGGACCGTACGTTTGAACCTGATAACTCCATCTGGGAGAGGACAACTCAAGAATGGGCTGAGCATCAGGGGATTTGTTGGGAGATCTTTCACATGAGATTTTAGAGAAGTATCTTCCAGAAACTGCACGAGTGGAAAAGGAGCAAGAATTTCTCCATTTATAGCAGGGGCATTATCGTCCTATGGCCAGAATTCCAGTGGTGGAAAACAGATTAGAGATAGACAACTTTACTGTCATTGTGGAAGACCGGGACATCTTGCTAACGACTGCACTGCAAAGGACCCAGTGTATTCAACTGCAACAAATCGAGACATTTTGTTAAGGACTGCAAAGCTCCAAGGGCGGAACCGAGAGTGAACGCGGCAAGAGCCAAGGGAAAGCGTCCGACTACCTCAGGAAGGATTTTCAGTATGGACGACAGAGAAGCAGAGCGATCAAGAGATCTAACTCAGAAGGATTACGAAATTGAGGGTAACTCTCTATCCATAATCTTTGATTCTAATGCCACACATTACATTAGTTCCTTGGATTGTGTGAGCTCGGTTGAAAATTTCTTTTGACTATATTATTTTCTTGACTTAGTAGTGGTTACTTCAACTGCTAAGACTTTAGTTCTAACACTGCATGACTTCATTGTGTAGTAATTGTTGAGTATAGAAAATCCTTGTCAATTCGAGTCGCGTACCTTTAAAAATCTTACCATTATTCTAAAGTCGGTTTGGTTTTCGAATTACCATATCCTTCGGGACTGTGCCCAAAAATAGTGGTTTTCCTAATTTGGAGTCTTTACATACCTTTCTGTTAATTCTATCGAAGAATTTGGTAAGATAGACAGAGAGCTCAGGATTTCATATTTCCTCGTTAGTATGGAAGTTACCAAGCGACCGAGTTGAAGAATGTGCCAGTTACAACGGTATCTACGAACAACATTCTGATATATTCAAGGAGCAAAAGAGAGCACGAAGGGCATGTCTGCCAAGTACTGCAGATGTTACAAGAGGATCAGCTTTATGTTTACCAGTCCAAGTGTGAATTCTAGTTTGAAGAGGTGGATTTTCTCAGACATGTGATCCCCAAAGACAGTATGGCTGTGGATCTAGCCAAGATTGGAGCGGTGTTAAGATAAGAACAGCCGAAGACTGAGACAGATATCAGAAGTTTTGTTGGGTTCACAAGCTACTACCAGAGATTTATAGAAGGTTTTTCGAAGATAGTAGTACCACTTACATGACCTACGAGGAAGAATTAACCTTTTTCAGTGGATTGAAGAATGTGAATCCAATTTACAGAGACTGAAGGGACTCCTAACGACGACACCTGAACTGATTTTGCCTCAACCAGGAGAACAATGTGAGGTTTCGTCACATCAAGGATTGAGATGCATGTGGATGCAGTACCAGAAAGTTATGGCTTATGTTTCGAGACAGCATAAGAATCCACAAGAGAAATTATCCTGCACATGATTTGGGATTTACTGCAGTAGTTTTTGCACTAAAGATTTGGGGAAGACATCTTACGAAGCGCTGTATGGACGTAAGCGTCAGACACCTTTAGGTTAGTATAGGGACAATGAAGATTTTGTGCCGAGTCAAGCGTGATTTAGTGAAAGGATGACTTGTTATTGAAGTATTTCCTGCAAAGGTTGTCAATAGGAAGATCAAGTAATTGAGGAACAAGGAGATACAGTTTGTCAAGTTGTGCGGGATCAGAAGACCAGAGACGTAATGTGAGAGTTGGAGGAGAAGTGGAAGACTTCGTATCCAAGGTTTTTTTTTTGTAGGTAACTCACCTGTAGTTTCGAGGACGAAACTATTTTTAGAGGGGGAGTATTGTAACACGTGTATTTTTACTATATGTTAGTTAACGTGATTTAATGTATTTTTGCCGTATTTACGCTATAATAAAGCAATTTCTTGTTCTCTAAGAAAGTGTATTAATTAAATCAAGATCAAATTAAATTTGAGAATTAATATTTTATATTAATCCACGGTTTGAAAATCGTCGAAAAATTCTAACGAAGTTTTGACGCGTTTCGAATCGCCGGGCGGTTTCGCCGCAGATAAAATTATAAACGAACTCTGATTTCGATAATAATCGAATCGTAACTTATTGAGACCATTTTTGAATATTTGACATGATTTTTATTATTTATAATTAAATATTTTCACGCGATGAATTAATTTCTCGTTAAATTAATTTTCGCGAGTTTATCGGTAACGCGGTATTTCGTCGCCGTGTTTTAAACAACCCTAGACTCTAGAATTAGATGGTAACCATGAGAGATGTGAGATTAGGTGGGTAAGACTAGATTGTGGTTAGGTAATAGGTGTCCTGTAATGTGTGATTTATTTCAAAAAAATTATTTTTTATCTATTGTTGTTATTATTATTATTAATGAGTCATGCCTTTTTAAGTGAATAAGGTGAACAACCCCCCCATTTTCAGCCTCAAATCCGAAACCCCTCCCCGCTTTCTCCTCTCATCTTCTTCATCTCCTTCTTGAGAAAGCAAGCTTCCATGGTCATGCACCTTCCTCATCTAGAGTTCTAAGCTTCCAACCTTCATCAAACTTGTTCAAGAGCTTCATCTACATCTAGTTCTTCATTCTCATCATCATCCAAGTAAGAAAAACAGAAATTTTTCCTCCTTGTTGCTGCTGAAAATCGTGATGTTCACCCCCCATTTTCTACTTTGATTTTGCTTCCAAATCTTGCCATATTGCTAGTTTATGTTCTTTACTATATTACCTTTGTTTCTAACCATTCAAATGAGCTTGAAATCAGAATTTTTCCAACCCCTTTGAGCCCTAAAATCAGCGCCAAGAGCCCCCTTTTTTTGTGTTTATTTAATTTGTGTTTTAGTTAAATTATTTGACGATTGTGTGGTTGTTTGATGTTGTTGATGATGAATATAAAGATATGAGCACTTCTAATGTCTCTTTAGTACATATGGTTGAAAACCCTAAGTATGAAGAAAAGGGTCATGGTGTGATCTTTGATGAGTCAACTAATTAAGTAGTTTAATGTGTTGTTAGGGATTGTTTGATGCTTGTCTAAGTTATAGTTTTTATTAAGCATGAATGAATTGTTGTTTTTGGAAATTTGCCTATTCTTGAATCTTAAGACATAATTGGTTTTGATGTTAAATCTTGAGCTTGAGTATTTGATAACATGTTTAGGATAGTTTGGAGCTATTGAAATTGTTTTGATGATAGTTGAATGTGTAGTTTAAATTAAATAGTTGTAACATGGTAGTTTAGTTATATTTTTAATTCTTGAACCATGTTAATTTGTAGCTATTATGCTTGGTTATGTAATGGATGGTTTATCAAGGGTTTAGAAGTATTTTTAAGGTTGTTAGAAATTATTTGCATGAATTAGTATAAAAACTAGCTTATGGTTTATGAAAACTTGGGTTATGGAGGGCTAGACATGGTTATTGATTTTGATGAAATGACTTTTATATTAATAAAAATGAGTTAGCCTTGAGTCTTTAAATTTTTGGAAAAGAATGTTGGGAAAGGATTTTTAGAAACCCTTGTTTTGATTTACTTTTAGTTTATGCCTTAACTATGTATTGTAATGAGCATGCTTAGGTTATTAAATTTGGGTTTATGTTTATTCTTGAGCTAGAGAAAATGTGGGTTCTAGTTGTGGGTCATTGCCTTGAATTGTCTAATTAAATTGGTTGAGTGATTTAATTGATTTGGAAGGACTTGTCTTAGAATATTGTTTTACAATGAGGGCTTGACGATTAAATTATGTGATTAAGTGTTAGATAACATGCTTAGAATAACTTAAGGCTAGTAAGATAGATATGCATGAGTTAGCATGATTGTAGTTTATGTCTTATGCAAAATTGGTTGATTGGAAGACTTTTGAGAAAAATACTTATTCTTGAAAAAGGTTTGAGTTAGATTTGGTTTTTGATTAAATTTTGGCTTTATGACATTAGTCACTGAATTGTGAAAGAATTAATAAATAGAAAAGTTGTTTTGCATTTTTCCTAGTTTATGATTAGTAGTATTATTTTGTGAATATTGTATTTGGTTGATAGTTTTTGCTCCTTAGTTGGTATGTGTGTTATTGGAAGTGGTTGATGTTGATTTAAGTTATAGTTTAAATTAAGCATATGTAACATGAAAGTTTTAGAACCTTGCCTATTCTTAAACCATGAAGAACATGAGGATGTGATGTTTGATTTTGTGTATAAGTGTTGAATTGCATGTTAAAGTTGATTTTAAGGTTGTTGGATTAGGTTTGCATGTATTAGCATTTTCTTGAATTAGGTGTTATGTATTAACTTTGCAAGAAAATGATTTTTGAGTCAAAATCTTATTTTTCCAAGCAAGTTAAGATTTATAAATTGTTATGTGATAAATTATCTTTCAAAAAGTATTTTGATTTTAAAACTTTATTTAGGTTCAAGTAGCTAATATTTTAAATGCTTGAATGAGTTTGGTTGGAAAAAGGGTTAAGTTGAGAGCTTAAGTTTAGTTGGAATTTTAGATGGTGCTAAGCTGTTCGTTGTGTTAGGCTCGAGTGATCCGAGATCGTAAGTGCGGAAAATGTGGTGTACGTGGGACGCGACTTGAGAATTTCGGAGCGACATTAGCGATTGCTGGTAAGTGGCACTTCTAGACATCGTAGGCTTTTATTGTATATGTCCTTGTGTAAGGGCAATTTTTAGATACGAATTTAATTTCAAGTGTTCATGCGAAGAAGTCTGAGAACCTAAGGGTTCGAAGTGAGGGTCTTGTACCCCTTCGCTTTATTTTTATATATGTTGATTATTTAGTGGGCCTGTCTGCAAGTGGTTGGTAGCTGTCCCCAACCCCCCACACTTGTTTGTTCCTCTCTGTGAACTCCATAGAGTTGCAGAGAGATGAATTCTATGAGTTGGTTGTTGTCGGTTGTTATTGAGCTGTGACTTGTTTGTGCTGTTTGTATCGTTGAATTGCGTTTCTTCATGCAAACTGCTTTTATTGCTTAATTTGTTGAATTGCGTTTCTTCATATTAAGCATGCTCTTATTATTTGATATGCGGTCGAATAATCTTGCGTATAACTCTTTGAATTATCGTGTGCGGTGAATTGTTCGTTGAAGTGTGAGAGCTTAGTCGTGTCGTTTAGAGTTGTCGCGTTTGTGGTAACTCTGACCTGAATAGTGCCGGAATGGAGATTCAGTGTCATCAGAGTTTTAGACCTGAATAGTGCCGGCATGGAGATTCGGTGTCGTCTGAGTGTTCTCGATCTGAATAGTGCTGGAATGGGGATTCAGTATCGTTGTTAGCCAGTAGTGGGACGATCCCGGACCTGAATAGTGCCGGAATGGAGATTCAGTGTCATCAGAGTTTTAGACCTGAATAGTGCCGGAATGGAGATTCGCTGCCTGAGTGTTTCTCGATCCGAATAGTGCGGAATGGAGATTCAACATCGCTGATAAGTCGAAAGTTGTGGAGTTTCGTGGCGCCAGTGAACCCGAAATGAATGTCCTAGGGTGAGCGGAGAGCCCAAAGCTACGGCTGGCGTTCAGTGGATGGATCGGCGTTATTTCCAGAATTGTCGAGAGTGTCTTGCGGGTGTGTTTGAGTTGCGTTTTGAGAGATTGTGCATATTGTGTCTTGCTTTATGAATTGCTATTTTTATGATTATTTGAGAAGTTGACCCTTTCCCGTGGTGCCTTCAACCAATGATGGTTACCCAGGCGATGGAGTGGACGCGAGGATCCGATGGAGGATGAGGCGGAGGAGGATCCCTCAGTGGATCGGGAAAGTACTTTGTAGTGGTTGTGTTCTTCGATTGTTGTCGTGTTTCTTTTTGTGGATGACTGGAGTATGTATATGCATCTTTTGTGTATAGTGAGTTGGTGACCAGTTGGGCCGGGTGATGTTTTGTTGTCACAGGGTAGACTGGTGGTTTCACTTTTGTAGCAGCCCCCTGCGTGGGTGTCTGCCGGGAGTACCCCCAGGGTATGACTTCTCTCTCGAGGGTCTTCATACCGTAGGTGTATTTCTTTGCACATTTTCTACTCTATTATTTTGCACATACTGTATATATATGACTTATGTATTTATGCATGTATGCTTTATCAGCTTTAGAGTCTTGTGTCCTAGTTGCACCATGTTTCGAAACGCTGTAAGTACTCTGTGTGTGCTTTACGGGCACTATCGTTTTAAAAAAAATATATATATACCGCAATTTCTGAAGGACACAAGAGTACCGTTTTAAAAACACGTCACATATAGGCTTCTTTTGGTTTCGTAGCGATCTGGAAACGGGTCGTTACAAACGACTTGATGATAGTTCGAATTTACCTTGCTTGGATTGTTAAAGCGCCCAAGGTAAGGGAAATTCTTACATAATGAGTTTGGGTTTTTCGCCTTGTGTGTTGTTTGTTTGATTGTTGATGGATTGTATGGTAGTACTTGTAGTATTACTATGTGCTATTGAGATGTTGTAGCATGAGCTGCTATGTATTGATTTGGACTATGTGGCAAGACTGAATTGTATTGTGTTGCTTAAATCATACTTGATTGATTTAATTGGACTTGAAATTGATGATAATATGTAGCATGTTCTTGGCCCTGCGTGGCATTATGAGTTGTATTGTTTTCCTTGAATCACCTTGGATTTCATTGGAACTTGGCATTGAATTGGAATATGAAAAATGTTATTGTTGATAATGGATTAATTAACAATGCGTTGATCGACTGTTGTCGGTTGACGATTTACATCCAGAACTGATGCGATTCCACGTTTAATTCGATTTCGTAAACAAATTGTTAAGGGCATTTTGATTTAAAAGTAAGCGTGAGGGTTTTAGTACAACTAGCCAAAGCTTGCAAGGAAATTTCAATAGAATAATAGTGGAGAAAAGAACTTGAAATAAATAGTCCAATTTACGAAAACGGTTGCGTTAAATAATTCGCCTGGGAAAATTCTGGCTAGGAAAGACTTGGTAACAAAGAGTGTTCGCACCACCTCTCTTTCCTGGGAATTCTTCCAGTGTGTTATTTAGCACAACTAGGGTTTCAACGACCTAGAACTAAAAAGTATTTTCAGATACATAGGAGTGATACAGGAACTGAGAAAGATATTTCAAAGATGATTTCAAAAGAATAAAACATAGGGAACCTAGTGTTCCGATTGAGCATATGGGCCATGTGTCCTGTGCTGGGACTTAATGTCCTGCTTGCATGCGCATTTTCTTGATTAAGGATTGGACCTAGTGTTCCGTATGGCATGCCTAGTATCTTAACCTAAAAGTTGAGCCTAGTGTTCCGCATTACGTGCCTAGAGTTCTGATCTAAGATTGGGACTAGCGTTCCGCAATTGAACACCCGGGCCTTGTGTCCTGTGTTGAACTCTTAGTTAATTGAGATTTGGACACCCACTAAGTTGAGTGAGTGAGGGTTCATCGATCCGCATTGATTAATTAAAGCATTACTGGGGCACTCACTACGGTGAGCACGCCACATTGTAGAATTTGTTTGGATATCACTTGGGCGTTTACTACAGTGAACATGTCATATTGTTGAATTTGTTGGATATCACTCGGGCGTTCACTACGGTGAACATGTCATATTGTTGAATTTATTGGATATCATTCGGGCGTTCACTACGGTGAGCATGCCATATTGTTAAATTTGTTTGGATACGTACTAACCATTGAGCATCGACACTCGAAGCGTTTGATTGGTCTTAAAGACTTCAAAAGAGGAGTTGTCATGTCACTCGTAGCGTTTGATTGGTCGTACAGACTTCAAAAGGCGAGTTGACACTGCATTGCCTAAGTAGAGGCACGCCAAAGTAGTGGCCAGCCAAAGTAGTGGCAAGCCTAAGCAGAGGCTATTTTGTTTGGACGTTGGGAAAGTAGTCCCCGTCATACTGCTGACCTATTAAGGCTACAGGTGTATACACAACTGGTCATACTGCATTGACATGCATAGCTAACCACATTTATGATATGTGATGAATTGTTTGATGAATTGGATATTGTGATGGCTTGATCACTTATATGTTGATAGATTTGCCTGCTCACATGCAATAGTTTGATATTGTAGTGACTTGATTGTTGATCTGTTGGTTGTTTTGGTTGCTCACATGCAATGCTTGATATACCATGCTGATTGTGTGCGGTCTATTAAGTACGTATATGTATATAAAAGCATGTTGTTGTATTATATATGTATATATTGTTTGCATGCGACATAGCCTATGATAAACTCGTGGACAAAGGATTTACCCTTGCACTGTTGTTGGATTGGATGTCCTTATGGATTTCACTTCCAGATGGAGTTCGGTAGCTGTTGCAGCTTCGCTTTTCAGGAGCATTGAAGATTGAGCCAGTGGAGGAAGATTCCTCTGAGTACTTCGTGTTTGGTCTTGCTGAGCTGTTTCTCCATGTCGTTCAAAAAACACATTAACAACGGTTAATGGCATAAGACAAAAAAAGTATTTAATGCTCCATTGATATTGTAAAATAACAATCATAATGATACAAAATTATTTTACCAAATGGCAAGAGCAGGGGCAGCCCAACACCCGTTGAGGCCTAAAACAAACTCTAAATAGAGGCCTAAAAAAAAATACAAAATCAACCACAGTGGGTTTGAACCCACAACCACAAGGTAAGTGGGTTATATTATACCATCTCAACTAGATAAATTTGTTTTAAGCTAGAGGAATTCAGTCATTTATATTAAGTGAAAATAAAAGTTTTGAGGCCTTTTTTGTCAAAAATTTTGAGGGCTAAAACTCCTACTTTACTCACTTGGGTCTTGGGCCAGCCTGATGAAGAGTCTCTAGTACCGAAGACTAAGACGCCCCAGTTTATATATAGGCTTTAGTAGTCTGAGAGAATTAGGCAATGAGGGATTTCGGTCTCAGTTTTTCAACACTTGTACTAGTAATATAGAAGCATAAATCTATCTCTTTATTATTTGTTTGTTAACCACGTGGCTTCTAATTCATATAACTTAGGCAAAATTAATCTAGAGGTCATTTATCTTAATTTAAAATTTCAAGTTTGTCATTTATCTTTGTTTTGTTTTAATTTAGTCTCGCATATTTTAAAACATTAATTTCGAGGCAAATTGTTGGCTGATCTGCAACGAGAAATACATGTGTGCCATAAGGACAATCTGCCCTATCAATTATGCCACAAATCGGAACCCAAAAAGTTGTTGTAAAAAAATAGATCAATTTGGCCAGCAATGTTAACATGTTAGAACATGTAGGATTAAATTGAAAATAAAATAAACTTTAAAGGACTAACTTGACACAAAACAAAGATAAAGGACTTAAGTGAAACTTTAAATTAAGATAAAAAACCTCTGGTATAATTTTACCTATATCTTATCAGTATTACAAAATATTATGGGGTTTCCAAGTAAATTCAACATTATAATGGGCCCAAAATATGATTTGGAATTTTTTATATGAAGACCCGTTTGTAAAAAGGTTAGCACATTTGGACATCAAAAGGAATTGGAGCGAACGTGATTGGTAATTTCAGAAATATAAGAAATGATCGAAAAAGACACAAACAACATTGCAAATGGAAGAAAGGACAAAGATGGACAAAGATATTTTGCCTTCCATGCCCCTCTAATTTGCAGTCCTTTTATTCCCTCTCGCAACCAGAGTTTCATCTTCTTATCTCTTTCTGATCCCTATCACTTGCTACCCCAAGATTTAATTCCGTGAATCTTTGAGATAAAACGAGAAAAAAAATTAGCCATAATATATCAGAAGTATAATACTTTATTAAATAAATGATAAGATTGGAATAGGGTCGAGACTTAGGTTTCCCTTCTGATCGTGACAAATCAAATTATGTCATAAGCTTGTATCTGTATTCGAAAATTAAATGCACAAAAGAAGTTATTCTGTGAACAAATATCTGAGTTTCTATTTTCGTTGCAGAACCTTGTGACAATTAAGCGTGTTACTGGATTTTGTGCTTGCCGCCACATAAAAACAAACAGTACGTGTTAGCAATGTTCTGATTATTCGGTTTTAGAACATATTCTATGTTCCTAATAGATATCACATTTGTGGGGTTAAACATAGTGTGTTTGTGTGTGATGCTGCTGATCCATCCATAGAGCTCACCGAATATGCACAAGCGAAGCACCCCATTTGTGTTCGAGAGTAATCCACGGTGAATGGTGTAGATCGAAGAGTGAATATTGTCTAAATGGGTCAATTTTGGATTTAAATTTTTACTTTTTTTTTTCCTAAACTGTTATCCATATTACCATTTAGTTAAGATTCGAGAGTCGACCCAGGACTAGGCAAGATATATGTAAGTCGAACCCTCCAAGGTCGAACCAATAAGGATAAGGCCTATGACCCCTACCATCTCGCTAAAATCACTGCCTATACGGCTCCCATCCCATGCATATCTATGGAAAGCAACCTGTCTTCTCACCGCAGACATTCCCATGTAAGGACAACTAAGATCCTATGTGGTGGTACTAGAAATGGAACTGAATATAGTGTACTGTTTTATTGATATGAGTTCGGTAACCTCAACTTCTGGCTATGGAAGTCAGAAGGAATAGTACACAAGTCTGACAAATAAAGGAAAGAACAGAGAATTAGGGAGAAATTAGAATGAGAGTGACCTCACAACATACATCACACCCTCCCCTTTACTCACATTTCTCTCTTATAGCTATTTTCTCACAAATCCCTTCAACATGGAATTCGGGATCCGCATTCTCTCTCCTCTCCTCACACCTTGCGTGCCTGTGCCCGTTGTAACAAACTCCTGGCCCATAAGATTTCCTTGCTCCTCTTGCTGTGTAATAGCACCTAAATTGAGTGACTCATCAGCCACGTGCCTTTCCTTTGCTGCCTCAGTCATTACAATGCCCACCCCTTCAAAATCAACCTTGTCCTCAACGTTGAAGTTAGGAAAATTACTCTGAATGTCAACCAAACTCTCCCATGTAGCTTCTGACTCCGGAATATTCTCCCATTGAATTAGGAGCTGAGGTGTATGACTTGCTCCATGTATTACTGTTCTGGTCTTCAGGATTGCTACTGGTTGCACAATTGGGCCTAACTCTGAAGTAGTCAATGGCATTGGCATGTAAGGCTCGGTGGAAGAACCTTTGAACTGCTTCAGCTGGGAGATGTGGAACACTGGGTGAATCTTTGCTGTCTCTAGCAGTTGTAATCTGTATGTTACAACCCCAATCTTAGCAATCACTGGAAATGGTCCAAAATAGCGCATTCCCTGCTTCTGATTTTTTCTCAAGGCAGCAGAATGTTATCTGTATGGCTGCAGTTTTACTAGCACCAATTTACCTATTTGCAAATCGACCTCTCTCCTTTTCTTATCTGCTTGGTTCTTCATGACTTGTTGTGCTCAGCCCAACTTGGCCTTAAGCTGATTTAGAATCTCATCTCTGTTAACCAGCTGCTCTTGTACTTCTGGTGTGTCTTCCGAATTGTGGACATATAAAGTTAACATAGGAGGATCCCTTCCATATAGAGCTCTAAATGGAGTCATGCCAATACTAGTGTGCTGTGATGTATTGTACCAATATTCAGCCCAAGTTAAAGCCTTGTACCAAGCCTTAGGATTGTCAGAAATGAAACACCTTAAATACATTTCTAGGCATTTATTAAGAGCTTCTGTTTATCCATCCGTTTGTGGGTGATAAGCTGAACTCATGGCCAAAGTAGTCCCATGTAGTTGGAATAAATTCTTCCAAAAATTGCTAGTAAACACCTTGTCCCTATCTGAAACTATGGACTTAGGTATTCCATGAAGTTTCACAATGTGATTCATAAAAGCCTCTGCTATCACTTTACTTGTGTAGTCACTCTTTAGAGCTATAAAGTGACCATATTTCTTGAGCCTGTCCACAACTACCATAATAGTGGTATACCCAAATGAATTAGGCAGTCCTGTAATAAAGTCCATTGCCACATCCTCCTAAACTTGAGAAGGAATTGGTAGCGGTTGTAATAAACCAGCTGGTAGAGCATTTGAGACCTTTGCTTGTTGACATATCGAGCATTGTTGAATAAATTTCTTCACATCTTCCTTCATTGCAGGCCGAAAAAATTGTGCCATTACTCTAGCCATGGTTCTAATGACCCCTGCATGTCCTCTAATAGAAGAACTATGGTATTCCTTTAGGACTTTCTGAATCAGTGAACTGCCAGAAGGAATGACCAATCTATGCTTCTAATACAGCAAACCTCTCCTGAAAGTGTACTCAGGATTTACTGCTGGACTGCTGATGCATCGATTTACAATTTCCTGCACATGTGGATCCTCTTGAATTGCCAATTTTAGTTCCTGCAACCAATCATCTTGAGGTTCTGACCAAGCAACCATCATGACTCTGGATAAGGAGTATGCAGCCAAATTCTCCTTCCCTGGTTTACATTCAATGGTAAAATCATACCCCAAAAATTTATGAAGCCACTCATGTTGATCAGGAGTGTGTAAGGCTTGATCCAAGAGATTTCTCAAACTCTTTTGGTCAGTTCTAATAGTGAACTTGTGGCCCAATAAGTAATGCCTGAATTTTGACAATGCTTCTGTTATAGCAAGCATTTCTCTGAAATAGGCAAATTTCTTTTGTACTCTAGGAGCCAATTTCTTGGAGAAGTATGCTATAGGGTGCCCATTTTGACTTAACACTGCCCCCACACCAATACCCGAGGCATCAGTCTCCAAAATGAATGGTTGCCAAAAATTTGGTAAGGCCAAGACAGGTGCGGAAGTCATGGCTTGCTTCTGCTTGATGAAAGCTTGTTCAGTCTCATTATTCCAGCAATAAGCATCCTTTTTTAGTAAAAAAGTCAATGGGGCTGCTAGTTTAGCATATGACTTAATGAATCTTCTATAATACCTTTTTAATCCAAGAAATCCTCTCAACTGTTTCAGATTGCTTGGCCTCGGCCATTCCATGACAGCTTTAATTTTGTTTCTATCCATAGCCACACCATCACTCGATACTATATGTCCTAAGTATTCCACTTCTAGCAAACCAAAAGAGCACTTAGACAATTTGACAAACAAGGTGTGCTGCTGCAGAGTTTGTAAAACTAACTCAAGATGCAGTAGGTGTTCATGCTAATTAGAGTTATAAACCAGAATATCATCAAAGAAAACAAGCACAAATTTCCTTAGCATTGGCTGAAAAATTTCATTCATCAAGCATTGAAATGTTGTAGGTGCATTAGTGAGCCCAAATGGCATGATAAGCCTTTCATAATGACCATGATGAGTTCTAAAAGTTGTCTTATGTCTATCCTCTGGCTTGTCTATCTTTTGGCTACACTAGTATTTGATGGTACCCTGACCTAAGGTTGAATTTTGAGAAGAATTTAGCCCCATATAATTCATCCACAGTAGGCATAGGAAAACAATCTTTAACAGTGATAGCATTCAAAGCTTTATAGTCAGTGCAAAATCGCCAACTACCATCTTTCTTCCTAACTAACACAATAGGAGAAGAAAAAGGACTAATACTTGGTTGAATAATACCTTGATCAAGCATTTCTTGCACCATCTTCTCAATTTGTTCCTTTTGGCTATGTGGGTATCTATATGGTTTCACTTTGATAGGTTTGGAACTGTCTTGCAGAGGAATGGCATGATCTTGTCTCCTTTGTGGTGGTAAACCCGATGGTGACTTAAAAATTGTCCTGTATGTGTGCAGCAAAGTCGCCAACTCAGGTTCAATATCAGCAGGTAACTCCAGTAATACATCTTCAGGGACTTCTGATTGAATTAATTGTACAGTGTATAATTCAGCAAAGGCATCTGTGTGTTGCATCCTCTTTAGGTGGTGAAATTGTGCTTGTGCAGGTGTTTGAGGATTCTCTCGCTGCAATGTAATGAATTTGCCATCCTGGTAGAACTTCAAGCTTAAAGATGCATAGTCAGCCACATGTGCCTAAGGTTGCTAGCCATGAGGACCCTACAATCAAATTTGCTCCCACCACAGGAAGCAAATATGCAGGAACAAATAGTTGCTATCCTTGAACTGTCACTGGTAGCTGTTGAACCATTCCTTCAGCATTCATACTTTGGCCATTTCCCACAAACACTTTGCAAAATGGTGCTGGTTCTATTGGTAGTTTGAGACAATGTACAATTCTTGGTTATACAAAACTGTCAGAACTACAACCATCTACTAAGATTTGCACATTGAGGCTACCAATTTGACCCTTGAATCTAATTGTACTAACTCCACTGGCCCCTTTCATTGCATTCAGGGATAGGTGGTGGTACCCTTCAGTTTTCTCAGTATTGGTTGTTGTAATATCAGGAGGTTCTGGCTTGGTTTCATTTAGAACTTCCTCTTCTAGCTGTAACATCAACACCTGCTTGTTGGGACATTTGTGAGAAAATGAAAATTTCTCATCACAAAAGTAGCATAAGCCTTTTTCTCTTCTCAATTGCATTTCTGTAGGGGTGATTCTCTTAATGTTTGGGTTTTTCTGGTTTTGGTGCATTGATCTGGTTGGAGGTGTTTGTAGTATAGGTGGGGAAATGTTTTTGGCTGAGAATTGAATGGAATTGGTTTTGTTTGAATTGAAGTAAGCTCTATTTTGGTTGTTTGTGTTTGTGGTTTGTGTTTTGGCTTGCTGGGTTGAGGCATTAAACTTCTCTTCATATACTTTAGCCAATGAAACTGCCTTCACAATCGATACTGGGCTATGAATCATAACATCCCTGCGAATGTTGTCATGTAGGCCACTGATGAAGCAATCTATCAGAGCATTATTGCTTAGTCCATACACTCGGTTTGCTAGTGAGGTGAATTCTAAGTAGTATTCATTCACAATTCCTTTTTGAGAGAGTTTGAACAATGTAGCTCTTGGGCACTCATATATTGAAGGGCCATAATCTAGCTCTAAGGCTCTAGTAAACTCTTGCCAAGAATGGAATGGGTGAGATCTTTGCATCATTTGAAACCAAGGCACTACATCTTTATCTAAATGCATCGATGTAATGGTTAGTCTATCCAGGTCAGGGGTTTCATAATAATCAAAGAACTGTTCAGTTTTAAAAATCCATTCCAAGACATTTTTTCCATCAAACTGAGGAAATTCTAGTTTCACATATCTCACCTGAAATGCATTTTTATGTGCTTCTTTGTTTGAGTTTGGTCCTCCATGGGTTGAAGATGAAGGACTTCTGCTCAATAGCTTCTCTAATGCTTCTGTGATTTGCACGAATTTGAGCCCATTCGCGGCCTGAATCGCCTCAATTCTCTCGAATCTGGCGTTGTTCTCTGTTGCCAAATGATCCATCAGCAGTTGGATCTCGTACTGGCTCTTCTCCAACGCATCTGCGTTGCATTTGATTTCTGAGTATAATTCCTTCATCCTGGTATTTTCTGCCATGATGTGATGAAAGCACCAGTTGTGGTGGTACTAGAAATAGAACTGAATATAGAGTACTGTTTTATTGATATGAGTTCGGTAACCTCAACTTCTGGCTATGGAAATCAGAAGGAATAGTACACAAGTCTGACAAATAAAGAAAAGAACAGAGAATTGGGGAGAAATTAGAATGAGAGTTACCTCACAACATACATCACACCCTCCCCTTTACTCACGTTTCTCTCTTATAGCTATTTGCTCACAAATCCCTTCAACATGGAATTCGGGAACCGCATTCTCTCTCCCCTCCTCACACCTTGCGTGCCTGTGCCCATTGTAACAAACTCCTGGCCCACAAGATTCCCTTGCTCCTCTTGCTGTGTAATAGCACCTAAATTGTGTGACTCATCAGCCACGTGCCTTTCCTTTGCTGCCTCAGTCATTACATCCTACTGATGGGACCACAATAGTCTAGACAGGGATCAAGCCCTGATATTCGAAACTGGTGATAAGGGGAGCAGGGTGGATAAGTCAACTATGATGTACCCCGCTGACCCCGACTAAGCCCAACAAATCTGGTTCTAGACGATCTCCAAGTACCACGCCCTCAGTATAAAAATGTCTCGACTGCTATTTACCAGGTATGCATATTGTTTACCTTCTCACCCTCAACGTCTAAATACCGAGTGTCTGAGTGCTCATGCAGGTACCCTCAACCCTCGGCCCCACTCTCAACACCCTCGACATCCAGACAAGAATAAGGCGGAATTCGGGTAGCCCATCTCAAACCAGTGCAAGTTAAATAGTAACACATAATTGAAAAGTTTTTAACATAATAGTCATGCCATTTTATTTTTTAAAAATATCGTATAAACTTGATTACTATAATCGTTTGTTTTTGTTTCTTTCTTTCGTTTTTTTTTCTTTTCATTCATTTTTTTTAATCGTCAAAGAATGATACATAATAAGGGGTACAAAGGTACCCCAACCTATATACATTAAGGGAGACAAAAAAGGAAAGGAAAGGAAGAAACAAATACAAAAGGAACAAAGGCCACCTACCCTCATAGCAGGAAAACTTACATCCAAAGATACACTCCAATGGCTCCACACCACTCATAAAACAAGTAGGGACTATGCTTCGACCTGGTGAAGAACCATCTTCAAGACAACACCTTAATGTGTACAATTGCTAACACATTAGGCATCGAATTAGAGAAGATACACCTGTTTCTAAGCTCCTAAATAGCCCAAATCACTGAATTTCATATCAATACCAAAACCTTCCCCTCCTATCCTCTTCCCCAACGATAAAAACACATAAAAGAGCTAGAACAGATCCCCCGACATGTCAATCATCATCCTTAACCACCCTACATACTTAATACCAGACAACAAAAGAAAACTCACACATAGAGAACAGTTGCAGCTCGAATTGAGGATGATCCGAGCACAATTCACAAAGCGTGACATTACAATCCCCAATAAGTCTCCTCCAAAACATATTAAAGAAAGTGCGGAATCTCTTTAGCAACAACTGCCAAGAGAAGGCTATAACCATAGAGGGCTCTTCCAAACCTTCCCCAACACTAAGATCTCTACAGAACCCAAGCCCAACAGCCGGGAAAATTTAACTAATAAAAAATCATAAGCGGATTTCTTAGAAAACATACCTCTGTCCTCATTACCCAGTTCCACCTATCTTCATCATGTGAAAGATGAGTAGAATCCAGCAACCAGAGTAACTCCCCAAGCAATGCCTCTTCCCAAACGAAAAAAAACTTCTTCTCCACTTGAACCCCCACTTCCATACACCCCTTACACAAGACCCAAGATCCACAACACGACTCTCATTCCGAAACCGCCGAAAGCCTTTTTCAACGGAGTTCAGCCCACCCACATGTCATGCCAGAAAGAAACAATTGTCTCGTTCTGCAACATTTTTACCCACACGCTCCAGGAACCAATATGAATCGCAACCTTGTCTATAGCCCATACTACACACATCCTTACACCACATAAAACTCTCAATCCCACCAAGATCTGGAGAACTAACTATCTCCACCCCATAATTCACAACAAAGACCTCATTCCATTAATTGGGCTTATCAACCAACAAACGCCATCTCCACTTTGCTAACAGACTAAGGTTAAACAACTGAAGGTCTTTAACCCCCAACTCACCTCCACTCTTAGATTTACACACATCCAACCATCTAACCCACGCAATTTTCTTCCCTACTTTAGAGCCCCCATAAGAAAACCCTTTGGATTTTGAGCACCATTATCCACGCCTTCACTGGCATTTTGAAGGAAAAAAGGTAAAAGATAAGATAAGAATACTATTCAGAACCGAATTAATAAAAACAACTCTTCCTCCAATACTTACATACCTATTTCGCCAAGAGCTGAGCCTCCTTTAAAGGGTACCCAACATCGGCTGCCAAGTAGACACACTCTTTGGATTGGTAACAACGGGAAAACCCGAGTACTTAAAAGACACTGTACCCAACTTACAGTTCAGAAAATCTGTCGTCATGGGTAAGAAAGGAGCCTCCACTTTTACCCTCATAAGGCTACTTTTAGATAAGTTAACCTTCAAACCTGAGGCTAACTCAAACCACCTATGCACCACATTCATGACCCACATATTCTCAATGGAGGCCTCTCCAATTAGTAGGTATCATTAGCATGCTAGAGGTGGGATACCTTCATACCCAAGTTGCCCACAGGAAACCCCTCTAATTTAGCTCACTCGGTACCTCTGCAGCCAATAGAAAGAGGTATGGAGCAAGAGGATCCCCAACTTCAAACCCCGCTTAATATCTACTTCCTCTATGGGACAACCATTAATGAGAACCAATTGACTCCCAAAGAACACACAAGCACGAACCCTCGCTCGCCACCTCCCATTAAGATCAAATCTTCCCATTATATAATCAAGAAATCCCCATTAACAGATTCGTAAGCCTTTTCAAAGTCAAAATTGAAAATAAGAAAAACTGATTTCTTCACCAAGTCCACACTACCTCGTTCCCCATAACCACTTCGTTTATCAACTATCTTCCCAAAATGAACGTTGATTGATTGGAAGCGATTATGAAATCCATCACCGTACCAACCTACCTGCCAACACCTTAACCACCAATTTATACAAGGGTAAAAAAATAAGAGGAGAGACTTTACACACTTGTATGAGTCTGATTCTTCCCTAAACCTCTTCATGACAAGAGTTTCATAGCACTTACATGGTGCGATTAAATGATTAGGTAAAGTAATTTTACATGTTTAGGTAAACTACACTTTAAAAATGAATTAAAATAATATATATATATATATATATATATATATATATATATATATATATATATATATATATATTTAAATTATAACACATGGAAATAAAATAAAATAAAATAAATTATAGCACATATTTATTCCTTTAAAATTGTGTAATATTTTCTGTCAAAAAACTATGTAATATTTAATAAAAAGAAAATATAACATAGTCTAAGCTTTTAAAAAGCATTCTTGTTTTGTTCTTTTTTATGGGTTTTGGCCTAGTCCCCCATGTGTTGTTTGTTTCCTTTTTTCAATTTTTTTAATAATAATCAGGGGGGAGTACTCTTTTTCCTTTTAGGTATTTTTTTCCCTAAGAAGGGTTTTGCATCAGAAGGTTTTAACGAGGCCAATATTTAATAAATGTTTTTCTATAGGACAAAACTTAGGTAAGGTTCCATAGGTGTGGTTGGTGTTGTTCTTCTAACAAAATAGGATAAAAACTTGTCTGATAGTGATAGTTATGAGATGTTAGAGATAGTAGGAATAGACACAGAGAGAAAATTTTATCTAATTTATGAGAGGAACAGCACCAACCACACCTATAAAACATTACCTAAGTTTTGTCCTTTTCTATATACACTTCCTTAAAAAATGAAAACCAAATATTATGCTTAAGAAACCTGATTACCTACCAATCATGTCACACGATGTTGGTGGCCTATCTCCCATGTATATTGCACAAAATTTGCACTGAATATGGTCATTCATTTCAAGCAATGATATGAAAACCGGACCGGACGGTCCGACCGGCGACCGTCGACCGGCACCCTCACCGGCCGGTTTAAACCCAATTGGACAGCAGTCTGGTTAGACTGCCCGGAACCGGGTTGGACCACGGTTGGATCGGGTTGGACCGGGTTGGGCTAGTCAATTGGATCGGGTTGGACCGGTTTTGCTTTTTTTTATTATTTTTACTTATTTTTTCCTCAAAATTAGTACTTATTTATTTATTTATCATCCAGTTTGCATGTGCATATCAAACCTTATTTTGGCCTTTATTTAGGCGGTTTTCGCTTTTTTGCTGTTTTCTTTGTTGCTCTGGTACATGGGTTTTGGCCTAGTCCCCCCATGTTTTTTGTTTTCTTTTCTCTTTTTGTTTCAATAAATTTTAGGCTGGGGTACTCTTTTTCAAAAAAAAATATCATCCAGTTCAACCGACGGCTCAACCGATTAAACCAATGAACCATGACCCGGCGGTCTCACCGGTTCAACGGCCGATCCGGTTTTTAAAACATTGATTTCAAGTCAAAATAAAAAAATGGTGCTTAAATTAATTGGACACTACAGCCAGCTGCAGGGGAAACAACAAACCATTGGAGGGTGATACTTGTATGAACAGCGGCGCCATCAAAGTCATAAAATAATATTCTTCTTGCCTACTTGGATAGCATCAGCAATGCAGAACCAAACATACGAAAAGCATCAGAAACCCTTTGCTGCGATCAATGCTCTAGGATATTGAATTTCCAGTCTGTTAAGGCAATTAGCAAATCAAAGAGGGTATATTGACATTTTGACATGACTAACAAAAAAAAAAGTGGTTTAGGATCACATTTTCACTAAAATTTCCTAGCTGGTTCGCATTGAACCACAAAGGACGTTTGTGGTTAATATAATTTTCCCTTTCTTAATTAGTCTCGAGGCATAGCCATCATCATCAACAAGTATAAACCCACTTTTTTTAGAGCAGTATTCAGCTACAAATGATTTAATCAACGGCACATCGTTAAAATTCTTTCGGTCAGGTGAGTTTTATTCCACATGCTTGAAATTGTTCTTCCAAGGTTCAAAAAATTGTCGGCTATGCGCGTGAATGAGAATAATATAATTCTATATCTTCTTATTGGTTAATCTTATAATTCGGTTTCCATTAGGATGGTTTAGCCAATGAATAATTTGTTTTCTTTCATCCATCATGTTCCAATTGCGCGAATTGAGTTCGACAAGTGTTGTGATTATGCAATTTTGATCCTTCTGTCTAATTGTCATTCAAATTCAAATCGAAAACACTAATATAGCATGTGTGGATATGTATAAGTGGTATGTTATGTTGCCCAATTGTCAGGTTAGTTGGCTTAAAAATTTTTAAAAAAAATATATAAACCCTATTGCGTGTATGGATCAAAACTGCACGATTGCGATACTTGCAGAATCCAATCATGGAGAACCAAAATTGCATAATCACAATACTTAAATAACCCAATTCACGTAATTGAAACTTGAGTACCAAAATCGCACAATCCTAATCATACCTAGGATGTTACCCTGATTTAATACCAAAAAAATCTTTTTTTTATAGGCAAATATTAGTTGTTAGTGAGTTATGCTAGTAGCCAGATTTGAACTCTGGTTCTCCTTCTCCAACACCTTCAAATATCTCAGCTCAACCACTTGAGCTACACCTTGGGGACAAAAAAACCCTTATGATTAAAGTAATTAATAGAAGTTAGTTATCAAGATTTTAAATCAAGGCGTTACATAGGGGATTGGTGGATTAAGCCTTTTTTTGGACACAATGGATTAAGCCTAAATAATATTAAAAAAAATAAACTTTAACATGAAATTTAGTCTTGCCTAAACAAAACATGAAATTTTGCCTAAATTATTATTTTAATATAGTCTAAATTTTTTGATGAATTGTGTGTAACAGACACTGTGATCTCATGTAAAAATTGTTCTTAACTAGTATCTAAAATTGGTACATTATATACTCATATTCGTTTGCTATAGGAGTCAAAATAAGTGTGATAATAATATTGGGGAATTGGTGGGGAAGTGTGATAATAATAATATATATTCGTTTGCCCCAGGCATCTTTTATTTTTGTTTGCTATCTTAAAATTTCAGGTAGAAGGAAAAATGTTTTCTTTCTAAACATAGGAAGCCAAAACTAGTCCACAATGAACTTAATCTGTGGCTTGCCAAATTAATTCCCAATCTCTAGAAAATGGAAGCCACATCATCAAGAGCAGAGCACTTCATTTAGTAATGTATTTTAACGCATTATTGGTACCTATAATGCTTTACCAACATAAAAGCAGAAGGCACTTATCAAATTGTGTCCATAAAAACAAAGAAGGAACATAGCCAACATATTCTAACTGATAAAATTTCAAGTGACACGCAGGAAATATGTCAAAAAGGTATGGTGCAAATCTAGTGCCATCTACCGCTCTCATCAGAGTCAGTAGCAAAATGTATCTTGTTTGTAACATAATAATTCCCTCTAAAACAGGAAAATAAAAGGGAATTTAGATTGGCATGTAGTATTCGATCAAGTTGATGTTAAAATATAGAGAATATTATACTTTTCTTTTTGAAAGAAGTTTGAGTTACACTTTCATCCTCTCTTCTACACTTCTCTCCTTTAAGAAGTAAATGTGTATCAAACATATAGTCTTGAACCTATTGTTAATTATAGAATAATAAAAGATAAAATAAAGGTTTTTGTGAAATTTTTAAAGGAAATTAATAGAATATTTAAAATTTTATTTTATCTATTAAAGTCATAAAATCAATAATAAAGTGTACGAAATTATATACCACTTATATTGAAAGTTGCAAAAAAAAAAAAAATTTTTTTTTGAAACTATTGATCAATATGGTGTCATCATTAAAAGTTTTTTTGTTAAAATAGACTAAAGTATACATATATACTTCTCGGGAGAGAAAAATATAAGGAGGGAGAATAGTGTTATTCAAGTTTTCCACAAGGGAGGAAATTGTAATTCACACTAAAATACATAAAAAAATGTTTTATAATATCTTAATTTAGAATAACTCAAATGATTCTTCAAGATTAGTTTTTATATTTTTTTATATTTCAGAGTTGTTTCCAAAATTAACGAAGATTTAAAGTCTAATATTAGTATAAATAAGAATTAGTATCTTATCTTTTGAAAAAAAAACATTCAATGTTTATCAGAATAATTTTTTTTTTTTGGGAAACTAGTACCATTTTTTTTATCTAGTTAAATGACTAACCACAGCTTTAACCATTTCAGAGAATAGTTTCTCTCAAGTTTAATAAACAAGCTTATTTTTCCTCTGTTTTTTGAATTTTCTATATTCTTTTTTACTTTAAATACTCCATTAAATACTCCGAGCTTGACCATATGTGTTCAACAGTACTCTAAAAGCATTATAAATAGAACATCCTCAAGGTTCTTCTCAGTTGCACACAACATCTTCATCTTCATCTCATCAAAGAGCTAAAATTTTAAACATGGCAGAGAGCCTTCGTATGGCCGTTGCTGTTGTTGGTACTTCTTTGTTCATTCCTTTCCCTCTTAGCATTATTCTGCATTAGTCATTACAATTAGTCCTCTACCCAAAAAAAAAAAAAAAAGTGACCCATTTGGGTTTTTCTTGCAGGAAATGTTGCCTCAGTGTCCCTATATGCTGCACCAACGTATGTTACAAAACATTATAACACAGTATTTTAATATAATCTCCATAGTTGCTTTCATCTTTGTGAAGCATTGATTGAGCTTTTTCCATGATTTACTTGGTGTGCAGTGTTACCTTCAAAAGGGTGATAAGGAAAAAAAGCACAGAGGAATTTTCGTGTGTTCCTTACATCATAGGACTGTTAAATTGTCTCCTTTTCACTTGGTATGGATTGCCTGTTATAAGCTACAAGTGGGAAAATTTTCCTCTGGTTACAGTTAATGGAGTTGGGATTATTTTAGAGCTCTCTTATGTCCTCATTTATTTCTGGTACTCTTCAGCCAAAGGAAAGGCAAGTTTTATCTTCTTGAGCCCAATTAAGTTCTCTTAATGCACAAAAATATTATTAAAAAATCTACACCTTGTTTTAAGTAAAAAATCAAAGGATCCAAAATCCAATGAATATCAATGATATGTATGGAATTTTTCATTATTTTAAATTTTTTTCCTCCAAAAACAAGGGAAATGGCCAATATTATTTTATCAATATTTGTCTTACTTGCATGCAATGAAAATTTTGTCACCTAAGTTCATGTATTTCCATTCAATCGATAATTTCTTCATTAGTCAAAAATCTTACACATATCTAATTACAAAAGAAAAATGGAAATTTGACCAAGGAAACATGTGAATTAAGAAACATGTGTAAATTTGGGATTTTAGCGTGTGAACTATTTATATCCGTTCTGCATCACATATAGTGGAAAAGCATAACTAACCATTGCTCTCTTTAAGTCTTTAATATCATCAAGCATGCTTGAAGAAACACATAGGTCGAAAAGTATGTGGTTTCAGAAACTCAATGTTAAGTATTTTTACAGGTGAAGGTAGCCATGACACTAGTACCAGTTCTTCTAGTGTTCGGCGCCATTGCTCTTGCATCAGCTTTCGTCTTCCCCGATCATCGTCACCGAAAGCTACTTGTTGGTAGCACTGGCTTGGGGGTTTCAGTAGCAATGTATGCTTCCCCTTTGGTTGTAATGGTGAGTCATCTTTGTCTTCCACTTAAGTTTTTAGCAACAATCTCACTGCTAACTTAAAAGGAAACAAAACAAAAAACAGGGGAACAGAGTAGTTTAATTATATAACCCAATCATCCATGTTAATTTTTTTAAAATAAAATAAAAAACTTTAAGTTGTTCCTCTATTGCCAATTTCTCATTATTTGCCTTCCACTGTGTAGAATAAAATGATAAGTTATAATTGTAGTTTTAAATTATGGTCCGCAGCTGTAATTGTAGCGTAACAACAACAAAAAAATATTACAAGGAGTCTGCAATCGCAGTTGCGGTTGCATCAGTCGTTTTCAATTTTTTGTAAATGTTAAAGACCGTCTTAAAACCTTGGTTATAATTGTTAATTAAAACTCAATTAATGAAATTTTAAAAAAAATTATAATTATATATATTATGTAACATTAATGATTAAGTAAATGGATATAAATTCGTATTTTAGTTTTATTTGGTGGCTGTAAATTATAGTCTAGTCTTAAATAATTTTTTAATTTGGTTATTGCAGAAGAAAGTGATACAAACGAAGAGTGTGGAATTCATGCCACTACCTTTATCTTTGTGTTCATTCTTAGCTAGTGTACTGTGGCTGACATATGGACTTCTCATTCGGGATATATTCGTTGCGGTTTGTATCATTTATCAGATTAATTATCTTAATTATAAATTTAACAAAATCTCAGGATAATTATGTTGACACTAATGTTGTATTGTAAATTGCTCCTCTTTTAACAGGGACCAAGTGTGATTGGAACTCCCTTAGGAATCCTCCAACTGGTTCTCCACTGCAAATACTGGAAAAGAAAAGTAGCAGAAGAACCAACCAAAGTGGATCTGCAGAAGGGGGGAAGCCTAGAGAAGTTGGATTTGGATAAAATGGGGGACATGGAAAAGGGGAACTTGGAAAAAAATGTGACAATTCTTAGTAACTGCAACTCGTGCTGAGTAATTTCAACCAGTTTTCTTTACGGATTCTTAATTTTATGTTTGTTTACTTAACCACCACCCCAAAAAAAATGTTATCTGCTTAGTAATTTCAGCTAGTTCACCCGTGGATGTATTCTTCACAGAATTTGAGTTAGTTCCTAATTCCTTACTAGTGCATGTTCTGTTGCACACTTTAATTTCTTTTCGTGGAAACATACGTGTGCCACTTAAGTAGTATTCACTCCGTTATGGAATACAAGCAAAAAAAAAACTACTTCATACTTCTTAAGAAAATAATAGTTAATCTTATTTAATTCTCTTAAAATAATTAAAAAAAAAATTGCATCTCCCGAATTGCCGAGAAATTGTTCCATGAGAATAAAAAAATTATCAAATTTGAATTAATTAAAATGTATTTTGGGTAAGATATTATTAAATAGAGTGCAAAGTTAATTAAAATTTAATTATATTTAGAATAACCAAATTTAAATTTTTTGTTACTTATATTCGAAAACGGAGCAATGTATATCTACCACAGTGCTAAAAACAATTAATAAATACTACTTCCGGTCCTAATTATAAGAAGAAATTAAAGAAAGCGCAAATACCATTGAGATATATTTAATGTTATAAAATTGAATTCTCTTTTAAATATACCCCAAATTATGTGCATAGAAAATATACACATCTATTAAATATACAAATTTATTAAAATAATTGATAAATACTTATATTCGAAATCGGAGCAATGTATATCTACCACAGTGCTAAAAACAATTAATAAATACTACTATCGGTCTTAATTATAAGAAGAAATTAAAGAAATATGAATTTTCTTTTAAAATATACCCTAAATTATGTGCATAGAAAATATACGCATCTATTAAATATACAAATCTATTAAAATATGGGTATAAAAGGTATTTTAGCAATTAATATATCTAAAAATAAGTCACTTTTTTTTATATTTAGGATAAAAAAATCTTTTAAAAATCTTGTTATAATTAGGACCGGAGGTAGCATTAACAATAATCTATAAAATACAAAACTTTAAATGAGGCGAGCATTAGCAGCAGGTTTCTTAAAATTTTCCTGCTTTGCTTATTTTTCATGTGGTCAAATTCAGCTTAGGTGGCAGACCAAAATAGTGCACCGTTGTTTTGAAATTGGTCAAATCATCTATACAGATTACGGGTAACTAATAAAATAAAGGAGAAAGAGTGTACGGTGCGCTACAAATTCCATCGGGCAACGCGCTATTGTTCACAGCGCTGCAGTTGCTCTTGATGTTACATACCTCTTGGATTTATGTCGGTAGAAGCGTAACTTTCCAAAGCAGGACTACGGAGATCATACTTAATTATTTGGAATTAATTGGCGCAAAACAGATGAGAATATTTGTTGGCACATATTAAAATCTCTTGTCTCGTTACATTTTATGCCCTCACTGATAATAATTTGTCACATACTTTTCTGTCATATTATATATGTCATATTTACAAAAAAAATTTGTCTTAAAATGTATGTCACACTCTATTTTCAATGTACTCATTACATGTTTTCTACCAATTTTACTCCTAATTATGTTTTTAGAATGGTTGTTCTTCATTTATTGCTTTGGGGTATCATATGGTAAAATTGTTGTTCTATCTCTTTCATTTATTGTTTTTTTCTTAAACTGTATGATTTGCCGAACAATGACATATATTATGGGACGAAGAGAGTAATAAAATAAAATCATAACTTATTAACACATATGCATATCCCTAACCGTTAATTGATGAGAGACATAGAGACAATATTTTGTGGGATAGCAGGTGTTTGTTTTTGTTATGACACTGTTATTGCTATAAATACTACCTCCGTTCTTTTTTAGATGTCGTTTAAAGTTGTTTTACAAAAAAACTAAGGAAACCATTAAATTTTATTGTTCTTGATAAAATTATGTGTTTTTCCCTGTGATACCTTTGACTGTTTATTACCCCATTACACTTATTTCTCTCCTTACAATAAATAATTAAAGATATAACTAAAAAAAAATAATTAATATAATCTTAAATTTTAAGAACCACATATAAATAGTAAAAATATTCTCTTAAAAATTGACAAATAAAAAAGAACGGGTGAAGTAATATATGTGGTAGGACTTGAACAGTTGAACCTATAATAATTTTGAAGGAGCATGAATTTCAACTTTTATTTTTACTAGTACCAAGTAGGTAGTTCGGTTGGTGAGCTAAGGGACGCTGAAGGAGTGTAAGCTGGAGGTCCCGGGTTCAAACCCGGGAAACTAACATTTCTAACAATTACTAACGACTAACATTTGCCTATAAAAAAAAAATTATTTTTACTATAATTTACATTTATAATTTTTTATAATAAAACAATGTTGCGGCTAGACACCGGTAATAAGTCTCCTAAAAACTATTTTTCCTGTTCGAAACGGTTATGCGTTTGTTGCGGATATTTTTATTTTTCGGTCCAAAACACATTAATGGTTTGTTTGTTTTGAGAGAAATAGGGAATAGAGAGTGAGAGAATATAGAACGAGAAGAGAAGTTGTGAATCTCTCTTGTTTGGTTTAAAGAGAAATAGGGAAGAGATAAAGAAAACTAGTGGACCCATTACTTTTTCCAATCTCCTCTATTTAGAGGAGAAAGGGAGAGTGGAGATCATATTTAGGTTAAATTACAAAATTAGTCCTCTATGTTTATTTTAGGTTTCAATTTGGTCCTCTATGTTTTATTTGTTTCGTTTTGGTCCCTTACGTTTTAAAAGTTACAACAGGTTGGTTCTTTCCGTCACTAAAAGCCAATTGTCCGTAGCTAAAAGGCAAATAACATTTTGAAAAATGGACTTCTAGCTACAGACAATGGACTTTTAGTGACGGAAATGACCAAATTGAAAACTAAAATAAAACGTAGAAGACCAAAACGAAACAAATAAAACGTAGAGGACCAAATTGAAACCTAAAATAAACTTAGAGGACTAATTTTGTAATTTAGCCTCATATTTATCTTATACTTACGTTTTTACCCTTCTGCTCCGTTTCCATATATTTCTCAATTTTGATTGTATGTGCGCAGGTCATAATACACCACCGTAAATGTATGGCTTTTTCTAACCACACCCCCTGTCAGCTTTTTTATTGATGAAAAGACCCAAATACCCCTACCCCCAAACCCAATTAGCGTTGCGCATGCTATGTTTCGTCTGTCCGTGAATTGAATTCACGTAAGTTACGTAAATTAAGCTCACGGAAGGGAAAAAAATTTAAACTAGTTACCTAAATTCAATTTACGTAACTTACGTAAATTCAATTCACGGACGAGAAAAAATTTTAAATTCAATTCATGTAACTTACGTAAATTCAATTCACAGAAGAGAAAAAATTTTAAACTAGTTACGTAAATTGAATTTATGTAACTTATGTAAATTCAATTCACAGAAGGGAAAAATTTTAAACTGGATACGTAAATTCAATTCACAGAAGAAAAAAATTGTAAACTAGTTACATAAATTCAAATAACGTAAGTTACAATATTTTAGAATTGTTTTAAAGGTGTACATAATTGAAATCAAATAATTTCAGTATACGTAAACTTAATTCACGTATCTTACGTTATTTGAATTTACGTAACTAGTTTAAAAAATTGTTTCCTTTCGTGAATTGAATTTACGTAAGTTACGTAAATTCAATTTACGTAACTAGTTTAAAATTTTTCCCCTTTCGTGAACTTAATTTACGTAATTTACGTGAATTCAATTCACAGACAGACGAAACATAACATACGCAATGCTAATTGGGTTTGGGGGTAGGGGTATTTTGGTCTTTTCATCAATAAAAAAGCTGACAGGGATGTGTGGCTAGTCTAATGGGGGGTGTGGTTAGAAAAAGCCTAAATGTATTCATCTGTCTACTTTTGAGCATCAACTACACCCATTAAAAAACAAGCACCAACTACATATATATGGATTCTGGGATATATATTCATATTCAAAGCAAATAATTTTTCAAAAATTCGTATTAACCACATAAAAACATCACGATTATATAAACATCTCTTCTCTTTAAGAAAGTAAATATTCGTTACCCTTGCCAACTTAATTGTTGCAGCATGCACGTGCTCACATACTTTTTTTTAATTTTTAAAGTAAAACAAAATCATAATTTAAGTAAATCAAAATTAATAATTTATTTTTATCAAAGAATTAAATTATATTAGAATAATAAAAAAATTAAATAAAATCAAATAAATTAAATTAAATTAATTAAAATTATTTGATTATTAAAATTAATTACATTAATTAATTAAAGTATTGTACATTGGTTTTTTTAGTTAAGGGTATTTTTATCTTTTAAAAAATAATCAACATTTCTCTCTTCTCTATTTCTCTTCTCTTTTTCTTATTTCAAACAATACCCTAAATCTACCATATTTCTCATCTCTTTCTTTCTTCTCACACACTCTCTCACCTATTTCTCTCTTCACAATTTCTCTGCTGAACCAAACACACCATAAAGGATCTTAGGGTAGCCACAGACACTCATGCTTTAAGCATGGGTCTCTAAACTAGATGTTTTTCTTTTTTCCCGTCCAAAACGCTTTCGGGTCTTTAGCTTGCCACGCTCATGCTGGAAGCATGGGTCTCTAAGCTTGTTACGTATAAACTTAAGCACTTTATGTGTTTTTCTAAAGATGCAAGGAGGATGTCACTGTAATGCTAGAGCTAGATTTTATTGATAAAATGTTTGTACTTATAAAAAAATACAATTTCTGTGTGAAATAATTCTATTTTTCGAATCGGGAATCAGGATATCACTTAGGCCAAAGAAAGGTTAATTTAGTGAAGAGTATGAACTCAAAAATAAGAGGGGACTGCTGAAGCAAGCTTTCCCATTACACATCAATATATTATATATGTGTGTGTATATGTGGTCCTATTATGAGTAGAACAAGATAGCTATTTAATACAAGAGAAATGTTATTTGAACACTAATTTGGGACAATTTTTTCGACAATTTTTAAGTGGTTAACGTAGTTCACACATGTGGTTAATAAAGTGTTAGATTTGCTTAATGGATATATAAGGTGTTGCAACTTATTAACCATCTACTAAACTTCATTAACAACTAATTTGAAGGTTATTAACCACGATTTTCACGTATTCAGCTACATGTCGATTTAAACACCTGAAAATCGTGTTTAATCACATTCAAATTTGTGGTTAATAAAGTTCAGTAGATGGTTAATGAGTTGTATCACCAAATATATTCATTAACCAAATTCAACATTTCATTAACTACATGTGTGAACTGCGTTAACCATTTAAAAGGTTGTCAAAAATAGAGCGTTGAATTTTTTATGTCCTAAGGTACTATTTTCCACGATCTGTCGGAAAAAAAGGTACTATTTCTTCAAATGTGGCAAAATTGGAGGAAATTTAATTTGGTTAAAGAACACAATATAAACTTGAATACCAATATCAAAGTACAGATGCCATATGTGGAATGAATCATTGAGCTGCCACTAAAATTTCCAAAGAATGAACCCCACGAATATATTTCCAAAAACAGAATACTTAATTATCGATGTCTCAATGTATGCCAGGAGACCAGCCAATGCACATGCAAGAGACTTCTCATAAAACTTTTAGTTACTTAAGAGTCGCCAACAATTTTTCAGTACACACTTGGATGAGCATCGTTTCATAACATACCACTTTTTTGTTTCTTGTCCTTTCTACCCTTTGCCAAAGGAGGTTTGGATTCTCTGAATTCGGTGACAAAAAAATTATAAAGGTGAACCATATAGTCATTCTTATAACTGCGAGGGTGGGCGCAAGTAGTTAATGCACTTCATTTTAAAGGACATTGCTCGGCTGTTACTTAAGTTCGATCTGATGAGGGAAAAACCAACAGAGCAACGGAAGCACACAAACACACCAATACACAGCGGAAATATTTTCCCCCAAACTTGCAAGAATCTATGAGGAGTAACAATAACAAAATATGGCAGCAAACAAAACAAAATCAAATGCTCAAGAGACACCGAGATTTTAACGTAGAAAACCCTTAAAGCAAGGGTAAAAACCACAAGTTGTCAAGACCAAAGAAATAGCTCTACTATGATCAAATAAGAGTACAAAAGAGTCTCAATAAGGTGCACAAATTGTGCCTACAACCAGCCAAAACTAACAAGCACCACTGCTTACAAATGAGAAATAAGAAAATGAAAAATACCCAAAAAACGTAGTACAGTGCGAGCAGCTTTTCTCGCACACCAGACCTCGTTTCGCAGATCCTACCGTTGAAAATGAAGAACCACACATCTTGAACCTACTGTCCAATTTTTAGCCCGAGCCAACTTTCTCTCTTCTTTTCTCTCCTTGTAGCTGCTATTGTCTCACCAAATTAACTCTCTCATTCAACCCTAATCTGACCCCTCTCCACTTAACAAGTGAGACACAATGGGTTAGTGTATTTGGGTCTTTCTCCTCATAGAAAGGGAGCCCAAAACCCAACAAATCTTCCCCTCACGACTATGTGGAGATAATCGCCAAACTGGCGATATCACAACAAGTTTCAAACTTCCCTCTTGTTAATGCTTTAGTCATCGTATTAGCACCATTATCATCAGTGTCAACTTTAGCCAACTCTAACAACTTAACATCCAAAGCATCACGTATCCAATGATACCTCACATCAATATGCTTGGACCTAGAATGAAAAGTTGGATTCTTACCAAGATGAATAGCACTTTGACTGTCAACTAATAATAAATATTTGTTCTGAACAAAACCAAGCTCCTGCAAAAATTTCTTCACCAATAGCAACTTCTTGCATGCTTCGATCGGTAATGGCAATGAACTCTGCCTCTATAGTAGATAATGCTACACATCGCTGCAACTTAGACTGCCAAGCCGCAGCTCCCCTGCAAATTTAATCGTATAGCCCGGAGTGGACTTCCTGGAATCGATATATCCAGCCATATCTGAGTCCGAGTATCCCGCCAAAGTAGGCTCATCACCCCCAAAGCAAAGTCTCATACCAACAGTACCACGAAGATACCTCAAAATCCATTTCACAGCATTCCAATACTCTCTACCTAAATTTGACAAAAATCTACTGACTGTACCAACAACATGTGCAATATCTGGCCTTGTACACACTATTGCATACATCAAACTCCCCACAGCAGATGCATAAAGACTGTACCAACAACATGTGCAATATCTGGCCTTGTACACACTATTGCATACATCAAACTCCCCACAGCAGATGCATAAAGAACTCGTTCCATATCTGATTTTTTAGCTTCATTAGAAGGACTTTGTTTGGCACTCAGCTTAAAATGAGTAGCAAGAGGAGTGCTTACCGCCTTAGCATTTTCCATCTGGAATCTCTGTAGCACCCTTTCAGTGTAATGTTCTTGTGGCAGCCAAAGCTTCTCATTTTTGTCACACATGATTCTTATGCCAAGAATTTGTTTAGCAGCTCCTAAGTCTTTTATGGCAAATGACTCGCCCAATTGCTCCTCCAACCTGTTAATCCTGGAAATATTTTTCCCAACAATAAGCATGTCATCAACATATAATAACAGGATAATGAAGTCATAATCAGAAAACTTTTTTAACAAAGACACAATGGTCAGAAGTAGTCTTCTTATAGCCTTGTTCATACATAACAGACTCAAACTTCTTATACCACTGCCTTGGAGCCTGCTTCAAACCATATAGGCTCTTTCTCAGCCTACACACATAGTCTTCCTTGCCTTAAACTTGAAAACCATCAAGTTGCTTCATATAAATCTCTTCCTCCAAATCACCATGAAGGAAAGTAGTTTTCACATCCATTTGCTCTACTTCCAAATCAAGAGTAGCAGCCAAACTCAACACAGTTCTAATGAATGTCATCTTTACCACAAGTGAGAAAATCTCATTAAAATCAACACCCTTTCTTTGAAAGAATCCCTTCACCACTAATCTGGCTTTATACCTCGGAGATGCAGAATTACTCTCATGTTTCACCCTATAAATCCACCTGTTTTCCAAAGCTCTCTGGCCTTTAGGTAACTTCACCAGATCATAAGTGTGATTATCATGCAAGGATTTCATCTCATCTTGCATTGCATCCAACCACTTATGTTTTTCTTCACTTTCCATGGCGTTTTCAAAACACTCAGGTTCGCACCCATCAGTCAAGGTCACATACTCATCGGTAGAATACCTTGTAGATGGTTGTCTTTACCGGTTGAACCTCCGGTGTTGGACTTGTGGTAATTCTAGAGCATCACCAAGATTTTCATCTTGTGACATCTCATGTTCCTCTTCATTATCATGAATTAGAATATCTAGCTCATCTCCATGTTGCTGATCATCAACATAATCATGTTGTTCACCATTTTGAACATTACTCCCAGAATTATCCTAGTTATGAACAGGCAACCGAACTGGATCAATATCAGACAGACAACTATCTTTCTTGGGTGTAGTTTTCCCTACCTTATCAATGTCTTCAATGGTTTGATCTTCCTTGAACTCCACATCGCAACTCCTAACAAGCTTTTTCTCAACAAGATCATAGAACATGTACCCAAATTATCTTGACCATACCCAATGAAAATGCACTGTCTAGTCTTCGCATCCAACTTGGATTTTTCATCATTTGGAACATGCACAAAAGCCTTACACCCGAAGGCTCTCAAGTGATCATACTTGACATTCTTGCCAAACCAGATTTTGTCTGGCACCTCACTGTTCAAAGCAACTGTAGGACTAAGATTAATAACATGCACCGCCGTGTACAGTGCCTCACCCCAAAAATGCTTAGGTAACTTAGCTTCAGAAAGCATACACCTCACTCTCTCAATCAGTGTTATGTTCATCCTCTCCGCTAAACCATTCAGCTGAGGAGTATTTGGAGGAGTCTTTTCATATGTAATACCCTGCTGCTTACAATAGGCTGCTTACAATAGACATCAAAGGGTCCACAATACTCGCCACCATTGTCAATACGAACACATTTAAACTTCTTGTCTGACTGCTTGTCAACCAAAGCCTGAAACTATTTGAACTTCTCCAGCACTTGGTCTTTTGTCTTCAAAGCATAGACCCATAACTTACTGGAACAATCATCAATAAAGGTAACAAAGTAAAGTTCACCACTAAAGGGTTTTACCTTCAATGGGCCACGAATATCAGAGTGCACCAACTTAAGCAATTCTGATTTCCTTGAGGGAGGATGCTTCTTGCATGCAATGAGAACATTTGTCCAACTCTGCACTCTTTCATCCCGGAAGCACATCCTTTTTCGCTAAGCAATTAAGCCCTTTCTCACTTATATGACTAAGCCTTCGGTGCCATAAAGATGCCTCCATATCCACGACATTCACACTGCTTTTTTTAGCAACCAAAGCTTTTGTCCAATATAGTTTAGAAAATTTTCCACTCTAGCCACAACCAAGTTACCTTTGGTGAGTTTCCACTTTCCAAAACCAAAGCGATTGTCATAACCACCATCATCAAGCATATGCACAGAGATCAAATTAAAACGAACAGCTGGAGCATGTTTGACTCCCTTAAGCAACAACTGCATTCCTGTGTTGGTCTGCAAACAAACATCGTCAATACCAATCACCTTAGACACACCATCATTACCCATCTTCAACACCCCAAAATCACCTGAAGTGTAAGATGTGAAGAACTCCTTCCTCGGTGTAACATGCAATGTAGCACCACTATCAACTATCCATATGCTCTCGTCTGACACGAGATTAACTGACTCATGGTCACGAAGAATAACAAGATCATCACCAGTAGAAGTTGTGACACGGTGATCATCCCCGTGATCCCTCTCTTTTTGCTTACTCTTCTTATCTTTATTCTCCTTTTTCCACAGAAAACAATTCTTCTGTATGTGCCCTGTTTTGTGACAATAATGACACTCAACATTTTTATATCGAGACTTGGACTTACTTCTGCTTTTCTCTCTACCACCCTCCGGTTCTTTTCTTTGACCTTTCCCCCTATTTTCAGTGACAAGAACCTCAGACTGAGATGAAGTACCTTGTACCTTCCTTCTCATCTCCTCATTAAGAGCACCACCCTTTGTCGTTTCCAAAGAAACAACACCATTAGGGGCTGAACTTGTAATGGAAACCCGAAATGTCTCCCAAGACTCAGGTGGAGATAACAATAGCAATAGTCCTAAAAGCTCATCATCAAACTTGATACCCATCCCTGACATCTGATCAAGGAGCCCTTGAAATTCATTCAAGTGATCTAAAATCGAAGTCCCCTCCTTATACCTCAAGCTTATAAAACTCTTCAGTAAGAACAATTTATTATTTCTGGATTTAGAGGCATATAAGGACTCTATCTTCTTCCACAAAGATTTAACATTTGTCTCATTAGCAATATGATTGTAAACATTATCTTCTACAAACTGCCAAATAAAACCACACACCTATTGAGGCTCAAAAGCCCATTCTACATCAGACTTGGATGTTGGCTTCTGAGTACCAAAAATAGGAAGATGCATATTCTTCACAAATAGAAAGTCCTTCATCTCTCCCTTCCACAGATGATAATTAGTTCCATTCAAAGATACAATTTTTACCTTTGCCTCCATCATTCAAGCAAATCAAATAGCCCGAAACCAATAACTCTCTGATGCCACTATGATGAGGGAAACACCAACAGAGCAACAGAAGCACACAGACAAACCAATACGCAGCAGAAATATCCCCAAACTTGCAAGAATCTATGAAGAGCAACAATAACAAAATATGACAGCAAACAAAATAAAATCAAATGCTCAAGAGACATCAAGATTTTAACGTGGAAAACCCCTCAAAACAAGGATAAAAACCACGGGTCGTCCAGACCAAAGAAATAGCTCCAATATGATCAAATAAGGGTACAAAAGAGTCTCAATAAGGTGCACAAACCGTGCCTACAATCAACGAAAACTAACAAGCACCAATGCTTACAAATGAAAAATAAGAAGATGAAAAATACCCAAAAAACGCAGTACAGTGCGAGCAACTTTTCTCGCACACCAGACCTCGTTTCGCCGATCCAACCGTTGAAAACGAAGAACCACACATCCTGAACCTGCTGTCCAATTTTCAGCCCGATCCAACTTTCTCTTTTCTTTTCTCTCCTTGTGGCTGCTAGTGTCTCACCAAATTAACTCTCTTATTCAACCCTAATCTAACCCCTCTCTATTTAACAAGTGAGACACAATGAGTTAGTGTATTTGGGCCTTACTCCACATAGGAAGGGAGCCCAAAACCCAACACCATCCTTAGTGATTGACAATTTGTGGTCAGACTCTGGAATACCGTGGGTGGAAAAAAAATCTTAATTCTTGTTGCTTATTACTTGTTCTTTGAGAACAAATTTTTCTTTTACGAAGGAATTGACCAAAAAAAAATGGGTGGCTCCTCCTCCTATACTTAAGCCCTGTCATTTGCTTCAAGATGAAATCTGAAGCCAAATATTCACCCAAAAGTCACGTAGAAAACATAAAAAGTTGCGCCACTCAGTAAGGCTTTTACCCCCAAAGGAATTGGCATAGGACTTCTGGCCCAACTCTTGTATCACCTGGATTTATGGAGTTTAATTTTGATTCACTATACAACTTACATTTCATTCAATTATTAATGATCACACCATAAACCACGCAAAAAATCACGCAGTCATGCGGTTTTGCGATCACAGCCGTCAAAATCGAATGGTTTTTACAAAACAAATCTAAAAAACAAAATTAATTAAAAAATAAACTGTCTAATCAAATTAGACGATTCAGATTTGTGGCTGTGTGATTGCGTCTAATCTATTTCTTATATATAGTTATACCATCATGATAAAATTCTATTGATTTAACAACAATTAATTGAATCATAATGCAAAAAAAATTGTACTAAACAGGTTATATTACTAACACTATATAGACTTTAAAATTTGTTTAGGAAGTATTCTCTAATGTTGGAATTTTTTGTAATAAAAGATAAAATGATAAATTATCATGGAACTTATTATCCTAATTAAACTTCTATTTGCTTTTGTAAATAAAGTGTCTAACTTTAAAAATAAATTTTTTACCTCTCTTTAACTTCCAAAACCATTCATGCAAAGGACAACAAAAGAGTGAAGGCCAGACTGCCAGTTCAATCAAAGGGACACTGTAAAGGTAAGATATTTATTCTCTTTAGAAACCATAGCAATGGTGCGGTTAAGCAAGAATTTAAACTACAAGAACTAGAGTATATACCCTGACAATATAGTGAACATCAAGTTGCGGTCGTGGCAGCAGTTGCGGTCGTGGCCGGGTTGTCATCCTTAATATTGCAAAGAATGCAATTAAATATAGCTGATGGTCGCAATTGCGATCGCGTGGCCGTCATATAAACATAAAAAATTATGATGTTACAACCCAAATCGTGTTCGCAACTTCGCATGCTGTCTTTTAATACCCTGGTCCAAATTATTACCGTGCACTAATCGCCTCACCAGTCACTATTCCTCAGTTGTCTAATAGTACCCTTGCAACCATCAAATTGGAGTCCCATTAAGATAAAGGGATGATTCTTGAAAAATTAAACACGAAAACGGATTCTTTGCAGTTGGCAGGTTCCTAAATTCACGAAGTCGGACGATTTCAACTGTCTGATCTCGATCGTGCGGCTTGCAAAATACAAGCCTTTTTTATTTTCTAAAAATACGAAAATACCAAGATTAAATCTGGACCGACCGATCTAGATCAGATGATCAATATCGCGTGAATGCGTGAATGCGTGCTACTCGTAACTGTAGCAAATCCATCCTAAACTACCCTGCCCTGTACTAGACTAGAAGCAGAAACCCAACTCGAGAAGCATGTGCCTATGTGATGTGAGGCACAACAGAGCATTCCAATTCACAACCTTGGAAAGTAAATCCCACATGGTCTGATGGTCACAATATATATAGTATATACACTTCCAGAGGTCTTTAACTAGTGATTCGGCAAATTATCTGACATCATCAAGTTCAGAGTCACATGGCTACTTACATTAAAAAGTACAGCCTTATTTACTTCTATCAATGCTGTGAAAGCAAATTGTCACTTAAACGCGAAAAGGTTCGATAAAAGCCAACGGAAGAAAACTTATAATTACAGGAACTTAATCATGATACATTCTACAAAAGTTTTTTATTTGGTGTACATAGTACAAAAGTTTTGCATTTATATTTAAGGGAAAAGAAGTATATAATAATTAATTACACTGTTGTCAAAAAAAATAAAAAATTAATTACACTAAAGTTTGACCCCATTATAAATTAGTATCACAAACTTTAAAATCTTTCAGTTTATTCTCTAAATAAATAATGACAATAGTACCAAGCAACTCTTCCACATAGTCACCACATAACAAACGGATTTATGTCGTGGAGCAATTGTAGCCTTTTATTTGAATAATTAGTATTCCATCGTTGTCATTTTTATAAGAAATAAAATGATTAATTTTCTTGGTCTTAATTATAAGAAACAAAGTTAATTTTTAAAAGTATTAAATTCTTAATTTCCATTTATATTCTTATTAATGGTTCATAAAAGGGATAATTTTGAAAAACACAATTTTTAAGATTATTAATTAGGAAAAACTGATTTCAATGTAATTCTTTTGTCTATGTGAATTATGGTTTTATTTCTTATATTTCGACCAGAGGGAGTATGTATCACATTCATTACATTATTTATCAAAATGGTAATGCCATATGTAAAAAATAAATCATAAAAAATATCTAAAAATAATTATATATATTGTATATATAATAAATATCTTAATGAGTTATATATTAATTTATAGTAAAAATATATAATAATCTGGATAAATAATATTATATATTAATATTTTTCTAAATATTTATTTTATTTATGATCTTATTTGATTTCTTTTTCTATTTCACTCTTTTACTGATATTGATGATATATAATTAATAAATGTGTAGTGAATATTAATTGATACTTATATTAATACTAATTGAAATATAGTATAAAGTTAAAATTAGGCTAAATTATGCTTTTAGTCCCTTATTTTTATTTTAGGTTTCAGTTTTGTCCATTATCTATTAAAAGTTCCGAATTAGTCCCTTATCTTTATTTTAGGTTTCAGTTTGGTCTTTTATGTATTAAAAGTTTTAAATTAGTCCCTTATGTTACGAATATTATACCAATGTGGTCCCTTTTATTGGATAAAAAATGGACTATATTGGTATAATATTCGTAATATAAGGGACCAATTTGAAAGAAAAAAAAAAGAGGGACCACGTTTTACACAGAAGGGACCAATTCGAAACTCTTAATACATAAGGGACCAAACTGAAACCTAAAATAAACATAAGGGACCAATTGTATAATTTAACCTTAAAATTAATAATATAATTTTTAATAAAAATATAGTATTATTATAGTTTTCAACATTTTTAATATGAAATAAAGTAATCTTTTGTGAAAAAAATCAAATCAATATAAGTTCAACAATTTAATTATTTAAATTGGAATATATATATATATATATATATATATATATGTGTGTGTGTGTGTGTGTGTGTGTGTGTGTGTGTGTGTGTGTGTGTGTTATCATAAACTAAATAAAAATATTACTATATTTTAGATATTAATTTTAAGTTTAAAATATATATAACATAATATAATTATACTATTGAATATCTTAATAAACAGGATAGACATATCAAAGAAATGGAAAGCTAGAATTGTATTATATCAAAAGTTTATTAGTGTTTTATTTTACTATTAATTATACGAAAAGACTAATTAATAATCTAGTTTAGATATTAAGAAAATAATTCATGATGCTAATTTACAAAAGGATCAAGTTTAAGATGGTTATATTTTTTCTTTATGTTTAATTATGCATTTAAACTGATATAAATTTAATATTTTTATATAATTTTTAATATAATCTAATTGTCAAATGAGTTGTCAAAACAAACTTGAATTATAGTGTAAAAAATCGTTTGCACTTTCTATGTAACAAAATTAGTTAAACTTTAGTTATAAATAAGTATTGATATGTAATTTTTTTAAAATTTCATATTAATTTAAGAATAAACTAGTTCTATTGTTTAAAATAATTTTCTTGATTCTATTATAAATAACTTCTTTTAATTACAAGACATCCTTGTTCCATTTACACGTGTGGGACTGTCCGAGAAGGAACTAGCTAATATGGTTATTGACAAACTCATCAACCATGAACCATATAAAAATGAAGATATTCGGTTTTCCAAAGTATTTGCTATTTACCAAATTTTTTTTTTGATAAGCAAACAATATATTAGAAATCGGAGTACCCCGTATATACAGAAGTTTATGGAGAAGATGTGCCTCATTAAAACCTTTAAAGGCCAAAACCCAGTGGAAAAAAGACCAGAACCGGCCTAAATTTGTCAAGATCTAGCAGTTGAGTTTGGCTAAAACACTGTTATTTACCAAAATGAATTAGGTCTTATGTATAGGATCAATATTTAATATAAATTTCAGAACATTTTTAAAATTACTTCTTATTCGTGGAAAATCCAAAAGTTGGTTTTAAAATATATTAATATTTTGGTTAAAAATTCAAAAAGGACAAATGTTAAACAGCTCCGAAAAATTAATGTGGTATTTTTCTCGCGTGTTCTCAGAAAATAATCTTATTATAATTGCTGATTCCCACTCCATAGTTTGATTACTCTTCTTGCATATTCCACCAATCACAATCATTCCAAAAACTTATATACATATATATGTAATGTATATGTATGCAGCTATAACTTACTTAGATTTAGGGGTGACAAAATAAATGGATTGGATAGATTTTCTTGTGGATCTTAATGAATAAATTGGAAAAATCTATTTATCCATTTACCATATACTAAAATTTCATCAAGAAAATCAAATTTATCTATCATCCATTTAAAAAAAAACCATCTAATACATCCATTAACAAATTTTTTATGGATGGATTTCCAATCCATCCACAAAAAATATTTTTAATCACAAAAAAAATATTTTTAATCATAAATTATATTAGTAATTATAAAAAATATTTTAATTACAAAAAAAATATTTTTAATCATAAAAAATATTTTTAATCATAAAATATATTTTTAATTACAAAAAAAATATTTTTAATCATAAAAATATATTTTACTCCTCTTTCTCCTCTCTCTCCCCCTCTCTCCCCTCTCTCTGTCCCCTCTTTCTCTCCCCTTTCTCTCCTCTCTCTCCCTATCTCTCTCTCCTATCTCTCCCCTCTCTCCCTCTCTCTCTCCCTCTTTCTCTCCCCTTTCTCTCCTCTCTCTCCCCTATCTCTCTCTCCTATCTCTCCCCTCTCCCTCTCCCCTCTCTCCTTTCTCTCCTCTCTCTCTCCCTCCCCTCTCTCCTCTCTCTCTATCCTATCTCTCTCTTTCCTCTCTCTCTCTCTTTCCTCTCAAGGGTATTTTTCAAAACCGGTTCGGATTTTATCCAAAACCAGTTTTTTTTTTCAAAGCCAGATTCTAAATTGAATTTTTTTTCCCAAAACCAGAATTTCTAGCGTAACCTTATTTTCAATCTATTATTATTAGTCAAAAAAACATCTGACACGTTCACTAATTAATTTGGCACTTTTAAGATTGAAACTTACTAGTCTTCAAGATTCAAAATCGTTGAAACATTAATATAATTTTTTATTCAAGATTGACATGTTCACTAATTGATTGATTAATAATTTCTTTCTCTACTAGTACACGAAATGAAAAATAATTGGTCATTTACACCAGTTGTTAATATAACTGGTGTAAAAATGACACGGTGACAATTTTAAAATTAATACGTGACATTTTATACCGGTTATATGTACAACCGATATATAACCATATTTAAAAAAAAAAAAGACAATAATTATTAATAGAAATTAACTCAGCTGATCAGGATCGGGATACGCCATTTTCTAGTACTACTGTTACTATTTTAATAGAAGAATAACTAAAGGTTGATTTGAATAATAGTTGAATCGCAAAAGTAACAATCTGTGTTAATTATAAATTGCTTGACTACTGAATGCGGAAGGCTTTTTTTTTTTTTGATATAAGAATGCTGAAGGCTACATTATCAAAAAAAAAAAATATCGTGGAGGACAAGGGAACGTATAATTGTTAATTGGAGGCACACACCAAATGACGTCTTGCAATCTATTTACAGGTGTTAATGGCGGAGCAATTTTTCTCCCGATATACTCACCTGATTGACTCTGAATTATTTGCAAAATTGCGCGAGGTAATAAAGATATTACAAATTACAATAGATAGATAGAGAGAGGGAAGAGAGGGGAGAAAGAGAGGAGAGAGGAGAGAGGGTGAGAGAGAGAGGAGAGAGGGAGAGGGAGAGGGGAGAGACAGTAAAATATTTTTAATTAAAATATTTTTTTATTAAAAATATTTTTTGTAAATAAATATTTTTTATGATTAAAATATATTTTATGATTAATTCAAAAAATTATCCATTCAATCCATTTGTAACTCCTAGTGTAATCTAATGGATTTAGAAAAATAGTGGATGGATGACTAACCATCCATTAAATTAAATGGATGGATTGGATCCAATCCATTTAGTTTTTTTGTTTGTAATGGATGAATTGGATGAATTTCTTTATGCATGGATTGGATGAATGATGAATAAATGGATGACTTTGCCACCCCTACTTAGATCCTAGCATTTTCGGGAATCTGCAGAGAAATGTGGAGAAATTGATCTTTCTCATTATCAGAATGAATAATGTTAACTTTACAAAGAGAGGAGCTACATATATATATATATTGTAAACTAACAGAACGATAACTAACTCTAACTGCCTATAACTAACTGTAACTAACTCTTATTAGTTAGTAATGAAACAGTTTTATTAACTGCTAATACCCCCCCCACAAGCTGGACGAAGGATATCACAGAGGCTGAGCTTGGAAATCAATGACCTAAATGAAAGAGAATGCAGTGATTTAGTTAAAACATCAGCTAGCTGTGCAGAGGATGGTACAGGTAGAAGATGAATAAGGCCTTTTTGGATCTTCTCTCGAATAACATGACAATCTATTTCGATATGTTTTGTCCTCTCGTGAATAGTAGGATTATGGGCTAAGTAAATTGCAGATTTATTATCGCAATATACAGAAGCAGGGCGTGTGAATTTGACCCGCAGATCATGTAAAATTTAATAGAGCCACTGCAACTCACATGTAAGACTAGCAAGTGCTCGATATTTGGCTTCTGAACTAGACCGAGAAACTGTGGATTGCTTCTTGGATTTCCATGATACAAAGGAGGATCCAAGAAAGACACAGTAACCTGAAACTGACCGACAAGTAACAAGGCAGCTTGCCCAGTCAGAATCAGCAAACCCAAAAAGAGTAATAGCCGAGGAAGAGGAATAAAACAACCCTTTTATAGGAGAACTCTTGAGGTATTTTAGAATTTTCGTTGCAGCTTGGAAATGAACATCATGTGGATGAGCAACAAATTGGCTGAGTTGTTGCACCACGAAAGCAATGTCAGGGCGAGCATTTTTCAAATATAAAAGTCTTCCAATCAATCTCCTATAAGCTGAATCATCATGATAAGGGGGAGAGTCAGAATTATGAAGCTTCAAAGAGGTATCATAAGGAGTGGAAGAGGGCTTGGCAACCAATTGACCACAATCTTCAAGAAGTTCCAAAGTATAAAAAATCCCACTTTTGGATCTTGCTACCTCAAGACCAAGAAAAAAAAATCGAAGGGGACCAAGGTCTTTAATGCGAAACTGCTAATCCAAGTACTGCTTTAGATGTTTAATTTCATCAAAATCATTGCCCGAGAGAACAATATCATCTACATACACCAAAAATGCAGTAAATCGGTCACCATTGTGCTTGGTGAAGAGAGAATGATCAGCAAATGAGTGGTGATAACCAAGAGACAGCAAGGATGCAGAGAGCTTAGCATACCATTGCTGACTAGCCTGCTTAAGCCCATAGAGAGATTTATGTAGTTTACACACCTTTGGAACCCCGGGAACAGAACTGGAAATTTTGAGGCCGGGGGGCAAGACCATGTAGACTTCCTCATTGAGGTCTCCATGTAAAAATGCATTATTGACGTCAAGTTGTTCAAGAAACCAACCTTTAATTGCTGCTAAAGAAAGTAAAGTTCTAATAGTAGTTAATTTGGCTAGGGGGAAAAAGTGTCAAAGTAATCAACCCCTTCTGTTTGAGTGTAGCCCTTAGTAACCAACCGAGCTTTATATCTTTCAAGAGAGCCATCCGCATGGTACTTGACTTTATACACCCATTTACAACTAATTGGTGTCTTGCCTTGAGGTAAATCAACAATGGACCAAGTGTGTGTGGCAGCAAGAGCTTCTAATTCAGCCTTCATAGCTTTTTTCCAACATTCAGACTTATAAGCTTGGTTAAAGGTTTTGGGTTCAATGATAGCAGAAACAGCCAAGCAAAAATTCTTGTATGATGGAGTACATTTGTCATAGGTTAAAATAAAAGACAAAGGAAATGTAGAATTACCTTTACTTGAAGATGATTCTGGTATAGAAGGAGTAAGGAGGTTGCAATGATAATCATCAAGATATTTAGGCTTGGTTCTGTTTCTTGTAGACTGTCTAGCAGCAGGAATTGAAGCTGCAGGAATCGGTGCAGCAGTAGGGATTGAAGTTGCAGCAAGAATTTGGACAGTAGGTGAAGAAGATGAGAAATTGGTGTTGGAATTTGATGAAGATGAAGGTGAACTTGAATGAACAGAATCAGGAGATATATCATTGCTGATATCAGTGATAATATCAGATGGAGAAGGCTAATAAGTGTCACTAAGATGAGAATTGTCAAAGGAAATATGAGGACTCATAGAAGAGGATTGTGTGGTTGAAGAGGAAAAAGGAAATGATGACTCATAGAAGACAACATTTATAGACAAGAAAAATTCATCAGTGGATAGATCATAGAGAAGATATCCTTTGGTACCCTCTCTATATCCAAGAAAAACTAATTTGTGGGCTCTAGGCTAAAATTTGGTTCTGTGATTTTGAATTGTAGATGCAAAATCAAGGTAGCCAAACACCTTAAGATGCAAAAGTGTAGGTGGTTGTTTATGAAGTAATTCATAGGGAGTTTTGTTATGAAGAAGAGGACTAGGAATTCGGTTAATGATATGAACAGCTTGAATGATGGAAAAATGCCAAAAATTTGGAGGAATATGAGATTGAAAAGAAAGTGCTCTAGCAACATTAAGAATGTGTTGATGCTTTCTCTCAACAATACCATTTTGTTGAGGAGTTTCAACACAAGATCTTTAGTGGATATTTCCTTTTGCAAGGTAAAATTCAGGCATGATAAGCTCAACTCCATTGTCACTTCTTAAACATTTGAGTTTCATACGAAATTGAGTATCAATGAATGAAATGAAATTAGTAAGATGGTTTCTGGTTTCACTTTTGTTTTTCATGAAAATAACCCAAGTGAATCGGCTAAAATCATCAACTAGAGTAGAAAGTATTTAAAACCAGAAATTGATGGGGTAGCATAAGGGCCCCAAATGTCAATATGCAACAGATAAAAAATATGAGAAGAATGGGTAATACTATTTGGAAATGGTAACCTTTTTTGTTTAGCATAATGGCATATATCACAAGGAAGTGAACTAGTGTGATAGGGTATAAAAGGAAATTGTGAAGAAAGACTTTTGTGTACAGAATCAGATATGTGACCTAGTCTAGTGTGCCAAGCAGAGGCAGAAACATTAGGAATAGAATTTTGAGAAACAGTGTTACAAGCAAAACTAGAACCAAGTACTTGAGGTTGACTCATTGAAGCCGAGTCTAGGGAATACAGCCCTCCAAATTTCCTAGCTATACCAATCATCTTCATATTGGAAGTCTGCAGAATTGAACATTGGTTAGGAAAAAACAGAAAAACAAGTTGATTTGTGTAGAGAAGTTGAGAAACAGAAAATAAATTGACATTAAAGTCAGGGATGTAATGAACATTGTGAAGGGTGATGCAATTTGATATGTGCATTGTGACTGCTATTGTTGAAATGGCTTTATTACCATTTGGTAAAGAAATAGAAATAGGTGAAATATTGTGATAAGAAGTAAAATTTTGTAAAGAGTGAGTGATGTGATGTGTTGCCTCTGAGTCTATGACCGAGTGAGTTGAGACCTTACCAAATGTGGGAGACGATATGGTGTTAAAGGTTGCAGGTTGGGAGATGACAGAGTTGAGAGCAGGAGCAGACACAGTTGAAGATGAGTGGAGGTTGGAGCTTGTAAATTTGAATGTTGCAGAAGCTATAAAATCTGATTATATTGCTCCTGAATGACATTCACAGATGGTGAACCAGCAGTACTAGCAGTAGCAGGAACAGAATTAGGTGCAGTGGCAGGAACATTAGCTAAAGTACCTGAATCAGAAACAGCAAAATTCATAGATTTATTGCTTTTGTGTTGAAAACTAGGTGGATAACCATGCAAAATCCAACAAGTATCAATGGTATGATTATGCCTGCCACAATAATTGCAAGTTCTAGTAGAATTTTGATTTTGTCCTCTGCTAGTATTATGGTAACCTCTGCCTCTTCCTCGATTGTTATATGATCCTGTGGTGCGACCTTTGTTGAAGTTGTGAGGGTGTGATTGAACTTGCATAGTAGTTGGTTGTGATGCAACAGCAGAATCAGTGATAAGAGGAGTGGACATTTGTCTTTCTTGTTGAATAACTAGAGAGAATGTTCTGTCCAGATCAGGCAAGGGATCAATCAACATGATCTGTGAACGAACCTGAGCATTTTGCTCATTTAGGCCTTTGAGAAATTTGATCGTTTTATCCTGTTCAATGTATTTCTTCAAAGCAAAAGCAGCACCACGAGTACAGGATATAGCACAAGAACAATCATGGATAGGGCAAAATGTTTCAATCTCTTCCCAAAGAGTAATCAATTGAGTGAAATAAGAAGAAATATCAAGGTTACCTTGCTAAAATCGAGCCAGTTCTTCCAAGATATCAGCAACACGAAAAATATCGCCCTGTGCAAATCGCTTTTCCAAGCGTTTCCAAATCACAGAAGCACGATCGCACCAGAGGATCGATTTAGCAATATTATCTGAAATTGATCTTTCAAGCCATGAAATAACCATATTGTTGCATCGGATCCAATGATCATACAAAATATCAGAAATCGGAGATGGAGTTAGGGTTCCGTCAACGAATTTCATTTTGTTCTTTGAAATTAGAGCAACCTTCATAGAACGAGACCAGATTTAGTAATTCTTGTTATCAAGCTTAGGCGTAAAAGAACAAGAGAGGGATTTTCATTTGGTTGCAGAAAGTAAGGATTCGATGGATTCTATGCAAAATCAGAGTAAGGAGAAACCGCCATTGAAACAGCAAATTGAAGAAGAAACCGAGAAAAAAAGGATCAAACTGAGGATCGATCAGAAGAATCGCACCGAAGAGAACAACAATCAGAGAATCGCACTGAAGAACGAAGAGCGGAAGCAATTTGCAAATGATACCATATTGAAATAAGAGGAATGTGCATAGAAATGTGGAGAAATTGATCTTTCTCATTATCAGAACGAATAATGTTAACTTTACAAAGAGAGGAGCTACATATACATTACAAGAATTTTCGTCATTACCGACGGCCAAAAGCCGTCGGTAATTCTAAAAAACTGTCGGTAATTCGAGATTACCGACGGCCTCGAGGTCGTCGGTATTTTCCTCCTTGGTAAAATTTACTGACGGCCAAAAAAACCGTCGGTAATGCTTGGCCGTCAGAAAGTCGTCACATGACCGTCAGTAAAATCCACGAAAACAACCATTTTTGCTGTTGTACTTTACCGACGGCTAAGCCCACTGTAAACTACAAATTAAAATAAAAAAATAGATCCGAAGTTACCGACGGCTTAACCGTCAATAAATTTACCGACGGCTAAGCCCACTGTAATCTAGAAATTAAAACAAAAAAAAACTCAGCCTTTTTTCAGTTTTTACCAGAAGACAAGGACTCTGTCAGGCCTGAACCACCAGAGAATTTTCTGTTAAGTTGTATAATAAGAATTTTAAATATATTCTAAAGTCTAAATCCAAAGACAAAGCACATCCGACTGTGAGGACACATTAACATCAATTAAAAACTGAATGTTGAAAGCACTACTTGAAAATTGCCACAAGGAAGGAGTAGAGTATTTGGAATTTGCTGATTGAATAGAACATTTCTCCATTAAGCCATATACTAATTAAACCTCTAGTTTTGCCAAGTTAAAATTAGACCACAAAAATAAGTCATTGCCAAAGCAAGCAATTAGGTATGAAATTAAGATTTAAAATATTCATTTGCATACAACATTAATGATACTATCTGCTCAAAACCACTATTCAATGAATATCATTTATATGGTACTGAACTAAAATCGACATAACTTCACTGGGTGAAGGGAATACGATCGTGATTGTAGCAGCCTCTTTACTTAACAAAGATTCTGCAACAAATTACCATTCATTACTGATTCTTTCAAGAAATTATGCATTTTACTAACGGAAGAAATTATAATCCGAACCAGTGATTTCTTTGTACAAGGAGGAAAGCCCACGAGTAACGTTACTAGGACTAACTTGTGCAGCCTGGTCACCAAGAACCAGCCTAGTATCTACATTCATTACTTCCACATCAATAAACATTGGACGTGTTGCCACATAATGCTGCATGGCACTTGTGCCCCTGTTGAACTGCATTGCAAAGAGCATTTTAGTTAAATACATGCACTCATTTATCAAATATTCAACATTTGATACATTTTAAAATGTATTTCTTTAATCTCCATTATTATAAGCAAGTGAGCAACATAACTGCAAGCATAGGAAGCAAAGGAGAGACATCTGAAAGCAATCATCCAAACCACTACAATGTACAAATCAAAAATCAAATCTAGGGCTCTATTTAAAAAGTAATCAATGCCAAATATGATTTGAATCTATATGTAACACTAAATTCCATGCAGTATTGACAAATTGGAGCTACACAACATCTAGCAAACTACAATGTACATAGGCAGAAGTACAATGCCATCTAAGGAATATGCAGAACAACAAATCTTTATTCTCAAACTTCAGACAAGGCATTTTCGTATTTAATCACAGAATCGCAATTCACAATAAGGAATAAGGAATTTAAAACAAGCAATGGACAAATGTTGTAGAGGATTTGACGCCTTGAGTTACGAAGGAGAAGGGGAAATAGCAATGGAATATGTGAGAGATATTTGAGAAAGTGAGATATTATCGTAAAAAATAATATCCTCAAATGTATTCATATGAAGTTATCGAAGCCCAGATGCAAGCACATATCCCATTTTACGCATCTTGGCTCATCAATCGAAATTGAATTTGACATGTCAAACTGGAATATATATCCTGATTTCTTAAGACTTGAGAATCATAAGCTACAGTACAATAATGTAATAAAAGGCTTGCAAAAACAAATGAACATGAGAGAAATAATACAAGTTTTCTGCTTCTTTTATGAGGATATATAAGTACCTTTTCTACTACCAATAATCCAGATTTCTTTTTGGTTAGATTTATCAGCAAAAAAAAAAAAAAAAAAAATCCAACAAATGATATGAATGGCTGTAGAAATATGGGAACGGGAGGAAGGGAATAGGGGGGTGGCAAGTGAGGGAAATATCAAATCAGGTATAACAAAGCTTTATTACCTGAGACAAAATTTTGGCACACTCTGCCATTGTGGTCAATTCTCTTTTACGTGATCCGCATCAAACCGAGAAAGCAATCTATTTTCTAGCTCTGCAGAAATGGTGAAAGGACCCAAAAGTCAAGTTTAACATTCATGGACTGCCACAAAATATTTTGGTCTTACCCATCAAGAAAAGGTCGATTACTCCTAAATGATATGTTTATTCTTATATTCTTAAAAGCAGGTGGGGGAACTGACCATGGACCATGGTAAAGGGAAAAGGTAGAATTGAGCTAACTATTGAGTTGTGCGCCTCATGTCTTAATTAATTCATTTGCTATAAACCTTCCTATCAGAAAAAAGAGGGTAGTAAATAGAACTTTCAACGTGATTTAACTCCTCGGTATTGTTACATTGGGATCACACCATATTGAAGAAAGATGAAACATGATAAACGAATAGATACTTAAAAATTACAAATTGCATTTCGAGATAAAGAATGCATGGAATGGATAAAAACAACACAAGGAAAGCACATAGAACTTAGGAAAATATTCAAACACAAGCTCACTGTAGTTCAAGAAAGTCAATTTCTATTCCAAATGCTAGTTGGTTGTGGTAACAAATAACAAATACAAGACATGCCAGAAGATCATAGAGATGTATCGCATGATCAATAAGCCTTATTAGCGACTATAGCAAGAACCTATGTAATAAGAGCTGAAATCATCAATATCATTGATAAACCATATTGTCAATGGAATTCCACCTAGACATAGTTAATTAAAGGATGCTGACCATTTTGCCTGCTCAATAGAAAGCAAATAATCTCACAGATCACAAAAAACTTAGAGATCTGGAATCATGTACTTTGTCATTCATAATATTCTTTGGGGAAAGTCTATGTTACCTGAGCAATCCCAAGTTAGGGATTTCAATTCCAAAAATCCCCAAATTCTTGAATCTGAAAACCCTAACCCTCTTCCATTGAAATTGGTTCTCAAGCTTCAATCTCCTTTCTTCAATCTCTTGAATCTAAAACTGGTTCTTACTTCTTCAATCTTGCTGTTCATCTTCATCCATCCATCATCTTGAGCTCGCCTTCTTCTTCGCCTCTTGATCTCTCTCTGTTCTCGTCTCACTCTCCCTACATCACGTTCTGCTTCTCTCGGCCTCATCCTTCTCGGCCGCGTCTTCTCCTTCCCTTCTCCGGCCGGTGGACGTTGGCGAGCCTCCAGCCGTGGCAGTGAGGCTCCTTTCTCTCGCCATCTCATTCTCTCTCGCGGTCTCCATTCTCTCTTGCTCGTCTCTGCCTCTCTTCTCCTCTGCGTCTCATCTCTATATCTCTCTCAATCTCTCCCTCTCTCGGCCCTGAACAGGGCGCTCGGTGGTGTGCCATCGCGGCCACCACCCCTCTCCTCTCCCTCGGCCGATTGCTCCTCTTCCTTTTTCTTTCTTTTCTTCCTTCTCCTCTCTTCTTCTTTATTCTTTCTCTCTGATTTTTTCCTCCTCCTTTTCTTTGCTGCAACAGGTCGAGTGGGAGGGAATAGTGGGGTTAAAGAGGAGTGATAAGGTGGAAGGGCCATAAGTGTGGAGTATGGTGGGTCTAAGTCAATGTTTTACTATACCGACAGCTAACGTAGCCAAAAGCCGTCGGTAACGTAGCCAAAAAATCAGCAGGCATATATTTTATGTTACTGACGGCTAAGCCGTCGGTAACGTAGCAAAAAAATAATTTCGTAAGCAGATTTTTTCCGGCGCATTAGCGACGGCTTGGCCGTCGGTAATTAAAATATTACCGACGGAGTCGAGGCCATCGGTAAAATTCTGTCAGTAATACGCAGTTTTCTTGTAGTGATATATATGCTGTAAACTAATAGAACGATAACTAACTCTAACTGTCTATAACTAACTGTAACTAACTCTTATTAGTTAGTAACGAAAAAGATTTATTAACTGGTAATAAATAATTTTAAAAACACTGGTGGTCTGCAAATGGACACCAAATTGAAACAACACAAGTAATTTAGTTACAAAATGATTTGTGACATCACAAACAACTCTGAAACGGAAAGGAAGCAAAAACAAATAGAGAGGAAGGGTTGAGGGAAAAAAAGAAAACCAAAGGAAAAGAGTTACTTTGAAAAGAAAAACAAAAAAAAAAGTATTATTATTTTTTGTCTATAAGCTCCGGTGTCTAGGGAAAATGGGTCTTGACTAATTCGGAGTTCGGGTGGGGCCAAGTTGTTTCATCACTAAGGATCCAAATTAGATACTAGCCGAATCCGTCCTTTAGATGGAGTGCATTAACCACGCGCATCCAAACTTGAGATTAAAAAAATTTTGTTTTTATTTATGTTTATTAAAGGAAAAATGTATTATTAGTTAACTTTTGGAATTTTATTATATTGCAAGATTATTAAATAATAAATTTTATTATTTTATTTGTGTTTTTTGGTTTTGTTTAGTCATAATATGACTAGCTTTAAAGTCATACATTAAACGAAGGATTTCATATCGCTTAATTCTCTTTTTAGCAAATCAAATACACATTATTTTTTTCTGGAAATGTATGTGTCCTTTTTTTTTTGGGACAAATGCATGTGTCCTTCTGAAAACGTAGAACTAACAGTTTTTCTTTTAAATTCAATGGTAATACAGATATAATACACAATTTAATATACTCAACACAACTTATAAAATGTTAGATTTAGTAAATGATAAATACATTCTTGATGAAACTGTAAAATCATTTTGCCGTAAAAAAAACTGTAAAATCATTTTAGTATTAATTAGATTTTTAATTTCCATTAATATTATGCCGGTCTCTAAAGTTCAAAATGTATCTCTTCCATCCCTAATAATCATGTAATGAGCGGCAATTTGTTCCTTTTTTTTTATATGAGCAACAGGGGGATTAACCCCCTGGAAAAACAGAACTAAGAAGCCCTAGGGACCAATAACCCATCAAGGTCTACCCAATAAGTATCCCACATAAACGTAGGAGTACAATTGAAAATCCTACTACAAGAATCTAAAAAAAGGCCAAATTTTGCAAAACCATCAGCAATTCTATTAGCCTCACGGGGAACATAACAAACATCTACCTCAATAAAAGATTGCAAAGAATTAATGATCTCCATCATCAAGCGGTAACAAGGATGCTGCGAGGAGCATCCTGACTTAATAAAGTTAATTGATGTCATTGAGTCAGACTCAACAATTATCTTCTCAAACCCGTTGAGTAAAGCTAAATTGATACCAATCTGCATAGCCCAAAGTTCTGCACTCGTAATGGATGAGGGACCCAACTTAGACACATAGCCCCAAAGAAATTCACCCCTGTGGTCTCGGATTACGCCACCAGCTGCTGCCACCTCTCCGTGCTGGCGAACCGCACCATCACAGCTTATCTTGATCGTCCCCTGCACCAGAGGAAACCAAACCTCACGCAACCCAACACGAGGAACATTAATCCAAACCTGCTTCCCATTAACCAAACCACAGTCCCTTCTACTCTGCACAATGGAATTACATAATGAATATATTCTCCGCTTCAATTGTTCTCATTGTTTTGCTTTAGTTTCTTTAATATAAATTTTTTTATTTTAGTCGATGTAATATTATTTTTCATGTTAGTCCCTATCGTGTGGAACAATTTGTGGCTAGATTTACTCTTTTGGTCGAACACAGATTAGTCCAGTATTGTGGCTGAAAACCAAAAAAAGTCTCTATCATGTAAGAAATGATTGAACATAAATGAAATATTACAAGGTTTAAAGAAAACAAATAATAAATCAACGAGAATTAATTATAGGATATTTCATGAAATTAGAGACAAGAGACATTTTTTTTAGGTATTGAGAACATTATTTTTCAAAAAAAGGAACTAAGAACATTAAGGTAAGTTCAGAAACTAAAAGCATTATCAACCCATATTTTGCAATACATTGATTAAATTCACGATTCATGTGACGGTCATCAAATAATGAAGTTTTACGAACATAAATTTGGAAGGCTATGGCTTGGGGTGAGAGAGTATATAATGTGGTATACAGTAAACTAATATTTAAAAATAGTTTAGAATTTCAATTGCGACCGATCACATTTAAGGGAAAGTGCCTCAAAACTCAAAATATTTATTTTTTCTCTTTTTTTTCTTGCCTTGCCTAACCTGTACCGATTGAGCCACAGTCACGATCGTGTGAACATAAAAAATTGTGAGCTTCTACACACAAGAAATCACGTCACGAGTGTTTCAAGTTATTTTTATGTATCGATCTAACGTAGACCACGTGATTCGATATATAATAAGCCTGTCATTTGGAAAAGATCTACAGAGTACAAGCCTCTGTTTCCCCTCCAGCCGTACGGGGCTTTACAGCTGCGGAGTTCTATCAAAAGGTGTATACACTGCAGTTTCCATTTGCATTCCACTGCTCAATTTAATTTTTACCCTCCTTTCCACTCAAAACGGTTCCCTAGACTCCTCTGATTTTTCAGTTTCCAAGAAACGTAACCAAAGAAATTCACAGAACACTGGTAATTTTCCGAAAGTTTTTCGACGTGGCACCAATGTAGCTTGGGATGCCAAAAAGTTACATGCATTCTTGTTCCCAAAATTTGTCTTTTTGCAAGCGGTGGCGAAAGCTTTGGGAAGCATGAAGGACTCCCAAATCGACACGTATACGCTGCCATATCTATGATATCTGCCCAAAACACATGATCATTTCTCTGCTCTTTCAAAATGCAGAACTTTTTACTTGCTAATTGCCAGATATAGAGACACAAACATATAAAATTCACTATATTATGCTTCATTTAGGCCTTTCCCATATCATAAAATTCCAAAGTTGTTCATTCATATTGATTGCATATGCCTAGCTTTAGTAATTGTCCACTCACTCAGATTTGCCCCATGTTCTTCTCTGTGACATTTTTTATTTCCCTTGATTCAATTGAGAAGTGATTGGTAATCACATCATGGAATTCTTTCAAATTTATTTATAATTAATTGAAAGACCAAGGAATCATGATACCCAAATAACGGCAAGATCATACAATATGATTATGTTTTCTGAGTGAAATCACTTTGCAACATGTTATCACTACTTGCTTTGCTTTAATTTCCAAAGCTAATGTCGTTCGGAATAAAAACGAATTCCTTTTAGAATAAAATATAAGCAAATTTTAGCTCATATATTTTGAAATAAAATATAAATAAATTTTAATTGTTTTTATGTATTCTATTTAATAATAGTATCTGTAAAATATCTTTCGTTGAATTCAATTTTTATTTTCAATGAATCAATTTATTATCTTGATACCCCTTAATCTGAAGGCTAATTTAGGCAATGTGGTTATTTTTTAAATGAGATTAAAATGATTAAATGTAGATTAACTAACAATCTTAATAAGCGCGAATTAGTTACTTTTTGCTTATATTTCATTTGGAGGGAGTAGTAGATCGGAATAATGAAGTGTATTAATCTGTCCTCTTGCATTTCACATGACTCAGACTCAATAGCACTATCTAGCTCCATAATTGAGAATATCAAAGAGATCGGCCTCTAGCGTGCGAGAACCGCTCATGTCTCACAGAGTGCATGACCATTTATAGTATTTGTTAGAAATAATGAACAATAGAGATAAAGGATCAAGAAAAATGAACACACAAATTTACCGTGGAAAACCCTTAACAAGAAAAAAAAATCACATGCAGAGGAGACACAATTTCAATATGATGAAAATTGGTACATGAGGAAATGAGGATAAGCAGCTAATACAAGCATCTTAGAATATTAGATACAAAACCCTCTAAAAGTCTTATGTATTATAGCACATGAGAAACCCTAACCCAAAAGCCCAAAAACGCAAGAGGCCCATATAGCACTTACAGAAAATTTTGATATTAGACGCATTATACGCCTAAGCTAAACTGCACCAGACATTAGACAGAAGTGCTCTCGTCATTAGACATCGGCACGCCTTTGGTCATGCCTTATTCAATGAGTACTTTTCAAAGTGTTGGGACATGAGCTCTCCTCCTTAAGCGTCAACACGCCTATCAAAACAGAATGAGACCTCGAAACATAAATAGGTCATACCAAATGCTTTTCAGGTAGAACCAAGAATTCGGGTCACCAACTCTAACAATCTCCACCTTGACGCGAATTTGGGTCACTAACTTTAACAATCCCACCTTAATGTGAATTCCAATGCAAGGAACAAAGCGTAATCACCAATCTTCAACAAAAAACTAACATCCCTACCAAAAAACTAACATCCCTAAGGGTCAAACTTAACAAGAAACGCCAACCAAGTTCAAGCAAGGCTTAAACTTGGCTACTCGAAGTGTCTTGGTCATCATATCAGCAGGATTTTCATGAGCAATGATTTTGCTCACAACAATATTACCACGAGAAATTACATCACGGACAATGTGATACCAAACATCAATATGCTGTGTCCTCTCATGAAACATCTAATCTTTAGTGAGAAAATAGCACTTTGACGATCACAAAATATTGTGGTAAGATGCAAGTCATCACTAAGCTCATGAAATATATATTCCAACCAAATTGCTTCCTTACAAGCTTCTGTAATAACCATGTACTCTGCCTCAGTAATAGACAACACAACTGCAGAGTAGCTTTCCAACTGATAGCACAACCACTAACAATAAACACATATCCTGTAAGATACCTATTTTTATGAAGATCTCCAACAAAATCAGAGTCAACATAGCCAATGACTCCATCTCTAGTTCTCCAAAAAATGCAAACAAGCATAAGAAGAACCGGAAAGCCTCCAAAGTTATCTCTTGGTGATTGGCCTCCATCATAAGTCTGGTACTCCTCCACCAGTACTCCACAACTCCCAATAACAAATAAGTCGCATAATTCACCTTCACCTCTGCTGAACAACGTATCACCTTGACAATCTTCTCAATTTCTTTGCAGCCATAGATCTGCTTTCTCTGGATCAACGTCTCCACAAAAATTTGGAGGATCATGTCGACGGAAGTCAACTAGTCCCCTTGATTCAGTAGCACGTGCTTTCCTCCCTTATTTCTGCAAGTCACACTAATTCTTTGCAGCATTCTGTTAAGCAATGGCAGTCGCCATCTTAGCCATGGCTTGCGCCATCTGAGTCATTTGAGCCATTTTCGGATTCTCAACTCCAGCAGTAGGGATCTCACGTCTCGGAGGCATTGGGTTCCTACAAGGTCCAAAACCAGTCAGAACCCTACAACAAATAGGTGTGTCAACACACATTGCTTCAATTAAGAAGCAATCCAAACAATTATAAGCATAATTTCTTCACCCAACAAACAAGTTCAACAGAAGCACAACTTGACACATGTCAAACAAAACCCGACAAGCACAACTTGACACCTGTCAAACAAAACCCAATAACTTGACCAACTTAGGTTACCCAAACTCACAATCCGTTGAGGTCCGAACTGCTCTAAGACTACACTGTAACACCCCGATTTTCAGTACGCTACTAATCTAACTCAACCTCTAAATGCAGAATGATTTATAAATATAATACTCGCATTGTCTTATGAAAACACAGGTAAATTTATTTTTAAACACTTTTGCAAAACCACAAGTCAGAGTATCACAACGTTTTTGGAAACATGGTATACAACTATAGTGCAAAAGAAGATACAACTGAATATGCATATATATATATATATGTGTGTGTGTGTGTGTGTGTGTGTGTGTATATATATATATATATATATATGCAAAACAGCCCAGAGGCAGTACAATTTGTTCAGAGTTAAGTACAAGAAAATCAAAATACAATACCAAAATAAGAATACACCTGGAATATGAAAATCCTAATCTAAGAACACTCATACAACTAAGGTACTCCAGGCAGACACCTACGCAGAGGGCTGCTCCAAAAGTCAAGCATCAAGACAGACTCTAACAAAACTACACACCAGACACTAAGATGGTCCCAACACACCTAGACTCAAACTGTCGGAGCGGTCGGTCACCCTACCACCGCCACGAATCATTACCGAGTTCCTCAGAAGGGTCCTCTTCCTCCTCCTCGTCCATCGCCACAGCCTCCTCGTCATCCTCGTCGTCGCCGGTAAGGTCAATGACGAGGATGGCTGGAGGTACCATCATGACCCTGATCTCCTCAATAGGTGTATCCTCAACCCATCCACCGGAGCTGCAACTTGTAATGCCAGTAAAAATGCAGGCTGGAGGATCCACCGGAGGGGTAGGCTATCGAGAAAGAATCGGAGAAAAAGGAGTATACTCCGGTAAAGCCTCTGGTTCTACTGAAGGAACCGGTGAGTCTACAACAATGCAAGAGGTAGATGCTACTACATCCAATCCTCCAGACCCCACGCTCTTGCAAGTGGTCCTGCGCAACAAAGAGCCACCAACCCTAGGCTCATCCTGAAAAGTCCTCCGTCGCGGGATATCAGATAAATCCTCCTAAGCAACAATGGCTTCATCCGTCTGGGCTCCCAGCCAAGCGTTTACGATGCGTCCAAAAGGTACAGGAAAGTCCATCACCCTGCACGTAACCTAAATCTTGGAACCTGTCCATTCACTCTAGTAGTTTCGATCACATCTCGCCGATATACAACCCTACCGGTGGTGTGATCAACCACATAGGCTTGGGGTAAGTATGAATCCCAAAACTCAAATAACGTCTCCGACGACTGCCTAATCGCCGGAAGCTCTATCGTCATCATCAGATGGGGTGACATCCATGAGAATGCTCGAATAGAAAGGGTCGTCTTCCCAAACAAACATATACCAACAATAGCATATATGAAAAACATATCATACTAACCTATTATAATATTGGCATAGAGTAGCATCATGGCATAACACACTCAATAATCAGCACCATAAGGATGAACCACAAATCCCTATTGGTTAGTCTATATGCAAATGCACATGATTCTGGAATACCGATACACCACCTTCGCAAGGGTATAATTGACACTTGTCTCGAAAGATACTTCAGGTCGGCATCGACATAGGTCTCGATCGATACTTCAGGCCGACATCTCCTTAATTTCCCCGCAGGCATGCGTGTTTAGTACCACGCAAGGATTTACCTGACACATGCTGCCTGTTAGTCTCGACTGTCAAAATGTACTCGTATCTAGGTCTGGGCTCACAAAAAATAGTCAAGTATCATGATAGACACCAATAAAACTACACCACAGACACAAAACTGGTCTCAAAGCAACTAGACTCAAACTGTCAGAGCGGTCGGTCATACTCTACCACCTCCACGACTCACTACCAAGGTCGTCAGAAGGGTCCTCCTCCTCCTCCTCCTCCTCGTCCCTCGCCACAGCCTCCTCATCATCCTCGTCATCGCCAGTAAGGTCAATGATGGGGATGGCTGGAGGTACCATCTCGACCCTGAACTCCTTAACAGGTGTATCCTAAAGGGGTAGGCCGGAGGATCCACCAGAGGGGTAGGCGAGCGAGAAGGAATCGGAGAAGAAGGGGTATACTCCAGTAAAGCCTATAGTTCCACAGGACGAACCGGTGTGTCTACAACAACGCGGGAGGTAGGTGCTCCTATATTCTTTCCTCCAGACCCCACACTCTTACGAGCGGTCCTGCTCAACAAAGAGCCACCAACCCTAGTCTCATCCCGAAAAGTCATCCTCACGGGATATCAGATAAATCCTCCGAAGCAATAGTGTCTACATCTGTATGGCTCCCAGCCAAGCATCTACGATGAGTCCCAAAGGTACAGGAAAGTCCACCACCCTGTATGTAACCTCAATCCGTTTAACCTGACCATCCACTCTAGTAGTTTTGATCACATCTCCCTTATATACAACCTTGTCGGTGGTGTGATCAACCACCCAGGCATGTGGTATGTCCGAATTCAAAAACTCAAATATTGTCTCACACGACTGCCTGATCGCCGGAAGCTCTATCATTGTCATCTGCTGGGATGACATCCATGTGAATGCCCGAATAGAAAGGGCCATCTTCGGTAAAAAAACATATAACAACAATAACATATAAGCAAACCCATATCATCCTAACATAGTATAATATTGACACAGAGTAGCATCATGGCATAACACACTCAATAATCAGCACAGTAAGGATGCAGCACAAATCCCTATTGGTTAGCCTATATGCCAATGCACATGATTCTGGAATACCACCACACCACCCTTGCAAGGGTATCATTGACGCTGGTCTCGACAGATACTTCAGGTTGGCATCGACATTGGTCTCGACAGATACTTCAGGTCGGCATCTCCTTAATTTCCCCGCAGGGATACATATTCAGTACCGCACAAGGATTTACCTGAGACATGCTGCTCGTTTGTCTTGACTGTCGATACATACTCGTATCTAGGTTTGGGCTCACCAACAAAAGTCAAGTATCAGGATAGACTACAATAAAACTACATTACAGACACTATGCTGGTCCCAAAGCAACTAGACACAAACTATCGGAGCGGTCGGTCATACTCTACCACATCCACAACTCACTACGGAGTTCGTCAGAACGGCCCTGCTCCTGCTCCTCCTCCTCCTTGTCTATCACCACAGCCTCCTCGTTGTAACACCTGAGGACGAGATCGACCTCGTATTAGGACGTCGGATCGAGACCTCGCGTCGAGATCTCGTGTCGAGACCTCGTACCAGACCTTGTGTCGAGATATCGTGCCAAGATCGCGTGCCGAGGTCATTTGCCGAGCTGAGGAGACTGCGTGCACTAGCTGCTGAGCTGCCGAGGTCGCGTGTCGAGTTGATGAGGTCGCGTACCGAGCTGAGGAGGCCGCGTGCACGAACTCATGTTAGAGCCTTGTGCGCTTGCACGAGCACCCTTGTCGACATCGTGTCGAGATGATAACTCGTATTCTTACGAACGTTATTCAGCGTTATTATTATATTGTTTGTAATTATTACATTGTCCGACTGCCGTTCTCGCCGTGTTGTAGATCCGAACCGATAGAGTAGAGGGTAATTATGAGAGAGTAGCGATTAGGCGGGTAGATTGATTGATGGGATTGGCATCTTATAGCTGAAGTTACGATTATACCCTCTTCTCTCACCACTGTATACCACGACGGTTCCTCGGATACTCATTTCTCTTTTCTTCTTTCTTCCTTCCTTCTGCTCTGAGTTCCTTGTTTTTCTCCAAAATTTCCATCGAAGAAACCTTGAGTTCCATCGAGATTCTGCACAAATTTTCTTCATCAATCTTGTTCCTCATCATCTTCTCGACCTATATCTCGCCTGCTCGACCATCATCTGAGGTAAGGAAAAACAAATTTTTCTCTTCCTTCGTGCTACTGTTTAGCGCTACTTCTTCCTTCCATTTTAGCTAGTTTTTATGCTTCCAAATCATGTCAAACTGATGGGTTTTCTTCTTCACGATATTACCTATCTTTCTAACCGATTATTGGAGCTTGTAGAACAAATTTCTTTCTCTGATTTCTGAAATGGGCAGTGCCCAGAAACCCTTCATTTTTGGTTTGTTTCGATTTCTTGTTTTTTGTTTGTTGCTTCTGGTTGTTGTTGTTGTCGATCTATCTGTTGTGGCATCAGATAGCCTTTTTCATGAACTTTTGATCGAAAACCCTAACGTTGTGTTAGAGGAAAATGGTCTTGTCTGAGATGTATGAAAGGAGTTATTTTGTAATATTTACTGGGTTATGGTTAAGTTTGGGATGAGAGCTAAGTGTTATTAGAACCCATAGATCGAACTAAGTTGTGCTTGTTTTAGGAAGTCTGATTCCCGAGATCGTGTGATTTCCGAATCGAGGTGTACGGGAAAGCGAATCCAAGGACGTGGAAGCAGCGGAATCCAGATCGAGAATCAGACGTGTCGAGGTCGACCGAGAAGTGTACGTGTCGAGGTCGATTGAGGGCGATGCGATGTCGAAGTCGTTGTCGAGCTCGTTGAAGACAGTAGTGTCGAGATCGAGTAAGAGAAGTCGTTGTCGAGCTCACTTGAAGAGCGTGTCGAGGTCGTTGTCGGCAAAGATTAACTTGAGTTCGTAAGGGCGCTTCACATTAATACTTTCATAGTATGCTAGCGTAAGGGCACTTCATATTCGACTTGTTTATGTTTTGTGCGTAAGGGCAACTTTTAGACATTATTAAGACTTTATTTTATAGGTTATTGTGTATGGATTCCTTGATTGGTGTCGAGCTTGAAATGTTGTGAATTGTGAATTGCTGTTGAATTGCGTTTCTTCATGCAGAATGTTTTTATTGCTTAAATGTCGAATTGCGTTTTCTTCATGTTAAGCATGCTCTCCTTATTTGATATGTGATCAAGTAATTTTATGTGTCACTCTTTGACTGCGGCGAATTGTTCATCGAGTGAGCGAGCTAGGTGAGTCGTATGACGTTTTTGAGCCGTGACCCGGATAACTTAGGGTGCTAGGTCCCCTTTTGTTTACGGGAGATTGACTAGACGTCGCCACGCTATGGGACCTGAGTTGACTGTCCTAGGGAGAGCGAGGATCCCAAGGCTTCGGCTGGACTTTCCGACATATGGTACGGCGTGTGCATTCCGGAAAAATTGTCGAGTCGAGAGAAAATGGATTGCGAGTTGTGTCGAGTTAGAGTGAGATGGTCGAGTCACGTCGGTGAATGTTATACTTTGCTGTTTGCTTATTTCTTTATGCCATGCTTATCTTGTATTGTTGAGAAGTTGACCCTTTCCCGTGGTGCCTTCAATCCATGACGGTTACCCAGGCGATGTCGAGGGTGCAGGGAACTCGACAGCAGATGATGCCGAGGAGGAGCTCGACGAGGACCCGAGTGACGACCTCTACTTGTCGTGATTGTTTATGTGTGATGGATGTTTTTTTTTTATGAATGTACCTTGTTTTTCTTTTGGAGTAGTATGTCGTGACCCGGTTAGGCGGTATTGTTTTGTCGTTCAGGGTAGGCGGTGGTTTTACTTTTGGAGCGACCTGCGTGGGAGCCTGCCGGAACTACCCCCAGGGTATGATTGCTCTTTTGAAGTCGCCATACCTTAGGTGGATTTTCTTTGTACATTTACTACTCTGGATTTTGTATACATTATTATTTCGAGTGATATATATATCTATGTTATGCATGTATGTTTTATTAGAATTTAAGTCTTGTGTCTTAGTTGCACCATGTTTCAAAAGTCAGAATTACTCGATGTGCACGAGTTGGTTTTATAAAAAAAAATAGGCCGTACTTTTTAAAAGGCACAAGAGTTTCGCTTTTAAAACACATCTCATACTGAGTTTAGTTGAGCTCGGTGTGTTGAGCTTCGGTAACTCGAGCTCGGTATATTGAGCTCGGTAGCGGTCCGAAACGGTCGTTACATTGTTGGTATCGAGCGATTCTTCGACCGAGCCGCATAGGAATTTTGACCGTCACTATGCTCGGGTTATGTGTGTTGGGTACCTAATTGTAATATGTTGATTCTTTGTTTGATTAAGTGAAGCACTTATTGCTTGGGAAATTGTTTGAACTGTTTCTTGATTGAAGCGGTGTGTTTTAACACATCCTTGTTGTGAGATTCTGGCGGGGTTTTGAACTTTGTGGAATCTAATGCCACCTCGTCGGATACGATACCGCAACCGAGAACGTCGACATGGAACGAGCAATTCAAGCTATGGCCGAGATGGCGGCAGCCATGGCTCAACAATCACCACAGAACTCAACAGGCTAACGCGATGGCTCAACAGACGGCGGCGTTAACTCAGCCAGAACTTGCAGCAAAGACAAAGAACGAGCGTAACGAAATGTCAAGCGAGAGGATTGACGGACTTCGTGAAGCATGATCCACCGGTTCTATGGTGAGCCAAATCCAGATAAAGCCGATCTTTGGATGCAAGAGATCGAGAAGATCTTCGAGGCACTTCATTGCGGACAACGTGAAGGTCGACTATGCTACCTACTTCATCGCTAGGAGACGCAGAGTATTGGTGGAGAGGAGTGAAGCAAACATTTATAGCGGAACGTCGCGAGATGACCTGGGAGCTTTTTCGTGAAAGGTTCTTGGACAAGTACTTCCCAGATACTGCACGAGCCGAGAAGGAGCAAGAGTTTCTTCAACTGCAGCAAGGCGGTATGACGGTGTCCGAGTATGCGGCCAAGTTCGAGTCGCTGGCGAGGTATTTCAGTCCATTTCGTGATCGAGTTGACCAGAGATGGTTGAGTGAGAGATTCCAACGGGGATTGAGATTCGACATTCAGAAGTCGGTGGTGTCATTGAGGATTCGAAACCTCCAAGAGCTGATTGATCGCTGTGTCGAGGTAGAAGGAGTGAGAAGCCACAAGAAGAAGACTGTTGTAGGCGGGCCGGTGAGACCCTAGAGTGCGGGACAGAGGTTTGCACAGAAAGGAAAACAACCGCAGAAGAAGCCTTACGACCGACCTCAGGGGAACAACAACAGGGGACAGTATCGTCCGATGACCCAGGGAGCGAGGAGTGGAGGTCAGACCGGTGTCGAGGTGACTTGCTATCGATGTGGAAAGCCGGGACATTACGCGAGTAACTGTACTCAGAAGGAGGAGGTGTGTTTCAACTGCAAGAAGCCAGGGCATTTTGCCAAGGATTGTCCCATACCCAAAGCTGAACCGACTATGCTTGCGGCAAAGGCCAAAGGGAAGCGTCAGGTAGCTAAAGGCAGAGTCTTTTGCATGAGTGGCGAGGAAGCAGAACGAGCTGAAGATCTTATTCAAGGTGAATGTGAGATCGAGGGTAAATCCTTATCCGTTCTTTTTGATTCGGGTGCAACCCATTCCTTTATTTCTTCTGATTGTGTGAACCATTTGAACTTGATTGTGGATCGCTTTACCGTTTAAATTGGTAGTTACAACCCCATTGCTAAAACCTTAGTAACAAACATCGCATGTCTTGATTGTGTAGTGGTTATTCGAGTAGAAAGTTTGTGGTCAATTTGGTTTGTTTGCCTCTTGGGGCCTAGATGTCATTCTCGGGATGGATTGGTTGTCACACCACCATGTCCTCTTGGTGTGCCGTAAAGCGTAATATTCCCGGACCTTGGAGTCTCCAATTATCTTTACGCCAACGTGTCGGAGTTTCTTTGAAAGAAGGAACTAGGGAATACATGTATCCGCTAGTTCGGAAGTTTTCCAACAGATCGGCGTGAAGAATGTATCGGTGGTGTGTGACTTTGAGGGCGTTTTCAGAAGGCGTGCCAGGGTTACCACCAAGACGAGAGGTCGAGTTCTCCATCGACCGATTCCAGGGACAAGACCGATTTCCAAAGCGCCATACAGGATGTCTCTGCCGAGATGAAAGAGTGAAGTGCGGATCGAACACTCGAAGTCGAAGCAATTCATACGACCGAGCGTGTCACCGTGGGGAGCTCCAGTGTTGTTGGTTAAGAAGAAGGATGGATGATCAAGGCTGTGCGTGGACTATCGCGAGCTCAACAAGGTTACTGTGAAGAACCGTTATCCGTTACCACGTATTGACGACTTGATGGATCAACTTCGTGGAGCGGCGATCTTTTCCAAGATAGACTTGAAGTCGGGCTACCACCAGATTCGCGTGAAGGAGGAAGATATCCCCAAAACAGCTTTCAGGACTAGATACGGTCACTACGAGTACTTGGTGATGCCGTTTGGAGTGACGAATGCGCCAGCTGTGTTTATGGACTACATGAACAGGATTTTCCATTCGTTTTTGGATCAGTTCGTTGTAGTGTTCATCGACGACATACTGATCTACTCGAGGAACCGAGAAGAGCACGCAGAACACTTATGTCGAGTACTGCAGATATTACGAGATAAGCAACTCTATGCCAACCTGTCGAAGTGTGAATTTTGGCTTGAAGAGGTGAATTTTCTTGGTCACGTGATTTCCAAAGAAGGGATAGCTGTGGATCCAACTAAGATTGAAGCTGTGTTAGCGTGGGAACAGCCGAAGACGGTTACCGAGATCAGGAGTTTTGTCGGCTTAGCAGGATATTACCGAAGATTCATTGAAGGTTTCTCGAAGATTGTCGCGCCTCTTACACGACTGACGAGGAAGGATCAACCTTTTGCCTGGACCGAGGAGTACGAAGCCAGTTTTCAAAGACTGAAAGAGCTTTTGACGACAGCGCCCGTATTGATTTTGCCCCAACCAGAAGAGCCTTTCGAGGTGTATTGTGATGCGTCGCACCAGGGATTGGGATGCGTGCTGATGCAACATCGGAAGGTGGTCGCGTATGCTTCAAGACAGCTTAAGATTCACGAGAGGAACTACCCTACTCACGACTTGGAGCTGGCAGCAGTAGTTTTTGCGCTGAAGATATGGAGACACTACCTTTATGGGAGCACTCTTACTGTTTTCAGCGATCACAAGAGCTTGAAGTACCTGTTCGACCAGAAAGAGCTCAACATGCGTCAGCGTAGATGGACATAATTTCTCAAGGACTACGACTTTACGTTGGAATACCATCCCGGTAAGGCTAACGTGGTAGCAGATGCGTTGAGTAGGAAGAGCGTTTTAACCTCGGCAATGATGATCAAGGAGTTGGAGATGCTCGAGAAGTTCCGAGACTTGAAGTTGAGTGTCGAAGTTTCACCAGGGAAGCTGAGATTTGGTATGCTTACCATTTCTAACAGATTGTTGGACGAGATCCGAGACCAGCAAGTTCATGACGAGCTTCTGCAAGAGAAGGTTCAGTTGATAGCGCAAGGGAAGGCGACAGAATTCCAAGTCGGAGCGGACGACATCTTGAGATGCAATGGCCGAGTATGTGTACCTAACGTAGCCGAGCTGAGAAAGTTAATTCTCGACGAAGCGCATAAGAGCAACTTTAGTATTCATCCAGGAGTTACGAAGATGTATCAAGACTTGAAGAAGCATTTTTGGTGGTCCGGAATGAAGAAGCAAGTGGCCGAGCACGTAACCGTGTTTAACGTGTCGAAGCGAAGGTGGAGCACCAACGACCGCGGGAATGCTATAAACAGCGTGCGGTTTGGAAATGGGATAGTATTTCCATGGACTTCGTTGTAGGTTTTCCAAGACGCAGAAGAAGAATGATTCGATTTGGGTGATCGTCGACCGATTGACCAAATCTGCTCATTCTTGCAGTGAGGTCGACATACAACGTGGAAAAGTGACCGAGATCTACATCGCGAGATAGTGCGACTTCATGGTATACCTCTTCGATCGTGTCGGACCGAGATCAAAGTTCACGTCTCATTTTTGGAGGAATTGCAAGGAGCGATGGGAACAGAGCTCAGGCTTAGCTCGGCATATCATCCACGCATCGACGGCCGATCGAGAGAACGATCCAATCGCTTGAAGATTTGTTGCGAGCTTGTACCTTAGATCACCGAGGAAGTTGGGACGACGTCTTACCATTGGTGGAGTTCACCTACAATAACAGCTTCCATGCGAGTATTGGAATGGCACCTTTTGAAGCACTGTACGGACGGAAATGTCAGACGCCTCTTTGTTGGTACCAGGACGGCGAGCGTTCTATTGTAGGACCAGATATGATCCAGCAGACTACCGAGAAGATCCGTTTGATCAGAGATAGGATGCGAACGTCTCAAAGTCAACAGAAGAGTTATGCAGACCAACGACGTCGACCGCTCGAGTTCGAGGAAGGAGAACATGTATTTCTTAGAGTCACCCCCACTACTGGAGTTGGTCGAGCGATCAAATCCAAGAAACTTACCCCTAAATTTATTGGACCTTACCAGATTCTTCGTCGTATTGGTCCAGTGGCATATCAGATTGCCTTGCCACCATTCTTGTCGAACATTCACGACGTCTTCCACGTCTCACAATTGCGGAAGTATATTTCCGACCCCTCTCATGTCATCGAACCGGATGTGATTCAACTGAGAGACGACTTATCCTTTGAAGCATCACCAGCAAAGATCGTTGATCGGAAAGCCAAGCAGTTGCGGAATAAAGAGATTCAACTTGTCAAAGTTGTATGGGATCAGAAGACGGGAGATGCGACTTGGGAGCTGGAGGAGAAGATGAAGACTCAGTACCCTGAACTTTTCCGAGGTAAGAAACTTATTTGCAATTTCGAGGACGAAATTTTTTTTAGAGGGAGAGATTGTAACACCTGAGGACGAGATCGACCTCGTATTAGGACGTCGGATCGAGACCTCGCGTCGAGATCTCGTGTCGAGACCTCGTACCAGACCTTGTGTCGAGATATCGTGCCAAGATCGCGTGCCGAGGTCATTTGCCGAGCTGAGGAGACTGCGTGCACTAGCTGCTGAGCTGCCGAGGTCGCGTGTCGAGTTGATGAGGTCGCGTACCGAGCTGAGGAGGCCGCGTGCACGAACTCGTGTTAGAGCCTTGTGCGCTTGCACGAGCACCCTTGTCGACATCGTGTCGAGATGATAACTCGTATTCTTACGAACGTTATTCAGCGTTATTATTATATTGTTTGTAATTATTACATTGTCGGCTTGCCGTTCTCGTCGCTGTGTTGTAGATCTGAACCGATAGAGTAGAGGGTAATTATGAGAGAGTAGCGATTAGACGGGTAGATTGATTGATGGGATTGGCATCTTATAGCTGAAGTTACGATTATACCCCTTCTCTCACCAGCTGTCTACCACGATCGGTTCCCTTAGATGCTCATTTCTCTTTTCTTCTTTCTTCTTCCTTCCTTCTGCTCTGAGTTCCTTGTTTTTCTCCAAAATTTCCATCGAAGAAACCTTGAGTTCCATCGAGATTCTGCACAAATTTTCTTCATCAATCTTGTTCCTCATCATCTTCTCGACCTATATCTCGCCTGCTCGACCATCATCTGAGGTAAGGAAAAACAGATTTTTCTCTTCCTTCGTGCTACTGTTTAGCGCTACTTCTTCCTTCCATTTTAGCTAGTTTTTATGCTTCCAAATCATGTCAAACTGATGGGTTTTCTTCTTCACGATATTACCTATCTTTCTAACCGATTATTGGAGCTTGTAGAACAAATTTCTTTCTCTGATTTCTGAAATGGGCAGTGCCCAGAAACCCTTCATTTTTGGTTTGTTTCGATTTCTTGTTTTTCGTTTGTTGCTTCTGGTTGTTGTTGTTGTCGATCTATCTGTTGTGGCATCAGATAGCCTTTTTCATGAACTTTTGATCGAAAACCCTAACGTTGTGTTAGAGGAAAATGGTCTTGTCTGAGATGTATGAAAGGAGTTATTTTGTAATATTTACTGGGTTATGGTTAAGTTTGGGATGAGAGCTAAGTGTTATTAGAACCCATAGATCGAACTAAGTTGTGCTTGTTTTAGGAAGTCTGATTCAGAGATCGTGTGATTTTAATCGAGGTGTACGGAAAGCGAATCCAAGGGCGTGGAAGCGGCGGAATCGGATCGAGACGTGTCGAGTCGGTGAGAAGTGCGTGTCGGTCGATTGCGATGCGTGTCGAAGTCGTTGTCGAGCTCGTTGAAGACAGCCGTGTCGAGATCGAGTAAGAGAAGTCGTTGTCGAGCTCACTTGAAGACGGCCGTGTCGAGGTCGTTGTCGGCGGCATTAACGGAGTTCGGTAAGGCGCTTCACATTAATACTTTCATAGTATGCTAGCGTAAGGGCACTTCATATTCGACTTGTTTATGTTTTGTGCGTAAGGGCAACTTTTAGACATTATTAAGACTTTATTTTATAGGTTATTGTGTATGGATTCCTTGATTGGTGTCGAGCTTGAAATGTTGTGAATTGTGAATTGCTGTTGAATTGCGTTTCTTCATGCAGAATGTTTTTATTGCTTAAATGTCGAATTGCGTTTTCTTCATGTTAAGCATGCTCTCCTTATTTGATATGTGATCAAGTAATTTTATGTGTCACTCTTTGACTGCGGCGAATTGTTCATCGAGTGAGCGAGCTAGGTGAGTCGTATGACGTTTTTGAGCCGTGACCCGGATAACTTAGGGTGCTAGGTCCCCTTTTGTTTACGGGAGATTGACTAGACGTCGCCATGCTATGGGACTGAGTTATCGTCCTAGGGAGAGCGAGGATCCCAAGGCCGCTGGACTTTCCGACATATGGTACGGCGTGTGCATTAGGAAAAATTGTCAGTCGAGAGAAAATGGATTGCGAGTTGTGTCGAGTTAGAGTGAGATGGTCGAGTCACGTCGGTGAATGTTATACTTTCTTGTTTGCTTATTTCTTTATGCCGTGCTTATCTTGTATTGTTGAGAAGTTGACCGCTTTCCGTGGTGCCTTCAATCCATGACGGTTACCCAGGCGATGTCGAGGGTGCGAGGGAACTCGACAGCCAGATGATGCCGAGGAGGAGCTCGACGAGGACCCGAGTGGCGACCTCTACTTGTCGTGGATTGTTTATGTGTGATGGATGTTTTTTTGATGACTGTACCTTGTTTTTCTTTTGAGTAGTATGTCGTGACCAGTTAGGCGATATTGTTTTGTCGTTTGAGGGTAGGCGGTGGTTTTACTTTTGGAGCAGCCCCCTGCGTGGGAGTCTGCCGGAAGTACCCCCAGGGTATGATTGCTCTTTTGAAGTCGTCATACCTTAGGTGTATTTTCTTTGTACATTTACTAATCTGTATTTTGTATACATTATTATTTCGAGTGATATATATATGTATGTTATGCATGTATGTTTTATTAGAATTTAAGTCTTGTGTCTTAGTTGCACCATGTTTGAAAAGTCAGAATTACTCTGATGTGCACGAGTTGGTTTTATAAAAAAAAAATAGACCATACTTTTTAAAAGGCACAAGAGTTTCGTTTTAAAACACATCTCATACAGGTTTAGTTGAGCTTGGTGTGTTGAGCTCGGTAACTCGAGCTCGGTATATTGAGCTCGGTAGCAGTCCGGAAACGGGTCGTTACACTCGTCATCCTCGTCGTCGCAGGTAAGGTCAATGACGGGGATGGTTGGAGGTACCATCTCGACCCTGACCTCCTTAACAATTGTATCCTCAACCCATCCACCGGAGCTGCAGCCTGCAACGCCACAGAAAATATAGGCTGGAGGATCCACCGGAGGGGAAGGCTAGCGAGAAGGAATCGGAGAAGAAGCGGTATACTCTGGTAAAGCCTCGGGTTCCACTAGAGGAACCGGTGAGGCAACAACAATGCGGGAGGTAGGGGCTCCTATATCCTATCTTCCGGACCCCACACTCTTACGAGCGGTCCTACTCAACAAAGAGCCACCAACCTTTAGTCTCATCCCGAAAATTCATCCTCGTGGGATATCAGATAAATCCTCCAAAGCAACAGTGTCTACATTCGTATGGCTCCCAGCCAAGCATCTACGATGAGTCCCAAAGGTACAGGAAAGTCCACCACCCTACACGTAACCTCAATCTGTTTAACCTGACCATCCACCTAGTAGTTTCAATGACATATCCCTTATATACAACCCTGCCAGTGGTGTGATCAACCACCCAGGCATGTGGTATGTCTGAATCCGAAAACTCAAATACACTCTCATACGACTGCCTGATCACCGGAAGCTCTATCATTGTCATCAGCTAGGATGACATCCATGTGAAGGCCTGAATAGAAAGGGTCATCTTCCTAAAAAAACATATAACAACAATAGCATATAAGAAAACACATATCATCCTAACATAGTATAATATTGACACAGAGTAGCATCATGGCATAACACACTTAACAATCAGCACAGTAAGGATGCACCACAAATCCCTATTGGTTAGCCTATATACCAATGCACATGATTCTGGAATGCCGCCACACCACCCTCGCAAGGGTATCATCGACGCTGGTCTCGACAGATACTTCAGGTCGGCATCGACACCGGTCTTCATAGATACATTAGGTTGGCATCTCCTTAATTTGCCCGCAGGGATACATGTTCAGTACCGCACAAGGATTTACCTGAGACATGCTGCCCGTTTGTCTCGACTGTCGATACGTACTCGTATCTGGGTCTGAGCTCACCAACAAAAGTCAACTATTAGGACAGACTCCAACAGAACTACACTACAGACACTAAGCTAGTCCCAAAGCAACTAGACTCAAACTATCTAAGCGGTCGGTCATACTCTACCACCTCCACGACTCACTGCCAAGTTCCTCAGAAGGGTCCTGCTCCTCCACCCCCTCCTCCTCGTCCATCGCCACGGCCTCCTCGTCATCCTCGTCGTCGTAAGTAAGGTCAATGACGGGGATAGCTGGAGGTACCATCTCGACCCTGACCTCCTAAACAATTGTATCCTCAACCCATCCACCGGAGCTGTAGCCTGCAACGCCATAGAAAATATAGGCTGGAGGATCCACCGGAGGGGTAGGCTATCAAGAAGGAATCGGAGAAGACACGGTACACTCCGATAAAGCCTCGGGTTCCACTGGAGGAATCGGTGAGTCTACAACAGCGCGAGAAGTGGATGCTCTAACATCCAATCACCCAGGCCCCACGCTCTTGCAAGCTGTCCTACTTAACAAAGAGCCACCAACCCTAGGCTCATCATGAAAAGTCGTCCGTCGGGGGATATCATATAAATCCTCCGAAGCAACAATGTCTTCATCCGTCTGGTCTCCCAGCCAAGCATCTAAGATGCATCCAAAAGGTACAAGAAAGTCCATCACCCTGCACGTAACCTCAATCCGTGTAGCCTGACCATCCACTCTGGTAGTTTTGATCACATGTCCCCTATATACAACCCTGCCGGTGGTGTGATCAACCACCCAGGCATGGGGTATGTCCGAATCCAAAAACTCAAATATCCTCTCTGACGACTGTCTGATCGCCAGAAACTCTATTGTCGTCATCATCTGGGGTGACATCAATGTGAATGCCCGAATAGAAAGGGTCATCTTCCCAAAAAAACATATAAAAGCAATCGCATATATGCAAACACATATCATACTAACATAGTATAATATTGACACAGAGTAGCATCACAGCATAACACACTTAACAATCAGCATAATAAGGATGCACCACAAATCCCTATTAGTTAGCCTATATGACAATGCCCATGATTCCGGAATACTGCCACGCCACCCTCGCAAGGGTATCATCGACGCTGGACTCGACAGATACTTCAGGTCGGCATCGACACCGGTCTCGACAGATACTTGAGGTCGGCAACTCCTTAATTTCCCCGCAGGGATACACGTTCAGTACCACCCAAAGATTTACCTAAGAAATACTGCCCGTTTGTCTCGACTGTCGATACCTACCTATATCTAGGTCTAGGCTCACTAACAAAAGTCAAGTATCAGGAAAAACTCCAACAAAACTACACCATAGACACTAAGCTGGTTCCAAAGCAACTAGACTCAAACTGTCGGAGCGGTCCGGGAAACTCTACTACCTCCACGACTCACTATCGAGTTCCTCAGAAGGGTCTTGCTCCTCCTCCTCCTCCTCGTCCAATGCCACAGCCTCCTCATCATCCTCGTCGTCACAGGTAAGGTCAATGACGGGGATGGCTGGAGGTACCATCTCGACCCTAACCTCCATAACAGTTATATCCTCAACCCATCCACCGGAGTTGCAGCCTGCAATCCCACATAAAATATAGGCTGGAGGATCCATCGAAGGGGTAGGCTAGCGAGAAGGAATCGGAGTAGAAGCGGTACACTCCGGTAAAGCCTCGGATTCCACTGGAGGAACCAGTGAGTCTACAACAGTGCGATAGGTAGATGCTCCTACATCCAATCCTCTGGGCCCCATGCTCTTACGGGTAGACCTGCTCAACAAAGAGCCACCAACCCTAGGCTCATCCCAAAAAGTCATCTGTCGCGGGATATCATATAAATCCTCCGAAGCAACAATGTCTTCATCCGTTTGGTCTCCCAGCCATGCATCTAAGATGCATCCAAAAGGTACAGGAAAGTCCATAACCTTGCATGTAACATCAATCCGTTTAACCTGTCCATCCACTCTGGTAGTCTCGATCACATCTCCCTGTATACAACCCTATCGGTGGTGTGATCAACCCCCCAGGCATGGGGTATGTCTGAAACCGAAAACTCAAATATCATCTCCGACGACTGCCTGATCGCCGAAAGCTCTATCGTCATCATCAGCTGGGGTGACATCCATGAGAATGCCCGAGCAGAAAAGGTCATCGTCCCAATCAAACATATAACAGCAATAACATATATGCAAAACATAATGTACTAACAAAGTATAATATTGACCCAGAGTAGCATCATGGCATAACACACTCAACAATCAGCACAATAAGGATGCACCACAAATTCCTATTAGTTAGTCTATATGCCAATGCGTATGATTCTGGAATACCGCGACACTGCCCTCGCAAAGGTATCATTGACACTGGTCTCGACAGATACTTCAGGTTGGCATCTCCTTAATTTCGCGCGGGGATACATGTTCAGTACCACACAAGGATTTACCTGAGACATGCTGCCCATTTGTCTCGATTGTCGATTCGTACTTGTATCTAGGTCTGGGCTCACTGCACGATAGCTCGACATTGGTCTCGATAGATACTTCAGGATGGCATCAATGTATGCATGGAATGCACAACCACAATTAGTCACCACAACGGGATCACTCCACAAAGTGTCCGAGATGTTCAACTTATGTTCTAAACTTCCTCCGTTTAGAATCCCACACCATCGTCTTGAAACCTCACTTGGTATCCCTAAGTCCTCTTTCTTTGAAAATTCCTTCTAGTTGTAAAAATATCAGTATTTAAAATTCCACTAGTAGTTCTAAAATAATTATTTTTAATTATTCTGACTCTCACTTTATTCTTAAAAAAATGATTAATCCTTTATTAATTTAAGGTTTTTAGAAAAATCCACATTAAATGTCTCATTGATTTTAAATAAAAATCCCCTGAGGTTTATTCGAAAAACGCTTAACCATCTTAACGACATAGTTCATCACCCACCATTTTATTGAACATACATATGTATATTATATTCAATAATCACCACATTACAACAACAATAACACAATCCATTTTAAAAAAAATAACATGGGAATCATAATCAACCACTATTTCAACTCCATCATCGCCAACAACAACCATTCACACAACATACACACATATACATAAACAATTTGGAAGATGGCCTTACCAAAAGGCTTTCATTCCTTGCTACTATCACGAACACCATCTCGAACTTGTCCGCAACCACGATCTCTACAACCTTAATAATTAAACAGTAAGGTTTTAGAAACATCTCAGGGTACTAATCTTACCACTAGGGCCACGGTTTCCTAGGCCAAACTAGGGTAACATCACTCTACAATTTCTAACTTTTCACCCACACTCCAACTAGTAAATCAAGGTTCAAAACAAGGTTTTAAAACTTAACATCTTTCTAAAAAATCTTCACAATTTTATCTCAAAAAAACTTTAAACTTTATCAACCAAAAACCGTCTCTTTTTTCTAACAAACTCATGGATCTAATTTATAAAATTTGTAGCTCTTAAACTACTAACATTTTTTATCAAAAAAAAGTTGTAAAATTATTACCAAAACTTTAACACCCTCACGGTTTTTAGCAGTAAAAACAAAGCCAAAATTTTTACACGTTTCAAACCTTTAAAACAAAGTAAGACAAAGGCCAAAGACTTGATTATCAAATTCCTTAAGACTCCACCTTCTTTAGGAATACAAAGATTCCATCAAGATCTAGTTGTTCATTGTCTTAGAAACATCAACAAAATCATCAAGAATCCATGTATAAAAGTTTTAGAATCTTCTTCCCTTTTCCCCTTGAATGTTCTCGATTTTTGATTAAAAAAATAGGGAGGAAAACTTCAAATATTTACTACTGGATCTAGCTAATCATAAAAGAAAGAAATGGAAGGAAACAAGTTTAGAAAATCTTACCCAAAATACTAGAAGGTCACGGTTACAAAAGAGGAAGGAGGGAGGAGAAAATAACTTTAACACCAACACTTGCTCCGGAGGAAGAAGGAGGAAGAAAGAATTTTGGTCACAAAACTGATGACAAGGCTACTTAGTGACAGGACTCACTATGCCTAAATATAGCACACACCATGTCTAGACTGTACTTCACCATACTTTGAACCCAGCTTCCACCATATCCCCAGCAACCACTCTCAACCGTTATTTTCCTTCTTTGGCTCTTGGTCCAACACAGTCAATGTTAGATCCTTCTCAAAGCGCGACGAAACTTCGTTAGAATTTTTTAACAAGATTTGAATCAAGAATTAATAATAAATATTAATTCCTAATTATAATTTCATCTTGAAGAAATTCATTCACTTTATTATCAGCCAAAAATGCATATTAATTACATAATACAGTAAAATACATATACAATAACGATAATAAAATACTGTAAAATACGGATGTTACACAATCACACATAATCAAGAAAGGGAATTAGGGTTTTTCAGGATAAGTGGGATGTGACAAAAGTCGGGGGTTAAAGATGTTCCAATAGTGTGCGAGTTTCCAGAAGTTTTCCCAGAGGACATCGAGAGTTTACCACTAGAGACAGGTGGAGATCACTATAGATTTGGTGCCAGGAACAGGACCCATATCTATAGTGTAACAGTAGCTCAGTTGGTAGTGGTAATGTATTGAGGTGCTACATAATCCCTAGGTAGCGTGTTCGAAGGTATTCATGAAAGATGTGGCTGGGGGGGACGAAGAAGATCGTGAGTGCAGTCCGGTTACTGATGTGGGCCGGGCTATTACATAAAAAGGCGCCTTTTTAGTCACAGCTGAGGTTCTATCCACCCTCCAACTATACTCACGTTCTTTTTAGTCACATAGTTAGAAACTTTTACAATCAAAGTCTAAATAAGCCAATTACCCCGGTGTCACAAGTATCTCAGAGCTAACCCCTAAGTAATTACATCGGTAATCAATAGCTAGTCTAATTAATTCAACCAACATTGCATTGAAGTCTTAATCTGCATGGTGATCGCATCTAGCCAACCACTCCTCAGCTATGACATCGTCTAAACATACACAACGGTGTATGAGTAGCCACAGTAAAAGGGTTAGAAATCACATACAAGAATAGTACTTAACAGCAAAGGAATTAACTTAAGCAATGCGCATGACTAATCATCAACCGTTAAACAACATACATCACGCACGCCAAGAGTGCATGACACCACGGGTACTTATGCAGTCCTAAGACCAACGTCTACTTCACAATGTATGTGGATCCAACTAACTCAGGCAAGCGAGTGGGGGTTCTATCGTCATACTTGAATACAAATAGTGTCTAGTTTGGATGAGTCGGTTTATCAATATAGGACACCCCTGCAGCAGTAGCTATCTACTGCCTTTACGTAAGACCCCCTACCAAACTCGATATGCGAGGCCGGGCACCTTGCCTGTAACGACCCGTTTCCGGACCGCTACCGAGCTCAATATACCGAGCTCGAGTTACCGAGCTCAACACACCAAGCTCAAACATAAACCTATATGAGATGTATTTTAAAAAACAAAACTCTTGTGCCTTTTAAAAAAATACGATATATTTTTTTTTCATAAAAAAAACCAACTCGTGCACATCAGAGTAATTACAGCTTTTCGAAACATGGTGCAACTAAGACACAAGACTTAAATTCAAATAAAACATACATGCATAACATACACATATATATATCACCCGAATAATAATGTATACAAATACAGAGTAGCAAATGTGCAAAGAAAATACACCTAAGGTACGACAACTTCAAAAGAGCCATCATACCACAGGGGTACTTAATGAGACTCCCACGCATTTGCTCCAAAAGTAAGACCACCAGTCTACCTGTAGCAACAAAAACAACATCGCCCAAACTGGTCACGACCTCGAACATAAAAGAAATACAAGAACAGTCCTCGGAAAAACCAACATCCAATAAATAAACAATCCACGGCGGGTAGAGGTCGTCACTCGGGTCCTCGTCGACCTCCTCCTCGGCATCGTCTCATCGCCGAGTTCCTGCGCCCTCGACATCGCCTGGGTAACCGTCATGGATTGAAGGCACCACGGGAAAGTGGTCAACTTCTCCACAAGTTAAGATAAGCTCGACATAAAAATATAAGCAAGCGACAAAGTATAACATTCACCGGCGTGACTCGACCATCTCACTCTAAACTCGACACAACTCACAATTCCATTTTCTCTCGACTCGACAATTTTCCGGAATGCACACGCCGTGCGTATGTCGGAAAGTCCAGCCAAAGCCTTGGGATCCTCGCTCTCCCTAGGGCCGGTCAACTCAGGTCCGTGGCGTGGCGGCGTCTAGTCAATCTCCCGTAAACAAAGGGGACCTAGCACCCTCGATTATCCGGGTCACGGCTCAAAACGTCATACGACTCACCTAGCTCGCTCACTCGATGAACAATTCGCCGTGATCACGATATTCAAGGAGTTAAACACAAAATATTCAACCGCATGTCAAATAAAAGAGCAAGCTCGACATGAAGAAACGCATAATTCAACATGCAATACACACTTCACGACATATATTCAATCACATATTAAATACATGCAAAACTCAATCATATCACAACATTTCATCTCGACACAAATCGGTAATTCCATACACAATAACATAACCACATAGAATATGAAATGCCCTTACATACTATAACAAATATAAATGTGAAGCGCCACTTACCGAACTCCAAGTTAAATCTTTGCTCGACAACGACCTCGACACGGTGTCTTCAAAGAACTTCGACAACGACTTCTCTTACTCGATCTCGACACGGCTGTCTTCAACGAACTTCGACAACGACTTCGATCACGCACGCTTCTCGGTCGACCTCGACACGCGTCTGATCCTCGATTACGGATTCTGCGCTTAGCGTCCTTGGATTCGCTTTCCGTACACCTCGATTCGAATTCACTCGATCTCGGAATCGGACTTCCTAAAACAAACACAACTCGGATCGATCTATGGTTCTAATACATCTAGCTCTCTCTTCCCAAACTCAACCACAACCCGGAAAATATAAAACTCAAGAATCGAAAGATATTTTTCCTCCAACACAAAGTTAGGGATTTCGATCGAAATTCATGAAAAGTTATCGATGCTTCAACAGATAGATCGACAACAACAATAATCGAAGCAACGAATGAAAATCAAGAAAATTGAAATGAACCAAAAATGGGGTTTACGGGCATTGCCGATTGCGAGAAAAACAGAGAAAGAAATTTGTTTTACAAGCCCAATTAATCGGTTAAAAAGATAGGTAATATTGTGAAGAAGAAAACCCATCAATTTGATATGATTTGGAAGCATAAAGCGATTAAAAATGGAAGAAGATTTAGCGCTAAGCGAGTACGGATGAAAGAAAATCTGTTCTTCATACCTCAGCGGTGATGGTCGATCAGACGAGATATGGGTCGAGAAGTTGATGATGAACAAAATTGATGAAGAAATCTTGTGCAGAATCTACATTTGGAACTCACGGTTTAAATCGATGAAGATTTTTAAGGAAACAACGAAACCGCAGGCGAGAAGGAAGGAAGAAGAAAGAAGAAAAGAGAAATGAGGTAAAGCGGTCGTGGTATCTGGTGGCGAGAAAGGGGTAAAAGCGTAACTCCAGCTATAAGATGCCAATCCCAATAATCATCTACCCGTTAACTCGTTCCTCTCATGATTACCCTCTACTCTGTCGGTCAGCGACAAGCCGACAATGTAATAATTACAAACAATATAATAATAACTTGAGTAACGTTCGAAATAATACGAGGTGTCATCTCGACACGATGTCGACAAGAGTGCTCGTGCAAGCGTGCAAGGTTCTAACACGAGTTCGTGAACGCGGTCTCCTCGGCTCGACTTGCGTGCTCATCATTTCGATGCAGCGACTTCATCAACTCGACACCCGACCTCCTCGGCCAGCCTAGTGCACGTGGTCTCATCGGCTCGACAAAAGATCTCGGCAAGCGATCTAGTCACGGGATCTCGACACAAGGTCTTGGTCGAGGTCTCGATACGTCGTCCCTAATACGATGTCGATCTCGTCCTCGGGTGTTACAATCTCTCCCTCTAAAAAATTTCGTCCTCGAAATTGCAAATAAACTTCTTACCTCGAAAAGTTGAGTCTTGAATCTTCATCTTCTCCTCCAGCTCCCAAGTCGCATCTCCCGTCTTACGATCCCACACAACCTTGACAAGTTGGATCTCTTTGTTCATAGCTGTTTGGCTTTCCGATCAACGATTCTTCTTGGTGACGCTTCAAAAGATAAGTCGTCCTTCGGTTGAATCACATCTGGTTCGATGACATGAGAAGGGTCGGAAACATACTTCCGCAATTGTGAGGCGTGAAAGGCGTCGTGGATGTTCGACAAGAATGGTGGCAATGCAATCGATATGCCACTTTGGACCAATACGACGAAGAATGCGGTAAGGTCCAATGAATTTAGGGGTAAGTTTCTTGGATTTGATCGCTCGACCAACTCCGATGAGTGGGGGTGACTCTAAGAAATACATGTCCTCCTTCCTCGAACTCGAGTGGTCGACGTCGTTGATCTGCATAACTCTTACATCGACTTTGAGATGTTAGCATCCGATCTCGATCAAGCGGATCTTCTCGGTAGTCTGCTGGATCATATTCGGTCCTCTGACGGTCATTTCGCCGATCTGGTACCAACAAAGAGGCGTCGACATTTCCGATCCATCTGGCGCTTCAAAGGTGCCATCCCAATACTCGCATGGAAGGCTGTTGTTGTATGTGAACTCCACCAATGGTAAGGCGTCGTCCCAACTTCCTCGGTGATCTAACGTACAAGCTCGTAACAAATCTTCGCGATTGGATCGTTCTCTCGGTCTGTCCGTCGATGCGTGGATGATATCTCGAGAGCTAAGCCTCGAGCTCGGTTCCCATCGCTCCTTGCAATTCCCTCCAAAAATGAGGCGTGAACTTCGGATCTCGGTCCGACACGATCGAAGAGGTATTCCATGAAGTCGTACTATCTCGCGATGTAGATCTCGGTCGGCTTTTCCACGTTGTATGTCGACCTCGCGGCAAGAAATGGCGATTTGGTCAATCGGTCGACGATCACCCAAATCGAATCATTCTTCCTGCGTCTTCGGCAAACCTACAGCGAAATCCATGGAAATACTTGTCCCATTTCCATACCGCACGTCAGCGATTGTAGCATTCTGCGGTCGTTGGTGCTCCACCTTCGACCGACACGCCAAACATGAAGCTACGTGCTCGGCCACTTGCTTCTTCATTCAGGACCACCAAAAATGCTTCTTCAAGTCTTGATACATCTTCGTAACTCGGGATGAATACTAAAGTTGCTCTTATGCGCTTGTCGAGAATCAACTTCCTCGGCTCGGATACGTTAGGCACGCACGCTCGGCCATTGCACCTCAAGATGTCGTCCGCTCCGACCTGAAATTACCGCCTTCCCTTGCGCTATCAATCGAATCTTCTCTTGCGAAGCTCGTCACGAACTTGCTGGTCTCGGATCTCGTCCAACAATCTGTTAGAAATGGTAAGCATACCAAATCTCGGCTTCCGGTGAAACTTCGACACTCAACTTCAAATCTCGGAACTTCTCGAGCATCTCCAACTCCTTGATCATCATTACAGGGGTTAAAGCGCTCTTCTGCTCAGCGTACCGCTACTACGTTAGCCTTACCAGGATGGTATTCCAACGTAAAGTCGTAGTCCTTGAGAAATTACGTCCATCTACGTTGGCGCATGTTGAGCTCCTTCCGGTCGAGCGGTACTTCAAGCTCTTGTGATCGGCGAAAGCGATGAAGTGCTCAGTAAAGGTAGTGCCTCCATATCTTCGGCCAAAAACTCTGCCGCTAGCTCCAAGTCGTGAGTAGGATAGTTCCTCTCGTGAATCTTAAGTCGTCTTGAAGCATACGCGACCACCTTCCGATGTTGCATCAAAGACACATCCCAATCCCTGGTGTGACGCATCACAATACACCTCGAAAGGCTCTTCGGGTTGAGGCAAAATCAAAGACAGCCGCCGTCCAAAAGCTCCTTGATCGTTGAAATCGGCTTCACACTCCTCGGTCCAAGCAAAGGTTGATCCTTCCTCGTCAATCGTGTAAGGCGCGACAATCTTCGAGAAACTTTCAATGAATCTTCGGTAATATCACGCTAAGCCGACAAAACTCACGATCTCGTGCTTAGTCTTGTTGTTCCCACGCTATCACCGCCTCGATCTTAGTTGGATCCCATATCCCTTCTCCTGGAAATCACGTGACCTAGAAAATTCACCTCTTCAAGCCAAAATTCACACTTGACAGATTGGCATAGAGTTGCTTATCTCGTAATATCTGCGATTACTCGGCATAGGTGTTCTGCGTGCTCTTCTCGGTTCCTCGAGTAAATCAATATGTCGTCGATGAACACTACAACGAACTGATCCAAAAACGAATGAAAAATCCAGGTCATGTAGTCCATAAACACACGGTGGCGCATTCGTCACTCCACGCGGCATCACCAAGTACTCGTAGTGACCGTATCTAGTCCTGAAAGCTGTTTTGGCGACATCTTCCTCCTTCACGCGAATCTGATGGTAGCCCGACTTCAAGTCTATCTTGGAAAAGATCGCCGCTCCACGAAGTTGGTCCATCAAATCGTCAATACGTGGTAACGGATAACGGTTCTTCACGGTAACCTTGTTGAGCTCGCGATAGTCCACGCACAGCCTTGATCGTCCATCCTTCTTCTTAACCAACAACACTGGAGCTCCCCACGGTGACACGCTCGGTCGTATGAATTGCTTCGACTCCAAGTGTTTGATCACGGGACTTGACTCTTTCATCTCGGCGGAGACATCACATGCGGCGCTTTGGAAATCGGTCCTGTTCCTGGAATCGGTCGATGGAGAACTCGACCTCTCGTCTTGGTGGTAATCCCGCACGTCTTGAAAAACGCCCTCAAAATCACACACCTTTGGAACATTCTTCACGCGTCGATCTGGCTGGAAAACTTCCGAACTAGCTAGATACATGTATTCCCTAGTTCCTTCTTTCAAAGAAACTCCAATACGTTCGTGAAAGATAATTGGAGACTCCAAGGTCTGGAAAAATTACAGTTTACGGGCACAGTCAAAGGACATGGTGGTGTGACAACCAATCCATCCCGAGGATAACATCTAAACCCTTAAGAGGCAAACAAACCAAATTGACCACAAACTTTCTATTACGAATAATCACTACACAATTAAGACATGCGGTGTTTGTGACTAAGGTTTTAGCTTTGGGGTTGTAACTACTAATTTAAACGGTAAAGCGATCACGGTCAAGCTCAAAAGGTTCACACAATCGAAGAAATGAAGGAATGGGTTGCACGAATCAAAAAGAACGGATAAGGATTTACCCTCGATCTCACATTCACCTTGGATAAGATCATCACTCGACCGCTTCCTCGCCACTCATGCGAGAAAACTCGCCTTTAGCCACTTGACGCTTTCCTTTGGCCTTTGCGCAAGCATAGTCGGTTCACTTTAGGTGTAGGACAATCCTTAGCAAAATGCCCTGGCTTCTTGCGGTTGAAACACACCTCCTCCCTCTCGAGTACAATTACTCGCGTAATGTCCCGCTTTCCACATCGGTAGCAAATCACCTCGACAACTGGGTGACCTCCACTCCTCGGTACTTGGGTCATCGGACGATCTTGTTCCCTGTTGTCGTTCCCCGAGGTCGGTCGTAAGGTCTCTTCTGCGGTAGTTTCCTTTACGTGCAAATCTACGCCCCGCACTGGGTCTCACCGGTCCGCCCACAGCAGTCTTCTTCTTGTGGCTCCTCACTCCTTCTACCTCGACACATCGGTCAATCAGCTCTTGGAGATTTCGGATCCTCAGCGACACCATCGACTTACGAATGTCGAATCTCAATCCGTTGGAATCTCTCACTTAACCATCTGCGGTCAACTCGGTCACGAAATGGACTGAAATACCTCGCCAACGATTCAAACTTGGCGCATACTCGGACACCGTCGAGTTGCCTTCTTTGCGATTGAAGAAATTCCTGCTCCTTCTCGGCTCGTGCGATGTCAGGAAGTACTTGTCCAAGAACCTTTCACGAAAAAGCTCCCAGGTCATCTCGCGATGTTACGCTATAAGCGTTGCTTCACTCCTCTCCACCAATACTCTGCGTCTCCTAGCAATAAGTAGGTGGCATAGTCGACCTTCACGTTGTCCGGGCAATGAAGTGCCTCAAAGATCTTCTCGATCTCTTGCATCCAAAGATCAGCTTTATCCGGATTTGGCTCACCGTAGAACTTCGGTGGATCATGCTTCCTAAAGTCGGCCAATCCTCTTGCTTCAGCATTACGTTCTGCTCGTTCTTTGTTGCGCAAGTTCTGGCGAGTTAACATTGCCGTCTGTTGAGCCATCGCGTTAACTGTTGAGTTCTGGCGGTGATTGTTGAGCCATGGCTGCCGCCATCTCGGTCATAGCTTGAATAGCTCGTTCCATGTCGACGTTCTCGGTTGCAGATGTCGTATTCCTACGAGGTGGCATTAGATTCCACAAAGTTCAAAACCCTGTCAGAATCTCACACAAGGATGTGTTAAAACACACTGCTTCAATCAAGAAACAGTTCAAACAATTTCTCAAGCAATACGTGCTTCACTTAATCAAACAGCAATCAACATAATACAACTAGGTACCCAACACATAACCCGACACAGTGACCAGTCCAAATCCTATGCACAGCTCGGTCAGAACCGAACTGCTCTGATACCAAAGCTGTAACGACCCGTTTCCGGACCGCTACCGAGCTCAATATACCGAGCTCGAGTTACCGAGCTCAACACACCAAGCTCAAACATAAACCTATATGAGATGTATTTTAAAAACAAAACTCTTGTGCCTTTTTAAAAAAAACGATATATTTTTTTTTCATAAAAAAACCAACTCGTGCACATCAGAGTAATTACAGCTTTTCGAAACATGGTGCAACTAAGACACAAGACTTAAATTCAAATAAAACATACATGCATAACATACACATATATATATCACCCGAATAATAATGTATACAAATACAGAGTAGCAAATGTGCAAAGAAAATACACCTAAGGTACGACAACTTCAAAAGAGCCATCATACCCTGGGGTACTTCCAAGAAACTCCCACGCAGGGTTGCTCCAAAAGTAAGACCACCAGTCTACCTCAGAGCAACAAAAACAACATCGCCCAAACTGGTCACGACCTCGAACATAAAAGAAATACAAGAACAGTCCTCGGAAAAACCAACATCCAATAAATAAACAATCCACGGCGGGTAGAGGTCGTCACTCGGGTCCTCGTCGACCTCCTCCTCGGCATCGTCTCATCGCCGAGTTCCACTGCGCCCTCGACATCGCTGGGTAACCGTCATGGATTGAAGGCACCACGGGAAAGGTCAACTTCTCCACAAGTTAAGATAAGCTCGACATAAAAATATAAGCAAACAGCAAAGTATAACAATCACCGACGTGACTCGACCATCTCACTCTAAACTCGACACAACTCACAATTCCATTTTCTCTCGACTCGACAATTTTCCGGAATGCACACGCCGGACCGTATGGCGGAAAGGCCAGCCGAAGCCTGGGGGTCCTCGCCCTCCCTAGGACCGTCAACCCAGGTCCGTGGCGTGGCGACGTCTAGTCAATCTCCCGTAAACAAAAAGGGGACCTAGCACCCTCAGTTATCCGGGTCACGGCTCAAAAACGTCATACGACTCACCTAGCTCGCTCACTCGATGAACAATTCGCCGCATACGATATTCAAGGAGTTAAACACAAAATATTCAACCGCATGTCAAATAAAAGAGCAAGCTCGACATGAAGAAACGCAATTCAACATGCAATACACACTTCACGACATATATTCAATCACATATTAAATACATGCAAAACTCAATCATATCACAACATTTCATCTCGACACAAATCAGTAATTCCATACACAATAACATAACCACATAGAATATGAAATGCCCTTACATACTATAACAAATATAAATGTGAAGCGCCCTTACCGAACTCCAAGTTAAATGCTGCTCGACAACGACCTCGACACAGCTGTCTTCAAAGAACTCGACAACGACTTCTCTTACTCGATCTCGACACGGCTGTCTTCAACGAACTCGACAACGACCCGATCGTCACGCTTCTCGGTCGACCTCGACACGCGTCTGATCCTCGTTACGGATTCTGCGCTTCGCGTCCTTGGATTCGCTTTCCGTACACCTCGATTCGAATTCACTCGATCTCGAATCGGACTTCCTAAAACAAACACAACTCGGATCGATCTATGGTTCTAATACATCTAGCTCTCTCTTCCCAAACTCAACCACAACCCGGAAAATATAAAACTCAAGAACCGAAAGATATTTTTCCTCCAACACAAAGTTAGGGATTTCGATCGGAATTCATGAAAAGTTATCGATGCTTCAACAGATAGATCGACAACAACAATAATCGAAGCAACGAATGAAAATCAAGAAAATTGAAATGAACCAAAAATGGGGTTTCGGGCATTGCCGATTGCAGAAAAAGCGAGAGAAAGAAATTTGTTTTACAAGCCCAATTAATCGGTTAAAAGATAGGTAATATTGTGAAGAAGAAAACCCATCAATTTGATATGATTTGGAAGCATAAAGCGATTAAAAATGGAAGAAGATTTAGCGCTAAACAAGAGTACAGATGAAAGAAAATCTGTTCTTCATACCTCAGCGGTGATGGTCGATCGACGAGATATGGGTCGAGAAGTTGATGATGAACAAAATTGATGAAGAAATCTTGTGCAGAATCTACATTTGGAACTCACGGTTTCGTCGATGAAGATTTTTAAAGGAAACAACGAAACACAGGCGAGAAGGAAGGAAGAAGAAAGAAGAAAAGAGAAATGAGTGAAAGCGGTCGTGGTATACTGGTGGCGAGAAAGGGGTAAAACGTAACTCCAGCTATAAGATGCCAATCCCAATAATCATCTACCCGTTAACTCGTTCCTCTCATGATTACCCTCTACTCGCCGGTCAACGACAAGCCGACAATGTAATAATTACAAACAATATAATAATAACGCTGAGTAACGTTCGAAATAATACGAGGTGTCATCTCGACACGATGTCGACAAGAGTGCTCGTGCAAACGTACAAGGTTCTAACACGAGTTCGTGAACGCGGTCTCCTCAGCTCGACTTGCGTGCTCATCAGCTCGGTACGCGACTTCATCAACTCGACACCCGACCTCCTCAGCTCAGCAGCTAGTGCACGTGGTCTCATCAGCTCGACAAAAGATCTCGGCAAACGATCTAGTCACGGGATCTCGACACAAGGTCTTGGTCGAGGTCTCGATACGTCGTCCTAATACGATGTCGATCTCGTCCTCAGGTGTTACATTGCCCATCATGGCCATCACTAAAATCGTATCCACGTTGCTCACCGCCAACAACAACACGACAACTTATGATGTATGAACACAGAGCAAACAAGGTGTCTATCAATAACAAAGTATCAGCAACACCTACCAACTTAACAAGTGGTCGGCAATAACAACATCAACAAGGTACTATTTGTCAGTACGTCGACAAGCTTCCCCCAACTATAGAATAAACTAATTAATTATCTTATTTAACAACATCAAATTTTATGGCACCTCTTCTTTAATTCTACTTCTTAAACTTATGATTAATCTCACCTAAATTATTAGTGATCAACAATCTATGGGGTTTGAGTCATTATCTAATTCCTATGAATTTATGAAATTCAATTAGTGAGTCTTTTAACTAGGTGTTTAAAACTTAGAATTTTTCTTAACAATATTTTCTGCATAAATGTACCTAAGAACTCCTATTTCACTTGTTGCATCATTTTCTTTTTATCTAAATCATTGCTCTAATTACAAATAATCTCACATGACTAATTAAATCTAATGCTAGTCTTTAACTAAGCCATTTAATCCCGTTTTAATCATTAGAAAATATTCTGCATAATTAACTATTACTACTCATGAATACTACGGAACAATCATATAACCAACATGTCAACCAATCCTTGACTACAATCAACACATCAACATCAACATTGATCATTGAAATAACACATAGCCATGGCAATCAACACTCAATTCAATCGCATAATTGACAAGCATTCCTATCAAGACAACAAACATATCAACAATTCATAGCATGACAATTAACACATATTTAATTCTTAACATGACAAATGAACACAAAATTAATATAAAGACATCCTAATTAATTCTACAATCATGACATTGTCACAAATGTGTATTTTCCCACCGCGGTGACTGTGGTACTCAAACACGCACAACCGTGCCAAGCGTAGGGACCATGGGACGTCCGTGTTGCTAAATCAATTCCATAAGCCCGCTAATCAAGTATCATTCTACCCCCTTATCTCGATAAAGAAGTTCAGGGTATCAACAAAGGCGAAAAAAATTTGCCTACAGCGACAAATTTGGGCTACAAATGAGCACAGAGTAAAATTTACGGGAGCGTGAATGCGGCTGGAAAATATACTAATTAGCATAACGTATTTTTATTTTATTTGAATTTTTAAGATAAAAATGAAAGGAAGCAAAAAGAGTGACCGAAAAACGCCTTTCCGAGACAACGGGGTCACGAGGGGTCCGACGTCAACTTCACCGAAACGAGAAAAGGAGTAGTGGTTTCCAAAGGTTTCTGTAAATTACGCATTAATATAGACATAATTAATATCAGTAAATAACTTTTTGTATATAAAAATATGTAATCACATTTTAATATAATAACACGCTTGTAAAAGTACCCAAAATGGAACAACTATATTATAACATAAAACATACATTTACATATCTATCTTTATAAGAATACTGCAACATCGTAAACTAGCGCGATATCTATCATATAATAATAATAATAATAATAATAATAATAATAATAATAATAATAATAATACGAAAATCGCGGTGTTACAATTCTCTCCCCCTAAAAAGAATTTCGTCCTCGAAATTCCAGAGTGTCCTAGGACAACAACACAAACTTGTTTCCTGCCCAACTGTCATCTGGTGCTTTTTTAAGGTCGCTCCTTATGCCCAAAATTTATTCTTAAGATTTAGGGTCCTAAACTCCTTGCTCAAACCTACTGGTAATATGAATCTATTCTTAAGGTGGCTGGTCTTTACTCGGCTTATTTTTTTCCGCCTAAGGTAGACTAATTTCACTTAACACTTGCACATGATAATTATTGTTGCTTCATCTACTGGCGACGAGTTATTGGGGTGATCAGTCCCTCATACTTATCTAGCTAGGTAACCAAGGCAATAATAGTTATATGGGTCAATCGTATTATCCTTCTATAAGGGTCTTTGATAGGGGCTTGAGTGTAAAAATGTCGGCGCCACATGATTACTCTCGATCTCTATTAAAAATCCTCCCTATGTCATGTCATCACACTTCTACTGCACTACTCTGATAAATATCTTGTAACAATAGTATTACATAACTTAGTCAACTAAGCAAAATCTTCTAAAAAACTAGTAACCCTCTTGTCTATTCCCAGATTCCTACAAGGCGAGGCTAAGGGTCCTGTATCTCTTAGGTAGCGACTAAAGGGCGATCGATCCTATTCAACATAGTCATAAGTCGAAATGGAATACTAAGAAATATCTACCTTTGGTAATTACAAATCTAAGGTATATGACTAATGATGCAGGCAACTATTGCCCCAATGCTATGTTCTCACTATTTTATGAATTCAACTTCTTAAAAGCCGACCATCTAAAAAAAAAAATTCACAAGTCAGGAAAGTAATGCATGTAACTCTACTCAGAGTTCACGCACAGTAACACAATATAACACACACACAGTTCGGTTAGGACCGAACTGTTCTGATACTACTTAATGTGACACCGTCTACCCCACATGTTGATATTAAAAAGAAAAAAGAAATTAAATGGAATTGATAGAAATAAAATTTAAGGCCAAATAAAAATATTTCAAACAAAAGGGTAGAGTCATCACACTCTTACCATATCATGCGGAAAGAAAACATAGAAACTTTTACAATCGAAGTCTAAATAAGCCAATTACCTTGGTGTCACAAGTATCTCAGAGCAAACCCCAAAGTAATTACATTGGTAATATCAGCTCGTCTAATAATTTCAACCAACATTGCACAGAAGTCCTAATCTACATGGTGATCGCATCTAGCCAACCACTCATCAGCTATGACATCGTCTTCACTGGCAAGGTCATCGTCTAAACATACACAACGGTGTATGAGTAGCCGCAACAAAGGGGTTAGAAATCACATACAAGAATAGCAATTAACAACAGAGGAATTAACTAAAGCAATGTGCATGACTAATCATTAACCGTTAAACAACATACATCACGCACATGAATGCATGACTTCACGAGTACGTATGCAGTCCTGATACCAACGTCTACTTCACATTGCATGTGGATCCAACTAACTCAGGCAAGCGAGTGGGGGTGCTACCGTCACTCTTGCGTACGAATAGTGTCTAGTCAGGATGAGTCAGTTTATCAATATGGAACACCCCTACAGCGGTAGTTATCCACTGCCTTTACGTAAAACCCCTACTAAACTCGATCTGCGAGGCCGGGTACCTTGCCCATCACGGTCGTCACTAAAATCGTATCCACGTTGCTCACCGCCAACAGCAACAACACGACACCTTAAGATGTATTAACACGGAGCCAATAAGGTGTCTATCAACAACAACATAACAGCAACACCAACCAACTTAGCAAGTGGTCCGCAATAACAACATCAACAAAGTACTACTTGTCAGTACATCGACCAGCTTCCCCCAACTATAGAATAAACCAATTAATTATCCTATTTAACAACATCAAATTTTAAGCCTCCTCTTCTTTAAGATCTACTTCTTAAACTTATGATTAATCTCTCCTAAATTATTAATGATCAACAATCTAAGGGGTTTGAGACATTATCTAATTCTTATGAATATAAGAAATTCAATTAGTGAGTCTTTTAACTTGGTGTTTAAAACTTAGTACGTTTCTTAACAATATTTTCTGCATAAAGGTATCTAAGAACTCCTACTTCAGTTATTGTATCGTTTTCTTTTTTATCTATATCATTTCTCTAATTACAACTAATCTCACATGACTAAATAAATCTAATGCTAGCCGTTAACATAGCCATTTAATCCCCTCTTTATCATTAGAAAATATTCTGCATAATTAACTATTACTACTCATGAATACAATGGAACAATCATATAACCAACATGTCAACCAATCCATGACAACAATCAACACATCAACATCAATATTGATCATTGAAATAACACATAGCCATGACAATCAACACTCAATTCAATAGCATAATTGACAAGCATTCCTATCAAGACAACTAACATGTCAACAATTCACAACATGACAATTAACACATATTTAATTCTGAACATGACAAATGAAAACATAATTAATATAAAGACATCCTAATTAATTCTACAATCATGACAGTGTAACACCCCGTTTATGAAGCGCTATTGTGCAACTCAATCTAATGCTGAAAACATTTGATGCTTGTCTGCTTTCAGTTAAAAAGTACTCTTATGTATTTCGCAATGGAAAATAGGAGTAATTTTTTTTCCTTCTCTTTGAAACTCTATTAAAAAATGAGACATAAAGAGTACTACAATTTTCTAAATAATGTAAAATCATTCTTTTGCAAATATCAAAGTATAATGCATCGCAATCAACACTTCAGATAACATAAAACATAACATAATCGTTTCGCACTGAGGCGAGGTTTTCTGGAAAGAGTTATTACAAAACAATACAAAACCCTAAGCTAAGCTGGCCAACAACTATAACTCTTACTGAGAAACAGTTCAGTAAGATCAAAACACGAAACATTCAGAGTAATCTTCCTCCACTGGCTCAATCTCCAATGCTCCTGGAAAGATGAAAATGCAGTAGCTATGGAGCTCAATCTGGAAGTGACATCCATAAGAATATCTAATCCAACAACAGTGCAAGGGTAATTCCTTTGTCCACGAGTTTATCATAGGCTATGTCACATGCAAATAATATATACATATATAATACAACGACATGATTTTATATACATATACATACTTAATAGACTGCATGCATCATCATGGTATATCAAGCATTTGCATGTGAACAGACAATTCTATCAACAGATCAACAATCAAGTCACCACAATATCAAACAATTGCATGTGAACAACCGTTCTATCATTAAGTCAACGATCAAGTCCTCACAATATCAATTTTATCAAACAAATCATCACATATCATAAATGTGGTTAGCCATGCAAGCCAATGCATTATGAACAAGTTTGTGTATACACCTACAACCTTAAACAAGGTAAGCAGTGATGAGGAACTTTATTTTCCAACGTCTGAATCAAATTCCCCTACCAAGGGTATAGCCACACATTAGGCTTGCCACGCATTAGATATTGCTGCCATACGGGCATGAAGTGACAAGTCGTCCTTTTGAAGTCCTTAAGACAATCAAACGCTCCGAGTGTCGATGCTCAATGGTCAGCATGCATCCAAACAAATTCTTCAATATGGCATGCTCACCGTAAGGAGCGCCCGAGTAATATTTTAACTAATCAATGCGGATCGACAAACCTCAACTACGTTCACTTTTGAAAAGGTGGAGGGAACTCAAAGTTTAAGCACTACAATGGGCATCCTATACTACTCAAGTAATGCTCAGGTATTCTTCATCACGCAGTGAACTGAGATGATGAGAAATATCCCTTAGAGTTCAAACACAGGACACTAGGTCTAGGTGTTCAACTGCGGAACGCTAATCTCAATTTTAGATCAAAACTTAGGTACGTAATGCGGAACACTAGGCTCAATTTTTACGTTGAGATACTAGGCACGCCATACAGAACACTAGGTCCAATCTTAATCAAGAAAATACACACGCAAGTAGGACATTAAGTCCCAGCACAGGACAGATGGCTTATATGCTCAATAGGAACACTAGGTTCCCTATATTTTATTCCTTCGAAATCTCGATCTTTGAAATCTCTTTCTCTGTCCTTGTATCACTCCTATGTATCTGAAAATACTTTTTGGCTTTAGGTCGTTGAAACCCATGTTGTGCTAAATAATGCATTAGGAAAAATTTCCAGGAAAGAGAGGCGAAATCAGAATTCGGCTTGTGAAATCGCATTAGATTTACCGTAGTAAATCGTCAAACCAATAACAATCAATCAACACATTATTAATTAATCCATTATTATCAACAATATTTTCCAAATTCCAATCAATTCCAAATTCCAATTAAATCAAACATGATTTAAGGCAAGCAATACAAATCATAATGCCACACAAGGCCAAGAGCGTGCTACAACATTTCATACAGCACACAATAATTCAGTACGCTACAACCTGCTACATTCATCATTTTCAAGTCCAATCAAATCAATCAAACATGATTTAAGTCACACAATACAATTCAGTCTTGCTACGCGGGGCCAAAAACATGCTACTAACATTCCAAACAACACATAGTCATACAACAAGTACTACCACACAATTAATCAAACAATCAAACAACACACAAGGCGAAAAGCCCAAACTCATTATATAAGAATTCCTCTTACCTTGGGCACTTTAACAATCCAAGCAAGGTAATTTGAAACTACCGTCAAGTCGCATCTTGCGCGTACCCTAACAATACAAGTTTTAATCAATTAGAACTAAAAACTCAATCTAATGCCCCTAGGGCAGCCACGGGTTTAGGTCCCTAAAAGGCCTAAGAATTACTCCCTTAATCCCATTTCGATCACACCAAGTCATATGTCATGCAACAAGTCTAAGTCATGCAAGTTTTCAAACTTTTACTAACTCTACACACTTAGAAAAAGCTTAAATCAAATTTTACCAATTGGAATAGTGTTTTTACCAAATGAATAGTGTTTTGCCAACTTTGAATCACTTTTTAAAACACTAAAACATGTCACAAAATTTTAGAAACAATTTTATTATAAGTCCAAAACAATACTTGAAACATAACCCAAATCATTTACTAAAATCAAGCTTCTTTGAAAGACTTTGCTAAATCAATTTACTAACCACCTTTTACAACAATCTTAGGCATAAAACAAGCCAAGAACAAGTGACAAAACTTCCTTGAAGGCCACGGTTTTGAAAGCCCAAAAGCAAGACAAGAATTTGATCTATAAACTTCATTTTCTATAATCTAAATCATGCAAACTTGTTAACCTTTAACTCATAAGCTAGGATCTACTAATTGTACTACCTTTAAGCCATAAAAACAAGTTCATAAAATCCATTTAAGACCACAAAGGTTGCTGTTTTTCAAAACATAAAAGAGGTGTAAAAGTTTTTGTTTACAACTTCACTTTTAAGACTAAATCATGCAAATTCACTACACATAATTCCTTTAACCTTAAGCCAACTTATTCAACACTTACAACACTTTAAAAACAATTTAAAACATCCTCCAAAATCATGTTTGAGGCCACGGTTCCAGCCCCCATTTTCAACCAAATTTATTTCACAAAAACTTGCTTAACATGCATATATGACTAGATCTAAGTATGCTAAGTTAAAACCTTGCTAGATCTAACTCCAAAAAAACTAAATCAAACCAAAACAAGTCCCTTAATCAGCCCCACAGGTTCGGCCAGGGTCAAGGGTTAGGGTTCCCAAATTTTAAAAACTATAATCAAGCTTAATCATGGAAGAAATTGATGGATCCATGAAATAGACAAGCTAAAACATAAAGATCTAACACTTTCTGAGCAAAACAACTCTAAAATCATGAAAATCACACTCATGGTAGCCATGAGAAGAGGAAAGTGATCAAAAACACTTACCAACAAGATTAGAGATGATGGATCAAGGATTAAGAAGAAAGGATGAAAGTTTGTAAGCTTAAACATCAAATTTCCTTCAAGAATCAACACCAAAATTGTGAGAGGCAACACTAAAACCATAAAAACTCATCCATGGTAGCCATGGAGAAAAGGAAATGGGTTAGGAATCTTACCAACCAAGATGAGGATGATTGATCAAGAAGGAAGAAGAAGGGATGAAGATTAAGCTTCCAAAATCACAAAATTTTCAAGTTTCTCCACACTTTCTCTCACTAAAATTCTTTCCAAGCTTTCCAAAAATGAAAGAATGATGAAGATGGTTTCCAATTAAGGAGGTCAGCCACGAAATGGAGGAGGGACAAGGGTGGAAATTTTTTTTTCATTTAGTTCCAAACTAACCAAACTAGTTCTAAACCAACTTAACTAACTACCTACAATTTACTAACTAACCAATCATAAGCTAACACTTGGCATGGAAGGTTCTAAGACTCAAGGTTCAGCTCCCCTAGTTGTTGGATTCACGCCCCCCAGCCCAAAATATCAAGCTATTTTGTTTTGTCGCGTTCTCGCTCAATCGGGTGCACGACGTTACGCGTATATTAGGTTTTAATACTAAAAATTCCAAAAATAATTCTAAAAACAATTCCACACCCAAAAATTACCATTTAGCCAAAATGTTCTTCACGGCATGAGAAAAGCACCCACGTATCTCATTTTCTCAAAATGCGAACCGAAACGTTGCAATTAGGCAGTTTCTGGGCACAGATAATGCACTAAATATTTTTTGATGCCCAAAAATTCCAGAAACATTCCAATAAATTCTAAATATTGGAAAATGCTAAGATCTCAAATTTTATAAAATTTGGATCACGTTTGAGCATGTTTCATTTAGAAACTCACCCAATAGGCTTCTAACGGCAGAATTCAACATAATTCTCGCAGCGTAATAAAAACTGTAAAGTAGTAAGGATCACTAATTTCAATTTCTATTATCATCTAGATATTATTCAAACAATAAAATTATCAAGACAAAATCTCTAAAATAATAGTCATATTTAGTATGAGGTAAAACAGACAATTAATACAATAACTAAACAATGAAAACTCAAAATGTGACTTACAAAGGCCTATTAAGTCCTAAAATTATTTTTCATTCAATAAAATAATTTTCTTTAATCAAACAACAATTTTTCACATTTTTCAAGATTAATTCATATTAAAAATAGTATACGTCTATACTGTCTCTTAATCTGAATTAATTAGTAAAATAGTAAATTGTTTACAATAAATCTTTGTCGTTCTTCGTACGTTTAACAAACCATTGATATGATCAATCTCCATGATTTATTTTCAAGTAGTCAAAAACTATAAAATAAGTTTTATAAAAATTAGGATGTTACAGACAGTGTCACAAATATGTATTTTCCCACCACGGTGGCGCTGGTACTCAAACACGCACAACCGTGCCAAGCGTAGGGACCATGGGACGTCCCTATTGCTAAATCAATTCCAGAAGCCCACTAATCAAGTATCATTCTACCCTCGTACCTCGATAAAGAAATACAAGGTATCAACAAAGGCGAAGAAAATTTGCCTATAGCGACAAATTTGGGCACCAAACGAGCACAGAGTGAAATTTACAGCAGCGTGAATGCGGTTGGAAAATATACTAATTAGCATAACGTATTTTTTTTTTGAATTTTTAAGATAAAAACGAAATCAAAAGGAAGCCAAAAGAGTGACCAAAAAATGCCTTACCGAGACAACAGGGTCATGAGGGGTCCGCTGTCAACTTCACCGAAACGAGAAAAGGAGTAGTGGTTTCCGAAGGTTTCGGCGCGAGGAATCCAAACAAGCCGTCCGTTTTTCCAACTGACAATCGTGGTGGCCGAAATCGGAAGAAATGAACCGTACAATGGGAATATGCGGCGCAGTTTTGGTCTAGGATGACCAAGATAAGGCCTGAAATGGACTCAATGGCTGATTTCGAGTGGGGAGGTGAAGTTTGACAATTTTTTGTGGCTTGAGGAGTGAGAACTAGAAGAGAGAAGTTGGAGGAAAGGTTTCATTGAGGTACAGTATGCAACGGTTTATTTCTACGGGACGATGAACAAGAAATATGTGGCCAGGGACGTGGGCCGGAGGAAAACATGGCCATAGGGCCTGTATAATCCTAGCCCCAATTTCTTCTTCTATTTATAAATTAAATCATTTTTAACTCTAAAAACACATTTCTACACTCTAAAAAAAGTAAATAATAATTCATGACTAATATTTCATAAAAATAAAACAAGTATTCCAAAATATTTATAATACTCAAGGCTAATATTTTATAAATAAATAATAAAATAATAATATATCAATCCAAAATACTACTTACTAAAATAACACATTATTAAATGAACAAATCACACACTAATATATTAAACGCCTACTCAAACATGCTATAATATGAATATGGACAATCTCATACTGATACAAAATTACGCATTAATTTAGACATAATTAATATCTGAAAATAAATTTTTGTATATAAAAATATGTAATCACTTTTTGATATAATAACACGCTTGTAAAAATACCCAAAATGGAACAACTATATTATAACATAAAACATACATTTACATATCTATCTTTATAAGAATACTGCAACATCGTAAACTAGCGTGGTATCAATCATATAATAATAATAATAATAATAATAATAATAATAATAATAATAATAATAATAATAATAATAATAATAACAACAACAATAATACGAAAATCAGGGTGTTACAATTCTCTTCCCCTAAAAAGAATTTCGTCCTCGAAATTCCAGAGTGTCCTAAGAGGACAACACAAACTAGCTCCTTGCCCAACTGTCATCTGGTGCATTTTTAACGTCGCTCCTTATGCCCAAAATTTATTCTTAAGATTTAGGGTCCTAAACTCCATGCTTAAACCTACTGGTAATATGAATCTATTCTTAAGGTGGCTGGTCTTTAATCGGCTTATTTCTATTCACCAAAGGTAGACTAATCTCACATAACACTTGCACATGATAATTATTGTTTTTTCGTCTACCGGTGACGAGTTATTGGGGTGATCAGTCCCTCCTACTTGTCTAGCCAGGTAACCAAGGCAATAATAGTTATACGTGTCAATCATATTATCCTTCTGTAAGGGTCTTTGAAAGGGGCTTGAGCCTAAAAATGTCGGCGCCACATGATTACCCGAGCTCTATTAAAGATCCTTCCTATGTCATGTCATCACGCTTCTACTACACTACTCTGATAAATATCTTGTAGCAATAGTATTACATAACTTAGGTCAACTTAGCAAAATCTTCTCACAAACTAGTAACCCTCTTGTCTATTCCCAGATTCCTACAAGGTGAGGCTAAGGGTCCTGTATCTCTTAGGTAGCGACTAAAGGTCGATCGATCCTATTCAACATAGTCACAAGTCGAAATGGAATACTAAGAAATATCTACATTTGGCAATTACAAATCTAAGGTATACGACTAATGATGCAGGCAACTATTGCCCCAACGCTATTGTTCTCACTATTTTATGAATTCAACTACTTAAAAGCCGGCTATCTAAACAAAATATCACAAGTCATGAAAGTAATGCATGTAACTCTACTCAGAGTTCACGTACAGTAACACAATATACCACACACACAGTCCGGTTAGGACTGAACTATTCTGATACCACTTAATGTGACACCTTCTACCCCACATGTTGATTTAAAAAAAAAAATTCAATGGAATTGATATAAATAAAATTTAAGGCCAAATAAAAATATTTAAAACAAAAGGGTAGAGTCATCACACTCATACCATATCATGCGGAAAAAAAACATAGCTAGAAACTTTTACAATCAAAGTCTAAATAAGCCAATTGCCCCGGTGTCATAAGTATCTCAGAGCTAACCCCTAAGTAATTACATCGGTAATCAACAGCCCGTCTAATAAATTCAACCAACATTGCATAGAAGTCCTAATCTATGTGGTGATCGCATCTAGCCAACCATTCATCAGCTATGACATCGTCTTCACCGGCAAGGTCATCATCTAAACATACACAATGGTGTATGAGTAGCCACAACAAAGGGGTTAGAAATCACATACAAGAATAATACTTAACAGCAGAGGAATTATGTTAAGCAATGTGCATGACTAATCATTAACCGTTAGACGACATACATCACGCACGACAAGAATGCATGACTCCACGAGTACATATGCAGTCCTGATACCAACGTCTACTTCACATTGCATGTGGATCCAACTAACTCAGGCAAGCGAGTGGGGGTGCTTCTGTCATTCTTGAGTACGAATAATGTCTAGTCAGGATGAGTCAGTTTATCAATATGGGACACCCCTGCATTGGTAGCTATCCATTGGCTTTACGTAAGACCCCCTACAAAAATCGATCCGCTAGGCCGGGTACCTTGCCCATCACGGTCGTCACTAAAATCGTATCCACGTTGCTCACCGCCAACAACAACACGATACCTTAAGATGTATGAACACAGAGCAAATAAGGTATCTATCAACAACAACGTATCAGCAACACCAACCAAATTAGCAAGTGGTCTGCAATAACAACATCAACAAAGTACTACTTGTCAATACGTCGACAAGCTTCCCCCAACTATAGAATAAACCAATTAATTATCCTATTTAACAGCATCAAATTTTAAGCCACCTCTTCTTTAAGATCTACTTCTTAAACTTATGATTAATCTCACCTAAATTATTAGTGATCAACAATCTAAGGGGTTTGAGTCATTATCTAATTCCTACGAATTTAAGAAATTCAATTAGTGAGTGTTTTAACTTGATTTTTAAAACTTAGTACGTTTCTTATGAATATTTTCTGCATAAAGGTATCTAAGAACTCCTACTTCACTTGTTGTATCGTTTTCTTTTTATCTAAATCATTTTTATAATTACAACTAATCTCACATGACTAAATAAATCTAATGCTAGCCTTTAATATAGCCATTTAATCCCCTCTTTATCATTAGAAAATATTCTGTATAATTAACTATTACTACTCATGAATACTATGGAACAATCATATAACCAACATGTCAACCAATCCATGACAACAATCAACACATCAACATCAACATTGATCATTGAAATAACACATAGCCATGGCAATCAACACTCAATTCAATCGCATAATTGACAAGCATTCCTATCAAGACAACTAACATGTCAACAATTCACAACATGACAATTAACACATATTTAATTCTTAAAATGACAAATGAACACAACATTAATATAAAGACATCCTAATTAATTCTACAATCATGACAGCGTCACAAATGTGTATTTTCCCACCACGGTGGCTGTGGTACTCAAACACGCAGAACCGTGCCAAGCGTAGGGACCATGGGACGTCCGTGTTGCTAAATCAATTCCATAAGCCCGCTAATCAAGTATCATTCTACCCCCTTATCTCGATAAAGAAGTTCAGGGTATCAACAAAGGCGAAAAAAACTTGCCTACAGCAACAAATTTGGGCTCCAAATGAGCACAGAGTAAAATTTACGGGAGCGTGAATGCGGCTGGAAAATATACTAATTAGCATAACATATTTTTTTTTATTTGAATTTTTAAGATAAAAATGAAATCAAAAGCAAGAAAAAAGAGTGACCGAAAAATGCCTTTCCGAGACAACGGGGTCACAAGGGGTCCGACGTCAACTTCACCGAAACAAGAAAAGGAGTAGTGGTTTCCAAATGTTTAGACGTGAGGAATCAAAAAATGACGTCCGTTTTTCCAACCGACAATCATGGTGGCCAAAATCAGAAGAACACACCGTACAAAGGGCTTATACGACGCAGTTTCGGTCTGGGATGACCCAGATAAGGACGGAAATGGACTCAGTGGCTGATTTCATGTGGGGAGGTGAAGTTTGACAATTTTTCGTGGCTTGAGGAGTGGGAACGAGAAGAGAGAAGTTAGAGGCAAGGTTTTGTTGAGATACAGTGCGCGATGGTTTATTTCTACGGGACGATGAACATGAAAAAAGTGGACAGGGACGCCGGCTGGAGAAAATGTGGTCATAGGGCCTGTATAATCCTAGCCCCAATTTCTTCTTCTATTTATAAATTAAATCATTTTTAACTCTGAAAATACATTTCTACACTCTAAAAAAAGTAATTAATAATTCATGGCTAATATTTCATAAAAATAAAACAAGTATTCCAAAATATTTATAATACTCAAGGCTAATATTTTATAAATAAATAATAAAATAATAGTATATCACTCTAATATACTACTTACTAAAATAGAACATAATTAAATGAACAAATCACACACTAACATACTAAACGCCTACTCAAACATAATATAATATGAATATGGACAATCTCATATTGATACAAAATTACGCATTAATATAGACATAATTAATAGCTGTAAATTACTTTTTGTAAATAAAAATATGTAATAACTTTTTAATACAATAACACGCTTGTAGAAATTCCCTAAGTGGAACAACTATATTATAACTTAAAACATACATTTACATTTATATCTTTATAAGAATACTGCAACATAGTAAACCAACACGCCATCAATCATAAAATAATAATAATAATAATACGAAAATTGAGGTGTTAAAATTTTCTCCCCCTAAAATGAATTTCGTTCTCAAAATTCCCGAGTGTCCTAAGACAACAATGCAAACTAGCTTCTTGCCTAACTGTCCTCTGGTGCTTTCTAAAGGTCGCTCCCTATGCCCAAAATTTATTCTTAAGATTTTGGGGCCTAAACTCCATGCTTAAACCTACTGGTAATATGAATATATTCTTAAGGTGGCTGGTCTTTACTCGGCTTATTTCTAATCACCTAAGGTAGAATAATCTCACACAACCCTTGCACATGATAATTATTGTTGCTTCTATTGGGATGATCAGTCCCTCCTACTTATCTAGCTAGGTAACCAAGGCAATAATAATTATATGAGTCAATCGTATTACCCTTCTGTAAGGGTCTTTGGTATGCGCTTGAGCGTAAAAATGTCGGCACGACATGATTACCCTTGAGCTCTATTAAAGATCCTTCCTATGTCACATCATCACGCTCCTACTGCGCTACTCTGATAAATATCTTGCTACAATAGTATTACGTAACTTAGGTCAACATTGCAAAATCTTCTGACAAGCTTGTAACCCTCTTGTTTATTACCAGATTCCTGCAAGGTGAGGCTAAGAGTCCTATATCTCTTAGGTAGCGACTAAAGGTCTGTCGATCCTATTCAACATAATGAGTCATAAGTCGGTATGGAATACTAAGAAATATCCACCTTGGGCAATTACACATCTAAGGTTTACGACTAATGATGCAGGCAACTATCGCCCCAACGCTATTGTTCTCACTATTTTATGAATTCAACAACTTAAAAGCCAACTATCTAAAAAAAATATTACAAGTCAGGAAAGTAATGCATGTAACTCTACTCAGTTATGACCGAACTACTCAGATGCCACTTAAAGTGACACCCTCTTCCCCACATGTTGATATTAAAAAATAAAAACGAAATTCAATGGAATTGATATAAATAAAATCTAAGACCAAATAAAAATATTTCAAACAAAAGGGTAGAGTCATCAAGCGCATACCATATCCTGCGAAAAGAAAACATAGTTAGAAATTTTTACAATCAAAGTCTAAATAAGCCAATTATCCCGGTGTCACAAGTATCTCCGAGCTAACCCCTAAGTAATTACCTCGGCAATCAACAGCTAGTTTAATTAATTCAACCAACATTGCACACAAGTCCTAATCTACGTGGTGATCGCATCTAGCCAACCATCCCTCAGCTATGACATCATCTTCACCTGCAAGGTCATCGTCTAAACATACACAATGGTGTATGAGTAGCCACAACAAAGGGTTGAGAAATCACATACAAGAATAGTACTTAACTGCAGAGGCATTAACTTAATGCAATGCGCTTGACTAATCATCATCCTTTAAACAGCATACATCACGCACGACAAGAATGGATGACTCCACAAGTACATATGCAGTCCGGAGGCCAACGTCTACTTCACAATGCATATAGATGCAACTAACTCAAGTAAGCAAGTAGGGGTGCTATCGTCACTCTTGAGTACGATTAGTGTCTAGTCAGGATGTGTCGGTTTATCAATTTGGACACCCCAGCAGCAGTAGCTATCCACTGCCTTTAGATAAGACCCCTACCAAACTCGATCTGCGAGGCCGGGTACCTTGCCTGTAACACCCCAATTTTCAAGAAAAATTGTTTTAACAATAAAATCTCAGATATTTGAAGATAAGTCGTAGAGATTGATCACCTCAATGATTTACTGAGAGAACGGGAAATTAATTTGAATTATTTTAAATAATTTATTATTATAAATAGCTATTATTTATGATGTCAATTCAAATTAATTGACAGCGTAGACGTATGCTGCTTTTAAGGTGAATTCATTAATTATACTTATTATAATTTTTTTGTGTGACGCAGTAACGCGTAATTTTTTTTTTGACTAAGAAAGTGATTGAATTAAATCAAGACAAAATAAAAATTGAGAATTAATATTTAATATTAATTCATGGTTCAAAAATCGTCGAAAAACTCTAACGAATTTTCGTCGTATTTTGAATCACCGGGTAATTTTTATCCGCATTAAAATTTAAAACGAACTCCGATTTTGATGAAAATCGAAGCGTAACTTATTGTGACTATGATTGACTGTTTTCAAAATTTTTTATTATTTATGATAAATTATTATTACGTGGTGAATTAATTTCTAAGTAAATTAATTTTCGCGATTTAATCGGCAAGAGAATTAATCGGTAAAGCAATTACTCGACGCCATATTTTTAGTACACTCTAGACTCTAGGATTAGAAGGTAATCATGAGAAGAGAGGGATTAGATGTTAGACTTGTGACTAAAATAGAATCTAACTTTATAGTGTTTAAGTGTCACACCTTTGGTGGTTAATTGATAATTTTACTAAGTTAATCCTAGCCAAGTAAATTAGTGAACGTGAATACAAGAAAGGGGGTTAAATTGTGTTTACAAACTTTTCGCGAACTTTGAGTTAAAAACACTTTAGAACACTTGAAAAAGAATCTGTTTGAAATCAGATGCTGGAGTAGGACCAGACGCTGGAAATAAGATTTTTGAACACTTATTTTTATGCACAAGATAACCATAAGTATAAAGCAGTAAAGCAAGAGACACAGAGATTTATACTAGTTCACCACCAACCTGGTAGCTATGTCTAGTCCCTTCGTTCCTGAAGGATTTTCCATTATAATCAACTGATTACAAATTTCCTTAAGAGTATTCTACTGTCACAAACTTGACAATACTCTTAACTTCTCAAAACGACCCAGTACGTTCGAGCTTTGAGGAACAAAGCCTTAACTAGGCAATACAACTTTCACAAAGATAGTTTTGAATACAATCAAAATAACTCTCACAGAGAGGATGAAAATTTTAAGTTCAAACAAATAACTTTCTAAAAGAAAGAATCAGATGCTGAGGTTCAGTTATTGCAGTCCAGAGACTTGGCACGAAACTTGATTGCTCACTTGAGTAATAACCTTTTCAGAATGTAGTTTCTTGCGGTATCTCCAGCCATTTTTCAATGAATACCTTGAAGTATTTATAGGAGTCTTGAGGATAATACCGTTGCAGATATTTCAGCTCCAAATCATTGGGTGAGGCAATTTGAAATTCTGTTCTTTTCTTCCTTTCCAGAGAATATCAGATAGTACATATTTCCGTAGTTGTACTATCTTCTTTTCACACAATTGCCTTGTATGAATTTGTCTTATTCTAAAGGTGTCACCTTTGATTCCTCGTACATAAAATTGAGCGCACAAAATAAAATTCGAATTTCGTTCCAAAGTAGCTGAGGTGAAGAGCAGCAACGTGATCATCACGTGATTCATTAAAAGACCAGATGCTCGCTCAGAACTGGAGACGGATGCTTGCAACAATTGAGTAATCCAGATGTCAAAGAATAACATTACCGGACGCTCGCTTTACGCAAGATGCTGGAGTGAACCAGATGCTGACACACATGGAATGTATTCAATACTTGTGAATTTTCTTCTTCTTGCTTGAGTGAGATAAAACATAAGAGATTTTAATACCTGCGCACTCAAAGACTTATCTGAAGATACTTTGTTATCATCAAAATTAATGAAGGTCTAAACTTCTCAATCGTTTAGGTTCCAACAATCTCCCCCTTTTTGATGATGACAAATATCCAAGGTTGATGAACAATTTAATTTTAAAAATAATTTCAAGGGTCTCCCCCTGAGTTCAACAACTCAGATAAAATTAAATATATCAGGTATCGGAGCGATTTATGATAATTAAAGCATTTATGTGATCACAAAAATGCATCCAAGTATCAGAACATATATTTGATTTAAACGATGAGATCGGATACTGAGAACATTGTACCAACAATGAATATACTCAAGTATCAGATACTGAAATTCATTGTACAAAATTGAATAGAATTGTGCCAACAGATATTGAAGATTATCAAAGCACCAGACAATGAATATCAATGAGTATCTGAGCAATTAAGGAACATGCTATGTATATGATTTATGCATGAAATTTGTGATACTTCAGCGTATCCATCGGACTTTCAACGAGTTCATTAGACCTTTCTTTTACTCCCAACGAGTTCATCAGACCTTTCTTTTACTCCCTCTTTTGTCATCAGACAAAAAGAGTGTAAAACACATCATAGTCAAAACAATAAGTAGTAGTATTTAGAAAAATTTGAAGATAAGGTCAGATCAATTGAAATATAATTGTACCAAGTAACATAAATATCTGATTGTATCAAAAATAGAAATTGTAATTAGCACACAAGTATAAAGTAAAAAAAAAAGTAGGGGTTTGGTGGAGGTGGAGGATCTAGATTGAAACGTTCCAAGATGAATTTCAAAGTACTTTCCAACTGAGCCACTTTTTAATTGGTTGCCATGATAGCTTCAAATTCTACTCTAGGCAAAATGACAACATCAGCATTTGCAGGTGCAGGTTCAACATCAGCTTCTGGAACCGATTCAACTGTAAAAGCCCTTTGAGATTCCATCTTCTGGTGCTCTGCTAGCACATATTGTGACAATCTCAGTTTCCTTTCCTTTCTTGCCTTAGCCTGCTGAAGGAGGTCATCATTTGGTATGGACCATTTGATGATTCTTCCCAGCTTCTATTTATCTTGATCCATTTCCCATTCCTATCTACACAGAAGTTCTTCAGGATACAGCATAAGCATAAAGACAATTTCTCTGTGCTGAAGCAGATCCTTAGTATAAGCATCAAATTGCACCAAGGCAGCTTCTCCAAAAATTCTTCTGATAAAAACTCCCATTCCATCAAAAATGAATGTGAGTCCTTCATTTTCAGCAAGGAATAACTTATGCAGATTCTACCTATCATCTTCTTCAATCTTGAGAGGCTTAAAACAGGGCAGAATGGCTTTGTCTTTTCAAGACATAGTCCATTGTCTCCACTTAAAGCCAATACCAAAATGTTTGCAAACAGCAACCCATTGATCTTCCATTTTCATAGCATTCAGGGGCCTTATAATAGAACACATAAACATATCATCAAAATGAATAGTACCAAGTTTTGTGTCTGTTACCCTGTTGATGGAGCCAACTGTAGGAATGGTTGCTTTTTCTGCATTGCAGCAGCCAGAAGAATCAGTGCTCCAAGCATCTTTATTGAGCAAGTTCAGGTATACTCGCCGAGCATGGTCTTCACCAAGCTTGTTGATCGAAAGCTGAGAGAATGATTTGACATCGAATCTTCTAGGAGCTTTCTCATATTCCTTTAGTCCAATTCTGCTGAATGGCATTTTCCCAGGGGCTGGTTCATTCTTTTTTCTAGGAATAGACCAAGGCAACCATATTTGCCTATCGGGTACAATCTTGACAGACGCTAAAGCAGGATCTCTGTATTAACGAATCAGCTCAAGCCTTTTCATCTCCAGGAAGTGAGTCATAAAAGCTACTTCTTCATCTGTTATCCACCTTCCGCATTCTTCAAGAGTAAGAGGTTCATTCTGTGGTAGGAACCTGGGAAGATCAACAGAGAAGGGAATTATTTTACTGTTTGATTGAGATCTCAATCTTCCCTTGAAGGACATATCAACTTGCTCATCTCCTTCTTTGAAATCAACTCTTGATGGAGAGGCAACTTCTAGTCTTGCAACACCAGAATTGAATGTTTTCAAATGCCATAGAGAGGGGTGATCATAACTGGAGTGATACACGTCTTCTCTAATAAACCTTGGTCTGTTAATGGCAGATACAAACTTCTTTGCACCAGAAAAGGAGATAGGTTTGTAAGTGAGGGTAAGTAGGAGAGGTGAAGTCTTCTTGACAGTGTAGTTTTTGGGCTTGTTTGGATTTATTTTGAAGAGTTGATTGAATGGGTGAGAGTGGAGTGAGGATATGTATGTAGTGAGGGATGTGTTTGATGAGGTAGAGGTTTGTGGTGAGGGAAATGTAAGTGTTTTGGACTTTGTGGTTAATTAGGAGGTTTGTAGTTTGGTGGATGGAGGTTGTGTGTAGTGTGTTTGTGGTGATGAAACAGAGAGTGGTAGCGCAAGTATAGTGTCATCAGAACTAAAGGTAGTAATGGAATCATCAATGGTAAAATCTAGTACCTTTGGATTAAGCTTCTCAGAATGCCTAACCAATCTCTTCCTTTTGCCTTGTGGGCAGCAGCAGGAGGAGGAGGAGGTGGAGAAGCTTGCTTCTTAGGGCTAGACGCTGAAATAGGCTATTCAGCTTCTGCCTTTCTCTTCTTCTCCATAAGGCTTCTAATGGGGACTCGGTCCTCATCATCTTTTGGTACAGTTTTACCTTCTGGTGCAGGACGCACCTTTTGCTTTTTGCTTCTTGTCTCCCTTGCTGGAGACTCACCAGTTCTCTTCGAACCAGATACTGAGCTTCTGGTGGGTTATGTTTTAGCTTCTTCACCAACAGAAGCACCCGCTTCTTCTTCTTGTTGCTTCTGTTTTACTTTCTTGATCATATCAGCATTGATCAATTTCATTCTCACAAGGCTATTTACTCCAAAAACCTCAGGGCAAACAATAGCACCCATTCCATAGTACTTATCTCTTTCTTCTTTGTTTATCAAGGCACTGAGTCATCTCACAATTCCATCCTTGACCATCATAGCAGTAAGAAGAACTCCATAAGGAATAACCTTGATAATATTCTTCTTATCAGCAGAACCCTTCCTTGAACTAACAAGCGTATTGACAATATTGTTGAAAATTAACCTAGACAAGTTGATTTTGTGACCAGCCATATAATTTCTCATAATGAACTTCTGCTCATAGTTCACTATGTCACTTGACCCAGTCTTCAGAATAATGCTCTTAGTAATAACTTTGTGTAGAATTCTATAATGACTTTTCAGATTCTTGGCAGTAGAAGTTACATCATTTTCCTTCAACTGGCGATAGTTCTCGAACAGAGCCTCGTTGACGTTTTCCATTCCTTTGAAAGCATTATCCCAACCAACATAGTAACTAATGCCTTCACAGGGGAACTTAATCGTTCAGCAATGGTGTTTATGGTGAACACCAACTTGAAACCTCTGACATGACCTTCAACTATTCCACCCGGAAGCACATGAACGTTTCCCCGGAATTCCTTGATAGCATTAACTAACACATCAACAGGTTCCCAAAGGAAGTAGTTTTTCCAGCCCAGATTCGTCAAACCTTTATCTAAATGAAACCCATAAAGCTTGAAACTTTTCAAGTCGATTATGTTCTTAGTCAAAAGCTTTGCTTCTTTCATGGTGTCGAAGATAGCAGTGAAACCCATAAAGCTTGAAACTTTTCAAGTCAATTCTGTTCTTAGTCAAAAGCTTTGCTTCTTTCATGGTGTCGAAGATAGCAGTGAAGTCACCGACCTTAACGTTGGCCATGGCAGCAGTTGAGGAGTGATTTGATGGAGGTTTAGGGTTTCAAAAAAAAATTCACATACGCAGAGAGAGAGAAAGAACAGTTGTCGCACACAAAAACAGAGAGTGGAGCGAAAGTGAAGGAGTAGTGGGAAAGTTTTGATAAATGGTATAGTTACCTTTTGAAAAACTCTTCACATTTCCTCTGAATAAAAATAATTCAAAAAGAAAATAAAATAAAGATTCCTCTTTTTTTTTTTAATAAATGCAGTTGCCAAAATGAGGATAAAATCAAGAAAAAGATTTTATTAAAAACATAAATAATCATGACTCAGATTAGGTGTGATGAGACGCTTAGGTCCCACACGAGTTCAACACGTGTGTGCTCGGACGCACGCAACCGAATTCACCGGACGTTGAGTTATGCATTATGAATGACATATCATATGAGTACACGTGTGAATGCTTATGTCATACCAGATGCTGAATGATGCGTATCATAAGATGCTGAGATTAATCATTCTTCTATAAGATGAAAGTTTAAATTTCTTCTTATAAAATTGAATATATCCTCAGCAAGGGGTTTTGTAAAAATGTCAGCCCACTGATGATCAGTGTCTACAAATTTTATTTCAAGAATACCCTTCTGAGCTTAGTCTCTTATGAAGTGATGTTTAATCTCAATGTGTTTTGCTCTAGAATGCAATATAGGATTCTTAGTGAGACAAATTGTAGATGTATTATCACAGAAGATAGGAATGTTGCTCTCTTTTATCAAGTAGTCTTCAAGTTGATATTTCATCCATAGAAGTTGAGAACTGCAACTTGTTGCTAAGATGTATTCAGCTTCAGCTGTTGAGAGTGCAACTGTGCTTTGTCTTTTGCTTGACCAAGATACAAGATTTGCTCCAAGGAATTGGCAGCCTCCACTTGTGCTTTTTCTTTCAATTCGGTCTCCAGCAAAGTCAGCATCACAGAAACCTACTAACTTATAATTTTTTGATTTCTTATAGAGCAAACCAAGATTAGTAGATCCTTGCAAATATCTAAACATTCTTTTAACAGCACTCAAGTGCGATTCTCTAGGATCAGACTGAAACCTAGCACACAGGCAGACGCTGAACATAATATCAGGTCTTGAAGTAGTAAGAAAAAGTAGAGATCCAATCATACCTCTGTACATTTTCTGATCTGTATACCTTCTTACCAGTTTCATCTTTACCAAGAATGCAAGTGGGATGCATAGGTGTGCACATTGGCTTACAATCCACCATCTTGAATTTCTTTAGCAATTCCTTGATGTATTTGCTTTGATGTATATAAATACCATCATTGCATTGCTTGGTTTGAATTCCAAGGAAAAACTTTAATTCTCCCATCATGCTCATTTCAAATTCAGTCTGCATTAACTTAGAAAATTATTTGCATAGACTTTCATTAGTAGCTCCAAATATAATATCATCAACATAAATTTGAACAATTATAAAATGCTTGTTTGATGATTTTCTAAATAGAGTGGTGTCTACTTGACCTCTGGTAAAACCATTACCCATTAAAAATGAACTTCGTCTATCATACCAAGCTCTAGGAGCTTGCTTAAGACCATACAGAGCTTTTTTAAGTTTAAAAATATGTTCTGAAAATTCAATATCTTCAAAACCAGGAGGTTGTTTCACATAGTCTTCCTCAGTTATAAAACCATTCAAGAAAGTACTTTTCACATCCATGTGATAAAGAATTATCTCATGGTGTGCAGCAAATGGAAGCAAAATACGAATAGCTTCCAACCTTGCAACAGGTGCAAAAGTTTCAGTAAAATCTATACCTTCTTCTTGTGAGTAACCTTGAGCAACTAATCTTGCATTGTTTCTCACAACCTTACCATCTTCATCAAGCTTGTTTCTAAATACCCATTTAGTACCAATTGCCTGCTTATCTTCTGGTAGAGTGACTAACTTCCAGACTTCATTTCTCTGAAATTGATTCAACTCTTCTTGCATAGCCAGAATCCAACCTTCATCTTCCAAGGATTGATCAATCGTTTTAGGTTCCATTTCTGAGAGAAGTGCAATATATGCATGCTCTTTGAAAGAGGATCTTGTTCTAACTCTATCTCCAGGTTCTCCTATGATTTAATCTTTGGGATGATTGGTTTTGTATCTCCAATTCTTTCTGACTTCAGCTTCTGCTTGAGTAGAATCCAGAGTCTGGTTACCACCGGACGCTGAAGATGCTAAATCACCATTTGCAGTGCCACCAATATTTAAATCTGAAAATAACTCATCCAGCTCTGACATGGCAGTGTCAGGCTTCTTTTCATCACACTTGACATGAATGGATTCTTCCACTATCAAAGTTTCTTTATTGTATATTCTAAAAGCTTTAGATCTTTCAGAGTATCCCAAAAAGATACCTTTGTCAGCTTTGGAATCAAACTTACCAAGTTGATCCTTAGTATTTAGAATATAATATATACAACCAAAGGGATGAAAGTAAGATATGTTTGGTTTTCTACCTTTCCACAGTTCATAAGGAGTCTTCTTCAAAATAGGTCTAATAAGAATTCTATTTTGAATATAACAAGCTGTGTTTACTGCTTCTGCCCAAAAATGTTTAGCAATATCAGCTTCATTGATCATGGTCCTGGCCATTTCTTGGAGAGACCTATTTTTCCTTTCTACAACACTATTTTGTTGTGGTGTTCTAGGAGAGGAGAAATTGTGGGAGATGCCATTTTCTTCACAAATTTTTTGAAAGTTTTCATTTTCAGATTCTCCCCCATGATCACTTCTAATAGAAGAAATACAAATTCTTTTTTCATTTTGAACTGATTTGTAGAAAACAGTAAATACCTTGAACGACTTATCCTTGTAGGTAAGGAATTTAACCCATGTCCATCTAGTAAAATCATCAACAATGACTAACCCATATTTCTTTCCAGTTAAAGAGGTTGTCCTTGTTGGACCAAAAAGATCAAGATGTAAAAGCTCAAGTGGTCTAGGGGTTGAAACAACATTTTTTTGAATGAAAAGAAGTTTTAACTTGTTTTCCTCTTTGACATGCCTCACAGAGAGCATCAGATTGAAATTTAATATTTGGTAAGCCTCTAATAAGACTGTGCTTGTTTAATTTTGAAATTAATCTCAAACTGGCATGACCCAATCTTTTATGCCAAATCCATTGTTCATCTTCAACAGACATGAGACACTTGACATCTTGTAGTGCAAGTTCAGAAAGATCAATTTTATAAATATTTTGTTTCCTCTTTGCTGTAAAGAAAATAGAGTCATCTTTCTTGCTTTTTACTGAACATCCAGTTTCTGTAAAAATGACATCATAACCATTGTCACATAATTGACTTATGGTCAATAGGTTATGTTTTAGTCCTTCAACATAAAGTACATTATCAATAGAGGGAAGAGAGCCTTTACCAATGCGACTAATTCCAACTATTTTACCTTTCTGGTTTCCTCCGAAACCAACAAATCCTTCTTCTCTAGGCCTTAGCTCTTGGAACATATGCTTTTCTCCCGTCATGTGACGCGAGCATCCACTGTCTATGTACTAAGTTAGGTGTGTTGACTTTGTTGCTAAGCATGTCTGCAACATAGACTATTTTATCTTTAGGTACCCATATCTTTTTGGGTCCTTTCTTGTTAGTTCTTGAAGGACACTTGTCCTTCTTAATCTTAAAAGCAGTACATGCACTTTTCAAAAGACCAGGTTTGTTGCAGTAGGTACAATGCAAGCATTCACTGTGATCATTGGATTTATCAAATGCAGGATTTTTATTTTTTAAAGAGTGTTTATCAGATATGTAACCAAGACCTTGAGTTGTTATTTTACTGACACCCCAAATCATTGAAGCTTGCTTGCTTTGAGTTACACTTTCTGCAAGAAACTTTTGAAATGCATATTCATAATCATTTGATTTACACATAAGATTGCCTTTAGCTTCAGAGCTTTCAGGTTGAGAGCTCTCGACAGTTCTCGACATGTCACCAGACGCTGACTATCCACCAGACGCTGATTTTCAGTTTTCAGCTTCTGGTTTTCTTCACTGAGCTTTGAGTTTTCATTTTTCACAACTTGAAACTCTTGAGATAATTTTCAAAATTTCTTTTTCAATGCTTTATACTCAATGGAGAGGGTGGCAGAGTCCTTAAGGAGATCATCAAATGCAAGTTGAAGTTCAGAATAAGAATCATATATTATTACCTCTTCAACTTCTTCTTCAGAGTCTAAGTCAGTATTTGCCATAAGGGCAAGATTGGCTTCTTCATCATTATCTTCCTCAGAGGATGATGAATCTAGTTCTTCCAATGTAGCCATGAGACTCTTCTTCTTTCCGTTTAAAGAACTTCTTGTGGGCTTCTTCTTAAGATTAGGACATTCAGATTTGAAGTGTCCAGGCTTTTTACATTCATAGCAGATAAAATGGCTTTTATCTTTGCTTTTTTTCTTGTCCTCGACATCTTTCTTGTGGAACTTCTTCTTGAAGTTTCTTTTCTTCCACATCCTTTGGATCTTCCAGGATATGAACGCGAGCTCGTCATCCGACCCATCAACGTCTCCTTCTGAAGCTTCATCTTCTGATTCTTCTTCAGCTTGAAGAGCTTTAGAAGTACTGGCTTTATGTTTGTTGACTTTCAAAGCAATAGACTTGCTTTTCTTTATAGGTTCTTCCTCATTCAACTCAAGTTCATGAGCTTTCAAAGAACTCAAAAGATCTTCAAGTCTTAAGATATTTAAATCTTTTGCTTCTTGAATAGCAGTGACTTTGGGTCTCCACTGCTTGGTCAAACTTCTCAGGATCTTTCTCACATGGTCAGGTGTGGTGTAACTTTTTCCAAGGGCCTGTAACCCATGAACAAGTGTTTGGAATCTTCCAAACATAGATTCAATGTTTTCACCCTCTTCCATTTTAAACAACTCATATTGGCGAACCAACATGCTAGCTTTAGTTTCTCGTACTTGGGCGGAGCCCTCATAAGACAAAACAAGTGAATACCAAATTTGTTTGGCAGTATCAAATTTGCCACATTTGTCATATTCTTTTTCTGACATAGCACAGATAAGAATGAATCTAGCTTTTTGATTGATTTGATATCTCTTTTTTTGCTCATCATTCCAATTTTCTCTGGCAATGGCAACACCAGCGGCATTAGTGGGAAGAATGTAACCACTTTCAACTATATCCCACAACTCAAGTTATTGTGTCTCAAAGAAAGGTTTCATTTTATCTTTCCAGTAGTCAAATTTTTCTCCAGTAAATAAAGGAGGACGGTTCATGTGACCACCTTCTGCAGACAAGTTCACAGTATATGATCTTTCCTCTTAACACTGTTAAGTGCTCAACCAAGAGGCCGAGCTCTGGTACCAACTGAACGTGAACACAAGAAGGGGGGTTGAATTGTGTTTACAAACTTTTCGCAAACTTTGAGTTAAAAACACTCTAGAACACTTGAAAAAGAATCTGTTTTCACAAAGATAGTTTTGAATACAATCAAAATAACTCTCACAGAGAGGATGAAAATATTAAGTTCAAACAAATAACTTTCTAAAAGAAAGAATCAGATGTTGAGGTTCAGTTCTTGTAGTCCAAAGACTTAGCACGAAACTTGATTGCTCACTTGAGTAATAACCTTTTCAGAATGTAGTTTCTTGCAGTTTCTCCAGCCATTCTTCAATGAATACCTTGAAGTATTTATAGGAGTCTTGAGGATAATACCGTTGCAGATATTTCAGCTCCAAATCTTTGGGTGAGGCAATTTGAAATTCTGTCTTTTTCTTCCTTTCCAGAGAATATCAGAATAGTACATATTTCCGTTATTGTACTATCTGCTTTTCACACAATTGCCTTGTACGAATTTTTCTTATTCTAAAGGTGTCACCTTTGATTCCTCGTACATAAAATTGAGTGCACAAAATCAAATTCGAATTCCGTTCCAAAGTCGCTGAGGTGAAGAGCAACAACGTGATCATCACATGATTCATTAAAAGACCAGATGCTCGCTCAGAACAGGAGACGCTCGCAACAATTGAGTAATCCACGTGTCAAAGAATAACATTATGGGATGCTCGTTTTACGCAAGACGCTGAAGTGAACCGGATGCTGACACACATGGAATGTATTCAGTACTTGTGAATTTTCTTCTTCTTGCTTGAGTGAGATAAAATATAAGAGATTTTAAAACCTGCGCCCTCAAACACTTATCAGAAGATACTTTGTTATCATCAAAATTAATGAGGGTCTAAACTTCTCAATCATTTAGGTTCCAACAATTAGCACATGTATTTATTTATTTATCTTTTCTTTCCTTTTAGTGGAATCAGGCGAGACCCCTCCCATTCTCACTCATTCACATTTTTTTTTTACCTTGGCTCCAAGTTATGTATTGTAAAGTGTCACCTATCTATTGGTTCTAAAACAAATATTTCTCTTAAAGTATTCTTGATCTAATATTAGAAGAAAAGACCAACCTTCCCCTTTTCTCCCATCAGGCTGTAACCCACTTCTCCAACCTCTATTCATTCTAATTTTTTTTTCCTCTAAGTGTGTTGGTGTGAGTGGAAGAAAAGGAAACCAATCTCATTTCTTCTTCTTCTTGCTTTCCCAGCCGTGGCCATCTTCCAGCCATTCCCTCATTTTCTTCATTCCATTCCTTCTTATCTTGTCTTAATATGAGTGGTTTGGAGAACAAAAAATTTCTTCCTTACCCTGTAGCCTTAAAATCGTGAGCTATAACCAAGAAAACACCACCATCCTTCTTTATTTTATCTTCCAATTTAGTACCAACCTCTTGATTAAGGGTTTGAGAAGTTGAACCAAAATTTACCCCTTTTTCCCTAGCCCCAAACCGTGGCCTTGAGTAAGAAATTAGGTGTTGTTTTCTTTAAATTCCTTTCTTAATTCTTGTTTAATAGTTCTATATTGTCTTGATAATGATCATTAGTGAAAGGAACAAAGTTTCCCCCAAATTTTGGGAACCCTAGGCCGATTGGTCCAAGGAAAAGGGCTTTGTGATTTCTCAAGTGAATCAAGCAATTAGTTTGTGGTTCTTGTTCGTTATTAATTATTATGGTTGTTGTAATTGTTAATTTTTGGTTTGATCAAAGGATTTGTGAAATTTGAGAAACCCTTGAATTCTTGGGAAGTAATGATTTGGTATTTGCTTGGATAATGTTTTGGTTTTGTAAAAAAAATTTGTTGTTTTGTGAAAGAAACTAGGTGACGGAATGGTGTTGTTGTAGTTAATTAGAAGTTTTGCAAAAAAATTTCAAAGAATAAAGGAGGTGGCCACGAGTCCCTATCAGCTTGGAGGGGATTATTTTTGTGATCTTTAGTTTATAATAGTTGTTTTGGAGTGAGTTTAAGTTTTGGAAAGATTTGGAAATGGTTTGATTAGTTTGAAAGTCATTTTGATGATTTAAGGCAATGAAACACTTAAGGCAAATTAGGATTTTGTAATCCTAAGGCCTAGTGGAGCCTAATTAAGGATTTTAAATTGAGTTTGGAATGATTTTGGTGATCTTGGTTTATACTAGTTGTAACTAGTGTGTTGAGAGTTGTTTATGTATTTAAAAATGTGTAGAAAAGAATTTTGATTTAAAGTCGAATGGGTTTGGAAATGTGAGGCTATGATACATTAACGTGCAAAGGGATTTTATAATCCTAAGACCTAGTAGAGCCTTGAATCCAATATTGTTACTAGTAGGGTTAGATTTTAAGTCATGGTTTCATGTTTCAAAGTTTAAGAAAATGTGTTTTGACTTTAAAAGATTTTGGGGTTGAAACCTAGGAATTTGAGTTGAGTTTAAGCCTACGGAATCATTTTGAGTGGATTAGAATTTACTAAGCTTCGGTGTGTTGTTAGGACCTTGAGAATTTTCCGTGCTGAGCGAGTTATGACGTGCTCGGACACGTGGGCGGTTAACCCTCGGTAAGGGCACTTCACATTCTATGTGCTTATGTTGCGTGGTTGTGCGTAAGGGCTACTTCTAGAAACATTTAGGCGATCGCCACTTAGGATTTTATTTGTTTTCCGATCAAAGAAGCCTGAGAATCTCAGGGTTCGAAGTGAGGGTCCCTATGGTTTTATTGTTCTTAAGCTTTATACTTAATTACTTCGTGGGCCAAGTTAAAAGTGGTTGTTATTCTGACTTCGACCCCCCACACTTGTTTGTTTACCTCTTTGTTAGTTCCATCTAACTTCAAAGGGACGAAAGGTGTTTATTGTTCATGTGATGAATTATTGTGATTCTATGATGTTTGGACTGTCAAATTTATTATGTGGACATATGCTTGATTGTTGTGAATTACATTGTTAATGTTGTTGGATAATTCAATAGTATTTATTGTTGGAGAGTTATATATTTATTATTTAATGCCAAGTTGGAATATTATGCATATGACATATTCATTGGGGTTGGTGGAAGCATTGTTGTGTCGTTGGGAAACTTCGACCTGAATATCCTAGAGTAGTGGAAGAGCTCAAGGCTACGGCCGAAATTCAGGGGTATTGTTCATTGTCGTGTCATTGGGTAACTTCGACTTGAATCTCCTAGAGTAGTGGAAGAGCTCAAGGCTACGGCCGGAATTCAAGGGCATTATTCGATATTCTGGAATCATAAACAGTGGCATGTAGTTGCATTTGCAGAGCATTGATGCATTCTTGTTGGATTGTGTATTATGTTCTATTTGTATAGTTTGAAGTGTTATTGTACATGCTGTTGTGTTGTATGTCATTTTGTAAGAAGTTGACCCTTGCCCATGGTTCTTTCAATTAATGATTGTAACCTAGATCATGAAGGCTGCAGAGTGTTCGAGGTTGCTGACAGGCGTTGCTGAGGATAGTCCCATCTGGATATCCGCCTTGCGTGTCCGTTTGAACTTACTAGGGGTCTAGTAAGGGTTGTAGCGTGTCGACCAGTTATAGGACGTGTATTGCTTTAATTACAATGTTATAATAATGTATTATGTTTCAAGACTTGAATTGTCTTATGTGTATGTTTTAAATAAAATTCCTTGTATGGTTTTGTGAGTTAAACATGGTATCTTATTTATTCACTGCCTTCGAAAATGTTGCAATACTCTGATTGCTAATTTCTTAAAAAAGGTTTGAAAAGACAAAATTTTGACTCATATTTTCGAAAACCATGCAGCAGCGTGTTCCATTTTCGAAAGTATTTGAACTGCCAAGAGTAATATTTAGTTTAGTAGCGCTCCAGGAACGGGGTGTTACATTTCATGGCCGTCACCAAAATCGTATCCATGTTGCTCACCGCCAATAACAACAACATGACACCTTATGACGTATGAACACAGAGCAAACAATGTGTCTATCAACAACAACGTATCAGCAACACCAACCAACTTAGCAAGTGGTCAGCAATAACAACATCAACAAGGTACTACTTGTCAGTACGTCGACAAGCTTCCCCCTGCTATTGAATAAACCAATTAATTATCCTAATTAACAACATCAAATTTTAGGCCACCTCTTCTTTAATTCTACTTCTTAAACTTATGATTTATCTCACCTAAATTATTAGTGATCAACAATCTATGGGGTTTGAGTCATTATCTAATTCCTATGAATTTATGAAATTCAATTTGTGAGTCTTTTAACTTGGTTTAGTATCTTTCTTAACAATATTTTTTGCATAAAGGTATCTAAGAACTCCTACTTCACTTGTTGCATCGTTTTCTTTTTATCTAAACTAGACTATGACCCGCGCGTTGCGCGGATGAATAATTTTTATTTACTTGATTTATGAAGCATTGTTTTCATTGTTTTAAATAAATTATAATTTATAATTTTATTTTATAATTTTAAAGTGTAGAAGCACAGTAACATGATGTTAATATTATCCTCCTTCAATCAACCATATATATTTTTCTGCATACAAACTTCTAAAAGGGGCTTTCTTCATTAACAATGGCAATTACAAAAGATGTGATATATATTTCTAGCTATCAATACAGTTGTTCAATTTATTGAATAGAGAAAACATTAGGATAAACCAAAAATTCCAAAAATCAAAACATCAGAACCAACACAACTATCTTTTTTATGTCTTGAAAAATCGTATCACACCTTCTAACATACCTGTTAAACAAATTGTTCTAGATATTTTCACTAAATAAATGAATCATTCTTCCTCATAGTTGTGTATGAACGACTTATTGTAATTTATAACCAAATTGCCCAAATGCATGCTGGGCAAATATTTTGGCTAATACTATGTTTGCTTTATTAGATACACACGAAAAATACTTGAGTACGTAAAACAGAAAATCAAACCATCTTAAAAATGGAACTATGCAATAGATGTCCAATTTCCAATAGTATCTCGAAAGGCAAGTAATTATAAACCGTAACAAAGTAATTTCTGCAATAAAATAAAAAAAAATAACCATTAGAACAAATAGAGAAATGACAATTTAATTTAGGGATTAGTAAGTGTTGGCTAAAAATAAATATAATATATATTTTCACCAAAAAAAATATATAATATATTTCATACATTTGTATGTGTGAAAATAAACAATTAAGTATATTTACATATACAAAAAAAGCAATTAAGTGGAAATAAAAACACACAAGAAAAGTCTCAGAGAAAAAGCACCAGAAAATTGCATAAAAAAATGCACCATAAAAACACCAAAATCTGGAAGACACCCTTCCGATCGACTATATCTGTTAGCAAGCCCAACATAACTAAGAGCACAAGCCCAATTACTGAGCATCCACAGTCCAAGAGCGTTAGCAAAAGGCCCACATATCTGCAAGACTTTGTGTAAGGAATATACCAGGTTCTAGAAGGGTACACCTCACCTCCCTTTGATTCCCTTCAACCGATCCGTTGCTAGTCTGTTAGCACATTTTCATTTCTGTTTGCAAATCTCTCTCTCTGGCATTCTGTTGCTAGATTCCATTTCCTGTATTCTAGGGGAGCCCTTAGATCGTCTCTTGTAATAGCCATTGGATCAGTGATTGTATTGATTATAAATATGACAAGGAATGAATGAATAAGCAGAAAGAAAGTTAATCCAATTTCCTTCTCTATATTCTTCTTAGGAGGCTCCCTTGGCCTATCAATTCAAGGAACCAAAACATAACAAATTGGTGCTTTCATTGCATCAATTCTCTCCTCCCATGGCTGGTCGCCCTACCAACGCTGAGCGGCTCGATGACCTCACCTCCAAGGTCGATGCCATCCTCACACAACTTGCCTCCCTCACCACCCGTCCTGACTCCCCTGCCCAGTCTTCCACACCCTCCGAACCCCACCACCGTCCCCACATGAAATTGGAAGTCCCCCGCTTCGACGGTACCGACGCTATGGGGTGGATTTTCAAAATCTCACAGTTCTTCGACTATCATCGTACTCCTGAGGACGAACGCCTCACAGTTGCATCGTTCTACATGGACGGCCCAGCTTCGAGCTGGTTCCAATGGATGCACCGTAATGGTCTCATTACTTCCTGGTTCGGGTTGCTGCAAGAACTGGAAACACGCTTTGCCCCGTCCTTTTACGACGAACCCTCTGGTGCCCAATTCAAGCTCTCACAACGTGGCTCGGTCAACAGCTACCTCACCGAATTCGAACGATTGGCCAACCGCATTGTTGGTCTCCCACCGTCGTTTCTTCTTAGCTGTTCCATTTCCGGCCTCTCTTCGGAGATTCGCCGTGAGGTCCAGGCGCTCCGCCCTGTATCCCTCTCTCAGGCCACAGCACTTGCCAAACTTCAGGAGGATAAGATTGAGGAACGCCGCCGCGGTTTCAAAGGCAAACCCCACTCCACCGCCCCCACCTCACTTTCCCCCACCACCACCACCACACCCCTACTGCCCTCTCCCCCCAGAGTCAATTTTCGTAAGCTTTCCCCAGAGGAAATGGCGGCCCGCCGCGAAAAAGGGTTGTGTTACAACTGTGATGAAACTTTCGGCCCTCAACACAAGTGTAAAGGGCGTTTCTTCTTACTCGTGTCTGAGGAACCCACTGATTCTGCTCCCACCCTCGACCCAACACCACCTTCCTCTCCGGAGCTCCCATCGACCGATTTCCCCACCACAGAACCTTCCGAAGCTCTCATCAGCTTCCATGCTCTTTCTGGGACCACCGCCACCGCCACGATCCGGATCCTAGGTCGCATCGCAAACCAACCGGTCACCGTGCTCATTGACGGAGGAAGTACACACAATTTTGTACAAGATCGTGTTGCTAAGTTTCTAGATCTCCCTTCGACCCAAATTGATACTCTCAAAGTCATGGTTGGCAACGGTAACACTCTCGATTGCCATCACTTTTGTCCCTCTGTACCTTTTATTCTTCAAGACCATCATTTCTCCTCTGACTTTTACATTTTACCCCTTTGTGGGGCTGACGTCGTTCTCGGAGCCCCTTGGCTCAAGTCCATCGGCCCAGTCCTCATGGACTACACCCACCTCACACTTTCCTTTCACCAACAAGGCCAACCCATAACACTCAGGGCCGATGCCCCATCTAAGCCCAATGCGATTTCAGCCCAGCAACTAAAACGTTGCGTTCAAACCCACTCCGCATCGGAGTTCTTCCACATCCAAATGTTACCCCAAGCCCAACACCCTGAGCTTTCCCTTCCCGAACCACACCCTATCGCCCCCATCGAAACCCTACTCGATCGTTTTTCAACTCTGTTCCTCCCACCCACCCAGCTTCCGCCACCCCGTGCCTTTGACCACCAAATTCACCTCCTTCCTAACTCAAACCCTGTTAACGTCCGTCCATACCGTTACCCCCATTTCCAGAAATGTGAAATTGAAAAACAAATCCATGATCTGCTTCAATTCGACATGATCCAGAACAGTCGCAGCCCTTTCTCCTCTCCGGTGCTCCTCGTCAAAAAGAAAGACGGAAGTTGGCGTTTTTGCGTTGACTACCGTGCTCTCAATGCCATCACGGTGAAGGACCGTTTTCCCATGCCAACCATTGACGAGCTCCTTGACGAACTTGGGGGAGCTTCCTGGTTCTCTAAATTGGACCTCCGGCAAGGCTTCCACCAGATTCGCATGTCACCGGATGACATACCGAAGACAGCCTTTCGCACTCACTTGGGACATTATGAGTACCGTGTCATGCCGTTTGGGCTATGCAACGCGCCATCTTCATTTCAAGCCGCCATGAACGATCTTCTCCAACCCTTCCTTCGCAGGTTTGTGACAGTTTTTTTTGATGATATACTTGTTTACAGTTCATCATTGGAATCTCACATTGATCATTTGGAGCAAGTTTTCCTCAAATTAGTCGCAGGGCAGTTTTTCCTGAAGCGTTCCAAGTGTTTGTTCGCCCAACGCCAGTTGGAATACCTGGGTCACATTGTATCCTCTCATGGCGTTCAACCGGAACCATCCAAAATACAGGCAATGTTGGATTGGCCAGTACCCCACTCTGTTACTGCCTTGCGTGGCTTCCTTGGTTTAACTGGGTTCTATAGGAAATTCATTCGCAACTACGCTCACATTGCTGCTCCGCTTACATCCTTGCTCCGCAAAGATGCCTTTATTTGGTCCACCGAAGCCCAATTGGCTTTCGATGCTCTCAAACAAGCCATGACAGCAGCACCCATACTTGCTCTCCCTGACTTCTCTATTCCATTCATCCTCGAGACTGATGCTTCAGGGTCAGCAATGGGCGCCGTATTGATGCAGAACAATCACCCCATTGCCTTCTTCAGCAAACCTTTCTGCTCACGCCTGCAACGATCTTCCACTTATGTCCGTGAATTACATGCCATTACTACTGCTGTGAAGAAATGGAGACAGTACCTCCTGGGCCATAAATTCATCATTTTTATGGACCATAAGAGCCTGAAGGAACTACTTGCGCAAATCATTCAAACTCCTGAGCAGCAAGTGTATCTCTCCAAACTAATGGGGTATGACTATTCCATTCAATATAAACCTGGCAAGAATAATGTCGTTGCAGATGCTTTATCTCGCATTCCCGAGGCTACTCCCAACACTTGCCTCACTCTATCAATGCCTCATTTCACATTCTTAGCGCACTTACGCAAGTCCCTTGCTGCTAGCCCAGACTTTGTCACCTTGCACCATGCCATTGAGCAGTCTCCCTCTACTTATCCTGACCACAGATTACACCAGGGACTCATCCTATATAAGGATAAGATATGGATTGACTCATCCTCACCTTTTTGCACACTCTTACTGGAAGAATTTCACAGTTCACCACTGGGTGGTCACATGGGCATTCAGAAAACACTGGCTCGCCTCCAGGCAAACTTCTATTGGCCCACCATGTGCCGTGATGTTCAATCTTTTATTGCTCAATGTCACACTTGCCAGCAGATCAAATCAGACACACAACGCCCGACAGGTCTACTCCAACCTCTTCCCATTCCCTCTACAGTATGGGAGGACCTATCATTGGATTTCACACGGCCGCCACCCTCTCACTAAGCATAGCAGATTCTGGTCGTCGTGGATCGCTTCTCAAAGGGAGTTCACCTGGGCGCCCTCCCACCTCACTATACTGCACACAAGGTGGCCCTTCTTTTCATAGATATTGTGTGCAAACACCATGGCATGCCAAGAAGTCTAGTAAGTGACCGCGATCCCATCTTCATTAGTAAGTTTTGGCGTGAATTGTTCAATCTTTCCGGCACCAAGTTGCGAATGAGCACGGCGTACCATCCAGAGACAGATGGCCAAACTGAGGTTTTCAACCGTGTGCTTGAGCAGTACCTTCGATCATTCGTCCACCCTCGCCCTTCTCAATGGTAAAAATTCCTTGCCTTGGCTGAGTGGTCTTACAACACGTCGATCCACACTTCTACTGGGTTCTCACCTTATCACATTATCTATGGGAAACCTCCCCCTATAATCCCACACTACTTGCTCGGCACTTCCACAATTGAAGCTGTGGAGTCCATGCTCGACACACGCCAGCAACTTCTTCTCCAACTACAGAAGAACCTCACAAAAGCCCAGGAACAGATGAAGCTTTATGCAGATCGCAAACGCCGTGAGGTGACTTTCACTGTGGGTGACTATGCTTATGTTCGACTCCGACCCTATAGGCAACACTCTGCTACTGGTGGCTCGTACAACAAACTCTCCAAGCGATTCTACGACCCATATAAGATCCTGCGCTTAATTGGGTCTTGGCCGCTTATGAATTGGAACTTCCTCCCCAGTCCAAAATTCATCCGGTGTTCCATTGTTCATTGCTGAAAGTGCACAAAGGACCTATCAGCTGTGATACCTCTCCTCTGCCACCTACCTCTTTTGACAACAATCCAGTGGTTCAACCACTGTCCATTGTTGATTCGAAACTTGATGTTTCAGTGGACCCTCCAATCAAACTGGTTTTAGTCCAATGGGCAGGGCTTGCACCAGAAGATGCTAGCTGGGAGAAATGGGATGACTTGAGTGAAACTTACCACCTTGAGGACAAGGTGTCTTTCCCAGCCAATGGTAATGTTAGCAAGCCCAACATAACTAAGAGCACAAGCCCAACTACTGAGCATCCACAGTCCAAGAGGGTTAGCAAAAGGCCCACATATCTGCAAGACTTTGTGTAAGGAATATACCAGGTTCTAGAAGGGTACAGCTCACCTCCCTTTGATTCCCTTCAACCGATCCGTTGCTAGTATGTTAGCACATTTTCATTTCTGTTTGCAAATCTCTCTCTCTGGCATTCTGTTGCTAGATTCCATTTCCTGTATTCTAGGGGAGCCCTTAGATCGTCTCTTGTAATAGCCATTGGATCAGTGATTGTATTGATTATAAATATGACAAGGAATGAATGAATAAGCAGAAAGAAAGTTAATCCAATTTCCTTCTCTATATTCTTCTTAGGAGGCTCCCTTGGCCTATCAATTCAAAGAACCAAAACATAACAATATCCTAAGCCATTAACCCGTCAGCCAAATCCTAAACATGTAAGCAAAATTCTATTAAAGGATCTTGGATATCATGAGTCTCACTTTACCATTAATTTTTATAGGAGAATACAAAGAACTTACCAGGATCCATGATGTAAATTCTTTGAGTCTTATTGGTTGTTTGAAGTTTTTCTCCCCTCTCTGCCTTCCTTTTCTTGTATTCTTGATGGCGAGAATACTCTGCACTTCCTTTCAGAAAAAACAAAAGCACGTACTTCTCTTTTCTCTTGTGCCTTTTTAAGTAGCTACTTTCTCTTATTTTGTAACCATCACATTAGGCTATCATTTATTTAATACCGGCCCATAAGTTACATGGCCACATTTATAGATTATTAAAATTATCTAACAGAACAATTGAAAGCTTCTTCATCAACTTCTTCTCGCTCAATTTCCCCAACCTCGCTTATTTTTCTCCACAGGCCAATACTTGATTTCAATCAAGCTTCGTCCTCCGCAATTATTCTCAAATATCCCTTAGTTTCAATTCAACGCCAAGCTACTGAAATAACCAACAAACTCTGTCTAGGCACTTATCTTCTGGAAGATTTTAAAATGTCTGGGATCGATCAAATCAGTTTCGATGGCCAAATGAACTATTCGACCCCTTCGCTGCTGTAGGCAGCGGGGGAGAGGGGAAACTCGCGTTTGGAATCGACACGCGAGTACCTGCGGATCCGTCACGGGTTTCTCCCTCACCATGAACAACCATCGCAGCCTCTCCCTGATTCACTTTCTCCAAGCCACTACCACAGGCCCGTCTCAGGTGATGAACTTTCGCACTCCCGACTAGTCTTGTGTGAGTTCTTTTTTTTTTTAGTGAATGTGTGAGTGGAATTGTAGATGTATCGTAGATCTGTTTTTGAAGATTCCACCTCAGAGTATCGTTGACTTGGCAAAATTTTGATTAAATGGCATAAGAAAAGATGAAGTGTCATTGTTACGATTTGCGGGACTAATTTTATATATTATAAATAGATCATTGCTCTAATTACAACTAATCTCACATGACTAATTAAATCAAACGCTAGCCTTTAACCTAGCCATTTAATCCCCTTTTTAGCATTAGAAAATATTCTGGATAATTAACTATTACTACTCATGAATAGTATGGAACAATCATATAACCAAACATGTCAACCAATCCATGACAACAATCAACACATCAACATCAACGTTGATCATTGAAATAACACATAGCCATGACAATCAACACTCATTTCAATCGCATAATTGACAAGCATTCCTATCAAGACAACTAACATGTCAACTATTCACAACCTGACAATTAACACATTTAATTCTTAACATGAAAATTGAACACATAATTAATATAAAGACATCCTAATTAATTCTACAATCATGACAGTGTCACAAATGTGAATTTCCCCACTATGGTGGCGGTGGAACTCAAACACGCACAACCGCGCCAAGCGTAGGGACCATGGGACGTCCCTATTGCTAAATCAATTCCATAAGCCCACTAATCAAGTATCATTCTACCCCCTTACCTTGATAAAGAAGTTCGCGGTATCAACAAAGGCGAAGAAAATTTGCGTACAGCGACAAATTTGGGCACCAAACGAGCATAGAGTAAAATTTACGGGAGCGCGAATATGGCTGAAAAATATACTAATTAGCATAACATATTTTTTTTTGAATTTTTAAGACTAAAACGAAATCAAAAGGAGCAAAAAGAGTGACCAAAAAATGCCTTACCGAGACAACAGGGTCACAAGGGGTCCGACGTCAACTTCATTGAAACGAGAAAAGGAGTAGTAGTTTCCGAAGGTTTCGACGCGAGGAATCCAAAAATGACGTCCATTTTGGAAGAAAACAGACCGTACAAAGGAAATATATGGCACGGTTTCAGTCTCAGATGACTAAGATAAGGCCAGAAATGGATTTAGTGGCTGGTTTCGAGTGGTGCAGTGAAGTTTGACAAATTTTCGTGGCTTGAGGAGTGAGAACGAGAAGAGAGAAGTTGAAGGCAAGGTTTCGTTGAGATACAGTGTGTGACGGTTTATTTCTACGGGACGATGAACAGGAAATATGTGGACAAGGACGTGGGCTGGAGGAAAACAGGGTCATAGGGCCTGTATAATCCTAGCCTCAATTTCTTCTTCTATTTATAAATTAAATCATTTTTAACTTTAAAAATACATTTCTGCACTCTAAAAAAAGTAATTAATAATTCTTTTCATAAAAATAAAACAAGTATTCCAAAATATTTATAATACTCAAGGAAAATATTTTATAAATAAATACTAAAATAATAATATATCATTCCAATATACTACTTACTAAAATAACAGATAATTAAATGAACAAATCACACAATAACATATTAAACATGTATTCAAACATAATATAATATGAATATGGACAATCTCATATTGATACCAAATTACGCATTAATATAGACATAATTAATATATGTGAATTACTTTTTGTATATAAAAATATGTAATCACCTTTTAATATAATAAGATGCTTGTAAAAATACCAAAAATAGAACAACTATATTATAACTTAAAACATACATTTACATATATATCTTTATAAGAATACTGCAACATCTTAAACTAGCGCGCTATCAATAATAATAATAATAATAATAATAATAATACAAAAATCAGGGGTGTTACATTTAGCACTGTACAGAATGTCCCTTTTGAAATAACAAAGTTAAAGAAACAACTAGAAGATATGGTACATAGTTCTTCAGATCTAGTGTATCGACGTGAGGAGCGCTAGTGTTGTTAGTAAAGAAGAAGGATGGTAGAATGAGGTTATGCATAGACTACTGTCAATTGAACAAGGTAACAATCAAGAACCAATATCCGCTTCCAATGATGGATGATCTCTCCAGTTGATTCGAGCATCCATCTTTTAGAAGATTTATTTAAGATCAGATTATCAACAGGTAAGGGTTAAGGCTGAAGTTATATCAAAGATTGCGTTCAGAACACGCTATTGGCATTATGAGTATCTAGTTATGTCGCTCAATGTGACAAATGCGCTTGTTGTGGAATATATGAACAAGATCTTTCACCCTTTCTTGGACAGGTTTGTTGTTGTTTTCATAGATGACATCGTGATATATTCGAAGATGAAAAAAGATCATGAAGAACATCTGAGGATAGTATTGCAGACTCTTACAGAGAGGTAGTTATATGGAAAGCTATCAAAGTGTGAATTTTGGCTATAATTAGTGAGTTTCTTGGGTCACGTTATCTTAATAGAAGGTATCGTAGTCGATCCTCCTAAGGTTAAAGTCGTGTTGTGATGGAATGCGTTCAAATCCGTAATAGAGATAAGAAGTTTCTTTGATTTGGATGGCTTATATCAGAGATTCATGGAAGGTTTCTGTAAGTTAGCATTATCGTTGAATCACCTTAGGAAGAATGACCAAGTCTTTTATGTGGGATGTGAAATGCGAAGAGAGCTTTTAGAACTAAAGGAGAAGCTAATGTCCGCACCTATGTTAGATCTATCCAGTCCGAGTGATCCTTTAGCGGTATATTGTGATGCTTCGGAATAAGGCTTGGGTGGTGTGTTAATGCAACATGGAAAAGTAGTGGCTTATGCTTCGAGGCAATTGAAAGTTCCTAAGAAAAACTATCTGACACATGATCTAGAGCTATGAGTGATGGTGTTTGCTTTGAATATGCGTAGGAAGTACTTGTATGGTGCAAGTTTTGAAGTTTTCAGTGATCTCCAGAGTTTGAAGTACATGTTCGATCAGAAGGATATGAACATGAGGCAGCACCGATGCATGGAGTTCCTGAAGGATTACAAGTTCGAGTTGAGTTATCATCCTGGTAAGACTAATGTTGTGGTTGATGCTCTAAGGTTTACTTCGAAGTTCTGGAGTAATTTGCAGGAAGCTTGGGAACAAAGCTTAGGATAAGTTTGACCTATCATCCCTAGATCGATAGTTAAACAAAGAGGACCATCCAGTCCTTAGAGGATTTGCTGAGGGCTTGAGTGTTGGAATAGTCTGGTAGTTGGGATAAGTTTTTACCGGCCATATATAACAACAGTTTTCATTCTAGTATTGGGATGATACCATATGAGTGCTTGTATGAAAGAAGGTGTAGGACACCCTAATGTTGGTTTGAGGTCAGTGGTGTAACACTTTCATTTTATGCTAGTATCTTAGGATTCTTTATGTGTTTGATTACGTGTTTCATGTGTGTGAATGTGTTTAAATGTGTTTTTTTATTGGTTAGGAATTCAATAGGATCGACCCAGTACGCGTATAGGCGAGTTAGGATGCAAAACGGACCAAAGACACAGTTCCAGCGGGTGCAGGGCGTCGAGACTATGGCCCGGGGCGCTCAGGCCAAGTCGAGAGCAAGCGTAGGGTGCCCAGGATGCTGGCACCAGGTGCCCAGTGCTGTTGTACTACTGTGCGATTTATGTAGGCTTAACCTAGCCACTAATCCTAGGTTTTGAACCCTAATCACGTTTGGAAAACCTCTCACCAAAGATCAAACCTCACTTCTCTATTCTCTCTATTTTTCTGCACTTGGTGAGTTTCAACCTTACTCTTGGGGCTGAAGAACCATTGTTGGGGCTTTGTTCTACTACCATTCTTCATCATTCTTGGAGAGTTTCGGTTTAAGGTAATGCCTCTAATCTAAGTTTCAGTTTTTGATCACCACTAGGGTTCCCAAACATTAGTTTTCTCACTTGTGTTTTGATGAAGAAAGCCACAAAGGGAGAGGAAAAGCTTGGAGTTCTCATACCCTATCTAGGCACACGAAATTCTAAGAGGTAAGGAAGTAGTTTGATGCTCTTGTAGTGGGTTTATGGAATGTGAATGAGCAATAGGGATGTCCCAAGATCCCTGGGCTTTGCGTGGTTGTCGTGAGAAAGTACCGCCACCACGGTGACGGGAAATGTAACGACCCGTTTCCAGATCGCTACGAAACCAAAAGAAGCCTATATGTGACGTGTTTTAAAAACGGTACTCTTGTGCCCTTTCGAAAAATGCGGATATTTTTTTTTAAAACAATAGTACTTGTAAAGCACCCACAGAGTACTTACAGCGTTTCGAAACATGGTGCAACTAGGACACAAGACTCTAAAGCTGATAAAGCATACATACATAAATACATAAGTCATATATATACAGTATGCGCAAAATAACAGAGTAGAAAATGTGCAAAGAAATACACCTATGGTATGAAGACTCTCTCGAGAGAAACCATACCCTGGGGTACTCCCGGCAGACACCCACGCAGGGGGCTGCTCCAAAAGTGAAACCACCAGTCTACCCTGTGACAACAAAACATCACCCGGCCCAACTGGTCACCAACTCACTGTACACAAAAGACATAAGCTACAGTCATCCAAAAGTAACATACACAGTCAGATAATCACAACCGCGCATCGGTCCATCATGACAAATAAAAGACATCACCCGGATCCTCGAAGAAGTCTTCCCCGTCATTGTCCACCATCGGGTCCCTCGCGTCCACTCCATCGCCTGGGTAACCATCATTGGTTCAAGGCACCATGGAAAAAGGGTCAACTTCTCAAATAATCATAAAAATATAGCAACTCATAAAGCAAGCCACAAGATGCACAATCTCTCAAAACGCAACTCAAACACACCCGCAAGACACTCTCGACAATTCCGGAAATAACGCCGATCCATCCACTGAACGCCAGCCGTAGCTTTGGGCTCTCCGCTCACCCTAGGACATTCAGCTCAGGTTCCCTGACGCCACGAAACTCCACAACTTTCGGTTTATCAACGATGCTGAATCTCCATTCCGGCACTATTCAGATCGAGAATCGTTCCGACGACACTGAATCTCCATTCAGGCACTATTCAGATCGAGAAACACTCAGACGACACTGAATCTCCATTCCGGCACTATTCAGGTCCGAGATTGTAACGACCCATTTCCGGACCGCTACCGAGCTCAACATACCGAGCTCGAGTTACCGAGCTCAACACACCGAGCTCAACTAAACCTGTATGCGATGTGTTTTAAAACGATACTCTTGTGCCCTTTTAGAAAAGTACGGTTTTTTTTTTTTTTTTTTTTAAAACCAGCTCGTGCACATCAGAGTAATTACAGCTTTTCGAAAGCATGGTGCAACTAAGACACAAGACATAAGTTCTAATAAAACAAACATGCAGAATATACATATATACCACTCGAAATAATAATGTATACAAAATACAGAGTAGCAATGTATAAAGAAAATACACCTAAGGTATGACGACTTCAAAAGAGCAATCATACCCTGGGGGTACTTCCGGCAGACACCCACGCAGGGGGCTGCTCCAAAAGTAAGTCCACCAGTCTACCCTGTGCTCAAAATAACATCTAGCCCAAACTGGTCACAACCTCCGAACACAAGGAAAAACAAGGTACAATCGTCCCAAAAAACATCCATCACACATAAACAAAACAAATCACGACAGGTAAAGGTCGTCGCCCTGATCCTCGTCGAGCTCCTCCTCGCCATCATCTGTTTGCCGAAGTTCCTCGCACCCTCGACATCGCCTGGGTAACCGTCATGGATTGAAGGCACCACGGGAAAGGGTCAACTTCTCAACAATTCAAAATAAACACGGCATGAAGAAATAAGCAATACAATAATGTATATCAATCACCACACGTGACCCGACCTTCTCACTCTAGACTCGACTCAACTCGCAATCCATTTCTCTCGACTCGACAATTTTTTCGGAATGCACACGCCGTACCGTATGTCGGAAGGTCCAGCCGAAGCCTTGGGATCTTCGCTCTCCCTAGGACAGTCAACTCAGGTCCCATAGCGTGGCGACGTCTAGTCAATCTCCCGTAAACAAAAGGGGACCTAGCACCCTTAGTTATCCGGGTCACGGCTCAAAAACGTCATAACGACTCGCCTAGCTCGCTCACTCGATGAACAATTCGCCGCATACGATATTCAAAGAGTTATACACAAGATATTCAACCGCATGTCAAATAAAAAGAGCAAGCTCGACATGAAGAAACGCAATTCAACATGCAATACACAATTCACAGCATATATTCAATCACATATTAAATACATGCAAAAACCCAATCATATCACAACATTTCATGCTCGACACAGATCAAGGAATCCATACATAGTGATATAACAATAAAAATCCTAGAATGTTTAGAAGTGTCCTTACGCACAAAACATAAGCACGTAAAATATGAAGTGCCCTTACGCACAAAACATAAGCACGTAAAATATGAAGTGCCCTTACCGAACTCCAAGCTAATGCTGCTCGACAACGACCTCGACACGGCTATCTTCAAACGAGTTCGACAACGACTTCTCTTACTCGATCTCGACACGTACGCTTCCACGACCTCGACACGCCTCTCGATCCGATCCCATCGCTCCCACGTCCTCGGGTTCGCTCTCCCGTACACCTCGATTCGGAAATCACACGATCTCGGGAATCAGACTTCCTAATACAAGCATAACTTAGTTCGATCTATGGGTTCTAATAACACTTAGCTCTCATAACCCCAATCTTAACTACAACCCAGTAAATATTAAAACTCAAGAACTTAAATATATTTTTCCTCTAACACAAGTTAGGGTTTTCGATCAAAAGTTCATGAAAAAAAAAGTTATCTGATGCTACAACAGATAAATCGACAACAACAACAACTGTAAGCAACAAACAACAAACTAAAACGAAATCAAAACAAACCAAAAAGGAAGGGTTTTGGGCCTTTGCACATTGCGAAAAACAGAGAAAGAAATTTGTTTTACAAGCTCAAATAATCGGTTTGAAAGGTAGGTAATGTCATGAAGAAGAAAACCTATCAATAAGACATGATTTGGAAGCATAAAAACTAGCTAAACTGGAAAGAAGAAATGGCGTTAAACAGTAGCATGAAGGAAGAGAATATGTTTTTCATACCTCAAATGGTGGTCGAGATGGTGAGATATGTCGAGAGGATGATGAGGAACAAGATTGATGAAGAAAGTTTATGCAGAAGCTCGATGGAACTCAAGGTTCTTCGATGGAAGTTTGGAGAGGAAGAGGAACTCAGAGAAGAAAGGAAGAAGAAAGAAGAAAAGAAAGTGAGGTTTGTGAGAGGTCGATCGATATACTGGTGGTGAGGGAAGGGCATTATCGTGAACTACGGTTATGAGATGCCAATCCCATCAATCATTCTACCCATCAAATCTCTCTCTCTCATGATTACCCTCTACTCTATAGGTACAGATCCGGACACAAATGATTTAGATCGCAAGCCGATAATATAAATATTACAAACAATATAATAATAACGCTGAATAACGTTCGTAAAAATACGAGTGTTAACATCTCGACACTATGTCGACTAGGGTGCTTGTGCAAGCGCACAAGGATCTAACACGAGTTCGTGCACGCGGCCTCCTCAGTTCGACATGCGACCTCCTCAGCTCGGTACGCGTCCTCAGCAGCTAATGCACGCGATCTCCTCAGCTCGGCAAATGACCTCGGCACGCGATCTTGGCACGGGATCTCGACACGTGGGCATGGTACGAGGTCTCGACACGAGATCTCGACGCGAGGTCTCGATAAGACGTCCTAATACGAGGTCGATCTCGTCCTCAGGTGTTACAATCTCTCCCTCTAAAAAAATTTCGTCCTCGAAATAGCAAATAAGATTCTTACCTCGGAAAAGTTCAGGGTACTGAGTCTTCATCTTCTCCTCCAGCTCCCAAGTCGCATCTCCAGTCTTCTGATCCCACACAACTTTGACAAGTTGAATCTCTTTGTTCCGCAACTGTTTGGCTTTCCGATCAATGATCCTTGCTGGTGATGCTTTGAAAGATAAGTCGTCCCTCAGTTGAATCACATCTGGTTCGATGACGTGAGAGGGGTCGGAAATATACTTCCGCAATTGTGAGACGTGGAAGACGTCGTGAATGTTTGACAAGAAGGGTGGCAAGGCAATCTGATATGCCACTGGACCGATACGACGAAGAATCTGGTAAGGTCCAATAAATTTAGGGGTAAGTTTCTTGGATTTGATCGCTCGACCAACTCCAGTAGTGGGGGTGACTCTAAGAAATACATGTTCTCCTTCCTCGAACTCGAGCGGTCGACGTCTTTGGTCTGCATAACTCTTCTGTCGACTTTGAGACGTTCGCATCCTATCTCTGATCAAACGGATCTTCTCGATGAGTTCATGGATCATATCTGGTCCCACAATGTAACACTCGCCGTCCTGGTACCAACAAAGAGGCGTCGACATTTACGCCCATACAAAGGCTTCAAAATGTGCCATTCCAATACTCGCATGGAAACTGTTATTGTAGGTGAACTCCACCAATGGTAAGACGTCGTCCCAACTTCCTCGGTGATCTAAGGTACACGCTCGCAACAAATCTTCAAGCGATTGGATCGTTCTCTCAGTCTGACCGTCAGTTTGAGGATGATATGCCGAGCTAAGCCTGAGCTCGGTTCCCATCGCTTCTTGCAATTCCCTCCAAAAATGAGACGTGAACTTCGGATCTCGGTCCGATACGATTGAAGAGGGTATACCATGAAGTCGCACTATCTCCGCGATGTAGATCTCGGTCAGCTTTTCCACGTTGTATGTCGACCTCACTGGTAAGAAATGAGCAGATTTGGTCAATCGGTCGACGATCACCCAAATCGAATCATTCTTCTTCGCGTCTTCGCAAACCTACAACGAAATCCATGGAAATACTATCCCATTTCCATACCGGTACGTCAGCGATTGTAGCATTCCGCAGTCGTTGGTGTTCCACCTTCGCTTCGACACGTTAAACACGGTTACGACTCACCACTTGCTTCTTCATTCCGGACCACCAAAAATGATTCTTCAAGTCTTGATACATCTTCGTAACTCCTGGATGAATACTAAAGTTGCTCTTATGAGCTTCGTCGAGTATTAACTTTCTCAGCTCGGCTACGTTAGGTACACACACTCGGCCATTGCATCTTAAGATGTCGTCCGCTCCGACTTGGAATTCTGTCGCCTTCCCTTGCGCTATCAACTGAACCTTCTCTTGCAGAAGCTCGTCATGAACTTGCTGGTCTCGGATCTCGTCCAACAATCTGTTAGAAATGGTAAGCATACCAAATCTCAGCTTCCCCGGTGAAACTTCGACACTCAACTTCAAGTCTCGGAACTTCTCGAGCATCTCCAACTCCTTGATCATCATTGCTGAGGTTAAAACGCTCTTCCTGCTCAATGCATCTGCTACTACGTTAGCCTTACCGGGATGGTATTCCAACGTAAAGTCGTAGTCCTTGAGAAATTCTGTCCATCTTCGCTGACGCATGTTGAGCTCTTTCTGGTCGAACAGGTACCTCAAGCTCTTGTGATCGCTGAAAGCAGTAAGAGTTCTCCCATAAGGTGGTGCCTCCATATCTTCAACGCAAAAACTACTGCTACCAGCTCCAAGTCGTGAGTAGGGTAGTTCCTCTCGTGAATCTTAAGCTGTCTTGAAGCATACGCTACCACCTTCCGGTGTTGCATCAAAGACGCATCCCAATCCCTCGTGTGACGCATCACAATACACCTCGTAAGGCTCTTACGGTTGAGGTAAAATCAACACAGCGCCGCCGCCAAGAGCTCCTTCCGCCTTCAAAACCGGATTCACACTCCTCGGCCTAGGCAAAAGGTTGATCCTTCCTCGTAGTCGTGTAGAGGCGCGACAATCTTCGAGAAACCTTCAATGAATCTTCGATAATAGCACGCTAAGCCAACAAAACTTCGACCTCAGAATCGCCTTCTACTGTTCCCACGCTAACACGACTTCAATCTTAGTTGGATCCACAGCTATCCCTTCTTTGGAAATCACGTGACCAAGAAAATTCACCTCTTCGAGCCAAAATTCACACTTCGACAGGTTGGCATAGAGTTGCTTCTCTCGTAATATCTGTAGTACTCGACGTAAGTGTTCTTCGTGCTCTTCTCGGTTCCTCGAGTAGATCAGGATGTCGTCGATGAACACTACAACAAACTGATCCAAGAACAAATGGAAAATCCTATTCATGTAGTCCATAAACACAGCTGGCGCATTCGTCACTCTAAACGGCATCACCAAGTACTCGTAGTGACCGTATCTGGTCCTGAAAGCTATTTTGGGGACATCTTCCTCCTTCACGCGAATCTGATGGTAGCCCGACTTCAAGTCTATCTTGGAAAAGATCGCCGCTCCACGAAGTTGATCCATCAAGTCGTCAATACAAGGTAACGGATAACGATTCTTCATAGTAACCTTGTTGAGCTCGCGGTAGTCCACGCACAGCCTTGATCGTCCATCCTTCTTCTTAACCAACAACACTGGAGCTCCCCACGGTGACACGCTCGGTCGTATGAATTGCTTTGACTCCAAGTGTTCGATCTGGGACTTCAGTTCTTTCATCTCGGCAGGAGACATCCTGTATGGCGCTTTGGAAATCGGTCCTGTCCCTGGAATCAGGTCGATGGAGAACTCGACCTCTCGCACTGGTGGTAACCCTGGCACGTCTTCTGAAAACGCCCTCAAAGTCACACACCACCGGTACATTCTTCACGTCGACTGTTGGAAAACTTAGAACTAGCGGATACATGTATTCCCTAGTTCCTTCTTTCAAAGAAACTCCAATACGCTGTGAAAGATAATTAGAGACTCCAAGGTCTGGGAAAATTACAGTTTTACGGGCACAGTCCAAGAGGACATGGTGGTGTGACAACCAATCCATCCCGAGGATGACATCTAAGCCCTTAAGAGGCAAACAAACCAAATTGACCACTAACTTTCTACTCTGAATAACCACTACACAATTAAGACATGCAGTGTTTGTGACTAAGGTTTTAGCAGCTGGGGTTGTAACTACCAAGTTGAACGGTAAAGCGATCACAATAAGTTCAAATGGTTCACACAATCAGAAGAAATAAAGGAATGGGTTGCACCCGAATCAAAGAGAACGGATAAGGATTTACCCTCTATCTCACATTCACCTTGAATAAGATCATCAGCTCGCTCTGCTTCCTCACCGCTCATGCAGAAGACTCTGCCTTTAGCTACCTGACGCTTTCCTTTGGCCTTTGCCGCAAGCATTGCCGGTTCAGCTTTAGGTGTGGGACAATCCTTGGCAAAATGCCCTGGCTTCTTACAGTTGAAACACACCTCCTCCTTCTGAGTACAGTTACTCGCATAATGTCCTGGCTTTCCACAACGATAGCAAGTCACCTCGACACCGGTCTGACCTCCACTCCTCGCTCCCTGGGTCATCGGACGATACTGTCCCCTGTTGTCGTTCCCCTGAGGTCGGTTGTAAGGCTTCTTCTGCAGTTGTTTCTTTACGTGTAAACCTCGCCCGCACTCTGGGGTCTCACCGGTCCGCCTACAACAGTCTTCTTCTTGTGGCTTCTTACTCCTTCTACCTCGACACAGCGATCTATCAGCTCTTGGAGGTTTCGAATCCTCAATGACACCACCGACTTCTGAATGTCAAATCTCAGACCTCGTTGGAATCTCTCACTTAACCATCTTTGGTCAGCTCGATCACGAAATGGACTGAAATACCTCGCCAGTGATTCAAACTTGGCTGCATACTCGGACACTGTCGAGCTGCCTTGTTGTAGTTGAAGAAACTCTTGCTCCTTCTCGGCTCGTGCAGTATCTGGGAAGTACTTGTCCAAGAACCTTTCACGGAAAAGCTCCCAGGTCATCTCGCGACGTTCTGCTATAAATGTTTGCTTCACTCCTTTCCACCAATACTCTGCGTCTCCTAGCAGCAAGTAGGTGGCGTAGTCGACCTTCACGTTATTCGGGCAATGGAGTGCCTCGAAGATCTTCTCGATCTCTTGCATCCAAAGATCAGCTTTATCTGGATTTGGCTCACCATAGAACTTCGGTGGATCATGCTTCCTGAAGTCTGCCAATCCTCTAGCTTCAAAGACTCTGCTCGCTGTTGTTGCTGCAAGTTCTGCTGAGTTAACGCTGCCGTCTGTTGAGCCATTGCGTTAGCCTGTTGAGTTGCAGCAGCTGATTGCTGAGCCATGGCTGCCGCCATCTCGGTCATAGCTTGAATAGCTCGTTCCATGTCGACGTTCTCGGTTGCAGCTGTCGTATCCCTACGAGGTGGCATTAGATTCCACAAAGTTCAAAACCCTGTCAGAATCTCACAACAAGGATGTGTTAAAACACACTGCTTCAATCAAGAAACAGTTCAAACAATTTCTCAAGCAATAAGTGCTTCACTTAATCAAACAGCAATCAACATATTACAATTAAGTACCCAACACACACACACACACATATATATATATATATATATATATATCCCGACACAGTGACCAGTCCAAATATCCTATGCACAGCTCGGTCAGAACCGAACTGCTCTGATACCAACAATGTAACGACCCATTTCCGGACCGCTACCGAGCTCAACATACCGAGCTCGAGTTACCGAGCTCAACACACCGAGCTTAACTAAACCTGTATGCGATGTGTTTTAAAACGATACTCTTGTGCCCTTTTAGAAAAGTACGGTCTGTTTTTTTTTTTAAACCAGCTCGTGCACATCAGAGTAATTACAGCTTTTCGAAAGAATGGTGCAACTAAGACACAAGACATAAGTTCTAATAAAACAAACATGCAGAATATACATATATACCACTCGAAATAATAATGTATACAAAATACAGAGTACCAATGTATAAAGAAAATACACCTAAGGTATGACGACTTCAAAAGAGCAATCATACCCTGGGGGTACTTCCGGCAGACACCCACGCAGGGGGCTGCTCCAAAAGTAAGTCCACCAGTCTACCCTGTGCTCAAAATAACATCTAGCCCAAACTGGTCACAACCTCCGAACACAAGGAAAAACAAGGTACAATCGTCCCAAAAAACATCCATCACACATAAACAAAACAAATCACGACGGTGAGGTCGCCGCTCGATCCTCGCCGAGCTCCTCCTCGCCATCATCTGGCTGCCGAGTTCCTCGCACCCTCGACATCGCCTGGGTAACCGTCATGGATTGAAGGCACCACGGAAAGTGGTCAACTTCTCATCAATTCAAAATAAACACGGCATGAAGAAATAAGCAATACAATAATGTATATCAATCACCACACGTGACTCGACCTTCTCACTCTAGACTCGACTCAACTCGCAATCCATTTCTCTCGACTCGACAATTTTTTCGGAATGCACACGCCGTACCGTATGTCGGAAGGTCCAGCCGAAGCCTTGGGATCTTCGCTCTCCCTAGGACAGTCAACTCAGGTCCCATAGCGTGGCGACGTCTAGTCAATCTCCCGTAAACAAAAGGGGACCTAGCACCCTTAGTTATCCGGGTCACGGCTCAAAAACGTCATAACGACTCGCCTAGCTCGCTCACTCGATGAACAATTCGCCGCATACGATATTCAAAGAGTTATACACAAGATATTCAACCGCATGTCAAATAAAAAGAGCAAGCTCGACATGAAGAAACGCAATTCAACATGCAATACACAATTCACAGCATATATTCAATCACATATTAAATACATGCAAAACCCAATCATATCACAACATTTCATGCTCGACACAGATCAAGGAATCCATACATAGTGATATAACAATAAAAATCCTAGAATGTTTAGAAGTGTCCTTACGCACAAAACATAAGCACGTAAAATATGAAGTGCCCTTACGCACAAAACATAAGCACGTAAAATATGAAGTGCCCTTACGCACAAAACATAAGCACGTAAAATATGAAGTGCCCTTACCGAACTCCAAGATAATGCTGCTCGACAACGACCTCGACACGGCTGTCTTCAAACGAGTTCGACAACGACTTCTCTTACTCGATCTCGACACGTACGCTTTCTCGACCGACCTCGACACGTACAGCTCTCGATCTGGATCCCACTGCTCCCACGTCCTCGGGTTCGCTCTCCCGTACACCTCGATTCGGAAATCACACGATCTCGGGAATCAGACTTCCTAATACAAGCATAACTTAGTTCGATCTATGGGTTCTAATAACACTTAGCTCTCATAACCCCAATGTTAACTACAACCCAGTAAATATTAAAACTCAAGAACTTAAATATATTTTTCCTCTAACACAAGTTAGGGTTTTCGATCAAAAGTTCATGAAAAAAAAAGTTATCTGATGCTACAACAGATAAATCGACAACAACAACAACCAGAAGCAACAAACAACAAACTAAAACGAGAAATCGAAACAAACCAAAAAGGAAGGGTTTTGGGCACTGCCTGTTGCAGAAAACAGAGAAAGAAATTTGTTTTACAAGCTCAAATAATCGGTTAGAAAGGTAGGTAATGTCATGAAGAAGAAAACCTATCAATAAGACATGATTTGGAAGCATAAAAACTAGCTAAACTGGAAAGAAGAAATGGCGTTAAACAGTAGCATGAAGGAAGAGAATCTGTTTTCATACCTCAAATGGTGGTCGAGATGGTGAGATATGTCGAGAGGATGATGAGGAACAAGATTGATGAAGAAAGTTTATGCAGAAGCTCGATGGAACTCAAGGTTCTTCGATGGAAGTTTGGAGAGGAAGAGGAACTCAGAGAAGAAAGGAAGAAGAAAGAAGAAAAGAGAAAGTGAGGTTTGTGAGAGGGCTGATCGATATACAGCTGGTGAGGGAAGGGGCATTATCGTAACTACGGTTATGAGATGCCAATCCCATCAATCATTCTACCCATCAAATCTCTCATCTCTCATGATTACCCTCTACTCTATAGGTACAGATCTAGACACAGCGACGAGACTGCAAGCCGATAATATAAATATTACAAACAATATAATAATAACGCTGAATAACGTTCGTAAAAATACGAGTGTTAACATCTCGACACTATGTCGACTAGGGTGCTTGTGCAAGCGCACAAGGATCTAACACGAGTTCGTGCACGCGGCCTCCTCAGTTCGACATGCGACCTCCTCAGCTCAGTACGCGTCCTCAGCAGCTAATGCACGCGATCTCCTCAGCTCGGCAAATGACCTCGGCACGCGATCTTGGCACGGGATCTCGACACGTGGGCATGGTACGAGGTCTCGACACGAGATCTCGACGCGAGGTCTCGATAAGACGTCCTAATACGAGGTCGATCTCGTCCTCAGGTGTTACAGAGATCGTCCCACTACAGGCGAACAACGATACTGAATCCCCATTCCGGCACTATCCAGATTAGAGTTACCACAAAACGCGACAACTCTAAACGACACGACTAAGCTCTCACACTTCAACGAACAATTCACCGCACACGATAATTCAAGGAGTTATACGCAAGATTATTCGACCGCATATCAAATAATAAGAGCATGCTTAATATGAAGAAACGCAATTCAACAATTAAGCAATAAGAGCAGTTTGCATGGAGCAACGCAATTCAACGATACAAACAGCACAAACAATTAACAGTTCAATAATCAACCGACAACAACCAACTCATAGAATTCATCCCTCTGCAACTCAATGGAGTTCATAGAGAGGAACAAACAAGTGTGGGGGTTGGGGACAGCTACCAACTACTTGCAGACAAGCCCACTAAATATTCAGCATACAAAAATAAAGCGAAGGGGTACAAGACCCTCACTTCGAACCCTTAGGTTCTCAGACTTCTTCGCGTAAACGCTTGAAATTAAATTCGTATCTAAATTTGCCCTTACACAAGGACATATAACAATAATTATAAATATGAAGCGCCCTTACCACCAACAATCGCTAATGTCGCTCCGAAGTCCTCAAGTCCGCGTCCACGTACACCTCGGTTTTCGCACCGCACGATCTCGGATCACTCGAGCCTAACACAACGAACAGCTTAGCACAATCTAAAATTCTAACTAAACTTAAGCTCTCAACTTAACCCCTTTTTTTCCAACCAAACTCATTCAAGCATTTAAATTATTAGCTACTTGAAAATAAATAAAGTTTTAAAATCACAATACTTTTTGAAAGATAATTTATCACATAATAATTTATAAACCTTAACTTGCTTGGAAAGAATAAGATTTTGACTCAAAAATCATTTTTTTGCAAAGTTAATACATAACACCTAATTCAAGAAAATGCTAATTTTTCAAGAACTCTATTCTTGAGACCTTAAGCATAGCACAAAATCAATTAAACACTTGAACACAAGATTATACAACACAACTCAATTTTTCTATAGTTTCAAGAATAGGCAAACCTTAAATAATAATTTATTCATGCTCACTAAAAACTTTAACTCTAATATGCATCACACACCTCCAAAATCAATTAAATCACCCCAACAATTTAATTAAACAATTCAAGGCAAAGACCTACAACTAGAACCCACATTTTTTTTCTAGTTCAAGAATGAACATAAACCCAATTTTTCATAAACTATAAGCTAGTTTTTATACTAATTCATGCAAATAATTCTAACAACCTTAAAAATACTTCTAAACTCAATTTTGTACCAAAACTTATCTAACACTAAACTAATCATGCAATTTAATCCCAAATAGTCCTAAGATCATATTAAACACATTATCACATACTTAAACACATATTTAGACAATTAAATAACATGTTTCTCAAGACTCAAGAATAGAGAAAAATTGCAAACTAACATGTTACTCCTAATTAAATTAAACTACACATGCAATTAGCGTCTAATCAATTCCTACAACACATATAAAGCATTAATTACATGATTTAAGCAAGATTACACAATTTCCCTCTTGCTCATGCCTAGGGTTTTTCGATCAAAGCTCAAGGGAAAAGTTCTATGATGCTTCAACCATGAATCAACAACAACCAACAACAAACAAGCAACATATTAAGACATAAAACAAGCAAAGATCAAAACACTAAAAATGGGGGAGGGTGGCGCTGATTTACTGCAGAAAAACAGAGGGGGAAGAGTTGTTTTTAAGCTCATACAAATGGTTAGAAAGATAGGTAGTAGGATGAGGAAGAAAACCTAGCAATTAATCAAAGTTTGGAAGCAAAAAAAACTAGCTAAAATGGGAGGAGGAAAGCCGCGACAGTAGCAACAAGAAGGGGGGAGAAAAAAATCAGATTTCTTTTCCTCAAATGATGATCAAAATGATGATCTAGGTAGAGGAGATGGTATGGAACAATTTTGATGAAGAAACCTTGCTCAAAGGATCAAAGAAATGGATGGAATCATCAATGGAAGTGGTGGAAGCTTGGAGAAGAAAAGAAAAGATGGAGAAGAGGGTTTGGGAGGAAGGTGGCGTGAATGAGGCTGGAATGGCTGCACAAGCCTTCACCTCCTTGCTTTTATAATAATAAAATAGGCATAGTTAGTAGAAGTTGTTGAAATAAAGATTTTCTTTTTTAAAAAAAAAACACACAACCAAAGACACCTAGCAATAATATTAGATGTTAAATATATCACCTAATCTTACCCACCTAATCTCACATCTCTCATGGTTACCCACTAATTCTAGAGTCTAGGGGTTGTTTAAAACACGGCGACGAAATACCGCGTTACCGATAAACTAGCGAAAATTAATTTAGCGAAAAATCATGACAAATATTCAAAAATGGTCTCAACAAGTTACGATTCGATTTTCATCGGAATCGGAGTTCATTTATAATTTTATCTGCGGTGAAACCGCCCGGCAATCCGAAACGCGTCAAAATTTCGTTAGAATTTTTCGACGATTTTCAAACCGTGGATTAATATAAAATATTAATTCTCAAATTTAATTTGATCTTGATTTAATTCATACACTTACTCAGAGAATAAGAAATTGCTTTATTACAGCGTAAATACGACAAATTACACTAAATAACGCTAATTAACGCATCGCGAAAATATGGGTGTTACAGGAAATCACTCTAAAACCAGTAGAATATTGTTTAAATGTGTTCTTCACCGATTTTATGTTTTAATCATGTGATCATATTGCTTGTATGAAGGATTCTGTTTAATGGTTGAGTTTTTGGTTTTTTGTTCTTAATACCTATGATTTTATGTTCTCTTTTGATGATTGAAACATGCTGCGATTTCCTTGTTGTGAGATTGATGACTAAGTGATGAACATGCTCTTTGGATGTTGATATTTCATGTCTTGAGATTGAGCATTTTTCCATGATTGAATTGCTAAATTATGCGAAGTGTTTGTTTGGTGTAGCTGTGTTGGTTTTAATAATTATGCAGAAAAATTGGAATAAGAATAATGGATTAAAAGGTTAAAATCTAGATTAAATGAATGGTGGGTAAAATTGGTGATTACTTGGTGTTGGAGTTATAACCCTAAGATTAGATTAAAAGAGAAGTAGGAATGATATAGAGTCTATTATGCAGAATTTTCTGTAAAAATGCTAAGTGTTGGGATTGTTGGTTTAAAAGTCTCACGTTTTGAATTTTATAATTCTATAGAAGATAAGTATGGGTCTAACGGCTTTGGATTAGTGTCAAGCATGAATTATAGAGCGTACGGTACCCCGAACAATCCATGAAAGTGTGGGGACCACACACTTTGATTTTTGGGACAGAGGCTGGTCGCCAGGCGCCTCACTCTGGCAGGCGCCAGGCACCCTCTAGGCATAGGCTGTAACACGTTTCTTTCGTGTTTCACCGTTTCTCGCGTTTTGGGCTGTGTTTTATGGACTATGTTAGATATCTAGAACTTGTCTAGGATGTCTAAAGGATGGTTAACATGATAAAACTTGGATGGGCTAATTATTTATTTTATTGATTAATTTAAGTGTTGTGTGCTTAAAACTTAGTTGGCTAAGTATGTTGATTGCTTATGTGTTGTTGGTTGAAGAGACTTGTCGACGTACTGACTTGTTAACCTTGATGTTGCTGTTATTACCTAATACTCGCTGGGTAATAAGGGTTGATGATATCTATCCTAGATATAGCGATAGACGTTGATACTTGTTTTGTTTGACACTCGGTTAGTTGTTCATCCATCATGAATATCTCATTGTTGTTGTTTTTTTGCGGTAAGTGACGGCCACAATGGGCATGGCACCTGACCTTGTTAGTAGTTTTAGTAAAGGGGTCTAACATAAAGGCGGGGCACCGCTGGGGCATCTCAGTTATAAACTAACTCACCCTGATGAGACACTATACATAATCATGAGTGGTGAGGGCACTCCCACTCGCTTATCGTGTTGTAGATGGATCCACATGCATTCCGTTGTAGGCGTTGATTTTAGGATTGCATCGTTATACATATGCTTATGCATGTTAGTTGATGGTGTGTGGCTAATGATATAAATATCATGATGTATATGTTGTTGTTAGATGTATGATGGTGATGATATAAGTTGTTCTGTTTATGCACATTTTTCATTTAGTTCCTTTACCTTAAAGTGCTACTTTAGTGCATAATTTCTAACCCCTTTGCAGGTGTTGATGAAGATGACATCGAGGAGTGATCGATGAGAGACCTCGTTTTAGTTAGGATTTGCTAGCTACGTTGATGAATACATGTTTTTATTTCCAATGTAATATGCAAGGGCTAGCTCTGAATAATGTGACATCGGGAACTTGGGTTACTTTCATTATTTGTTTTTCGTATTCCTTTTCTTTTATTTCCGCATATTGTGAGCATGACGACTTTACTTCGTTTGAAATGATGGTTTTTATTTGGCCAAAAATTTTATTCAGTGTTATTTTCTTATTTACGTTGTTAAAATGCCATTACGGGTAGAGGGTGTCACATTTAGTAGTATCAGAACTCGGCTTGATTCTTAGGTCGTGGTATAAGTCTATTATGTCTTTGTCTGTGTACTCTTGTGTGAATATCTATGTTAGAATAGATAGGAGTATAAGATTTTAGGACTTATTTTTATAGACTAACTCTCTTTCTGTTTGTCTCAGAAGTGAGGAATGGTGTAACACCCCGTTTCCGGAGCGCTATGATGTAACCCAATCAATGCTGAAAATATTTAATGCTCATATGCTTTCAGTATAATTGTACTCTTCTATTTTTCGCAATGGAAAGTAGGAGTAAATTTTTTTCTTTTCCTTCCTTCAAAAACCCTTTTAAAAAATGAGACATGAAGAGTACTGTAATTTTCAAATGATGAGTAATCAGTCTTTTGTCAAATATCAGAGTATAACACCTCATATTGAATGCACCACATACAATAAAACATAACATAATCATTTCGTACTGAGGTAGGGTTTTCTGAAAAGTGTAATTACAAAACAATAGGTAATTATGCAAATAACAAAGTCATGCTCCATCAACAGGTAGAGAGACAAGACAATACCCTAAGCTAAGCTGGCCAATAACTACGACTCTTATTGAGAAATCATTCAGCAAGATCAGGACTGGAGCACTAGGAGGTATTTTCCTCCATTGGCTCATTCCTCAACGCTCGTGGGAAGGACAATACTGCAGCAGCAACAGGAACTTCATCTGATGACATCCATGAGAATGTCCAATCCAACAATGCAAGGGTAAATTCCTTGTCCACGAGTTCATCACAGGCTAGTCGCATGCAAACAAGGTATATATACATAGTACAACAACATACTTTATCTATATACATATATAGCTTAATAGATAGCAAGCATTAGCAAGGAATATCAAGCAATTTGCATGTGAACAAACAATTCAATCAGCAAATCGACCATCAAATCATCACATGTTATAATGTGGTCAGAATGCATGCCAATGTATATGAACAATTTGTGTATACACTTGCAGCCTTAAACAATGACATAAATAGACAAGGAATTTATTTTCCAGGTCCAAACAAGTTCCCCTGCCAAGGGTATTACAATCTAATTGTCGCACATTAGACTGTATTGCCAACCACAACCTCTGGTCACCATAAGGACCTTCAGATATCTGGCAGAAAACGACTACTCGCCCTTTTGAAATCTACAATCAAACACTATGACTGTCAATGCTCATTGGTCAGTATGCATCAATTCAATTCTTTAGTATGACCCATTCACCATAAGGAGTGTCCAAGAGATCTTTTAATTAAATAATGCGGATCGACAATCAACTTCAATTTCTTAAGTCCTTCACGTCCTATAACTCAAACCACTGCATTTCTTTTTGAAAAGGTGGAGGGAACTCAAAGCTTAAGCACCACACTACTCAGTAAACTAAGACGATGAGAAAATACCACTTAGTGTTCAAACACAAGACACTAGGTCCAAGTGTTCTATTGCGGAACACTAGTCTCAATCTTAGATCAAAACTCTAGGCACGTAATGCGGAACACTAGGCTCAATTCTTAGCTTGAGACACTAGGCATGCGATACGGAATGCTAGGTCTAACCCTTAATTAAGAAAATGCGCACGCAAGTAGGACGTCAAGTCCCAGCACAGGACACTTGGCCCATATGCTCAGTAGGAACACTAGGCTCCCTAAATTTTATTCTTTAGAAATCTGGATCTTTGGCTTCTTTAAAATCCCTTTCTCAGTTCTTGTGTCACTTCTATGTACTACTGTATCTGAAAATATTTTTTAGCTATAGGTCGTTGGAAACCAAGTGGTGATAAATAATACACTAGGAAAATTTCCAGGAAAGAGAGGTGGTGATGAACACTCTTAATTACCAAGTCTTTCCTAGCCAGAATTTTCCCAGACGCATCATTTCACTTAACCGTTTTTGAAAATTGTACTGTTTACTTTATATCCTTTACATAGTATGGTTCCATTGGAAAATCTTGCCACTTTAACTAGTTTTACTTGAACTCTATTGCTTGCTTTTAAATAAAAAAGCCTTTAACATTTCATTTTTGAAACCTCAGTTCGGCTTAGGAAATCGCATTAGATTTACCGTTGTAAATCGTCAAACCATTTTAGCAATCAGAGTATTACAGCTTTTTCGAAAGGTGGTGAGTAAATAAAGACACCAAAACAAAACCACAATAACCATACAAATAGATTTATTCAATCATTATGCACAATAACAATTCAAGCCTTGAAAACATAATATACTTATTACAACACTGTAATTAGTAAGCAAGCATCCTATAGCTAGTCGACATGCTATAGCACATACTAGACCTCTAGTAAGTTACAGACAAATACACAAGACAGATAGCCAGATAGGACTATCCTTAGATAGGACTATCATTTGGGTTACATCCATTGATTGAAAGAACCACGGGCAAGGGTCAACTTATTAAAAAAAGACAGATAACACAGTACAACATAATATACAACCCAATAAGAATGTACAAATGCCCTGTTAATGCGAATACATGCCACTATTTATGATTCCGGAATAACCTACATCATGGTCATATCGTTTTGTACGTACCAAATCCGACACTTTTCCATGCGATGGGTCAAATTAACGACGCCCCTGAACTCCTTTCTGATACCCTCACCCTAGGACGTTCAGGTCGAAGTTACCATAATGTATGGCAATGCATTCCACATGCTTCAATGAACATATCAATGCAAACGATATTTCAAATAAGGCATAATTAAATAAACATTTAATTATCCAGCACCATTCTCAACAACTTATATCTTAACATAGTTTAAGCATTCATGCAAGCACAACATATAATTCAATTTCAGCATCACAATAACTCAACAGTCCAAACAACTTGCAACCACATATCAATAATTAGCTGACATAAGCAGATAATATCTCAGACACATTACTAAACAACTTCAAGGATTAAATGTGAAGTGTCTTTACCAAATATTAACAGTCCACGTGTAACGACCCGTTTCCGGACCGCTACCCAGCTCAACATACCGAGCTCGAGTTACCGAGCTCAACACACCGAGCTCAACTAAACCTGTATGCGATGTGTTTTAAAACGATACTCTTGTGCCCTTTTAGAAAAGTACGGTCTGCTTTTTTTTTTTTTTTAAAACCAGCTCGTGCGCATCAGAGTAATTACAGATTTTCGAAAGCATGGTGCAACTAAGACACAAGACATAAGTTCTAATAAAACAAACATGCAGAATATACATATATACCACTCGAAATAATAATGTATACAAAATACAGAGTAGCAATGTATAAAGAAAATACACCTAAGGTATGACGACTTCAAAAGAGCAATCATACCCTGGGGGTACTTCCGGCAGACACCCACGCAGGGGGCTGCTCCAAAAGTAAGTCCACCAGTCTACCCTGTGCTCAAAATAACATCTAGCCCAAACTGGTCACAACCTCCGAACACAAGGAAAAACAAGGTACAATCGTCCCAAAAAACATCCATCACACATAAACAAAACAAATCACGACAGGTAGAGGTCGTCGCCCTGATCCTCGTCGAGCTCCTCCTCGCCATCATCTGCTGTCGAGTTCCCTGCACCCTCGACATCGCCTGGGTAACCGTCATGGATTGAAGGCACCACGGGAAAGGGTCAACTTCTCAACAATTCAAAATAAACACGGCATGAAGAAATAAGCAATACAATAATGTATATCAATCACCACACGTGACTCGACCTTCTCACTCTAGACTCGACTCAACTCGCAATCCATTTCTCTCGACTCGACAATTTTTCCGGAATGCACATGCCGTACCGTATGTCAGAAGGTCCAGCCGAAGCCTTGGGATCTTCGCTCTCCCTAGGACAGTCAACTCAGGTCCCATAGCGTGGCGACGTCTAGTCAATCTCCCGTAAACAAAAGGGGACCTAGCACCCTTAGTTATCCGGGTCACGGCTCAAAAACGTCATAACGACTCGCCTAGCTCGCTCACTCGATGAACAATTCGCCGCATACGATATTCAAAGAGTTATACACAAGATATTCAACCGCATGTCAAATAAAAAGAGCAAGCTCGACATGAAGAAACGCAATTCAACATGCAATACACAATTCACAGCATATATTCAATCACATATTAAATACATGCAAAAACCCAATCATATCACAACATTTCATGCTCGACACAGATCAAGGAATCCATACATAGTGATATAACAATAAAAATCCTAGAATGTTTAGAAGTGTCCTTACGCACAAAACATAAGCACGTAAAATATGAAGTGCCCTTACGCACAAAACATAAGCACGTAAAATATGAAGTGCCCTTACCGAACTCCAAGCTAATGCTGCTCGACAACGACCTCGACACGGCTATCTTCAAACGAGTTCGACAACGACTTCTCTTACTCGATCTCGACACGTACGCTTCTCAGTCGACCTCGACACGTACAGCTCTCGATCTGGATCCCACTGCTCCCACGTCCTCGGGTTCGCTCTCCCGTACACCTCGATTCGGAAATCACACGATCTTGGGAATCAGACTTCCTAATACAAGCATAACTTAGTTCGATCTATGGGTTCTAATAACACTTAGCTCTCATAACCCCAATCTTAACTACAACCCAGTAAATATTAAAACTCAAGAACTTAAATATATTTTTCCTCTAACACAAGTTAGGGTTTTCGATCAAAAGTTCATGAAAAAAAAAGTTATCTGATGCTACAACAGATAAATCGACAACAACAACAACCAGAAGCAACAAACAACAAACTAAAACGAGAAATCGAAACAAACCAAAAAGGAAGGGTTTTGGGCACTGCCTGTTGCAGAAAACAGAGAAAGAAATTTGTTTTACAAGCTCAAATAATCGGTTTGAAAGGTAGGTAATGTCATGAAGAAGAAAACCTATCAATAAGACATGATTTGGAAGCATAAAAACTAGCTAAACTGGAAAGAAGAAATGGCGTTAAACAGTAGCATGAAGGAAGAGAATATGTTTTTCATACCTCAAATGGTGGTCGAGATGGTGAGATATGTCGAGAGGATGATGAGGAACAAGATTGATGAAGAAAGTTTATGCAGAAGCTCGATGGAACTCAAGGTTCTTCGATGGAAGTTTGGAGAGGAAGAGGAACTCAGAGAAGAAAGGAAGAAGAAAGAAGAAAAGAGAAAGTGAGGTTTGTGAGAGGGCTGATCGATATACAGCTGGTGAGGGAAGGGGCATTATCGTAACTACGGTTATGAGATGCCAATCCCATCAATCATTCTACCCATCAAATCTCTCCTCTCTCATGATTACCCTCTACTCTATAGGTACAGATCTGGACACAGCGACGAGACTGCAAGCCGATAATATAAATATTACAAACAATATAATAATAACGCTGAATAACGTTCGTAAAAATACGAGTGTTAACATCTCGACACTATGTCGACTAGGGTGCTTGTGCAAGCGCACAAGGATCTAACACGAGTTCGTGCACGCGGCCTCATCAGTTCGACATGCGACCTCCTCAGCTCGGTACGCGTCCTCAGCAGCTAATGCACGCGATCTCCTCAGCTCGGCAAATGACCTCGGCACGCGATCTTGGCACGGGATCTCGACACGTGGGCATGGTACGAGGTCTCGACACGAGATCTCGACGCGAGGTCTCGATAAGACGTCCTAATACGAGGTCGATCTCGTCCTCAGGTGTTACAATCTCTCCCTCTAAAAAAATTTCGTCCTCGAAATTTCAAATAAGATTCTTACCTCGGAAAAGTACAGGGTACTGCGTCTTCATCTTCTCCTCCAGCTCCCAAGTCGCATCTCCAGTCTTCTGATCCCACACAACTTTGACAAGTTGAATCTCTTTGTTCCGCAACTGTTTGGCTTTCCGATCAACGATCCTTGCTGGTGATGCTTCGAAAGATAAGTCGTCCCTCAGTTGAATCACATCTGGTTCGATGACGTGAGAGGGGTCGGAAATATACTTCCGCAATTGTGAGACGTGGAAGACGTCGTGAATGTTTGACAAGAAGGGTGGCAAGGCAATCTAATATGCCACTGAACCGATACGACGAAGAATCTGGTAAGGTCCAATAAATTTAGGGGTAAGTTTCTTGGATTTGATCGCTCGACCAACTCCAGTAGTGGGGGTGACTCTAAGAAATACATGTTCTCCTTCCTCGAACTCGAGCGGTCGACGTCTTTGGTCTGCATAACTCTTCTGTCGACTTTGAGACGTTCGCATCCTATCTCTGATCAAACGGATCTTCTTAGTAGTCTACTGGATCATATCTGGTCCCACAACAGAACGCTCGCCGTCCTGGTACCAACAAAGAGGCGTCTGACATTTACGTCCATACAGTGCTTCAAAAGGTGCCATTCCAATACTCGCATGGAAACTGTTATTGTAGGTGAACTCCACCAATGGTAAGACGTCGTCCCAACTTCCTCGGTGATCTAAGGTACACGCTCGCAACAAATCTTCAAGCGATTGGATCGTTCTCTCAGTCTGACCGTCAGTTTGAGGATGATATGCCGAGCTAAGCCTGAGCTCGGTTCCCATCGCTTCTTGCAATTCCCTCCAAAAATGAGACGTGAACTTCGGATCTCGGTCCGATACGATTGAAGAGGGTATACCATGAAGTCGCACTATCTCCGTGATGTAGATCTCGGTCAGCTTTTCCACGTTGTATGTCGACCTCACTGGTAAGAAATGAGCAGATTTGGTCAGTCGGTCGACGATCACCCAAATCGAATCATTCTTCTTCTGCGTCTTCGGCAAACCTACAACGAAATCCATGGAAATACTATCCCATTTCCATACTGGTACGTCAAGCGATTGTAGCATTCCCGCAGGTCGTTGGTGTTCCACCTTCGCTTTCTGACACGTTAAACACGAAGCTACGTACTCAGCCACTTGCTTCTTCATTCCGGACCACCAAAAATGCTTCTTCAAGTCTTGATACATCTTCGTAACTCCTGGATGAATACTAAAGTTGCTCTTATGCGCTTCGTCGAGTATTAACTTTCTCAGCTCGGCTACGTTAGGTACACACACTCGGCCATTGCATCTTAAGATGTCGTCCGCTCCGACTTGGAATTCTGTCGCCTTCCCTTGCGCTTATCAATCAACCTTCTCTTGCAGCAGCTCGTCATGAACTTGCTGGTCTCGGACCTCACCCAACAATCTGTTAGAAATGGTAAGCATACCAAATCTCACCTTCCCCGGTGAAACTTCGGCACTCAACTTCAAGTCTCGGAACTTCTCGAGCATCTCCAACTCCTTGATCATCATTGCTTTGAGGTTAAACGCTCTTCTGCTCAATGCATCTGCTACTACGTTAGCCTTTTGGGATGGTATTCCAACGTAAAGTCGTAGTCCTTGAGAAATTCTGTCCATCTTCGCCGACGCATGTTGAGCTCTTTACGGTCGAACAGTACTTCAAGCTCTTGTGATCGCTGAAAGCAGAAGAGTGCTCCCATAAAGGTAGTGCCTCCATATCTTCAACGCAAAAACTATCTGCGCCACTCCAAGTCATGAGTAGGGTAGTTCCTCTCGTGAATCTTAAGGTGTCTTGAAGCATACGCGACCACCTTCCGATGTTGCATCCGACGCATCCCAATCCCTGGTGTGACGCATCACAATACACCTCGTAAGGCTCTTACGGTTGAGGTAAAATCAACACAGCGCTGGCCGCCAAGAGCTCCTTCAGTCTTCGAAAACTGGATTCACACTCCTCGGTCTAGGCAAAAGGTTGATCCTTCCTCGTAAGTCGTGTAAGAGGCGCGACAATCTTCGGGAAACCTTCAATGAATCTTCGATAATAGCCTGCTAACCCAACAAAACTTCCGACTCAGAACCGCCTTCTACTGTTCCCACGCTAACACAGCTTCAATCTTAGTTGGATCCACAGCTATCCCTTCTTTGGAAATCACGTGACCAAGAAAATTCACCTCTTCGAGCCAAAATTCACACTTCGACAGGTTGGCATAGAGTTGCTTCTCTCGTAATATCTGTAGTACTCGACGTAAGTGTTCTTCGTGCTCTTCTCGGTTCCTCGAGTAGATCAGGATGTCGTCGATGAACACTACAACAAACTGATCCAAGAACGAATGGAAAATCCTATTCATGTAGTCCATAAACACAGCTGGCGCATTCGTCACTCCAAACGGCATCACCAAGTACTCGTAGTGACCGTATCTGGTCCTGAGAGTCGCTTTTGGGGACATCTTCCTCCTTCACGCGAATCTGATGGTAGCCCGACTTCAAGTCTATCTTGGAAAAGATCGCCGCTCCACGAAGTTGATCCATCAAGTCGTCAATACGAGGTAACGGATAACGGTTCTTCACAGTAACCTTGTTGAGCTCGCGGTAGTCCACGCACAGCCTTGATCGTCCATCCTTCTTCTTAACCAACAACACTGGAGCTCCCCACGGTGACACGCTCGGTCGTATGAATTGCTTTGACTCCAAGTGTTCGATCTGGGACTTCAGTTCTTTCATCTCGGCAGGAGACATCCTGTATGGCGCTTTGGAAATCGGTCCTGTCCCTGGAATCAGGTCGATGGAGAACTCGACCTCTCGCACTGGTGGTAACCCTGGCACGTCTTCGGGAAAAACGTCCTCAAAGTCACACACCACTGGTACATTCTTCACGTCGACCTGCTGGAAAACTTCCGAACTAGCCAGATACATGTATTCCCTAGTTCCTTCTTTCAAAGAAACTCCAATACGTTCAGCAGAAAGATAATTGGAGACTCCAAGGTCTGGGAAAATTACAGTTTTACGGGCACAGTCCAAGAGGACATGGTGGTGTGACAACCAATCCATCCCGAGGATGACATCTAAGCCCTTAAGAGGCAAACAAACCAAATGGACCACGAACTTTCTACTCTGAATAACCACTACACAATTAAGACATGCAGTGTTTGTGACTAAGGTTTTAGCAGCTGGGGTTGTAACTACCAATTTGAATGGTAAAGCAGTCACAGTCAAGTTCAAATGGTTCACACAATCAGAAGAAATAAAGGAATGGGTTGCACCCGAATCAAAGAGAACGGATAAGGATTTACCCTCTATCTCACATTCACCTTGAATAAGATCATCAGCTCGCTCTGCTTCCTCACCGCTCATGCAGAAGACTCTGCCTTTAGCTACCTGACGCTTTCCTTTGGCCTTTGCCGCAAGCATTGCCGGTTCAGCTTTAGGTGTGGGACAATCCTTGGCAAAATGCCCTGGCTTCTTACAGTTGAAACACACCTCCTCCTTCTGAGTACAGTTACTCGCATAATGTCCTGGCTTTCCACAACGATAGCAAGTCACCTCGACACCGGTCTGACCTCCACTCCTCGCTTCCTGGGTCATCGGACGACATCCCCCCTGTTGTCGTTCCCTCGAGGTCGGTTGTAAGGCTTCTTCTGCGCAGCTTGTTTCCGCGTGTAAACCTCGCGCCCGCACTGGGTCTCACCGGTCCGCCTACAACAGTCTTCTTCTTGTGGCTTCTTACTCCTTCTACCTCGACACAGCGTTCTATCAGCTCTTGGAGGTTTCGAATCCTCAATGACACCACTGACTTCTGAATGTCAAATCTCAGACCTCGTTGGAATCTCTCACTTAACCATCTTTGGTCAGCTCGATCACGAAATGGACTGAAATACCTCGCCAGTGATTCAAACTTGGCTGCATACTCGGACACTGTCGAGCTGCCTTGTTGTAGTTGAAGAAACTCTTGCTCCTTCTCGGCTCGTGCAGTATCTGGGAAGTACTTGTCCAAGAACCTTTCACGGAAAAGCTCCCAGGTCATCTCGCGACGTTCTGCTATAAATGTTTGCTTCACTCCTTTCCACCAATACTCTGCGTCTCCTAGCAGCAAGTAGGTGGCGTAGTCGACCTTCACGTTGTCCGGGCAATGGAGTGCCTCGAAGATCTTCTCGATCTCTTGCATCCAAAGATCAGCTTTATCTGGATTTGGCTCACCATAGAACTTCGGTGGATCATGCTTCCTGAAGTCTGCCAATCCTCTAGCTTCAGCACTCCGCTACGCTCATTTGTTGTTCCGCAAGTTCTGGCGAGTTAACGCCGTCTGTTGAGCCATTGCGTTAGCCTGTTGAGTTGCGGCGGTGATTCTTGAGCCATGGCCGCCGCCATCTCGGCCATAGCTTGAATAGCTCGTTCCATGTCGACGTTCTCGGTTGCGGTTGTCAGATCCCTACGAGGTGGCATTAGATTCCACAAAGTTCAAAACCTGTCAGAATCTCACAACAAGGATGTGTTAAAACACACTGCTTCAATCAAGAAACAGTTCAAACAATTTCTCAAGCAATAAGTGCTTCACTTAATCAAACAGCAATCAACATATTACAATTAAGTACCCAACACACACACATATATATATATATATCCCGACACGATGACTACCCAAATATCCTATGCATTTCGGCTAGAATCGAATCGCCTGATACCAACAATGTAACGACCCGTTTCCGGACCGCTACCGAGCTCAACATACCGAGCTCGAGTTACCGAGCTCAACACACCGAGCTCAACTAAACCTGTATGCGATGTGTTTTAAAACGATACTCTTGTGCCCTTTTAGAAAAGTACGGTCTGTTTTTTTTTTTTTAAAACCAGCTCGTGCACATCAGAGTAATTACAGCTTTTCGAAAGCATGGTGCAACTAAGACACAAGACATAAGTTCTAATAAAACAAACATGCAGAATATACATATATACCACTCGAAATAATAATGTATACAAAATACATAGTAGCAATGTATAAAGAAAATACACCTAAGGTATGACGACTTCAAAAGAGCAATCATACCCTGGGGGTACTTCCGGCAGACACCCACGCAGGGGGCTGCTCCAAAAGTAAGTCCACCAGTCTACCCTGTGCTCAAAATAACATCTAGCCCAAACTGGTCACAACCTCCGAACACAAGGAAAAAAAGGTACAATCGTCCCAACAACATCCATCACACATAAACAAAACAAATCACGACAGGTAGAGGTCGTCGCCCTGATCCTCGTCGAGCTCCTCCTCGCTATCATCTGCTGTCGAGTTCCCTGCACCCTCGACATCGCCTGGGTAACCGTCATGGATTGAAGGCACCACGGGAAAGGGTCAACTTCTCAACAATTCAAAATAAACACGGCATGAAGAAATAAGCAATACAATAATGTATATCAATCACCACACGTGACTCGACCTTCTCACTCTAGACTCGACTCAACTCGCAATCCATTTCTCTCGACTCGACAATTTTTTCGGAATGCACACGCCGTACCGTATGTCGGAAGGTCCAGCCGAAGCCTTGGGATCTTCGCTCTCCCTAGGACAGTCAACTCAGGTCCCATAGCGTGGCGACGTCTAGTCAATCTCCCGTAAACAAAAGGGGACCTAGCACCCTTAGTTATCCGGGTCACGGCTCAAAAACGTCATAACGACTCGCCTAGCTCGCTCACTCGATGAACAATTAGCATCACGATATTCAAAGAGTTATACACAAGATATTCAACCGCATGTCAAATAAAAAGAGCAAGCTCGACATGAAGAAACGCAATTCAACATGCAATACACAATTCACAGCATATATTCAATCACATATTAAATACATGCAAAAACCCAATCATATCACAACATTTCATGCTCGACACAGATCAAGGAATCCATACATAGTGATATAACAATAAAAATCCAAGAATGTTTAGAAGTGTCCTTACGCACAAAACATAAGCACGTAAAATATGAAGTGCCCTTACGCACAAAACATAAGCACGTAAAATATGAAGTGCCCTTACGCACAAAACATAAGCACGTAAAATATGAAGTGCCCTTACCGAACTCCAAGCTAATGCTGCTCGACAACGACCTCGACACGGCTGTCTTCAAACGAGTTCGACAACAACTTCTCTTACTCGATCTCGACACGTACGCTTCTCAGTCGACCTCGACACGTACAGCTCTCGATCTGGATCCCACTGCTCCCACGTCCTCGGGTTCGCTCTCCCGTACACCTCGATTCGGAAATCACACGATCTCGGGAATCAGACTTCCTAATACAAGCATAACTTAGTTCGATCTATGGGTTCTAATAACACTTAGCTCTCATAACCCCAATCTTAACTACAACCCAGTAAATATTAAAACTCAAGAACTTAAATATATTTTTCCTCTAACACAAGTTAGGGTTTTCGATCAAAAGTTCATGAAAAAAAAAGTTATCTGATGCTACAACAGATAAATCGACAACAACAACAACCAGAAGCAACAAACAACAAACTAAAACGAGAAATCGAAACAAACCAAAAAGGAAGGGTTTTGGGCACTGCCTGTTGCAGAAAACAGAGAAAAAAATTTGTTTTACAAGCTCAAATAATCGGTTAGAAAGGTAGGTAATGTCATGAAGAAGAAAACCTATCAATAAGACATGATTTGGAAGCATAAAAACTAGCTAAACTGGAAAGAAGAAATGGCGTTAAACAGTAGCATGAAGGAAGAGAATCTGTTTTTCATACCTCAAATGGTGGTCGAGATGGTGAGATATGTCGAGAGGATGATGAGGAACAAGATTGATGAAGAAAGTTTATGCAGAAGCTCGATGGAACTCAAGGTTCTTCGATGGAAGTTTGGAGAGGAAGAGGAACTCAGAGAAGAAAGGAAGAAGAAAGAAGAAAAGAGAAAGTGAGGTTTGTGAGAGGGCTGATCGATATACAGCTGGTGAGGGAAGGGGCATTATCGTAACTACGGTTATGAGATGCCAATCCCATCAATCATTCTACCCATCAAATCTCTCCTCTCTCATGATTACCCTCTACTCTATAGGTACAGATCTGGACACAGCGACGAGACTGCAAGCCGATAATATAAATATTACAAACAATATAATAATAACGCTGAATAACGTTCGTAAAAATACGAGTGTTAACATCTCGACACTATGTCGACTAGGGTGCTTGTGCAAGCGCACAAGGATCTAACACGAGTTCGTGCACGCGGCCTCCTCAGTTCGACATGCGACCTCCTCAGCTCGGTACGCGTCCTCAGCAGCTAATGCACGCGATCTCCTCAGCTCGGCAAATGACCTCGGCACGCGATCTTGGCACGGGATCTCGACACGTGGGCATGGTACGAGGTCTCGACACGAGATCTCGACGCGAGGTCTCGATAAGACGTCCTAATACGAGGTCGATCTCGTCCTCAGGTGTTACACCACGTGTCAAAGCACGTCACAGTCCTACTCAGCACGTACTCAAGTCCTCAAGGATCCTAAATAGCACACACCAAAACTTAGCGCAACTCTAATTCACCCAAAATAATTCCCTAAGTTATGGTTCAATTCTAACCCCTAGGTTTCTCAACCCCAAAGATCTTTTTAATAAAACACACATACTTGAAACAATACATAAAGTTGAAAAATAATTGTTTTAAAGACTAAAATTCACTTTCTTTTACTCTTGAAACAAGAAACAAGTTCTAAAATTAAATGCTTTTCATAACAATACTAAATCAAATACTTCTTAATACTAAGTTGTCAAGACTCCACTTTGGTTTAGGAATGCAAAGATTCCCTTCAACCTTAGTGTTTCATTGTCTTAAAATGCAAATCAACTACTCAAACTCAATTAAACTCTTTCCAAAATTTTCCCAAGCTTTAACAATAACCCAATACACATTATTCAAGTCAAGAACACAAAAAATTTTCCTTTCCAGCCCACCTAGGGCACACGGCTACACACACAAAAATTGGGGAAAAATTTTAAAACTTCCAAATCAACAAAACTACAATACACAACACCTATTTTCCTTTCCAAAACCTTCAAGAATCCAAATCAAAACTACTAATTCAAACCCTTTGCTCCTCTCATAGCTTAATCAAGCATCAAGGAGACTCAACTAAATTTTTCTTTGATCTAACTCAAATTAACAACAGCACAACAAAATTCAAGTGCTAAATCACAGTAACCCCAACCTAATTTCAAGATTCACATGAGCAATCACATTTCCCCATTTCCCATAGGACAATTCGGCCTAGGTTTCCAAAAATTAGGGGAACAATTGATCCTTTTACCTCATGATCATAATCAAAACATATATGAATAAATAAGCAAGAAAATAGACAAGAAAATAAAAAGAAACCCTCACCCACAAATACTCTTGGGTCCACGGTTTTTGGGGCTAAAAAGGCCGGAAGGATTTTGGCTCAAGCTCCTACTTACTAGCTCATGAAAATAGCACTAAAATAGAGGAGTAAATTGAAGGAAACCATGGTGTAAATGGGGGTGTACCTCTCGGCCTGAACAAAGAAAGGAAGGGGATAAGTTCTTCTCTTTTCTTTTCTTTCGTTCCAACACTTAATACTTGAGAAAAATTAAAATAAGATGGGCTGAAATAATGGGGGTGCTACGGCTGGAATGAAGAAGAGGATGAGAAGATGTTGTGTTCTCCTAATCACCCACACCAAGACAAAACTAGGAGGAAATAAAAAAAATGAAGGAATGAAAGAATGGGACGGGGAGGATCATGGCCTGGTCAGTGAGAAAGAAGGGAAAGTTTTTGATCAAAAATAAATATGTGGTTCTACTTAATTAAGGGATTAGGATATGACAAGATCAAGTAGATTTTTGTTCTAAGGCAAATGAAAGTATGACACCTTACACTATGTAACTTGGAGCCAAAGTAAAAAAAATGAGTGAGTGAGAGAGAATGGGAGGGGGTCTTGCCTGATCCAATAAATGGGATGGGAAAAAATTAAAAAAAAAATTTAATCCAAAGAGAATGCTAATAGATAAGATCAAGGATAGATATTTTCTAATAACTCACTAAACAATTGACACTTAGCACTTACCTAACCCAATTAAAACATGACACCTCATAAATCTAGCCTAATCTTAGAGTTTTGGTGTCTCAAAATTACGGCGTCGAGTATTCGCGTTAACTAATTCGCTCACCGATAAATCGCGAAATTAATTTACTAAGAAATTAATTCACCTCGTGATAAATAAATTAACTATAAATACAAAAACAATTAAAAACACTCAAGCAATTTCACAGTAATTGATGATTCAATTTTCATCGAAATTGGAATTCGTTTTAAATTTTTATTGCGGATAAAAATTACCGGCAATTCATAATACGGCAAAAATTCGTTAGAATTTTTCGACGATTTTTTAACTATAAATTAATATGAAATATTAATTCTCAAATTTAATTTTTTCTTGATTTAATTCAATCATTTTCTCAGTCAACAAAATACGCGTTACCGCGTCAAACAGAAAACTTATAATAAGTTTTAATTGATGGATTCACATTAAAAGCAGCATACGTCGACGCTGTCTATTAATTTGAATTGACATCATAAATAATAATTAATTATAATAAATAATTTATTTAAAATAAATTAAAATAATTCCTCGTACTCTCAGTAAATCATTGAGGTGATCAGTCTCCACGACTTACTTTCAAGTATCCGGGATTTTATCGTTAAAACAATTTTTCTTAAAAATTGGGGTTTTACACTACCACCTCCCCTAAAATAGTTTCGTCCTCGAAACAACGCGGCTACTAAAATACGAAAATTTATATTACTCACATCCAGAAAAATAATTTACGCATATAGGCATTCATAGTACATATTAATTTAAGTAGTACTATAATATTTATAGCTACATAATCAATATTACAATCACATCACAGCATGCAACAATAACAATCAAACTCAACAACGCTATGTATATATATAATGTAATAAGCGGGAAAGTCTTTACGATCCACTGACGCTTTATTCCCAAGGCACGATCTCTGCTTATTCACGATCACGAACACGAATACGACTACGGCTACATGCTACCACCACAATATTATTACTCAACCTCATACCTAACCATGGTTACACACATAAAATTTAAAAAAACCACTTATAACTTCAAAAGATTAAAATCATTTTCTCAGTCAATCACTTTTTCTAAGACAGTACCCAAATAAAAATTTAATCAAAACCCCACTTTTTCTTTAAGACTCAACCATTCTCATGGACACTAGAGTTCCTTTGAGATTAGGTCCTCATCGTCTCAAAATCATTAAACATATTTCACTTAAAAGATTAAAACTATATCTACAATTTAAATCAATAATTCGCTTCTCTTTAAAATTCTTTTAGATCAAAACTTTTCTATACTAATATTCTTTTACACACCAACAACAATAAAACTACTAACCACTAAGTGTTAAAATTAGGAAATCCTTTTTCTCTTTCTCAAGAATCTTATGGATTATAGACCGACCCCACAACTTATTTCTCTAAATCATTTTAACTCACACATAAACCTTTTTACTCAAAAGATTAACACAAAATTTCTTATCTTACAAATCCTAAATCACATTAAACACCAAATCATAAAATAAAAAAATTGAGAGTAACCTTGTGACGACTCGTTTCCTGGGCGCTATTAAACTAGAACCAACTCTATATGCGACGTACTTTTAAAATAGTACTCTTATGTCCTTTGCGAAAATGCGGTCTATTTTTTTTTAAAACAACAACCCCGCCCGCAAAGCACACACAAAGTTGCCACAGTGTTTAGAAACATGATGCAATCTTAAGACACAAGACTATGCACTGGGAACACATACGCATAATATATACAAGCACGACATCCCTATCAGTACATACAAAACATAAGCAGTGCATACAAAATAAAAATAGTGCATAACTATGTACAAGAAATACACCTAAAGTATGAGAATCCTTGTGAGGACGATCACACCCCGAGGGTACTCCCGGCAGACATCCACGCAGGGGATGCTCCAAAAGTATGCCACCAGTCTACCCTGCAGTACACATTGAACAACACTAAAAGCTTGACTGGTCACCACAACAACTGTACACTATAAACAAAATCCTATAGCCATTCGAAATGCAAGCGTGCAACAGCCAATCACGACAAATAAAAGTCTTTGTCGGGTTCCTCGAAGGGGTCCTCCTCGTCGCCGTTCGCCAACGGGTCCTCCGCGTCCTCGCCATCGCCTGGGTAACCATCATTGATTGAAGGCACCACGGGAAAGGGTCAACTTCTCAAATAATCATAGGGATAGCAAATCACAAAGCAAAAGACAACAAGATGCACAATTTCTCAAAATGCCACTCAAAGCTCTCCCTTGAGACACTCTCGACAATTGCAGAAAGCAACACCGATCCATCCACTGAATACCAGCCGTAGCCTTGGGCTTCATCACCACTCGGGTTATTCAGGTTAAGTTCCTTGACGACACAGCTATGGCTTCGGGCATCTACACCACCTCAGCCGTGGCATCAGGCTTCCACACCACCCTTGGTTGTTCGGACCACTGAACACCAGCTTTGGCTTTGGGCTTCTTCACCACCCAGTCATAGCTTCGGACTTTTACACCGCCCTTGGTTGTTCAGATCGAAACTCCAAAAACGTCATGACGACTCCCAACGACACGACGCCTAACTAAGCTGCCGAATTCCAGCCATTAGCCTTGGGCTCCACGACCACCCTAGGATGTTCGGGATATAGTTCAAAGACGTTACGACTAAACTCTCGCACTCCGATGAATAAATAGCCGCATACGATAATTCAAGAAGCAATTCGAATAATTATTCAACTCATATGAAAATTCAAGAAGGCAAACACGAATAATTATTCAATCGCATATTAAATAAATATTCACGCAAGCTCATACAGAAAACTCAGTCCAACAGTAATAAGCAATCAACGCAACCAATCATATCACGACCATCAATCACAGAATCCATCCCGCTGCAACTCGATGGAGTTGACAGAGAGGAACAAACAAGTGTAGGGGGTTGGGGTCAGGTGACTAACCACTTTTCAGACAAGCCCACGAACGACTCGGAGCATACATTTGACAACAAAATCGAAGGGGTACGAGACCCTCACTTCTACCCCTGAGGTTCTCAGACTTCTTCGCATTTCGACAGAAAATAAATATTAAACCTATCCATATCTAAGAGTTGCCCTTACACATAAACATATAAAATATAATCCTAGATATGTCTAGAAGTAGCCCTTACCTTGAACAAATTTCAGATAAGGAATTTCCAACGCGTCTCTGAAACGTACCTCGCTCAAACCTTAACAATACAAACTTAACAAAATTAGAACCAAAAACCCAAGTCCTATGACTCTAGGGTAGCCACAGTTTTAGGTCCTAAAAGGCCTAAAATCTTGCTAACTTAACCCTATTTAGATCACACCTAATCTTGTACCATGTTACAAGTTCAAGTCAAGCAAGTTTTAAAACTCTTATTAACTCTACATACTTAGAAAAGCTTAAATCAATTCTTACTAATTGAAATAGTGTTTTTACCAAATGAATAGTGTTTTGCCAACTTTGAATCACTTTTTAAAACACTAAAACATGTCACAAAATTTTAGAAACAATTTCATTACAAGTTTAAAACATTTCTTGAAACATAAACCAAATCTTTTCCCAAAATCATGTTTCTTTGTAAAGCTTTGCTAAATCAAATCATCAACCACTTTTCACAACATATTTAAGCTTAAAAACAAATTAAGAACATGCTCCAAATTCCATCAAAGTGCCACGGTTTTAAGCTTCCAAAAACAACTCCAAGTTTTCAAACCTTTTAACATCAAAATCTTACATTGCTTAATCAAAACTTCTTATCAAAACCAAACTTCTTTAAGCTTCCAAAAACAACTCCAAGTTTTCAAACCTTTTAACATCAAAATCTTACATTGCTTAATCAAAACTTCTTATCAAAACCAAACTTCTTTACCACTTTAATACAATTAAAACCAAGTTAAAACTCACCCAAATCTTGTTGACAAGTCACTGTTTTAAGAATCTCAAAACAGCCCCAAAGCTTTAAACATAGCAATCATTATAGATCTAAAGCCTTAACCAAAAACTAACTTTTTACACACTTTAACACACTTGAAAACAAATTAGAACATCATCAAATCCATTCAAAATAGCCACGGTTTCCAGCCACAAAGACCAAACCATTTGATTTCTCAAAACTTGTTAAACATGCATATATGACTAGTTTCAAGCATACTAAACCAAAACCCTCAAAGATCTAACTCTAAAACAACAAAATCAAGCCAAGAACAAGCCCTTGAACAGCCCCTATGGTTCGTCCAGGTCTCAAGGTTAGGGTTCCTCAATTTCTAAATTCATCAAACAAGTTTAATCATAGAGGAAATTGATGGATTCATGAATTAGACAAGCTAAAACATAAAGATCTACACTTTCTAAGCAAAACAACTCTAAAATCATGAAAATCACACTCATGGCAGCCATGAGAAGAGCAAAGTGATCAAGAACACTTACCAACAAGATTAGAGATGATGGATCAAGGATTAAGAAGAAAGGATGGAAGTTTGTAAGCTTAAACATCAAATTTTCTTCAAGAACCAACACCAAAATTGTGAGAGGCAACATTAAAACCATAAAACTCATCCATGGCAGCCATGGAGAAAAGGAAATGTGTTAGGAATCTTACCAACCAAGATGAGGATGATTGATCAAGAAGGTAGAAGAAAGGATGAAGATTAAGCTTCCAAAATCACAAAATTTTAAAGTTTCTCCACACTTTCTCTCACTAAATTTTTTTCTCTCCAAGTCATGAATGGAAGAAACTGAAATGGGGCAGCCAAGTGAAGAAGAAGCCACGAAATTTTGGGGACAAGGATAGAAGAAAAATTGTTCATTTAGTTGGAAACTAAACAAACTAGTTAAAACTTAACCAAACTAACTACCCACCATTTACTAACTAACCAATCATAAGCTAACACTTGTCATGGAAAGTTCCAAAGCACATGGTTCAGCTCCTATTGGTCCATGTGTGGCCGTCATTCTTGCTCACTAAGCAAGGGTTTCGCTACAACGCGTTATCGATCAATCGGGTGCGCGACGTTACGCGTATATTAGGTTTTAATACTAAAAATTCCAAAAATAATTCTAAAAACAAGTCCACACCAAAAAATTGCCATTTAGCCAAAATGTTCCTCATGGCATGAGAAAAGTACCCACGTATCTCATTTTCTCGAAATACGAACCGAAAAGTCGCAATTAGGCAGTTTCTGGGCGTAGAAAATACCCTATATTTTTTCTGATGCCCAAAAATTCTAGAAAAATTTCTATAGATTATAAATATTGGAAAATGCTTAGATCTCAAATTTCATAAAATTTGGATCACATTTGGGCAGGTTTTAGTCAAAACTCGCTCTATAGTTCAAATTCAGCGTTTTACGACAGAATTCAAATATTGAGAGAAAGACCCTAAATTAATAATAACTATTACTCCCTATATCTCGTATCAAACACTCAAAAATAATCACGACAAGTTACGATTCGATTTTTATCGAATTCGAGGTTCATTTAAAATTTTATTTGCGGCAAAATTGCCCGTTGATTCGAAACGCGACAATACTTCGCTAGAATTTTTCGACAATATTCGAACCATGAATTAATATAAAGTATTAACTCTCAATTATAATTTTCTCTTGATTTATTTAAATCACTTACTTAGAGAACAAGAAATTGCTTATTATAGCATAAATACGACAGAAATACACTATAATAACGCTAATTAACGTATCGTAAAAATACGGGTGTTATAAACCTCACACATATAGTTATGGTCACGGGTCATACCCTTCAAATTAACAACAAACGTTCAAAATTTGTTTCAACACCACACACACATGGAACTCGATTTTCGAAACAAAACAATGTTAAAAATCTTTTTCCAACACCAATTCCCTTAACAACAACAAATCGAATTAAAGGTCTTCAAGAAAACCTTTGCTAATAAATCATCTTCATCAAGATCACTAACAACAAGACAAAAATTGAAAGCACAAGAATTAAAATACTCACCTAGAGCTCCTCCAAGAACTTGCAGTCTGTAAGAGGTTATTAACAAAGAGGAACTCTCATATATATCAACCACAAAATCACAAACAACAGTACCCATAGATACAAAGGATATAAAGGACAACCCTCACTCAACATCTTCTCAAAGCTTATGGCTTAACTAGGGAAACGGAAGGAAATGCAACTCTTAAAACTCTCCAAGCTTCTTAAGGTCTCTCACACACTCCACTCACCACACGCTTTAGTACTTCCTAAGGGAGGAATTGAAAAAATGAGGGTTTTGTTGAGCAGAACTTGTCCGCCATGCATATGAGGAGAAGAAGGAAAGAATCCAGGTTTTTCACTCTCTCTCTATACCAATACTAGGACCAATAATGCAAACTAACCATTCCCCCTTTTCTTTTTTAGTGCGGTCGACCGTGCAGGGAAAGAATCATTCAAAATCTCTCTCCCTTTTTTTTTAAGAGTGGCCGATCAGAGAATAAAAAAAAGGGAGGAATAGTCTCACAAAAGGTTGGTACAAGTCCTCATCACCCATTTCACTAAGATTAAAAAGGAATATTTTCTTTTGCACCCTTTTATGAGTGAATGGTCGGCCAAGTAAGAAAGGAAAAGGTGAAAAAAAAGTGAGTCATTCAACTTTACTTGGGTCTCCTTTAAAGAAAATCTTCCATAACTCAAAGAAATAAGGATAAGCTTTGGTAAAAATCTTAGGTACTTCCAAAACTAGCTCAACATCTCATCACGCACTAAAATACACCGTATACCCCACTAACAACAACTACTAACCCTCTAAATTCCATGTAACTGAGTCAAATGAATCTCGCGTAAATTAAATTATCATAAGACATTTAATTAACACTTGCTAGAAAATAATTGCGTATAACATTTTCCTTTGAAAATATGAATACGCTCGCAATAATTAGTCAATCGCACAATAAACCACACATATTCACAACAGTACAAGAATACACTACTGCGAAAACACAGTGTTAGTGGCAAACATGTCACACTCTGAAAATCATAAAATAGTTTTGATTTTCAAATCTAGTATATATCAAAATAATTCAAACATCAAACATTGTGGTTTATATCTAGAACCACTAATACTTCAAAGATCACACTAACAATAATATTAATAGAGTCTCGTATAGACGATCCCTGAATTATCATCTCTTATTTCCCTCAAGGACTTAAGAATTTCCTGGTGACAAAGGTTAACCAATCCCACGGTCTCTGTAACTTGCTCTCTCCCTACTGTCTTAGCAGTTAACATTGATTCTCCGTAGCAGTCTGTTGAGCAACAACCACTGGTATTCCTACCGCAGCTTGGCTATCTGAATCTTCTGATCCATCTCTTGAACTATCAGTTCTAACAGAAAGAATCACTCGTCTCAGAGATATTGGATTCCCACAAGGTCTTACAACCAAGTCAGAGCCCCACAACAATTTTGTTTTGTGTGCCAACACACTTTGTTTCAATTAAGAAACAATCCAAATAATTACAAGTAGAGTTACTCCACTAGAGGAACAACTAACACACAAGCACAATTTCACCCCTCACAATCGGTTCTCTACAAAACCCCAGTTCGGTTAGAACTGAACCGCTCTGATACCACTATTGTAACACCCCGTTCCAGGAGCACTACTAAACTAACTATAACTCTTGAAAGATCAATTACCTTTGAAAAGGAATTAATCTGCTTGCATGGTTTTCTAAAAAATGAGTGTATTATTTTTTTCTCTAAAACTTCTTTTAAAAATAGCAATCAGAGTATTGCAGCATTTTCGAAAGGTGGTGAATAAATAAAGATACCAAAATAAAACCACAATAACCATACAAATAGATTTATTCAATCATTATACACAGTAACAATTCAAGCCTTGAAAACATAATATACTTATTACAACACTGCAATTAGTACAACAAGCATCCTATAGTCGATCGACATGCTATATCACTTACTAGACCTCTAGTAAGTTGTAGACAAATACACAAGACAGATAGCCAGATAGGACTATCCTCAGCTACACTTATCAGCAGCCTCGGACCCTCTGCAGTCTTCATCATCTGGGTTACATTCATTGACAGAAAGAACCACAGGCAAGGGTCAACTTCTTAAACAAAGACAGATAACACAGTACAGCATAATATACAACCCAATAAGAATGCATAAAGGCCCTGTTAATGCGACTACATGCCACTGTTTATGATTTCGGAATAACCTATCCCATGGTCATATCGTTTTGTACGTACCAAATCCGACACTTTTCCATGCGATGGGTCAAATTAACGACGCCACTGAACTCATTTGAGATACCCTCACCCTAGGACATTCCGGTCGAAGTTACCATAATGCATGACAATGCATTCCGCATACATCAATGAACATATCAATGCAAATGATATTTCAAATAAGGCATAATTAAATAAATATTTAATTATCCAGCACATTCTCAACAGTATATATCTTAACATAGTTAAAGCATTCATGCTAACACAACATAAAATTCAATTTCAACATCACAATAATTCAACGGTCTAAACAACTTGCCACCACATATCAATAATTAGCAGGCATAAGCAGATAATATCTCAGACACATTACTAAACCACTTCAAGGATTAAATGTGAAGTGCCCTTACTAAAGATTAACAATCCATGTGTCAAAGCACGTCACAGTCCTACTCAGCACGTACTCAAGTCCTCAAGGATCCTAAACAGCACACACAAAAACTTAGCACAATTCAAGTTCACCCAAAATAATTCCCTAGGTTGTGGTTCAATTCTAACCCCTAGGTTTCTCAACCCCAAAGGTCTTTTTAATAAAACACACATACTTGAAACAATACATAAAGTTGAAAAATAATTGTTTTAAAGACTAAAATTCACTTTCTTTTACTCTTGAAACAAGAAACAAGTTCTAAAATCAAATGCTTTTCATAACAATACTAAATCAAATACTTCTTAATACTAAGTTGTCAAGACTCCATTTTGGTTTAAGAATACAAAGATTCCCTTCAACCTTAGTGTTTCATTGTCTTAAAATCCAAATCAACTACTCAACCTCAATTAAAATCTTTCCAAAATTTTCCAAAGCTTTAACAACAACCCAATACACATTATTCAAGTCAAGAACACAAATTTTTTTCCTTTCCAACCCACCTAGGGCTCACGGCTACACAGACAAAATTGGGGAAAAATTTTAAAACTTCCAAATCAACAAAACTACAATACACAACACCTATTTTCCTTTCCAAAACATTCAATAATCCAAATCAAAACTACTAATTCAAACCCTTTGCTCCTATCATAGCTTAATCAAGCATCAAGGAGTCTCAACTAAATTTTTCTTTGATCAAACTCAAATTAACAACAACACAACAAAATTCAAGTGCTAAATCACAATAACCCCAACCTAATTTCAAGATTCACATGTAACATCCCAATTTTTAAGAAAAGTAATTTTAGCGATAAAATCCTAAATACTTGAAGATAAGTCATAGAGATTGATCACCTCAATGATTTACTGAGAGCATGTGGAATTATTTTAACTTATTTTAAATACTTTATTTATTATAAATAATTATTATTCATGATGTCAATTCAAATTAATAGATAGCGTAGACGTATGCTGCTGTTAAGGTGAATTCATCAATTATACTTATTATGAGTTTTTTGCGTGACGCGGTAACGCGTATTTTTGTTGACTAAGAAATTAATTGGATTAAATCAAGATGAAATTAAATTTAAGAATTAATATTTTATATAATTTATGGTTTGAATATCGTCGAAATATTCTACCGAAGTTTCGTCGCGTTTCGAATCACCGGGCAGTTTTGGCCGCAGATAAAATTTTAAACCAACCCCGATTCCTATGAAAATCGAATCGTAATTTCTTGTGATTATTCTTGAGTGTTTAAATTATTTTTAATAATTATGACAATATTTTATTACGCGGTTAATTAATTTCTCGGCAAATTACTTTTCGCGAATAAATCGGCGAAGAATTAATCGGTAACGCGGTTACTCGACGCCGGGTTTTTAGCACACTCTAGACTATAAGATTAGTGAGTAAACATGGGTAGGGTGATTGGGTGTCAAGATATTGTGGTTTATAAAAAAAAATATCTTACTTTGATCTTATCCTTTAACCATGAATTAAGGAGTACCACACACTTGTTTTTTTGTTTTACCCAAAATTCTTCCCTTTTCTTTATGTTTGGGTCAGCCGAAGCCTTCCCCTTTTTACCTCTCCACTTACTCATTTTTTTTTTCTTTTTCTAAGTTGGATGTGTTGGTAAGGTGAAAGAAAACAAAAGAGACAAATTCTATTTTTTTTTCTTCTCCAGGACCATAGCTTTCCTCTTCTTCCTAAGCACCCTTAAATTCTTTTTCTTCTCTTTTTCCCTGTGAAGAGCCGCAGCTGTACCCCTTCTATTCACCATTTTTAACTATCTCATTTTTCATCTTTATCATAACTTCAAGTGTGGGTGAAAGTGGGGTTTCAAGATAAGTTTATTTTTCCTTCTTCTTTGCACTTCCTGGTCATTGCTTCTTCTTCTGTTTGCACCACCAAATTTTCCAGTTTTCCTCTCCTAATCATCATCTTCATCTTGATCAAGGAAGTGGGTGTTAGATCAATTCCTTTCCCCTTGAGTTGGAGGCTGAAACCGTGGCATGGAGTAAGGTTCTAGATGTTGTTTCTTTGATTTTTCTTGCTTCATTTCTTGTTTTATGTCTTATCTATTGTTTGATCATGATCAATGATGGAGATGAGCACAATCTTTGGAACCCTAGGGGGAAAAAGAGGGATGGGTGTGATCCTTAGTGAATCCATGAAATTAATTAGTGATTCTAGCTTGTTGGGTGGTGTTGTTGTTGTTTTAGCTTTTGGTTTTGAACTAGAGTTTTGATTGAATAATTTTTTATTGAAAAACCCATTCTTGAAAGATAATTGAATTAAGTTGGGTATGAAAAGGCTTTATTTTTGTGGAGATTGATTATTGGTTGTGAAACTTGGCATAGGAAATGGGTTGTTAAATTAAATTGGAAGAATTGCAAAATTTTTTGGGAAAAGGGTGTGGTGGTCGAGAGCTCTAGAGAAGTGAGGGAAGGAAATTGTTTTGCAAACTTGATTATAATGGTTGAGATTGATTAATGACTATGTTTTGGGCATTATTGTTGGTTTGTGGAAAAATTGAAATATGGACTGATGTGGTTTAGTAATTAGAAGGTTGCAAATTGTTTTTGGAAAAGGAGCTTTGTGATTTCTCAAGTGAATCACTTAATTGATTTGTGCCCTTCACTTCTTATAAATTGCCATTATTGTAGTAGTTATTAATTTTGAATTGGATCAAAGGAATGGTTAGTTTTGCACAAACCCTTGTCCTTGAAGGTGTCTTAATTTGGTATTGGACTTGAATAATATTTGTTTTGAAATACATTGTTGTTTTATGAAGGAAAATCAAGGAGTGAAAGATTTTGTTTAATTGGTTGGAATGGTTGCAAACTTTTTGGGAAAAGAAGGGTGTTAGCCGCAAGCTCTCATGAGTTTGGAAGGGATAATTATTTTGTGTTCTTAGTTGATATTAGTAGTATTAAATTATGTGTAAGTGTTGTGAAAATTTTAGAAAAAGAATTTGGTTGTTTGGAAGTTGTTTTGATTGTGAAAGGCAATGAAACACTTAAGGCAAAATGGATTCTTTGTAATCCTAAAGCCAAGTGGAGTCTAATTTAAAGACTTTGATGAAAAGTAATTGATATTATAATTGTTTTATGTCTCAAGTTTTGAAGCAAGTAAGCTAGTATTTAAAAACCTTGTCTTTTTTTCAACTTAGAGTATTCTTTTAAAAGGGTCTTATTTTTAAAACCTTATTCTTTTAGTTGTTGTTATTTTATTTCAAGCATAAGTGTTTTCTTATCTGAGAGATTTATTTTTGGGTTATGAGAGCCTAGGGAGTTAGAATTAGATCTATGCCTAGGTTTGTGCTAAGTTGTGTTGTGATTTTAGGACTTGAGAATCCGAGTTCATGCGGCGTGAGTCCGGGACGTGCTTCGACACGGGATTTGGTGATCTTTGGTACGGGCGCTTCACATTCTAGTGTTATTGTTTATGTATTTATGCGTAAGGGCTACTTCTAGAAATATCTAGGATTTTATTTTATATGCTTATGGGTAAGGTCATTTCTAGACATTTTAGGATTTATTTATTTAAATGTTTCTGTCAAAAATGCGAAGAAGTCTGAGAACCCTCCGGGTTCGAAGTTAGGGTTCGTACCCCTTTGCTGTTATTATTGTTATGCGGTCGCCTATTTCCGAGTCTTTTGTGGGCTATGAGTTAAGTGGTTGGTCGCCTGACCCCAACCCCCCACACTTGTTGTACCTCTCTGTCAACTCCATCGAGTTATAGAGGGATGGATTCCATGATGTGATTGTCGATGTTGTTCAGTTATGCATTTATTTAAAATGTCATTGAATAACTGCCGTGAATTGCTTCTGTATTGAATTGTGTTTCACAATGTGAACTGTTTATGCTGCTTATGTTTGTGGAATTGTGTTTCACTGTAATAAGCTTGCTATAAATTATTTGATATGCGGTCGAATGATTATGCAAATTGCTCTTTGAATATCGTATGCGACGAATTGTTCATCGAGTCTGAGAGCTTAGTCGAGTCGTCGAGACGTTTTTGAGCTGTGAGCCGGACAACTGAGGGTGCTCGTTCATGGTGGATTAGCTAGGCGTTGCAGCGTTAAGGAACCGGAGCTGAATGTCCTAGGGAGAGCAAAGGTCCCAAAGCTACGCCTGGTATTCAGTGGATGGATCGGCTTCTGCTTTCCGGAAAAATTGTCGAATCGAGAGAAAATGAGTCGTAAGTCGAGTCTTGAGCGAGGGTCTTAAGTTGCGTCTTAAGAACTGTGCATACTGTTGTTTGCCTATTGTCATGATTTACTATTTTTCGCAATATGTTGTGCTATTACATGTTTTATTGCCGAGTGTGTTGTCGAATAGGCGTATCTGCTCTTTATTTTTAAGAAATTGACCCTTGCCAGTAGTTCTTTCAATTCAATGAATGTAATCCAGATGGCAAAGCGCACGGAGTGTTCGGAACTACAGGAGGGAGCAGCGGAGAGAGTAGTCGTCCAGCTTTCTACTGGTGCTATGGTTGCGGACCCTACTAATAGACTAGTGAGGAGCGTGATGTGTCGACCAGCTATAAGATATTTGTCGTCTATTTCAGTATTGTAATAAATATATGTTATGTTTCAAGACATGTATTGTTAAACATGAATTGATGGATTAATTGAATGTGGTTATGTGATGTCTTAAATTATTTTCCGCCATGTTTCTAAAAGTCATTGTGATACTCTGGCAATTATTTTAGAAAGAAGTTTTAAAAAAAATAAAATAAATAGGACCACATTTTTGGAAAAAAGTGCAAAGCAGAGTATTTCGCCTTTCGGAAATATGTTATCTTTTGTCAGAACATGCGCCTAATAACGCTCCGGAAACGGGGTGTTACATCACATTTCCCCCTTTCCCATAGGGCAATTCGGCCTAGTTTTCCAAAAATTAGGGGAACAATTGATCCTTTTACTTCATGATCATAATCAAAACACATGAATAAATCAGCAAGAAAATAAAAGGAAACCGTCACCCACAAATACTCTAGGGTCCAAGGTTTTTGGGGCTAAAAAGGAAGGAAGGATTTTGGCTCGACCTCCTACTTACTAGCTCATGAAAATAGCACTAAAATAGAGGAGTAAATTGAAGGAAATGGTGTAAATGTGGGTGTACCCCTCGGCTTGATCAAAGAAAGGAAGGGGTTGAGTTCCTCTCTTTTCTTTTCTTTCTTTCCAGCACTTTATAGTTGAGAAAAATTAAAATAAGATGGGCTGAAATAATGGGGGTGCTACTGCTGGAATGAAGAAGAGGAGGAGAAGATGTTGTGTTCTCCTAATCACCCACACCTAGACAAAACTAGGAGGAAATAAAAAAATGAAGGAATGAAAGAATGGGAGGGGGTGGCTCACGACCTGGTCAGGGAGAAAGAAGGGAAAGTTTTTGATCAAAAATAAATATGTGGTTCTACATATTTAAGGGATTAGGATAGGATAAGATTAGGTAGATTTTTGTTTTAAGACAGTTGAAAGAATGACACCTTACACTAAGTAACTTTGAACCAATGTAAAAAAAATGAGTAAGTGAGTGAGAATGGGAGGGGGTCTCGCCTGATCCAATAAAAGGGAAGGAAAGAAATTAAAAAAAAAACATTAATCTAAAGAGAAAGAGAGTGCTAATAGATAAGATCAAGGATACATATTTTCTAATAACTCACTAATCACTTGACACTTAGCATTTAGGATAAGATCAAACTAAGATGTTTATTTCTAACCCAATTAAAATATGACACCTCATAAATCTAGCCTAATCTTAGAGTTTTGGTGTCTCAACATTACGACGTCGAGTAATCGCGTTAACACTAATTCGCTCGCCGATAAATCGCGAAAATTAATTTACTAAGAAATTAATTCACCGCGTGATAAATAAATTATGTATAAATACAAAAACAATTAAAAACACTCAAGCAATATCACAGTAAGTCATGATTCGATTTTAATCGAAATCGGAATTCGTTTAAAATTTTTATTGGGGATAAAAATTACCTCACAATTCAAAATACAGCAAAAATTCGTTAGAATTTTTCGACAATTTTTAAACCATGAATTAATATGAAATATTAATTCTGAAATTTAATTTTTTCTTGATTTAATTCAATCATTTTCTTAGTTAACAAAAATCCGCGTTACCACGCCAAACAGAAAACCTATAATAAGTTGTAATTGATGGATTCACATTAAAAGCAGCATACGTCTATGTTATCTATTAATTTGAATTGACACCATAAATAATAATTATTTATAATAAATAATTTATTTAAAATAAATCAAAATAATTTCTCGTACTCTCAGTAAATCATTGAGGTAATCAGTCTCCACAACTTACTTTCAAGTATCCGGGATTTTATCGTTAAAACAATTTTTCTTAAAAATTGGGTTGTTACAGATCACATAGGTATTGATTCATTTTGAAGTGGTTTAGTATTCGAACTAGCCAATTATGAGTTAATGTTGTGTATTGGAGGAAGGTTGGATTGCTGTCCCCAACCCCCACAAACATCCATGTGATGTTCACCCCATTGCGAGTTCCACATAGCTCCAATTGAGATGAGGTTTAGTTCATATGAAACTGGACTCAAAGTGCTTCAAACTGAGCACAAGAATCACTTGAAAGGTTAAGAATTGAATTAGAAATTGAATTTACAATGTAAGGGACAGTAGCTGTCCTGTTTTCTAACATTAGTGTCTTATTTGCTAAAACTGCACTAATTGGGTCGATATGTTCTAAAATAAGAATTTGATTCATAAACTAGACATCCTAAGCTTTCCAACCAGTGGTCATTTGCCCAAATCTGACTTCGTTTGGCATTTTAATAAAATCCCCGAAGTTGACTTTCTTCTGCAAAAATTCTGCAGAGGCCTGGCAGGCCGTGTTATGCAGCACGACCAGGCCGCGTTTCATGCTGTTTCTGGCCATTCCAAGAATTCATCCTGGGCACAGCCGTGTTGTCCAACACGGCCATGCCGTGTCCAGGGCTGTTTGTTGCCATTACTTGCCCTGTTTTGGTGTGTTTGGCTTGTGTTCTTGGTCCTTGCCTTAAGGGGTTCTAACCCCAATTGTTTCTCCTTATTCTAAGGGTTTGAATGCTTAAAATTTAGGCACTCATATGTATTTGAAAATTGATGATTGTGTTTGTGTTGGAAGGGTTTTTCATATTTGGCACACCAAGTATGGCTGAAAACAACGGTAAAGTATTTGATTTTCAATTCTATGTTACTGAGTCTTCATAACTCACATATTTGGGGCATTTTCAGGTGCAAGCTTATTGGAAAAGTCCAGAGCATGATGATGTTCTCGGTCTTGCTATACCTTGCGAGATCTTTCAAGTCAACACCAGATCACGAGTTGTTGTCTTATGCATTAGGATAAGTCAAAGTGATGTTAGGAAATAAAGTATAAATTTCAATTGCTTTTATTTTAATTTTCTTATTGTAAAGTGTTACGTTTAATTAAAGTATTTTCCGCTTTTCAAAACTCTGATCTATGTATGCTAAGTTTTGTGAACTCTGGAGTTAATAAGGACTTATGGTTTTTTTTGGAAATTTTTTTACTGTGTCTTTCTTTAATTTACCGTCTAATTTCTTAAGTAATGCCTTGATGAGAGTCGGGGAGTTACAGTATGACTTAAAAATATTTATTAAGTCCTAAAAATCATTTCTCTTTTAATTAAATAAATATTTTAATAGCAAAGTTACGCATTTTCAGGATTAATTCATATTAAAAACAGTTTACGTCTACATTGTCTGTTAATCTGAATTAATTACCAAGACTGTGAATTGTTTAAAACAAATCATTGGAGTTCTTCGTACTCTTCACAAATCATTAAGGTGATCAGTCTCTATGATTTATTTCCAAGTAGTCAGAAACTGTAAAATAACTTTCATAAAAATTGGGGTATTACAAATGGCAAACAGACTAACAGTGCTACGATTGAGGTCTTAGGACGGGTTGCTGAAGCTTTGGAATGCAACCAAAACCGTGCTGACCGGCCTGCTAACTTCAGAAGCATTGCTGACTTTCAGAAGAACATTCCTCCGACCTTTAAGGGAACATTTGACCCTGAAGGAGCCCAACACTGTATACGCGAAATGAGAAGATCTTCAGAGTGATGGGCTGCATTGATGAACAGAAGGTGGCTTTTGCTGCTTTCAAGCTCTCCGACGAGGCTGAGCATTGGTGGGAGAACATTCTTCGAAGGTTGGAGAATACCGCAACTGCTGTAACTTGGTGTAACACCCCGTTTTCGGAGCGCTACAGTGCAACCCAATCTAATGCTGAAAAACATTTAATGCTTATATGTTTTCAGTAAAAAGTACTCTTCTGTATTTCACAATGGAAAATAGGAGTAATTTTTTTTTCTTTTTCTTTCCTTGAAATCCTTTTCAAAATTGAGACATAAAGAGTACTGCAATTTTCTAAATGATACCAAATCAGTCTTTTGCAAATATCAGAGTATATCACATCACAATTAATGCTTCAGATCACATAAGACATAACATTATCATTTCGCACTAAGGCGAGTTTTTCGAAGAATGTAATTACAAGGCAATACTTAATTACGCAAATAATCAAAACAAAACCCTAAGCTAAGCTGGCCAACAACTATAAACTTTACTAAAAAGTCATTCAGCAAGATCACAACACAAAGTACTCAGAGAAATCTTCCTTCACTGGCTCATTCTTCAATACATCCGGGAAGGACGAAACAACAGCAGCAATGTGACACTCCATCTGGTAACATTCATAAGAATGTCCAATCCAACAACAGTGCAAGGGTAAATTCTTTGTCCACGAGTTTATCATAGGCTATGTCGCATGCAAACAAGATATATATATAATACAACAACACGCCTTTATATACATATACATACTTAATAGACCGCACACATCATCATGGTATATCAAGCATTTGCATGTGAACAGACAAATCAACCAATCGGATCAACAATCAAGTCACCACAATATTAAACAATTGCATGTGAGCAGATTTGCTCTATCTCAGATCAATGATCTAGTCATCATAATGTCAGATTCATCAAACAATTCATCACATATCATAAATGTGGTTAGCCATGCATGCCAATGCATTATGAACAAGTTTGTGTATACACTTGTAGCCTTAAACAAGGACAACAATAGGAACAAGGAAAGCCTTTTCCAGGTCCGATCAAATTTCCCTACCAAGGGTATAGCCACACATTAGGCCGTGTTGCCAACTACTACCTTTGGTCCAATGGGTACCGTGGGTAGCTGGCAAATGAAGTGACAACCCGCCCTTTTGAAGTCCTTAAGACAATCAAACGCTACGAGTGTCGATGCTCAATGGTTAGTATGCATCCAAACAATTTTTTTTTATGCAGCCCACTTATCTTTAAGGAACGTCTGAGACATAATTTATTTTAATCAATGCGGATCGACAAGTTCTCACTTTCTTAGTGAATTTTTAAATCCCAGTTTTTGGTGTCACATCTAAGTGATATTGTGCCAGAAATAGCTTTTGAGCTTAGGTCGTTGGAACCCTAGTTGTGCTAAATAAGGCATTAGGGGAATTCCCAGGAAAGAGAGGCGGTGCGAACACTCTTAATTACCAAGTCTTTCCTAGCCAGAATTTTCCCAGACGCATCATTCAACTCAACCATTTTCGCAAATTTTACTCAAGTTCTTTTTCTACTATGGTTCCATTGAAAAATTCTTTGCAAGCTTTAGCTAGTTTTACTAAAATCCTCACGCTTACTTTTAAGTCAAAATGCCCCTTAATATTTCTTTTATGAAATCTTTTCTCAGCTTATGGAATCGCATCGGATTTACCGTTCATAAATCGTCAAACCAATAAAAGTAGATCGTCGCATTATTAATTAATCCATCATCATTGACCTTATTTATGCATACTTTAATCAATTCCAAGTTCAAATCAAAACATTCATAATTGATTTAAGACATAAAATCCAAATCATTGTTGCCACACGGGGCCAAAAACATACTACAATATCTCTACAACACATAGTAATACTACAACTACTACCACACAATTAACAATCAATCAAACCACTCAACAAACAAGGCGAAAAGCCCAAACTCATTATGTAAGAATTTTCCTTACCTTGGGCGCTTTAACAATCCAAGCAAGGCAATTCCAAACTATCGTCAAGTCGAATCTCGCACGAACTTTAAGCACGAACCTTAATAACACAAACTTAATGCAATTAGAACCCGAAAATACAAGTCCTAACACCCTAGGACAGCCACGGTTTGGGTCCCTAAAAGGCCTAAGAATTACTCACTTAATCCCATTTGAATCACACCTAGTCATATGTCATGAATCAAGTCAAAGTTATGCAAGTTTTGAAACTTTTTCAAACACTACACACTTAGAAAAATACCTAACCCAAAATTTTACCAATTGGAATAGTGTTTTACCACTTTGAATAGTGTTTTCCCAACTTTGAACCACTTTTTAAAACACTAAAACATGTCATAAAACTTTGGAAACACTTTCCTTATAAGTTTAAAACAAATCTTAAGACATATTCCAAAACTTTTTCCCAAAATCAAATCTTTTTGAAAACTTTTATTAAATCAAATCTTTAACCACTTTTTGCAACTATTTTAGGCATAAAACAAGTTAAGTACACTTTCTAAAAAGAAACAACTTCAAAGTTTCAAACCTTTAACTTCTAAATCATGATAACTTTGATAGATCCAAAACTCCTTACCATAAGCCAACTTTTTTATCACTTTGATACACTTAAAAACAAGTTAAAACATCATTAAAACTTGCTCATAAGTCACGGTTTTAAAGAACCAAAAACAACAAATTTATTTTTCCAAAACTTTGTAAAACATGCTTATATGACTAGTTTTCAAACATACTACTCAAAACCCTCTAAGAACTAACTCCAAATCAACAAAATCAAGCCAACATCAAGCCCCCCAACAGCCCTATAAATTCGGCCAGAACCAAGAGTCGAAGTTTTCAAATTTTAAAAACAGTAACAAGCTTAATCATGGAGGAAAATGATGGATCTAAAGATTAATCAAGCTAATACATCAAGATCTAACAATTTCTAAACAAAACAACACTAAAACCTTGAAGAACTCTTCCATGGCAGCCAAGAGGAAAATAACATGGTTTAGGAGGCTTACCAAGAATTCTAGGGATGGTTGATCAAGAATCAAGAACAAAGGAAGGAAGATTGCACTCAAAAACACTAAGTTTTTCAAGATTCCTCACACTTTCTCTCTCTAGAATTTTCTCCACCAAGCATAAATGGAAAAATTATGAAGGGGCTGATCTCCTATTTATAGAGATCTCAAGGGACAAGGAAGAGATAAAAATTGTTCATTTAGTTGGATCTTAACCATTTAGTTACAAACTAACTAAGTAAACTAACTACCAATTACACCTAAGCCAATCAAAAGGCTCCATTTCCAAATTGTAGGCTACCAGCACATGGCTGGCCTCCCATTGGTCCATTTTGGTCGACATCCCCCTAAAAAAATCAAAGGGTTTCGCTTCGGCGCGTTATCGATCAACCGGGTGCGCGGCGTTCCACGTCTATTAGGGTTTTTGTACCAAAAACTCCAAAAATAAATCTAATAAATTATTCTATACTCAAAAATTATTAATCAACCAAAATGTCCCCAAAAATTTTAGAAGTATTTCTATGAATGTCGTTTTCTCGATTTACGAGCTAAAACGCTACCGTAATGCAGTTCTAGGCGTAGAAAACAATCTATATTATTCTGATGCCTAAAAATTCCAGAAAAATTTCCAATAAATCATAAATATTGTAAAATGCTAAGATCTTAAATTTTATAAAATTTGGATCACGTTTGGGTATGTTTCAGTTAGAAACACACACAATAGCTTAGTTACGGCAGAATTCGATAGAATTCTTGCAGCGTAATAAAAACTGTAAATTAGTGAGGGTCACTAATTTCAATTTCTCTTATCATATAGAAATTAATCAAACAATAAAATTATCAAGACAAAATCTTTAAAATAATATTCATATTAAATATGACATAAAACAGACAATTAATACAATAACTAGACAATAAAAATTCAAACTATGACTTAAAAATATTTATTAAATCCTGAGAATTATTTCTCTTTCAATAAAATAATTTTCTTTAATCAAACAACAATCTTTCACATTTTTCGGGATTAATTCATATTAAAAACAGTATACGTCTACACTGTCTGTTAATCTGAATTAATTACTAAAACAGTAAATTGTTTACAATAAATCTTTGTTGTTCTTCGTACTTTTAACAAACCATTGAGGTGATCAATCTCTATGATTTATTTCCAAGTAGTCGGAAACTATAAAATAATTTTCATAAAAATTGGGATGTTACATTACCACCCTCCTTAAAAATTTTCGTCCCCGAAAATTAACTTATAAACCGAAACAAAATCAAAATTATGAAAAGTCATAACTTAATGCTAAACATATCATAAATATGAACTTTAAAATTTAATACAACATAATAATTTTTCGCTCAAACAATCAAACACAAAGCATATATTTTATTCATATATCCTTACTAAAGTAAGGCACTACATTATCAACTTAAATGTCTACAAAACACAGTACTACGCGTCCATGTTGAAGAAGTCCTCGCGAAAGACGTTTTATTCCACACTACGATCTCTACTCCATCACGATCACGAACACAGCCACGACGACACTGGGTTACGGCTACATGCTAACACCAATGAAACTCTACTAACACAAAAGCCAACATCAAATCTCTTTAATTTTAAAAACATCTAATTTCTAAAAATAACACAAAGCAAGAGTTAATTTGCATAAACCACTAATTGATCTCTTCAAGACTCGACCTTCTCAAGAACATTATGGTTCTTTTGAGATTAGGTTTTTCATTGCCTTAGAATCATCAAGACACACTTAATTCAAAGTCTAAAATTTAAATCAACCAGCAACAACAACAAAATTACTACGAACCTTTTATTAAACTTCAAATCTAACCTCACGCATATAAAACTTGGTTTTCCAAAAGAAAACAAGTTCAAAAGCATTTCCCAATAAGATAAGATGGACTAAAAATTTTGAATTATCTTTTACAACAAAAGAAAACAAAATCTTTCCAATCTTTCCAAACAAAATCTTTCTGGTGCGACCCAGTCCTTCATCTCAGTTGATTGCGTAAAGATTCTACAGCTACCTGTGTCTCGTTTAGCTTTTGATTTGTCGGTGGATATTCCCTCCCATGAACCTGTTATTACTTCTCATGTGTGCAAGGAATGCACCTTGGTGATCGGGGATAGAACCTTTGTGGTGAATTTAGTGTGTTTGCCACTCCGGGGGATAGATGTTATTTTGGGTATGGATTGGTTGACTGCTAACCATTTGCTATTGAACTATTTTGATAAGACTGTGGTGTTCAGAATGGCTGAACCCAGTGACTCTAGGGTGCTGACTGCCAAGAAGATTCGATCAGCTGGAAGGAAGGAGCCCAAATGTACATGATGTTGTGCTTGCTGATTGTAGAGACAAAGCTTAAAGTGAAGAATGTGCCAATTGTCTGTGAATTTCCAGAAGTCTTTGCAGAAGTTAATTCCTTACCACCAGAACAGGATGTCGATTTTACCGTATAAAATGTCTCCATTGGAGTTGGAGGAGTTGAAGAAGTAGTTGGAAGAGATGCTTGAGAAGAAATTTATAAGGCCAAGTGTGTCTCCTTGGGGAGCGCTAATATTGTTGGTGAAAAAGAAGGATGGCTCCATGAGATTATGCGTAGATTATCGGCAGCTTAATAAGGTTACTATCAAGAATCGCTACCCTTTACCGAGGATAGACGATCTTATGGATCAACTGATAGAGGCATGCATTTTCTCCAAGATTGACTTAAGATCTGGATACCATCAGATACGAGTGAAGAAGGAAGACATTCCGAAGACCGCGTTTAGGACGCGTTATGGTCATTATGAATATCTAGTTAGGCCCTTCGGCGTGACTAATGCACCGGCTATGTTTATGGATTATATAAACAAGATATTCCATCCTTATAGGGATAAGTTCGTAGTCGTCTTCATCGATGACATCTTGATTTATTCCAAGACCCGAGAAGAACATGAAGAACACCTGAAGATTGTGTTACAGGTTTTGAAGGAGAAGCAATTATATGCTAAGATGTCGAAGTGTGAGTTTTGGTTGGAAGAGGTAGGATTTCTCGGCCACATAATTTCTAAAGGTGGTATAGCTGTGGACCCAGCAAAGGTTGAAGTTGTGTTGCATTGGGAAGCTCCTAAGTCTGCTACTAAGATAAGAAGCTTTTTGGGATTGGCTGGTTACTATCGGTGATTCATTGATGGCTTCTCAAAGATAGCGCTACCATTGACTCGTCTCACCAGAAAGGGGCAAGTCTTTGTATGGGATATTAAGTGTGAGGAAAGTTTCCAGGAGTTGAAGAAGAAATTGACTACGACACCAGTGTTAGTGTTGCCTGATCCTCACAAGCCATTCGTGGTTTACTGTGATGCCTCTAAACAAGGATTAGGTAGTATATTGATGCAGCATAGTAAAGTAGTGGTGTATGCATCACGACATTTAAAGGTACACGAGCAGAAGTATCGTACTCATGATTTGGACCTGGAAGCGGTAGGCTTTGCTTTGAAAATTTGGTGGCACTATTTGTATGGGGCTCGGTTTGAGGTTTTCAGTGACCATAAGAGCCTAAAGTATCTGTTCGATCAGAAGGAGTTAAACATGAGGCACGTAGGTGGATGGAGTTCTTGAAGGATTATGAATTTGAGTTGAGTTACCATCTAGGCAAGGCAAATGTGGTGGCAGATGCATTGAGTAAAAAGGCCTTGCACTGCTCGGCTATGATGGTTAAGGAAATGGAGCTGATAGAAAAGTTCAGGGACTTGAGTTTGTGTGCGAAAGGACTTCTGTAAGTGTCAGACTCAGTATGTTGAAGGTAACTAATGACTTGATGGATCAAATTCGAGAAGGACAAAAGATCGACTTGTTCTTGGTTGGCCGGAGGGCCTTGATTGCTCAAGGGAAGCTAAGTGCATTTGCTGAAGGTGCAGATGGGTTCTTAAGGCTTCAGAATCGTATTTGTGTCCCTGACAACCTCGAATTGAAGAAGCTGATTCTTGAAGAGGGCCACAGGAGTAACCTGAGTGTAACGACCCGTTTCCGGACCGCTACCGAGCTCAATATACCGAGCTCGAGTTACCGAGCTCAACACACCAAGCTCAACATAAACCTATATGAGATGTGTTTTAAAAACAAAACTCTTGTGCCTTTTAAAAATACGATATATATTTTTTTTTTTAAAACCAACTCGTGCACATCAGAGTAATTACAGCTTTTCGAAACATGGTGCAACTAAGACACAAGACTTAAATTCTAATAAAACATACATGCATAACATACACATATATATATATATATCACTCGAAATAATAATATATACAAAATACAGAGTAGCAAATGTGCAAAGAAAATACACCTAAGGTACGACAACTTCAAAAGAGCAATCATACCCTGGGGGTACTTCCGGCAGACTCCCACGCAGGGGGCTGCTCCAAAAGTAAGACCACCAGTCTACCCTGTAGCAACAAAACAACACTGCCCAAACTGGTCACGACCTCGAACACAAAAGAAAAACAAGTACAGTCCTCAGAAAAACAAACATCCAACAAACAAACAATCACGCCAAGTACAGGTCGTCACTCGGGTCCTCGTCGAGCTCCTCCTCGGCATCATCTACTGTCGAGTTACCTGCGCCCTCGACATCGCCTGGGTACCCGTCATGGATTGAAGGCACCACGGAAAGTGGTCAACTTCTCAACAATTCAAGATAAGCTCGACATAAAAATATAAGCAAACAAAGAAAGTATAACATTCACCGACGTGACTCGACCATCTCACTCTAAACTCGACACAACTCGCAAATCCATTTTCTCTCGACTCGATAATTTTCCTGAATGCACACGCTGCATCAGTATGTCGGAAAGTCCAGTAGAAGCCTTGGGATCCTCGCTCTCCCTAGGGCCGATCAACTCAGGTCCCATAGCGTGGCGACGTCTAGTCAATCTCCGTAAACAAAAAGGGACCTAGCACCCTCGATTATCCGGTCACGGCTCAAAAACGTCATACGACTCACCTAGCTCGCTCACTCGATGAACAATTCGCCGCATACGATATTCAAAGAGTTAAACACAAGATATTCAACCGCATGTCAAATAAAAGAGCAAGCTCGACATGAAGAAACGCAATTCAACATGCAATACACAATTCACGACATATATTCAACCACATATTAAATACATGCAAAAACTCAATCATATCACAACATTTCAGCTCGACACAAATCAGGAAATCCATACACAATAACATAACCACGTAGAATATGAAATGCCCTTATGCTAGCATACTACGAAAATATTAATGTGAAGCGCCCTTACTTAAGGACTTATAAAATAAAGCCTTAGAGATTTCTAGGAGTTGCCCTTACCGAACTCCAAGTTAATCTTTGCCGACAACGACTTCGACACAATTTGTCTTCAAAGAGCTCGACAACGACTTCTCTTACTCGATCTCGACACGGCTGTCTTCAACGAGCTCGACAACGACTTCGACACGTACGCTTCTCAGTCGACCTCGACACGTACAGTTCTCAGTCGATTCTGCTGCTTCCGCGTCCTTGGATTCGCTTTCCCGTACCCTTGATTCGGAAATCACTCGATCTCGGGAATCAGACTTCCTAAAACAAACACAATTTAGATCGATCTATGGGTTCTAATACATCTAGCTCTCTTCCCCAAACTCAACCACAACCCGTAAAAATATAAAACTCAAGAACTGAAATATATTTTTCCTCTAACACAAAGTTAGGGATTTCGATCAAAATTTCATGAAAAAGTTATCGATGCTTCAACAGATAGATCGACAACAACAATAACGAAGCAACGAATGAAAAACAAGAAATCGAAACGAACCAAAAATGGAGGTTTCGGCACCGCCGATTGCGTAAAAAACAGAGGAAGAAATTTGTTTTACAAGCCCAATTAATCGGTTAGAAAGATAGGTAATATTGTGAAGAAGAAAACCCATCAATTTGATATGATTTGGAAGCATAAAACTGGTTAAAAATGGAAGAAGAATTAGCGCTAAACAGTAGCACAGATGAAAAGAAAAATCTGTTCTTCATACCTCAACGGTGATGGTCGATCAGACGAGATATGGGTCGAGAAGTTGATGATGAACAAGATTGATGAAGAAAGCTTGTGCAGAATCTCGATGGAACTCACGGTTTCGTCGATGGAAGTTTTTGAAGAAAATAACGAAACACAGAGCAGAAGGAAGGAAGAAGAAAGAAGAAAAGAGAAATGAGTGTTTGAGGGAAAATCGATCGTGAATACAGCTGGAAGGGCATAATCGGAACTCCAGCTATAAGATGCCAATCCCATCAATCATCTACCCGTTAAATCGTTCCTCTCATAATTACCCTCTACTCTGTCGGTCAACGGCAAGCCGACAATGTAATAATTACAAACAATATAATAATAACGCTGAATAACGTTCGAAAGAATACGAGGTGTCATCTCGACACGATGTCGACAAGAGTGCTCGTGCAAGCGTACAAGGTTCTAACACGAGTTCGTAAACGCGGTCTCCTCAGCTCGACTTGCGTCCTCATCATTTCGATGCAGCGACTTCATCAACTCGACACGCGACCTCCTCACCAAAGAGCCTAGTGCACGTGGTCTCATCACCGACAAAAGATCTCGCAAACGATCTAGTCATGGGATCTCGACACAAGGTCTTGGTCGAGGTCTCGACACGTCGTCCTAATACGATGTCGATCTCGTCCTCAGGTGTTACAATCTCTCCTCTAAAAAATTTCGTCCTCGAAATTGCAAATAAGATTCCTACCGTAAAAGTTCAGTGGTACCGAGTCTTCATCTTCTCCTCCAGCTCCCAAGTCGCATCTCCCGTCTTCGATCCCACACAACTTTGACAAGTTGAATCTCTTTGTTCCAGAATTGTTTGGCTTTCCGATCAACGATCCTTGCCGTGACGCTTCAAAAGATAAGTCGTCCTTCAGTTGAATCACATCCGGTTCGATGACATGAGAAGGGTCGGAAACATACTTCCGTAATTGTGAGACGTGGAAGACGTCATGGATGTTCGACAAGAATGGTGGCAAGGCAATCTGATATGCCATTGGACCAATACGACGAAGAATCTGGTAAGGTCCAATAAATTTAGGGGTAAGTTTCTTGGATTTGATCGCTCGACCAACTCCAGTAGTGGGGTGACTCTAAGAAATACATGTTCTCCTTCCTCGAACTCGAGTGGTCGACGTCGTTGGTCCGCATAACTCTTCCGCCGACTTTGAGATGTTCGCATCCGATCTCTCGATCAAACGGATCTTCTCGGTAGTCCGCTGGATCATATCACGGTCCTCTGACGATTCGCTCGCCGTCCTGGTACCAACAAAGAGGCGTCGACATTTCCGTCCATACGGCGCTTCAAAGGTGCCATCCCAATACTCGCATGGAAGCTGTTATTGTAGGTCAACTCCACCAATGGTAAGACGTCGACCCAACTTCCTCGGTGATCTAACGGACAAGCTCGCAACAAATCTTCAAGCGACTGGATCGTTGTCTCGCCGACCGTCGATCTGCGTGGATGATATGCCGAGCTAAGCCTGAGCTCGGTTCCCATCGCTCCTTGCAATTCCCTCCAAAAATGAGACGTGAACTTCGGATCTCGGTCCGACACGATCGAAGAGGGTATTCCATGAAGTCGTACTATCTCCGCGATGTAGATCTCGGTCAGCTTTTCCACGTTGTATGTCGACCTCACTGGCAAGAAATGAGCAGATTTGGTCAATCGGTCGACGATCACCCAAATCGAATCATTCTTCTTCTGCGTCTTCGGCAAACCTACAACGAAGTCCATGGAAATACTGTCCCATTTCCATACTGGCACGTCAAGCGATTGTAGCATTCCCGCAGGTCGTTGGTGCTCCACCTTCGCTTTCTGACACGTCAAACACGAAGCTACGTACTCGGCCACTTGCTTCTTCATTCCGGACCACCAAAAATGCTTCTTCAAGTCTTGATACATCTTCGTAACTCCGGGATGAATACTAAAGTTGCTCTTATGCGCTTCGTCGAGAATCAACTTCCTCAGCTCGGATACGTTAGGCACGCACACTCGGCCATTGCACCTCAAGATGTCGTCCGCTCCGACCTGAAATTCGCCGCTTTCCCTTGCGCTTATCAATCGAATCTTCTCTTGCATAAGCTCGTCATGAACTTATCGGTCTCGGATCTCGCCCAACAATCTGTTAGAGATAGTAAGCATACCAAATCTCGGCTTCCGGTGAAACTTCGACACTAACTTCAAATCTCGGAACTTCTCGAGCATCTCCAACTCCTTGATCATCATTACCGAGGTTAAAGCGCTCTTCTGCTCAACGCATCCGCTACTACGTTAGCCTTACCGGGATGGTATTCCAACGTAAAGTCGTAGTCCTTGAGAAATTACGTCCATCTACGCCGACGCATGTTGAGTTCTTTACGGTCGAACAGTACTTCAAGCTCTTGTGATCGTTGAAAGCAGTAAGAGTGCTCCCGTAAAGGTAGTGCCTCCATATCTTCGGGCCAAGAAAAACTCTGCCGCTAGCTCCAAGTCGTGAGTAGGGTAGTTCCTCTCGTGAATCTTAAGTCGTCTTGAAGCATACGCGACCACCTTCCGATGTTGCATCAAAGACGCATCCCAATCCCCTGGTGTGACGCATCACAATACACCTCGAAAGGCTCTTACGGTTGAGGCAAAATCGACACAGCGCTGTCGTCAAAAGCTCCTTCGATCGTTGAAAATCGGCTTCACACTCCTTGGTCCAAGCAAAGGTTGATCCTTCCTCGTCGATCGTAAGAGGCGCGACAATCTTCGAGAAACCTTCAATGAATCTTCGGTAATAGCACGCTAAGCCGACAAAACTCTGATCTCAGAATCGCCTTCTACTGTTCCCACGCTAGCACGACTTCAATCTTAGTTGGATCCACGCCTATCCCTTCTTTGGAAATCACGTGACCAAGAAAATTCACCTCTTCAAGCCAAAATTCACACTTGACCAGGTTGGCATAGAGTTGCTTATCTCGTAATATCCGTAGTACTCGACATAGGTGTTCTGCGTGCTCTTCTCGGTTCCTCGAGTAAATCAATATGTCGTCGATGAACACTACAACGAACTGATCCAAAAGCGAATGGAAAATCCTGTTCATGTAGTCCATAAACACACCGTGGCGATTCGCTACCCAAACGGCATCACCAAGTACTCGTAGTGACCGTATCTAGTCCTGAAAGCTGTTTTGGCGACATCTCCCTCCTTCACGCGAATCGATGGTAGCCCGACTTCAAGTCTATCTTGAAAAGATCGCCGCTCCACGAAGTTGGTCCATCAAGTCGCCAATACGTGGTAACGGATAACGCTTCTTCACGGTAACCTTGTTGAGCTCGCGATAGTCCACGCACGCCTCTTGATCGTCCCATCCTTCTTCTTAACCAACAACACCGGAGCTCCCCACGGTGACACGCTCGGTCGTATGAATTGCTTCGACTCCAAGTGTTCGATCCGGGACTTCACTCTTTCATCTCGGCGGGAGACATCTGTATGGCGCTTTGGAAATCGGTCCTGTTCTCGAATCGGTCGATGGAGAACTCGACCTCGCGACCGGTGGTAACCCTGGCACGCGTCTTCGGGAAAACGCCCTCAAAGTCACACACCACCGTACATTCTTCACGTCGATCGCTGGAAAACTTCCGAACTAGCGGATACATGTATTCCCTAGTTCCTTCTTTCAAAGAAACTCCAATACGTTCGCGTAAAGATAATTGGAGACTCCAAGGTCCGGAAAAATTACGCTTTACAGTACAGTCCAAAAGGACATGGTGGTATGACAACCAATCCATCCCGAGGATAACATCTAAGCCCTTAAGAGGCAAACAAACCAAATTGACCACAAACTTTCTACTCGAATAATCACCACACAATTAAGACATGCGGTGTTTGTGACTAAGGTTTTAGCATTTGGGGTTGTAACTACTAATTTAAACGGTAAAGCGATCCACAGTCAAGTTCAAATGGTTCACACAATCGGAAGAAATAAAGGAATGGGTTGCACCGAATCAAAAAGAACGGATAAGGATTTACCCTCGATCTCACATTCACCTTGGATAAGATCATCATTCGACCGCTTCCTCGCCACTCATGCGTAAAACTACGCCTTTAGCCACTTGACGCTTTCCTTTGGCCTTTGCCGCCAAGCATCGTCGGTTGACTTTAGGTGTAGGACAATCCTTAGCAAAATGCCCTGGCTTCTTGCGGTTGAAACACACCTCCTCCTTCGAGTACAGATTACTCGCGTAATGTCCCGCTTTCCACATCGGTAGCAAATCACCTCGACATCGGTCCGACCTCCACTCCTCGGTACTTGGGTCATCGGACGACATTGTCCCCTTGTGGTTCCCCGAGGTCGGTCGTAAGGCCTCTTCTGCGGTGGTTTCCTTTCGTGCAAATCTCGCCCCGCACTCGGGGTCTCACCGTCCGCCACAGCCTTTCTTGTGGCTTCTCACTCCTTCTACCTCGACACATCGATCAATCGGCTCTTGGAGATTTCGGATCCTCAACGACACCATCGACTTGAATGTCGAATCTCAATCCCGTTGGAATCTCTCACTCAACCATCTCTGGTCAACTCGGTCACGAAATGGACTGAAATACCTTGCCAACGACTCAAACATGGTCGCATACTCGGACACCGTCGAGTTGCCTTCTTTGCCGATTGAAGAAATTCTCGCTCCTTCTCGGCTCGTGGCAAGATCCGGAAGTACTTGTCCAAGAACCTTTCACAAAAAGCTCCTGTGTCATCTCGCGATGTTCGCTATAAACGTTGCTTCACTCCTCTCCACCAATACTCTGCGTCTCCTAGCGATGAAGTAGGTGGCATAGTCGACCTTCACGTTGTCAGGCAATGAAGTGCCTCAAAGATCTTCTCGATCTCTTGCATCCAAAGATCGACTTTATCCGGATTTGGCTCACCGTAGAACTTCGATTGGATCATGCTTCCTGAAGTCGGCCAATCCTCTCGCCAAAGATTTCGCTCGCTTCGCTGTCGCTGGCCGTAAGTTCTGGCTGAGTTAACGCCGCCGTCTGTTGAGCCATCGCGTTAGCTGTTGAGTTGCGGCGGTGATTGTTGAGCCATGGCTGCCGCCATCTCGGCCATAGCTTGAATAGCTCGTTCCATGTCGGCGTTCTCGGTTGCAGATGTCGTATTCCTACGAGGTGGCATTAGATTCCATAAAGTTCAAAACCCCGTCAGAATCTCACAACAAGGATGTGTTAAAACACACCGCTTCAATCAAGAAACAGTTCAAACAATTTCTCAAGCAATAAGTGCTTCACTTAATCAAACAAAGCAATCAACATAATACAACTAGGTACCCAACACACATAACCCGACATAGTGACGGTCCAAATTCCTATGCACAAATTTCGAACCGAATCAAGCCTGATACCAACAGTGTAACGACCCGTTTCCGGACCGCTACCGAGCTCAATATACCGAGCTCGAGTTACCGAGCTCAACACACCAAGCTCAACATAAACCTATATGAGATGTGTTTTAAAAACAAAACTCTTGTGCCTTTTAAAAATACGATATATATTTTTTTTTTAAAAACCAACTCGTGCACATCAGAGTAATTACAGCTTTTCGAAACATGGTGTAACTAAGACACAAGACTTAAATTCTAATAAAACATACATGCATAACATACACATATATATATATCACTCGAAATAATAATATATACAAAATACAGAGTAGCAAATGTGCAAAGAAAATACACCTAAGGTACGACAACTTCAAAAGAGCAATCATACCCTGGGGGTACTTCCGGCAGACTCCCACGCAGGGGGCTGCTCCAAAAGTAAGACCACCAGTCTACCCTGTAGCAACAAAACAACACTGCCCAAACTGGTCACGACCTCGAACACAAAAGAAAAACAAGTACAGTCCTCAGAAAAACAAACATCCAACAAACAAACAATCACGACAAGTACAGGTCGTCACTCGGGTCCTCGTCGAGCTCCTCCTCGGCATCATCTACTGTCGAGTTACCTGCGCCCTCGACATCGCCTGGGTAACCGTCATGGATTGAAGGCACCACGGGAAAGGGTCAACTTCTCAACAATTCAAGATAAGCTCGACATAAAAGATATAAGCAAACAACAGAGTATAACATTCACCGACGTGACTCGACCATCTCACTCTAAACTCGACACAACTCACAAATCCATTTTCTCTCGACTCGACAATTTTTCCGGAATGCACACGCTGCATCAGTATGTCGGAAAGTCCAGCCAAGCCTTGGGATCCTCGCTCTCCCTAGGGATCAACTCAGGTCCCATAGCGTGGCGGCGTCTAGTCAATCTCCGTAAACAAAAAGGGGACCTAGCACCCTCGATTATCCGGTCACGGCTCAAAACGTCATACGACTCACCTAGCTCGCTCACTCGATGAACAATTCACGCAGATACGATATTCAAAGAGTTAAACACAAGATATTCAACCGCATGTCAAATAAAAGAGCAAGCTCGACATGAAGAAACGCAATTCAACATGCAATACACAATTCACGACATATATTCAACCACATATTAAATACATGCAAAAACTCAATCATATCACAACATTTCATTTCGACACAAATCAGGAAATCCATACACAATAACATAACCACGTAGAATATGAAATGCCCTTATGCTAGCATACTACGAAAAGATTAATGTGAAGCGCCCTTACTTTAGGACTTATAAAATAAAGCCTTAGAGATTTCTAGGAGTTGCCGCTTACCGAACTCCAAGTTAATCTTTGCCGACAACGACTTCGACACAGCTGTCTTCAAAGAGCTCGACAACGACTTCTCTTACTCGATCTCGACACGGCTGTCTTCAACGAGCTCGACAACGACTTCGACACGTACGCTTCTCAGTCGACCTCGACACGTACAGTTCTCAGTCGACCTCGACACGTACAGTCCTCGATCTGGATTCTGCTGCTTCCGCGTCCTTGGATTCGCTTTCCCGTACCCTTGATTCGGAATTCACTCGATCTCGGGAATCAGACTTCCTAAAACAAACACAACTTAGATCGATCCATGGGTTCTAATACATCTAGCTCTCTCTTCCCCAAACTCAACCACAACCCAGAAAATATAAAACTCAAGAACTGAAATATATTTTTCCTCTAACACAAAGTTAGGGATTTCGATCAAAATTTCATGAAAAAGTTATCTGATGCTTCAACAGATAGATCGACAACAACAATAACCAGAAGCAACGAATGAAAAACAAGAAATCGAAACGAACCAAAAATGGAGGTTTCTGGGCACTGCCGATTGCAGAAAAACAGAGGAAGAAATTTGTTTTACAAGCCCAATTAATCGGTTAGAAAGATAGGTAATATTGTGAAGAAGAAAACCCATCAATTTGACATGATTTGGAAGCATAAAACTGGTTAAAAATGGAAGAAGAATTAGCGCTAAACAGTAGCACAGATGAAAAGAAAAATCTGTTCTTCATACCTCAACGGTGATGGTCGATCAGACGAGATATGGGTCGAGAAGTTGATGATGAACAAGATTGATGAAGAAAGCTTGTGCAGAATCTCGATGGAACTCACGGTTTCGTCGATGGAAGTTTTTGAAGAAAATAACGAAACACAGAGCAGAAGGAAGGAAGAAGAAAGAAGAAAAGAGAAATGAGTGGTTGAGGAAAATCGATCGTGAATACAATTTGGAAGGGCATAATCGGAACTCCAGCTATAAGATGCCAATCCCATCAATCATCTACCCGTTAAATCGTTCCTCTCATAATTACCCTCTACTGCTTTGGCCAGCGGCACGCCGACAATGTAATAATTACAAACAATATAATAATAACGTTGAATAACGTTCGAAAGAATACGAGGTGTCATCTCGACACGATGTCGACAAGAGTGCTCGTGCAAGCGTACAAGGTTCTAACACGAGTTCGTAAACGCGGTCTCCTCAGCTCGACTTGCGTCCTCATCAGCTCGGTACGCGACTTCATCAACTCGACACGCGACCTCCTCAGCTCAGCAGCTAGTGCACGTGGTCTCATCAGCTCGACAAAAGATCTCGGCAAACGATCTAGTCATGGGATCTCGACACAAGGTCTTGGTCGAGGTCTCGATACGTCGTCCTAATACGATGTCGATCTCGTCCTCAGGTGTTACACTGAGCATCCATCCCGGGGCTACCAAGATGTACGAAGATTTGAAGAGGATGTTCTGGTGGCCCAGTATGAAGAAGCAAGTGGCTGAGTTTGTATACGCCTATTTGACTTGTCAGAAGGCCAAGATTGAACATCAGAAACCTTCTGGGAAGTTACAACCGCTATTCATTCCAGAGTGAAAGTGGGACAGTATTTCTATGGACTTTGTGTATAGACTTCCTATAACTTCAACTGGTTATGATGCAGTGTGGGTGGTTGTTGACCGGTTAACCAAGACAGCTCACTTTTTGCCAGTGAACATGGAATTTCCTTTAGAGAAGTTAACAAGAATGTATATTAAGGAGATCGTTAGACTACATGGTGTTCTCTCTAGTATCATATCCAACTGAGATCCTAGATTCACATCTGGATTTTGGAATAGCTTGCATGAAGAATTGGGAACAAAACTCAGATTGAGTTCGGCTTATCACCCCCAAATGGATAGTCAGTCAGAGCGGACCATTCAATCCTTAGAGGATTTTTTGTGGGTTTGTGTGTTGGAGGAATCCGGGAGTTGGTATAAGTTTCTACCGTAGGTGGAGTTCACTTATAATAATAGTTATCACTCTAGAATTGGCATGGCGCCATATGAGGCACTTTACGGGAGGAGATGTTGTACTCTCCTATGTTGGTACGAGTTCGGTGAAAGTCTTGTGTTAGGGCCAGAGGTTGTGATAGAGACTACCGAGAAGGTGAAGTTGATTTGAAGAAGATGAGGACTACTCAAAGCAGACAGAAAAGTTATCATGACAACCGAACCAAGGAGTTGACCTATAAAGAAGGAGAACACGTCTTCCTACGTGTTACCCCGACTAAGGGAGCTAGTAGAATTTTAAAGGCTAAGAAGCTTACTCCTAGGTTCATTGGACCCTATTAGATTTTGAAACGAATTGGCGAAGTAGCTTACCAAGTGGCGCGGCCACCGTTGTTGGGAAATCTTCTCAATGTATTTCACGTGTCACAACTCCGTAAGTACATTCATGACCCGAGTCATGTGATAGAACCAGACGCAATACAACTCAAGGATAATCTCACATTTGAAACGTCGCCGATAAGCCAGAAGTTGAAGCAACTATAGGGAAGAGAGATTCCTTTAGTGAAGGTAATTTAGGGTAGAGCAAGCGATGAGAGTGCAACTTGGAAAATTGGAGAGTAAGATGCGTGAGCTGTATCCGCAACTCTTCACTATAAGTTAGTGCAAATTCCGAGGACGGAATTTTTCTACTGGGGGATTGTAACACCCTCATTTTGTGCTAGGATCTTAGGATTCTTTATGTGTTTGATTATGTGTTTCATGTGTGTGAATGTGTCTAAATATGTTTTTGATTGGTTAGGAATTCAATAAGATCGACCCGATATGCGTATAGGCGAGTTAGGATGCAAAACGAGCCAAAGACACGGTTCCTGCAGGCGCAGGTTGCCCAGACTGTGGCCCGGGACACTCAGGCCAGGCCGAGACCATGCGCAGGGCGCCCAGGATGCTGGCACCAGGCACCAAGTGCTGTTGCGCTACTGTGTATTTTTTGCGTTTTATTGCATTTTGGGACTGTTTTTATGACCTTGCGGGACCCATTCCCGGTTATTAGAAGAGAGCCTCGACCCTTAGGCTTAACCTAGCCACTAAGCCTCAGTTTTGAACCCTAATCATGTTTGGAAAACCTCTTACCAAAGATCAAACATCTCTTCTCCATTCTCTCTATTTTTCTGCACTTGGCGAGTTTCAACCTTACTCTTGGGGATGAAGAACCATTGTTGGGGCTCTTTTCTACTACCATTCTTCATCATTCTTGGAGAGTTTGGGTTTAAGGTAATGCCTCTAATCTAAGTTTCAGTTTATGATCACCACTAGGGTTCCCAAACATTAGTTTTCTCACTTCTCATTACCTATCCTTGTGCCTTGATGAAGAAAGCCACAAAGGGAGAGGAAAAGCTTGGAGTTCTCATACCCTAGCTAGGCACATGAAATTCTAAGAGGTAAGGGGTAGTTTGATGCTCTTATAGTGGGTTTATAGAATGTGAATGAGCAATAGGGATGTCCCAAGATCCCTAGGCGTTGCGCGGTTGCCGTGAGAGAGTACCGCCACCATGGTGACGGAAAAATGACTCTAAAACCAGTAGATTATTGTTTAAATGTGTTCTTCACTGATTTTATGTTATAATCATGTGATCATATTGCTTGTATGAAGGATTATGTTTAATGGTTGAGTTTTGGTTCTTTGTTGTTAATACCTATGATTTTATGTTCTCTTTTGATGCTTGAAACATGTTGTGATTTCCTTGTTGTGAGATTGATGTCTAAGTGATGAACATGCTATTTGGATGTTGATATTTCATGTCTTGAGATTGAGTATTTTTCCATGATTGAATTGCTAGATTGTGAGTGTTTGTTTGCTATAGTTGTGTTGGCTTTAATAATTATGCAGAAAAATTGGAATAAGAATAATGGATTAAAAGGTTAACGTCTAGATTAAATGAATGGTGGGTAAGTTTGGTGATTACTTGATGTTGGTGTTATAGCCCTAAGATTATATTAAAAGAGAAGTAGGAAAGATATAGAGTCTATTATGCAGAATTTTCTGTAAAAATGCTAAGTGTTGGGATTGTTGGTTTAAAAGTCTCATGTTTTGAATTTTATAATTCCATAGAAGATAAGTATGGGTCTAAAGGCTTTGGATTAGTGTCTAGCTAAGTATGTTGATTGCTTAAGTGTGATTGGTTGAAGGGACTTTTCGACGTACTAACTTGTTAACCTTCATGTTGTTGTTATTACCTAATACTCGCTGAGTAATAGGGGTTGATGATATCTATCCTAGATATAGTGATAGTTGTCCATACATCATGAGTGTCTCATTGTTGTTGTTGTTTTGCGGTAAGTAACGTGGATATGTTATAGTGACGGCCACATTGGGCATGGTACCCGGCCTTGCGAGTAGTTGATAAATCTTCATCACATGTAGATTTATAGGGCTAAATTGGAGATTTGCTTTGTGAATGAAGAGAATTTAAAGTGATTTTATGCTTAAATTGTGTGATTCAGTGTATTCATTTGGTCTCATTCTAACTTTTGTGCATTACTATTTGCTATGATTTTTTATCTCTAAGTGCACAGGAATGGGAGCAAAGTCAAAGGAATGATCTTGGAAGGTGAAGAAAGGCAAGGGATGAAGAATTGTTGAGTGATCACAGGCAACAAAAGACTAAAAAACTAGAGTCTGTGCCCTTGAAGCGCACCCCAAGCGCTTGCTACAAGTCGCTGTGTTGCTGTCCCTGTGCGCGTGAAGCACGCCTGAAGCGCGGCCTAAGCACGGATTATCAAGTCATTTTGTCCCTGCGCGCTGAAGCGCAGCCCAAGCACGGATTGATAGTACAGTTCTATTTGTGCGCGCGTAGAGCGCGAGAAGCGCATCTGGCACGCTGGGTTATTTAAAAATACGTATTTGACACAAGCTGACTTACTATTTTGGACCATTGGAAAACCCTAAAACACAATTGGCTTGGTCTAGGAGTGCTAAGGTTGACTCTTCTCCATCTCCAAAGAGGATTCAACCTTAGGAACAAGAATTGAAGAATCAATAGAGTCTTATTAAACCTTCTCATCTCTATGGATTAGTTTTTCCTCCTTCATGAATAACTAAACCTCTTAGACTAGGGTAAGATGAATTATGTGGAACCTTTTATGTAGTTGGATTCTATTATTTCAATGCAAGTTTTGTTCATGTTAATTGATCCTACGTCTTCGTTCCTAACGCTTTTTGATAATTGATCACTATTAAACTGAATTTGGGTTATGATTGCAATTAGGAAATTGGGGTTTTTAACTATCATTGAGATTGTTGGACATATTTATAGGGTTATAGGAATGTAATTCTATTGGTATGAGTTTGTATGAATCCTTATTCATTATGCTTGATTTAATTAATCTGAACCTAAAGGATTAGGGCTTGTTAGTTGAATCAAAGGGATTAAGAGGAAATGAATTTTCGTTAATCTAATTTAGAGGATTAAAACTTCAATTGTTCATGAGTATCGCTTGCATTGGCTTTGAATTCAATCGCATAAAGGTGAAAACAAAAGGATTCTATCCCTAGTCAATTTTAATTCATTGAAATACAAATAGTTTGTTTTTGATATTGTTATTGTTTATTGCTACAAATATCCTCAATTTCAAATACCAAAATTTGGTTCTCATTCAAAATCGATACAAACTTGATTAAGTTAATTAATCGATCACAATTCTCGTGAAGACGATACTCTACTTATCACTTTATTACTTGAACGATTCGGTACACTTGCCGAAATCTCATCAACTTTTTGGTGTCGTTGCCGGAGATTGTTGAATTGATTTTTAACAAAGCAAATGAGTACTTTTTGAACAATTTTATTTTCTGTTTATAAAAAAATAAAAAATAATATATATATATATATATATAAAATTGTTGCTTTGTTACTTACATTTTCCTTTAGTTTTTGTGCATGGGAGGTAAACAAATAGGTGAGCTGTTGTTTGACCCAGAAATAGAAAAGTTAGCAAAAGCTAATAGGAGGAAGACAAAGGAAGTAAGACAATGACAAAAACAAGCCTCTGCTTCTACTTCTCACATCATAACTCAAGCAGTGATGGGAGACCAACCAACACCACCGTGCACCTTGGGTGATTTTGGGAGAAGGAACAATCGTCAGAGGACTGTCATAGCTTATCAACAGGTGGAGGAAAATGCTTTTGAGATCAGAACATCTCTCTTGAATACTCTCAAGTAGAATCAATTCACTGGGGCTGAAGTTGAAGACCCAAATCAGCACTTGGTGAATTTCTATGAAATCTGTGGCACCTTGAAGCTGGATGGAGTGACAGAAGAGGCCAAGAAACTGAGGCTTTTTCCTTTCACCCTGCGAGATAAAGCAAAAGATTGGCTGAAGACTTTGCCTTAAGGAAGCATCACTTCTTGGGATGATTTGGAGGATAAATTCATGAACAAGTTTTTTCCACCATCCAAGTTCATCAAAAGAAGAGGTGAAATTCATGAGTTCCAACAGAAAGAGAGTGAAAATTTGTATGAGGCATGGGAGAGATTGAAGGTTCTTCTGAAGAGGTGTCCTGACCATGGGTATGATGAGTTTAATCAGATGCAGATATTTTGTCATGGATTGAGGCCAAATACAAAAATGATGTTGGATGCCTCAGCTGGAGGTACAATTAACAGCAAGACAGCTGAAGAAGCAAGAACTTTAGTAGAGCAAATGTCTTCAAATGAGCAGTTGTATCAGAATGATAAAGGAACGCAGAGTAGAAGAGGAGTTCTTGAGCTAGAAACACAAGATACACTTTTGGCTCAAAATAAATTGGTATCTCAACAATTGGAAGCACTTACAAAGGAGCTTAAGGAGCTGAAAATGGAAGCCTCTACTCTCGCTCAAGTGAACCAGTTGAATCAAAACTTGAGATGTGATTTTTGTCTAGGGCCTCATGAGAATGGAGGTTGTGATGCAAAGGGAAATTCGAATGAGCAAGCCAACTACATGGGTAATTTTCAAAATAAAGGAGGTAATCCTTATTCTAACACCTATAATCCTGGGTGGAAGAATCATCCCAACTTTTCTTGGAAGCAGCAAGATAACCCATCATCAAGCAAACCTCCTCAACCTCAACAGTAAGAGAAGCCAAGTGCCTTAGAAGAAGCTCTTACTCAGTTCATGAAGATGACTCAATCCAACTTCCAGAGTCTCCAATCCAACATTTAGAATCATGATTCTCATTTCAAGAACCAGGAGGCCTCTATCAAAAATCTGGAAAATCAAATTGGGCAAATCTAGAAGCAACTTGCGGAGCAATCTAGAGGTAAATTTTCTACGAGCACCATAGATAATCCCAAGAATGAGAATTGTAGCGCTATTACTTTGAGAAGTGGCAAGATGATGTCTGAAGTAGGGAGGAAGAAAAAGAGTGAAAAAAGTGAGGTGGATGGAGTTGAAAATGAGAGAGAAGAAGTAGAGAGAGAAAAAGACGGAGTTGAAAATGAGAGCAGTGAAAATATTGAAAAAGAAGAAAAAAGAGAGGCTGAGAAGAAATCCAATTTGGGTGAGGAAGATATGATTATAACTGAGAAGATGCAAATGGGAGAGAAGCCCAAAGTGATTCCTTCATATATGAAGTTTCCATATCCTCATTTGAACAAGAAAAAGGAGAAGGATGAATAGTTTGCTAAGTTCATGGATATCTTCAAGCGCCTACAGATCAACATTTCTTTCGCAGAAGCCCTTAAGCAAATGCCCATATATGCCAAATTCATGAAGGAATTATTGACCAAGAAGAGGAAATTTAAAGAAGATGAGACTGTAGCTTTGACAGAAGAGTGTAGTGCTATCCTTCAAAGAAAACTTCCTCCAAAGATGAAGGATCCTGGAATCTTCACAATTCCTTGCACCATTGGGAGTTTGAATATTGGCAAAGCTCTTTCTAACTTGGGAGCTAGCATCAATTTGATGTCGTTATCTATGTTGAAGAGGTTGAGAGGAGGTGAAGTCAAGCCTACAAGAATGTTGGAACCTAAACGATTAAGAAGTTTAGACCCTCAATAATTTTGATGATAACAAAGTATCTAAAAGAGAACAATTTAACTTATGATAAGTCTTGAAGTGTGCAGGTATTAAAATCTCTCATATTTTATAACTCACCCAAGCAAGAAGAAGAAAATCACAAGAAGATGAATACTTTCACAAGTGTATGCATCTGGTATATGCACTTCTAGCAAGCGTCCGGTATAGCATTTCTTATGACACGTGGAATACATATTTACAGCGAGCGTCCTATGAATTCTGAACGAGCATCCGGTTGTTTAATAAAACATGTGTTGGTCACGTTTATTCTTTCTGCTCCTTACCTCAGCTTTTTTGGAACGAAATTCAAATTTGATTTTGTGTACTCAATTTGATGAACGAGGTATCAAAGGTGACACATTTGGGATAAGAAAAAATTTGCACACTGCAAATGATTGAAAAGCAGATAGTACAAAACGGTAAAGTGTACTATTCTGATATTCTCTGAAAAGGAAGATAAGGACGTATTTCAAATTTCATCACTCAATGATTTGGAGCTGCGTATTCCTGCAACGATAATATTCTCAAGGACCTCTATAAATACTCCAAGCTCTCCGTTGAAGAATGTTGCTAGAAATGACATACTGCTAAAGTTATTACTCAGTGAGCAACCAAGTTTCTGAGAACCAGAACTGAACTTCAGTGTCTTATTGTTTCTTTTAGAAAGCTAGTTGCTTTGAGCTTAAGTTTTTCATCCTCTCTTGTTGAGAGTTATTTGATTGTATTCAAAACTTCTTTGTGTAACTTGTATTGCCTAGTAACAAGCTTGCTTCCTCAAAGCCTCGAACGTACTGAGTCATTTTGAAAAGTTAAGAGTATTGTCAAGTTTGTGACAGTACAATACTTTTAAGGAATTTGTAATCAGTGTGGTTATAATGAAAATCCTTCAGGAACGAAGGGACTAGAGGTAGCTACCAGTTTGGTGGTGAACTAGTATAAATCTCTGTGTCTCATTCTTTATTGCTTTACTTCTACTTCTGTCTTGCTAAGAAGAACACGTTTTCATAAACTTCATTTCAGCGTCTGGTAATTTTTCAGCATCCGGTAACAAATGATTTCTAAACAAACTTGTTTTAAAGTATTTTTAACTGAAAGTTTGCGAAAATTTTTCAACACAATTCAACCCCCTTCTTATGTTCACGTTCATTCTTAAGGTCGCTCCCTATGCCAAAAATTTATTCTTAAGATTTAGGGTTCTAAACTCCATGCTCAAACCTACTGGTAATATGAATCTATTCTTAAGGTGGCGGGTCTTTACTCAGCTTATTTCTATTCACCTAAGGTAGACTAATCTCACATAATACTTGCACATGTTAATTATTGTTGCTCCATCTACTGGCGAGGAGTTATTGGGGTGATTAGTCCCTCCTATTTATCTAGCCAGGTAACCAAGGCAATAATAGTTATATGAGTTAATCGTATTATCCTTCTGTAAGGGTCGTTGATTGGGGCTTGAGCGTAAAAATGTCGGCGCCACATGATTACCCTCAAGCTCTATTAAAGATCCTTCATATGTCATGTCATCATGCTTCTACTGTGCTACTCTGATAAATATCTTGTAACAATAGTATTACATAACTTAGGTCAACTTAGCAAAATCTTCTCACAAACTAGTAACCCTCTTGTCTATTCCTAGATTCCAAGAACGTGACGCTAAGGGTCCTGTATCTCTTAGGTAGCGACTAAAGGTCGATCGATCCCATTCAACATACTGAGTCATAAGTCGAAATGGAATACTAAGAAATATCTACCTTTGGCAATTACAAATCTAAGGTATACGACTAATGATACAGGCAACTATCACCCTAACGCTATTGTTCTCACTATTTTATGAATTCAACTACTTAAAAGCCGAATATCTAAAAAAATTATCACAAGTCAGGAAAGTAATGCATGTAACTCTACTCAGAGTTCATGCACTGTAACACAATAGACCACACACACAGTCCGGTTAGGACCGAACTGCTCTGATACCACTTAATGTGACACCCTCTGCCCCACATGTTGATATTAAAAAAAAAGAAATTCAATGGAATTGATATAAATATAATTTAAGGCCAAATAAAAATATTTCAAACAAAAAGAAATCACACTGATACCATATCGTGCGGAAAGAAAACTTAGTTAGAAACTTTTACAATCAAAGTCTAAATAAGCCAATTACCCCGGTATCACAAGTATCTCAAAGCTAACCCCTACGTAATTACATCAGTAATCAACAGCTAGTCTAATTAATTCAACCAACATTGCATAGAAGTCTAAATCTACATGGTGATCACATCTAGCCAACAACTCCTCAGCTATGACATCGTCTTCACCTACAAGGTCATCGTCTAAACATACACAATGGTGTAAGAGTAGCCACAACAAAGGGGTTAGAAATCACATACAAGAATAGTACTTAACAGCAGAGGAATTAACTTAAGCAATGCGCATGACTAATCATCAACTGTTAAACAACATACATCACGCACGACAAGAATGCATGACTCCTCGAGTACATATGCAGTCCTGAGACCAATGTCTACTTCACAATGCATGTGGATCCAATTAACTCAGGCAAGCGAGTGGGGGTGATGTCGTCACTCTTGAGTACGAATAGTGTCTAGTCAGGATGAGTCGGTTTATCAATATGGGACACCCCTGCAGCAGTAGCTATCCACTGCCTTTACGTATGACCCCCTACCAAACTCGATCCGCGAGGCCGTGTACCTTGCCCATTATAGCTGTCACTAAAATCGTATCCATGTTGCTCACCGCCAACAACAACAACAAGACACCTTATGATGTATGAACACAGTTCAAATAGGGTGTCTATCAACATCAAAGTATCAGCAACACTAACCAACTTGCGGTAATAACAACATCAACAAGGTACTAGTTGTCAGTACGTCGACAAGCTTCCCCCAACTATAGAATAAACCAATTAATTATCATATTTAACAATATCAAATTTTAAGCCACCTCTTCTTTAAGATCTACTTCTTAAACTTATGATTAATCTCAACTAAATTATTAGTGATCAACAATCTAAGGGGTTTGAGTCATTATCTAATTCCTATGAATTTATGAAATTCAATTAGTGAGTCTTTTAACTTGGTTTTTAAAACTTAGTATTTTTCTTAACAATATTTTCTGCATAAAGGTATCTAAGAACTCCTACTTCACTTATTGCATCGTTTTCTTTTTATCTAAATTATTGCTCTGATTACAACTAATCTCACATGACTAATTAAATCTAATGCAAGCCTTTAACTTAGTCATTTAATCTCCTTTTTATCATTAGAAAATATTATGCATAATTAACTATTACTACTCATGAATACTATGGAACAATCTTATAACTAACATGTCAACCAATCCATGACAACAATCAACACATCAACATCAACATTGATCATTGAAATGACACATAGCTATGACAATCAACTCTCATTTCAATGGCATCATTGACAAGCATTCCTATCAAGACAACTAATATGTCAACAATTCACAACATGACAATTAACACATTTAATTATTAACATGACAAATGAACACATAATTAATATAAAGACATCCTAATTAATTCTACAATCATGACAGTGTCACAAATGTGAATTTTCCCACACGGTGGCAGTGGTACTCAAACACGCACAACAGCGCCAATCGTAGGGACCATGGGACATCCCTATTGCTAAATCAATTCCATAAGCCCGCTAATCAAGTATCATTCTACCCCTTTACCTCGATAAAGAAGTTCGTGGTATCAACAAAGGCGAAGAAAATTTACCTATAGCGACAAATTTTGGCACCTAACGAGCACAGAGTATAATATATGGGAGCGCGAATGCAGCTGGAAAATACACTAATTAGCATAACATATTTTTTTGAACTTTTAAGACTAAAACAAAGTGAAAAGGAAGCAAAAAGAGTGACCGAAAAATGCCTTAACGAGACAACGGGGTCACGAGGGGTCCGACGTCAACTTCACCGAAACGAGAAAATGAGTAGTGTTTTCCCAAGCTTTTGACGTGAGGAAACCAAAAATGATATTTGTTTTTCCAACCGACAATCGTGGTGGCTGGAATTGGAAGAAAACAGACCGCACAAAGGGAATATATGGCGCAGTTTCGTTCTCGGATGACCCAGATAAGGCCGAAAATGGACTCAGTGGTAGATTTCGAGTGGGAAGGTGAAGTTTGACAATTTTTCGTGGCTTGAGGAGTGAGAACGAGAAGAAAGAAGTTGGAGGCAAGGTTTTGTTGAGATACAGTGCCCGACAATTTATTTCTACGGGATGATGAACAGGAAATATGTGGACAGGGACGTGGGCTGGAGGAAAACGTGGTCATAGGGCCTGTATAATCCTAGCCCCAAGTTCTTCTTCTATTTATAAATTAAATCATTTTTAACTCATTTCTACACTCTAAAAAAAGTAATTAATAATTCATGGCTAATATTTCATAAAAATAAAACAAGTATTACAAAATATTTATAATACTCAAGGATAATACTTATAAATAAATAATAAAATAATAATATATCATTCCAATATACTACTTACCAAAATAACACATAATTAAATGAACAAAACACACACTAACATATTAAACGCCTACCCAAACATAATATAATATGAGTATGTATGAACAATCTCATATTGATACAAAATTACGCATTAATATAGACATAATTAATATCTGTAAATTACTTTTTGTATATAAAAATGTCTAATCACTTTTTAATATAATAACACGCTTGTGAAAATACCCAAAATGGAACAACTATATTATAACTTAAAACTTACATTTACTTATATATCTTTATAAGAATACTGTAACATCGTAAACTAGCATGCCATCAATCATAAAATAATAATAATAATAATACGAAAATCGAGGTTTTTTTCCTAAGGAGGGTTTTGCATCAGAAGGTTTAGCATCGGTGTGTTACAATTCTCTCCCCCTAAAAAGAATTTCGCTCTCGAAATTCCAGAGTGTCCTAAGACAACAACACAAACTAGCTTCCTGTCCAACTGTCCTCTGGTGCTTTCTTAAGGTCGCTCCCTAAGCCCAAAATTTATTCTTAAGATTTAGGGTCCTAAACTCCATGCTCAAAACTACTGGTAATATGAATCTATTCTTAAGATGGCTGGCCTTTACTCGGCTTATTTCTATTCACCTAAGGTAGACTAATCTCACACAACACTTGCACATGATAATTATTGTTGCTTCGTTTACCGGCGACGAGTTATTGGGGTGACCAATCCCTCCTACTTATCTAGCCAGGTAACCAAGGCAATAATAATTATATGAGTCAATCGTATTATCCTTCTGTAAGGGTCTTTGATAGGGGCTTGAGCGTAAAAATGTCGGCGCCACATGATTACCCTCGAGCTCTATTAAAGATCCTTCCTAAGTCATATCATCACGCTTCTACTGCATTACTCTGATAAATATCTTGTAACAATGGTATTACATAACTTATGTCAACTTTGCAAAATCTTCTCACAAACTAGTAACCCTCTAGTTTATTCCCAGATTCCTACAAGGTGAGGCTAAGGGTCCTGTATCTCTTAGGTAGCGACTAAAGGTCAGTCGATCCTATTCAACATAATGAGTCAGAAGTCGATATGGAATACTAAGAAATATATACCTTGGGCAATTACAAATCTAAGGTATATGACTAATGATGTAGGCAATTATCGCCCCAACGCTATTGTTCTCACTCTTTTACTAATTCAACTACTTAAAAGATGACTATATAAAAAAAATACGAGTCAGGAAAGTAATGCATGTAACTCTACTCAGAGTTCACGCACTGTAACACAATAGACCACACACACTGTATGGTTAGGACCGAACTGCTCTGATACCACTTAAAGTGGTACCCTCTACCCCATATGTTGATATTAAAAAAAAAGAAATTCAATGGAATTGATATAAATAAAATTTAAGACCAAATAAAAATATTTCAAACGAAAAGGTAGAGTCATCACACTCATACCATATCCTGCGAAAAGAAAACATAGGTAGAAACTTTTAATATCAAAGTCTAACTAAGCCAATTACCCCGGTGTCACAAGTATCTCAGAGCTAATCCCTAAGTAATTACATCGGTAATCAACAGCTAGTCTAATTAATTTAACCAACATTGCACAAAAGTCCTAATATACATGGTGATCGCATCTAGCCAACCACTCCTCATATATGACATCGTCTTCACCTGCAAGGTCATCGTCTAAACATACACAATGGTGTATGAGTAGCCATAGCAAAGGGGTTAGAAATCATATACAAGAATAATACTTAACAGCAGAGGAATTAACTTAAGCAATGTGCATGACTAATCATCAACCGTTAAATAACATACATCACGCACGGCAAGAATGCATGACTCCTCGAGTACATATGTAGTCCTGAGACCAACGTCTACTTCACAATGCATGTGGATCTAACTAACTAAGGCAAGTGAGTAAGGGTGCCACCGTCACTCTTGAGTACGAATAGTGTCTAGTCAGGATGAGTCGGTTTATCAGTATGGGACACCCCAGCTGCAGTAGCTATCCGCTGCCTTTACATAAGACCCCCTACCAAACTCGATCTGCGAGGCCGGGTACCTTGCCCATCATGGCTGTCACTAAAATCGTATCCATGTTGCTCACCGCCATCAACAACAACACGACACCTTATGATGTATGAATACAGAGCAAACAAGGTGTCTATCAACAACATCGTATCAGCAACACCAACCAACTTAGCAAGTGGTCGGCAATAACAACATCAACAAGGTACTACTTGTCAGTACGTCGACAAGCTTCCCCAGCTATAGAATAAACCAATTAATTACCCTATTTAATAACATCAAATTTTAAGCCATCTCTTCTTTAATTCTACTTCTTAAACTTATGATTTATCTCACCTAAATTATTAGTGATTAACAATCTAAGGGGTTTGAGTCATTATCTAATTCCTATGAATTTATGAAATTCAATTAGTGAGTCTTTTAACTTGGTTTTTAAAACTTAGTCTTTTTTTAACAATATTTTCTGCATAAAGGTATCTAAGAACTCCTATTTCACTTGTTGCATCGTTTTCTTTTTTTCTAAACTAGACTATGACCAGCGCGTTGCGCGGATGAAGAATTTTTATTTACTTGATTTGTGAAGCATTGTTTTCATTGTTTTAAATAATTTATAATTTATAATTTTATTTTATAATTTTAAAGTGTAGAAGCGCAGTAACATGATGTTAATATGATCCTCCTTCAATCAACTATATATATTTTTCTGCATACAAACTTCTAAAAGGGGCTTTCTTCATTAACAATGGCAATTACAAAAGATGTGATATATATTTCTAGCTATCAATACAGTTGTTCAATTTATTGAATAGAGAAAACATTAGGATAAACCAAAAATTTCCAAAAATCAAAATATCAGAACCAGCACAACTATCTTTTTTATGTTTTGAAAAATCGTATCACACCTTCTAACATACGTGTTAAACAAATTGTTCTAGATATTTTGACTAAATAAATCAATCTTTCTTCCATATAGTTGTGTATGAACGTCTTATTGTAATTTATGAGCAAATTGCCCAAATGCATGCTGGGCAAATATTTTGGCTAATACTATGTTTGCTTTATTAGATACACACGAAAAATACTTGAGTACGTAAAACAGAAAATCAAACCATCTTAAAAATGGAACTATGCAAAAGATGTCCAATTTCCAATAGTATCTCGAAAGGCAAGTAATTATAAACCGTAACAAAGTAATTTCTGCAAAAAAATAAATAAATAAATAAATAAAATAACCATTAGAACAAATAGAGAAATGACCATTTAATTTATGGATTAGTTAGTGTTGGCTGAAAATAAATATAATATATATTTTCACAAAAAAAAATATAATATATTTCATACATTTGTATATGTGAAAATAAACAATTAATTATATATACAAAAAAGCAATTAAGTGGAAATAAAAATACACAAGAAAAGTCTCAGAGAAAAAGCACCAGAAAATTGCATAAAAAAATGGACCATAAAAACACCAAAATCTGCAAGACACCCTTGCCATCGACAATATCCTAAGTCATTAACCCATCAGCCAAATCCTGAACATGTAAGCAAAATTCTATCAAAGGATCTTGGATATCATGAGTCTCACTTTACCATTAATTTTTATAGGAGAATATAAAGAACTTACCCAGATCCATGATGCAAATTCTTTGAGTCTTATTGGTTCTTTTTTTGAAGTTTTTCTCCCCTCTCTGCCTTCCTTTTCTTGTATTCTTGATGGTGAGAATACTCTGCACTTCCTTTCAGAAAAAACAAAAGCACGTGCTTCTCTTTTCTCTTGTGCCTTGTTAAGTAGTTACTTTCTCTTATTTTGTAACTACTCACTACTTACTAAATGGAGAAGGAAGGGATTATTTTATTTTGAATTTCGAAAAAAAACCCACTAGTTTTAATTACCATTAGGCCTATGCTATCCTTTATTTAAAACCAGCCCATAAGTTATATGGCCACATTTATAGATTATTAAAATAATCTACCAGAACAATTGAAAGCGTCTTCATTGTAACACTCGTATTTTTTTGCGATGCGTTATTTAGCGTTATTATAGTATATTTTGCCATATTTACGCTATAATAAGCAGTTTCTTATTCGCTAAGCAAGTGATTGAATTAAATCAAGATCAAATTAAATTTGAGAATTAATATTTTGTATTAATTCATGGTTCGAATATCGTCGAAAAATTCTAACGAAGTTTCGTCGCGTTTTTAATCATCGGGCAGTTTGGCCGCAGATAAAATTTTAAACGAACTCCGAATTCGATGAAAATCGAATCGTGACTTGTTGTGATTATTTTTGAGTGTTTGAGATTGTTTTTATTATTTATGATAATTTATTATCATGCGGTGAATTAATTTTTCGGTAAAATTAATTTTCGCGAATTTATCGGTAATGCGGTTTCTCGACACCGTGTTTTTTCTTAGTACTCTTAAGACTCTAGAATTAGAGTGTAATCATGAGAGATGAGAGATTAGATGGGTTAGACTAATTGATGGGATTAGCATCTTACTTTTAAGAGAGGTGTCACTTTTTATGTGATTAACATTTTATTACTTTACTTAAACTATTTTTAACCACATGTTTTATACTTAATATAATTTTTTTTTAATCCCTCCCCTTTATTTAGGAGGCAGCCGCGACCCCCCCTTTGTTACCCCATTTCATTTTCTTCATCTTCTCCATTCTAGAGTGAGAAAGTCCAAGTTCTTTCATGGCTTCCATGGTCATCTTCCTCCATGGTTTTTGAAGTTGTTTCACTTCCAATCTTCCAACCTCCTTGCAACTAACTTCCTCTTCTCTTTGCTACCACTCATTTCATCATTCAAGCAAGTTTGAGAGCCACATTTCTCTCCCCAAAACAGCCCCAAAATCGTGAGCTCCCTAGGTGGAGGAGGTAGTGACTTTTCTTGCTTTGTTCTTGTTTCTATGCTTTGTATTTTGTTTGATTATGATCAATGATGGAAATGAGCACCTAAATCCCCAAATCTTGGAACCCTAGGCGCTAACATAAGGGAAAAAAGAGGGATTGTGTGATCTTGAGGTGAATCAATTCAATTAGTTGGTGATTCTTGCTTATTAGGTGTTATTGTTGCTATTTTAGTTACTAGTTTTGGATTGGAAGTTGGATTGAGCAATTTTTGTTGAAAACCCTTGTTCTTGAAGGGACTTGAAAATGGTTTTGGGTCTTGATTAAGCTTTCCTTTGTGTAATGGTTTGTTGTTTTGTGAAAGAAGTGGTATAAGAAATGATGTTATCTAACTAGTTGGAAGGTTTGCAAATTTTTTTGGGAAAAAGGGAGTGATGGCCGCGAGCCCTAGAGGCTTTGGGGAAGGAAAATTATTTTGTATTCTAGTTCATGATAGTTGAATTGATGTGTGTTAGGCTTTGGAAAATTATGGAGAAGATTTGCTTAAAATTGGACTTGTTTTGGATTTTTGAGGCAATGAAGCACTTAAGGTAAATTGGGTTCCTTGAAACCCAAGAAACCAAGTGGAGCCTTGACTTGAGCATCTTGAGAAAAAGTATTAAATTTAGTATTAATTCATGTCTCAAGTTTTGGAGAATTTAAGCTTAGAATTTGAAAATTTTGTTTTTCCAACTTAGTATATTTTCTTCAAAATGAGTTTAGTTTTAAAAATTTTGTTCTTTGAGTTGTTGTTATTTCTCTTCAAGTGTTTTGTTGTCTCAGTGGTTTCTGAGGTTTAAGAGCCTAGGAGGTTAGATTTAGTGTGTGCATAGGATTATGCTAAGTTTGTTCCGTGGTGTTAGGAATCGAGAATCGGAATTCGTACGGCATGAATTTGGGACGTGTGCTGACACGTGACTTGGCAACTTTTGGTAAGGGCAACTTTTAGACATGTAAAGGATTTAATTTTATTTCGTAAAGCGAAGAAGCCTAAGAACCTCAGGGTTCAAAGTGAGGATCTTGTACCCTTTCGATTTTTATTTTCTTTAAGCTTATATTTGATTATCTCGTGGGCTTGATCAAAAGTGGTTGGCGACTACCCCCAACCCCCCACACTTGTTTGACTTCCTCTTTGCTAACTCTACCGAGTTGCAAAGGGACGAACTTGATTGATGTTGTTGTTTGTTGTGTTGTTGGTTTGTCACGTATTGATGGATTGTTGTGCGTGGATGAATTGAAAAGCATTGTGGTGTATGTATGCTTAAAACATGATTAAGATATATGTTGTGGATTTTATTGGATAATTGATGTTATTGATTATGCCATGATTGAAATATCAAATGTGGTGATATGTTCATTGGGGGTGGTTAAAGGCATTGTTGCGTCGTGTCTTGTGGTAACGTCGACCTATCTATCCTGGGTAATGGAAATGCCCATGGCCAAAGGAATTCGGGAACGTCGTTAAATTTTTACCATCGCAGGAAAAAGTGTCGATCTGGTATGTACAGCCCGATATGTCTATGGCATATGGATTCCAGAATTAAAACTGCACTAGCATGTAGTGAGTCAATAGGAACAGGTGCATTCTTATTGAGTGTGTTGAATATTATTTTCATGTGTGTTATATATGTCGTGGTATTTGCTATTTTTGCTTTACCCTTTTATTTCGAGAAGTTTGACCCTTTCCCGTGGTTCTGTCAACCAATGATGGCAACCCAGACGATGGAGAAGACCTTGGTGATCCCGGCGATGGTGACATCGCCGGACATAGTGTTTGACTTTCTGGACTTGGAGACACCCTCAGCGATGGAGTTTGATCCCATCTCCCGTCGAGTTGTATATACTGGGGATGTAGTGCAGACCTTCAGGGTGGACGAACTTATGCTGAGACAGGAGACTTCTAGGAGGACAGTGAGCTTCCTGATCAGGATGATGCAGATCATGGACGTGTGGCGTCGCACTCACAGTGATCAGGTGTTACCAGCTTCTTCTTCGTCACCAGAGGAGTCATCTGATATTCCTAGGAGGATTACGACTCGTTACGCACCTTTTCCTAGAGGTGCCAGGATCAGAAGGACCGCTCGCAAGAGCGTGGGCGTTAGACGACGGACAACCAGGGCTTCGACCTCACGTGCGGTAGCAGCTACCACGAGCCTTGTGGCAGAGCCTGAGGTAGAACCGACCTCCCCTTTGGTTGTCAGGACACCTACTCCTCCAGTGGATCCTTCCCCTGGTTGTGGAGTATGTGGTGAGGTTGGTTGTAGTAGAGCGGGTTTCATCGAGGATGTCTTAGTTGAGGAGGACGAGCCCGAGGGAGTACTGGCACCTGTACCTTTTATTGACTGACTGGCGAGGATGATGATGATGACCCGATGGATGATGATGATGAGGAAGACCTATCTGAGGGTCTAGGTAATGACTTCTAGCTGATGTGGTTTGTCTGCTTGTGTATATGTTTTGGGCGTCTGAGAGGTCTGTCTGTGTTTTTAGATGTGGAGTGGTGACTAGTTAGTCTTTTGGGAGACTGGTGGTATACTTTTGGAGCAGCCCCCTCCGCGGGTAACTGTCGAGAGTACCCCAGGAGTATGATCACTCTCGTGAGGGTCCTCATACTTTAGGCATATTCTCTTTTGGACCTTTTCATTACTCTTGTATTATATTTCGTACTGGTTATGACCCACTTTGGTGTGTATATATATATATATATATGTATGTATTTCAGTGCATGCGTCTTGTATCTTTAGATTGCATCATGTTTCTAAACGTTGTGGCTACTCTGCGTGTGTTTTGCGAAAGAAGTTGTTTTAAAAAAATGTATCGTATTTTCCAAAGGACACAAGAGTAATATTTTAAAAATGCGTCGCATTTAGAGTTAAGTTCTTGTCTGTGGTGCTTCAGAAATGGGGCGATACATTCATCAACTTCTTCTCGCTCAATTTCCCCAACCTCGCTTCTTTTTCTCCACAGGCCAATACTTGATTTCAATCACGCTTTGTCCTCTGCAATTATTCTCAAATATCCTCAGTTTCAATTCAACGCCAAGCTGCTGAAATAACCAAAAAAATCTATCCAGGCACTTATCTTCTGGAATATTTTAAAATGTCTGGGATCGATCAAATCAGTTTCGTTGGGCAAACAAACTATTCGACCCCTTCGCTGTCGTAGGCGATGGGGGAGAGGGGAAACTCACATTTGGAATCGACGCACGAGTATCTGCAGATCCGTCATGGGTTTCCCCCTCACCATGAACAACCATCGTAGCCTCTCCCTGATTCATTCACTATCTCCAAGCCACGACCATATGCCCGTCTCAAGCGATGAACTTTTGCACTCCCGACTGGTCTTGTGTGAGTTCTTTTTTTTCCCGGTGAATGTGTGAGTTCTTACTCTGGGAAGTTCCTAGTTCTGTGTACGCAAAACAGCTGATCTTCAGATGCCATTTGGAACGTCATACTACAGAGGTCATGGGTTTCTCTAGTATTAAGAACGAAAAACAACTTATTCTACGCAGGTATATAGTGTGGATGGGTTAATGGAGCTGAGACATAAATTGAGGTTTAATACAAGAAGTAACGGTGAAAGAATGGGTAAATGAGCGAGTTTACATTATAGAGTAATGGCAACAAAGGGAATGTTCTCAAAATGTTCTCGCGTTAGACATAAGAGTGGAATTGTAGATGTATCGTAGATGTGTTTCTAAAGATGCCACCTCAGAATATCGCTGACTTTGTAAAATTTTGATTATATGGCATAAGAAAAGATGAAGTGTCATTGTTACGATTCGCGGGACTATTTTTATATATTATAAATAAATCATTGCTCTATTTACAACTAATCTCACATGACTAATTAAATCTAATGCTAGCCTTCAACTTAGCCATTTAATCTCCTTTTTATCATTAAAAAATATTCTGCATAATTAACTATTACTACTCATGAATAGTATGGAACAATCATATAACCAACATGTTAACCAATCCATAACAACAATCAACACATCAATAACACATAGCCATGACAATCAACACACATTTCAATTGCATAATTAACAAGCATTCCTATCAAGACAACTAACATGTCAACAATTCACAACATGACAATTAACACATATTTAATTCTTAACATGACAAATGAACACATAATTAATTTAAAGACATCCTAATTAATTCTACAATCATGACAATGTCACAAATGTGAATTTTCCCACACGATGGCAGTGGTACTCAAACACACACAACTGCGCCAAGCGTAGGGACCATGGGACGTCCCTATTGCTAAATCAAATTCATAAGCCAACTAATCAAGTATCATTCTACCCCTTACCTCGATAAAGAAGTTCCCGGAATCAACAAAGGCAAAGAAAATTTGCCTATAGCTACAAATTTTGGCACCAAACGAGCACAGAGTAAAATTTACGGGAGCACGAATGCAGCTGGAAAATATACTAATTAGCATAACATATTGTTTTTTGAATTTTTAAGACTAAAACGAAATCAAAAGGAGCAAAAAGAGTGACCGAAAAATGCCTTACCGAGACAACGGGGTCACAAGGGGTCCGATGTCAACTTCACTGAAACAAGAAAAGGAGTAGTGGTTTCCGAAGGTTTCGACGCAAGAAATCCAAAAACGACGTCCATTTTGGAAGAAAACAGACCGCACAAAGGGAATATACAGCGCGGTTTTGGTCTCGGATGACCAAGATAAGGCCAGAAATGGATTTAGTGGCTGATTTTGAGTAGGGCGGTGAAGTTTGACAAATTTTCGTGGCTTAAGGAGTAAGAACGAGAAGAGAGAAATTGGAGGCAAGGTTTCATTGAGATACAGTGCACGACGGTTTATTTCTACGGGGACGATGAATAGGAAATATGTGGACAGGGACGTGGGCTAGAGGAAAATGGGGTCATAGGGCCTATATAATCCTAGCCCCAATTTCTTCTTCTATTTATAAATTAAATCATTTTTAACTTTAAAAATACATTTCTACACTCTAAAAAAAGTAATTAATAATTCATGGCTAATATTTCATAAAAATAAAACAAGTATTCCAAAATATTTATAATACTCAAGGCTAATATTTTATAAATAAATACTAAAATAATAATATATCATTCCAATATACTACTTACTAAAATAACAGATAATTAAATGAACAAATCACACACTAACATATTAAACATGTATTCAAACATAATATCATATGAATATGGACAATCTCATATTGATACAAAATTATGCATTAATATAGACATAATTAATATCTGTGAATTACTTTTTGTATATAAAGATATGTAATCACCTTTTAATATAATAACGCGCTTGTAAAAATACCAAAAATGGAACAACTATATTATAACTTAAAACATACATTTACATATATATCTTTATAAAAATACTGCAACATCGTAAACTAGCGCACTGTCAATCATAAAAAAAAATAATAATAATAATAATACGAAAATCGGGGGTGTTACATATAGCATTGTACAGAATGTCCTTTTTGAACTAGCAAGCTAAAGAAACAACTAGAAGATATGGTACATAGTTCCTCAGACCTAGTGTATCGACGTGAGGAGCGCTAGTGTTGTTAGTATACTGTCAATTGAACAAGGTAACAATCAAGAACTGGTATTCGCTTCCAATGATGGATGATCTCATCGACCAGTCGATTGGAGCATCCATCTTTTAGAAGATTTATTTAAGATCAGATTACCAACAGGTAAGGGTTAAGGCTGAAGATATATCAAAGATTGCGTGCAAAACACGCTATTGGCATTATGAGTATCTAGTTATGTCGCTCGATGTGACAAATATGCGCTTGTTGTGGAATATATGAACAAGATCTTTTACCCTTTCTTGGACAGCTTTGTCATTGTTTTCATAGATGCCATCGTGATATATTCAAAGACAAAAAAAGATCATGAAGAACATCTGAGGATAGTATTACAGACTCTTACAGAGAGGTAGTTATATGGAAAGCTATCAAAGTGTGAATTTTGGCTATAATAAGTGAGTTTCTTGGGTCATGTTATCTCAATAGAAGGTATCGTAGTCGATCCTCCTAAGGTTGAAGTCATGTTGTGATGGAATGCGTTCAAATCCGTAATAGAGATAAGAAGTTTCTTGGATTTGGATGGCTTATATCATAGATTCATGGAAGGTTTCTCTAAGTTAGCATTATCGTTGAATCACCTTAGGAAGAATGGCCAAGTCTTTTATATGGGATGTTAAAAATGAAGAGAGCTTTCAGAAGCTAAAGGAGAAGCCGATGTCTACACCTATGTTAGATCTACCCAATCCGAGTGATCCTTTAGCGGTATATTGTGATGCTTCGGAATAAGGCTTGGGTGGTGTGTTAATGCAACATGGAAAAGTAGTAGCTTATGCTTCGAGGCAATTGAAAGTTCTTGAGAAAAACTATCTGACACATGATCTAGAGCTAAGAGTTGTGGTGTTTGCTTTGAAGATGCGGAGGAAGTACTTGTATGGTGCAAGGTTTGAAGTTTTCAGTGATCACCAGAGTTTAAAGTACATGTTCGATCAGAAGGATGTGAACATGAGGCAGCACCAATGCATGGAGTTCCGGAAGAATTACAAGTTCGAGTTGAGTTATCATCCTGGTAAGACTAATGTTGTGGTTGATGCTCTAAGCAGGAAGTCTTTGAACTGTTCAACAATGACGGTTAGGGAGATGGATCTGATAGAAGAGTTCCAAGATTTGAGTCTATCTTAGAAAGTTACTCCAAAGAGTATCTTGATCAGTATGCTTAAGATCACAAGTAGTTTGATTGACCAAATCAAGGAAGGCCATAGAATAAATTTGCACCTTTTGGACAAGACGCAACTAGTCACTCAAGTAAAGGAAGTAAACTTTATGGAAGGCGCAGATGGAATCCTAAGGTTTAGGGATAGTATTGGCATACCTGATGTTCCTAAAATTAGAAAGTTAATTATGGAAGTCGATCATAAGAGTGTTCGGAGTATACATCTGGGAGTGAAAAATATGTATCATGGGTTGCAGGAGATGTTTTGGTGGCCAGAATGAAGAAAAGAAATGTTTGAGTTTGTTTATTCTTGCGTGACTTGTCAAAAGCCCAAGATAAAGCATCAAAGACCTTCAGGTTGTAAGTTATATCCGTTGAATGTCCCTGTGTGGAAGTAGGATAGCATTTCTATGGCATTTGTGTCAGGTCTACCGAGGAGACAAACGGGACATGATGCCATGCATATAGGTTAACTAAATCTTCCCATTTTATAGTTGTTAGCATGGAGTATAAGCTAGAAAAGCTAAACAAACTATACATTGAGGAGATTGTTAGGTTACACAGAGTATGGTCTAGTATTGTCTCAGATTGAGATCTGAGATTTACTTCGAAGTTTTGGAGTAATTTGCACGAAGCTTGGGAACAAAGCTTAGGATGAGTTTGTGTGACATCTCAATTTTTAAGAAAAATTACTTTAGCAATAAAAATCTCAGTTACTTGAAAGTAAGTCGTAGAGACTAATCACCCCAATGATTTACTAAGAGTGGGAGGAATCATTTTGGCTTATTTTGAATAATGTATTTATAATATAATAATTATTTCATGATATCAATTCAAATTAAAAGACAGCGTAGGCGTATGCTGCTTTTAAGGTGAATTCATCAATTGTACTTATTATATAAGTTTTTTGTTTGACGCAGTAACGCGTATTTTTGTTGACTAAGAAAGTGATTGAATTAAATCAAGAAGAAATTGAATTTGAGAATTAATATTTAATATTAATTCATGGTTCAAAAATCGTCGAAAAATTCTAACGAAGTTTCGTCGCGTTTTGAATCACCAGATAGTTTTTATCCGCGAATAAAATTCTAAACGAACTCCGATTCCGATGAAAATCGAATCGTAACTAGTTGTCATTATTTTTGAGTATTTTAGATTGTTTTTATTATTTATGATAAATTATTATCACACGATGAACTAATTTCTAAGTAAATTAATTTTCGCGATTTAATCGGCAAAAGAATTAATCGGTAACGCGATTACTCGACGCTGTATTTTTTTAGTACACTTAAGACTCTAAGATTAGAGGGTAATCATGAGAAGAGAGAGAGATTAGATGTTAGATTGGTAATTAGATTAGCATCTTACTTTAAGTAGCTAGGTGTCATGTTTTTTGTGATCGATTTAGATGCCTTTTTCCTAAACTAATCCTAGCCTAGTAAAAAAGAGGAATTAAAATAAATTTTAATCCCTCCTCTTTAAATGACCTGGCCGAAGCCTCTTTTTTTTTTTTTTACCACCCAATTTTTCATTTTATTTATCCTAAATTATATGTCCAGGTAAGGTGTCACCCATCTATTGTTCTAAAATAAGTGTTTCTTTTAAATTATTCTTGACCAAGTATTTGAAGGAAACATCTTCATTCCCCTTTTCTTTCATCAGGTCGAGCACCCTCCTTCACATTCCCTTCATTTCTTTTTTTTTTTCCTTCTTCTTCAAGTGTTTGTGGAAGAAAGGAAAGGAAAACCAAGGCCAAACCCTCTTCTTTCTTCCCCAGCGTGATTCCTCCCTCCTCATGTCATTCCATTTTATTTTCTTCCTTCCTTCTTCTTGTAACACCAGTGCAGCCCCTCCCCTTTTTACTAGTCCCTTTCTTTATTTCTTTCTCTTGGTTGCAAGATTGGTGAAGTGGGGAAAACAAGACAAGCTTACATTTCCTTTCTTCCTCCTTCCCTTGTCAGCCGAGGCACTACCCCACCTCCATTCACCCATTCTATTTTTATTTCACAAGTTTGCAAGTGTTGGTGAGAAAGGAAGAAATGAAGACCCATCATTCCTTTTTTTTTGTTCTCTGTTGGCCGTAGCCTCCCTTCCCCATTTCTACTTCTTCATTTTTACTTTATTCTCCAAACTATTCACGTGTGATGAAGTAAGAAAGATCAAGTTCTATTTCTTTCCTTATTTCCCCTTCCAGCCGTGGACCCTAGGGTATTGTGGGGGAAGGTTTCATTTCGTTCCACATGTCTAATTTACTTGCTTATTTAGTTATATATGTCTTGATGATGATCAAGCAGCAAGAGGACCAATTTTCCCCAAATTTTGGGAACCCTAGGTTCTATGGAAAAGGGAAAAATGTGATTGCTCAAGTGAATCACTAAATTAGTATGGGGTTCTTACTTATTATTTGTTATTGTTGTTGTAATTGTCAATTTTAATTTGAATCAAAGATTTAGAAGTTTTGGGTGAAACCCTTGATTCTTGGAGATGCTTGAATTAGGATTGGTTTTGAATTAGGCTTTCGGTTCTGTGAAATTAATTGTTGTTTTGTGGAAGAATTTGGAATAGGAAGTGATGTTATTTAAGTAGTTTAAAGGTTTGCAATATTTTTGGGAAAAAGGGGGGCAAGGCCGCGAGTTCTTCAAGGCTTGGGAGGAAAATTATTTTGTATTTTTAGTTCATATCAGTTGTACTTAGTATGTTTAAGAATTGTGTGAGCTTTGGAAAAAATTTAGGAAGATTTGGGTTGAATTGATGGTTGTTTGAAGCTTTGAGGCGAAACAATTAAGGTGAAATGGACTCTTTGAGATCCTAGACACTAAGTGGAGTGATTGAACATTTTGAGAAAAAGTATAAAATTTAGCATTGATTTATGTCTCAAGTTTGGAGAAGGCAAGCTTAGTATTTGAAAACTTTGTTTCTTTTCAAACTTAGTGCCTTCTTTCAAAAAGAGTCTTATGTTTTAAAACTTTGTTCATTTAATTATTGCTAATTTTCAAGCATATGTGATGCTTATATATATATATATATATTCAAAATTTGGCATTCAAGTGTAAGAGATTTGGTTACTTAATATGTTTGTGGTTTTGAGAGCCTAAGGAATTAGAATTAGTAATGCTTTGACATTGGGATTGTTTACCTTCGGCAAGGGGCTACTTCTAGTCACGCTTAGGATTTGTAATTGTTTTTCAATCAAAGAAGTCTGAGAACCTCAGGGTTCAAAGTGAGGGTTTTGTTACCCCTTTGATCTTTATAGCTTCATATATGATTATTTAGTGGGTTTGTCTGCAAGAGGTTGGCGACTGTCCCTAACCCCCCACACTTGTTTGACTTCCTCTTTGCTAACTCCACCGAATTGGAAAGGGACGAACTTGATTGATGTTGTTGTTTGCTGTGTTGTTGGTTTGTCACGTATTGATGGATTGTTGTGCGTGGATGAATTGAAAAGCATTGTGATGTGTGTATGCTTAAAACATGATTAAGATATATGTTGTGGATTTTATTGGATAATTGATGTTATTGATTATGCCATGATTGAAATATCAAATGTGGTGATATGTTCATTGGGGGTGGTTAAAGGCATTGTTGCGTCGTGTCTTGTGGTAACGTCGACCTGTCTATCCTGGGTAGTGGAAATGCCCATGGCCAAAGGAATTTGGGAACGTCATTAAAATTTTACCATCGCAAGGAAAAGTATCGGTCTGGTACGTACAGCCCGATATGCCTCTGGCGTATGGATTCCGGAATTAAAACTGCACTGGCATATAGTTGCATCAATAGGATCTTGGGTGCATCCTTGTTGATTGTTCTGTTGCTATTGATATGGTTGTTATATACATTGGGGATTTGTGGCTTTATATTATATTATGTCTATATAATATAAATGGTTGTCGTATTTGCTGTTTTGTTCTACTTGTTCTATTTTAAGAAGTTGACACTTGCTAGTGGTTCTTTCAATCAATGATTATAACCTAGATGACGAAGGAAGAGAAGTGTTCGTGACTGCAGAGAAGCGTAGCTGAGGATAGTCGGTCCGAATTCCTACTTGTTTCTGTGGCAACTTACTAGAGGACTAGTAAGCGTTGTAGTGCTCCGACCAGCTATATGGTGTCAGATGCTTTGATTACAATGTTGTAATAAATGCAATTTTAGTTGTAAAGCTTGGAGTGTCATATGTGTAATACTTAAACAAATTAGAAGTGTGATTCCTGTGGTTTTATTTGTTGTCTTTATTTATTTATTTATTTATTTATTTATTTACCATCATGTTTCTGGAATCGCTGTGATACTCTGACCGCTCTTTCAAAATGAAGTTTTTGTAGAAATAGAAAAAAAAATAGAACCACATTTTTAGAAACCCTACGAGCAGAGTATTTCACCTCTCAGAAATATGTTAACGTCTGTAAGAAATGTTAGTTTAGTAGCGCTCCGAAAATGGAGTTTTACAATAGTGGTATCAGAGCGGTTTGGTTCTAACCGGACTGTGAGTTGGGAAAACTATAGCTGATCAAGTGTCGGGTTTTGTAGAGAACAATTGTTAAAGGTCAAACTGTGTCTTATTGTAAGTCAAACTATGTTTGTGTGCTTGTTCCTCAAGTGGAGTAACTCTACTTGTAATTGTTTGAAATTGTTTCTTAATTGAAACAATGTGTCCTGAGACACAATAATTGTTGTGGTGTTCTGACTAGGTTGTAAGACCTCGTAGGAATCCAGTACTTTAGAAACGAGTAATTCTTCCCGTTGGAACTGATAGTTCGAGAGATGGAGCCGAGGACTCAGATAGGCCAAGTTGTAGCAGGGACAATAGTCTTTGTTGCTCAACAGGCTACTACAGAGACGCAAGGTGAACTGCTAGGACAGCAATGAGAAGAGCAAGCTGCAGAGACCAAAGGATTAGTTGACCTTCGTCACCACGACTCTCTTAAGTCCTTCGGGAAATAAGAGATGAGATTTCAGAATTGGTTGCAGGAGACGCTGATATTATTATTATTATTATTATTATTATTATTATTATTATTATTATTATTATTATTATTATTATTATTTGTTTAATGTGATCTTTGGCGTATTAGTGATCCTAGATATAGATCACGTAAGTGATTGATGTTTGGAGTATTTTGATATGTACTATATTTGAAAATCAAAAATATTTTATGATTTTGTGAATGTGACATGTTTGCCACTAACATGTGTGTTTCGTAGCAGTCTATTTTTGTACTGATGTGATTATATGTGATTGTTTGTGTTATTTGTAAGTGCGTATTCTTATTTTCCAATGAAAATATTATACGCAATTATTTAGTAGCAGGCACAAATTAAATGTCTTGGGACAATTTAATTTACGAAACCCCATTTGACCCAGTTAAATGGAATCTGAAGGGCTAGTGGGAGCTGTTAGTGGGGATATAGTGTGGTTAGTGCATGACTAGGGGTCGAGCTAGTTATGGGGTAGTAACTAGAATTTTTACTAAACCTTGTCCTGATTCCCAGATCTTAGGAGATTTCCTTTCAGATAAGAACCAAGTACGTGGGATGGCTCATTCTCCACTTCCTTCCTCTACCTAATCGATCAGTTACTCACAATAGGGTGGAGTAGCGAATATTACATCTTAGCCTTAGAGTAAATAGATGATGAGAATTTGGACCAACCTTTTTGAGAAAACTATTCCTTCCTTTCTTTATTCTTTGATCGGCCACATTTTGTCACGCAAGAGAAAAAATTTTGGTGATTCCCTTATTATCTTATCAGCCACGATTAAAAGGAAAGTGGAGGAAATAGTTGGTTCTGTGGAGTACTGTTTAAGTGGTGGAAAATTTGGATGCCTTTTATCTTTTCCTTTGATGCTTCGCGAGCCCTCATGCTCCAGAAACTCATTTCCTTCAACCTTCCTCCTATATTATACAAAACCTTGTGGTGAATTGGGGTGTGTGAGAACCCTTAAGAAGCTTGGGGGAGTTTGGAGTGTTACATTCCCTTCCATTTCCTCTTGAGAAACCACGAGCCTTAGGATGATTCCGTAGGAAGACTCTCTACTGTTTTCTTGTTAATTGTTGATGTGGGTGCTGTTATTAATGTTAATAATTTTGAGAGCTTTGATGTGCTACTTCTGTTAATGTTTTAGCACCGCGAGTTCTTGGAGGAGCTCTAGGTGAGTATTTTAATTCTTGTTTTCAATTCCTATATTGTTTGTTAATGATCTTGTTGAAAATGGTTCTAAGTTTTTAGATGATTTTGTTATATTATGATTTAGTAGGAAGTGTTGAAGAAGTTAAATTTCTTTTGTTGTAAAAGATGATTTCAAGGTTTCTTAACTGAACTTTGATTTGAAAACGTTCTTGATCTTATCTTCTTATAAGAAACCAAGTTCTATGTGTGTGTATTGTTAAAGAATTTTTTTAAAAAAAAAAACAAAACAAAGGGTTTGTTGTTAAATTAAAGTATGACCCCGTGACCACATATATTATATGTGAGGTTTGATTTCAAATTTTTCTAACTTAATCCTTGGTGATTCTTTGTTTAGTTGTAATATATGAATGGTAGAGAAAGGCTTTATTGTTAGCCCTTTTGTTAAAAACTTTTGTGTAACTAGTTGATCGTTTCATGATTTGATCAAGAAAAATATTTAGTTTTGTTCTCCTTGAGCTTGATTCAGGCTATGATTTGGAGAAGAGTTTTAGAAAACTTTATTTTTAAAGTCCTTGCTTGATTTATTAGAATCTTATAAGTGGTTTTTGTATATTTGTTATTAAAGCTTTGTTGAAAGAAAGTTAAATATTCCTCCTAATTTTGATGTTGAAGCATTGAGCTTCACGAGTGAAAAGAAAAAAAATTGTGATTTCCAACTTGTTTTTTTTTTTCATAGCTCAGTTAGTGTCATAATTTGGGAGTTTTGAAAAATTCGATTGAGTTAAGATTTTGTAAAGTGTTATTTTAGTATTTTAATACAATGAAACACCGAATGTTGAAAGTAATCTCTGTAGTTCCTAAACAAAGTGAAGTCTTAGAAAATTAAGTGTTTAAAGTTCTTGAGTCTTAGTGCGAGTTTTATGGTTGCAAAACTTTGAAAGAAGAAAATTATTGGGTAATATTTTATTGTTTGAAACTGAGGGAGTATTTGATGTCTTGGTATTATCTTGAAATTTTACTTAATTGACTTTAAGTATTTGTTAATTAGGTATTCTAGAAGTTCAATTATTGCTTGGTTTCGAAAGGGAAATGATTTTCTAGTGTTTTAAAGTTAAAGGCTTAATTATGAAATTTTTGAGTGAGTGTGTATTTTTTTATATATAGTTCTCTAAAAAGAGAAAAATGATTTCGAGTTTTGAACGCTTAGCTATTGGTGTGTGAAAATTTTTAGAAAAAGCTTTGGTTTAAAATGATTTTTTTAAAGATAAGAGAGAGTTATTAAGTTTGTTTTAATCTTTGAACTGAAGTATGTTTAATGATTTTGAGACAATGAGAACCTAATCTCAAAGGAACTTTGATGTCCATGAGAATGGTTGAGTCTTAAAGGGAAAGTTGGATTTATTAAAATTTTTATTTTCATTTTGGGTTTGGTTTAGAAAAATGTTGATCGGAGAAAAGAATTTTAATCTTTTTGAAGTTTTAAGTGGTTTTTGTATTCTTGATATGTATAATCGTGATTGCATGTGAATAGGTTAGTATTATTTTCTTAGTAATGGTGCGTAGCTGTAGACGAGTTTGTGTTCGTGTTCGTGTTTGTGCTCGTGCTCGTGCTCGTGATCGTGATCGTGAATAAGTAGAGGTCGTAGCTGGGGAATAAAGCATCAGTGGATCGTAAGGACTCCTACATCTAATGAATTCTATAACGTGCCTAATTCTGTGTGCTATATATATATATATATTTAGTGTTATTGAATGTGAGTGTCATTGTTGCATGTTATACTGTGATTGTAATATTATGTATGTAGCTATAAATATTATAGTACTATTTATATTAATGTATACTGTGAATACCTATGTGTGCAAATTATTTTATGGATTTGAGTAAAATAATTTTTTCATATTTTACTATCCGTGTAGTTTCGAGGACGAAACTATTTTAAGGGGGGTGGTATTGTAACATCCCAATTTTTAAGAAAAATTACTTTAGCTATAAAAATCCCAGTTACTTGAAAGTAAGTCGTAAAGACTGATCACCTCAATGATTTACTGAGAGTGTGAGGAATCATTTTGGCTTATTTTGAATAATGTAATTATTATATATAATTATTATTTATGATGTCAATTCAAATTAATAGACAGTGTAGACGTATGCTGCTTTTAAGGTGAATTCATCAATTGTACTTATTATATAAGTTTTCTATTTGACGCGGTAACGCGTATTTTTGTTGACTAAGAAAGTGATTGAATTAAATCAAGAAGTAATTAAATTTGAGAATTAATATTTAATATTAATTCATGGTTCAAAAATCGTCGAAAAATTCTAACGAAGTTTCGTCGCGTTTTGAATCACCGGATAATTTTTATCCGCGAATAAAGTTCCAAACGAACTCCGATTCCGATGAAAATTGAATTGTAACTTGTTGTCATTATTTTTGAGTGTTTTAGATTGTTTTTATTGTTTATGATAAATTATTATCACGCGATGAATTAATTTCTAAGTAAATTAATTTTCGCGATTTAATCGGCAAAAAGAATTAATCGGTAACGCGATTACTCAACGCCGTATTTTTTTTTAGTACACTTAAGACTCTAGGCTTAGAGGGTAATTGTAACATCCCACCAAAATTGCCTAATTTGTATAATTTGCATAATTGTATGATTTGCTTAAATTGCTTAATTTGCCTAATTTAATTAGTTAGCTTCTTAAATTAGAATTTATATGTTTGTGATTAAGTAATTGAATGGATTGTGTTGGAGGTGTAATATAGGACTTTAGGGGTGCAACTAGAAGTGGTGGGGTGTAATACTAGCACTTAAGTAAGGGCATAACAGTAAAATAGGAGAACCCTCATTCCCTTATCCCTCTCACTCTCGAAAATCAGCTTCATTTTTGCCTTCTCTCTCTCAAAAATTCTGCACTAAGAAGAACAAGGAAGAGGAACATAGATGGAGAGCTAGGGTTTGGGATTGAGGAGGAAGAAAGGCTAAGATTTGAATGTTTCATCCATCTCTTGTCAAGAAGAAGATCTTATTCTAGTGTTAGACTCTATTTGGAAGTTGAAGCTGCCCTAAAACAGAGAAGAAAGAGGGAATTCGAAAATAGGAAGAAGAAGAAGAGAGAAGAGGCATTCCTAGGCTCTTTGCCCTTGCTACTTCTAAGTTGAGGTGAGTTCTTCTCTTTTAGGTGGTGGGCAACCAATAAGACCCCCATTAGGGTTTTTATTTCCCTTTGCATGTGGCTTAACTGGTCTAAGATGGAGATTTTTGAGTGAGGGTTTGATGTTAAACTTAGTAGAAGTTTGGGTTACAACCTAGTGAACATGCATGCTAAGACTGCTTCTGGTATTTCGAGTATAACTCTCTCTATAGACCTTGGATTGAAATGATTTTTGTTTTTGTGTAAACTAGACATGAGGGGCTTCATTTTAGGCACAAGAATCACTTGAAAATGTTAAGGATTGAATTAGATATAGAATTTACAAGTTCAGGTATGAATGCTGTCCTGTTTTCTGACACCAGTGGATTGTTTGTTACAACTGCACTAATATGATGGTCCTAAGCTTTCATAAACTAGACATCCTAAGCTTTCCAATGAGTGGTCGTTTTCCCAATTCCGACTTCGTTTGATATGTTAGTAAAATTCCCGAAGTTGATGCTCTGCTGCAGAAATTCTGCAGAAGGCCTGGCACGGCCGTGTTATGCAGCACGGTCAGGCCGTGTTTCAATCTGTTTCCTAGGCTTAAAATGCTTAGTTTTGGACCATTTGACTCCCTGAAACATGCTAATATGTTTGGTATGCTTAGGTATTACCCTTATGTATCTTTTATATAACTAATTGAGTAAAGAATGATTCTTGAATATGATGATTGTGATATAGCAATGCATTATTTCTTATTGTTTTGTGATTGATTTGATTGTGATTGGAATGTTTGCAAATTCATTTGCACCCTCATTGTAAGTGATTAGCTATCACCTGTGCCGTTGGGGGCCCCCTTGGTTTTATCCTTTTAATCGGATTTTACTCATTTTGTACTTGAGCTGGATCAAGTGGGGAACATTCATTGTGGTCTTTATGACATTTGTTTGCATTTGTATTATCTTTCAAGATTTCAAATACAGTATTGTGAATTGAGCTTGTGACTTGTGAACTGTCATGTAAATGCTATTTGACCCTTGTCTATACTGATTCGTATTGAGGTATGTGATGGTGAGGGGTCCGCGAAGGACTCACTGAGATTTCTTAAATCTCACCCCTTTCGTTTAATTGTTTCAAATAAGCAGGTGCGAGAGGATTGACCCTAGCTGGAGTTGCTTAGCTGCTAGTCTTTGTTGTTTGAACTAAGTGTTGTATATGGGTCATTGGACCCTATATTTTGTAATCCTCATAACTTTGGGGTTATATTTTGAGACTTAAGTTATGTACTTAAACCGTTAGACAAGTACCTTGTATGAATCATGACTTGTAACTATCAAGTTTTAATTTATTCAGTTTATGATATTTCGTAATGTTTTAAATGCAATGATTCGATTTAAAAATTGAATTAGGGTGTTACATTATGGTATCAGAGCCGTTCGATTCTTATCGGACTGTGAGGTAGATAGTTTTGGCTTAGTGTGTCATTGTGGACTGTTTACATCTTTCTACTTATTATGCTAAGAGATATTAAGCCTGATCAACTCAATTCTTTGTGCATTGTATGCAGAATCATGGCATCCGGTTCAGGACGACGTGGTAGGCCACCAATACATGGCGAAAGGAACCCCAGGAATGCCACCAGAAACCTCGGGACTCCGCAAGAACTCGAACCTTGGAATGTAATAGCAGAAGCACTGAGGGTGCAAACTGAGGCTGCAAATGTTCAAGCTGAAGCGACTAACGCACTACTCCAACAGATCCTTCAGGGAGGAGTAGCCCCAGGTAACAATGTAACCCAGCCAGATAATCCTAATCGGGCGTACTCTGACTTCAGGAAGAATGACCCTCCTTCTTTCAAGGGTGGAGCTAACCCATCTGCTTGAAGTATTGGTTGCGGGAAATGGATAAGATATTTGAAGTAGTGAACTGCACTGAAGAGCAAAAATTGACATTTGCCGCTCACTACCTGAAGGAAGAGGCTGAGGTTTGGTGGAGATGAGCAAGAGCTCATATGGTTACTCTTGAAACACCTTTGAACTGGGAGAACTTTCAGAGAGTGTTCTTGGAGAAATATTTCCCTAAGAGCTTAAGACGGCTAAAAGAGCAAGAGTTTGCTCACCTAACTCAAGGGAGCATGACGGTAGCGGAGTACATCGCCAAATTTGAAGAATTGGCTAAGTACTCTACTTATCTACAAAGTAGGGAAGATAGTGAGTGGAAGGCTCATCAATTTGAGCAGGGTCTTCGACCGGAATTAAGAAATGTCATGTGTGGATTTGAGGAGACTGACTATGCCAAGCTGGTAGGGAAGTGTATTATTGCTGAAGAGGCACAAAATGCCTTAAGAGTGGATTGCCAAGAAAAGTGGAAGAAAAGGAACGAAGAACGCAAGCCTAATCAACCCCCCAAGCCGAAGGGGAACCCCAACAAAGGAAAGCAAACTCATCCTTTGGACATCAGAAAAGCAAGGACATGTACCACTTGTGGCAGGTATCATCAAGGAGAGTGTATGGGTAGAGACTTTTGTTTTTACTGTAAAGAGAAAGGTCACGTTACAAACAATTGCCCCGCACTCAGGAGGAAGAATGATAGAAAGGAAGCAGCAAAAACCAATGATCCTAACCAAGGGCGTGTTTTTGCCTTAGACGCCAAGAGGGCAAAGGGTGTGGACGGTCTGATGAAAGGTACGTGTCTCTTGAGTGATCAGCCTGTTATTGTTCTTTATGATTCTGGTGCCACTCATTCTTTCATTTCCTACAAATGTGTAACAAGGTTAAAGTTACCACTTACTTCGTTGTCAGTTCCTTTGAATGTTCAGACACCTGCTGATGGCAGCATCTCTACTTCCTTCGTATGCGAGAATTGTCCTCTCCAGATACAAGGAAGGGTATTCCTGGTCAATCTAGTTTGTTTACCCTTGGAAGGTATGGATATTATTTTGGGGATGGATTGGCTTGCGGCTAATCAAGTCGTTCTGAATTGTTATTGTAAAACCATAGAATTTGCAAATTTACAACCTCCCCAAAAGAATATTCATCCTGATGTGTTGGCCAGTGTTGCTCTATTAAACCAATGCCTAGGAGAGGGATATTTCGGCTATGTTTTGTTACTCTCTTCATCTTCAGAGGTTGAACTAGATCTGACTGCTATCCCGGCTGTGAATAAATACTTAGATGTGTTTCCTGAAGAGGTGATGTCCCTACCTCCCGAACGGGAAATTGAATTTTCAATAGATTTAGTTCCAGGGACAGGACCAATATCAATGGCTCCGTATAGGATGTCACCAACAGAACTCAAGGAGCTTAAGTGCCAAATGGAGGACCTTATCTCCAAACAGTTTATTAGGCCTAGTGCTTCTCCTTGGGGAGCACCGATGTTATTAGTCAAGAAGAAGGATAGTAGCATGAGACTGTGTGTGGACTATAGGCAGATTAATAAGGTTACCGTAAAAAATAAGTATCCGCTTCCTCGGATAGACGATCTTATAGATCAGCTTAGGGGGGCTTCATACTTTTCCAAAATTGACCTAAGGTCGGGTTATCACCAGATTAGGGTGAAGGCTAGTGATGTTCCAAAGACCGCTTTTAGAACCCGGTACGGTCACTATGAGTATTTGGTTATGCCTTTCGGGCTGACCAATTCTCCAGCCGTGTTCATGAGCTACATGAATCAAATCCTAGAGCCTTATCTTGATAAATTTGTGGTAGTATTTATTGATGATATTCTAATTTATTCCCAGAGCTCTCAAGAGCACGCGGAACATCTTAGGATCGTGCTAGGTACCCTTAGGCAAAAGAGACTGTTTGCAAAACCCTCAAAGTGTGAATTTTGGTTAGAAGAAATGAAATTCTTAGGACACGTGATCTCTCACGATGGAGTGTCGGTTGACCCTGATAAAGTACAAGCAGTGCTGGATTGGGAAAGACCGACCACCATTACTGAAATTCGAAGCTTCTTGGGCCTAGCTGGGTATTATAGTAGATTCATCAAAGGATTTTCTCAGTTAGCACTTCCGTTAACGAGGCTAACCCGAAAGGGGCAGCCGTTTGTGTGGAGCAAGAGTTGTGAGAGTAGCTTCATAGAGCTTAAGATTAGATTGACCACTGCTCCAGTTCTGATTATTCCGGATCCATCCTTAGGGTTTAAAGTGTATAGTGATGCTTCGATTATAGGATTAGGTTGTGTGCTTATGCAAGGTGGTCAGGTGGTAGCTTATGCATCAAGACAGTTGAAACCCCATGAAGAGAACTATCCAACTCATGATTTGGAACTTGCAGCAATTGTCTTTGCCTTGAAGATTTGGAGGCACTATTTATATGGTGCTCGGTTTGAGGTCTTTAGCGACCATAAGAGTTTAAAATATCTCTTTGATCAAAAAGAACTTAACATGAGGCAAAGAAGGTGGGTAGAACTCCTCAAGGATTATGATTTTGAGCTGACATACCACCCAGGCAAGGCGAATGTGGTCGCCGATGCTTTGAGTAGGAAGTCCCTTCAAGTATCATCCTTGATGATTAAGGAATTAGAGTTATTAGAGTCCTTTAGAGACTTAACCTTAGAATCCTTCTCTACTGGTTATAGTCTTCTAGTGCATCAATTGCAAATCAGTTGTGACCTCAAGTCCCAGATTAGGCAAGCTCAACTCTTGGATGAAGAATTGCAATCTAGGAAGAATCAGCCCGACTTCTCCATAGACAATGAGGGAACTATCCTATTTCAACATAGAATCTGTGACCCCAAAAAATCAGAACTTAAGTGACAAAATATAGAACAAGCTCATAGGAGGCGGATTCACAGTCCATCCGGTACAACCAAAATGTATCATGACCTCGGACACCGATATTGGTGGTAGGGATGAAAACGGATGTAGGTGAGTTTGTAGCCCGATGTCTAGTGTGTCAAAAAACCAAAATTGAACATCAGAAACCTTCTGGCATGCTCCAACCCCTAGAAATACCTGAGTGGAAGTGGGAAGGTATATCCATGGACTTCGTTGCGGGATTACCCCGTACCCAAGCCGGTCATGACTCAATTTGGGTGATTGTGGACCGATTGACAAAATCAGCTCACTTCATACCTGTTAAGACTACGTACTCCACCTCTAAGCTAGCAAAAGTCTACATCCGGGAAATAGTCAAGCTCCACGGGGTCCCTACGAGCATCGTCTCGGATAGAGATCCCAAATTCACCTCTAGATTTTGGAAGGTTTTTCAGCAAGCTTTGGGAACTAGGTTGAACCTTAGCACCGCATACCACCCCCAGACCGATGGTCAGACTGAGAGGACCATCCAAACCTTAGAGGACATGCTTAGAGCATGTGTCTTAGAGGATGGAGGGAATTGGATTGATTATCTACCTTTGGCAGAGTTTGCTTACAATAATAGCTACCATTCGAGCATAGGGATGGCTCCTTATGAAGCCCTTTATGGGCAGAAGTGTAGGACACCTTTGAGTTGGTATGAAGTTGGGGAAAGGAAATTGATAGGTCCCGACCTAGTTCAGGAGACAACAGATAAGATTCGGATGATTAGGGATAAGCTTAAGACCGCCCAAAGTCGGCAAAAGAGTTATGCGGACTTAAAATCTAGACCACTTGAATTTGAAGAGGGCGAACATGTGTTTTTGAAAGTGTCTCCTACAATAGGTGTTGGTAGGGCACTAAAGGCCAAAAAGTTACATCCTCGTTACATCGGTCCTTTTCAAATCTTGAGTCGAGTCGGTTCTGTTGCTTACGCACTTGCACTTTCTCCCTCTTTGTCCAACTTGCACAATGTGTTTCATGTGTCGCTACTCCGAAGGTATATTCCCGATCCTTTTCAACCCTTAGCTCATGAGTCCATGCAACTAAGATCGGACCTAACGTACCAACCTATGCCGGTCCAAATCGTAGATTGGGACATAAAGGCGCTGAGGAACAAACGCATTCCCATGGTTAAGGTCATTTGGGAAGGATCTACTCCGGGGGAAGCTACTTAGGAGGTGGAAGAAGAGATGCGAGAAGCATATCCATACCTGTTTCAATAGGTATGTGTATTTAATTTTTGAGGGCAAAAATCCTAAAAAGGTGGGGAGTAATGTAACATCCTACTAAAATTGCCTAATTTGTATAATTTGCATAATTGTATGATTTGCTTAAATTGCTTAATTTGCCTAATTTAATTAGTTAGCTTCTTAAATTAGAATTTATATGTTTGTGATTAAGTAATCGAATGGATTGTGTTGGAGGTGTAATATAGGACTTTAGGGGTGCAACTAGAAGTGGTGGGGTGTAATACTAGCACTTAAGTAAGGGCATAACAGTAAAATAGGAGAACCGTCATTCCCTTATCCCTCTCACTCTCGAAAATCAGCTTCATTTTTGCCTTCTCTCTCTCAAAAATTCTGCACTAAGAAGAACAAGGAAGAGGAACATAGATGGAGAGCTAGGGCTTGGGATTGAGGAGGAAGAAAGGCTAAGATTTGAATGTTTCACCCATCTCTTGTCAAGAAGAAGATCCTATTCTAGTGTTAGACTCCATTTGGAAGTTGAAGCTGCCCTAAAACAGAGAAGAAAGAGGGAATTCAAAAATAGGAAGAAGAAGAAGAGAGAAGAGGCATTCCTAGGCTCTTTGCCCTTGCTACTTCTAAGTTGAGGTGAGTTCTTCTCCTTTAGGTGGTGGGCAACCAATAAGACCCCCATTAGGGTTTTTATTTCCCTTTGCATGTGGCTTAACTGGTCTAAGATGGAGATTTTTGAGTGAGGGTTTGATGTTAAACTTAGTAGAAGTTTGGGTTACAACCTAGTGAACATGCATGCTAAGACTACCTCTGGTATTTCGAGTATAACTCTCTCTATAGACCTTGGATTGAAATTATTTTTGTTTCTGTGTAAACTAGACATGAGGGGCTTCATTTTAGGCACACGAATCACTTGAAAATGTTAAGAATTGAATTAGATATAGAATTTACAAATTCAGGTATGAATGCTGTCCTGTTTTCTGACACCAGTGGATTGTTTGTTAAAAATACACTAATCTGTTGGTTATCTTCCAAAATAAAAATTATATTCATAAACTAGACATCCTAAGCTTTCCAATGAGTGGTCGTTTGCCCAATTCCGACTTCGGTTGATATGTTAGTAAAATTCCCGAAGTTGATGCTCTGCTGCAGAAATTCTGCAGAAGGCCTGGCACGGCCGTGTTATGCAGCACGGCCAGGCCGTGTTTCAATCTGTTTCCTAGGCTTAAAATGCTTAGTTTTGGACCATTTGACTCCCTGAAACATGCTAATATGTTTGGTATGCTTAGGTATTACCCTTATGTATCTTTTATATAACTAATTGAGTAAAGAATGATTCTTGAATATGATGATTGTGATATAGCAATGCATTATTTCTTATTGTTTTGTGATTGATTTGATTGTGATTTGAATGTTTGCAAATTCATTTGCACCCTCATTGTAAGTGATTAGCTATCACCTGTGCCGTTGGGGGCCCCCTTGGTTTTATCCTTTTAATCGGATTTTACTCATTTTGTACTTGAGCTGGATCAAGTGGGGAACATTCATTGTGGTCTTTATGACATTTGTTTGCATTTGTATTATCTTTCAAGATTTCAAATGCAGTATTGTGAATTGAGCTTGTGACTTGTGAACTGTCATGTAAACGCTATTTGACCCTTGTCTATACTGATTCGTATTGAGATATGTGATGGTGAGGGGTCCGCGAAGGACTCACTGAGATTTCTTAAATCTCACCCCTTTCGTTTAATTGTTTCAGATAAGCAGGTGCGAGAGGATTGACTCTAGCTGGAGTTGCTTAGCTGCTAGTCTTTGTTGTTTGAACTAAGTGTTGTATATGGGTCATTGGACCCTATATTTTGTAATCCTCATGACTTTGGGGTTATATTTTGAGACTTAAGTTATGTACTTAAACCGTTAGACAAGTACCTTGTATGAATTATGACTTGTAATTGTCAAGTTTTAATTTATTTAGTTTATGATATTTCGTAATGTTTTAAATGCAATGATTCGATTTAAAAATTGAATTAGTGTGTGATAGTAATCATAAGAAGAGAGAGATTAGATGTTAGATTGGTGATTGGATTAACATCTTACTTTAAGTAGCTAGGTGTCAAGTTTTTTGTGATTGATTTAGATGCCTTTTTCCTAAATTAATCCTAGCCTAATAAAAAGAGAAATTAAAATAAATTTTAATCCCTCCTCTTTAAATGACCTGGCCGAAGCCTCTTTTTTTTTTTTTTTACCACCCAATCCTCATTTTATTTATCCTAAATTACATGTCCAGGTAAGGTGTCACCCATCTATTGTTCTAAAATAAGTGTTTCTTTTAAATTATTCTTGATCAAGTATTTGAGGGAAACATCTTCATTCCCCTTTTCTTTCATCAGGTCGAGCACCCTCCTTCACATTCCCTTCATTTATTTATTTTTCCCTTCTTCTTCAAGTGTTAGTGGAAGAAAGGAAAGGAAAACCAAGGCCAAACCCTCTTCTTTCTTCCCCTGCGTAATTCCTCCCTCCTCATCTCATTCCATTTTAATTTCTTCCTTCCTTCTTCTTGTAACACCAGCGCAGCCCCTCCCCTTTTTACTTCTCCCTTTCTTTATTTCTTTCTCTTGGTTGCAAGATTGGTGAAGTGGGGAAAACAAGACAAGCTTACATTTCCTTTCTTCCTCCTTCCCTTGTCAGTCGAGGCACTCCCCCACCTTCATGCACCCATTCTATTTTTATTTCACAAGTTTGCAAGTGTTGGTGAGAAAGGAAGAAATGAAGACCCATCATTCCTTCTTTTTTTTTTTGTGCTCTGTTGGCCGTAGCCACCCTTCCCCATTTCTACGTCTTCATTTTTACTTCCTTCTCCAAATTATTCATTTGTGATGAAGTGAGAAAGATCAAGTTCTATTTCTTTCCTTATTTCCCCTTCCAGCCGTGGACCCTAGGGTATTGTGGGGGAGGGTTTCTTTTCATTTCACATGTCTAATTTACTTGCTTATTTAGTTATATATGTCTTGATGATGATCAACGAGTAAGAGGACCAATTTTCCCCAAATTTTGGAAACCCTAGGTTCTATGAAAATGGAAAAAATATGATTACTCAAGTGAATCACCAAATTAGTATAGGGTTCTTACTAATTATTTGTTATTGTTGTTGTAATTGTCAATTGTAATTTGAATCAAAGATTTAGAAGTTTTGGGTGAAACCCTTGATTCTTGGAGATGCTTGAATTAGGATTGGTTTTGAATTAGGCTTTTGGTTTTGTGAAATTAATTGATGTTTTGTGGAAGAATTTGGAATAGGAAGTGATGTTGTTTAAGTAGTTTAAAGGTTTGCAAAATTTTTGGGAAAAAGGGGGGCAAGGCCGCGAGCTCTTCAAGGCTTGGGAGGAAAATTATTTTGTGTTTTTAGTTCATATTAGTTGTATTTGGTATGTTTAAGAATTGTGTGAGCTTTGGAAAAATTTTAGAAAGATTTGGGTTGAATTGATGGTTGTTTGAAGCTTTGAGGCTATGAAACAATTAAGGTGAAATAGATACTTTGAGATCCTAGACACCAAGTGGAGCCTTGATTGAACATTTTGAGAAAAAGTATAAAATTTAGCATTGATTTATGTCTCAAGTTTGGAGAAGGCAAGCTTAGTATTTGAAAACTTTGTTTCTTTTCAAACTTAGTGTCTTCTTTCAAAAAGAGTCTTATGTTTTAAAACTTTGTTCATTTAATTATTGCTAATTTTCAAGCATATGTGATGCTTATATATATATATATATATATATATATATATATATATGTATGTATTTCAAAATTTGGCATTCAAGTGTAAGTGATTTGGTTAGTTAAGAGATTTATGGGTTTTGAGAGCCTAAGGAATTAGAATTAGTTATGCTTAGGTTGTGCTAAGTTGTGTTATGGTTTTAGGACTTGAGAATCTGAGTTCGTGCTACGTAAGACCAAGACGTGCTTTGACACGGGGACTGTTTACCTTCGATAAGGGCTACTTCTAGTCAAGCTTAGGATTTTTAATTGTTTTTCGATCAAAAAAGTCTGAGAACCTCAGGGTTCAAAGTGAGGGTTTTGTTACCCCTTTGATCTTTACAGCTTCATATATGATTATTTAGTGGGTTTGTCTGCAAGAGGTTGGCAACTGCCCCCAATCCCCCACACTTGTTTGACTTCCTCTTTGCTAACTCCACCGAGTTGCAAAGTGATGAACTTGATTGATGTTGTTATTTGCTGTGTTGTTGGTTTGTCGTGTATTGATGGATTGTTGTGCGTGGATGAATTGAAAAGCGTTGTGATGTGTGTATGCTTAAAAATGATTAAGATATATGTTGTGGATTTTATTGGATAATTGATGTTATTGATTATGCCATGATTGAAATATCAAATGTGGTGATATGTTCATTGGGGGTGGTTAAAGGCATTGTTGCGTCGTGTCTTGTGGTACGTCGACCTATCTATCCTGGGTAGTGGAAATGCCCATGGGCAAAGGAAAAGTGTCGGTCTGGTATGTACAGCCCGATATGCCTCTGGCGTATGGATTCTAGAATTAAAACTGCACTGGCATATAGTTGCATCAATAGGATCTTGGGTGCATCCTTATTGATTTTTCTGTTGCTATTGATATGGTTGTTATATACATTGGAGATTTGTGGCTTTATATTATTTTGTGTCTATATAATATAAATGGTTGTTGTATTTGCTGTTTTGTGCTACTTTTTCTATTTTAAGAAGTTGACCCTTGCCAGTGGTTCTTTCAATCAATGATTGTAACCTAGATGACGAAGGAAGATGAGTGTTTGGGACTGCAGAGAAGTGTAGCTGAGTATAGCCGGTCCGACTTCCTATTTGTGTTTCTGTTGCAACTTACTAGAGGACTAGTAAGCGTTGTAGTGCTCTGACCAGCTATAGGGTGTCAGATGCTTTGATTACAATGTTGTAATAAATGCAATTTCAGTTGTAAAGCTTGGAGTGTCATATGTGTAATACTTAAACAAATTAGGAGTGTGATTCATGTGGTTTTATTTGATGTCTTTATTTATTTATTTATTTATTTATTTACCATCATGTTTCTGGAATCGCTGTGATACTCTGACCGCTCTTTCAAAAAGAACTTTTTGTAGAAAAGAAAAAAAATAGAACCACATTTTTAGAAACCCTACGAGCAGAGTATTTCACCTCTCAGAAATATGTTACCGTCTGTAAGAAATGTTAGTTTAGTAGCGCTCCGAAAATGGGGTGTTACACTTTGACCTATTATCCCTAGACCGATAGTCAAACAGAGAGGATCATCCAGTCCTTAAAGGATTTGTTGAGGGCTTGAGTGTTGGAATAGTCTGGCTGTTAGGATAAGTTTTTACCGGCCATAAGTTCACCTATAACAACAGTTTTCATTCTAGTATTAGGATGATACCATATGAGTACTTGTACGAAAGAAGGTGTAGGACACCTTAATGTTGGTTTCAGGCTGGTGGTATAACACACTCATTTTATGCTAGGATCTTAGGATTCTTTATGTGTTTGATTATGTGTTTCATGTGTGTGAATGTGTTTAAATTTGTTTTTGATTGGTTAGGAATTCAATAGGATCGACCCAGCAAAATTAGAATTCGTTTTAAATTTTTATTGCGGATAAAAATTACCCGACAATTCAAAATACGGCAAAAAATCGTTAGAATTTTTTGACGATTTTTGAACCATGAATTAATATGAAAAATTAATTCTCAAATTTAATTTTATCTTGATTTAATTCAATCATTTTCTTAGTCAACAAAAATATGTGTTACCGCGTCAAACAGAAAACTTATAATAAGTTTTAATTGATGGATTTACATTAAAAGCAGCATACGTCTTCAAGCGCCTACAAATCAACATTTCTTTCGCAGAAGCCCTTGAGAAAATGCCCACATATGTCAAATTCATGAAGGAATTATTGACCAAAAAGAGGAAATTTAAAGAAGATGAGACTGTAGCTTTGACAGAAGAGTGTAGTGTTATCCTTCAAAGAAAGCTTCCTCCAAAGATGAAGGATCCTGGAAGCTTCACAGTTCCTTGCACCATTGGGAGTTTGAATATTGGCAAAGTTCTTTGTGACTTGGGAGCTAGCATCAATTTGATGTCGTTATCTATGTTGAAGAGGTTGAGAAGAGGTGAAGTCAAGCCTACAAGAATGTCTTTACAACTGGTGGATCGTTCAGTCAAGTTCCCATATAGGATATTGGAGGATGTTTTGGTTAGAGTTGACAAATTCCTTTTTCCAGCAGATTTTGTAATTCTTGATATGGAGGAGGACACTGAGGTCACTCTTCTTCTTGGAAGACCTTTCCTAGCTACAGGGAGAGCCTTGATTGATGTCCAACAAGGTAAATTAATTTTGAGGTTTCAAGATGAGAATGTGACTTTCAACGTGTTTGAAGCTATGCAGATGATAATGAAAAGTGCTTTAGAATTGATATAATTTATGATTCGGTTGGAGAACTTCTTAAGCAAGACTGGCCTTCCCACCCCTTAGAGAAGGTTGTGACACCCTTAACCCCAAATCGTGTTTATTTAATTAAAAATAATTAAATAAATTTAATAATAAAATTAAATTGAAAAACGTTGGGAAAAATTAATAGCGTTCAAAATAAAATTTCATCAAGTTAAAGGGCCACATTCTCATTGTCTCCAAACTGTACTTTCCTAAATATATTTCAGAATAAAAGTAATACTATTCCGTAGTTGAAATTTAAACATGGAAACAACCTCTAAAATTCGGAAGTAAAAACAGGAAAATAAAATTCCCAACTTGTCACATCGGGTTAGAGCTATCAATCCCAAGTATAAAATCAAAAAGACAACTCAAGAAAGTCTCCAAAATAAAGTGAGGTAACTAAAATGAACCAAAACATAGTTCTTGTAAAATTTTCAAAATTCAGACAAGTTTTTAGCCACAGGCTTCATTGTTGTCATCTGCAAATAACACCAAACAAAGCAAGCAATACAAAAGGTAGGGGTGAGTTCATTGTGATTGAGTGTGAAACAATTGGGAGAATAGGTGAAAACAAACACAAACAACAAACAATGATATATAGATACATATATATACAACATGCATAGATAAATTCAAGGCATGCGTCTTCACCATAATTTCACGTTACTACTTTCACACATTCATAAAAAATCATGAACTTCATGAATCCACAATCTCAAAAATGAAAGTATTCGGTCACTCAGGACCATGCCTATTCCAAAACATGTACTTCGTATGCATGCAGTACCATTCTACTACTCTGGGATAAGGACTAGGAGTACTCAGTTTATTGAGAAAGAGCATTTACGGTGATTACCTTGTTACCTCCTACTCTCGACTAGTCATGATAATGTCCGGGGACGGTCGGGATAGCAGAGTCTGATAAGTAACTCCCCGACTCAAGGAGCTAACTTGAGCCTTTGGGTGTCACGGACTCGAGCTTCTCATCCCCAAGGCCGGGATTATTTACCACGCAGGCTCACCTTCAGTGGCCTCCCCCTTTCATTTCAACGGTCCTTCCCCCAAAACTTGTTAGGCTCTAAATGACAAACAATTCAAACATGGTTGGGTACTCTACCAAACTTCATAATCAAGGGGTATTGGATATCCATCACGGCCTAACGGGCTAGGATTCCAATTGAGTCGGACCGCTGAAGGGTCGTCATCCTCACATAAACGTTGCCACCATAGGTGGGCTTTCATAAACGCTGCCACATGAAAGTGGACTTAATCTCGCAAAGTTGCCACATGAGAGTGGACTTAATCTCGAAAAGTTGCCAGATGAGAGTGGACTTTAATCAAAACACTTGCCACCTAAGAGTGGACTTAAACAATATCATGTACATCCATAATGTCATTGCATACAACTTCCTAGGTTTTTTTCTTTATTCACTTAAGTTACCCCCATGTAATTACTAACTATTTAACAAGTCATATAGGCTATTACCATAGTTTCTTTGGTCTTTATAATTATTTAATTATATGTAATCGTCCTACGGTCCATTGGAAATTCCTAAGATTTATTATGATTTTTATAAAGCTATATAACTTGGGTACTCATCTTCCACAAGGTTCCAGCACGACGATTATATAACTGAAAACACACTTACCAATTCAATATTCTCACAATGAGAATTATAATAACATGTATTGTGGATATCCAGCCTCCACATTAACCATCAGACATCACAAAATTATTCATGGTATCACAATGATCAAATTACTATAGTAACAACATTTGAGCCTAGCATATATTTGAACAACATACTTATATCATCTCAACTGCATTCAACAACTTACACAACTCATACAAGACAATCCAAAGGAATTAATAACAGGCTATTCTATCACATATACACACACACACACACTCAGCATCAAGCAGCAATCAATTTCACGTTCAATATATATATATATATATGCACAATTTTATATATATAAACACCCTGTGGGGTCAAAGGACACCCCCTTTCACCTACCCTCACAACTATCACAATCACAATATCTCCTCCCTCACCTCGACAAATAAATTTGCAGTGTCAACGAAAGTGGAGCAAATTCACCTACAGTAACAAAATTAGACACCAAATGAGAACAAGGATTTAATTGACGGACCACACAGAGAGCAAAGCGAGATGAGACAACGGGGTTATAAGGGGTTCGACGTCAACTTCACCGTAACAGAAAAGCGGGTAGTGGTTCCCGAAGATTTCGACGCGAGGAATCCAAAAATGTCGTCCGTTTTTGCAAATGACGACTGTTGTGACCGGAAAATGGAAAATACAGTTCGTCAAAGGAAGGAGAACGCTTCAAACGACATCGCAATTGATCAAGAGGATGCTGGAAACGTGTTCAGAGGCCAATTTCGTGTGGGAAGGCACAATTTCGTGGCTTGCCGTGATAGGAGGAAGGAGAATGCAAGGAGAGAAGGAGAAGGATATGTTTCATTTTTTCTGCGCTTGGGAATCTGTCGGCGTGTTTCTAATTCACCAGGAAGACAATGAATAGTGCACACTTAAGGGCCTACGGGGTGTATGGGTGAAAGGCCAAGGTGCAGCAAGTAAAAAAAAAGTTTAAAAAAAAACAAACGAAGGGCTTGACGGCACCTCCAATTCCTTTTCTTTTCTTTTCTTTTTTTTTTCAATTTTCTCCTTATCATTTCTTTATCCAAGGATAATATTTCTTTACTCACAAATCATTTCTTTACTTTTTTTATTTTCTCCAAACTCATTCCTACACTCTTATAAATTAAAATAACTATTTTCAGAATATTACTAATATATCCAAGGATAATATTTAATAAACATAAAATTAATAAATCAATAGTGTATAATTAAAATATGCTAATATTTTCTAAAAATACAAATGAATACTAATTCAATATTTTTTAACAATTCAAACACACATAGGAAAATCAGAATCATTAAAGTTACAAATCATCATAATTAATGAAATAAACACATTTTAAAAAATATAAAATGTACAAAAAATGCGGGGTGTTACAAATGTGATAGTAAATTCCATTGAGGAGCTGGATGAAGAGATGGAAGATGAGATAGAAAGATGTCTTGTGCAACTTGAAGCTCTACAAGTTGAAAAAGCAATTGTTAAAAAGAAGGAAAACTTGAAGGGTGGAGAGATAGAAAAGAAAGCTAGCCCGGAATTGAAGCAATTGCCCTCACATTTGAAGTATGTTTTTCTTAGGGATGATGCTTTTAATCTGGCGATCATTAGTAGCTCCTTATCTAAGCTAGAAGAGGAGAAACTTGTGAGAGTGCTTAGAGTGCACAAAGAGGCAATTGGATGGACCATCTCAGATTTAAAAGGCATTAGTCCAACTTTTTGCATGCATAAAATCATGTTAGAACAGGAGTTTAAGCCAGTGGTTCAACTGCAAAGAAGGCTCAATCCGACTATGAAAGAAGTTGTGAGAAAGGAGGTCTTGAAACTTCTGGAGGTGGGAATGATTTATCCTATTTTTGACTGTGCATGAGTGAGTCCAGTACATGTGATCCCAAAGAAAGGAGGAATGACAGTGGTGAAAAATGATAAAAATGAATTGATTCCAACATGAATAGTCACTGGTTGGAGGATGTGCATTGATTATCGGAAACTCAACCAAGCTACCAGAAAAGATCATTTTCCTCTGCCTTTTATGGATCAAATGCTCGAGAGACTAGCTGGGCAATCCTTCTACTGCTTTCTGGATGGGTATTCAGGTTATAATCAGATCACAGTCAATCCAGAAGACCAAGAGAAGACAACGTTTACTTGTCCCTTTGGGGTATTTGCTTATAGACGAATGTTGTTTGGTCTTTGCAATGCACCAGCTACTTTTCAGAGGTGCATGTTGTCAATTTTTGCTGATATGATGGAGAAATCCATTGAGGTATTTATGGATGATTTTTCAGTTTTTGGTACTTCATTTTGTGGCTATGCTGCTAGACTTCTGAGAAACCCCAAAATAGACAGTGGCAATCCAAATGAGATCAGAGCAGCACTGTGCAGGCCTGGTGAGGATTGGTTTTAGAACCAAGATGAGACACCTGGGAAGATGATGTCTTAGCCCTTACTCCTTCTGCTAGGGGGTGGGCTGATTTTGTGCTACACACTTTGATCTCGTGCTCAAATTCTTCTGAGCTGAATTTTCAGAGAGTAGACTTGGTAGTTTCCATCATACTGGGGAGCCTATTAATGTCTGGAGGATTTTAGCCACTGAGCTATCTGCTACGGCCAATGCTGAAATGAAAAAAATGTGGTTGCAGCATGCTAGTCTGATCGCCATGCTTTGTGCTAGAGCTGAGGTAAAGTTTTTGCAACAGAAAGCGAGGTGCAGGTGAAAATGGGTCAGGCAATAAATGGAGCATGGATCAAAGCAAATTCGATTGCTATTCCCAGTCAGGAGCATCAGTGAGAGGCCGCAGCTGAAGAGGATGATGACATTACTTTTGATAATCTTGCACCTCGTCAGCATCCAGATTGGTCTGACTTCCAGAGGATGGAAGCGAAGGTTGACAGGCTTGCACTAGACTACAGGCATGGGATGCAAGCTCTCTATAGAGCTACCTATGCATCCCAGAGAGGAGAGCAGTTGGATCCTGAAGCAGATATTTTTTCGGTGCAGTTTCCCGGACCTGGACCTGTGGGACAGCAGCCTTAGTCCCCATTGGTGCGAGTTCAGCGGTGGCGTCTGGCGGCCCACCTTTCTCACTTCAGTTAGCGGTTGAGTCGGGCGGGTCACCGCAATGGTTTTATCTTTCTTTCTTTTATTTTGCTGTTTATTCTTCATTTGAATTTGTTTTTGTTTTGTGATGCTGGTACTGTCACCTTAATGTGTGCATGATGTGTATATTTGTGTGTGAACTGTCACCTTAATGTGAAAATATTTGTGTGTGAACTGTCACCTTAATGTGTGCATGATGTGTATAATCAAGGAGCTGAACCTTTTGTTGACATAAACCTTTTTAAGCAGCTCTTTGTAACCTTAACTTTTGAAGACTTCAGTGGCCATAAATCTTGTCTCATTACAAAAGCAAAACCTGTGAGTGTTTGAGCCTAAATAGAAATTTCATCATTCCTGAGTGCTCCACCACTTGTATGAATTTTTCAGAACTTGACTCAGTTCTTGATTGCTTTTGCATTGCATGTGAACACACACACAAATGATTGAGATCTTTATTGTTGTTTGAATAGGTAGAGCCTTTGATTGCCTACCCTTTTGATATCATTCTTTGCTAGCCCTTTTGAGCCTTAAGCCTTTTTGTTGAATCTAAAGCACAATATAAGCCAATAACCGAAAAAACCAATTGTACCATAAAATTGGAGTTGAGAGAATGTTATCTAAAAAAGTGGTTCATTGGTTGTGAATTAAGTTTGGGGTTGCTTGAGGGCAAGCAACAATCTTAAGTTTAGGGTGGCTATACAAAGTTTGTAGTTTATCTCAAAAAAAAAAATGAACAGGCCAAACGAGAACAACAATAGAAAGAAAGAAAATGATAGAAAAATAAATAAAATAAAAGAAAAGAAAAAATCAAGTGAGATAGCAAAGAAAAAGTTCTCATTTGGCTTGTTGGTATACAAAGTTAAAGGTAATTGGGAGAAGTTTGTGAATTGATACAAGGTATGGATAAGAACTCATAGAGGCATCTCTTGACTCCAATTAAGGTAGCCTAGATCCAAAGAAATATCCTCCCTTACCTAAGCCCCATTTCACCCTTTGAAAAGATCTCATAATGTGTGTAGCATTTGTGTGTATCTGTTTTCTTAGAATTTTGTCAAGCCTATGGTAGATGATTGCATTTGGTGCGAATTGAGTGTAAACAATGCCCTTCAGACACTTGAGTGGAGTGAAACACATTATCTGGAAGATGTAATGGAAATCGATTTGGTGCCCTGAGTAGATCAATTAATTTTGATTACTTGACTTGTGATGATTAGAAAGCATGAATTCAAAAGAATAGGTGAATTGATTGTGCATGGATTGTTGCAAATTATATGAAAAGTTCACCTAGATGAATTAGAATAATTTGAAATCCAACCTGTGTTTTTGATTGAGTTTGCTTTAGGACAAGCAAAGAGCTAAGTTTGGGGTTGTGATAAATCTTCATCACATTTAGATTTATAGGGCTAAATTGGAGATTTGCTTTGTGAATGAAGAGAATTTAAAGTGATTTTATGTTTAAATTGTGTGATTCAGTGTATTCATTTGGTCTCATTCTAACTTTTGTGCATTAGTGTTTGCTATGATTTTTTATCTCTGGGTGCACAGGAATGGAGCAAAGTCAAAGGAATGATCTTGGAAGATGAAGAAGGGCAAGGGATGAATTGTTGAGTGATCACAGGCAAGAAAAGGCTAAAAAACTGGAGTCTGTGCGCTTGAAGCACGCGTGAAGCACACCCCAAGCGCTTGCTACAAGTTGTTGTGTTGCTGTCCCTGTGCGCGTGAAGCGCGCCTGAAGCGTGGCCCAAGCGCGGATTATCAAGTCATTCTATCCCTGCGCGCGTGAAGCACGGCCCAAGCACGGATTGATCGTGCTATTATGTTTGTGTGCACGTAGAGCGCGCATGGAGTGCGCATGCAGCGCATCTGGCACGCTGGCTTATTTAAAAATACGTGTTTGACACAAGCTAACTTACTTTTTTGGACCATTGGAAAGCCCTAAAACACAATTGGCTAGGTCTAGGAGTGCTAAGGTTGACTCTTCTCCATCTCCAAAGAGGATTCAACCTTGGGAACAAGAATTGAAGAATCAATGGAGTCTTATTCAACCTTCTCATCTATGGATTAGTTTCTCCTCCTTCATGAGTAACTAAACTTCTTAGACTAGGGTAAGATGAATTATGTGGAACCTTCTATGTAGTTGGATTCTATTATTTCAATGCAAGTTTTATTCACGTTAATTGATCCTACGTCTCCATTCCTAACGCTTTTTGATAATTAATCACTATTAAACTGAATTTGGATTATGATCACAATTGGGAAATTGGGGTTTTATCTAGAATTGAGATTGTTGGACATATCTATAGGGTTATAGGAATATAATTCTATTGGTATGAGTTTGTATGAATCCTTATTCATTATGCTTCATTTAATTAATTTGAACCCAAGGGATTAGGGCTTGTTAGTTGAATCAAAGGGATTAAGAGGAAAGGAATTTTTGTTAATCTAATTTAGAGGATTTAAACTTCAATTGTTCGTGAGTATCGCTTGCATTGGCTTTGAATTCAATTGCATAAAGGTGAAAACAAAAGGATTATATCCCTAGTCAATTTTAATTCATTGAAATACAAATAGTTTGTTTTTTATGTTGTTATTATTTATTGCTACAAATATCCTCAATTTCAAATACCAAGATTTGGTTCTCATTCAAAATCGCTACAAACTTTGTTAAGTTAATTAATCGATCACAATCCTCGTGGAGACGATGCTCTACTTATCACTTTATTACTTATATGATTCAGTACACTTGCCGAAATCTCATCAGTTATTTTAGTAAAGGGGTCTTACATAAAGGCAGGGCACAGCTGGGGCGTCTCAGTTATAAACTAACTCATCCTGACTAGACACTATACATAATCGTGAGTGGTGAGGGCACTCCCACTCGCTTATCGTGTTGTAGTTGGATCCACATGCATTCCGTTGTAGGCGTTGATTTTAGGATTGCATCATTATACATATGCTTATGCATATTAGTTGATGGTGTGTGGCTAATGATTTAAATATCATGATGTATATGTTGTTGTTAGATGTATGATGATGATGATATGAGTTGTTCTGTTTATGCGCATTGTTCATTTACTTCCTTTACCTTAAAATGCTACTTAGGTGCATGATTTTTAACCCCTTTGTTGTGGCTATGCATACACCATTGTGTATGTGTAGACGATGAAGCTGCAGGTGTTGATGAAGATGATATCGAGGAGAGATCGATATGAGAGACCTCGTTTTAGTTAGGATTTGCTAGCTACATTGATGAATAAATGTTTCTATTTCCGATGTAATATGTAAGGGTTAGCTCTAAATATTGTGACATCGGGAACTTGGGTTACTTTCATTATTTGTATTTCGTACTCGTTTTCTTTTATTTCCACATGTTGTGAGCGTGACGACTCTACTTCGTTTGAAATGAAGGTTTTTATTTGGACTAAGCTTTTATTCCGTGTTATTTTTCTTATTTACATTGTTAAAATGTCATGACGGGGTAGACGATGTCACAGGTGGAAACCTATTTTAGGGCCAAAGGTGTTGTAGGAGACCACTAATTAAGAAGATCTATGAAAATATGAGAACAACCTAGAGTCAGCAGAATAGCTACTTCGACAAGCGTAGAAAGGCAATTGAGTTTCAGGAAGGAGATCATGTGTTTCTATGGGTTACGCCTATGACTGGTGTTGGCTAGGTTGTGAAGGCTAGGAAGCTTACGCCTAGATTCATTGGTCTGTATCAGATTATGAGAAAAGTTGGTGAAGTTGGTCTGAAACAATTTCACTCCCCTGTTAGTAAAGCAAGTTAAATATAATGCACTTAAAAAAGTAAGGGAAGGAAGATCACACAAGATATTTATACTCGTTCACTTCTCAACTTGAAGCTACGTCTAGTCCCTTCGCCTAAAGGATTTTCCACTATAACCATCCTGATTATAACCCCTAAAAGTTTCTCTTTGCCAAACTGGAAATACTTATAGTAAATTGTAAGGCAATACAAAACACTTGTATTACCTTCACTCGCTTCAAACAATAATTGACCTTCACTCGGTCTATACAAGATTACAAATGAAATGGTTGAAGTACAAACTCAGTAACTCTCACGAAAGACGGTTGAATTTAAAGCTCGTGTATTTTGTAAAATCTCTCACAAGAGAGGATAATAAATGTAAGTCTCAAGAATAAAAGAATGAACAAAATGAATTCGGTAGAGTTTCAGCACTATGAATGGTTGTTTGGTTCTCTACACTTCTTCAATCTTCTTGTATTTATAGCCAATGATTGAGAAGTGTCCATTAGGGTTAGAAATAATCATGTTGTGAAATATTCTTCTCCTTGTACAAATTTTAATTAAATGCATGGTATTGTTGGTTTGTCCTTTTCTTGGGTAGTGGTAGCATTTCTGCAGAGAAGGTGGCCACTTTTCAAAAAAAGTATACTATCTTTGAAATGTTATACTACCACAACTCCACTTCCTTCTATTCTTTCTTTTTTTATGATAGACAAGACTGTTGTTTCAAAAGTGCCTTTTGTCTATGTCTAGGTAGCTTGCTCTTCCAAAGTTGACTGGTATTCAAAAAAAAAATATGGATAATATCTTCTAGATAATTACTTCAATCCTTGTATAGTGTGAATGCTTTTACTAGACATAGGAATCTTCTCTTGTAAGTTTTATGAGTGTACCCCAGAAGTCTCATCCAGACGCGTGCTTGATGCTTTTGAATTAGTCACAAGACGCACCTTCCTTGTAGTATGTATCTTCATTCAGACACACAGACTTCTTTCTTTAAGTCGGACACAATAATTTATTAGTACTTAAAACACATTGCTTCTACCTTAGGTTCAAATACAAATTCTTCTTTTATAAGAGCTTATACATAGAGTATCTGCACACTTTAATAAACTTGTTAAATACTTTTAAGATATTTGTTCATTCAAATTGCTTTGTTATCATCGAAACTTGAGGGTCAGATGCAACACTTGTCTTGGTTTCAATAAAGAATATCACGATCAAGTTAAAACAATTAATAGTATAGCGATTAGGCTCGGAATCCCCCCATCATCTCGATATAACGTTACACATTTCTCATTATAGTTGAATTCACTCAATTATCATTCGAGTTCAATAATTGTTCAATAGAAATCCTAATTCCTTAGGTAATTACAAATTTCTGAGAAACCGTGAGCACAACAACTCATAAGAATGGATATAATTCAATTTCTATCCCTAGAAACATGAAACACATGGTTCCTTAATCTTCAATTTTCCAATTAAGGGATTAAGCTAAACAATAATTCAATGATGAGAAATCATAGAAAACATTAAGTCTTGAATTAAAAACATAGATTGTCTAGAATCCAACTACAATGTACAAAGAAGTGCTCATTACATCAGAGTCTAATGGAGTTTATCCTATCCTAGTACTACAAAATTCGGCAAATCATATGAAAAATAGAGGAAAATGGAAAATCAAACTAGAAGAGATGGAGAAAGCCATTGGATCTTCAATTATTGTCCCTGTAACGACCCGTTTCCGGACCGCTACTAAACTAGAACTAAACCTGTATGCGATGCATTTTTAAAACGGTACTCTTGTGTCCTTCCGAAAATGCGGTACATTTTTTTTAAAAGCAACGTCATCCGCAAGCACGCACAGAGTAACTACAGCGTTTCGAAACATGGTGCAATCTAGAACACAAGACACATGCACTGGGGATATATACATGCATATATAGACAAGTCATCAAATACAGTACGCGCAAAAGAAAACAGTGCAGAAATATACAGAGAATACACCTATGGTATGAAGGCCCTCATAAGAGTAGTCAGACCCCGAGGGTACTTCCGGCAGACACCCATGCAGGGGGCTGCTCCAAAAGTAAACCGCCAGTCTACCCTGTAGTACAAAAAAAAACATTCCAAGCCCGACTGGTCACCAACTAACTGTACACCAAAAGTAAATACTACAGTCATCCAAAATAACATAACAACAGTCAGACAACACGACAACTACAGATAACTACTTGGATCCTCGGATGGATCCTCCTCCTCATCCATCGAGTCCTCTCTAGTCAAGTCGATAAAAGGTACCGCAGCAAGCACATCATCGGGTACATCATGAGGCACATACTCTCCGACCATATCGTCCTCATCAGATCTCGCCCCAAGACAATCAGCCTCACCGTACACAGCACAGATAGGAGGTGGATTCGCTGGTGGAGTGGAGGTCCTAACAATAGGAGGGGAAACCGGCTCAACTGGAGGAGTCAGATGGCCGCAGCTCTGGAAGTAGATGCTCCTGCAGTCCCGCGTCGAATCACGCTCTTGTGAGCGGTCACTCTGATCCTCGGCCCTCATCCTCGTCCTCGGGAAGCAAAATAGGAAGTAGTATGCCTTGAAACATCGGGAGGTCCCTCAGGTGAGGAAGACGAAGCTGGTTCAGTCCTCTCTCTCCATAGTACGTCAGGCGTCCACTATCTGCAACATCCGGATCGGAAAGCTCACTATGCGTCGTGAAGTCTCCTGTCTCACCATAGCACCATCCTCTCAGAAACTCTGAACAACATCCCCAGTATATACAACGCGACGGGAGATGGGGTCGAACTCCATCGCTGCGGGTAGCTCCAAGTCTGGGAAATCAAAGAAGATCTCTGGCGACGTCCTCATCGCCGGTATCGGTACACTCTTCGCCATCACCTGGGTAACCATCATGAATCGAAGGTACCACGGGAAAGGGTCAACTTCTCAATAAATCATGAAATAACAACACATAACAATGAGCAAAACAACATATGCACAGTATTCGAGACGCAACTCAACCTCTCACAAGACTCGACTCAATTCTCATATTCTCTCGACACTTAACAATTTTTCGGAATGTAACGCCGATCCATCCACTGAACGTCAGCCGTAGCCTTGGGCTTTCCGCTCACCCTAGAACATTCAGCTCAGGTTCCTTGACGCTACGACGCCTAGCTAATCTGCCAAAAAACCAGCCGGAGCCGTTTAGGGGATCCTAGCACCCTATGTTAATCGGATCACAGCTCAAAAACGTCTTGACACTCGACGACTCGACTAAACTCTCACACTCCAATGAATAAATCGCCGCATACGATAATTCAGGAAACAATTGAATAATTATTAGAAATGAAGGTGCTTAGTGGATAGAAACATGATTTGGCATAAGCTGTTGTCCTATAGGTATGGCACACTAGGCAGGTGTGTTTCTCATCCCATTGAAGTTGTGGTTGGCTGCAAAGCTTCAATATTGTGGCGCGACATGATCATGTTGGATGGATCGGGCAGTGAGAGGCCATTGTGGTTCACGAGCTTGATTAGGCGTGGGATGGGGTCGGGTGAGGAAATTAGTTTTTGGCATGATAGGTGGATTGGATCAAGTCTTCTTAAAGAAATTTTTACTAAACTTTATCAAGTAAGCGCTAATAATTCTGTGATTATAGCTGATTTGGGAAAGTAGGAGGAAGATAAATGGGTGTGGAATTGGAATTGGAGACGACTGTTATTTGTGTGGAAGGAGGAGAGTGCGAGGGAGTTTGTCACAGCCGAGGTTCTTGTTGTGTGAAATAACAATTGTGCAAGTATACACTATCGTGAACAAGTAATAAAGAGTAAGAGAGATCGTTCCCACGAGGATTGATTATGGTTAATTCCACAAATTCCCAATTTCGTTAATCTAATTAGTGAGGAAACAAAGTAACAAGTAACAAATTAATTTGAGGTGATGATGACAGTAATTTAAAGTGCAATTGACAGTAAAAATAACTTAAAAAGATGTGATAAAAATCTGAGAAAAACAGCTAGGATTTCAGTTCATTCATATTTTCACCAAATTGGTTTCAGTGCCATAAGTCAGTACCATTTAGCACCTGGGCGCAGGGCACTAATGTGTGTACCTTTCAGTACTTTCACCAGGGTTAAGTAAAGGGTACCTTATGTCTAAGCCCCCATTATGTTCCCCCTTGTCTTCTAAGTGTGACCCAGAACACCCTATGAGACAGATTTCCTATGTCTAGTTTAATCAAAATTAATTAAAGTGTCCCTTAATTAATGCCCCTCATATTAACTCATGAATTCAGCATGTTACCACCTTTCAGCACCTAACATACATGTACCCAACAAAAGTTGGCCAGACTTAGGTCAAGCATATTGTAAATAAATGCGCATGAGTCAAAGGTTCAAAGGTAAAGACTGATAGACATTCACCAACAAGGATTCAATACAAAATCACATCATCCTAGCATAAAGTTTTTAGCTCATAATAAACAAAAACATAGAATAGCGTAAACCGGGTGCCAAAAGCAGTGTCATTGCACGAGAAATCTGCGGTCTGAAATGTCTACAAGCGTAAGCGTAAAAACAAAGACGTGGAGGCCTTCAAATCTGTCAAGATGAGAGAACACTTCACTGCAACAATGTCTTGTTGCTGCATTTCCTTGCTATGTCTGAGATTGGTTCAGCCTCCATGTTTTTCAGCATATTTTTCTCATAAAAATGGTGTATGGAAGAGAGATGGAAATGAAGAATGATGGATGAAGGTGATGTTGAGGATGGCATTTCTTTGTCCAGGAGGAATAAAACGAATTCTAATCTAGGGCACAAATTTCTACACCAGCTTCCTTTCTTAATTAGGTCATTGTCTTTATATAGGCTCTTCCTTAAATGGGCTAACATTATGGATCTCCATAAATGTGCTGTCTTTGGGCCCAAAAATGAGAGCTTTTGTCCTGTAGTGAGCTGAGAGAAATTGTAGTATGACAGGAGGGACCACCAAAAGTACACGCTGCAGCCTTGCACTAAAGGACAAAGTCCTTTCCTTCAGCTCTAATGAGTTAAAAACGCTGCTGCAGTAAGGACATGGGCTGTAACTTCAGAGTGCGGTGCCATGGCACCAGATTTGGCATAGAGTATTTCTCAATAAAATCCCGCACAATGTCAAAACACATCAAAATGCTCACAAAAGCACCAAAGTGCCTTAAACAGCTGCAAGCAAGGGAAATCCCATTATTTACACAATTCTAATAATTAAAGGATCTAAATTACTCTTAAACTCACACGATTCATAGCCATAAAAGCATAAATAACTCTTATTTCTAAGAGTTATCACACCCCCAAACTTGAACCATTGCTTGTCCTCAAGTAATGACACATGAATTTCTTGAAACAGAAAAGTTGTCACAAATGCAGCAGCATTGAACAAGTGAATTCAAACAACAAAATTTTTATTGAGTGGTTTTCACATGGCTTCACTTTCAGACTAACACTTTGCAAGCAATCCCTTTGTGTATCATGCTTCCTTGATTTGTTCCACTAACCTCAAGTGTGTGTGTGCACCCCTTATGCTCAATTAGAAAGCTAGTATGTCCTATCAATGTCATCTCAGCTTCCCCCCTAAAGTGTCCTTAATTTGCACCTCCTAATCAAATAAAAGGGAATAGGCTTACAATTTGGGTACTAGGGGCTGCATAAGATCAGAATATACAAACATAACTTGAATGATCGAGGCACAATGCACACTTATTCAATTTTTACTATTTTTTTTTTTACTAGAACTTGCCTCTTTGCCTTTTGACGCGAATAACAACAATTATAATGAAGTTACCCGGTTACTCAACAAAGAGGTTCATTCCATTTTCTTCTCTTTTTTTTATATTTTTGGCTTTTTCTATTTAATAGGGTGTGTGCATTGGCCGATCCTTTAGATATTTACAATGAGCATACCCCCAAACTTATCTAATTGTCTATACCCCCTTATTGGTCAAATTTGGCAACAAGGTTCAGTTCACAAAAGGGGTTCAACTTCAACTAGTTAACAAGCTACCTATTCTTTCCTCTTAAACTAAGGGTTTTGTGTCAAAGGTCAGTGTTCCTATCAATTGACAATCAGCACAAAGTTCCAACACATTCAAGCACAAATTCCTCATTAAGTTTAGCCAATGTGTCAACCGAAATCATTTTTTTTAACAGCATAAAAATAGGACAGCACTGCTACAAATGCAACATAACACAATCCTAAACTATGCCCCTTAACATAGTACCTTGTAGTGTCCCCACTGCAAAAGTTCTATGCTAGATGAAGGGTTGACACGAAAACAACAAATTAAGCAACCTATGAACAAACTAAAACAAAATTCAGCAAATAACAATACAAACAAACATACTAAATATTTACTACAGAAAAACAGTAAAAGATTAGGATGAGAAAATCCCTGCTTGAAGTCGAGCACTTTTCTTTCTCGGCTGGCCTCTACCTTGCCCATCAGCTAGGCAATTGGCTCCTTATCAACACTTATCACAGCACACATCACCTTCTCCTCTTCATTCGGCCACCTGAAATGAAAATGACATAAAAACAAGAAAACAAACAAACAAAAACAAAAGCAAATTATTAGAATCTGGGTTGCCTCCCAGTAGCGCTTGGTTTGCAGAAGTCCTCACCGACTTTTTCTCTCTTCAACACCCAAGTTAGGGTGGATAATATGACAAAAAGAAAATGTCATCCTTTCGCTTCCTTTTCTTGTGGAGAAATCCCATGTACTTGGTATAAGGAAGCAAGTGTTCCCATGCCCCAACAACTAGGCATTTGGGATATGTGTTCCTCATCTCATAAAGCTCATAAAACTCTTCTTGTGGGGGACTCTGAGGAACAAACTTGGGGGAAAAAATTCTGGTGCAGGTGCTGTAACAGGGGCCGGGATGGCACCAACTTCTGGTTCTGCAGAATTTTTCTGCATAATTTTCTCAAGCGTGACATGTTCAGATTCCTGCACATCAGATTCTAACTTCTGATTTTTACTCTTCCCTTCAATCACCAAAGGTTGAATCTGAATTGTCACATAGCTCTCTTCATAGCTCTCCCTTGGTTTCTCTTCCATGTTACTATTTTTCTTTTTTTCTTTTTCTTTTTCTACTACTACTACTACACTCTTTTTTTGTTTTTCTTCCACTACTTCCACTACTTCTACTGCACTCTTTTTTTGTTTTTCTTCCACTACTTCCACAAAATCATGTTCAATTTTCGACTCCACACACTCTTCTTCTTGTTCAATCACTTCTTTAATGCAATTCTCCTCTTTTAGAAACTCCATAATTGTCTTAAAGTGAGCCTCCATATTCTTGCATGAGACTTTAAAGTCTTCGGTATACTCCTTGGTAGCCTCAATGGATTGAGCTAACATAGCTTCAAGGTTGGAGGATTCCTCATGGGGTTCTTCGAATTGAGCTTGAGGATAAGACTCTTGCTCCCAAATGAAATTTTCCATGCCATAATCCACATTTGGCATTGTCATGGACATTAAATTTGTCTCATAACAGCCCCATTCATATTTACCTCCATAAAATTCATGGTTGAAATATTGTGGTTGGGCATTCCTTGCTTGCATAGAGTCAGAATAATATTGTTCCATGGTTAGGAGTGTATTTTTCTTTTTTCACAAACAACAAACAAGGTGAGCAATGCTAAGAACAACAAAGACAACACCACCAACACAAAACAGAAAATTTTACTGCTAAAAAGAAACACACTAAAATCTAAGAATCTCAACTAAACCAAATTAACTCAATTGAAAACTCATAGAAATCAACACTTTCAATCCCCGGCAACGGCGCCAAAAACTTGTTGTGTGAAATAACAGTTGTGCAAGTATACACAATCGTGAACAAGTAATAAAGAGTAAGAGAGATCGTTCCCACGAGGATTGATTATGGTTAATTCCACAAATTCCCAATTTCGTTAATCTAATTAGTGAGGAAACAAAGTAACAAGTAACAAATTAATTTGAGGTGATGATGACAGTAATTTAAAGTGCAATTGACAGTAAAAATAACTTAAAAAGATGTGATAAAAATCTGAGAAAAACAGCTAGGATTTCAGTTCATTCATATTTTCACCAAATTGGTTTCAGTGCCATAAGTTCAGTGCCATTTGGCACCTGGGCGCAGGGCACTAATGTGTGTACCTTTCAGTACTTTCACCAGGGTTAAGTAAAGGGTACCTTACGTCTAAGCCCCCATTATGTTCCCCCTTGTCTTCTAAGTGTGACCCAGAACACCCTATGAGACAGATTTCCTATGTCTAGTTTAATCAAAATTAATTAAAGTGTCCCTTAATTAATGCCCCTCATATTAACTCATGAATTCAGCATGTTACCACCTTTCAGCACCTAACATACATGTACCCAACAAAAGTTGGCCAGACTTAGGTCAAGCATATTGTAAATAAATGCGCATGAGTCAAAGGTTCAAAGGCAAAGACTGATAGACATTCACCAACAAGGATTCAATACAAAATCACATCATCCTAGCATAAAGTATTTAGCTCATAATAAACAAAAACATAGAATAGCAGAAACTGGTGCCAAAAACTGCTGTCATGGCACCAGAAATCTGCAGTGCAGAAATGTCTACAAACAGAAGCAGAAAACAGCACGTGGAGGCCTTCAAATCTGTCAAGATGAGAGAACACTTCACTGCAACAATGTCTTGTTGCTGCATTTCCTTGCTATGTCTGAGATTGGTTCAGCCTCCATGTTTTTCAGCATGTTTTTCTCATAAAAATGGTGTATGGAAGGGATATGGAAATGAAGAATGATGGATGAAGGTGATGTTGAGGATGGCAGCTGCTGTCCAGAGGAATAAAAACGAATTCTAATCTAGGGCACAGCCCCTACACCAGCTTCCTTTCTTAATTAGGTCATTGTCTTTATATAGGCTCTTCCTTAAATGGGCTAACATTATGGATCTCCATAAATGTGCTGTCTTTGGGCCCAAAAATGAGAGCTTTTGTCCTGTAGTGAGCTGAGAGAAATTGTAGTATGACAGGAGGGACCACCAAAAGTACACGCTGCAGCCTTGCACTAAAGGACAAAGTCCTTTCCTTCAGCTCTAATGAGTTAAAAACGCTGCTACAGTAAGGACATGGGCTGTAACTTCAGAGTGCGGTGCCATGGCACCAGATTTGGCATAGAGTATTTCTCAATAAAATCCTGCGCAATGTCAAAACACATCAAAATGCTCACAAAAGCACCAAAGTGCCTTAAACAGCTCCAAGCAAGGGAAATCCCATTATTTACACAATTCTAATAATTAAAGGATCTAAATTACTCTTAAACTCACACGATTCATAGCCATAAAAGCATAAATAACTCTTATTTCTAAGAGTTATCAATTCTATCCACCCTCCAGCTGTACTCACAGTCTTTTCTACCCCCATATGGAATTTTTGCCTTATGCAAAGTTCGAACCCGGGACCTGGAGCTTAAGTAACTCAGAAGCACCTTGCCACTACCAACTAAGCTAAGCACCTTGCCACTACCAACTGAGCTAGTAGTTCGGTTGTTAGTGGCAAGGTGCTTTCGGGTTACTTAAGCTGCAGGTCCTGGGCTAAAACCTTGCATAAGGCAAAAATTCCACATGGGGGGTGGAAAAGACCGTGAGTACGGCTGGAAGGTGGATAGAACCTCGGCTGTGACAGAGTTGGCGCATATGGTGGCATGTGTTTCTCCTATTAGGGGAGCGATAGACTCATGGAAGTGGTCTCTTAATTCTACAAATGGCTTCTTGGTAAAATCATGCTATAATCATTTTCTCTTAATTCTACAAATGGCTTCTTGGTAAAATCATGCTATAATCATTTAGTACAACTTCAGATATCATTGAATAATAACTTGGATTTGTGTGAAGTACCATCCAAAGTGCTTGTTTTTGCATGGAAACTTTTTCAAAACAGATTTCCAACAAAGAATGTGTTGCGGACAAGGCGAGTCTTATAATCAATTTTTGATACTTCATATGTATTTTGTTTTGCAAATACAGAGGATTGTCGTTATCTATTCTTTACTTGCATATTTTCATACAATGTATGGCAAAATATTTATGAGTGGCTGGGTTATGAAGGTGTTTATCATTGTGATGGAGTGATACATGTTTTACAACATGGTGATATCATCAAAGGGAAAAAGACTAAAAGGGGGAGACTCCTCATATGGCTAGCTGTTATTTGGTCGCTTTGGATATTGAGAAACAAAATTATCTTTGAAGGGGCTGCTGCTAATTGTAATGAGATCCTTGCTCAAGTTAAGTTGTTATCTTAGGGATGGTTTATGAGTAAGGGTGGTAGAAAATGTAATTTTCGTTTTTCATATTGGTGTTCTAGCCAATAGGTTGTCTTAACACCTTATAGATTGAACTATGATGTAATGGGTTGGTGTTAGGCCTGTTCAAATAAACTGTAACTGAACTGAACCGTAAGAAACAAACCGAACTAAACTGTAAAAAACCTAAAACTGCCTCCTAGTTTGATAACTATAACTTGTTTTTCTTTGAAGGGTTATTGAACCGAACAGAACGTTGAAACAGTTCAGTGAACATCTTAAGAACCGAACCGTACACAAATGGCGTGCAGTTTGTTTTACTCAATCTTCAGAACCGAAGCGCGGAGAGCAGGAAGACAAAAGATGCAATAACGAGTGAAGAAATCGAAAATGGGAAAAGGGTGGTGATGAGACTTGAAAAGACCAAATAGGGTCTGTGTTTATCTTGCCAACGATTTCTTTTACTCAATCTTCAGAACCGAAGCGCTGAGGGCACGAAGACGAAAAATGCAATAATGAGTGAAGAAATCGAAAATGGGAAAAGGGTGGTGATGAGTCCTGAAATGAAATGACCAAACAAGGCCTGTGTACAGGCGCAACGAATTTTATTTGAAAAGGAAATAAATAAATAAAAGTGACGTGAAGTATAAATAAAAGTAATGTGACCGAACAAGACTAAAATTACATAGATTGTTTTCCTGTCGTGTGCGACAAACTACAAATAAAACAATTAGTTAATATAGGCTATGATAATGCTTTATTTTTTCATTTCGTTAATAATGCTTTATTTTAATATATATATATATATATATATTGAAATCTTTTTAGGCTAAATTATAATTTTGATCTCTTATCTTTATTTTAGGTTTCTATTTGGTCCTTTTTTATTTTTATTCTAAAATAATCTCTTATGTTACGAAGTTATACCAATTGATCATTTTTTTATTTTTTGTTTCGAAAAGGTCCTTTATTTTGCAAAAAAAATATCCCAATATGATCTCTTTTTCCTCAAGATTGTCCCTTATTTTATAAAACTTATATCAATGTAGTCTTCTCCATAACACAATTTAAACGAAAAGGACCACATTGATATAACTTTACAAAATAAATGACTATTTCGGAACAAATTTTTTTTAAACAACAAAAAGGCATGCAAATGCATCACAATAGGATGAAATGATCTCATGTATGTTGACATCATTACCCCTATCTATCATCTGCAGCACACCCAGTTATATTAATAAAGGAAAAAAGAGAACAAGGCAAATGGGGGACTAGACTAAAACTCATGTCAACCAATCATCTAAACCTGTAATTATGGAGGCTAAATCTATCTCGTAAAAAGTCTTCCCTAATAAAGTTAGGAACCAAATTCCACCAAGTAAAACTCTGCGTAAGATACCAATTTATTGGCACAATTTTTACCTTATGAATATGAGAAATAAGTAACTAACAAAAAATAAAAGAGAGATCAAATTGAAACATAGAGTAAAGATAAGAAACCAAAAATATAGTTTTCAGTTAATTTATTACTTATTGTATATAATAAGTAAATTAATAGATGGGAAAAGAATTAAAGTTTCAAAGAGAAAAACTTGTAAAAATAAAGAAGATATTAAAGCATCGTTCGTTTAAAAAATCATGCATACATACAACTAATTAAATTCTACGATTTTTGTCATAAACAAATAAATCTTTTGTAAAAATAAAAATAAAAAACAGATAAATGATTGATGCTATTGGCGCCAAAAGAAAATATGCATATATGAACAGAAAATCTTGGAATTCCAAGGCTGGGAATTAGATTCAAAATTGAATAGAAAAGCACTTTAGAATTTCCCTTATTTAAATATAATTTAAATATAATATTTATCCAAATCCAAATATCGCAAAGCATAAACCTGACACATTTTTTCTGTGACACGCAAGAGATACACAGATAAACAAAAATGATATTTGAACACCACATTTGGTGACACCTGTATAGACACTATATATCCATACGGTACGGATATGTACGGAATCGTACGGACATCCGTACGGATACGATTTTTTTTTTTCAAATTTTTGTAAGTGATTAACGCAATTCATATAAGTGGTTAACGCAGTTCATATAAGTGGTCAACGCAGTTCACTAACTGGTTAATACAGATATAGATTTTTTTTACTGGTTAACGCATTTCATGTAAGTGGTTAACGCAATTCATGTAAGTGGTTAACGCAGTTTACTAACTGGTTAACGATTACTCTGTGTCTATTAACCAGATAGTGGACTGCATTAACCACTTACATGAACTACGTTAACCAGTTAAAAGTCTGTATTAACCAATTAGTGGACAGCGTTAACCACTTATATAAACTGCGTTAACCACTTACATGAACTGCGTTAACAAGTTAAGTCTGTATTAACCAGTTAGTGGACTGCGTTAACCACTTATATGAACTGCGTTAACCACTTAAATGAACTGCGTTAACCACTTACAAAAATCTGTATATATATATATATATATATATATATATATATATATCTGTATAGATGTCCGTACGGTTCGGTACATGTCCGTACCGTATGGACATACGGTGTCCATATGGGGTGTCATGAAAAGTGGTGTTCAAATATCATTACTCCAAATAAAAGTGTTTGAGAAACCGTACGCGTGAAAAGTTTTCACGTACTAGTGTTTGAGGTAGTTTCAACGTTTCTCGGCAAATACTCAGTCCAATTCGAAACTTTGCAACACAGTGCACCGAACAAAAGACAAAAGAATGTGTGTCTGTTTCAGATTCTAAAATCTCGTTTGCGCTTCCCAATACACCAAGACCAGGTTTTGGAAAAGGAATTGTGAGAGAGATTTTGCAGAACTGGGTATTGTAAACTAGATTTTGGGTCTCAAAATCTTAACCAATTCGATTTGGTTCAACTCGATCCAGTTCAGTTTTCTTCATTGAACTGAGCCGTGACCACCCCCAGTTGGAGTATCCTTGTACTCCCTTTAATGCACTTTTTTGCTTATTAAAAAAGTGTAAATTCTTCGTCATGCATGAAACTAATGCATGGTTTGTTCTTTAGTGTTTGTTTCATGCACAAATATATAAAAAATACATCAATGCATAAGCGATAAAATAATAACATCATTACTGTTAAACAAAATATTAGAGATTACAAAAACTATAGCATTATATACCTGTTTACAGCAAAAAATAGTTGGTCATATCATGTATTAACCACTCGGATAAAGTGCAAGTATTTGCCGAACAGCTGAGTTTTAATCAGCTGCATCCATATCAGCTGCATCATGATCGACTAACTCAATATCGGCTAAGGCAAGATCGGCTAAATCCAAAGTCAGTCGCCTGAGATCAGGTGAACCAAACACAACTACTCAGCTGAGATAGGCAGCTAAGGAGCAGTAGCTGAGCAGAATCAGCTGACACAGACTCAGCTTATGCAAAATCAGCTGACACAGAGTCAGCTGATGCAGTAACTGACACAGAATTAGCTGCATGTGGCTACTAAGTCTAAATGGGTTTGGAGGCTGTTAAATGGGTCTTATGGGCTCGTGTGAATGTTGATTAAGGGCCCAAGAGACTATAAATATATTTAAAAATGAAGAAATGACCAAGTCAAGGTGCGGCAACCACTTTCCTAGATTTTTAGAAAGTTGATTAAAGGTAGTTTCAGAGAGAGAACGTGAAGATAAGAAGATAACCACCTGGAATCAAGGGATATTAAATTCAAAAACGTATACCCACTTCCTTAAAAATAGGGATATGGACAACATGGTCAAGTAGTGGATATATTAGCCGTTATAGTGGATTTTTTCCCAATATCTTAGCTGATTGAGAAGATATATGGATTCTATGAGTTGGCCAAGTCAAGAACGTGCATGAAGACTTATTTCCTTAAAAATAGGGATATGAAGAACATGGTCAGCTGATGGGCAGTCAGCCATTTGGCCCACAACTTAGTCGACTGAGCAGATATATGAATTATATTAGCTGACTAAGTCAAGGATGTGCTTGAGAACCTATTTCCTTATAAATAAGGTTATGGAGGACGTGGTCAACTAATATAGCAGTTAAAAAGTCAGCTGACTAAGCATTTTGGGGCCATAACTTAGCTGACGAGGTGGTTACTTATATTTATGTTGTTAGCCATGATCTTATATGATGTAATATGTGAGTTAGTGGGTTAAGAACGTGGCAAATAGGGTAAGTATAGGTTTCTTAGGTAGTCTTTGTCTATAAATATCAATTGTACAAATTGTATTGAACACACACATTCAATCAAAGCAAGTCTTTACAATTCTTTATCGCTTTCTTTTATCGTTTTTATTCTTTATCTTCTTGCAACCTTAGTTTGGTAGTTCAACCTTCTACACTAAACGCTTTCTGGAGTAGTCTAGGAACCCGCAGCTGAGGAACAGAGTGTTGGAATCAAGTGGATTCAGAAACAATAACCCTTAATTGTTTTGATGATAACAAATGATTAAGAGAACAATTTATCTTCTAATGTGTTTGCTAGTATGCAGAAATCACTATTCATTAGAAGTCGTTATCTCAGAAGACTTGGTGGAATCTTGAAGTTAACATGACTAAGTCTGGGAGTGATCCTCTGCTGTTATGCTGACGTCATCTTGTGAAGCCTTGCTCTGAAGTTGGTCAACTTCGTTTGTTCAGTCAACGCTCTGGTGTTGATCAACTCTGTTGGTGAACCTAGCTCCGAAAACTTGCTCTGGACATTGGTCAACACTTTCAACAGACCGTGGTTAATCTACCTATAGAAGCCTTCGTGCATGACCACAAGACTCTGTTGTGAAAGTCCATTGAATTCTACGCTGAAGAACTCAACTCTGTTTCAAGCTCACTCTGTAGCGCAGTACTTAACTCTGGTGAACAATATATCTCTGTTAGGAAACAGACTGAAGAATATTTGAGGCTACTTCAAGTATTTAAGAGACCTCATTGATTAAGCATTTTAATGTACGAGGTATCAAAGGCCAAAAGAATGTCAACGATTCTAATCATCAAGGAAACTTGCTCTCGAAGGGTCTCATATTCAAAAAGCCCACAAGAGACAAAGATATGTGCAGTGCCCAGAATGCTTTATACAGTCTGGAAAGCGACGTGACCTGCAAAAGCCACAAAAACAGGATCTGAGGTTTTGACCTAGGGTAAAAAGAGACGTTGTGTAACAACGGCACTATTCTCAACCCTAGCTATATATATTACTTCAGTCACTGAAGTAGTACAATTATTGAAAAGAAAGTGAACGCAACAAAGTACGAAGTGATCATACAGTGAGCAACCAAGAAATCTTCCAAGTCTCTGGGATCACATTGAACAAAGCACTTAACTGTTTTATCCTTTCTGTTTGAAAGTTATTATTTGTGCTAAATTTCTTCATTGTAAATCCTTTCTGTGAGAGTTATTTGTGGATTATTTCAAAACTCCTTTGAACTTGTATTTAGCCCAGTAGTTGCTGTATTCCTTAGACGCTTGACTGTACTAAGTGGTTCTAAGAAGTTGTGAGTATAGCCAGTTTGGCAGTATTATACTCTCAAGTGTAATCAAGTTGATTATAGTTGAAAAATCCTTCAAGTGTGTGAAGGGACTAGACGTAGCTATCAGGTGATAGTGAACTAGTATAAATCGCTGTGTTACTCTCTTCTCTCGACTCTTTACTTACTGCACTGTTTTATTAAAAGGTTGTTTAGAAGAAGTTTTTCATAAACACTTATATTTGCAAAAAGTTTTTAAAACCCAATTCAAACCCCCCCTTTCTTGTGTTTTTGCCACGTTCAATTGGTACCAGAGCTCGGCCTCTTGGTTGAGCACTTAATAGTGTAAGAGGAAAAGATCTTATTCTCTATTCATGGCAAGCAACGAAGTCGGTGGTCACGTTAACCGTCCTCCTTTGTTCACTGGAACAAACTTCGACTACTGGAAAGATAAAGTTAAATCCTTCTTCGAGTCTCAACAACTCAAACTCTGGGATATGGTTCAAAAACAATACACCGAACCAGTTGATTCCAAAGAAAATCCCATTCCTCAGGATAAATGGACAGAAGAGCATAAGAAAGCTTATCAACTACATCAGAAAGCAAGATATTTTCTTATCTATGCTATCTCCGAGAAGGAATATGAGAAATGCGGAAAAATTTGATACCGCCAAGGAAATTTGGGACTCATTGGCCTTGGCTTATGAGGGCACTTCCCAAGTGCAAGAAACCAAAGCTAATATCTTGGTGCGACAATATGAACTCTTCAAGATGGAAGAGGGTGAAAACATTGAAACTATGTTTGGAAGATTCCAAACACTAGTTCATGGTTTAAAGGTTCTTAAGAAAAGTTATACCACTACAGTTCACGTTAAGCTTGATGTAACACCCTCATTTTGTTCTAGAACCTTATAATTCCTTGTGTGTTTGATTAAGCCCTTCATGTATGTGAATGTGTTAGTTATGCTATCGACTGGTTAGAAGTTCAATGAGATTGGCACGGTGTGCGTATAGGCGAGTCGGGACATAAAACTAGCAACCGATACAGTTCCAAGGGGCGCAGGGCGCCCAGAGTAGGGCGCAGGGCGCCCAGACTGGAGCTCGGGGCGCCCAAGCCTCACAGAGAGCTGGCACAGGGCGCCCAGGGGTTGCTGGCGCCAGGCGCCCACCGCTGTTAAGTGACTATGCGCTGTTTCGCGTTTTAACTCGTTTTGGGCCGGTTCTGTGACCCAGTATGACCCATTCTCGACCTGAAAGAGCAACCACGACCCCTAGACTTAACCTAGCCACTAAGCATCCGTTCTAAGACCCTAAACATGATTAGGAGCTGCTCATAGGATCAACCAAATAGAGAAAAAACTCTTGCTTCCCTTCTTCCAACCTTGTGCTGTCAAGGGCTCTAACTCAAGACTACGCTACGGACTTGACCAGGGAGCATCGTTATTGTGAGTCATACAGCCTCATTGGGAGGAATAGAAGGTGGTAAGTCTTCTAATGATAAGCTTTGTCTCTAAGATCAATGTTAGGGTTCCAAACCATGATTTTTTCTATTCCTAAACCCTTGCTCTTGTGTTCTTGCTGAAGAAAGCTTCACTAGGAAAGGAAAATCGCGGTGTTACCTCATCCCATCCTAGGAGCACGAAATTCACTTGAGGTAAGGGGTAGTTGTTCTCCTCTAGTGAGTGTATGGGACTTGCATGAACAATAGGGGTGTCCCAAGACCCCTATGCCTCGCGCGGTAACGAAAAACGGACACTATCACTACCGTGATAGGGAGACTTTCGAATTCCCCAATTATTATTCTTGACTAGTGATATTTTCTATAACGGGTTATGATAATTTTATTGGTTGATGAATTTGGTGTGATGATTGAGCTTTGTTTGTATACATGCTTGCTGTGCAGAAATTGTTCACTACCAAACGATAATGTAAGGAATTTAAATAGTAAATGGTAAACTGTAGACCTTATGAAATTGTGTTCTGCCGTTGTTGTTGTTGTTGCTGCCCTATCGAAGATATTGCGATAGAGGATATTATGTTAGACACCGCATTTGGTCTGTTCATGCATCATGGTGTCGGTAATGTTGTTGTTGTTGTTAGTAGGGCGTATCGGGCGAGGTATCCCGTGACGGGCGGGGTTCCCAGTCCTACAGTCAAAAGGGCGAATCGGGCAAGGTATCCCGTGACGGGTGAGGTTCCCGGTCCTACTGTTAATGGGGCGAATCGGGCAAGGTATCCCGTGACGGGCGTGGTTCCCGGTCCTATTGTTATTGGGGCATTACGGACATGGTATTCCGAAACGGGCAAGGTATCCCGGCCTCGTTAGAAGTGGATTCACATGTATAAAATTATGCTCTTAGAATCACATCATTTTACATGATAATATGCATGGTTGTTCAGTTTTTGATGGTGTATCATAATGTTGTGATTGATGTGGTGGCATGTGATATTTGAATGTTGTGGTAATGTACTTTAATGTTGTGTCTGATGCTGTGGCATGTGGTATTTGACCGCTGTAGTGATATTTTATGGTAGCACTAGTGAGTAGACGTTTTCATTGGAATTATTGTATGTTGCGCATTGTTCATTAATTTCCTACACTGTTTGCACTATTTGAGGTTATGATGACTAACCCCTTTTGTGGCTATGCATATCCCACCGGGTATGTGTAGATGTTGAGACTGCAGGTGTTGAGGATGTGGATGCTAATGAGTAATCTCGGTAGTTCGTTGGGATGAATAGAAGAATTGCATGTGTTTACTTATTTAAGTCCTTGTATTTTTCCGATGTAATAATTAGGGAAAGGGCTCTGAATTATTGTGACATCGGGAACCTGGGTTTTTAATTCCTTTTGATGTTGTTTTCCGCAAATGAGCGTGGCGACTCTATTCCTCGATGATGAAGTTTTTGATTTGACATAAATAAAAAGTATTTTGTTTCTCCGTGTTTTATTTTACATTATTATGTTGTTATAATGACTTGCTGGGGTAGAGGGTGTCACATTTAGTGGTATCAGAGCTCGGCTTGATTCTCAGGCCGTGGTATGTGTCTATTATGTTTTTGTTTGTGTGCTCGGTGTGATTGTTTATGCTAATATAGATAGGAGTATGAAAGGTAAGACTCATTTTATAGGCTAACCGTTTTCTGTTTGTCTCAGAAGTGAGGAATGGCAGGCAAGGCCGACCGTGCTGTGATTGACGCCTTGGGGCGGGTTGCGGAAGCTTTGGAGCGCAACCAGAACCGTACTGATAGGCCTGCTAACTTCAGAAGCATTGCTGATTTTCAGAAAAACAATCCTCCAACCTTTAAGGGGGCATTTGACCCTGATGGAGCCCAACACTGGATACGTGAAATGGAGAAGATTTTTAGAGTGATGGGCTGCACTGATGAACAGAAGGTGGCTTTTGCTGCTTTCAAGCTGACCGACGAGGCTGAGTATTGGTGGGAGAACACTAGTCGGAGGTTGGAGAATACCGCAACTGCTGTAACTTGGGAGATATTCAAAGACAGATTCTTGGAAAAATATTTTCCCGCTGAGATTCGTGACCGAAAGGAGGCTGAGTTCCTAGATTTAACACAGGGGAATATGTCTGTAGATGAGTATGCGGTGAAGTTTGAGGAATTATCCCGCTACTACCCTGCTTATCAACTAGAAACTGGTGACCGCTCGAAGTGCGTTAAATTTAAGAATGGCTTACGACCTGAACTCAAGCAGGGCGTGGCTGTCTTGCCAGTTACCGACTTTGGGAACTTTGTCCAGAAGACCAGAGACTTTGAAGAGGCTTATAATGAGAGGGTAGCTGCCTTCAAAAACATCAGTGGGAAACCTAAACCCACCCAAGGAAGAGGGAGACAGCCCTTGGCACCTACTGCTAAAGCATTTAAGAATACCAGCTTTAGAGGGGCTAATCCTGTCGGGGGAAAAGCAGTTGGGGGAAGCTCTTGGCCCTACAATCAGATTAGGTGCGGCAAGTGTGGCAAGGACCACTATACTCATTTATGCAAGGAAACATCTGTCATCTGCTTCAAGTACAACAAGCCCGATCATATCAGCCGCGACTGTGATGGACTGAAGAACGAGCCAGCAAATAATAACAGAACTCCGAAACCTCAGGCCAACAGGATGAAGTCGACTGGCAGGGTGTTTGCTCTCACGGGCACAGAGGCAGCGGAATCAGAAGATCTTATCCAAGGTACTTGCTTTATTCGAGGAATTTCTTTAGTGGTGTTGTATGATTCTGGTGCGACCCACTCTTTCATCTCTGCCGAGTGTGTGAAAAATTTGCAACTGCCTACATCTCATTTAACCTTTGATTTGTCTGTGGATATTCCTTCTCATGAACCCGTTATTACTTCTCTTGTGTGCAAGGAGTGCACTCTCGTGATTGGAAGCAGGAATTTCGTAGTAGACCTAGTGTGTTTACCTCTTCGGGGGATAGACATTATTTTAGGTATGGATTGGTTGACTGCTAATCATGTACTTTTGAACTGCTTTGATAAAACTGTGGTGTTTGGAGCGCCTGAGCCTAGTGATCCACGGGTGGTTACCGCCAAGGAAATTCGATCGTCCCTGAAGGAAGGTGCACAGGTATATGTGATGTTGTGTTCTATGGCTATAGAGACGAAAGTAGAAGCTAAAGATGTACCCACCGTTTGTGAGTTTCCGGAAGTATTTGCAGAAGTTAACTCTTTACCACCGGAACGAGATGTGGACTTTGCTATCGACCTTGTTCCGGGAATGGGACCGATCTCTATGGCACCTTACAGGATGTCTCCATTGGAGCTAGAAGAGTTAAAGAGGCAATTGGAAGACATGCTGGAGAAAAAGTTTATTAGACCAAGTGTGTCCCCATGGGGAGCGCTGGTTTTGTTGGTAAAGAAGAAGGATGGTTCGATGAGGTTGTGTGTTGACTATCGGCAACTTAACAAGGTTACTATCAAGAACCGCTACCCTTTGCCGAGGATAGATGACCTTATGGACCAACTAGTAGGGGCATGTGTTTTCTCCAAAATTGATTTGAGGTCTGGGTACCACCAGATTCGGGTGAAGAAGGAGGACATCCCGAAAACCGCATTCCGAACGCGTTACGGTCACTATGAGTACCAAGTTATGCCATTCGGTGTGACTAATGCACCAGCGGTATTTATGGATTACATGAACACGATATTTCGCCCATATTTGGATAAGTTTGTGGTTGTTTTTATAGACGACATCTTGATTTACTCCAAGACCCGAAGGGAGCATGAAGGGCACCTGAGAACTGTACTACAAGTGTTGAAGGAAAAACAATTATATGCCAAGATGTCGAAGTGTGAGTTTTGGTTGGAAGAGGTGGGATTTCTTGGCCACGTGATTTCTAAAGGCGGTATAGTTGTGGACCCAGCGAAGGTGGAAGCTGTATTGCATTGGGAAGCTCCTAAATCGGCAACCGAGATAAGAAGCTTTTTGGGCCTAGCTGGTTACTATCGAAGGTTCATCGAAGGTTTTTCGAAGATAGCACTACCGATGACCCGGCTTACCAGGAAGGGGCAAGTCTTCTTGTGGGATGCTAAGTGTGAGGAAAGCTTTCAGATACTAAAGAAGAAGTTGACTACGGCACCAGTGTTAGTGCTGCCTGACCCGCTTAAACCTTTTGTGGTCTACTGTGATGCTTCGAAGCAAGGACTAGGTGGTGTGCTAATGCAGCATGGTAAGGTCGTGGCGTATGCTTCTCGTCAATTAAAGTTACACGAGCAGAATTATCCTACCCATGACTTGGAATTAGGTGCAGTTGTCTTTGCCTTGAAGATCTGGAGGCACTATCTTTATGGGGCTCGGTTTGAGGTTTTCAGCGACCATAAGAGCCTCAAGTATCTGTTTGACCAGAAGGAGTTAAACATGAGGCAACGCAGGTGGATGGAATTCTTAAAGGACTACGAATTTGAGTTGAACTACCATCCAGGCAAGGCAAATGTCGTGACAGATGCGCTAAGTAGAAAGGCGTTGCATTGCTCGACTATGATGATTAGGGAGATGAAGTTAATAGAAGAATTCAGAGATTTGAGTCTAGTGTGTGAAAAGACCCCCGTGAGCGTGAAGCTTGGCAGGTTGAAAGTGACTAATGATCTAATGGGTCAAATTCCGGAAGGGCAGAAAACCGATTTGTTCTTAGTTGAGCAGAAGATCTCGATTGCTCAAGGGAAGCCAAGTGAATTTACTGAGGGGACGGATGGAATTTTAAGGCTCCAGGATCGAATTTGTGTTCCGGACATCCCCGAGTTGAAAAAGATGATTCTGGAAGAAGGTCATAGGAGTAGCCTGAGCATCCACCCCGGGGCTACTAAGATGTATCAAGACTTAAAGAGATTATTCTGGTGGCCTAGTATGAAGAAGCAAATAGCTGAATTTGTGTACTCATGTTTGACTTGCCAAAAGGCCAAGATTGAACATCAGAAACCTTCTGGGACGTTGCAGCCGCTATTCGTCCCGGAATGGAAGTGGGAACGATATCGCTATGGATTTTGTGTCAGGACTTCCCAGGACTCGGTGGTTATGATGCGGTGTGGGTGGTTGTTGACCGGCTAACCAAGGCGGCTCACTTTTTCTGAGTGAACATGGAATTCCCTACAGAAGTTAGCAGCGTACATCAAAGAGATCGTTAGACTACATGGTGTTCCCTTTAGTATCATATCTGACCGAGATCCTAGATTCACATCCGGGTTCTGGAATAGCTTGCATGAAGCGTTGGGAACCAAACTCAGACTGAGCTCAGCCTATCACCCCCAAACGGATGGTCAATCGGAGTGGACTATTCAGTCATTAGAGGATCTGTTGCGAGCTTGTGTGTTAGAGGAATCCGGGACTTGGGATAAGTTCTTGCCCTTGGTGGAGTTCACCTATAACAATAGCTATCACTCTAGTATTGGTATGGCCCCATATGAGGCGCTTTATGGGAGGAGGTGCCGTACCCCCCTTCTTGGTGTGAGTCAGGTGAAAGCCTAGTGTTGGGACCGGAAGTGGTGAGAGACAACCGAGAAAGTGAAGTTAATTCAAGAGAAGATGAGAACTGCTCAAAGCAGACAGAAGAGTTATTACGACAACCGGACCAAGAAGTTGACTTTTAAGGAAGGAGAACACGTTTTCCTACGTGTTACTGACGAGGGAGTTGGTAGAGTTTTAAAGGCTAAAAAGCTTACTCCTAGATTCATCGGACCCTACCAAATTTTGAAGCGAATTGGTGAAGTAGCTTATCAGGTGGCGCTGCCACCGTTGTTGGGAAACCTTCACAATGTATTTCACGTGTCTCAACTCCGTAAGTACATACATGATACCAGTCATGTGATAGCACAGGACGCGATTCAACTCAAGGACAATCTCACATTTGAGACGTCACCGGTAAGGATTGAGGATCGGAAGAGGAAGCAACTACGCGGAAGGGAGATTCCCTTGGTGAAGGTAATTTGGAGTGGGGCAAGCGATGAAAGTGCAACGTGGGAGTTGGAGAGTAAGATGCGGGAACTGTATCCGCAACTTTTCACTACAGGTCAGTAATAATTTCGAGCACGGAATTTTTCTAAGGGGGGAGGATTGTAACACCCTCATTTTGTGCTAGAACCTTATAATTCCTTGTGTGTTTGATTAAGCCCTTCATGTATGTGAATGTGTTAGTTATGCTATCGACTGGTTAGAAGTTCAATGAGATTGGCACGGTGCGCGTATAGGCGAGTCGGGACATAAAACTAGCAACCGTCTGATTCAGCGCAGGCGCCGAGCCTCACCGAGAGCGGCGCGGCGCCAGGCCTCACAGGCTGGCGCAGGCGCCAGGGTTCTTGGCGCCCGGCGCCCACGGCTGATTAAGTGACTATCTGTTCGGCGTTTTAACTCGTTTGGGCGGTTACGTGACCCAGTGTGACCCATTCTCGACCTGAAAGAGCAACCACGACCCCTAGACTTAACCTAGCCACTAAGCATCAGTTCTAAGACCCTAAACATGATTAGGAGCTACTCATAGGATCAACCAAATAGAGAAAAAACTCTTGCTTCCCTTCTTCCAACCTTGTGCTGTCAAGGGCTCTAACTCAAGACTACGCTACGGACTTGACCGGGGAGCATCGTTATTGTGACTCATACAGCCTCATTGGGAGGAATAGAAGGTGGTAAGTCTTCTAATGATAAGCTTTGTCTCTAAGATCAATGTTAGGGTTCCAAACCATGATTTTTTCTATTCCTAAACCCTTGCTCTTGTGTTCTTGCTGAAGAAAGCTTCACTAGGAAAGGAAAAGCGCGGTGTTACCTCATCCCATCCTAGGAGCACGAAATTCACTTGAGGTAAGGGGTAGTTGTTCTCCTCTAGTGAGTGTATGGAACTTGCATGAACAATAGGGGTGTCCCAAGACCCATATGCCTCGCGCGGTAACGAAAAACGGACACTATCACTACCGTGATAGGGAGACTTTCGAATTCCCCAATTATTATTCTTGACTAGTGATATTTTCTATAACGGGTTATGATAATTTTATTGGTTGATGAATTTGGTGTGATGATTGAGCTTTGTTTATATACATGCTTGCTGTGCAGAAATTGTTCACTACCAAACGATAATGTAAGGAATTTAAATAGTAAATGGTAAACTTTAGACCTTATGAAATTGTGTTATGCTGTTGTTGTTGTTGTTGCTGCCCTATCGAAGATATTGCGATAGAGGATATTATGTTAGACACCGCATTTGGTCTGTTCATGCATCATGGTGTCGGTAAGGTTGTTGTTGTTGTTAGGAGGGCGTATCGGGCGAGGTATCCCGTGACGGGCGGGGTTCCCGGTCCTACAGTCAAAAGGGCGAATCGGGCAAGGTATCCCGTGACGGGTGAGGTTCCCGGTCCTACTGTTAATGGGGCGAATCGGGCAAGGTATCCCGTGACGGGCGTGGTTCCCGGTCCTATTGTTATTGGGGCATTACGGACATGGTATTCCGAAACGGGCAAGGTATCCCGGCCTCGTTAGAAGTGGATCCACATGTATAAAATTATGCTATTAGAATCACATCATTTTACATGATAATATGCCTGGTTGTTCAGTTTTTGGTGGTGTATCATAATGTTGTGATTGATGTGGTGGCATGTGATATTTGAATGTTGTGGTAATGTACTTTAATGTTGTGTCTGATGCTGTGGCATGTGGTATTTGACCGCTGTAGTGATATTTTATGGTAGCACTAGTGAGTAGACATTTTCATTGGAATTATTGTATGTTGCGCATTGTTCATTAATTTCCTACACTGTTTGCACTATTTGAGGTTATGATGACTAACCCCTTTTGTGGCTATGCATATCCCACCGGGTATGTGTAGATGTTGAGACTGCAGGTGTTGAGGATGTGGATGCTAATGAGTAATCTCGGTAGTTCGTTGCGATGAATAGAAGAATTACATGTGTTTACTTATTTAAGTCCTTGTATTTTTCCGATGTAATAATTAGGGAAAGGGCTCTGAATTATTGTGACATCGGGAACCTGGGTTTTTAATTCCTTTTGATGTTGTTTTCCGCAAATGAGCGTGACGACTCTATTCCTCGATGATGAAGTTTTTGATTTGACATAAATAAAAAGTATTTTGTTTCTCCGTGTTTTATTTTACATTATTATGTTGTTATAATGACTTGCTGGGGTAGAGGGTGTCACACTTGAGCTAGATGAAGAAGAACCTCCCAAGAAATCAAAGTCTATTGCTTTGAAGTCTACAAACAAAGCATTTTCCTTCAAAGCTCTACAAGCTGAACTTGAAATAGACGAAGCATCGTCTGATGAGAGCGATGGAGACACAGACGAAGAAATTTCCTTAATATTAAGGAAAATTCAACGCATGTGGAAAAACAAAGGAAGGTTCAGAAAGCAATTCCACAAAAAGGACTCAAGGGAAAAGCAAGACTCAAGGGATAAGAAGGACTACAAGGACAAGAGCTAAGTTACTTGTTACGAGTGCAAAAAGCCAGGACATTTCAAGTCTGAATGTCCACAGCTTGAGAAATCAAAGAAAGCTGGTTTTAAAAGCAAGAAGAAGAAAGGTCTCATGGCAACATGGGATGATTCTGAGTCATCTTCATCTGATGATGATGAGGAACATGCAAATATGGCTCTAATGGCTACCATAGGGTCAGATAGTGAAGAAGAAGATGAAGAGGTAGATTCTAATCCATCTTCTGATATTGAAATAGCTTTTGATGAACTATTAGATGAGTCTTCCAAACTCAACACTGAGTATAAAGCTTTGAAAAAGAAATTCTCAAAACTTTTAAAAGAATTTCAAATACTCAATGAGGAGAATGAGAAGCTCAAAGCTGAAAATCACCGCAGTGAATAATGACTCTAAGACTGAGGAAAAGGTTGAATGCAACTCTTCAAAATATGAAGAGGGATTTCAAAAATTCATTGCTGAATGTGTTACACGAAGCAAACAAGCATCTATGATTTGGGGTGTAAGCCAAAATGGCAAAAAGGGTCTTAGTTACAAACCAGAGGAACCCACTTTTCAAAACACAAATTTGAAAACCAAAGATACCAACAATTATAGTGAATGTCTGCTTTGTACCTTTTGCAATAAGAAAGGACACATTAGAAGTACTTGTTATGAATTAAAAAATAAGAAGGACAAGTCTCCTTCTAGAACTAACAAAAGAGGACCCAAAAAGATTTGGGTACCTAAGGACAAAATTATATATGTTGCAGATCTGCTTAGCAACAGAGTTACAACACCAGTCCTGGTACTTGGATAGTGGATGCTCACGTCACATGACGGGAGAAAGGCTTATGTTCCAAGAACTCCAACTTAAAGAAAGTGGAACAGTAGGTTTCGGAGGAAACCAAAAACGTAAAATCATTGGAAGCGAAAAAATTGGTGAGAAACTCCTACCTTCTATTGATAATGTCTTATTGGTTGATGGCCTGAAGCATAACCTACTAAGTGTAAGTCAATTATGCGATAGTGGTTATGATGTTGGCTTTAGTGATAATGCCTGTACAGTCAAAAGCAAAAGGGATGGTTCCATTTTCTTTAAGGCAAAGAGAAAGAACAACATTTATAAAATAAAACTTTCTGAGTTGGCAAATCAAAATGTAAAATGCCTTTTGTCAGTATATGAAGAGCAATGGATTTGGCAGAAAAGATTGGGTCATGCCAGCTTGAGGTTAATCTCAAAGCTTAACAAGAAAGTACTTGTTAGAGGGCTACCAAATCTTAAGTATCAATCTGATGCTCTTTGTGAAGCATGTCAAAAAGGGAAACAGAAAAAATCTTCTTTTGAATCTAAAAACACTATTTCCACTTCGAGGCCACTTGAGCTTTTGCATTTAGACTTATTTGGACCAACTAGGACAGAATCTTTGTCTGGAAAGAAATATGGTCTTGTTATTGTTGATGACTATACTAGATGGACATGGGTAAATTTCTTAGCTCACAAGGATGAGTTATTTGCAATATTTTCTGTGTTCTGCAAACAAGTGCAAAATGAAAAAGGTTTTTGTATTACAACTATTAGAAGTGATCATGGTGGACTCTTGCTCTTTTTCCGCTCGTGCAGTATCAGGAAAATACTTATCCAAGAATCTCATGTGGAAAACTTCCCAAGTAATCTCACGATGCTCTGCCGTCAAAGTCTGTTTCACTCCCTTCCACCAGTACTCGGCATCTCCCGGCAACAAGTAGGTCGCATAGTCCACCTTGACATTCTCCGGATAATGAAGTGCCTCGAAGATCTTCTCTATCTCCTGTATCCATAAATCCGCTTTATCCGGGTTTGGCTCGCCGTAGAACTTTGGTGGGTCGTGCTTACGAAAATCTGCTAGTCCTCTCGCCTCCGTATTTTGTTCCGCTCTCCGCTGTTGTTGCAGATTTTGTTGGGTCAAAGCTGCAGTCTGCTGACCCATAGCATTGGATTGTTGAGTTGCAGCAGCCGATTGCTGAGCCATAGCCGCCGCCATCTCTGTCATCGCTAGAATCGCTCTCTCCATCGTGGCATTATCAGGTCCGACTGTAGTATCTCTGCGAGGTGGCATTAGATTCCACAAGTCCAAAACCTGTCAGAACCTCACAATCAAGTGTCGTGTTAGCACACATTGCTTCAGTCAAGAAACAATTCAAACAATTGACAAGCAAAATTGCTTCACTCAATAAACAATGTCAACACAACACAGCTAGTTACCCGACAAAACAAAACCCGACACGGCGACCAGCTTAAATACTCAACTCACAGTCCGGGTAGAACCGAACTGCTCTGATACCACTAATGTAACGTGTAACATCCCACCTAATTTAACTAATTGATTATGTTAAAATAAGTATAGTTAAGTTCCAAATCATTTGATTAAGTATTTAAGCTTAGTGAATGATTGATTGTGAATTTTACCATGATTTCTATGATTTTCACTTGAGTGGTAAAATTTGTATTAAATTGTTAATATGATTTAATCTTGTCTAATGAGACCAATAAACTCCCCAATATTAGGATTGGAATGTTAAAAGAATAGAAATTAAGTGAATAAGGTATGGGTGCAAAATAAGGAAAGAAGGGTGTGACTAGTAAGACTAGTGCTGAAATGATGACTTGAGTAAGGGTAATTTGGTAAAAACACAAGGTTAGACTCTCCTCTTCAGCCAAGGTCACGATCAGACCCTCATTTCCTCTCCTCTCTCTCGAAATTTTCTGGAAAAAGGGGAAGAAGAAGAGGTGTGGTGCTAGGGTTTGATCTTGGAGAAGAAAGGAAGGGAGTGCAGGAAAAAACCACTTAGTTCTTGCCATAGGAGGAAGGTTGAGCCGATTCCTTGCCATTGTTGAAGAAGGAAAGCTGCCCTAAGTTAGTAAGAAGAGGGAACTCGAAGTTGGTAGAAGAAAATCAGAAAATTCTGCTAGTTCCTACCTCCACTGTCTCTCCATTTGGTGAGTTCTTCTCCTCTAGGTGGTGGGCAACCAATAAGACCCCCATTAGTTTTTTTATTTCCCTTTGCATGTGGCTTTTCTGGTCTAGGATTGAGATTTTCGTGTAAGGGTTTGATGTTGAACTTAGTTGAAGTTTGAGTTACAACTTAGTGAACATGCATGTAAAACTGCCTCTGGTATTTTGAGTATAACTCTCTTTATAGACCTTGGAATTAAATGATTCTTATTTCTGGGTAAACTAGACATGAGGGGCTTCATTTTAGGCACAAGAATCACTGGAAAATGTTAAGAAATGGATTAGTTATAGAATTTATAAGTTAAGGTATGAGTGCTGACCTGTTGTTCTGATATCAGTGGCTTGTTCGTGAAAACTGTACTAATTGGTAGGTTATTCTCTAAAATAAAAATTATATTCATAAACTAGACATCCTAAGCTTTCCAACGAGTGGTCGTTTGCTCAATTCCGACTCCGTTTGATATGTCAATAAAATTCCCGAAGTTGATGTTCTGCTGCGAAATTTTGCAGAAGGCCTAGCACGGCCGTGTTATGCAACACGGCCAGGCCGTGTTTTAAGCTGTTTTCTAGGCTGAAACTGCTTAGTTCTGGGTCATTTGTCTCCTTTAAACATGCTAATATATTGGTATGCTTAGGTGTTACTCTTATGTATCTTTTATGTAACTAATTGAGTAAGAGTGCATGAATTAAGACTATGATAAAGAATTACATTGGTGTTTGTGGATCAATGATCTATATGTAGTGCCTTACATAAAAGGGGGTTTCAACCTATGTGAGGACATATGTGAATGCGTAGTATTGCTTTATTGTTCAATGCCTTGTGATTGAATTGGTTGTGTTCGAAATGTTTTACAAGGTAAATTGCAATCCCCTCGAATGTGACTTGCTATCACTTTTGTGTCTTGGGGACTCCCTTGGTTTATAAATGCATGATTTAAAACTAGGGCGATTATGACTCCATACTTAGAGAAAAGGGTTAGGGCTATTATATTTGTAATGGTTCTAATAAGGTCGATGGCGAAACAAGGTCAAGCCAGTGGTCAAGACCCGATGGTAAATCCTTGGTCATCAGAAATCAAGTACAACGCAGGGTCAAGCCCCGTAGTCAAGACTCAGTGGTAAATCCTTGGTTGTGCAATTAGATGTTCAGTGCGGGGTCAAGCCCAGTGATCAATTTTATATCCCGCGGTAAATCCTTGACTGTTATAGAAGGGTCGTATCATTCAAGGTCAAGCCCCGTGGTCAAGACCCAGTGGCAATCCTTGGCTATACAAAAAAAAAAAACTATAAGGAATGTTTAAATTGCTTTAATGCTTAGAATAAGATATTATTGTGATTGCAGGGAGTGTTAATTAGGGGTCCGTGGAGGACTCACTGGGATTATTATAATCTCACCCCTTTCCTATTTTATTTCAGATAAGCAGGTACCTGAGGGAAAGCAGTAGCGACTCATGGAGTCTCTATATTTTAGTTTGTTTTGTTAGTTGGAGCATGTACTTACCTCTTTTGTGGCTTCAGAACAATGGATGACATAGTATTTTCTTGTATTTTCCCAATCTTCGATCTTGGATGAGATTGTAAACTCTATTCGTATACTCATGTCATAGTAGAATGATGGACTTGCATTTCAGTAATTCAAGTTTAATCTTTAGTAATTCCTATACTTTAATGTGATTTGTCTTATTACAATTATCATTGGAGTATGAGTGTTACATTTTGGTATCAGAGGCGATTCGATCCTCTAGAAATTTGTGGTCTATTAGTGTGGACTTTCCCTTGTTCGAAAATTTCTCTTCGTATTCTTGTACTTAGTATGGATTATTAAGCCTGATCAACTTAATATTTTATACTGTGTATGCAGAATATGGCAGATGAAGGTCTTTGGGCGAGGAGAGGGCCAGTCCTAGGAGGAATGCGGAGGAGGCTCGGTGGATGGAGATGATGCAAATGATGAGGGACCAGAATGAGGCTATGAGGGTTCAGAATGAGGCTTTGAGGGAGCAAAGTCAGGCCACTAACAATATGGTCCAACAATTCCTCAATGCTCAACAGCAACAACCACCACCTCCACCTCCACCTGCTCGCGGAGGTGTAAATAGGCGTTCCTCAACTTTCATAAGCTTAATCCCCGACCTTTTAGGAAACTGCAAGCTATGGCAGCCCAACATTGGATCGAAGAAATAGAGAAAGTTTTCAAGGTTGTCTGTGCAGGGGACCAAAAGGTGACCTTATTTGCACATAAAGCGATTGAAGGAGCTGCCTTGGTGGCAGGGGGCCCAACCTTATCTCCTAGAGCAAGAAGAACCTTTGGAGTGGGAGAACTTCAAGACTGCTTTCCTAGAAAAGTATTTTCCCCAAACCGTTAAAGATAAAAAGGAAAGGAGTTTGCCTATCTAAAACAAGGGGAATCTCATTGATGAATATGTGAAAAAGTTTGAGGACTGCACGGTACTCTTCTCTCACGCCCGGTATGCACGGATGAGAAGTGGAAGATGAATCAATTCTTGTGGGGATTACGGTGATATCCAAAACAACTTGTCTCAAAGCACTTTCACCACTTATGCTGGTATGGTTCACAAAAGCTATGTGGCTGAGCAGAGTTTGCAAAAGATGTATGAAGAACGTCAGCTCAAATGGAGGAAAAATAAGGAAGAGAGTAAGACTCCTCCACAATTGAGTGCAAAAGGAAACCGGAATAAAGGGAAGCAAGTACAACATTACGAGACTCCAAAGCCGATGCTTGTTCCTCTTGTGGAAGATTCCATAGGGGAATGCATGCAAGGAAGGAACGTCTGCTTCTTGTGTCAACGACCAGCCCATTTTGCGAGGGAGTGTCCCAAGCTCAAGGCGGGAACGGGTACCAAACCCAGTGCACCTACTCAAGGTCGTGTCCACACTCTGTTGGCGGAAGGCGAGTGGTGTGGAGAATCGATCAAAGGTACTTGCCTTCTACATGATAACCCTTTGGTTGTTACGTATGATTACGGTGCCACACACTCTTTCATTGCTAATACGTGTGCCCATAGGTTAGGATTGCATCTTTCTTCTTTACCCCTTACTATATTTGTTGAAACACCCGGTAGAAGGTAGTATCACTACTTCTTCGATTTGCGAGAATTGTCCTCTCGTAATTCAGGGAAGGATGTTTTGATCCATTTGATTTGCTTACCCTTGAAGGGGATGGATATAATCCTAGGTATGGATTGGCTCTCCACCAACCAGGTTGTTTTGAATTGTTTTTCTAGAACTATTGAGTTTCCATCTGTTGAGTCCATAGTCAATCAGTTGTGTCTAAAGGAAATGGCTAGTGTGTCTCAATTGAACCAATGCCTAATGGAAGGACACTTGGGATACCTCTTATTGCTCTCTTCAACCACAGAGGTTGGATTGGATTTGACCACCATCCCAGTGATTAATGAATTCCTGGATGTTTTTCCGAAGGAAATTACCTCTTTACCTCCTGAGAGAGAAGTAGAGTTCTCCATAGATTTGGTTCCAGGAGCCGGACCAATTTCTATAGCCCCTTATAGGATGTCGCCTTCCGAGTTGAAAGAGCTTAAAGTTCAGTTAGAGGATCTAATAGCTAAACGATTCATTAGACCTAGTGCTTCACCATGGGGAGCCCCCGTTCTCCTAGTGAAGAAGAAGGACGGTAGTATGCGTTTGTGTATAGATTACCGACAACTTAATAAAGTCACAATTAAGAACAAGTATCCTCTCCCTAGGATCGATGATTTGCTAGACCAACTTAGGGGAGCTTCAGTATTCTCTAAGATTGATCTTAGGTCAGGATACCACCAGATTCGAGTCAAGGCTAAGGATGTGCCAAAAACAGCGTTTAGGACACGATATGGCCATTATGAGTATGTTGTTATGCCGTTCGGTCTGACAAATGCTCCGGCTATTTTCATGGACTACATGAATAGAATTTTCAGACCTTACCTTGACCGATTTGTTGTGGTATTCATAGATGACATCCTTGTATATTCTAGGAACCTTCAAGAGCATGAGGAACACCTTAGGATTGTCCTGAGCACACTTAGGAAGAACCATCTGTTTGCAAAGCCTGAAAAGTGTGAGTTCTGGCTCACCGAAGTCAAGTTTCTAGGACACGTCATTTCCCAGGAGGGAGTGGCCGTAGATCCCAGCAAAGTAGGGGCCGTTCTTGAATGGGAGCGACCGACTACGGTTTCAGAAGTTAGGAGTTTTGTAGGACTAGCTGGTTATTATCGCAGGTTCATAGGAGGATTTTCCCAGTTAGTTCTTCCTTTGACCCGATTAACCCGAAAAGGGCAACCATTTGTGTGGGATAAGAGCTGTGAGGACAGTTTCTTGGAACTCAAACATCGGTTGATCAGTGCACCGGTTTTGATTATCCCCGACCCGACCCTAGGTTTTGAAGTGTATAGTGATGCTTCTGGTAGAGGTTTGGGTTATGTTCTCATGCAAAATGGGCGAGCCGTAGCCTATGCATCTAGGCAGTTGAAGCCCCACGAGGAAAACTATCCAACTCACGACTTAGAGCTAGCAGCCATAGTCTTTGCCCTAAAAATCTGGCGGCATTATTTATATGGCGCCCGATTTGAGATATTCAGCGATCATAAAAGTTTGAAATATTTGTTTGATCAAAAGGAACTGAATATGAGGCAAAGGAGATGGGTAGAGTTTCTCAAGGACTATGACTTCGAGTTGAAGTATCACCCAGGTAAGGCGAATGTAGTCACCGATGCCTTAAGCAGAAAGTCCCTCCACATTTCTTCAATGATGGTTAAAGAGATAGAGTTGCTTGAATCCTTCAGAGATATGAGCTTAGGGATGTATCCCACGGGGGGTAGCCTAATAGTGAGCCATTTGGAAATCACTTGTGATTTTAGAAATCAAATTAGGTTTACCCAAAGTCAGGATGGTGATTTACAAGCTAGGAGACACCAAGCGGGATTCTCCGAAGCTAGTGACGGTGTTATCCTTTTTCACCACAGGATTTGTGTTCCTAACGATAGAGACATTAAGAATCAAATCCTTGAAGAAGCCCACAAGAGTGGATTCTCGGTACACCCTGGTTCTACCAAGATGTACCATGACCTTAAGCAAAGGTATTGGTGGCCGGGAATGAAGAACGACGTAGGTGAGTTTGTAGCATAGTGCTTGGTTTGTCAGAAAACCAAGATAGAGCACCAGAGACCGTCAGGCACCCTTCAACCCTTAGATGTTCCGGAGTGGAAATGGGAGGGCATATCTATGGACTTTGTGTCCGGATTGCCTCGCACTCAAGCCGGATATGATTCCATTTGGGTTATTGTGGATAGATTAACCAAGTCTGCACACTTTCTCCCAGTTAAGTCCACTTTCAATACCGCTAGGTTAGCTAAGATTTTTATTAAAGAGATTGTTAGACTTCACGGAGTACCAACTAGCATTGTCTCTGATAGAGATCCTAAGTTTACCTCAGGTTTTGGAAACGATTTCAGATGGCTTTAGCGACGGATTGCGTCTTAGTACCGCTTATCATCCACAAACGGATGGTCAGACAGAGAGAACTATCCAAACCCTAGAGGACATGCTTAGAGCATGCGTGTTAGATGATGGTGGGAGCTGGGATGAGCATCTAGCTCTCATCGAGTTTGCTTATAACAACTTTATCATGCTAGCATAGGCATGGCGCCGTATGAGGCACTCTACGGTCGCAAGTGCAGAACTCCACTGCGTTGGTTTGAGGTAGGAGAGAAGAGATGGTTAGGACCTGACATAATCCAAGAAACCACTGATCAGATCAGAAAGATTAGGGATAGGCTGAAAGCGCTCAGTCGGCGGAAAAGCTATCTGGGTTGAAGAGAAGACTGATTGAGTTTGAGAAGGGAGAGCATGTGTTCCTAAAAGTCGTTCCAATGATAGGTATTGGTAGGGCACTGAGAGCCAAGAAGTTGAGTCCTCGTTACATCGGCCCTTTTGAAATCCTTGATAGAGTCGGTTCTGTGGCTTACCAAATTGCTCTACCCCCATCCCTGTCAAATCTGCACAATGTTTTCCATGTATCTCAACTCAGAAAATACATCCCTGATCCTCATCAACCATTGGATCATGAGTCGGTACACTTGAGATCAGATTTGACATATCAGCCTATGCCAGTGCGAGTGGTGGACCGCAGTGTTAAGACACTGAGGAACAAGAATGTTCCCTTGGTGAAGGTCATTTGGGAAGGAACCGATCTCGAGGAAGCTACTTGGGAGGTCGAGGCCGAGATGCAAGAGAGGTATCCGTATCTATTTCAATAGGTAAGTATATGTCTAGTTTTTGAGGACAAAAACTTTTAAAAAGTTGGGTAGTAATGTAACATCCCACCTAATTTAACTAATTGATTATGTTAAAATAAGTATAGTTAAGTTCCAAATCATTTGATTAAGTATTTAAGCTTAGTGAATGATTGATTGTGAATTTTACCATGATTTCTATGATTTTCACTTGAGTGGTAAAATTTGTATTAAATTGTTAATATGATTTAATCTTGTCTAATGAGACCAATAAACTCCCCAATATTAGGATTGGAATGTTAAAAGAATAGAAATTAAGTGAATAAGGTAGGGGTGCAAAACAAGGAAAGAGGGGTGTGACTAGTAAGACTAGTGCTAAAATGATGACTTGAGTAAGGGTAATTTGGTAAAAACGCAAGGTTAGACTCTCCTCTTCAGCCAAGGTCACGATCAGACCCTCATTTCCTCTCCTCTCTCTCGAAATTTTCTGGAAAAAGGGGAAGAACAAGAGGTGTGGTGCTAGGGTTTGATCTTGGAGAAGAAAGGAAGGGAAATTCTGGAAAAAACCACTTAGTTCTTGCCATAAGAGGAAGGTTGAGCCGATTCCTTCTCATTGTTGAAGAAGGAAAGCTGCCCTAAGTTAGTAAGAAGAGGGAACTCGAAGTTGGTAGAAGAAAATCAGAAAATTCTGCTAGTTCCTACCTCCACTGTCTCTCCATTTGGTGAGTTCTTCTCCTCTAGGTGGTGGGCAACCAATAAGACCCCCATTAGGTTTTTTTTATTTCCCTTTGCATGTGGCTTTTCTGGTCTAGGATTGAGATTTTCGTGTAAGGGTTTGATGTTGAACTTAGTTGAAGTTTGAGTTACAACTTAGTGAACATGCATGTAAAACTGCCTCTGGTATTTTGAGTATAACTCTCTTTATAGACCTTGGAATTAAATGATTCTTATTTCTGGGTAAACTAGACATGAGGGGCTTCATTTTAGGCACAAGAATCACTGGAAAATGTTAAGAAATGGATTAGTTATAGAATTTATAAGTTAAGGTATGAGTGCTGACCTGTTGTTCTGATATCAGTGGCTTGTTCGTGAAAACTGTACTAATTGGTAGGTTATTCTCTAAAATAAAAATTATATTCATAAACTAGACATCCTAATCTTTCCAACGAGTGGTTGTTTTCTCAATTCCGACTCCGTTTGATATGTCAATAAAATTCCCGAAGTTGATGTTCTGCTGCGAAATTTTGCAGAAGGCCTAGCACGGCCGTGTTATGCAACACGGCCAGGCCGTGTTTTAAGCTGTTTTCTAGGCTGAAACTGCTTAGTTCTGGGTCATTTGTCTCCTTTAAACATGCTAATATATTGGTATGCTTAGGTGTTACTCTTATGTATCTTTTATGTAACTAATTGAGTAAGAGTGCATGAATTAAGACTATGATAAAGAATTACATTGGTGTTTGTGGATCAATGATCTATATGTAGTGCCTTACATAAAAGGGGGTTTCAACCTATGTGAGGACATATGTGAATGCGTAGTATTGCTTTATTGTTCAATGCCTTGTGATTGAATTGGTTGTGTTCGAAATGTTTTACAAGGTAAATTGCAATCCCCTCGAATGTGACTTGCTATCACTTTTGTGTCTTGGGGACTCCCTTGGTTTATAAATGCATGATTTAAAACTAGGACAGTTATGACTCCATACTTAGAGAAAAGGGTTAGGGCTATTATATTTGTAATGGTTCTAATAAGGTCGGTAAGCGAAACAAGGTCAAGCCCCGTGGTCAAGACCCAGTGGTAAATCCTTGGTCACCAGAAACCAGAAGTACAACGCAGGTCAAGCCCGTAGTCAAGACTTCGATGGTAAATCCTTGGTTGTGCAATTAGATGTTCAGTGCGGGGTCAAGCCCAGTGATCAATTTTATATCCCGCGGTAAATCCTTGACTGTTATAGAAGGGTCGTATAATTCAAGGTCAAGCCCCGTGGTCAAGACCCAGTGGCAATCCTTGGCTATACAAAAAAAAAACTGTAAGGAATGTTTAAATTGCTTTAATACTTAGAATAAGATATTATTGTGATTGCAGGGAGTGTTAATTAGGGGTCCGTAGAGGACTCACTGGGATTATTATAATCTCACCCCTTTCCTATTTTATTTAGGATAGCGGTGCACGAGGGAAAGCGATGGCGACTCATGGAGTCTCTATATTTTAGTTTGTTTTGTTAGTTGGAGCATGTACTTACCTCTTTTGTGGCTTCAGAACAATGGATGACATTGTATTTTCTTGTATTTTCCCAAGCTTCGATCTTGGATGAGATTGTAAACTCTATTCGTATACTCATGTCATAGTAGAATGATGGACTTGCATTTCAGTAATTCAAGTTTAATCTTTAGTAATTCCTATACTTTAATGTGATTTGTCTTATTACAATTATCATTGGAGTATGAGTGTTACATAACGACCCGTTTCCGGACCGCTACTACACTAGAACCAACTCTATATGCGACGTACTTTTAAAATAGTACTCTTGTGTCCTTTGGAAAAATGCGGTCTATTTTTTTTTTTTTAAAACAACAACTGCGCCCGCAAAGCACACACAGAGTCGCCACAGCGTTTAGAAACATGATGCAATCTTAAGACATAAGAGTATGCACTGGAAACACATACACATAATATATACAAGCACGACATCCCTATCAGTACATACAAAACATAAGCAGTGCATACAAAACAAAAACGGTGCATAACTATGTACAAGAAATACACCTAAAGTATGAGAATCCTTGTGAGGACGATCACACCCCGGGGGTACTCCCGGCAGACACCCACGCAGGGGGCTGCTCCAAAAGTATGCCACCAATCTACCCTACAGTACGCATAGAACTACACCTAAAGCTTGACTGGTCACCACAACAACTGTACACTATAAACAAAATCCTACAGCCATCCGAAATGCAAGCATGCAACAGCCAATCACGACAAATAAAAGTCGTTGCCCGGATCCTCGAAGGGGTCCTCCTCGTCGCAGTCTGCCAACGGGTCCTCCGCGTCCTCGCCATCGCCTGGGTAACCATCATAGATTGAAGGCACCACGGGAAAGGGTCAACTTCTCAAATAATCATAGAAATAACAATCACAAAACAAAAGGTAACAAGGTGCACAATTTCTCAAAACGCCACTCAAAACTCTCCCTTGAGACACTCTTGACAATTCCGGAAAGCAACGCCGATCCATCCACTGAATACCAGCGATAGCCTTGGGTTTCATCACCACCCGGGTTATTCAGGTTAAGTTCCTTGACAACACCGACGCCCACTGCGCAATTTGAACACCAGCCGCGGCTACGGCTTCTACACCACCTCAGTCGTGGCATCAGGCTTCCACACCACCCTTGGTTGTTCGGGCCACTGAATACCAGCTTTGGCTTCGGGTTTCTTCACCACCCAGCTGTAGCTTCAGACTTCTACACCTCCCTTGGCTGTTCAGATCGACACTCCAAAATGTCACGACTAAACTCTCGCACTCCGATGAATAAATCGCCGCATACGATAATTCAAGAAACAATGCAAATAAGTATTTAACCGCATATCAAATAAATATTCACCCCAAGCTTAATACCGTACAACTCAGTCCAACAGTAATAAGCAATCAACGCAACCAATCATATCACGACCATCAATCACAGAATCCATCCCGCTGCAACTCGATGGAGTTGACAGAGAGGAACAAACAAGTGTGGGGGGTTGGGGACAGCTACCAACCACTTGCAGACAAGCCCACTAAATACTCAGTATATCAAAAGCAGTAAAACGAAGGGGTACAAGACCCTCACTTCGAATCCTGAGGTTCTCAGACTTCTTCGCATAAATACTAGAAATTAAATTCCTATCAATATCTAAAGTTGCCCTTACGCATAAACATATAAAACATAACCTTAGATATGTCTAGAAGTAGCCCTTACCGAAGGTAAGCAATTCCCGTGACAAACCCCGTCCCGGTCTTACGCAGCACGAACTCGGGTTCTCAAATCCTAAAACCACCACAGCTTAGCACAACCTAGGCATAAACTAACTCTAATACCTTAGGTTCTCAAAACCCCAAAAAAAACCTCTTAATAAACCAAATCACTCATACTAAAATACCCAATATAAAATACATATTTTTGAACAGTCACATACACTTGAAAAGTTAATAACCAATTAAAAGAATAAGGTTTTAAAACTAAAACTTATTCATTTTTCAAACTTGGAACACGAGCAATGCTACAATCCTATTCTTTTTCTCAAAATGCTTAACTAATGCCCCACTAGGTTCTTAGGATTTCAAAGAGTCCAATTTACCTTGTGTGCTTCATGGCCTAAAATCCAAAACAACTTCAATTTCAATCAAACCAATCCTATGAATTTTCAAAGCTTAAACACACTTTAATTCAACCAATCCAAATATCAAAAGATCAAAAACATCTTTTCCAAGAGCAAGATCAAAGGAAACTTCTAAGATCTAAACATAAAACAAAACTCCTCTTCACGTGATTCTTTCTCTTAAACTTAGTGAAATCACTAAGCTTAGTCATGATCATCAAGAATCATCAAAAGCAAGAACCAAAACATTATTCTTGATTTTCAAACTTACACAACAATTACATACAACTAATAAGAACTAAACACAAAGTAATTTTCCTTCTCCAAAGCCTCTAGGGCTCTCGGCCTCCATACCCCTTTTCTAAAAAAAATGCAAGATTTCCATTTAAAATTAGCCAACCATTTTCATAAATTCCAAAGTCTAAACACATATTCAATCAAGCTTCTAAACAAGTCAACAAACCAAAATTTCTTTTCCATAAACTTCCTAGGCCTCAAGGCCTCTACTCCTTTTTCCCAAAATTATTTTGAAAAATTTCCTTTTCATTACTACTAACATTTCCAAGCCATTCAACCACATTTAAAGGCAACAAAACATCAAATCTTATCTAAACATAATTCACACACATTTGAAACAAGTTGTAAGACATTTTCTAAGTTGATTTTCATTTCAAAACTCAATTCCTATAACAATTAGATTCATCAAACATGCTATACATCAATCAACACATGGGCCAACCATTTAAACTAAATTACTAAGTTCCTAAAAAACTCATTTTCAACTTTTTCAAGAATAGGTTTTTCCGCAAAATTTCTTTCAATCAACCCAATCCAAATTTCAAGAATCCTAAGGCATTTAAAACATTACCATCATCATGCTAAAAATCATGTTCATGTCAAAACTAAAATTTATAGAACAACCTAATCATGCTTCACATGTCAATCTAGTCCTCCAAGCATCAATTTTGCACAAAACATAACCTAACACTTATGCTAACTCATGCATAACTACTCCATTAATCTTAAAATTTACCCAAAACATTCAATTTAACCGTTAAGACAAAATTCACAATTTTAACCTATACTTCCACTAGTTCAAGAGTAGGCCAAAAATCATGAAATCACAAGTTAAACATGCCAATAAAAAACTATAACTCAAATAATCATCAAACAACTATTAAAATCAATTTTGCAAGCAAATTTTTCCTTCCTTCTGCTCCATAGGGCTCGCGGCCCTCACACCCAAAATTGGATACAATTTCAAAACTTCCCAAAACAATTTAACAACACCAATTCATTTGAAATTCCTTTCACAACATAACAAACTATAGCTCAAGGCAAAGTTTAATCAAGTTCCAAAAATGTTTTCAAGTCTCTCAAGAACAAAGGTTTTTAATCAAATTTTACTAACTCTCTTGATTCAAACCATTTCAACAATGACAACAACAATTATATCTACTAAGAAACAAGAATAATCAATCAATTAAAAGTTTCACAAGATGACCACCATAAATCCCTCTTTCAAGAATAGATTTTTTTTTTAAAACAATACCCAACAATGTGCTAGTTCCAAACCTATCACCAAATACATCAACAATAACAACAAATAAGCTCAATCAACCAATCAATTATCAAAACATAGGCACTCATCAAGCTCAAACTCAATTTTCATGCTCTTCAAGAATAGGATTCCTCAACAACACAACAATCCTTTGATTCAAGTTAAATTCTAGCAAGTACAATAGCATTATCAACCACTAGGAAACAAGAAACACAATCAAATTTAAAGGATTCACAAGGAGATCACCTAAATCCCTTTTCCTTAGGTTTTTGCACCTAGGGTTCCATAAAAAAATTTGGGGGAATGAGTTCATGTCTCCATGATCATGACCAATCACACACAAAGCATAAAAATAAGAAAAGGAAGCAAGGAAAATTACTACTACAAAAATGGGGAGGGGAGGCGTGATTTTTATGCAGAAAAAGGGGGAGAAAATTCTGTTTTCTCCTTACTTACAAGGTTTGGAAGAAGTAATCAAGAGGAAGAAGAAGTTAGAAGCAAGCAAGGTTGAAGGATGGAAGCAAAATCAAGCCAAGAAGATGAAGGATGGTGGAGCCATGGAAGGACCTTAAACTTTCCTCTCCAAGACAAGAAAGAAAATGAAAGTGAAGTGAGAATGGGGGTGGGGGGTTTTACGATCAGGTCTCCAAATAAAGGGGGAGGGAATTAAAATTTTAATAAAACAAATAATACTCACTTGGAAACCAATTAAATAAAGAATGTAAGTGATAAATGAGAGTGAGAGTAAAAAAGGGTGGGGGTCACGCTGGTGAAGGGAAAAAGAGGATAAAAAAAAATTAAATAAACAATTGTTTACTTGGTTAAGAATGAATTAGGATACGGATAAAATAATTAGTCACCAAAAGTGTGACACCTAAACACTAAAAAGTTAGATGCTAAACAAATCAACTAGTCTAAAATATCTAATCTCTCTTGTCTCATGATTACCCTCTAATCCTAGAGTCTAAGGGTAGTAAAAACACGGCGTAGAGTAACCGCGTTACCGATCAATTCTCCGCCGATTAATTCTCGAAAATTAATTTACCGAGAAATTAATTCACCGCGTAATAATATTTTATCATAAATAATACAAACAATTCAAAACACTCAAAAATAATCATCACAAGTTACGATTCGATTTTCATCGAAATCGAGGTTCGTTTAAATTTTTTATTCGCGGATAAAAACTACCCGGTGATTCGAAACGCGACGAAACTTCGTTAGAATTTTTTGACGATATTCGAACCGTGAATTAATATAAAATATTAATTCTCAAATATAGTTTGATCTTGATTTAATTAATTCACTTACTTAGGGAACAAGAAATTGCTTATTATAGCGTAAATACGACAAAAATCTATTATAATAACGCTAAATAACGTATCCTAAAAATACGGCTGTTACAGCTACTAGTAAGTGTGGAGGAGAGAAAAGTCACACGGGATTTATACATCAAGAGTGACCTTTCAATATTGATGAAGGAAACAAAAAATTGCATGGGAAAAAGGAAAGCTTGGAAACCAAAAATTACTTGCACCGGGAAAAGAAAAAATGGAGCAATTAATAAGGGTAAATTTGGTACATTAACTAAAAATAGCTTCAACATGCTTATATTTGGTAACATGAATAAGTGGATGTTTTTGCTTAAAAACGAAAACAGAGGGAGTAACTTGTTTACGTAACTTGTAGAATCGAGATAGAAAAGACATGATGAATTCTAACCCGAACTCATGAAATCTAATTTGGTCATTTGTTTTTATTTTGAGGAGTTCAAATTGGTCTAATTTTGTGTAGTCTAATTGCTAGAAGAGTGTCTCTATTGAATCTACTGCTACTCCAAAGAGAAAAGAAGATGAATGAATCTCGTATTTATTGAATATGTTCAAAACGTGAGCACATTGAACTATTAGGTTTCTATTTATACATCAGGAAAACAATAACAGAAATGCAAATCCCAATAACTGCTACACCAAATCAGTGGTTGGATGCTTGGATGGGAGCAATACAATGAAACTTTTAGAAGAAACTTTGGACCTCATTATGTTATGTAATCTTTTGGTCGCTTTGGAACCAAAGAAATAAAATTGTTTTTAATGGTGAACAAAGAGATTGGGAGCATTTTGTGTTCCTAATTAAACTTCAGCTTGGTTTTTGGATGAAAGCATGGAACCCGGAATGTCCTTTTAATCCAGAAGGAGTGCGTAGTTGGCAGCCTCAAAAGAAGCACAGAAGGAAGCTAACATGGAGCGCACCACCACCAACAAAGTTGGAATGGAATGTTGATGGCTCTTCAAAGGGCAAACCAGGGCCTGCAGGTATAGGAGGGGTGTTATAAGATGAAAAAGGAACCACCATGGCAAAATTTGCAACATCGGATGGAATAAGAGACTCAAATGAAACCGAGTTTTTAGCGATTGTCTTTGCTCTTGAGATGTCGTTAGAATGAGACTGGATGCAACATCGAGAATTACTCATACAATCTGACTCGAAAAATGCTCTTGCTTGGGTTAACAAAACTAGCCCCTGCCCTTGGAATCTACGCTTCTGCGGTAACAAATTAAATAACATTATGTTGGTTGTAACGACCCGTTTTCGGACCGCTACTAGACTTGAACAACTCTGAATGCAAGGAAGTTTTCGAAATAGCACTCTTCGTGTCTTTTGGAAAATGCGGTAAAAAAATTTTCTTTTTATAACCAAAAGCCTTTTGCAAAACACAGTCAGAGTATCAACAGCGTTTAAAAACATGATGGAATACTAAATGTAAAAAGACCATTACAACTGAACACAAACATATACACAAATTCCAAAAGATAGCCAATTGAAGAGTTTTACATACAGAAACAGTAAATAAATATGCACAAATAGGAATACACATAAAGTATGAAGACCTGACACGAGTAATCATACTTCTGAGGTACTCCCGGAAATTACCCACGCAGGGGGCTGCTCCAAAAGTAAAAAGTCTCAATACCTAAACAATAGCTGCCACAAAGGTCTAGCAAAACAGACAGACTGATCACCAATCAAAACTATAATCAAAGACAAACAGACGTCCTCAATCAACCACAGCACATCGCTACTCAAGTCTTCTGACTCAAATCGTCTGCATCCTCATCAGTCCACTCACGCGAAGGTCTTTAACACGCCTCCTAAATATACATCTCGGCTGGGAGTGTGGCTTAATGTTGTGTAAAATAATAACACAATTGTGCAAGTATACACAATCGCAACAAGTAGTAAAGATTAAATCAAGATCGTTCCCACGAGGATTGATTAATTAATTTCACAAGTTTTTCCATTAGTAAATGAGTTAGTGAGTAAGTAATAAAAACAGAAAATAAACATCAATTTTTTTTGTGATTTTAATAACTGAACAAAACAGAATTAAACAAGTGATTTGAGAAAAATATGGATAAAGGCAGTTAGGATTCAGTTCATTCATATTTCCACTAGGTTGGTTTCAGTGCCATAAGTCAATACCATATGGCACCTAGGCGCAGGGCACTAATGTGTGTGCCTTTCAGCACTTTCACCAGGGTTAAGTAAAGGGTTCCTTATGTCTAAGCCCCCATTATGTTCCCCCTTGTCTAATTAATGTGGCCAAGAACACCCTACAAGACAGATTACCTATGTCTAGTTTAATCTAAAAAAATTAAAGTGTCCTTTAAATTGATACCCCTTATATTGCCTCATGAAATCAGTATATCACCACCTTTTAGCACCTAACATACATGTACCTAACTAAAGTTGATCAGGCTCAAGTTAAATATATAAACAATGAAGTCGCATGAGACAAAGATGCATAGGCAAGGACATATAGACATTCACCAACCAAGTTTCAATACAAAGTCACTTCATCCTAACTTAAGAAAGTTAGCTCATAATGAGCCTAAAAATAAAACAACATAAACTGGTGCCAAAAACAGAATCCATGGCACTAGAGTAGAGTTTAGAAACTATTACAGCTATGAATAAAACAGAAAAAACAGAGTTGCTCCCAGCCTTGTGAGCTCGAAAACCACTCTTTAAGCAGCAATGCCTTGCTGTCTCTGCTTCAATCTGTACTGAGCAAGTGACTTCTCTCCATGGACAAAGTTGATAGCTTGAATCAATGGTGTTTGGAAGAAGAGAGATGAGATGCGGCTGCTTCTAAATTCAGGGGGGACAGATGCTGCCCTAGCAGAAAGGAATATCAGAACCAGCCTCCTTTGCTTCATTAGGTCATTGTACTTTTATAGCCTCTCCTCAAAATGGGCTGACCAATGTTAATCCCCAGAAAGATGCAGTCTTTAGGCCCAAAAGTGAGAGCTTTTTGTCATGTAGTGAGCTAAGAGAAAATGCAATAGGACAAGGAGGGACCACACGCTGCTGCAGCAGCACACACAAAGGACAGAGTCCTTTGTTTAGCTTCACTGAAAGATCACACGCTGCTGCTTCAAAGTCCAGGGCTGTTATCAACACAGTGCCGTGGCATGGCACCAGACTTGGCACTGAGCAATTCTCATACAAATTCTGCACAATGTCACAAAAACATCAAAATGCTCACAAAAGCACCAAAGTGCTTTTAAACAGCTCCAAACCAGGGAAACCACATTATTTATATGAATCTAAGAATTAAAGGATCCAAATTACTCTTAAACTCACATGATTCATAGTCATAAAAGCATAAATAACTCTTATTTCTAAGAGTTATCACACCCCCAAACTTGAACCATTGCTTGTCCTCAAGTAATGACACATGAACAACAACAGAAAACAGACAACTTATCACAAATGCAAAGAAGATTGAACAAGTGATTTCAAACAGAAAACTTTTTATTGGGTGGTTTTCACAAGGCTTCACTTTCAGACTAACACTTTGCAAGCAATCCCCTTGTGCATCATGCTTTCTTGATTTGTTCCACTGAATTCAAGTGTGTGTGCACCCCTTATGCTCAATCAAAAAGCTAGTATAGATCCATCAAATTCATCTCAGTTTTCCCCCAAAGAATCTTCCTAGTTTGCACCTCCTAATTCTAACAAAGGGGACTAGGCTTACAATTGTAGGAAATGGGGGTTACATGATAAGCACAACAGCACCAAGAAACATGGGATCAATGCACACTCATTCAACTTTTAATCTTTTTGCCTTTTACTAGAACTTGCCTCTTTGCCTTTTGACGCGAATAACAACAATTGTAATGAAGTTACCCGGTTACTCAACAAAGAGGTTCATTCCATTTTCTTCTCTTTTTTTTTATTTTTTTTTTATATATTTTTGCCTTTTTCTGATTACTAATGTGTGCATTGTCCTATTTTTTTAATTCTTTACTATGAGCATACCCCCAAACTTATCTTTTACCCAATCCTCCTTCATTGATCAAATTTAGCACAAGGTTCAGTCCATTCTAAGGGTTCAACATCAACTAGTTTAAAGGCTACCTATTCTTCCCTCTCAAGCTAAGGGTTTGTGTCAAAAATCAGTGTTTCAACCAATTGCAAATCAGCACAAAGTTCCAACAACACCATGCATAGAATCCTCTTCAAGTTAAGCCATTGTGTCAACCAAAATTTATTTTTTTTATAGTAAAAGAACACTACTGCAATTGCAACAATTTACTCCTAACATATCCCTCCCCCCAACACAATTCCTTGCAGTGTCCTCACTGCAAATACATTATGTTAGAGAAAGGGGTTGACACAAAACAAACTAATTAAGCAACCTTCAAACAACAGAATTCAGCAAACACAAAGAAACCTACTAAAATATTTATTGCAACAAACATTATTGTTAAGAGATTAAGGTTAGAACATCCCTGCTTGGAGCCGTGAGCTCCTTCTCCTGGGTGTCCTCATCAGATTAGCAATTGGCTCCTCCTCCTCATCACCAGTGATGGTGATGACTGCCTCTTTGGCAGTTTCTTTTCTCTTTCTTGTCTGACTCCCTTCAGTAGGAGTGGCTGTCTTCCTTGGTGTGTCAGCAGGGGGAGGTGGTGGTTGCCAGCCTTCATCAGCATCAGTGCCAGAATTCGCACTGCCTTCTTGAGGAGCTTCAGCAACTCCTTCAGGCTCCTTTCCTTTTCTAGAGCCCCTCTTCTTTTTCGGTGTTACTTCACTGGAGGCAGGCTCCTCTTCAGCTGCAGCCTCCTCTTTGTCTCCTAAGATCCAGTCAGGAAACTCAGGGGGGGCATTACCCAATTTCTTGGGGAAGTTAAAATTGAAAATTCTTTTCTGCCATAGGTACTGCTCTTGGGCAAACCTCCAGTAAGCCTGCTGTTTCTTCAATAATTGATTCACAATCTCAGCCAACTCCTCTCTTCCTTCTTCAGTTTGGGGAGCAGAAACAGCAGGGCCAGGGGCACCAGATATGGCATTCCAAGGCTTTGGAACAGGCCATGTGACATCACTGTCAAGAGTGGGCACCCCTTCAAGCTTGCACAAGGCAGTGATCAAACATGGGAAGAATAGACTGCCCTTGGTCCTCTTTGTGCAAGCAACAATTTCCCTATGAATCAGCCTGCCAACATCAACCAATTTCCCCTCTAGAATATGATGCAGTAACACAATCCTCTCCTTATCAATGGTTTGATGGTGAGTGGTAGGGAACAAGTTAGTACCCATGAAATTGTACCAAGTCTTAGCTGCAGGGATTAGGGTGTTTCTCCTTATCCGGTAGTCATCCCCCTGCCTCTTTTCCCATTTGGTACCTTCAACTGTCAGCTGGTGCATTATCTCATTCATCTGCTTCTCTGTTATAGCCTTCATCCTCTTTTCAAAGGCATCTCCCTTCTCCGGTAGAGCAAGGTATTCATTGATTCCTTCTGAGGAGAAGGGGACAGTGACTCCTCTAATGTTGGAGTAGTTTGCTTCAGGCTGACCTTCTTCTTGAGGGGGTATCCCAGCATAGAACTCTCGCACAATGGCCGTGATGGGGCTCTTAGGGTGAGAGCAAAAGTTTTCCCATTTGTACTGCTCAATCAACATCATTATGTCAGGGGAAGCTGTTTGCAACTCGAAACCCCTCTCAGGATGCAGAGGCCTTTTTTCCATGCACTCCTCGTACCTCTTTCTTGACTCCTCATTATGAAATCTCTCCTCTGGTGCCAAATTTGGCACTCGTGACTTTGTTCTCTGTGCTGCGTGCTTGGTCCTCATGGCTGATAATAGTTGCTTCCAACGTTCTACAGCTGCTGTCTCAATGGTTTCTGGGCAAAAGGGAAAACTAGGGTTCACAGATTTGAGAATTTGGGGGATTTGAATTGAGGGAGAATGTGAGAGTGGGTTTGACAAATGGGGTTAGGGTTAAAAAGGTGGGCTTTTACGATGGGTAGAGGTTAAGACGAGTGGATTGGAAGATGGGGGTCGTGGGAGGTTGGTGTTGCTGCAATGGTGAGTGTTTGGGAAATGGAGTGAAGGTTATGGACTTCCCGTTGGAGTTTAATTCGAGGAGGGAGAGATTGATTTTCTAAATCAGAGGGCAGGAGTTTGAGGATGCAAGGTGGCATACTGCCATTGGTACACGTAGGAAAAAGTGCACCTGTGAGGTGCCAAGTCATTTAATGCCCCAAAGGATTGCTTTTTCTTTTTACTGCGCAACTGCCACTTCACCCTTTCTTTCTTAAAACCTCACACCTGACTTGGTGCCCCCCGTGGTGCCATGGCACCACATGTACAGCATTCAGAACTTCATACCAGCCACCCCAACGGCACTACACTTCCAGCACCAAAATTCAATTTATTCCTGCAAAACAAAATTAAACTAAGTTAAAAAAAATCTGGGCTGCCTCCCAGTAGCGCTTGGTTTATAAAAGTCCTCAGCCAGACTTATTTTTCCCTTCAGCTGTCCTTGAGTTTAGTGGTGACCCTTGTTCTTTCATCAGGGTCACCCCAATACTGCTTTACTCTCTGGCCATTGACTTTAAAGGTTGCACCTGTGGCCTCATCCAGTAAGTCCACTGCCCCATATGGATATAACTTGACTAGCTTGAAAGGACCAGACCACCTTGATTTGAGCTTCCCAGGGAATAATTTCAATCTTGAATTGAATAGCAGCACTTGAGATCCTTCTTTTAATTCCCTGGGTTGAATTTTTTTATCATGCCAAGCTTTAGTTTTGGCTTTGTACAGCTCGGCATTCTCATAGGCAAAGAGCCTATGCTCTTCTAGTTCATGAAGTTGCAGCAACCTTGCTGCACCAGCACTCTCCAAGTCAAAATTCAGCTTCTTTGTGGCCCAGAAAGCTTTGTGTTGCAACTCAATAGGCAAGTGGCAAGCCTTACCAAACACCAATCTATAGGGAGATGTCCCTAATGGTGTCTTATATGTCGCTCAGTAGGCCCACAGGGCATCTTCAAGATGCAAGGACCAATCTTTCCTAGAAGGATTGACAACCTTCTCAAGAATCCTCTTAATTTCCTGTTGGAGAGCTCAACTTGGCCACTTGTTTGTGGATGATATGCAAGAGCTATCTTGTGCTTCACCCCATACTTCAAAGAAGAGCTTTTCTATTAGTTTGTTACAAAAATGGGTGCCCTCATCACCGATAATTGCTCGAGGACACCAAACCTTGTGAAGATATTCTTATGCAAAAACTCGCCACCGCCTTGGCATCATTGGTAAGCAGAGCTACCGCTTCAACCCACTTAGACACATAATCCACACCACTAAGATGTCTGATTTCCAAAGGAAGGAGGAAAAGGGCCCATGAAATCCATGCCCCATACATCAAAGAGTTCAATCTCAAGGATCTTTGTTGAGAGGCATTTCTTGTTTGCTTGAAATATTTCCTACCCTTTGGCATCTATCACAATGTTTAACAAATTCATGAGAATCTTTAAATAGAGGGCGAAATAACCAGATTGCAAAACTTTGGTCAGCTGCTCGCTCCTCCAAAGTGTCCTCCACAAGGTGCAGAGTGACAATGTTGCGTAATGCTTCCAACCTCTTCTTACGCTACACACCTTGAATAGCTGATCCACACCCTTCTTGTATAGAAAAGGTTCATCCCAATAATATTGTTTCTCTTCTTTGGAAGAATCTCCTCTTACATTGGTAATCCATCTCAACTTGAAGGATTTTGCAAACCGTAAAGTTCACTATATCAAAGATACCAAGGTGCCGTGAGGGCATCAACCTTGGCACTGTTACTACCAACAGCTTGCTCATCAGGAAAATTTTCTTTAATTTCACCTCCTGTTGTTCAACACTTGTCATTTTCAATGCGGACAAGTGGTCACCTACTTGATTCTCCACTCCTTTTTATCTCTCGATTTCTAAGTCAAACTCTCAAGTAACAACACCCATCTTATCAATCTTGGTTTTGCATCTTTCTTGGCAATCAAATACTTGATTGCTGAGTGGTCAGTGTACACCACCACCTTTGTGCCAACCAGGTAGGATCTGAACTTGTCAAAAGCAAACACCACTGCAAGTAGTTCTTTCTCAGTGGTGGTATAGTTCAACTGAGCATCCACCAATGTCTTGCTTGCATAGTAAATTGAATGAAACACCTTGTTATGTCTTTGACCGAGAACAGCTCCTATAGCAAAATCACTTGCATCGCACATCAACTCAAATGGCTTATCCCAGTCTGGGGCAACAATGATAGGTGCTGTGGTTAAGGCTTTCTTCAGTGTTTGGAAAGCTAACATGCACTGTTCATCAAAATCAAATACAGTTTCATGCTGTAAGAGTTGGCAAAGGGGCTTTGAGATTTTTGAAAAATCCTTGATGAACCTTCTATAGAAACCAGCATGCCCCAAAAAACTTCGTACCCCCTTCACACTAGTTGGTGGAGGTAATTTCTCAATGACCTCAATCTTTGCCTTGTCCACTTCAATGCCTTTCTTAGAGACTTTGTGACCCAGAATAATGCCCTCTTGCACCATGAAGTGGCACTTCTCCCAGTTCAGTACTAGATTAGTCTCCTCACACCTAGACAACACTTGTTCCAAATTATCCAGGCAAGCTTGAAATGTTTCTCCAAAAACAGAAAAGTCATCCATGAAAATTTCCAGGATTTCTCAATAAAATCTGAGAATATTGCCATCATGCACCTTTGAAAAGTTGCTGGTGCATTGCACAACCCAAATGGCATCCTTCTAAAAGCAAAGGTGCCATAAGGGCATGTGAAAGTAGTCTTGTCTTGATCCTCAGGTGCTATGGCAATCTGATTGTAGCCTGAATACCCATCAAGGAAACAGTAAAACTCCTTCCCTGCCAACTTGTCAATCATCTGGTCAATGAAGGGCAATGGGAAATGATCTTTCCTTGTTGCCTTGTTGAGCTTTCTGTAATCCATACAAATTCTCCAACCAGTCACAGTTCTGGTGGGAATTAATTCATTCTTGTCATTAGCTATAACAGTCACTCCCCCTTTCTTCGGAACACATTGCACTGGACTAACCCAAGAACTGTCTGAGATTGGGTAAATAATTCCAGCATCCAGCCATTTAATGATTTCCTTCTTCACTACCTCCTTCATCACTGGGTTAAGCCTTCGTTGTGCTTCAATGCTATTCTTGGCATTTTCCTCCAAAAACTGTGCATACAAAGAGTGGGACTTATCCCTTTTATGTCAGCCATTTGCCATCCTATAGCCTTCTTATGCTTCTTCAAAATAGTGAGCAGTTCCTTTTCCTGCTGCAAGCTCAAATCAGAAGCAACAATAACAGGAAGAATGTTGTTCTCACCCAAATAAGCATACTTCAAGTGTGGAGGTAGCACTTTCGATTCGGCTCGGGAGGTTTTTCAACAGATGGAATATTGGATTTGGAACTTTTATCACTGAGTTCCAATGACTCATACTTTCTGAACCATAATTGATTTACCGAAGCCTTCTCTTCTGTGTTTTTATCCTGCACTAGCTCATAATCAGGGACATTCAGTTCCTGTTTCAGCACATCCTTGTCCCTTAAGAGTTGATGTTGAACCAATGAATCAATGGTTCTAACAAAGGAACATTCCTCCACATTTTCTGCAGGATACTTGAGAGCATTAAGAACATTAAATTTGATTTCTTGATCATTGACTCTCATAGTGAGTTCACCCTTTTGCACATCAATCAGTGTCTTTCCTGTGGCAAGGAATGGTCTACCTAAAATAATAGGCACCTCAGCATCAGCTTCAAAATCAAGGATAATAAAGTCAGCAGGAAATACCAATTTATCAACTTTGACAAGCACATCTTCGATCTTCCCTTCTGGATAAGCTAGAGTTACATGTCGCGGTTGCACGATCGAGTTGTAGGCCTGGCCTTACCAATTCCAAGCTGTTGGAAGATGGACTTAGGCATTAGATTAATGCTGGCCCCTAAGTCACATAGAGCTCTCCCACAATAAGTGTCACCAATAGTGCAGGGAATGGTAAAACAGTCAGGATCTTTTAACTTTTGGGGGATCTTGCTTTGCATCAGCATACTGCACTCCTGGGTCATAGCAACTGTCTCAAATTCTCCCAACCTCCTTTTCTTGGTTAGAACATCCTTCATGAACTTTGTGTAATTTGGCATCTGTTGCAAGGCATCAACTAGTCGAATGTTGATGTGCAACCGTTTCAGTACCTCAATAAACTTGTCGAACTGCTTGTCTTGATGGGCTTTTTTAAGTCTCTGAGGGAATGGTGGAGGTGGAAATTTAGGAACTAATCTATTGCTTGCAGTTGCTGGTGTAACTTTCTCAGCAGGTGCCAGAATTGGTGCTGGGATGGCACCAGAATTCTGCTCTGTAGTTTTTGGCACTTCAGGTTCGTCTTTTTTTTCTTTTGAGGGCTGGCTAGTGGTAACATCAGGCCTTTTAGAAGGACCTGGTAATTCAGTACCACTCCTCAAATATATGGCTTTTATTTGCTCTCCCCCTGCTGGCTTGGCAGGCTCAGTTATGTGACGATGAACCACTTGGTCTTTGGTTCATAGCTGTTGCCATCTGCCCCAATTGATTCTCCAAGTTTTTAATTGCTGCACCCTGACTTTGGTACTGAGCTTTGGTTTCATTCATGAAAGCCTTCAGCATAGCCTCCATTGAGTTGTCTACCATAGGAGCAGCAGCTTTTTGAACTGGTTGGGCAGGGAAACCAGGGGGATGTGTAGGCTTTGCAGACACAGCAGCAGGTGCTGCAGGATTATTGTTACTCCACGAAAAATTTGGGTGATTCTTCCACCCAGGGTTGTAGGTGTTGGAGTAAGGATTATTGTTTTTGTTGAAATTCCCTACATAATTGACAGACACAGGGTTGCTAGGGCACTCCTCATATAGATGACCTCCTCCACAATACACACAAGAAATAGCTTTAGCTTTGCACTGCTGACTCTGAAATTCCACAGTCTTTGTGTTGGCTCCAAAGAACATTCAGACCTTTCAACATGTTTGCAATTGCAGCCACCTGTGCAGATAAAGCTGTCATTTCACTCACTTCATGAACTCCAAAGAACCTTCTTTGCAAAGACTCAATCTAGCAAGAGGCCAGCGATAGTCATTTGCAAAGAATGGTCTCAATTTTCTCATATGCATCATTGTAAGGCGTGCAAAGAGGGCACCACCGGAAGAGGCATCAAGCATGTCTCTTGTTCTTCTGAAAGACCATTATAAAATGTTTCCATTTGAATGCAAATAGGTATGCCATGGTGAGGGCACTTCTGAGCGACTCTTTAAATCTCTCCCAAGCCTCAAACGGTGATTCCTCTTCATTTTGCCTGAAAGATGTAATTTCATTCCTCATCCTAGCATTCTTGATTGGAGGAAATACTTGGTTAAGAATTTCTTCGCCATACCATTCCAATCAGATGATAGAGTTGGGCTCCAAGGAATTTAACCAAGCCTTGGCTCTATCCTTCAAGGAATATGGGAATAGCCTGAGTCTGAAAGCATCATCTGTAACTCCAGGAATTTTGAAATTACTGCACACTTCGAGGAATTGTTTCAAGTGCAAGTGAGGGTCTTCTTGAGGTGTGCCACCAAATTGTCCCACAGTTTGCAGCATTTGGAACATCATAGGCTTAAATTCAAAATGATTTGCAGTAATGTCAGGCCTTACTATGCCTGTGTGCATAGTCTGAGGATCAAAAACAGCATAGTCCCTCATTAGCCTGTCCCTATCTTTGGCTAAGCCTATGATATCAGCATGCAGCACCAAGGCTTGGTACAGACTGTGAACACTTTGTTGAAAATGAACACTGCCTTCGTCTTCTGCATCAGGAATTGTTTCTTCAGTACGAGGGCCAGTTGCTGCCATATTTGCAGCAGCACCTAATGCAGCAAATGCTTGCCTATCCCTTAACAACCTTCTGAAAGTTCTGTCAATCTCAGGATCCAACTGATATTCTGTTGCCGTGTGCCTGCGCATGTGCAGAGTTGAGCACTAACAGCTGACACAACACCCAAAAGAATTAGAATATCTCAACTAACAAACCTACTAAATTCAAAACTTTGTAAATTTAATCAATTCAATCCCCGGCAACGGCGCCAAAAACTTGTTGTGTAAAATAATAACACAATTGTGCAAGTATACACAATCGCAACAAGTAGTAAAGATTAAATCAAGATCGTTCCCACGAGGATTGATTAATTAATTTCACAAGTTTTTCCATTAGTAAATGAGTTAGTGAGTAAGTAATAAAAACAGAAAATAAACATCAAGTTTTTTTTTGTGATTTTAATAACTGAACAAAACAGAATTAAACAAGTGATTTGAGAAAAATATGGATAAAGGCAGTTAGGATTCAGTTCATTCATATTTCCACTAGGTTGGTTTCAGTGCCATAAGTCAATGCCATATGGCACTTGGGCGCAGGGCACTAATGTGTGTGCCTTTCAGCACTTTCACCAGGGTTAAGTAAAGGGTTCCTTATGTCTAAGCCCCCATTATGTTCCCCCTTGTCTAATTAATGTGGCCAAGAACACTCTACAAGACAGATTGCCTATGTCTAGTTTAATCTAAATCAATTAAAGTGTCCTTTAAATTGATACCCCTTATATTGCCTCATGAAATCAGTATATCACCACCTTTCAGCACCTAACATACATGTACCTAACTAAAGTTGATCAGGCTCAAGTTAAATATATAAACAATGAAGTCGCATGAGATAAAGATGCATAGGCAAGGACATATAGACATTCACCAACCAAGTTTCAATACAAAGTCACTTCATCCTAACTTAAGAAAGTTAGCTCATAATGAGCCTAAAAATAAAACAACATAAACTGGTGCCAAAAACAGAATCCATGGCACTAGAGTAGAGTTTAGAAACTATTATGACTATGAATAAAGCAGAAAAAGCGAGTTGCTCCCGGCCTTGTGAGCTCGAAAACCACTCTTTAGCGTGAATGCCTTCGCTGTCTGCCTTCAATCATCTTGAGCAAGTGACTTCTCTCCATGGACAAAGTTGATAGCTTGAATCAATGGTGTTTGGAAGAAGAGAGATGAGATGCGGCTGCTTCTAAATTCAGGGGGGACAGATGCTGCCCTAGCAGAAAGGAGTATCAGAACCAGCCTCATTTGCTTCATTAGGTCATTGTACTTTTATAGCCTCTCCTCAAAATGGGCTGACCAATGTTAATCCCCAGAAAGATGCTGTCTTTAGGCCCAAAAGTGAGAGCTTTTTGTCATGTAGTGAGCTGAGAGAAAATGCAATAGGACAAGGAGGGACCACACGCTGCTGCAGCAGTACACACAAAGGACAGAGTCCTTTGTTTAGCTTCACTGAAAGATCACATGCTGCTGCTTCAAAGTCCAGGGTTGTTATCAACACAGTGCCGTGGCATGGCACCAGACTTGGCACTGAGCAATTCTCATACAAATTCTGCACAATGTCACAAAAACATCAAAATGCTCACAAAAGCACCAAAGTGCTTTTAAACAGCTCCAAACCAGGGAAACCACATTATTTATATGAATCTAAGAATTAAAGGATCCAAATTACTCTTAAACTCACATGATTCATAGTCATAAAAGCATAAATAACTCTTATTTCTAAGAGTTATCACTTAACTCCAAGCCGAGGGAATCTCCTTGCTCAAAAGTCAAAGGCCACCTCCAACGATGTCATCATCGCCAGAATCTCCATCACATCCGTCGTCGTCTGGGTTACCATCATCAATTGAAGGAACCACGGACAAGGGTCAACTTCTCAAATAAGCATATACAATATAACACAGCATAAAATACAGAACAACAATGTGCATAAATGCCTGCAAATGCAACTACATGCCCCTGTCCACTGATTCCAGAATACGAACGATGCTGAATCTCCATTCCGGCGCTATTCAGATCTAGGACCGTCCTGACGACTCTGAATCTCCATTCCGGCACTATTCAGGTCTAGGAACACCCTGACGACACTGAATCCCCATTCCGGTGCTATCCAGGTCTGGGAACACCCTGACGACACTGAATCCCCATTCCAGCGCTATCCAGGTCTAGGATTGTCCCTCTACAGGCTAACAACAATACTGAATCCCCGTTCCGGCACTATTCAGATCGAAGTTACCATACGACACGACAATACTTCCACCAATCCCAATGAACATACCAAGTGCATGATATTTCAACAAGACATAAACAATAAATATTTAACTATCCATCATTAAATAGATATTGAACTATCCAACAACACTAACAATGTACTTTCACATAAATCAAGCATACATCTACATCACAAATTCAACAGTCCCAACCACACAGAATCATAACCATCATTACAAGGACAACAAACACATTTCATCCCTTTGAAGCTCGGTGGAACTAACAAAGAGGCAACATACAAGTGTGGGGGGCTGGGGGCAGTCGCCAACCACTTTTTAGCCAAGCCCACGAGCAGTTCAATATATCAGAAAGCAATAAAACGAAGGGGTATTAGACCCTCACTTCGAACCCGGAGGTTCTCAGACTTCTTCGCATAAAGACTTGAAATTAAATTCCTATCATATCTAAAAGTTGCCCTTACCGAAACTCCAAGCCACGCGTGTCCACGTACTCCTCGATCCTTGATCCCACGTCGCACGAACTCGGAATCTACGAGCCCTAACACCACAGTGAAACTTAGCACAATCTAGACATAAATCTAATTTCTAATCTCCTAGGCAAGGTTTCAATCCTAACCCCTAGGCTCTCAAAGCCCAAAACCCCTTACTAACCAATCACTTATACTAAAAATACACACTTTAAAATACTTGTTTTAAGAAATTACATACACCTGAAAAATTAATCAAACAATTAAAAGAATAAGGTTTTAAAAACTAAAACTCAATTTCTTTTCAAACTTAAAACATGGGACAATACCACAATCAAATTCATTTTCTCAAAAAGCTTAATCAAGGCTCCACTTGGTGTCTAGGACCTCAAAGAGTCCATTTCACCTTAATTGTTTCATAGCCTCAAAAGATCAAAACAACTTCAATTTTCAATCCAATCACTTCCATAATTTTCCAAACTTATACAACAATACTATACAACTAATTTAAGGCTTGGAACACAAAATAATTTTCCAATACCAGAACAATTCTTAATTATAATAAGATTCAATAATTTTCAGACCAAACTCAATAAACTCTTTAGTTAGGCTCCACTTGGCTTGTGGGATTACAAGAATCCATTTTGCCTTAAGTGTTTCATTGCCTTAAATCATCAAAACAACTTTCAAACTAATCAAACCATTTCCAAATCTTTCCAAACTTACTCAACAACCCAATATACTTAATTAAAGCTAAGAACACACAAAATTATTTTTCTTCCCCACACTTGTGGAGCTCTCGGCCTCACCCTTCTCTTCTTAAAAAAAATTTGCAAAACTTCTAATTTATTAAAACTTACACACACTTGAAGAATTAATAACCAATTAAAAGGATAAGGTTCTAAAGACTAAAAATCCAAAACAACTCAAATTTTCAAACTTATGCTAACTCAAGACAACACCATCTCAAATCATTTATTCTTTCACAAAGCAACAAACCATTTCACAAAACATAACATTAATCAAGGCCAAGAACAATTTACACTTCTTCAAGAATCAAGGGTTTTATAAAAAACCTTTCAATCCTTGATTCAAGTCAAAACTAACAACTTCAAACTCCAATCAAACTCTTTCTAAATTCTTTCCAAAACCTAACAACAATCCAATGCAATTAATATAAGCCAAAACATCAAAAACTTCTCCCTCAAACCCTCTAGGGGCTCGCGGCCAACACCCAAAAATTAGGAGACAATTGTAGAACTTCCAAACTAATTTAACAACACCATTTTATATGAAATCCCTTTCTCAAAACAACAACTATAACTCAAGAGAAAGTTTAATCAATACCCAAAACAATTTTTTAAGTCCCTCAAGAACGAGGGTTTTCAACAAAACTTCACTAATTATTTTAATTCAACCACTTCAACATTAACAATAGTAATTATAATAACTAAGAAACAAGAATCATCCATCAATTAAATGATTCACCAAGTAATCACCATATATCCCTTTTTCAAGAATAGGTTCTTACCAAAAATAATACCCCAATCAAGTTCTAATTCAAAACTAGCAACTAAGATAGCAACTACAACATCTAATAAGTAAGAATCACTAACTAATTTGCAAGATTCACTTGAAGATCACATGAATCCCTCTTTCCCTTAGGTTAGGGTTTCAAGAAATTGGGAATGAGATGTTCATCTCTTCTTTTGATCATAATCAAGCAACAAACAAGCATTTGAAACAAGAACAAAGCAAAAAAACACAAGACTACACACACCCACACACCTCACGGTTTTAGGGGCTGTTATGGGGGAGAGAAATTGATTTTCCAAGCTCACTTACAAGATGAAGAGGAAGAAATCAAAGCAAGGATGAAGTTAGAAACAAGGTGGGTGTTGATTTGGAGATGAAATGATGCAAAGGAAGTGATGGAATGTGGCCACAATGGAAGAACTCTTAAGCTTTCTCTCACTAGAACTTGGAGAAGAAGAATAAAATGGAAGTGAGAATGAGGAAAGGGGGGCGTGGCTGCAGCTTCATAAAAAAGGGAGGGAGTAATTTTAACAAAACAATTAATTAATAAAAGGCTTACTAAAACAAATACTTTATACTTGCCTTTTTTTTCTCCACTTAAGATAAGAAAAAGGAAATGAAAATGGGGTGGAGATGTGGGGGTGCAGCTCACGGCCTGAAAGGCTCAAGGAGGATGGGAAAAAAAATTTGAATACTCAAGTGTAATTTACTTGGCTAGGATTAATTAGGAAAAGTAGAAAAATGCTAATCACCCAAAAAGTAACACCTCTCAAAAAAAAACAAGATGTTAATCCCATCAACTAGTCTAAAACATCTAATCTCTCATCTCTCATGATTATCCCCTAATCCTAGAGTCTTAAGCGTCCTAAAAAAAATACGGCGTCGAGTAATCGCGTTACCGATTAATTCTTTCACCGATTAAATCGTGGAAATTAACTTACTTAGAAATTAATTCACCGCGTGATAATAATTTATCATAAATAATAAAAACAATAGAAAACACTCAAAAATAATCACAACAAGTTATGATTCGATTTTCATCGAAATCGGGGTTCGTTTAAAATTTTATCTGCGGCAAAACTGTCCGGTGATTCGAAACGCGACGATACTTCGTTAGAATTTTTCGACGATGTTCGAACCATGAATTAATATAAAATATTAATTCTCAAATTTAATTTGATCTTGATTTAATTCAATCACTTGCTTATCAAACAAGAGCTACTTATTATAGCATAAATACGGTAATTTATACTAAAATAACGTTAAATAACGCATCGTAAAAAAAAATACGGGTGTTACAATGGTGTTGACAAATGTCTCTTTTGTGCATATTAACAGGGAAGCGAATCAAATTGCTGAAGTAACAAATTAAATAACATCATGTTGGTGTTGATAAATGTCTCTTTTGTGCATATTAACAGGGAAGCGAATCAGATTGCTGATAATTTGGCTAAGGAAGGAACAAGTATGGAAGGGAAATGGAAGGAATGGCTCTGAATCATTTGCTCTGAGGCCCCTAATTCATAAAAGAAACATGGCATGCTTCATATGCATGATGTGCTAATTGGTGTTTCTCTGTATTAAATTAAATCCATCTAGCAAGAGATATGGGTCTTGGATCATGGTTCACAGTTTCTCCTATTCAGGGATGACATGGGGGGAGGCTTTGGTCATGGATATCTCCCATGCTTGCGATGTGCCACTAGGCTTTTAAATAAGACTCCCTGGAGTAAGTATTGGCATCAATTAAAGGCAAGAATTCAAACATGGCGACTGATTGATTGTGAGTCTGCCAGGAACTTATGCAGGATTGCTTGGAAGATTTATGTTTTGTTGTGCCGTGAATGGAAGCCTTGATGTTGTTGCGCCTGTTAGCATGAGCTGTACAATACCATAAATATTAGGATATTCTTGCTAATTGCTAATTGATACTATAGCTAATTATAGGGATCTGATTAGTGGATTGATTTTGTATATTAAAAGTAGGAATATTTGTTTTCCCTATTTCCTGTTTTGTGTAGGGAAAATTGTATCTATTTATTCCCCTTCCTGGGAGGTGAAATACACACAGAAATATACAGTACCTTTGTCTCACATGGTATCAAAGCAGGATTGATCCTGCCTGCGTGTACCCTAATCAACAAATCAAACACTGTACCTTTTTTTTTCCTTCGAACGCCGAACGCCGTATCCCCTGTTTTTCCTCTTCGAACGCCGAACGCCGTATTCCTTTCCTTCGAACACCGAACGCCGAACGACGAACGCCGTACTCCATGGAAACCCCAAACAGCACCACCTCACCCCAAACAGATCACTCATCCACTGAAAAACACACCCAAGTCATGGCCACGCCCAACCAGCTACCTCCGATATTGTCCACCAAGAGAATTCTGTCTTCTCAAATAGTGTTACCCTAGATGAAACCAATTACCCATTATGGTCCCAACTCATGGAAATGCGAATCAGTGCTCGCAACAAAGCTGGGTACCTGACCGGCGAAACAAAAAAACCTGCGCCTGGAGATCCCAACCTTGGATCATGGATTACTGAGAATCACAAAGTGAGAAGCTGGCTTATTGATTCAATGAGTCCGTCACTGATGCAGCGATTTATTCGCCTTCCCACGGCGCATGAAATTTGGGATGTCGTATCGAAAACCTTCTATGAAGGATCTGACGAAACTTGCCTCTTCGAATTGAATCAGCGGTCATTCTCAACCAAACAAAATGGTCGACCTTTGTCTACCTATTATAATGAACTTGTTGCCATTTTTCAGGAAATTGATCACAGGACTATTTCTCAAGAAGGAACAGTTGAAGGCGTAGTCCAGCTGCACTCTGCAATGGCGAGGCTTCGAGTTCATATTTTTTTGAGTGGCCTTGATTCTGATTTTGATCAGGTTCGTGGGGAGATATTACGGAAGGACCCAAAACTTGACTTAGAGAGTACATATGCATATGTCAGACGAGAATTTCAGCAAAGGCAGACAATGGGAGGCTCTCGTCCAATCTCTGAGAACTCTGCTATGCTGGCCAATCAAACTCGACAATTTGGTTCCTCAAAGAATTGAAACAATCAACCAACCGAAAAGTCTAGCGGCTTGGTTTGTACTCACTGTGGTGAAACAGGTCATTCAAAGCAGCGATGTTATGAAATCACTGGTTATCCTGAATGGTGGGATTTCACAAAGAAACCAAGGAAAAAGATTGCAAGGAAATCCATGGTGACCTCTACACAGGAAAGCTTATCCTCACAACCTACGGCAAATGTTGCCCACTCGGGTATTATTGGTAAGGCACATGTGTTTTCTGCAACCTCAAAGAATAGTACTTGGATTATTGATACAGGTGCATCTGATCATATGACTAGTGACTTTGGTCAGTTACAATTCATTTCTCCCTCTCCTCAAACCATTATTTCCACTGCTAATGGTAGTACCTCCCCTATTACTGGTGTAGGATCTGTAATGCTATCTGAAAATATTACCTTAGATAATGTCCTTGTTGTACCATCCCTTGAATGTAATCTATTGTCTGTTAGCCAAATCACCTCTTCTCTTGCTTGCACTGTAACTTTTTGGCCATCATATTGTGTTTTTCAAGACATTTTGACTCGGAAGATTCTTGGTTATGGTGTTAAGCGGGGCAAACACTACTACTTGGAACTGACAGAAGGCGTGGGACAAAAATTCAGTCAGGCAAAACTCATTCAAGCAAATCAAGCTAGTAGTGAGGACAGAGCAAGAACAACTATTTGGCTATGGCACCAAAGATTAGGACACCTTTCTTTTGGTTATTTGAAAAAATTACAGCCACATCTTTTTTCAGTTTTGAATGTTTTAGATTTTCACTGTGATACTTGTGAATTGGCTAAGAGCCATCGTGTTCCTTATTTACCAAGTTTGAATAAAAGTTTAGAACCATTTGCAGTTATCCACTCTGATGTTTGGGGTCCGGCAAAGATCCCCTCTTTGTCTCAAGCTCGTTACTTCGTTACATTTATTGATGAATGCACTAGAATGACTTGGGTTTCTCTGCTTCACCATAAAAATGATGTTTATGCAGCATTTCAGGACTTTCATAATATGATTAGAACTCAATACCAGAAGCAAATTCGTGTTTTGCAATCTGATAATGGTACTGAATTTGTCAACACATCTTTTTCAAAGTTTCTCAGTCAGTATGGGATTCGACATCAAACTTCTTGTACCTATACTCCGCAGCAAAATGGATTGGCAGAAAGAAAGAATAGACAACTCCTAGAAGTTGTTCGTGCCTCTCTCTTTGGCATGAACATGCCACGGTTCTATTGGGGTGAAGCCATAAAATCTGCTGCTTATCTTATTAATCGAATTGCTTCACGAGTTCTAAACTTTGAGACTCCTCTACAGAAGATGAATTTTCTACTTTCGGTCCCTCATCTCCCAAATCTTGAGCCACGAATCTTTGGTTGTACTGTTTATGTGCATATTCCTAAGCATCAGCGTAACAAACTTGAGCCGTGTGCAAAACGATGTGTTTTTGTTGGCTACTCTGATTTTCAAAAGGGGATATAGGTGCTATGATCCTGCAACTAAGAAGTTACATGTGACTTTGGATGCTTCTTTCCATGAATCTGAACCTTATTATTCCAGGGGAGTTTCTGGACCTTCTCTTTAGGGGGAGAGTACTAATGAAGAGAATGTGGTACAAGAAAGAGGGGGAGGAGATGAACTTAGAGAGCTAGAAGAATTGAATGAGTTTTTTGATCAAAGAATTGAAAAAGGTTTTGACAGAATTGTTCCTCAAAATGAGTTAGGTGCTCCTACCTTATTGAAGCCAGTATCCTTAGGTGCTGAAATTGATAGTGACTCAGTGATTCTTCCTGAAAATGAGTCAGGCGCTCCTACCAGTTCAGAGTCAGTATCTGTAGAGTTGCCCATGCCTTCACCATCAACTGTAGAATCAACCCAAAATGATCTACCACAGGTAATCTCGAATCCTTTTTTTGATCAAACCATTGAAACACATGCTCCTATAGAAGATGTAGCTCCTAGGTACCCTCAAAGATCAAATAAAGGAATCCCAAAGAAACAATATGAACCTGATCCTAAATCCAAGATTAAATACCCTATTACTATTAGTAACCATGTGTCGTCACATAGATTATCTGAATCATATGCACTTACTGTTAATCATCTATCCAATGTTACTATTCCTAGTAGTGTGCAGGACGCATTGTTGGATCCAAAATGGAAAAAGGCAATGAATGAAGAAATGGGGGCTCTACAAAATAATGGCACTTGGGAGCTTGTTCCATTACCTGAAGGAAAGAAGACGGTGGGATGTAGATGGGTGTTCACAGTAAAACTCAAAGCTGATGGCAGTATTGATAGATATAAAGCAAGGTTAGTTGCAAAGGGGTATACGCAGAAGTATGGGGTTGATTACCAAGAGACTTTTGCACCGGTTGCCAAGATCAATACAATTCGCATTCTTATATCTATTGCAGCAAATCGAGATTGGCCTTTGCAACAATTTGATGTTAAGAATGCTTTTCTTAATGGAGACCTAGAGGAGGAGGTATACATGGACTTGCCACCTGGAGTTAAGCGTGGTAATTCATGTAAAAAAGAAGTGTGTAAGTTGAAGAAGTCCTTGTATGGGCTAAAACAATCCCCTAGAGCTTGGTTTGGGAGGTTCTCCACAGCCATGAAGTTTTTTGGATACAAGCAGAGTAATTCAGACCATACTTTGTTTATAAAGCATCAAGAAGGGAAGGTAACAATCTTAATTGTATATGTTGATGATATGATTGTGACTGGGGATGATCCTTGTGAAATAAAAGCATTACAAGAGTATTTGGCTGCTGAATTTGAAATGAAGGATTTGGGGCAACTTAAATATTTTTTGGGGATTAAGGTTGCAAGATCAAAACAAGGGATTGTTCTCTCACAACGAAAATATGTGCTAGATCCTTTAACTGAGACTGGCATGCTTGCTTGTAAACCAGCAGAAACGCCCATAGAAATGAATCATAAGCTTGGAATCTTCCCACACCAAGTCCCTACAGATAAGGATCGTTATCAGCGGTTGGTTGGGAGACTAATCTACTTGTCACACACACGACCTGATATAGCTTATGCTGTAAGTGTTGTGAGCCAGTTCATGCATTCACCAAGTGAAGAACATATGAATGCCGTTTATCGAATCTTGCGATATTTGAAGAATGCTCCAGGTAAAGGACTATTGTTCTCAAAAAATGGTGTTCCTAACATCGAAGGATATACAGATTCTGATTGGGCAGGTGATCAAACAACTAGAAGATCTACATCTGGATATTTTACTTTCGTGGAAGGTAATCTTGTCACTTGGAGAAGCAAGAAGCAAAAGGTTGTGGCACGATCAAGTGCAAAAGCTGAATTCCGAGGTATGGCCCATGGCGTGTGTGAATTGTTGTGGATTAAGAACATTCTAAAGGACTTGGGAATCAAGTATGAAGAACCTATGAATCTTTATTGTGACAACAAGGCAGCCATTGAGATTGCGCAAAACCCGGTACAACATGATCGCACCAAACACGTTGAAGTTGATCGTCACTTCATAAAGGAGAACCTCGACCAAAAAATTATACAATTTCCATTTGTCAAATCAGAAAGCCAACTAGCTGATGTGCTCACAAAGGCTGTTTCAGCAAAAGCGTTTCAGGGTGCAACTAACAAGTTGGGCATGATAGATATCTATGCTCCAACTTGAGGGGGAGTGTTAGCATGAGCTGTACAATACCATAAGTGTTAGGATTTTCTTGCTAATTGCTAATTGATACTATAGCTAATTATAGGGATCTGATTAGTGGATTGATTTTGTATATTAAAAGTAAGAATATTTGTTTTCCTTATTTCCTGTTTTGTGTAGGGAAAATTGTATCTATTTATTCCCCTTCCTGGGAGGTGAAATACACACAGAAATATATAGTACCTTTGTCTCACAGCGCCATCTTTGGGGAGCTTTTTTTTTTTTTATGCTGCTGTGCCAATTTTAAGTCCAGGATTTTATGCATGACTGATTGGCCCGATTTGGATGTTGTTGCGCTATTCTTTAGAAAATTTGATGCTACTGGGGAGCTAACTTGAAGCCATTGTGCCATTTATTCGGTCCAATGTTAAGCAGGACTATCTACCAAAGTGCCGCCTCGGCTTTTGATGTTTGCCAATTGGCCTTGAAGAGCTCTGATCATGCAAGGCCTGTCTCGGGTTTCTATTTTGGCCATATGAAGCTTTAAATATGATCACAAGGAGTAGCAACACCTATTTGAATTATAAGCATGTGTCTTTTGGATCTACAGAACAGGAATTTTGGGCCTGTTTGATTGTGTTTTGAGTTTTTGTTTTTAAAAACTGTTTTTAAACAGGAGTTTTTAAAAACTGTTTTATGAATCAACTTTAAAACCTGTTTTTAAGAAGAAAAATAATAAAAAATCTGCTTGGTAATCTTATTTTCAAAAACTGTTTTAGAGATGAGAAAATAAAAAAACTTGTTTGGTAAATTTGTTTTGAAAAGATGTTTTAAAGACAAAAAAATAGAAAATTTATTTCATTGTATTTTAACTTATTATTATAGTTTTCTTGAATCAAATCAGGTAGTTATCACTTAAATCAGGTATTTAATTTTCTTGAACCAAATGGGAAAAATTGATATTATTTTTCAAAAAATAATATGAATAAGACTCAAATATTTTTCTTTCAAACTCTTTGTAAATAAAGTTACGTGATGAAAATAGTTGATAATAAAAATATTGAATAAAAAATAGTTGACTTATGAACAGTTTCTTTGCGATTCAATTTTATAATTTTATAAATTATTATAAATATATAATAGATATATTATTAATTAGGATAATTAACTTCTTTGGTTTTTAAGTATATTAGAAAAAGGGCTTTTTCAATTTATTAATGAAAGTGAGTAATTACGACAGGGATAACAGTACAAATTAACTACATCAGTATAAATTGTGAAGTTGATGAGGATAATATAATATCTCCATATTATAATAACGTTGTTATTATATCTTCATATAAAAAAAACATTCTAATCTAATATTAGTTATAAAAAAAGGACCTTATAATATCTCTTGGTATTCCTTCAAAAAAAATATCTCTTAGTGTAATAACGTTTCTTTATTAAGTAACATATAATAAAACAAAATATTAATCAATAAAATATAATAAGACAAAATGAAGAACAATTATGATAAGCGAACGTTCTTTTTTTTTTCCGAGCCAAAATGATGAGCCTGTAAGAATTACAACAAAGTTTGTTTTATTTACAACTTTACCATTAATAAAAACTAGGTGTTCTCTGCATCTTTTTAGTTTTTAATTTTTAGAACTGAAATCAAAATCATAGAAGGAAAACAGCCCCAGCTGTTTCTGTTTTTTAGTTTTGTAAAACTAAAAATACAAACCAGTTTTGAAAACAAGTAAGATAAAAACTTTTTCCAACACAAGTTTTTTTGTTTTTGTTTTTAAAAAATAAAAACAGTTTTTGAAAATAGAAATCAAACAGCCCCTTAGTTTTTAGTTCTCTAGTTTCCTTTTCTTTTCTTTTTGATCTGAATATGTCTGATGTGCTTTATTAGTAGAGAGCCAGATATATTGGTAATTCCCCTGTTTTGGGATCTCATGTTTTGTAAGAACCTTGTATTGGTGTTTTGGTCTAGTTTTCTAGCACATGATAGTGTAGGTTCTCCATAACCATTCCTAGGAGGTGGGTAAATTTGCTCACTTTGATGTTGTAGCTAGATGTTTTCATTAATAAATTTCTTATTTATCGGGAAAAAAAAAAGAAAAGCAATAACTGAAAACTAACTCAAGTCTAACAGAGTTGGTACCTGATAACTGAATAGGAGAATAAACTTAAGTTATAGTGTAATGGTCTTTGAAAACCTTAAAAGTGCCCATTTGACAATTCTTTTGACACTTAGGCTTCTCAAGTTAGACTTAAAACTATTCACGTCTAAGCTATATCTCAAAAAGCTAAGTGTGTGTTTAGTTATGAGCTGACAAAAAATGATTTTGACTAAATTGATTTTGATTGAAGCTGAGTCGAGCTTAAAGTGATTTATATTTAGATATATTCACGGAAAAAATTATTTTTATCTATTTATGTTTGGATAGTTTGGATCAAAATTGCTTTTGTGTGTGTGTATATACTTGTCACTTTTAATGAATTTGAGAATAGATTTTATGTCACCGCAAAAGCTAAAAAATTTAGATTTTGTGTAGAATTGATATTTTGGGCTAGAATCAATTTTAGAATTAAAAGCTAAACATAACTATTTGTAGTCGTTTGACCACCCAAAAGTGATACTGGAGGATCTGCCGTGGAACCAAACATTTGCTAAGTATGCACATCCTTAACTAGCAGTGTGACGAACCATGATGTCTTTATAACTTCAATTATTTTTAGGTTTTATTAACATCCTAATGTGCAACTCTTTATTACTTTATAAAGTGTGTTTTGAGTTTCCGAGTCTTCTGATTTTTGACTTCTTGTGTGTTCTAATCTTGATCTCTTTGGATCTTTTCAATCTTATACTTTTTGAGCATTTTGAAGTCTGATCTTTTTAGTTACTTGAATCTTTTATAGTCTCGACCTTATTAAAATAACTCTTATTTTATAAGATGGTCAGAAGGCCTTTTCTAAGTCTTTTTAATTTGATTCCTCGTAAGTGTTTTTAACCTAGAATATTTGATCCTAAAATAGTTAATGCACAACAAGAAAAAGGTTCGCAAATATAGTTTTTGAAAATATATATGACTTGTTTGTAGTTGTTATTATTAAAAATATGATATTTAAGACTTTTGGTTCTGTCAAAAAAAAAGTCATTTGGTATAAAATTTGAGCTTTTATACAAAATCAAGTTAATAGTTTTTTCCTTTTCAATTATTAATTAGTTGTTTAACAAAGGTAGATTCTTTTTTTTTACTTTTTAAATTTCTTTAATCGAAATACTCAATTTTTTTCAAACAAGGTAAGATATAATAATGAAATGTTTGAAATCACTACTGAACGTGAACACAAGAAGGGGGGTTGAATTGTGTTGAAAACTTTTCGCAAACTTTAAGTTAGAAACACTTAGAACACAAGTTTTTCAAAACTGTTTGTTTATCGAATGCTGGAAATAATCGGACGCTGGGAAAAGCAGTTTGATAAAACTTGTTTTTAACACAGCAAGATAGAAATGAATAGAAAGCAGTAAAGCAAGAGACACAGAAATTTATACTAGTTCACTACCAAACTGGTAGCTACGTCTAGTCCCTTCGTTCCTGAAGGATTTTCCACTATAATCAACTGACATAATTTCCTCAAGAGTATTCTACTGTCACAACTTGACAATACTCTTAACTTCTCAAAACGACTCAGTACAGTCGAGTCTTTGAGGATACAGCCTAAACTAGGCCAAAACAAACTTTTACAAGTGGGTTGAAATACAGTTAAAAATAACTCTCACAGAGAGGATAAAAGATTAAGCTCAACTATAGAAAAACTTTCTTAAAGAAAGGGTCGAATGAGTTCGATTCTTGTAGTCCAGAGACTTAGCACGAGACTTGATTGCTCACAGAAGCAGTGCTTGTTCTCAGTAAATATTTCAGCAGAATTTCAGCAAGCTTTTTCACAGTATCTTCGTTACTTCTTCAATGGATACCATGAGGTATATATAGGAGTTCCAAGGACATTACCGTTACGGTAAAAATGGCTCCTTTCCATTGAGTGAGGTAAATTTAAAAAGCTGTCTCTTTCTTCCTTTCCAGAGAATATCCCAGTAGTACATATTACCGTTTTCGTACTACCTTGCTTTTCACGATTGCTTGTACGATTTTTGTCTTGTAGCTAAAGGTGTCACCTTTGATACCTCGTACAACAATTTTAGCGCTCAGAATCAATTTTGAAATCCGTTCCAGAACCTTCTGAGATGAAGAGCAGCAACGTGACTAACACGTGATTTGAAATGAAGTTCAGACGCTCACTCAGAATCTGAAGTTCGGACGCTCGTAACAATTGTGTAAGCAGTGTCATAAAGATAAAATTCCAGACGCTCACAAGGATGAGCCGGATGCTGACACATGGAATGTATCCTTCTCTTGAGAATTACTTTCTTCTTGCTTGAGTGGCTTAGAATATATGTATTATTAGTATCTGCACACTTCAAGAAATATTAGAACATAAATTGTTCTCTTGTGAATACTTTGTTATCATCAAAATTAATGAGGGTCTAAACTTCTCAATCGTTTAGGTTCCAACAATCTCCCCCTTTTTGATGATGACAAATATCTAAGGTTGATGAACAATTTAGTTTCAAAAAGACATTAAGGGTCTCCCCCTGAATTTAACAGTTAAGATATATATGAATAATTCAGGTATTAAGGCAATTGTTGATAAACAAATTCATTTAAGTGATTACGAAAAAATCCGCAAATGTATCAGAGCATGTATTCAATAAAGTGAGATCGGATGCTGATTATATACCAATTAGATTGATTTAATCAAATATATTTCATTGTACCAAAAATTTATTAAACATTATCAGAGCACTAGATCAATGAATATTAGCGCACACAAATGCTATGTATGAAATGATATGCATGATACTTTAGTTCCAGTGTATCCATCGGACAGTGATTATCGGATGGTGGATAATCGGATTCTCACGTGTTCAATATACCTTTCTTTCGTGTTCATCATACCTTTCTTTTTTACTCCCCCTTTTGTCATCAGACAAAAAGAGTGTAAAAACACATCATAGTCAAAATAAGACTTAGAAAAATTTGAATAAAAGACAGATAATTAGATAAAAAATAGTTATATATATAATTGTATCAACCAAATAGATTTTATATCACACACAAGTAAAAAAAAAATTTCAAGGGTTTGGAAGAGGTGGAGGTGGGATATTGAGACGTTCATAGAGTAGCTTCAGTGCAGTCTCCAGCTGAGTAACCTTCAAGTTTGTAGCCTTCATTTCTTCAAATTCTGCTTTGGGAATGGTGACCATCTCAACTGCAGAAGTAGAAGTAGAAGGTCCAGCTTCTGGTACAGATGCAGACTTCATCTTCTGATGCTCTGCTAGCACCCAGTTGGATAACTCCAGTCTCAAATCCTTCTTCCTTTGAGCTCTTAAAAAGAATGCATCATTTGGTATAACCCATTTGATGAAATTTCTGAGTCTTCTGAGCTCTGATTCTGGATACAGCAAATTCATGAAGATGGTTTCTCTGTGAAGAACAACATCAGCTGTGTAAGAGTCAAACCTATTCCCAGCGTCTTCTCCCCAAAAATTTCTGATAAAGACATTCAATGCTTCACAGGTGAAGGAGAGTGCTTCATTTTCTGCCAGGTAAATCCTTCTCAGATTTTCCCTGTCATATTCTTCTAGCACTAAGGGGTTGATGCATGGTAATATGGCTTTGGCTTTCCACGATTCAGACCATTGACTCCACGTAAACCCAATGTCGAAGTGCTTGGTCACAGCAGCCCATTGGTCATAAATCTTCATGCAATCCAAGGGTCTGATTACTGAGCATCTGAACATGTCATCGAAGTACACTGTTCTGAGATTGATGTCGTGAACTCGCGATTGTCCCAACAGTTGGAATAGTGGCCTTTTCAGCATTGCAGCAGTTTGAGGAGCCAGTTCTCCGTTCATCTTTCTTCAGAGAAGTTAGGTAGTACCTTCTGGCATGATCCTCAGAGATCTTGGCAATCGGAAGCTGAGGGAATTCCTTAAGATTGTACTTTGTAGGTGCCTTCTCATATTCCTTTAGCCCGATCTTGCTGAAAGGCTGCTTGCCCGGAGCAGGTTCCTTCCTTTTCCCAGGGATAGACCAAGGTAGCCACCTTTGTCTATCTGGTACTATCTTAACAGAAACAGATGATGGGTCTCGATATTGTCTTATGACTTCAAGCCTTTTCTGCTCAAGACAGTGTGCCATGAAGGCAGCTTCTTCATCTGTGATCTATCTTCCACATTCTTCCAATGTGATCGGTTCAGACTGTGGTAGGGATCTAGGAAGATCAACAGAGAAGGGAATTGCTCTGCTTCCGGATGCTGGTCTCAACCTTCCTTTGAAAGACATTTGGACGTGGTCTTCTCCATCCTTGAAGGTTGCACTTATTGGAGCGGCAATCTCCAATCTGGCAGCTCCAGAGGTGAAGGTTTTTAAATGCCAAGTGGAGGGACGGTTGTAGATGCTGTTATATATCTCATACTTGACAAACCGTGGTTTGTATGAGATATTTTTCTTTCCACCAGCGTCTGTAGGTTTAATGGTAAGGGTAAGTAAGGTGGGAGTGGCTTTGGTGATTTTGTAGGCTTTTGGTGAGTAGGGTTTGAATGGATTAATGGGAGGTGTTTTAAAAAGGAGGTTAAAAGGATGAGAATGAAGCTTGGAAATGTATGAAGTTAGTGAAGTGTTTGGGGAAATTTGTGGTAGGTTAAGGTTGAGTGTAGTGGATGATGGTTGGGTAAGTTGTTTAGAAACTATGGAGGTTTTCTGTATACGGGTTTGAGTGTTTGGTGGTTGTGCAACGGATATTGGTGGAGCAGGAATAGTATCAGATGCAAAAACAGATACAGATTCATCAGGAGAATTCAGTACCTTTGGTTCAGGTTCAGATTGCCTGACCGATCTTTTGAGCTTCTGTCTGGGAGCAGTTGCTAGAGGCGGATGCTGAATATCCTTCTTCTGATAACCGGATGCTGAGACTTGCTTCTCAGCTTCTGGCTTGCTCCTTTTTCTCAGAACCTGACTGATGGGAACTCGGTCCTCATCTTCTGGTTCTTCAACAGTAGGTGCAGGAGCCACCTTCTGTTTTGTTCTTCTGGTCTCTCTCGAAGGAGACTCAGCAGGTCTTTTCACACCAGGCTTTGAGCTTCTGGTGATTTTCTTTCGCCTTCCTCTTCTGTTGCTCAACTTTCACCTTCTTGATCATGGACCCGGTGAGCAATTTCATTCTTACCAGCCGTTGACTCCAAAAGTGTCAGGAATCACAATATTATCAGCACCAAAATACTTTGCCTTCTCTTGATCTGGTAAAGCAGTCAGCTTGTTTATGACCAGATTCTTGATCATCATTTTGGTGAGCAGGACACCATAAGGAATGAACTTGTAGGTGTTCTTCTTGTCAGCAACACCTTTTCTTGAGTTAACCAGTGCATTAAGCAGGTTGTTGTAAATCAACCTTGGCAGGTTTACCTTGTTTCCAGCCATGAAGTGTCTCATGATGAATTTCTGTTCGTAGTTGACAATGTCACTAGAGCCAGCCTTCAACAAGACGCTCTTGGTGATTATCTTATGAAGAACTCTGAAATGACTTTTCAGATTCTTGGCAGTAGGTGTTTCACCAGATTCTTTCTGCTGCTTGTAGTTCTCAAACAGATCATTGTTGACCTTCTCAATCCCATGAAATGCGTCAGCCCATTCTGAATAGAAGACGATGCCTTCACACGGACAACCAGTGACTTCAGAAATGTTGTTGATGGTAAAAACAAACTTGAATCCTTTCACTGTTCCTTCAAAGATGCCACCTTTGTGTAACCGAACATTACCCCAAAATTCTTTAATCGCAGTCACCAGAACCTCAACCGGGTTCCAGAAGAAATACTGTTCCCAGCCCATTGCCTTGAACCCATTGTAGAAGTCGAAGCCGTAGAGTTTGAAGTTTTCCAAATCAACTCGATTTTCTAACAAGACTTTTCCTTCAGTCATGGTGTCGTAGATAGCCGTATATTCAGAAGTTGTTACTCCAGCCATGAGTGCAGTTGAGAGATGGAGGTGATGGAGGTTTTAGGGTTTAAACACACACACAGAGAGATAGAGAGAAAGAGAGAAAGTGTACAGTTTTGCAGAAAACGCAGAGTGGAGCGAAAAATGTGGAGTAGTGGGAAAGTTAATAGAAAATTGTACAGTACTTTTTCAAAAAATCGCTTCGTATTTTCTCATAAAAAAATAAATCAAAAAGAAAAGAAAATAAAGATTCGCCTTTTCATTAAATGCAGACGCCAAAATAAAAGTAAAAGATTTATTGAAAACGTAAATAATCATGACTCAGTAGATATGATGAGACGCTTGAGTCCTTAATACGTGTGACACGTGTGGGTGTGCTCGGACGCACGCAACCGACTTACCGGATGATGAGTTATGATGTATATGACAAATAAGATGCTTATGCACATACATGCTTATGTCATGTCAGATGCTGAGATTTATATTATTATCAGACGCTGAGATTAATCATTCTTTTATAAGATGAAAGTTTAAATTTCTCCTTATAAAATTGAATCTATCTTCAGCAAGGGGTTTTGTAAATATGTCAGCCCACTGATGATCAGTGTCTACAAATTTTATTTCTAAAATACCCTTCTAAACATAGTCTCTTATAAAATGATGCTTAATCTCAATGTGCTTTGCTCTAGAATGCAATATTGGATTTTTAGTAAGACATATGGCAGATGTATTATCACAGAAGATAGGAATGTTACTCTCTTTTATCAGGTAGTCTTCAAGTTGATACTTCATCCACAGAAGTTGAGAACTGCAACTTGTCTTGAGATGTATTCAACCTGCCGTTGAGAGTGCAATTGTGCTTTGCCTTTGCTTGACCGAGACACAAGATTAGCTCCAAGGAATTGGCACCTCCACTTCGCTTTTTCTTTCAATTCGATCTCCAAAGAAAGTCTACATCACGAAACCTACTAATTGGTAATCTTTGATTTCTTATAAAGCAAACCAAGATTAGTAGTTCCTTGCAAATATCTAAATATTCTTTTAACAAAGACTTAGGTGTGATTCTCAGGATCCGATTGAAACCTAGCACACAAAGTGCATGAACATAATATCAGGTCTTGAAGCCGTAAGATAAAGTAGAGATCCAATCATACCTCTGTATAGTTTCTGATCTACCTTCTTACCAATTTCATCTTTACTAAGAGTGCAAGTAGGATGCATAGGTGTACACATAGGCTTGCAATCCAACATCTTGAATTTCTTCAATAATTCCTTGATGTATTTGCTTTGATGAATATAAGTACCATCACCGCATTGCTTGATTTGTATTCCAAGGAAGAACTTTAATTCTCCCATCATGCTCATCTCAAATTCAGCCTGCATAAGCTTAGAAAATTCGTTGCAAAGGCTTTCATTAGTAGCTCCAAAAATAATATCATCAACATATATTTGAACAAGTATGAAATGCTTGTTTGAGGTTTTTCTAAAAAGAGTAGTGTCAACTAAACCTCTAGTAAATCCATTTTCCATTAAAAAGGAACTTAGTCTATCATACCATGCTCTGGAGCTTGTTTAAGACCATATAGTGCCTTTTTAAGTTTAAAAACATGTTCTGGAAATTCAATATCTTAAAAACCAGGAGGTTGTTTAACATAAACTTCCTCAGTTATAAAACCATTTAGAAAAGCACTTTTCACATCCATTTGATATAAAGTTATCTCATGATGTGCTGCAAAAGAAAGTAAAATGCGAATAGCTTCTAATCTTGCAACAGGTGCAAAAGTTTCAGTGAAATCAATACCTTCTTCTTGTGAGTAGCCTTGAGCAACTAACCTTGCTTTATTTCTCACAACTTTACCATCTTCATCAAGCTTATTTCTAAATACCCATTTAGTACCAATAGCTTGCTTATCTTCTGGTAGAGTGACTAGCTTCCATACATCATTCCTTTGGAACTGATTTAACTCATCTTGCATTGCTAGAATCCACCCTTCATCTTCCAAAGCTTGATCAATCGTCTTAGGTTCCATCTCAGAGAGAAGTGCAAAATCAGCATGCTCCTTGAAAGAGGATCTGGTTCGTACTTTGTCACTAGGTTCTCCTATGATTTGATCTTTTGGATGATTGGTTTTGTCCTTCCAGCTTTTTCTTGCTTCAGCTTCCGCTTGAGTAGAATTCTTCGTCTTGTCACCACCGGATGATGAAGATGTATATTCACCGTCTGGCTTGTCACCGAGGTTTAAATCTGAAAATAACTCATCTAGCTCTGACATTGCAAAGGTCGACTTCTTATCATCAAACTTGACATGAATGGACTCTTCAACTGTCAAAGTTTCTTTGTTGTATATTCTAAAAGCTTTAGATCTTCAGAATATCCCAAAAGATTCCTTTGTCGACCTTGGAATCAAACTTACTAAGTGATCTATAGTAATCAAGATATAACAAATACAACCAAAAGGATGAAAGTAAGAAATGTTTGGTTTTCTTTCTTTCCACAATTCATAAGGAGTCTTATTCAAAATAGGTCTTATATAAATTCTATTTTGAATATAACAAGTTGTTTATCGCTTCGCCCAAAAATGTTTGCAATATCGCCTTCATTGATCATGGTCCTGGCCATTTCCTGGAGGGACCTATTTTTCCTTTCTACAACACCATTTTGTTGAGGTGTTCTAGGAGAGGAGAAATTGTGGGAGATGCCATTTTCTTCACAAAATTTTTGAAAGTTCTCATTTTCAAATTCTCCCCCATGATCACTTCTAATAGAGGAAATACATATGCCTTTTTCATTTTGAACTGATTTGCAGAAAACAGTAAATACCTTATAAGACTCATCCTTGTGGACAAGGAATTTAACCCATGTCCATCTAGTAAAATCATCAACAATGACTAAACCATATTTCTTTCCAGTTAAAGAGGATGTCCTTGTGGGACCAAAAAGATCAAGATGTAAAAGTTCAAGTGGTCTAGAAGTTGAAACAACATTTTTTAAATTAAAGGAAGTTTTAACATGTTTTCCTTTTTGACACGCCTCACAGAGAGCATCAGATTGGTACTTAAGATTTGGTAAGCCTTTAACAAGATTATGCTTGTTTAATTTTGAGATTAACCTCAAGTTGGCATGACCTAATCTTTTGTGCCAAATCCATTGCTCATCTTCAACAGACATAAGACACTTGACATCTTGTTTTTCTAGTTCAGAAAGATCAACTTTATAAACATTTTGTTTCCTCTTTGCTGTAAAGAATATAGATCCATCGTTTTTGCTTTTTACTAAACATCCAGTTTCTGTAAAGACAACACTATAACCACTGTCACATAATTGACTTATGCTCAGTAGATTATGTTTCAGTCCTTCAACATATAAAACATTATCAATAGAAGGAAGAGAGCCTTTACCTATGCGACCAATTCCAATTATTTTACATTTCTGGTTTCCTCCGAAACCAACGAATCCAGCTTCTCTAGGTCTTAGTTCTTGGAACATATGCTTTTCTCCCGTCATGTGACGCGAGCATCCACTGTCTAAGTACCAAGACTGGTGTGTTGACTTTGTTGCTAAGCATGTCTGCAACATAGACTATTTTATCTTTAGGTACCCATATCTTTTTGGGTCCTTTCTTGTTAGTTCTTGAAGGAAGCTTATCCTTCTTAGTTTTAAAAACATTACATGCACTTTTCAAATGACCAGATTTATTGCAGTAAGTACAATGTAAGCATTTACTATGACTATGGGATTTATCGGATGCTGAATTATTTTCCAAAAGGGTTTCATCTGGTATATAGCCAAGACCATGAGTTGTCGTTTTACTGACACCCCAGATCATTGAAGCTTGCTTGCTTCGAGTTACACTCTCTGCAAGAAACTTTTGAAATGCTTGTTCATAGTCATTTGATATGCACTTAGGATTGCCTGTAACTACAGAACTCTTAGCTTGAGAGCTCTCACCTTCTGGTTGCTTGTTAGCTTCCAGACGCTGGTTATCCACCAGACGCTGATTTTCATTTTTAAACACGGTTCTCTTCATTAGTCTGAGTTTTCATTGCGTAAGGAATGAAAATCTTGTGATAATTTTAAAAATTTCTTTTTCAAATTCTTATACTCAGTGGAGAGAGTGGCAGAGTCCTTAAGAAGATCATCAAAAGCAAGTTGAAGTTCAGAGTAGGAATCATATACTATTACCTCTTCAACATCTTCTTCTGACTCAATGTCAGTGTTTGCCATGAGGGCAATGTGAGCTTCTTCTTCTTTATCTTCCTCAGAAGAGGATAAGTCAAGATCTTCCCATGTTGCCATGAGACCTTTCTTCTTTTTCTTGAAGGAGCTTCTTGTGGACTTTTCTTTAAGATTAGGACACTCGGATTTGAAATGTCCAGGCTTCTTACATTCATAGCAAATGACTTGGGCCTTGTCCTTGCTCTCCTTCTTGTCCTTTGAATCTTTCTTCTGAAACCTCCTTCTGAAGTTTCTTTTCTTCCACATTCTCTGGATCTTCTTAGATATGAATGCTAGCTCATCGTCTGATCCATCAGAATCTCCTTCTGAAGCTTCATCATCTGATTCTTCTTCTTCAGCCTGAAAAGCTTTAGAAGTACTAGGTTTATGTTGATTAACTTTTAAAGCAATAGACTTACTCTTCTTGGTAGGTTCTTCTTCATTTAGCTCAAGTTCATGAGCTTTCAAAGAACTCATAAGATCTTCAAGACGAAGAACATTTAGATCTTTTGCTTCTTGAATAGTAGTGACTTTGGGTCTCCACTGCTTAGTCAAGCTTCTCAAGATCTTTCTCACATGATCAGGTGTAGTATAACTTTTTCCAAGGGCCTGCAACCCATGAACAAGTGTTTGGAACCTTCCAAACATCGTTTCAATGTTTTCTCCATCTTCCATTTTGAATAGCTCATACTGGCGAACCATCATGCTGGCCTTTGTCTCTCTTACTTGGGCAGAACCCTCATAAGACAAAACAAGAGAATCCCAGATTTCTTTGGCAGTATCAAACTTACCACATTTATCATATTCTCTTTCTGTCATAGCACAGATGAGAATAAATCTAGCCTTTTGATTGGTTTGATATCTCTTTTTCTGATCATCATTCCAGTTTGCCCTAGGTATTGCAACACCAAGAGCAGTAGCGGGAGAAATGTATCCACTTTCAACTATATCCCATAAATCAAGATTTTGTGCCTCAAGGAATGCTTTCATCTTATCTTTCCAGTCATCAAATTTTTCTCCATTAAATAGAGGAGGACGGTTCATATGACCACCTTCAGTAGACATGTTCACAATATAGAATCTTTTCTCTTGGCACTGTTAAGTGCTCAACCAAGAGGCCGAGCTCTGATACCAACTGAACGTGAACACAAGAAGGGGGGTTGAATTGTGTTGAAAACTTTTCGCAAACTTTAAGTTAGAAACACTTAGAACACAAGTTTTTCAAAACTGTTTGTTTATCGGATGCTGGAAATAATCGGACACTGGGAAAAGCAGTTTGATAAAACTTGTTTTTAACACAGCAAGATAGAAATGAATAGAAAGCAGTAAAGCAAGAGACACGGAAATTTATACTAGTTCACTACCAAACTGGTAGCTACGTCTAGTCTCTTCGTTCCTGAAGGATTTTCCACTATAATCAATCTGATTACAATTTCCTCAAGAGTATTCTACTGTCACAACTTGACAATACTCTCAACTTCTCAAAACGACTCAAGACAAATGAGCCTTTGAGGATACAGCCTAAACTAGGCCAAAACAAACTTTTACAAGTGAGTTGAAATACAGTTAAAAATAACTCTCACAGAGAGGATAAAAGATTAAGCTCAACTATAGAAAAACTTTCTTAAAGAAAGGGTCGGACGCTGAGTTCAGTTCTTGTAGTCCAGAGACTTAGCACGAGACTTGATTGCTCACAGAAGCAGTGCTTGTTCTCAGTAAATATTTCAGCAGAATTTCAGCAAGTTTTTTCACAGTATCTTCGTTACTTCTTCAATGGATACCATGAAGTATATATAGGAGTTCCAAGGACATTATTGTTACGGCAAAAATGGCTCATTTCCATTGAGTGAGGTAAATTCAAAAAGCTGTCTCTTTCTTCCTTTCCAGAGAATATCCCAGTAGTACATATTACCGTTTTCGTACTACCTTGCTTTTCACGATTGCTTGTACGATTTTTGTCTTGTAGCTAAAGGTGTCACCTTTGATACCTCGTACAACAATTTTAGCGCTCAGAATCAATTTTGAAATCCGTTCCAGAACCTTCTGAGATGAAGAGCAGCAACGTGACTAACACGTGATTTGAAATGAAGTTCAGACGCTCGCTCAGAATCTGAAGTTCGGACGCTCGTAGCAATTGTGCAAGCCGTGTCATAAAGATAAAATTCCAGACGCTCACAAGGATGAGCCGGATGCTGACACATGGAATGTATCCTTCTCTTGAGAATTACTTTCTTCTTGCTTGAGTGGCTTAGAATATATGTATTATTAGTATCTGCACACTTCAAGAAATATTAGAACATAAATTGTTCTCTTGTGAGTACTTTGTTATCATCAAAATTAATGAGGGTCTAAACTTCTCAATCGTTTAGGTTCCAACAACTACTGCTATCATTTTAATTAATTAAAATGTGTTTGTTTATTTTTTAAAAAGCCACTATTAAAACTTTTTAGAGTGTTTGGAAAAAGTTCAAAAAAATGTAGAATATACAAAATTATGTTCCTTATTATTTTACTCAAAATTACAAAATTATTATCACAAATGATAGAAAATGTCAAAGGAAAACTTTTTGTATATATTCAAATGTAAAATAAAATCTAATTTATATATAGTATCTAAAAATAAACAAATTGTAAATTAATATTTATATGTTTCATAGCTAAATATTTCAAATATAAATTTATTTATTTTTTATTATGAATAAAATAATATTTTATTAAATTAATTAATATTGTTTTACAATTTGTCATCTATATTTTTTGTATTTATAAATATTTATATGTTACACATAATACTTATCGCTTAATTAAATAAACATAATGTTATGTTCACTTTTTAAAATCAATTCTCCTTTTTACACATTAGCTATGAGTCAACCCCATCATCTATCGACAACCCATCATCAGTGTCATTCTTGGTCATTATTATGAGTTTGTCCTCTTTATAGAGCAAATTCTGGGGGAGTGCACAATCAGATCTAACACGGTGACCCAACTTGCCTCATTTACTAAAAAATATTAAATAATAAAAAAAATAAAGTTTATCTCATCTCAAAAGTGAGAGAAAATGTCATAATACATACATACATATTTAATAAAAATAATTGTTACGGATATGCAGGTATCCAAAAAGTGGGTATTATAATACTATTCTTACCCAATAGGTATCCATTTCTTATACCATTACCGATATCCACGAGTGTACGTATATTTTTCTATCCCTACTCCAAGTTAACTTATATCATACCATTGCCCTAATTATTTTTTTGATTCTTCCTTTTCTCTCTATTTCAATCTTGATTCCATATTCTCTTTTTATTCTTTCTCACTCTCTCTCTTTTTTAATTGTTGCTTTTTTTAACTCCCATGTGTTGGCATATGGTGCATATGTCAATTGCTAACTTATTCTTTTCAATAATTTCCTTTAGTTTGATGCCTATTTCAATTGCTGACGATGTTGTTTTCATTTCTCGAAGCATAGCATTTTATTTCCTCATCGTATAATATGCTTTACTATGGATCTTCTATGGTTAGCGCATAATAGAATCTATGAATGTCCAAGTGGGATTCTATGCAAATTTTATGCCCAAAGTTGTGGATTTTTTTTTTTTGGTATGTTAGTAGTAAGAAGCCAATGTCCCGCTAAATTGTTTATTTTTGTTGACAATAATGGAGTGCAGAGCATCACAATAAGGAGTAGAATCCCAACGAGGTTGACACCTCATATCCTACCAATCATTTGTAGCACATCATTCCTTCATTAAAAAGTGGAAAATAAGAAGAATACAAAGAAGAACAAGGGGGACTAAGCCAAGACCCATGAAAAAAAAATCACCTAAATCTGAAAAAAGGAAGACTAAATCTATTACGATTAAAGTCATCTAAAATAAAATTGGGCGGTAGATCCCACCAAGAAAAACATTGACTATAAATGTCATGAGAAGCTAGCCTATCTGCACAAGAATTTCCTTCCCTAAAAATGTGAGAGACGAAAAATTGCATTTGTTTAGAGAGGGAAATGCAATTCTTCCAACGGTTTTGGAGATGCCAAGGGACCGAAGACATTCTTAAAGGCATTAACGACAAGCAACGAGTCACGCTTCAACCACAACTTGAGCCATCCTTGCTGATGAGGAAATTCAATAGACATCATCGCAGCAATCAATTCAGCATGAAAGGCTGTATCCACGCCCAAATAATTCGAGAAACAACCAAGAATCGCTCCGCTAGAATCTGTATAGATACTGCCCACAAGTAGTCGGACCATGATTACCTTTAGAGGGCCCATCTGAGTTGCATTTGATCCAACCAGAAAGAGGTTTATTCCAATTTACCTGAACAATAAAGGGAGCTTTTGGGGCATGACAATCCACTAAAATGAATTTAAGGATTCGAAATACTCGTCCATAGAAGATGCAGAGTAACCCGTGGAAATTTTGCCCGAGAGAGATATCCCAGCTTTAACTAGATGAATAGCCGAATGCAAGGTGATGCTGCAGTTTTTAAATCTCGGTTGATTTTGAGAATGCCAAATGACCCAAACAATATGAGTGATAGAGGATAGAATAATGTCTTTCACCTGCAAGCTCCATTTTCTATCACAAAGGGAGAAGAAGGTAGAGATCGAAGAGTGATCAATATGCATATTAATAACAGACTCGAACCAACCCTAAAGCTTGGTTGCAAATTGACAATCAAAGAAGAGATGTGTCATACCCTAATTTTGTCCGGTAAAATAACATTCAAAAAGAACAAAAATAGTAGTAGAGAAGAAAGAAGGAGAAAGAAATCTTGAAGAGAAAAGAGGTTGAAAAAATTTGTACTTTGGTATAGCTTATGTATTCTGGGTGTAATTAATGTTGTGGAGATGGTATTAAAGTGATTTTTACCTTGTTAGAAAGCTAAAACAAAACTCTACAACTTTGATGAGGAACCCAAGAGTCAAATATGAAGTTTACTAAGTCCAAATTGACTTGGAAGTAAGAACAAGTATGCTGAAAAATGGTTTTGAACAGTATGTAAAGATTAGGTCATATCTTGAGTTTTAAAAGTCTTTTTTTAATGAAACTAACGCCATTTGAAAGCTAACATCCTTGGCTACAAATGTTATGAAGGACTCGAGACTTGATTCTAATGATTTACTGCCCTAAAATAGCATGAAAGTTATAAAACTGCACAAAAACGGACAACACATTATGTTGAATAACGTTCAAAGAAATGTCATATCTTGAGCTATACTTGTCCAAATAAGGTGTTCTTCATACTGTTGGAAAGATAAGAAAAAGATCTACAACTATTATTTTGGATTACAAACCCAGATCGACCTCTATCATGGACCAAATCGAGCATGAAGTTCGAGACGTGATGTTACATGTATTGTTCGGGACAGCCACTTGTGTTGACAATATCTTGAGTTGTAGATATCCTTTTGAGATGAAACTTGTGCCATTTGAAAGCTGGAAACAATGTCTATAATTCTTATGAAGGTCATGAAGCACAATAAAGTTGTTTTAAGTGTTGTATTAGTGCTCAAAGTTGGCTATTTAGTTTTGTTGAACATTTAAAATATCAAACTTAAGAAGCCAACTCCCAACTTTACTATTGAAGTCCCACTTTGAAAAATCCACACTCTTTCAACCTCTCATTCTCCTATATAAGGAGTGCATCACCAAGCACTAAGATCATCCAAGAAAAATGGATTAATGGGCCTAGTGCAAAGCATAGGGCCTTTGCTTTAGTCAAAATTTTTTGAGAAGGTTACTATCCCTTTTCAACCTTCAAGATTGGAGGGATTCGTGGGTCTGACGCATTGCGCCCAACAAAAAATATTTTCTCTCGAGGTAAGTGCATTTAATTCCTTCTCTCTTTTTCTTTTTATGTATTTTTTTTAGTATGTTTATGTTTGTCTTTATTTATAATGTTAGATACTTTTGTTATATTTGCTATTATTAATAATTGTATCTAGCTTAGATAATAATAATAATAATAATAATAATAATTTAAAATATTAGTAGTGATTACGCCAAATCCACTTTTGGTTTGGTCACTACGCAAACTTAAAATCAATGACTACTCTAAATCCTCTTTTGGTTTGGTCATTACAAAAATCTTAATAAAATACCTTAAAATATTAGTAGTGATTACGCCAAATCCACTTTTGGTTTGATCCCTACGCAAACCATAAAAATTAAGTCACAGATTGATTAATTAAAATCAACCAACACACAACCATTTTCTACCCAAGAACTACGTAGCCTTTGATTTCTCCACTGCACCCGGAGATACGTAGGAGCAGGAGCCCACTCCTGTCAAGCGCAAAAATAAACAACTTTTATTAAACCCCTTTTTTATTATTTCATCATTGTAAATTTTTGTCTATTCTTTTTTAAATAAGAGGGAAATAAATATTTTTTAGAAGTTAATATAAATTTTGCACAATTAATTAGAGGTAACCTTTTTCGAAAGGATGTCGTGGGGTGCTAATACCTTCCCTACGCATAATCGACTCCCGAACCCAAATCTGGTCTCAAGGACCATTTTCTTCAATAAAGGTTTTTTCCAATATTTTTCCCTTCGAAATAAATTATTGGTGGCGACTCCATTAAACTCGAACAAATCCCTCCGGATTTTTCGGTAGCTACAAGATGATTAATAGATTCAGATGAATTGTTGTAGAAGGAACAAGTCGAAACCAAGGTACACTCTCTTTAAGGTGAAATCCTTTAGTGCCCCCTATGTTTAGGTCACCCAAGTGAGCCTTTGTTATGGGGTTTTGAGTGTAATTGCTTCTCCTTTGTTTGGGATTACATCTAATATATTTTCTTTGTTTGGGATTACATCTAATATATTTTCTAATATATTTTGTAATCACTTTTTGCATGTGTTTTAAATATGAAAAATAATAATAGTTGGAAGGGTAAAGCTACATTTGGTAAAAAAATTTAAAAAAATCCCACCACATTTAAAAAATAAAACTAGAATTAAAAAATTTTAAAAATAATAATTAACACTACAATTGAGATTGCTTACTGGAAGCCAGCTACTGTTGTAGGTATTATTGAAAAGGTCATTTGTAAGTTTACTTTTTTCTATCTGATCCTAGCTTATAGGGCATCTTATTGGGCGTTATGTCATGTCTCTAAAATCACAAGTTAATGCGACATATTTTGTCTACACTGCATACTGTTGTATGAACTGCATCTTATTGGTTTAATATTCTTTTAGGCGGAATCTAATGGGACAGTGCTGTCAACAAACCGGAAGAAGAGGGATCAAAGAAGCAAGAAGCAAGTCCTCCTGATTGCATAGAGTTGAAGAAATAGGAATAAATATATTTTTCTCAATCAGTGTTATGTATACATTCTATTGTGGGAGTGTGCTTTGGATTCTTAATTTTGGTTGATAATATGTTACTGACACATGAAAATGATTGAATTATTGAAGTTTGGTAAGCAAGTTATTAAAGATGGTCCCGAACAACTTGAAGAATTTGCAATTCTGCATGGATTTTATTGTTCATGAGTGATTTATTACTAAACCAGTAATAACTGATTACTTGAGGCTCAATGGCAGGATGGTTAGATGATGAGCCAGAGGAAATAGATGGCACAGAGGCAGCAAAACCTGGAGATTGGTATGATGAGAGGGATGGTGAACAGGAAGCCTAGAAGATTGATAACTCAAAGTGTGAAGTACCTATTGTGGTAATACATTTATCTGTTCACAAGCATATAGAATCATGGAAGATATTGTGTTGTGTGAAGATTATTTACAGCAACCTACCGGCCTTTGAAAACAAAGAAGAGGGAGTGAAGGTGGCTATAACAGTTCAATGAGTAGCTGATAAAAATAAGTACATGCTGAATTTTGGAAGGGAACCAAGTGAAATAAATTCTAAATATTGTATACTTGTTGTCCTTACGTCTTGTGCTGGAAGAGGGAATTAAACATGTAGCATCATTCTCTGTTTCGGCTAAGGCAACAATTTTTTTGTTACCAATAATAATTTGACATTTAGACGTCCATTAAGATATTAAAATGGTGTTGAATACTTGATGTACATATAATTTTTTGTTGGCATGACCAGAAGCAATGCATATGTGGAAGTTTTCTTATGTTGAAAGTTCAACAAGGCATATTTTATTGAATCTCTAGGTAACTTGAGCAAGATTAAAAATAAACGAGATAGTAGCTCATTATTTTCTTCCCCTCGGTCAGCACGAATATAAAAATAGAACTTGCGCCTAAACTAATAGAGAAAATTTATGCTATTATCTGTCTTAAGGAGAAATTATAAAGAATGAGCAAACTACTGTAGCCCGCTACTATATATACCCCAGATTATAAATGTGTAAAAATACTTTTATAAAAGATTGTTTACTAAGCAGGAAAATGTCTACTTTCACTTATTCCAATATAAAAATATACCAATTTTACTCAAACTTTAGCTTTTGTATTGCTAATGAAATCTCTCATATAAATTAGCTCCTTAATAAGTTGGACATTTAACATTCCTATTTAATAGTACTCCTATATAACTTGCTTGTACATCGCACTGGTCAACCGACTAGTAATGAGTTGATGAGACATTAGTGAGCGGGAAAAATTTTCATTAAATTTTGCCAAAGGTTGACTTCTGTCCCAAGAGGGGGTTTGTTTTCCTAAAAGATATAGATTGAGTTGCATAATCATAAATGTTTATTACTTGATAAAGACTTGAGTTGTATAATCATAATGTTTATTACTTGATAAAAAAAGTGTCTTCTAATTATTATTATTTTTTAACGCAAAAGGTTATGGCATTTCATTAATAATCAAAAGCAGAAATACATAGTGGAACATGGTTATAATTATTAGGATTTTGGGCCTAACTCATCCTTACAAAATCGGCTTGTAAAGTGAAGGGTGTCATTTACTTATAAACTCTTTTGAAGCCTTACCCTCTAGTTTATATGGAACTTGGGTTTTTCCCAATACACTCCCTCACGCCCAGCACTATTGGGTTTGGTGCGTGTATATAATGCGGTAGGTGGCCTAGTGGATCTAGAATAGGCATTGATACCATATTAGGATTTTGGGTCTAACTCATCCTTACAAAACTGGTTTGTAAGGTGAGTGGTGTCATTTACTTATAAACTCTTTTGAGGCCTTACCTCTAGTCTATGTGGGACTTGGGTTTTCCCAATATGATAATAACTAAATAAGGATTTAGATATGAGGATTTAGATAAAATAAGGAGAAGAGAAAATAAAGACTCTTGAAATATGTATTATAATTAATAATATATGACTTGATAATAACTTGATACAAAAGACTGAACACTAATCCCTATTTATAGGGCTACAAAACATCTATCCTAATTAAATAAGGAAACTATGAAACAAATCATGATAATAACTAAATAATATAGAAACTAATCCTAAAAGATAATCTAAGATATTTTAAGATTATAAACTAATCTTGCGAGATAAACTAGAATAATATCGTGATATTCTTATATACTTTCCTATATTCTAACACTCCCCCTCAAGCTAAAGTTTACTAAGCTTTAAGCTTGTTACAAGAAAATAACGCATTTTTCATGAAATAAAAAATAGAAAACATAAAAATTTAGCTTCACCAAAACAATGATTGGGAAGACAACTCAGAGATGCTGGAGAAGTCGGAGAGACTTGCTACAGAGATAGCTTAGCCAGATAGCTGGAATAATCATCAGCCTGAAAGAAATTTTTTGGCAAGCGATGAAGTAAAGCAAGGTTCGACCTTCTCAAAACAACATTTGAAAGCTTCAAACCAATAATATTCCCAAAATATTTAAACTTGAAACTATGTCTGACAACTGCTTCTGGGACAGAGACGTGGCCAATGCATCTGGGACGAAGATAAAGCCACGCCAGTGCATCTGGGACGAAGATGGGCAAGTGCACTTGAGAAAAAGGCTGTGGCCAGAGCATCTGGGACGAAGAGCGACTAGTGTGAGTCATAATCACAATAAGTCACCATCGAGATGATCGTCGGTGGGAAGAGAAGGCACCATCGGAATATTCGTCAATGGGAAAAGAAGTCATCACTAATATGATTCATTTGTGGGAAAAAAGACACCATCGAAATAATCGTCGGAGGGAAGAAAAGCCACTGATATGTCCATTAGTGAGAAAAGAAGGCATGACAAACAAAAATCAGAACCAACAAGAAACCTCTGAAAATCTGACCAGATGGGTTGTCAAGAGGAGAAGAAAATGCGTCAAACAGGAGAGAGAAAGGGCTGTTTGCACAAACCAAGGTACCCATATACTGAAAAATGCTCAAACAGCAACAAAGAAACTCTCAAAAGTGGAACCCACAAGCTAGAAGGAGTCCTAAACAAACCAAGAGAGTTTGACGTGTCAAATGACACCAACGGCGCTACGAATGGAGGTGTGTGGACCTTAACTGAGAGCAACAAAATAAACAGAAACGCACAATGCCCAGAAAACGCATAGAAGGTAAAGTGCAACAACAAAAGGAGCACGAAATCGCGGTTGTAACAACATGAAGTCATGTTTCGAAGTCATAACAAAGCCAAAAAATGACAGGTCGTGGTAGAGGAGAGAGAAAATACGTCGAAATAGGGTTGTTTTGAACAGAAAACTATGTCACCATATTTCGAAACACGAAAACAAGGCCAGATCTAAAACCAGACTGTTGCGGTGACATGCGCGAGTGAAAGCGGTGCTAGAAAGCGATGAGCAGAGACACAATGAATTCTGAATACAATTGTTATTACATTCCCAAACTTTTGGTAACTCGGTAGCAGAATAGTGACGGGACATGTCACGAAGGATGGTACCGCTCTGATGCCATGTTGAAGTTACGAGGATTTAGATAAAATAAGAAGAAGAGAATATAAACACTCTTGAGTTATGTATTATAATTAATAATGACTTGATAATAACTTGATACAAAAGACTGAACACTAATCCCTATTTATAGGGATACAAAACCTCTATCCTAATTAAATAGGGAAACTAGGAAACAAATCATGGTAATAACTAAATAATATATAAACTAATCCTAGATGATAATCTAAGATTATAAACTAATCTTGCGAGATAAACTAGAATAATATCATGATATTCTTAGAAACTTTCCTATATTCTAACAATAATTTTGGGGACTAGCCATGAATGGTGTTGCTTTTGCTAGAGCATGAGCCACACTATTTTAAAGATAACTTTTTAAATAGTAAATAACACTTAGTATTGCCATTAGCTAACTTTAGTAAATAACACTTAATTTAATATTTTTTGGTGTAAATAGTATTTTTAAACTTAATTTAATATTTGATAATAATATTCTAGTATTGTCAATTGAAGATGAAAATGTTTGATTTTTTTTTGGTTTCCTAGGTTATCCTCCACGTGCGCAACTGTGGAGACTAATCCCTTTGAGGATATGGAGTGCATTTAAGGGTTGTCTCTCCCAAATGGTGAATTTATATACGCATGAGTCAGGAATCGAGCCACCAACAACATGCTTAAGGAACCCGAGCCACATACCACATGGACTACACCAGTTTGGTTGAAAAGGTTGGAGCTTATTACTTGTGTTTAAATAAAAAAACTAGTTATACAAGAAATGATATGATCAAATTAAAATTCCTACCAACGGGGGTTGGGTCTAGCGGAAGGGGCTAGTCCCCCACAACGTGGCGAACGAAGGTTCGAATCCCCGCTGGGAGAGATTCCTGTTGGATCCTTAATCCAACGTTGGCCTTATATGTGAATAATTATGTATTGTGGACTGTCAATTAAGGTTGAGCCCAATTAAAGGTGATCTAATACGGTTTTAGTAATTTGGGCTTTAATGTTTCTAATAGGGTGTGGACCTTTAATGTGTAGAGACTAAAATATAATTTCTATTTTAGTGATGGGCTAAATTAGAAATATCAGAAAGATAACCCTAGAGTTATCCATATAAATAGGTTATGGTCCCCAGGTCACACGTGCCGTCTTTTTCTATTCTGACATCCCATTATCAGAAAGAACAGAGAGATAGTGAAAGGGATCTCTCGGAGAGAGTACGTGTAGATCTGGAAGGCCAAACCGCACAGGCTCTATTGAGTAATCAGTCATCATGAGTTCAGGTACGCTTCCGCATATTTTCTGGTGATTAACATGATTGATTCTGGTTCATAGATGATGGTTTTCATCAAAGGGTTTATTATTATTTGGTTCTAACAAGTGGTATCAGAGCTAATCATGTTTGATCATTAAGAATTTTTTTTTTTTTCGTATTTGGCATTTCGGTGATGATATATGGATTGAACTTTCTGGCTTTACAGTTTCTGTGTTTGTTTATAATGCGTATAATTTCTCTGGCAAATTTTTTTTTTTATGTTGCGTGCTTGCGGCGCTGGGCAAGGTTTCTTTTTTTATCTTCGGTTATTCATGTGTTGCCCTTTATGAGGATTTAGCTTTTCTGTAATTAAAGGAATTTTTATTAATAATTCCGTCTCATAAAACCATGCGATCAATATTTTATTTTTATTTTTCGGGTTGAGTTCAGATTCAACTTTATTGAAATGGTCATGTGATTCACTGTCGTATTCTGTTGTTCTATATGCCAGATGGAAAACTTGTTTAGGTTTTGTTTAATATTTTTATTTAAGATGCAAATTGTTTTGGATAGCCACTGGAACAGTGTAATCATGTGCATGGAATAACTTTTTTTTAAGAATTGAAATGCGATAGCGATATCAATTTATTCTGGAATCAAGCGCTGTGGTTCATGAATATCATGTGGTTTTTTTTTTCTTTGATTGCACTATTCTGGAAAATTGCACACCGAAATATTAGACAGTCTATGTATTATTATTATTATTTTCCTTTTGGTATAATTTCTATGAGTAATTCTAAATTCAAATATTTGGACAGTATATATATATATATATTTTGGAATGAATTAATTGAAGCAATATGTCACCAAAGTGGCCTCTCTTGTGGATACTAATTTATTTTGAAATATAAAAGGTTGTGTGCTTGTAACTTATGTAAATTCTTACCGGCCCAAAAGAAGGTAATTATTTGACAAAATTACCTGTGCGCCTGTGGTAATAAGTGCGTGATAATTATTCGGTTTTACATGTGAATAGTGAATCGGCCCAAAGGAAGATTTATTGTTTGACATGTTCTTATTATCAGTGTTTGATTACTACGCCAAGGTATCAATGAAAAGTTAATATTTTGTCCAAAGATAAAATGTTAATGGATTCCCGGTATCTTGAAATGGGGTTTACCTTTATTTGAATTTAGTATTACTTTTATTTTGAGACTTATATGAGCATGTTTTGATTGTTTGTTCTTCTGTTTAGTTGTGAATGGTCCTGCAAGTATTACTGACAACATCAACTCTATTCCTATGCTGAATGGCTCAAACTTCAAGTCCTGGAAAGACAATGTCTTGATAGTTCTTGGAGTAATGGATCTCGACCTTGCGTTAAGGATCGACTCTCCCCCACCTATTACAGCTGAGAGTACTTCTGAACAAAAGAAGGACATGGAAAGGTGGGAGAGGTCAAATCGCATGAGTATGATGATCATGAAGAAGGCCATTCCAGAAGCATTCAGAGGCACAATATCTGAAAAGATAACTACGGCTAAGGAGTTCCTTGCAGATATTGAAAAGAGGTTTGTCAAGAATGAAAAGGCTGAGATCGGTACGCTCTTGACAAACCTAATTTCAATGAAGTATACGGGTAAGGGCAACATAAGAGAGTACATCATGGAGATGTCTCATATTGCTTCAAAACTGAAAGCACTTAAGCTAGGACTCCCTGAGGACTTGCTGGTGTATCTGTTTCTGATATCTCTTCCTACACAGTTTGGCTAGTTCAGGGTGAGCTATAATTGTCAGAAAGAGACTTGGTCTCTGAATGAGGTCATCTCACATTGTGTTCAGGAAGAAGAAAGGTTGAAGCATGACAAGACAGAAAGTGCTCATTTTGCCTCTACCTCAAAGTATAAGTGAAAGGGACTGAAAAGGAAGAATGATAAGGAAGCTGCAAATATAGCGCCTCAAAAGAAACAACAAAAGACACCAAACGAATCAGGAGGCAGTGGTTGTTTCTTTTGTGGAGCTGAAGGGCATGTAAAGAAGCATTGCTCTAACTATCACGCATGGCGTGCTAAGAAAGGTATGCTTCTTAATTTGGTTTGTTCTGAGGTTAATTTATCTTCGGTACCAAGACACACATGGTGGATAGATTCTGGTGCCACAACTCACATCAGTGTGTCTATGCAGGGTTGCCTGAATTGCCGAAAACCAAGTGATGGTGAAAGATACATCTATGTGGGCGACGGCAAAACGGTGCAAGTTGAGGCAATTGGAAAATTTAGATTATTGTTAAAGACTGGATTTTATTTGGATCTTGATGAAACATTTGTTGTACCGTCTTTTAGGCGGAACTTGATTTCTATTTCTGCTTTGGACAAATTTGGTTTTTCTTGTTCGTTTGGAAGTGGAAAATTTAGTTTGTTTCACGATTCAAAATTGGTTGGTTCTGGTTCTTTGTCAGGTTACGATAATCTTTATTCAATTGACACAATTGCTTCATTTAATGAATCGCTGCAAGTAAGTACACGAGGTATAAAGAGAAAATTAACAAATGAAAATTCAGCTGCGTTATGGCACAATAGATTAGGTCACATCTCCAGACGGAGAATAGAGAGACTTGTGTCAGACGAGATTCTAGACCCCTTAGATTTTACTGATTTTGATCTTTGTATCAATTGTATAAAGGGGAAACAAACCAATAAAAGGAGATTTGAGGCCAATAGGACATTGGACGTCTTAGAACTTATTCATACAGATATTTGTGGGCCATTCCCTACGGTTGCTTGGAATGGCCAACAATATTTTATAACGTTCATAGACGATTTTTCAAGATATGGCTACGTTTATCTCATTCATGAAAAGGCAAAGTCATTGGACATGTTCAAGAATTATAAGGCTGAAGTTGAGAACCAACTCGGCAAAGAATTAAAAGCGTCAGGTCTGACCGTGGTGGTGAATACTATGGTAGATATGACGGTTCAGGTGAACAACGTCCAGGACCATTTGCTAAATTCCTAGAGGAATGTGGTATCGTCCCACAGTACACTATGCCGGGCTCGCCCACTATGAATGGTGTTGCTGAAAGACGAAACAGAACGCTTAAAGACATGGTAAGGAGTATGATTGCTCATTCTACCTTACCAGAATCACTCTGGGGAGAAGCACTTAAAACTGCAGCATATATCCTTAACAGGGTTCCAACTAAAGCAACTGCAAAAACCCCTTACAAACTTTGGACAGGCAAAAAGCCTAGTTTAAAGCACTTGCATGTTTGGGGTTGTCCAGCTGAAGCAAGGCCTTATAGGCCAAATGAAAAGAAACTGGACTCAAGGACAGTGAGTTGCTATTTTGTTGGATACTCCGAAAGGTCTAGGGGGTATAAGTTTTATGATCCCACAACTAAGTCGATCTTCGAATCAGGAAATGCCCGGTTCTTTGAGGATGTTGAGTTTGCAAGGGGAGATATGGTTAGGGATTTTGTCTTTGAAGAGGAATATGTTGATATTCCCATGGGTGTCATTGGCATTGCTCAGGATCCTCTTCCTGACTCTGTCGAAGACACAATATATCAAGACAATGTTGAACCTCCCATGCAAGAAATTGTTCAAGAAGAACAAACTCTTCCACCTCAAGAACCTTTGCCATTGAGGAGATCCACAAGAGAAAAGAGAAGTGCAATACCAGATGACTATATTGTATTTCTCCAAGAACATGAGGTTGACATTGGAGTGATGGAAGATGATCCAATCAATTTCCGTCAAGCCATGGAAAGTTCTAATTCTCAAAAGTGGATTGATGCCATGAATGAAGAGATTAAGTCCATGAAGGACAATGACGTATGGGATCTTGTCCCATTGCCAGAAGGTGCGAAACCCATTAGTTGCAAATGGATATTTAAGACCAAGAGGGATTCAAAAGGTGATGTGGAGAGGTACAAGGCTCGTCTTGTCGCAAAAGGATTTACACAAAAAGAAGGCATTGACTATAAAGAAACTTTCTCTCCAGTTTCTTCGAAAGACTCTTTCAGGACTATAATGGCATTAGTGGCACATTCTGATCTTGAGCTACATCAGATGGACGTAAAGACCGCGTTTCTCAATGGCAACATTGATGAAACTATCTACATGGTGCAACCGGAAAACTTTGTTTCGGAAGACTCAAAGAATATGGTTTGTAAGCTTAAGAAGTCCATCTACGGGCTCAAGCAAGCATCTCGACAATGGTATTTTAAATTTCATCAAGTGATCATCTCGTTTGGTTTTGAGGTGAATTTGGTTGATGATTGTATATACCACAAGTTCTGTGGGAGCAAGTATATTTTTCTGGTTTTGTACGTTGATGACATTTTGCTTGCCAGCAACAATATAGACCTTTTGCATGAAACCAAGAGATTTCTAGCTAAAAACTTTGAGATGAAAGATCTTGGTAATGCATCTTTTGTATTGGGCATCCAGATACACCAAGATCGCTCTCAGGGTATCCTAGGATTGTCACAAAAAAGCTATATTGAAAAGGTTCTCAAGAGATATGGCATGCAAAACTGTAAACCAGGTGATACCCCTGTGGCTAAGGGAGACAAGTTTAGTCTCAAACAGTGCCCTAAGAATGACTTTGAAGTAAAGGAAATGCAGAAGATTCCTTATGCATCAGCAGTAGGGAGTCTGATGTATGCTCAGGTTTGCACGCGCCCAGATATTGCATACATTACTGGGATGTTGGGCCGATATTTGAGTAATCCAGGATTAGACCATTGGAAAGCAGCTAAACGGGTCATGCGGTACTTACAAAGAACAAAAGACTATATGCTCACATATCGGAGGTCAGATCAGATTGAGGTCATTGGGTATACTGACTCTGATTTTGCTGGATGCCAAAATAGTATGAAATCCACTTTGGGCTATATATATTTGCTAGCCGGAGGTGGTGTTTCCTGGAAGAGTGCTAAACAGTCTCTTATAGCCTCTTCTACCATGGCAGCAGAGTTCATAGCATGTTATGAGGCATCCAATAATGGAATTTGGCTGCGAAATTTTGTCACGGGGCTGCGCATAGTGGATGGTATTGAAAGACCACTCAAGTTATTTTGTGACAATAAATCTGCAGTTCTATTTTCTAATAACAACAGGAGCTCAACGAAGTCGAAACACATAGACATCAAGTTCCTTGTTGTTAAAGAAAGAGTTCAGAGTGAACAGTTGTCTATAGAGCATATTGGAACAAACTCCATGGTTGCGGATCCGCTCACTAAAGGATTACCACCCAAAATGTTTAATGAGCACACTGCTCGTATGGGTGTTATGTCATTAAGTGATATGCAATTTTAGTGGGAGTTTGTAATATTAAATGCTTTCAAGATATAGACATATTTTTAGTTTATGTATGGTTTAAGAATATTTTCTGCAGAAATAAAGTTTTTGGTATATTGACACTCTGATTTTAGTATGGTTTGATCTCAATAAGGTTTAAGGAGGACCAATTGGAATTAGGCATGGTAAGATCACATTGCATGAAAATTCCATGCTACACATCCACATCATGATCCATGTCATTCATTTATATCAGCATATGTGACCATTGATGGGTCGAGTTACGACAGTTGTAACAAAGGCTACTTTGATTCTATGTTGATATGACTGATGGACCGGATTGGTTATAGATACATTCGGTAATGACAGTAATGTTGAGCTCATACGGTTATTTTTGTAATACGTAATTATAAGGTTACACATATAGTCCAAGTGGGAGATTGTTGGATCCTTAATCCAACGTTGGCCTTATATGTGAATAATTATGTATTGTGGACTGTCAATTAAGGTTGAGCCCAATTAAAGGTGATCTAATAAGGTTTCAGTAATTTGGGCTTTAATGTTTCTAATAGGGTGTGGACCTTTAATGTGTAGAGACTAAAATATAATTTCTATTTTAGTGATGGGCTAAATTAGAAATATCAGAAAGATAACCCTAGAGTGTTGACAAGTGACTCCAAACACAAGAGGGGGGTGAATTGTGTGTGAACGGTGCTTTCAAAAACTTTTGGAGAAATAAGTGCTAATTATGAGTTGCGGAAATATTAATGTGAAATAGATAAATCACTTGAAGAATAAATTGCAAACGAGTTAAAAATAAAGTAAATAGTAAGATATAAATAATAATAAAATAAAGTACGTAAATTTAATTGACTGAAAAGTAGAGAGATAAGGAGTAAAAAGCACACAACAAATTATCCAGGTTCGGCCACCTAACACCCTGTGGCCTACGCCCCGTCTCCCCAAAGCAAACCACTATGGGATTTTCACTAAGACACTAGCTTTTAAATCAGGTTCAGCTAGAAACCTTTACAACTCTAAACCAGAGCAATATGTTCAAGAGATATCACCTCTCTATGAACACCTTGGGATTCCTACCCAAAAATAAATGATTTTCACAAATAAAATGAGACGAAAAAGATACACTCAATAGTGCAGATATAACAAATTGAAGCTCAAATAATACAACTCAAATTATGTAGAATAAAAGGCTCTCAGAAAATTGTGCTCAAATAAGTGTGAGTGATGAAAAATATTTGACAGAGTTTTTGGCACAAAAATTAAGTACTGCATTGTTATTGTTGTGTTGTAAGAAAGAGCACAGCGTTGTTTATTTATAGACCGACCGAGGAGCGTCTCACGCACTTAAAAAAAAATGTCTGTTGAAGATTTGACCGTTGCAGGATGATTATTAAAAGGATTTGTCGTTGCAGCATTTAAAAAAAGATTTGTCCGTTGCGTCGATTTGTCCGTTGGAATTTGTCCGTTGCGTTGAACATGAAAGAATTGAAAACACGGAGACGGCTCGGCATACGACCTCACGAAGACGGCTCGGCCAGACGACCTCACGAAGGCGGCTTTCGGCGGAGCGACCTCGCCACCGCGGCTCGACAAAGCTCGCAGATACGACCTCAACAGCCTCAAGAAAGACCTCGACACACGACCTCATCACCGACACGGATCATCGGCTCAAGACGCGACAAGAGCTCATCACGCGACCTCGGTACGCGACCTCATAAGCTCGACACGCGACCTCGGTACGTGACCTCATCAGCTCGACACGCGACTTCCTCCTCAGTTCGACATACAACTTCCTCAGAGCTCGACACGCGACTTCCTCCTCAGCTCCACATCCCACTTCCTCATTCGACATCCGACACGAGATATGCATGTCAAAATATTTTGTGCGTGTGTGATTTAATTTTAATTGAGAGCTTTTTATTACTACTTACAAATTGTCTTAATAAAGATAAATAAATACCCAGAACCCAAAGACTTGAGAAACAATCATTCTTGATACGTGTCTTGGTATTCTTTTCCACTTTTTGCACGGTTGACTATTTGCAAAGCTCCCTTTTGTCAATCATCAAAATCATCCTGTCAAGGCATGTATTCACATAGAGTTATCCATATAAATAGGTTATGGTCCCCAGGTCACACGTGCCGTCTTTTTCTATTCTGACATCCCATTATCAGAAAGAACAGAGAGATAGTGAAAGGGTTCTCTCGGAGAGAGTACATGTAGATTTGGAAGGCCAAACCGCACAGGCTCTATTGAGTAATCAGTCATCATGAGTTCAGGTACGCTTCCGCATATTTTCTGGTGATTAACATGATTGATTCTGGTTCATAGATGATGGTTTTCATCAAAGGGTTTATTATTATTTGGTTCTAACAATTCCCACATTTAGTGCCTAACACGCCTTGAACAGGATTGCCTCAATTGGAGGAGACCTATGGGAAACCAAAAAAAAAATCCTGTATAAAAAATGATGAAATTAAAATTAAATAATAATAATAACAACAAATAAAAATTTGTAACTGATAAATTAAAAAAATTTGTATTTAATGTCAAGCTGCTCGAGTCTCTATTACTTATATATAGAATAGATACACATATAAACTCATATATTATATAAAATAATATAATTATGGAAAATAAAACTTTTAAATCACATTTCAAAGTTCAAATACTTAATTTTTTTTAATTTTTTAAAGAGGGTGGAGAAGGGGATATATTATTATACAGTGGCACTAATGGTCATGTTACCACTATCCCTGATGGGATTTGAACCATGTCCCTTGAGGTTACAAGGCCAAGCTCCTGCTACTGAGCTAGCACCCCATGGACAAGTTCAAATACTTAATTAATCTTAAATTTATAGGCATAATATATGTGATGAGATGTATATGACTTTATTTGTTGACTTTCTTATATATCTTTTTAAAAGTTTATTCTTATTTTAATATTGAGTTTACTAGTCTTTTTTTGGACAAATTTTATCTAGATTCCGTTAAAATATTTATACATTACTATCTAATTAAAAATTGTTAAACAAATTTTTTGATTATTTTTAAAATATTTGTATAACTCTCTTAATTTGAAAATAAAAAATTACTTTTGTTTTACTCTAAAACATGAAAATTATAGGCATATATATATATATAATTTTTAAAAATATTTTAGCTAGTAAAATTAGTGTAGATGTAGAATACAAAAATAGTGTAGAATAAAAAGAGGCTAAAATATACTTTTTGTCCTTTATCTTTTAGTGCTTAATCGCTTTCGTCTTTTATCTTTTAAAATATTCGTTTTAGTCCTTTATCTTTTCAAAGTGGTTTGACCTAGTCCTTTTTAACAGAAACGTTAAAGTAACCGTTTGGGTCATGCTGAATGTGTTAGTAATCATGCTGACTGTTATTTCTAGCAAACTTATTCCTCAGTCTTGCCCAACCATGTTCTCTAGCAGGACATGTTTCTGATCCCATATTAGACACAGAAAAAGGTGGAACAACCCCACCAGCAAGTGCCTTGTGAGAAATCTCAAAATCCAAATCATATGCATCAACTTTTCTCACACCATCAGAAATCTCCATGTTTTCAGAAGTCAACAACACTGGTTGTTGCTCATCATCAGAAAGAGAAAGAGCAACCCAAAACCCAGCTGGTTCTTCACCTTCATGGATGCTAACAATAGGACCCTTTGCCTTCTAATAACGCACAACCTGAAAAGCTGCACTCTTTGCATTACAAGACATCACCGGATCACAGTGTTTCCCAATGCAGATATAAATAACAGAAGAAATATGGATAATGAAAGCCCCGCGAGAATCAATTGCTTGTAACCATGGCTGGTCAACCATTTTAGGAACCAAATGAAGCGGGTCATAGGGATAATCAAGTTCTCAAAGCCCTCAACCGTTGCCGTTTTTCCAGTTCCCTTTCTAAAGTGTCGTTCACTGAAGCTTGCCCCACCCTTCTCGCCCCACCCACGAAGCTCGCCCCACCAATCTCGCCGTCGCCATCACCAAGCTTGCTGTCGCCGTCTTCTTCATCAAGCTCATCGTCGATGTAAATCTGGGAAGCTTGCAGGGGATTTTGAGATTTGAGATTTGGGAAATCAGCATCCAAATTGAATGTAAATCTGATTTTTTTTTTAATTTTAATTGGAGGGGGTTTCAAGTAACTGGTATTTGAGAACGTGGGAGAGTTTGTGTTCGTCGGTGTTTGGAATTTGATGTTTTTGTTGTTGTTGTGTGGGGTTGTTAGATGTGGAAGGAGAACGAGGCCATAGGTTGAGTTAAAGGAAAAGGGTGATTATTGTTGTTAAAAGTTGAAGGAAGGAAATGGGAGAATAGAGGTTGCTTGCAGTTACTGAGAGGAAGAGAAGAAGAAGATGGCATGTTTTATAATTGGTCAGAGTCAGACACAGATTGTTTGCGTTTTCCCTTTTTATTTGTAAAACGACGTCGTTTCACATGTGCCATATAACCTATCTAACGGTGTTAGTGACACATAAGCTTTTTTCGTCAATGTCATTAACAGAAAATTGTAAAAGGACTATTTTAAACCACTTTGAAAAGATAAAAGACTAAAACAAGTATTTTAAAAGATAAAGGAAAAAAACGATTAAACACTAAAAGATAAAGGACAAAAAATATATTTTAGCCATAAAAAGAAGAAGACTATTCTCAAAAATTCTTTTTCTAATTTTTTTTTTTGGTGCTATCTAAAATTGATTTTTAAAGAGGAAAAAAACAAAGAGAAATATTTTAACGCATCTAATCTAATCTAATCTAACGATCGAATGCGAGAGTGGCCCTGCCTAGGGTTTTCCATCTCTATCGACACTACCCTCCTTGAAGCACAAGAAGAACGACAACCAGCACCCAACCACACAGCAGAGAGACCCATCTGCTTCTCCGTCTGCGGCTCCGTTTCTCTATTTTGACCGGGTTCGTGTCGGGTCAGTCATTGACCCAAACCGTCTCTGTTTTATACTGTTTTGTTTTTTTCCCCACAAATCCCTGCGTCTTTCCGCCATTACCGCGACAGGGTTTGCGGCCTCCATGGCCCGCTTTCCAAAACCCGTGCCATAAAATGGCGGTCAGTCAAAATCCCGCCACCGAAAACCGCCATACCGGCGCTATAACCGCTTATTGATAACACTGCTCCTAGCTCCTCCTTTTCAGTTTCCTCCTTACATATACTTGTCTAATAGGAAGAACTCTTCTGTCACCTTTCGTGTGTGTATTTGTCTAGATTTGTGTTAGCTACGTATAACTTGGGTTGATGTGAAACTTTCAAGGTGGGGATTGGCAATTTTGTTCGATTCACTGATAGGTACCAACCAACAAACAATAGAACAGTGAAATGAAGATGCTGTGTATTATTAACAATTCCCAGGCCTGATAATGTGAGAAAGAAAACAAGAAAAGATAGATAGGCAAATTATTATTCTTTTGCTGTTGTGACTCCATGGAGTCTAAATTAGTCTAAACATCGGAGATTGGGGATTTTGTCTATTCAGTATTCACTCACCACCGGTAACAGCGGGTTGTTGACTTACCTTTGACACACACACACACACACAATTATGTTCTTGACAGTTGATGCTATTAATTTAAATAGGATTCTGGTGGAAAAGAAAGTTTGAACCTTTATACAGCACGCTGCCTAAATTAATACGAAGTGGACATCTTCTTTTGAAAATTATCTAGATAAAGATATTTATGCATAATACGTATACTTCTATGATGCCATACCTGATTGTGAAATGGTTATTGTAGTCCACGGGACTGCATATTTTTGTGGTTCCATTCAACAGTTTTAGGAGTATTGTCTGAAATGGCATCAGTGTCTACTCAACCTCAGTTTCGTTACACGCAGCCACCATCAAAGGTGCTTCATCTGAGAAACTTGCCATGGGAGTGCATCGAAGAGGAGCTGATCGAACTTGGGAAGCCATTTGGTAAAGTTGTGAACACAAAGTGCAATGTTGGAGCAAATCGAAATCAAGCTTTTATTGAATTTGTAAGTAGAATTTATTCTTTTTCTTCCTGTGTTTTGTTTTTCCTTTCAAATGAAGCTACTGGTATTAGTTATAAATCGTATATTGTAACCTGCAGGCGGATATAAATCAAGCCATTGCAATGATATCATATTATGCCTCTTCATCAGAGCCTGCTCAAGTACGGGGGAAAACTGTGTATCTACAATATTCCAATAGACAAGAAATAGTGAATAATAAAACTGCTGCAGATGTTGCTGGAAATGTACTGTTGGTAACCATTGAGGGTGAAGATGCACGCCTTGTGAGCATAGATGTTTTGCACTTGGTAAGCAGTTCTGTGTGTCTTTGCTGTATATGCTAAAAATGTAATCATGTAGATACCGGTCTTTTAGTTTGTGATTAGGTTTTTCTTTGTCAGACTATGGAAAAATTGTTGACATGTATGTAAATGAATCAGCAGGCCCATGTCAAGGCAATATCTTCGATGGCAGCTTAGTGCTTTGGGAGAAAGAGCATGTGTGTTTGTTTCCTTTCTCCTTTCCTTAGCAATGCCTCTTTCTTCCCTATTCTTCCCCTCAGCTCCTAACATTGTTGTAGTTTAGGTTTTTCCAATTTTTTTCATTTGTGCAGAGTGAATTGGTAAGCATTTTCTTCACAGAGCATTTGTTTGAATTGAAGTGACAGTGAATAATACCACTACCTTTGAAATCTTAAATATAATTATTTTTTTAGTTACATATTTTAAGAAAACCATTATCTAAATTGAATCACTCAGACAAATTATCTGCCCTGGCCTGCCCCCAATTTTCTGCAGTCAATGCTAGAGCCTGGAGCTACTGAAACAATTGTTGTGTTAGTTTCTTGATGTTCCATTAACTCACAATCTTTGTGTACTATAGTCTAATTCATCATTCACCAAAATATGCAACAAGAGCAGTATTCTATTTTGAGATATATTGATTTGCTCAAACATGCTGTTAGGATTCACAAAACAGTAAAACAGTAGTAACGCTGTTTATAAGTGATTATAAACAAATACTAGAGAATTGAAATGGAAAATTGCAACTGTATTGAAATGGATCACCATAAACCAGTGCCTATGGCTCCTCATAGAAGATTCTCTGTCCAAAACTACTTAACAAACTCTCCTGCTTTCTCTCTCTGCATCCCCTCCTTTTTATTCATGCATTCCTTCTAAATAACTGCCAGCTCACCCTTCGCTTCCTCATTACCTTACTTCCCATTGTCTTTTTCCTAGATTAGACTCTGCATATCTTGGGCCTACCCTACATTGGCCCTTCTGTTACGAAAGCACTAGTAGGTTCTACAGTAAAACCATCCTCATGGCCTCTAACATTATCCTCCCGTGAAAGCACAGTCTTGACCCCAAGGATGAATTATGGAAATTGGCCTTGTAGAACAGATTCATTTCCCCAAGTAGTATCCTCATTAGAATCTCCTTTCCACTTAACCACCACTGCCTAATAAGAGAACCAGCCACTGTATGGTAGGCCCAAGATAGGGAGAGTCTAGTAAAAAAACGATGGGTAGTATCATTAGAATCTCCTTTCCACTTAACCAGCCACTGAATGGGAGAACCACCCTTGATTATCTGCCTGCTAGCCAAGACAGCCTCTGGTACAACTGAATCTGCCAACTCTACTTCCAATTCCTTAGGTAAAGCAACCTCAAGTGAATAATCACCAATTTCCTTCTTCAGCTGGGAGGCATGGAAAACTGGATGAACTCTTGAATCCGGGGGTAATTTTAATTTATATGCCACCAGTCCATATTGGATTCTAATCCGGGGGCTAGTTTTAATTTATATGCCACCGGTCCATAGTAACAGCAGCCAGCTATTGATTTCCTACACATAGACTGTTGTCTATCAGGTCTAAGCTTTAAAAACACCTGTCCACCTATCTTAAGAGTGTTGAACACGGTGTCCATTAGCAAACTGTTTCATTTGTTGCTGCGCTTTAAGCAAAATATGCTTGAGCTGATTAAGATCTTCATCCTGATCCACTAATTCTTGTGCCACTGCTTCAACTTTGGTCTCAACGCATAGATATTAGTTAGTGTGCAAGCCTTTCTACTCTTAGAATTTGGTCTTGGGGCCTAATTCAACTCTACAAAATCGACTTGTATGGTGAGAACTGCTCGAGCTTTATAAACACCACTAAGGCTATATCTTTAGTCGATGTGTGACTCTCAACACACCCCCCTCACGCTCAGGGTTAGACATCTCGAGCGTGGACAAATGTGGGGGGAACAATAGATATCTTAGCCCAATAAAAGATTTAGGTTATGCTCTGATACCATCTTCGAATTTGGGCTTAGGGCCTAACTCAACTCCACAAAACCGACTTATAAAATAGCTAGCTCCATAGAGTTCATCCAAGAGCTCGTTCACAATAGTATAGGGTACTTATCCGGAATGGTAGCCCTGTTTAAAGCACTATAGTCAATGCATAGCCTCCAAGTGTGATCCTTCTTTTTAACCACCAGTGCAGTCTAATGGGGAGACATGAATGTTGAGTTTGTGTTAGGGCTATGCAATGGTTGAACCTTAGGTGACAAAAATGAGTAGATCTGGATACACCCCATACCCGAACTCACTATATTTCCCCTTGGCCCAACTCTTTTGGGTTCAACTGTTACTAGCCTCACTTCCAACAGTTAGTTCCCTTTCTTTTGGTTTCTAAAAACGACTATGTATAGGCCTACCTCCTTCTTCCTTGTCGTTCAACTCCTCTTTGATATCTCTAGCTAGCTACATGGGTTGAAGCTAGGAGCTTGGGTCCAGCGTTCTCACTTGTGGCCTGAATGGTGATTGTAATCCACTCCTGAAGTAACCAATATATTGTAGAACTTGAGAGAAGTCATCTCAAATATATCAATATAGTACTCTGTAGTGCTGGTTTGTCTAAGAGAAGAAAGCTCCACAAATGGGTTTTCAAACTTTCGGCCACCATAAGAAGCAGTCAACCTGCGCTTCAATTTTTACCAAGTCAAATGTTCTTCAGTCTCCCATGGAAGATTAAACCAATGTATTGTCGGCCCTTCCATACTAAGCCTTGTGAGTTTGAGCCTCACCTCCTCAGAGGTGTTCTGTACTTCAAAACTTTAGCTCTGGTAATCCATCTGATGGGTCAGTGCCATCGGTAGCTCCACTTTCCTCTTAGACATTCGATTCTCTTCTAATTGATCCCCCTGAGAGATCCCTGCTCTACTTTGCGAAGAAAGATTGGAGGAAGTCACCCACAAAGCAATGAATGCTCTCAATGAATAAGTTCTTCTAGACACTAGGTATTGGCTTCCCGTCCCAACATCTTACCCACCTCCTGGAGCAAGGAATTTTGGAAGTCTAGCAGTGTGGACTTGATCAAAGTCTATATCTCCCTCATTCCTGTATTTAAGGACACCGTTTTAGCCTCCAAGGCTCCAACACATCCATCCGGTCGGACATTTTTTAATAATAGAGAATTGGAATGGAAAAGTGCTACTGTATTAACACAAAAAAAAAGAAGGAAGATCACCATAAACCAGAGCCAGTGGCTCCCTGGAGAAGTTTCTCGGTCCAAAATTTTGTAACAATCTCTCCTGCATTCCCTCTCTCAATCCCTTCCTTTTTATTCTTTCATTCCCTCCAACACACTGCCAGCTCTCCCTTCACTTACTCATTACGATACTACCCATTTTCTTTTCCTTAGAGTAGACTTTCCATATTTTGGGCCTACCATACAAGGGTCGGTCTGTTACAACAGCTCTAGTAGGTTCTGCTACTCAAGTGTTGTCAATCGCGAATCGCAGAAAATAGCGAAAAGCTAAAAATTTGCTATGTGAAATAGAGAATAGCGTTGTGGGCAAATAGCAGTTGAATTGAAATAAATCAATTATATATACACACACACACACACACACTCTTATATATACATGTATATATACATACATGTAGATATATATACATATACATATACATACAAATATATATATGTATGTGTGTGTGTGTGTGTGTGTGTGTGTATCCATTCCCCTTTTTTCATGTCGTCCTCCATCTCCGGCAATCTCTGGCATTCCTCCGACGAGTATTTGGCAAGTTTCTTCGGAAGTAACAAAGCTATTTTTTCCCCCCCTCTTCCTCTATTTTTTCATTTCTTTCCTCTCCTTCAGTACTCCGTTTTTTCAGTTTCTTTCAAATCTTTTCCTCTTTTTTTTTTTTTCAGTTTGTCTCCTTTCCCTAATTTGATTTCTTTCTTCTCCTTTTGTTCTCTGTTTTGTCGGTTTCTTTCATCTCTCTTCCTCTGTTTTTTTGAGACGATACATATATTATTTTTGTATACAGCATGCTTATATATGTATATTGATATATATATACATCTATATGTACATGTGTACATATATATCTACATATACATATCTATATACATATATAAGCATGCTGTATACAAAAAAAAAAAGAAAAAAAAAGGAGGAAGAGAGATGAAAGAAACCGGCAAAACAGAGAACAAAAGGAGAAGAAAGAAATCAAATTAGGGAAAGGAGATAAATTGAGGGAAAAAAACAGGAAAAGGTTTGAAAGAAACTGAAAAAATGGGGAACAGAAGGAGAGGAAAGAAATGAAAAAACAGAGGAAGAGGGGGAAAAAAAATAGCTTTGTTACTTGAGAAGGAACTTGCCAAATCCTCGTTGGAGGAATGTCAGAGATTGCTGGAGATGGAGGACGACATGAAAAGAATGGAGGGGGGGCAGAGCACAACTTACATGTTGAGAGGTTTACAATTTAGGTTGATTACAAGAGTGATACTCACTGCCTCTTCAGTTTTTCTATTTTAAAAATAGGTCATGTGCAGCTGACATGCTGCCTCTTTAGTGTTATCATTATAATTTAAAAAACAAAACTTACAAATTCCGCTATTATCGTTATATCCGCTATGGCCGATACTGGAATAGCGGCCGCTATTCCCTTAATAGTGAAACAGGGTTAGCGCTGCGGTTTTCGTAGCGGTTTGTTCAAATTCCGCAATGCTATAGTCGTTATTTGACATTTGACAACACTGCTGCTGCTGTAAAACCATCCTCATGGCCTTTAATACATGCATAGTGATATTTATGTCCAATCATGACTGTTTATTAATCCTTTTTTGTATCCACAGAATGATGTTTGCTAGTTTGTGTAAATGGTGAATTGTTTTACTTATTTTGAAATTCTAGATTTTTTGTTAATGTTTTACAATACACCTTAGATGGCACCAGACATTGTTCATTTCATGTTCAATCAATAAGATTCATCTTATTAATCGTCATTCTGAAAGTTTATTGTTCACTTCTGCAGGTTTTTTCAGCCTTTGGATTTGTGCATAAGATTACCACTTTTGAGAAGACAGCAGGATTCCAGGTTTGATGATTAGTCACCCTTCATCTATTTTGACTTTTCTTTCTATGCTACGGGCACAAGCTTATTCTATATACAACTGTTTAGGCACTGGTGCAATTCTCAGATGCAGAAACTGCCACTTCTGCAAAGGATGCTTTGGATGGAAGAAGCATACCTAGGTGACAGTTGTATTACTTGTTTGACATGGTATTTATTTCAACTGTGTTGGACATATGGTGCATGTCTTTGTCAACTGTTAGACTGTTGTGATTTGTATGTTTACACTCCTGCTATTTTTATTGACTTGTGGAGTTTATATACTGTTTTTGCACTTGTATTTGTCTGAATCATTGTGTGTGTGAAATATGGTTAGCTACTACATCATTACAACCGAACCAATCATGAGTAGAAAATATGTTGAGTTTCATTAGTAGTTATTGGAACATTCATTGGCCCTCCTGATAACCTTTATACCTCTTGAATCCCTATATTAGGTTTTAGTGCTTAACCTTTTGTATCATCGAACCATATTCAAATCATCAATAATAATCATATTTTAGTGTCTCTTCTCATTCTCTATCTAAAACCCATAATTTCAACATGATATCTGAGCGGTATCATCCTCCGTGACCTGTCCCGTCACTATTCCGCTCCCGAGTCCCCAAAATTTGGGACTATTCCAATAATTGTATTCAGAATTTTATTTGTTAAACCCTTATTTGTTCTCCTTTGTTTCAAGCGGTGTTCACTAGAGCCTAAACCTTGTCCACAGTCTGCCCTTCCGTTTTCAGGCAACTCTTTTCCATTTTCCTGCGACATATCTCTTTTTCTGAAGGACCTTTCTCCGGCGCATGTTGGCTGTCACCTTTGGCACCATTGTGCTCGCCCCGCTGCTGCGAGTTAGACGCCGCTGCCTCCTCCTCCACTGGAGCTCCGACGCGCCGCCACGCGCCTTCAGAGCAGCGATCGGAGGTGCATGTTTTCATTAGATCCCTCTCTCTGGTGCTCGTGTGTTGTCACCTTCACTAATGTTGTACTCGCCTTGTTACCGCGAGTCGCTGTCGGAAAATTTTCCGGTGAAGAACCCCGCCATTTGAAGTGCCTCCTCCTGATATACATGCTGCCAAAGTTACAGCTCATGGGTCTCTATTGAGGTGTGTTCCAAGGTTTGTTTTTTTTTTTTGCTACTACTGTATTTTTGGTCTCTGTTTCTGCAACCAGGGCTATGTTTTCTACGGCCCAACTTCCGTTTTTTCACTGTTGGCATTCTGTTTGGTTTGTTCGTCACTGTTACTGTGCTCCAGGTTTTGTGGGTTCAGTTTCTGGTCATTCGGCTTTGCCCCTGTTGTTGTGTTCTCTCTCGGTTGTTTGCCAGACCCTCTTGGTTTGTTTTGGGCAGTTCCAACTTGTTGGTCCCACTTTTCAGTTGTGTTCTAGGGGTGTCTTTGTTGCTGTTTGAGTCGTTTGCTCTTCTCTCCAAGTGTTAGTTGTTTTTCTGGTTTTATTGTGCCCATGTTTGCTGTTTGGGCATTGCTTCTGACTCTTAGTTCCAGTTCGGACTCCGCTTTGAAGACAATTTTGAGTTTTTTGGTTTACTGTTTTCTTCTGTCTTGAGTGGTTAAGCCTCATGTTTTAGCTTCTGCTCTTGCGGTTAAACCTTGGTAGCTTCTGCCTTATGTGATGGTTAAGCGTATATGCTTCTGTCAAGTGGTTAAGCCTTGAGTTGTTGCTTCTGCTTGGTGGTTAAGTTTTGTTTTCCTATTTTAGGCATTCAATGATTGCTCCTAAAATTGAGGTTTTTGATTCTTTTGGAGCAAGTGCTGTGGTGATGCTAGAAGAAAATTGAAGGTTGAGGACTTCTAGGAACCATGTGGTCATTGCCTCGGTTGTTACGTTTTCTCTTTCAAAGGGTATATCTATAGCAAGCTTAAAGCTTAGTAAGTCTTAGCTTGAGGGGGAGTGTTAGAATATATGATCTTATCTTATTATATAGAGTGTATGTTATCTTATGAGTATTTTGAATTATCTCAAGGAGTCTTGTATCCCTATAAATAGGGGTTAGTGCTTAACCTTTTTGTATCATCGAATCATATTCAAATCATCAATAATAATCATATTTTAGAGTCTCTTCTCCTTCTCTATCTAAACCCCATAATTTCAACAATACCTTGAGCATTATTATTGCTCAATTGTTGTTTGTTTATGATGATTGAGCTTTAATTTTTGTTCCCTTTGTATCAGGTACCTTCTCCCTGAGCATGTGGGACCATGTACCCTTAAGATCACATATTCTGGACATTCAGACTTAAGCGTCAAGTTTCAAAGTCACAGAAGCAGGTATTACTGATCTTTCTGGTATCTTAGGCATACATACAGGAAAACAAGTTTTTGCAGAATTTTTATTGTTTTTGGCCTATGTTCAATGATCTATATCTTTCCCCTGATGATTTTTAATTGATTCAATGTGATGGGTATTGGTTCTATATCTCACCCTTTATATAATATTTTTAGCCCTTTTAAATGCATTGTAATAACCATATTTTTTCGGTATTTAATTGTTGTTACCCCTTTGTTCTTGTTTCAGAGACTACACTAATCCTTACCTTCCTGTTGCTCAATCAGCCATGGATGGAAGCGGACAGGTAACATTTTGTTAGCAAACAATTCTATGTTTTTTCTTGTGAGTTACAATTTTCTTGAATGTGCAAATGAAGCCTTCCGAATTGCTTATTTTAATTTGATATGCCCTTCATGCACAATGGTGAGGGATGCCTACTCTTGCTTGAGGTTGCCATGCATGCTGACTTCCTTGCTAAGGAATGTATTTTTATAAATTTATGTATAATTTTTGCAGTCCATGATGGGTTTGGATGGGAAGAGGTTGGAGGCCGAGAGTAATGTTCTTCTCGCATCAATTGAGAACATGCAGTATGCTGTAACCTTGGATGTCTTGCACATGGTACTTTGAGCTACAGTTGGCAGTTGCCTATTTTTGACACGATTGATTGACATTACAGTTTAGCTGATATAATACGGCTTTTTCTTTGCTATTTCTGACAGGTTTTCTCTGCTTTTGGACCCATCCAAAAGATTGCAATGTTTGATAAGAATGGTGGTTTACAGGCTCTGATTCAATATCCAGGTGAAGTTAGGTTCTTTAATAGCTTCACTCATCTTTGTTCTATATATTATGTTTCTATTGTTGATTATTTGTGCATACCAGTGTGCTTGTCATTGTCAATATTCTCTCTGTTACCTAAGTTCCAAATTTTATATTTGATGACAGTATTCAAATTTGCTTCTGTGTTTCTTGTTTCTGTGAAAATCTGGTACTTAATGATCTACAAATTGATGGAAGGGCATGCATGTGTGTTTCTTGGAGTTTCTAACCGCTTGATCTAAAATCTTATTTTGCTTTAAAAAAACAGTGGTACTTCACTAAGATGATTTATTTTAGATCGAAATCTGTAAGCAAAATTGCTTTTAGCTTTACCTTCATCTTCTTATTCTTCTCATAAGTTTCCCTTTAGATTAATAATTTTCCAAAGATGCACCTGTTCTTGTAACTCGTAATGATTTTGGGTTTGTTACTTGCAAAAATCATCTTCGAACTGTGTACTTGTCTGTTAGGGTTTGATACGAGTCCACACACTGGTCATTTTGGTATTCTTGTCGACAAGTAGAAACACTTGCTTGTTTTCTTTTATAATTATTGTTATGATATTTTTGAGATATTGACATGCTATGATTTACAGATATTCAAACAGCTATTGTGGCCAAGGAAGCCTTGGAAGGACACTGCATATATGATGGAGGATTTTGCAAGCTTCACCTCTCTTATTCACGTCATACTGATCTTAGTATAAAGGTAACCAGTCTACGCTGTCCATAGAATGAGAATTCATGTCATCTTATTTTTAGTATTGCTTGAAAGAGTCTATTGTAATGACTAAAACGAAGAGTATAATGAATAGAAGATAGTCTTGTGCGACTATGATAAACCCGTGGTCGTTCCATTTTCTATAGAAGCAAATATAGGAAACTCTTTGTTTGTGGGACATATTTTTCTGAACTTGAAACTCAGATACTCTAGCTTTGGACCTTTGGTTTTCGGGTTGGTGTAGGTGTATTAATATTAATATTTGCTGAAAATGCTTCTACTAGATCCTGTCTCATACAATTTCAAATTTATTGTTTGGCGTTTCCCTTTTTATGTTTAGGGGGGTGGCTCCCATCAATTGGTATTGAATATTGTGTGATCATCTTTTTTAAAGCTTTCAGCAAGTATGATCCATTTGTGGTTATCCATCTATTCTATTTATCTCTCTCTTATCTATATAAGAAACTTAACTACACTAAGGACACGTGGCAAAAGTTCATTCATCAATTTTCCCACCAAAAACCATTTTTCTACAAAAAACTTCACACTCCAAAAACTTAACTACACTGTAGGTTCCGCTTTTCTTTGTCAGATGTGTTGAACACGGGTTCTCCCAACTAATTCACATCAAAAGAAATGAACTTCTGTTATGTGTAGTATGTGTGTTCTTATGTTTCAGGATTTGTGTGATTACAGGTCAATAATGATAGAAGCAGAGACTACACCATTCCTAATGTACCACCTGTAGTGAACATTCAGCCCTCAAATTCGGGGCAACACCAACAATCAGCTCCCATGACTGGTCCTCCTGGTCAACACTACAATGGAGCTCAATACGCCCCTCAGAATTTCATACCTCAATCTCAGGCTGGATGGGGAACAGCTCCACCAGTAGTACCTCAGGGTATGCCACGTATGCATAATAATCCTTACATGCCACCTGGTACGATGCCACCACAAGGTGCCCCTGGAATGATGCAGTTTCGTGGTCACATTCAATAGCTTCCTCTCTCTCTTCAAATAGACCAAAAATTGGAAATGAGGACTATCATAAAAATTAGGGGTTCCTATATTTTATGACGTGATTCTGAATCACAGTTTGTTTCAACCAAAGTTAATTTTGAGATTTTGAATGTAAGCAGCCGATCAAGTACTTTTAGTTGGCTGGTAACATCCAAAAAAAAAAAAAAAAAAACTAAAATTTCTTTTATTTTTGTCTTTGTTCATGACTTGTATTGGCTTACTTGTAATTGTATGTTTTATAAAAATTGCCTTTAAAAACTAATAATAAATGTTAATGCAATAAATTTTGTCAATGAAATTTTACGGCAACTGTATATAACTTTTAATTCCAAAACAAATATAATGCAATTTAACTTTGAGAATTTGTTTACACTATAATCTAAAGCAACATGATAATTTCTTTTAATGATAGTTTCTTTTGACTCGAGAACTTTGAAATTAGGTGTTAAAAACTTTGAAAATTATGAAATTGATCAATTTAACTGTTAAAACATTATTTTAAAGATTTAATATGCTAAATTTCATGTTGAGCAAGATATTTGTGGATATTATATTTTAAGTATCATATTATATATTAAATTGGTACAATAAATGATTCTCGACTTGTATGAATTAGATAAATTAGATATATTTTGTCATAATAAAAAAATATCAATTATAAAATGGCTTAGTTGGAGTTTTGGTCTTCTGGTATTGTCAATCTGTGATTTTGATCTCCCATTTTTTATTTTGTGATTTTGATCCTCTATTTTCTAAAATAAGCACATTTTGCCTATTTGGTAAATTGTTGTCCATAAGTTAACGGAGTTGGTGAGTTGGCCTTGGAAAACTGATATTGCTTCTGACAAGTGGAACCCACATAGATGCATGTAGAGTGATGTAGCAAACATGTCATTTTTCACAAATAGTTTTGACTAACAGAAATGATTCTCGGACACCACTTTTGGTGTCCGACGTCGTATAAAAATACGACCTCCCTCTTTTTTTATTTATTTTTGTCAGCTCGGCACACGGTACGAGATCGGCATGTGTGTGTGTGGAATACGGTGTGAGATACGGTGGTTGAAATTGTGATGTTAATTTATCACAACTCTTTGACTAACCTCAGTGAGTTCCTGAAAATGAACTATATCTTCCTCTTTGTTGTTTAATGAGATTGGATTAGCGAAAGCCAACTTGATCTTCCTTTTCACCCTATCTCATCTTTTTTTTTTTTAACAAAAAATAAGACCAGGTTTGGTTACTTTTTAGTTACTTTAACTAGGTTTATTAAAGTGGTCTAGGGATTTGGTTTGAAGTGGCCCGTTATTTATTTGGATTTTGTTGGCTTTTCTGCTCTTGTCTATGGCAGAACAGACTTGTAGCTTGTTAATATGCCTTCAACCAACTATACTTTATGCTTTTCTTTATAGGACAGCAAAGATACGTTAGGTGAGATTATGAATAAACCATGGGGGCATGTTTGCTACTCACCTTTGTGACACCCATAACCCCTCATACAAATAAAGTTTATAAATTGATCATATTTTCAGAACGGTTGCAGAAATAACAAAGAGAACATAAATGTCTCAAAGTCATGCGTATCACATTAAACCAAAACATGAACCATACGACATAATATCCAAGGTTAATTAAAACCTCAAAAGAAACAAATTAAAATGAGAAAATATAAATAAAACTCATCTCAATGTCGTGATCAAAGCTAGAATCTCATGACTCAATGCGTGGAATAATATAACATCAATCAAACATAATAGCGTCTGAGCACTAAAATGAAACTCCTAGACTACTATCCGAGTATTATCCACATAGATCACTTCTTAGCTGCAGGAACATCATCCCCTACTTACAAATCAAAGTATACACAAGAGACAAACAAATAGAGGGGTGAGAACTCACAAGTACATGTACATGGTAAAGGGATAAAAATTAAGATGATCACACACATACATATACATCATAATATACTCATAAACATATCATATTATAACTCACAATGCAACATAACATAAATGCATGGATGTGCAATGTGATTGCCAACTACTCCATCATGAGGGGCCAAACTCTAACTCAGGAAAGAAATCGGGAGTTCATGTTCGGTTGCCAACTTAGACGGCTCATCATATCTGACGACCTCGACCAAACACACTCAAAATCATGATGATGTGTAGTGGTTCATTAGGGCAGTCAGGCTAGGTCGAACAGACGTTCCGGCCACGGATAGCAAGTCCATTCCTTAAAGAACCTCCACACCCGACTCACGTACCCTCAAGACCGGGAATGAACCCATTGTGGTCTCAATTGTCGCATCTCGTCGTTTACATTCCTCCCAACATATCCACAATATCACGATGCATGAATTGCTCACAAAGAATGCATACACATGTACAACCACTCATCTGTCATAACTCACCAACAAGGTACTTAATTTGCCGCTCATTTGACAATGTTTCCCAGACGCCATGAGCATATCCCATTCACATCACTGATGGTAATGCATCATTATAATCATTCACAACATCATTATTAGTATTTTCGATTTGAATTTATTAACTAAACCTCGACTTATAATCACTTAAACCATCTACAAAATTCACCTTAGTTCATACACATTCTTCACTAACTCGTCCTAATCCAATCCATGTACAAGATCACAAGTGTTAAGTAGGGTTACTCCAAGAAATTCCTAAGTATTAAGGGTATCCCAAAGTCCTTAGGTCATATCCAAACCTATAAAAAAAAACACCTTTGAGGAACCTGAGAATCTATTCCCGTTGGTTGGGAATCGATTTCCATAGGCTAAATTATGTACAGACATTGTTTTCTGCACTACGATAACCATTCTGAGTCAATCAGATTGCTATATAAATCAAGCCTATGTTATTATCCTTAAAAATGAATCATTCTATAATCATCACCTACATGTTCTCAGCTAATCCATTGAGTTACTCATCAGTCAAAACCATCACTTCTTCAGGGTTGTGTTCAAGGTAAGGCAACTAAGGTAGTTACCATATGCCTCATCTTCATTCATTTGTTGGTCATTAGTAAATTTGCTATTATAAAAGGCCAATTTTATATGTTATTAAATGAATATAAAAGTCCAATTGTTGGCAACGGGTGGAAGAAATAAGTTAGCATTTAGCAACGTAATAATAGCTTCCCTGACCCCAAGTCATATATACAACCCAGTGGTCATAAGCTTTTAAACGTGATTGATTAACAAATTTTAATTGTTTTTAAATTATTTTTTACCTTTCTAAATTAAGAAAATATTATTTTTCAATTTTTGATATTTTTATTAAATGAAATAAAAATACTAATTGACAACAAAATTTAATAAAATGAATTTTAAAATATTTAATAAACATGTTTAACTTTTATAAAAAAATAGTTTAAATACTAATTATCTGTCTTGAGCCCTCACTTTGCCTAAGTCCCCAAAATTTCTCTACACAGTCCTGCTCCTTCATTCATCATTAAAAATGTCACCTAATCTTATATTTATGCAGAAAATTATGTCGCTAGCCTTATTTACTCATCCGCGTCTCATCAAAACACATCATTCATCCTATCATTGGTCGAATCCTCAAATATTATACATTCCATGACCTAAATCATCTTTTATTGCATTTTTATCAATCAATCCAATACTCTTCATGTCACAGCAGCATTACAATCATCATGATCACAACATAAGCAATGTTCTCTTCATTACAAAGTCATTAAACATAACATATATCATAGAATCAAATCATTCATTCCTCATTGCTTATACTACAAGGCACAACAAGAAAAAACACTAGGCATACATAGGGCCTTGGGCTAACACCTCCATTAATCTACCCCACAATCCACATATTCATTATATCCCTCACCCCTTAGATGAAGAACTCACAATTGATTTTTGATCCACCTCCAAAGGTTCTACGCCTTGTGAAAAGAGTTTAGGGTTTATGTATTTACCTTGATCAAGGATCTAAATAGATCAAAACAGTAAATGGTCTCGAACTCGCACTAGAGAATTCTTGACAAAAAACGGGTGGTTTCAGAATTAATCTTTGAAAATCGTGCAAGAGCACTTGAGAGAACCCTTAAGGATGAAGAGAAATATTTTTCAAATATGATAGTTTTCAACAATATCATCTAATCATTCAGAAAATTTACCACTGCATGAGGCAAGTCGAGAACGCATTTGGTTGAGATATGTGGTTCAAAACATACAAGAGACTTATTGTTTGTCTTCCGAAAAAATAATCGCAACAATCCTATATGAGAATAATACCACATGCATTGCTCGGTTGAAAGAAGTGTATAATAAAGGAGATAGAAGAAAACATATTTCCCAAAAGTTCTTTACCACTCATGATCTTCAAATTGAGTGGTGATACAAGCATTCAACATATCTTTTTACAAAGTCATTGCCAAGTAAAAATTTTGAGTAACTAATTCAAAAGATTGACCTTCATCGTCTTAGAGACGATTGTCTGCATGAGGGGGGAAATAAATACGTCGTGTGTAACATCCCGCCTAATCTTATTAAGTTCAATTAATTTAGCCTTTGTATGTTTTAAATTAATTGATGATTTAAATATTTAGGGGTGTAGGTAGTAATGGCAATGTGGGAATTATAAATAGTTAAAAAGAAGGGCATGTTGGTAAACTAACATTAGGAAACAAGGACAAATTGGTCAACACATAATTTTTTCCTCACTTCTTCCCTCTCATTCTCGCCCTCAGCCTCTCATTTCTCACTCTCTCTCGATTTTCTGCTGAAAAAGAAAGAAAAAGAAGAAGAAAGGAAAGAAAAGGGGGAAAGTTAGGGTTCTAGAGTTTTGGGGAGAAAAAAGGGGAAGGTTTGACGATTTCATTCAATCCTTGCCAAGGGAGAAGATTAGAGCTGGCCATTTGGGCATTTGTTGAAGATTAAGAGTTGCCCTAACAAAGAAAAGGGGGGAACTCAAATTTGAGAAGAAGAGGAGGAAGAAGAAGATCTAATTTCTTCATCTTTGAGTCAAGTCTTTGGTTTGGTGAGTCTTTCTTCTCTTTAGGTGTTGGGCACCCATAAGTCCCACATTAGGATTCCCCTTCCCCTTTCATTTGGTTGTTTTCTTGATCTCTAAGATTGGATTGTAGAGAACCACGAAATGGGTTTAGGTATTTTTGATTGTTCATAAGTTTGATTTTTTGATAACCTTTGAACTATGTATGTGATTGTTATTTTCATGCCATATGTTTGGTGCTTCAATTAAACATGTTTGATCCTTGATGTTGAGTCTTTATTTGTTTGGGTTTGGTTTGGATTGAGAGAAAATGATGGTTGGATGTGTGAAAACTAGAAAAATATGGTTTTCTGCAGAATTCTGCAGGTTAGCGCGCGGGCGCTCATCGCGCGCGCCAAAACAATATCGAAAGATGTAGAAGCGCATGTAAAGCACGCCCAAGCCGAGTTAAATGCGCTCAAGCGCACCCCAGGCCATGCTTAAGCGCGCCTGATCATTCAAAAATTTTATTTTATTTTTATTTTAAATGTTTGTAGGGCTAAAGACTCTTAACTTTTGGGGTTCTAAATCATAGAGAATTAATGTTTGACTTACGATTCAAAAATTGAATCGCTTTATGTTTGATGCAATTGAATGGTTGTATTTATTAATTGCTTGAGTTTTGTTTGTGTTTGGGATGTTTGTCGGTCCGGATTCGTTGTAACGTTCGGCGGCAAACCCGTCGGTCCAGATTGCTATAAGGTTCGGCGGCGAGGATCCTCTTGGTTGTCCAAATTTTATGGATCTTAACTCAATTGCAATTGAGCCAAGCGGGTACATCTACGGATTCCTTAAGAATTATGTTTGCATTGTAAGCAATATTGTATGATCAACCTATGACATCATGTTGTTTTAAGTAAAGTGGCGGTGAGAGGTCCGTGAATGACTCACTGGGATTTTCAAATCTCATTCCTTTCCATTTATTGTTTTCAGACAAATAGGTCCATGGTGATTGATGAAGCATTAAGGAGTTATATTTAGGAGCTGAATTCTTATATTTGGTTTGAGTATTATTATTTTGAAGGTTGATACACCTTGATGTAAATTAAGTACTTACGACTTATGTAATGTGTTATTTGAAACACACTTTTTATGGGTTGTATTCTTATGGATATGTAACTCATTATGAATTATTGACTTGCTATAACCAAGTTTTAATTTATTTACTTTTTACTATATCATAAATTATTTAATGACTCTGATTTGACGTCAATTTAATTATGGGCGTTACATTACAGTATCAGAGCAGTTCGATCTTATCGGACTGTGGAATATTTAGAATTGATTAACGTGTTATTATGGTCTATTGTTATTTTTCTTCCTATTATGCTATGAGATATTGAGCTTGATCAACTCAATACTTTGCGCATTTTATGCAGAATTATGGCTTCGGGTTCAGGATGACGCGGAAGGTCAAGGAGGAATACCACAAATCCCGTTGATCAACCGGGACAGGATAATGCTTGGATGCAAGGAATAATGCAAACTATTCAGAATCAGGCCATGACTACTAACAATCTTGTAACCCACTTAACTCAGACTCAGGCAGTTCCGCAACCACCTCCTCAACCTCAAGATGACAATGATCGAAACTTCTTACGGTTTCTCAAGCTAAGTCCTTCAACTTTTGTTGGTGGACCGAATCCTATGAAAGCTCAACACTGGTTGGAGGAAATGGAAAAGGCCTTTTTAGCAGTCCAATGTTCCGAGGAACAAAAAGTAGTGAATGCTATGCATATTCTGAAGGAAGAATCAGAGAACTAGTGGAGAGGAGAGAAAGCGCATCCCCTAGCCACTGGAGTGCCGCTCACTTGGGAGAATTTTCAAAAGGCTTTCCTTGACAAATATGTCCCAAAAACTATAAGAAAACAGAACCACAGAGAGTTCATGGAGTGCAAACAAGGGGAAATGACTGTGGGGGAGTATGTTGCAAAATTTGAAGGGCTCACTCGATATGCTCCATGGTCCCGTTATGCCCCTGATGAGGAATAGAAGATTGACCAATTTAAATGGGGTTTAAGGGCAAAAATTCAGAATAATTTAGCTCAAGTCAGGTTCACTGATTATGCCACCCTAGTGCATCAAAGCTATGTGGCTGAAGCCAGTCTGAGAGAGGTGATGGATGAAAGGCAGCGGAAATGGCTAAAGAAGAAGGAAGAAAATAAGACCTATTGATCTCCCAAGCAGAAGGGAAACTCCAGTAAGGGAAAACAAGTTCAGCACTCTGAACCTGAAAAATCGAAAGTGTGCTCCACGTGTGGCAAGCCTCACAAGGGAGAGTGTATGGCAAGCAAGACTTATTGTTTCTACTGTCATGAGATGGGCCATTATGCGAAGGATTGTCCAAAGATCAAGAAGAAGGATGCATCAAAACCCAGTGACCCTATCTAGGGACGTGTCTACACCTTAGACGCAAAAGGGCTAAAGGTGCGGATGGTCTGATCAAAGGTACGTGTCTCCTGCATAACCAACCCTTAGTTGTTCTTTATGACTCTGGCGCCACTCATTCTTTCATTTCTTGTAAGTGTGCCTTAAATCTAGAGTTATCTCTTACCTCCTTACATGTTCCCTTGTATATGCCTGCCGATGGCAGTATTTCTACTTTCTTGTTATGCGAGAATTGTCCTCTCGAAATACAAGGAAGAGTGTTTATAGTTGATTTGGTTTGTCTACCCTTGGACGGGATGGATGATAAATCATCATCACATGAATATTTAGATAGCTAAAGTTGAGTTTTTGCATGAAGAATGAAGAACTTTTGAAGGCATTTATGTGCTTAAATTGATAAATTCGTTGGTTCATCTTGTTTGTTCCCGAATCTATATTGTACAGTGTTATGCCGGGTTTTTATCTTTATTTGCACAGGAATTAGGGCACGATCGTTGAGCAAAAATGCCAAGAGGAAGGAAGTCAAGGAGCAAAGACCAAAAGAGCAAAGCCTTTCACAATACACCAAGATTCTGCTCAAAACAATGGTCCTGTGCGCTTGAAGAGCACCAGAAGAGCACCTAAAGCGCAGGAAATCATGCCCTACTGTTTCTGTGCGCGTGAAGAGCACTAGAAAAGCACCCTGCGCGCGAAATTATTGTTGTTGCTGTCTGTCCGTGCGCGAAGAGCATTTGGAGCGCGTTTGGAGAGCAGGAAATCAGGTCCTGCTGTTTCAGTGCGCATGGCGCGCACTTGGCGCGCACCTGCTGCACTGTATCAGTTAAATATTGCATTTTTCAGAAACAGAGGTACTTTTTGACACTGTTGAAAACCTAAAATGCCGTTGGTGAGCCAAGGAGCTGCTAGGGGTTAATTCCTTGCCATCTCCAAAGATGATTCAACCTTGGGAACAAGAATTGAAGAATTAATGGCGTCTCTTTCAACCTTCTCATCTTTATGAATTAGTTTTTCTTCCTTCATTAGGAACTAAACCTCTTAGACTAGGGTAAGATGAATTTTGTGGATATCTTTATGTAACCAGATTCAGAATATCAATGCAAGTCTAATTTATGTTATTTGATCTTTATCTCTTTTCTTAATGCATTTCAAAAATTGATCACTATTGAATTGAACTAGGGTCTTAACATCAATTGGAAAATTGGGGTTTTAGACTTGTTTTGGGATCATTGGACATGCTTAATAGGGTTACAGAAATATAATTCTTGTGGTATGAGTTTGTATGAATCTTTAGTCTTTGTGCTTGATTTAATTAATTTGCACCTAAGGAATTAGGACTTGTTGATTCAATCAAAGGGATTAATAGGAAAGGAATTTTCATTAATCTAAACTTGTGGATTTAAACTTCAAATATTTCATAAGTTACTTGCATTGGACTTGAATTCAAAAACATAAAGGTTGAAACAAAAGGATTCTATCCCTAGTCATTTTTATTTCTCCTTAAAATCCAAATACTTATTTTGTTATTTATTGTTTCTGATTTTGACACAAGTCACGAACACTTCAAACACATCCATATTGGTTCAATAGTTCAATTAGTTACGAGTTTGTTTACGTTAATTATCAAAACTCTCAATCCTCATGGGAACGATAACTCACTTATCACTTTATTACTTATACGATTGGGTACACTTGCCGAAATCTTAACAATGGACATTATTCTTGGGATGGATTGGCTTTCAGCTAATCAAGTTGTCCTAAATTATTACTATAACACCATAGAGTTTCCAAAAGTCCAATCTTTTCAAAGTAATTTCCATCCGGAAGTCTTGGCTAGTGTTTCTCAATTAAATCAATACCTAGTTAAGTTATGTTCTGTTACTCTCCTCATCTTCAGAGGTCGGATTAGATTTAATTGTCGTCCCTGTTGTGAATGAATTCTTAGATGTGTTTCCTGGAGAAGTAACTTCTTTACCTCCAGAGAGGGAAGTAGAATTCTCCATAGAGTTAGTTCCTGGGACGAGACCAATATCCATAGCTCCATATAGGATGTCACCCTTGGAACTTAAGGAGCTTAAACTCCAACTGGAAGACCTAATAGCTAAACAGTTTATTAGGCCTAGTGCTTCCCTTTGGGGAGCCCTAGTCTTGTTAGTGAAAAATAAGGATGGCAGTATGAGACTGTGTGTTAATTATAGGCAGATCAATAAGATCACCATCAAGAATAAGTATCTGCTTCCCCGGATAGATGATCTCTTAGATCAACTTAGAGGAGCTTCAGTTTTCTCTAAGATTGATTTAAGATTTAGTTACCGCCAAATCAGGATTAAAGCCAAAGATATTCTTAAGACAGTTTTAGGACCCGATACGGTCATTATGAGCATTTAGTTATGCCTTTTGGTTTAACAAATGCTCCAGCAGTGTTCATGGATTATATGAACCGGATTTTTAGACCCTTCTTAGACAAGTTTATGGTGGTGTTCATAGATGATATTCTAATTTATTCCAAGAGCCCTTAGGAGCACGAGGAACATCTTAGGATTGTCTTAACCATCCTTAGGGAGAAAAGGCTATTTGCAAAACCTGAGAAATGTGAATTTTGGTTGGATGAGGTAAAGTTCGTAGGACATGTCATAAACCAAGCGGGAGTGTCAGTCGACCCCAGTAAAGTAGAAGCAGTTCTGAACTGGGAAAGACCGATCACAATTACTGAGGCCAGAAGCTTGTTAGGACTAGCTGGATATTATCATAGGTTTATCCAAGGATTTTCCTAGTTGGTACTTCCTTTGACTAAGCTTACCCGTAAGGGGCAGCCGTTTGTTTGGAGCAAAAATTGTGAAAATAGTTTCTTAAAAACTCAAGCTTAGGTTGACTACCACTCCAGTTTTGATCATCCCAGATCCAGCATTAGGATTTGAAGTTTTTAGTGATGCTTCGAATAAGGGTTTAGGTTGCGTGCTAATGCAAAACAGACAGGTGGTAGCCTATGCATCTAGGCAGCTAAAGCCTCATGAAGAAAACTATTCAACTCATGATTTAGAACTGGTAGCAATAATTTTTGCCTTAAAGATTTGGAGGCACTATTTATATGGTGCCCAGTTTGAAGTTTTTTGTGATCATAAGAGTTTGAAATACCTCTTTGATCAAAAGGAGTTAAACATGAGGCAAAGGAGATGGGTAGAATTTCTTAAGGACTATGACTTTGAGTTAAGGTATCATCCAGGCAAGGCGAATGTAGTCGTCGATGCTTTGAGTAGGAAATCTCTCCATTATCTTCCATGATGATAAAAGAAATGGAGTTATTAGAGTCCTTTAGGGATCTAAATTTAGACTCTTTTTCTACTGGGGATAGCCTAATAGTACATCATTTAGAGATCATTTGCGATCTGAGAGCACAGACTAGGCAAGCCCAGTGTATAGATGAAGAATTACAAGTTAGGAAACACCAACCTGAATTTTCAGTGGGTAGTGATGGGACCATTCTCTTTTAACAAAGGATTTGTGTCCCTAGGAATGAAGAGCTGAAGAGGCAAATTTTAGAAGAAGCTCACAAGAGTGGATTCACTGTTCATCCTGGTACAACCAAAATGTAACATGACCTTAGGCACAGGTATTGGTGGCCAGGGATGAAAAATGACATAGCTGAGTTTGTAGCCCAGTGTTTAGTGTGTCAAAAGACCAAAATTGAGCATCAGAAGCCTTCTGGTATGCTTCAACCCTTAGAAATTCTAGAGTGGAAATGAGAAGGAATATCCATGCACTTTGTCGCGGGTTTACCTCGTACTCAATCTGGATATGACTCAATTTGGGTTATTGTGGACCGATTGACCAAATCAGCTCACTTTATCCCAGTCAAGACCACTTACACCACCTCTAAGTTAGCTAAGATTTACATCCAGGAGATAATTAGGCTTCACGGGGTCCCTACAAGCATTGTCTCGGATAGAGATCTCAAATTCACTTCCCGATTTAAGAAGGTTCTCCATCAAGCTTTAGGTACTAGGTTGAGCGGCCTTAGCACCGCTTACCATCCCCAAACTGATGGGCAAACTGAGAGAACCATTCAAACCTTAGAAGACATGCTTAGAGCGTGTGTTTTAGAGGATGGTGAAAGTTGGGATGAGCATTTATCAGTAATTGAATTTGCTTATAACAATAGCTACCATACAAGTATTGGAATGACTCCTTATGAAGCCCTTTACAGGCAGAAGTGTAGGACACCCCTGTGTTGGTACGAGGTAGGAGAAAGAAAGTTACTAGGTCCCGACCTAGTTCAGGAAACCACAGATAAGATTCAAATGATTAGGGACAAACTTAAGACCGCTCAGAGTTGGCAAAAGAGCTATTCCGACCGGAAATCTAGACCTCTTGTGTTTGAAGAGGGTGAACATGTCTTCTTAAAAGTGTCTCTTACAATAGGCATTGGAGGAGCACTAAAAGCCAAAAAATTTTATCCTAGATATAGTGGTCCTTTTCAAATTCTTGGTCGAATACCAACTCACACTTCTTCCCTCCTTGTCAAATTTACACAATGTATTTCATGTGTCTCAACTTCGAAGATACATTCCTGATCCTTTCTAACCCTTAGCCCATGAGTCCGTACAATTTAGGTCGAATTTAACGTTTCAGCCTATGTCGGTCCAAATTGTGGACCGCAACTTTAAGACACTAAGGAACAAGACCATCCCTATGGTTAAGGTAAAGGATCCACCCCGGGAGAAGCTACTTGGGAAATGGAGGAAGAGATGCGGAGCGAGTATCCGTATTTGTTTCAATAGGTACGTATATCTAATTTTTGAGGACAAAAATCATAAAAGGTGGGGAGTAATGTAACATCCTGCCTAATTTACTTATTCAGTTCAATTAATTTAGGCTTTGTATATTTTAAATTAATTGATGATTTAAATATTTAGGGGTGTAGGTAGCAATGGCAATGTGGGAATTAGAGTAAAAAAGAAGGGCATGTTGGTAAACTAACATTAGGAAACAAGGACAAATTGGTCAACACATAATTTTTTCCTCACTTCTTCCCTCTCACTCTCGCCCTCAACCTCTCATTTCTCTTTCTCTCTCTCTCTCGATTTGCTGTTGAAAAATAAAGAAAAAGAAGAAGAAAGGAGAGAAAAGGGGGAAAGCTAGGGTTCTAGAGTTTTGGAGAGAAAGAAGGGGAAGGTTTGAAGATTTCATTATTCAATCCTTGCCAAGGGAGAAGATTAGAGCTGGCCATTTGGGCATTTGTTGAAGATTAAGAGTTGCCCTAACAAAGAAAAGGGGGAACTCGAATTTGAGAAGAAGAGGAGGAAGAAGAAGATCTAATTTCTTCATCTTTGATTCAAGTCTTTGGTTTGGTGAGTCTTTCTTCTCTTTAGGTGTTGGGCACCTATAAGTCCCACATTAGGATTCCCCTTCCCCTTTCATTTGGTTGTTTTCTTGATCTCTAAGATTGGATTGTAGAGAACCATGAAATGGGTTTGGGTATTTTTTTTATTGTTCATAAGTTTGATGTTTTTGATAACCTTTGAACTATGTATGTGATTGTGATTTTCATGCCATATGTTTGGTGCTTCAATTATACATGTTTGATCCTTGATGTTGAGTCTTTATTTGTTTGGATTTGGTTTGGATTGAGAGAAAATGATGGTTGGATGTGTGAAAACTAGAAAAATATGGTTTTCTGCAGAATTCTGCAGGTTAGCGCGCGGGGTGCGCCCAAGCTCTCATCGTGCATGCCAAAACAGAATCAAAAGACGCAGAAGCGCGAGTCAAGCAGGCCCAGACCGAGTTAAATGAGCTCAAGCACACCCCAGGCCGCACTCAAGCGCGCCTGGTCATTCAAAAATTTTATTTTTGATTTTATTTTAAATGCTTGTAGGGCTAAAGACTCTTGACTTTTGGGATTCTAAATCTTAGAGAATTAAGATTTGACTTATGATTTTGGTCTCTGATTAATAGGGTTTTCTTCCCTAGTTCTAACGAAATATCGAATAAATTGAATTGCTTTATGTTTGATGCAATTGAATGGTTGTATTTATTAATTGCTTGAGTTTTGTTTGTGTTTGGGATATTTGACGGTCCGGATTCATTGTAACGTTTGGCGGCAAACCCGTCGGTTCGGATTGCTATAAGGTTCGGTGGCGGTGATCCTCTTGGTTGTCCGAACTTTATGGATCTTAACTCAATTGCAATTGAGCAAAAGGGGTATATCTAAGGATTCCTTAAGAATTATGTTTGCATTGTAAGCAATATTGTATGATCAACCTACGACATCATGTTGTTTTAAGTAAAGTGACGGTGAGGGGTCCATGAAGGACTCACTGAGATTTTCAAATCTCATTCCTTTCCATTTATTGTTTTCAGACAAACAGGTCCATGGTGATTCATGAAGCTTTGAGGAGTTATATTTAGGAGTTGAATTCTTATATTTTGTTTAAGTATTATTATTTTGAAGGTTGATACACCTTGATGTAAATTAAGTACTTACGACTTATGTAATGTGTTATTTGAAACACATTTTTTATGGGTTGTATTCTTATGGATATGTAACTCATTATGAATTATTGACTTGCTATAACGAAGTTTTAATTTATTTACGTTTTGATGTATCATAAATTGTTTAATAACTCTGATTCGATGTCAATTGAATTACGGGCGTTACACTTTGCACTCTTTTTTTTTCTTTGCCATAGTTTTGTCTCATTGAGTTTTTCCTGGAAAGGTTTTTGACGAGGTAGTTTCACACAAATTATATTGTACTTTTTTTCTTTCACTAAGTTTTTTTAACCAGTGGGGTGTTTTCTGTAAGGTTTTAATGAGGCATATCCTTAATAGACATCAAAGGGGAAATGTTATGAATGATATTGAAGATGGATGTCATAGAGTTACAATAGTTACATAGTAAAATAAATATTAGAAGATACTGATTTATGTGGATGTTAATGTATATTATTAATCCTTACAATAATACTTGTAACTCTATGTAATATTGACTCTACAAAAATAGAGGGTGTAAACCAGTTGAGTTGGACATACAAGAATAGAATGGAATATTGTTTATTTTTTAATTTTTCTTTATCTTTTGAGTTCTCTATGTTTTAGTTTTTTTTAATTATCCTCTATGCTTTAGTTTTTCTCTATCTATCGAGTCTTCTATACTTCTTTTTATGACATATATAATATAATATTATAATATTAAAATTATAATAATAAAAGCAAAATAAAGTTATTTATCATATAGAACTAGTTTAGGGATACCTAATCACCCTTAAGCAATTAGTAGTGTCTTGATATCTCAGAGTCTAAATTTTGTGATACAAAACATTACATTACATTTACTCTAAAAATAAACTTACACTTGTACCAAATAAATAAAAAATAAACTTACACAATCATGAATATTTTTTAGCAAAGAGCCCAAATTGCCCAATTATCACTCCAGAGTCTATTTGTAATTTTTTGTAGAGCTTTGATTTTGACACCTCCCCTCCCCCATGAAAAGACTAAAATAACCCCCACTTATCATTAATCTTCCTCACCTCCCTCTTCCCTCCCTCACTTTCCCACCTCCCTCTTCTTCTTCCCTCCCCGCCTTCGCACGACTCCTCCCCTCCCCCATTTTCCCGATTCGATTCCCCTCCCCTCCCATACATCACGTCCTCCCCTCTTTCACCAACCCTCACGTCCTCCCCTCCCTTCTTTCACGAACGGCGGTCGGAGATACGAGAAGCGTCGCCTCCCCTCCCCTCAGACACCGAACAACCCATCGGAAAAGGTAAACTCGCGTCTATTTTTTTCTGTAAAATTACACTGCGCGTCAACAAGTTGACGCGTGAACGCTTCAACAAGTTGACGCATGTGCCAATTTCTGCATTTGGAATTTTTTACTTCAGGCGTCAATAAGTTGACGCGTCTTCACGTCAACAAGTTGACGCCCTAATGCGTCAACAATTTGATGCATGAAGTAAAAATTCCAGAGTTGAATTTAACACATGCGTCAACTTAGTGACGCCTTAGGGCGTCAACTTATTGACATGCATACGCGTCAACCTGTTGATGCCTGAGTTAAAAAAATTGAATTTTCGCTACTACATCTTGAGACTGAGACTGATTTATTGCTTGCGTCTGACGACTTTTATACACATATGGTGAAGACTAACATCGGAGCGGATGGTGGTCGCTGAAAACCACCGACTGCATCGGCGCGCAAGAAGTGCCAGGCCCAGAACTCGAGCAAGACGCGCTGTCGCACTGCCACTCACGAGCATGAGGCTGCCGCTGCCATTGATGTGGCTGTGCCTCAGGCTGACCCTGCCGCTACCGCTGCCGTTGATGTGCTCGAGGCTGCCCCTTTCGTCGATGTGCCTGTGTCCGAGGTGCCCCCCGTTGATGTGCCTGTGCCCGAGGTGACCGAGGTTGCCTCTTTTCATCAGTAGGATGACGCCCCTGATTCGTTCCCAGGAGGGCCAGAGGACACGTCAGTCCTTCTGTCGTATGCCGATCACGTTTCCACAACATTGTGGACTGGCGAGGTAAGTAACAGTTGAAGTTATTATTTTGTTGGTTTCACTTGACATTTGAATGCAATTGACACATGTCTTTGTTGATTCTAGGAGGATCGTGGCGAGTTGAAGATCATAAACCACGGAAAAACCGTGGTAAAGGTAGTGGCTAGGCCGGAGATTAAGGCGTATGCGGACGATTCGAAGCTAGTGGACCTTTGTCGCATTAGCTACATCACTGTAGACAAAGGGCTGCTTAGTGCATTCACGGAGAGATTGGCAGCCGAACACCAGCAGCTTCCACCTGCCAGTTGGGGAGATGACGATGACATTGGATGATGTCTCCCAGCTTCTGCATAATCCAGTGAGGGACACGTTTTTCACGATGCAGACTTGGACAAGGTGGAAGCGGCAGCGTGGTTGCACACCTTGTTGGGCGTGCCCATGACTGAGGCACGACATCAAATAGATAAGGGGCCGCTGTGCAGCCTCATGTGGCTTCGAGATGAGGTGTACCCGAGGTGCTGCAGGTATGAGCAGTAGGACAAGGAAGCGAGGGCTTTCCTGCTACACCTAGTTGGCAGCACCATTTTTGCCAACAAGAGCCAGTCCCGGACGCGGGTGGCCTACTTGGACATGTTTTGGGACCTTAGTTCGGTCGACAACTATGCATGGGGTGCCATGGCCCTTGTATTTATGTATGACCAGCTCCGGGAGGCTAGCAGAGCGGCGACGAGGTAGCTGGCAGGTTATGCGACCCTGTTATAGTACAGATTTTTATGTTTTATATATTTTTAAAATTTAAAATTTAAAATTTAATTCAATATTACATGAGTTAATATTTTCTGTACAAGCATGGATATACGAGCACTTCCAGGGTGCCGCATTTGGATCTCGGGAGTTAGATGATACTTACGTCGAGGGGGTGCCCCGAGCTACACGGTGGAAGTTGACTAGGGGTGCCGGAAAGGTGGAGCCATACCGTCACGCTTGGACAGGCTCACAGATGCTGACGTTACATGGGAGCCTTATGCGGAGAACAGAGTTGCGAGAGCCTGGGAGCCGATTGCATTGTATAGGGGATTCGGTTTGGTCCTACGATGCTCCCGTACCTACCAGACAGGGTCTTGCGGCAGTTTGGACATGTACAACGCATCCTGGGGGATCCGTGTGATATCCGACGGCAACCTGTCAGTCCAGAGGCGTTGGACCGTATGTAGTTTGCTTTTGATCAGCACCTGGTCCAGCTTGGTCATCGGGTGGTGCCTTACCTGTCGACAGTGGAGGCTGGGTATATGGAGTGGTTCCGCAGGATCTCCCACCCATACATCTACCCAGCAAATGTACCAGCTGGTCTAGCGGCAGATCCAGTACCAGATAATACTGATGTAAGTTTTTATGATGTGTCTGTTTGTTCCCTTTGCTAGAATAAATTTGTAGTTACTAAATTTATTTGTTTTTATTATATGTAGCATGCGAGATGGGAGAGGGTCCGTTGGATCGCTGATGCGATGATGCAGGAGCGTTTCGTGCAGCCCGAGACACCTGGTTGGTACCTGATGCAGGAGTTGGCTAGGTTAGCCGTTCCCCGTCCTCCCACTACGCGCACATATCAGCGGCAGAGAAGTAGGGGTCGACCTCTACATCGACGCAGATGCATCCGCAGTAGTTTGTTTTTAGGGTTTTCCTGGTTTTGTATTTAAGACAACTTATTTATTTATGTCGTTTTGTATTAAAAATAACTTATGTATTTAATGGATGACAGTTTGATGTTTATTATTTATGTCGTTTTATATATCTCGCTTTTAATGAGGATTTGCGTAACTGAAATATGGAGTCCATGGTAATCAAACTGAACCACAAAAATAAAAATCATAACTGATACACACGCATCAACTAATTAACGCATACTTACAACAACTTGTTGATGAGGCCGTGCGTCACGCCCGTGTAATGGTTCGTTGTTTGCAAATTACACGGGCAATATTTTGTTTCCGCGTACATTCGTTAATAAAGTGACACGACGTATTTATTTCGCTGGTGTAAAATCGTGCGTTAATTGGGGAATGGAGGTGGGGATGTTAACGGGGGCAGGAATGAAAAGCCTTTTTTGTATTAAAATCTCAATCCACTTACGCCCACAAAAATCTGAAGCCGGCGCCAATTTCAGTCCTGGATAAGGTTACGTGCATCTTGTTCTTCCTTACATCCCTGGACTCCCTCCCTCCCTCCCTCCCTCCCAAGCCTCTCTCATCCTTTCTTTCCCCACACAACGAGAAAAGGAGAAAAGACCCACTGGATAACAATAAACCCTAACAATAACATAAAAAAACTACAAACAATGGCCACACTTCAAGCTTCCCTTCTTTCCAAACCTCCCCTCCCATTCTCACTCCCATTCCTCTCTCCCAACCAATCCTCCTCCTCCCTTCACCACCACTCCTATAATCCCACGCGCCTCCGCCCGCGTGTTCCCTCCACCCTCCTCCTCTGCACATTTCGCCCCGACACCGCAACTTCCCCCTCCGAACCCAACCCCAACCCTTTCGAACCCGGTTCGGTTAAACCGGTCCCCGATTCTATTGACGGGGAAGCTATAAATTCGACGGAAGACGGTGCCGTTCCGGTTTTGGATTCAAACGAATCGAGATTAGAAGCGATAGGTGCTGAGAGCTCCGAGACTGCGGCACGAAGTGGCGTTGATTTAGAGAGCGAAACGAAGGGTGCGGATTTGGTTGTTGGTGATGGTAGGTTGCCGATAGTGGTGTTCTTGGTGGGACTTTGGGCGAGGGCGAGAGAAGGTCTGGAGAGGGCGTTTTCGGAATTCTCATTATGGTGGCCGTTTTGGCGACAGGAGAAACGGTTGGCGCGGTTGATTGCCGACGCTGACGCGAATCTGCAGGACGCTGCCAAGCAGAGTGCACTGTTTGTTGAGCTCAATAAGCACAGGTCTGTGTCAAAATTTACTTGGAATTGAATTTGAAATGTGGTCATTATGGTGTAGGAATAAGATAGAAGAAAATTTACCACTGTATTTGGAAAATTGAATTTGAGTGTTATTGAAAGAATGTAGGACATGCAGCAATTTACTGGGGAAAGAGGAATCTTGACATTAGGGAAAATTCAGCTAGGTTTACGATAGCACTGCGCAGTTCTTTAAACATTTTAGGCTAAATAGCACTTTTGGTCCCTTAACTTTATTTTAGTTTTCGTTTTGGTCCCTTAACTATTAATATTTTTCATTTTAGTCCTTTAAGTTACAAAAATACGACACTTTCGTTCCTTTTGTCTGTAATCCCTTTATTTTGTGTGTATAGGTCATTGAAACTCTTTTTTTCTGCTTCATTATTTTTTATCATGTTACTTCATTAATAAGAACTCTGATAGGAGGATGATTTTGACTTTATTGTTTAAAAAGATTACAGATGGAAGGGACGAATTTGGCGTAACTTTCGTAACTTAAGGGACCAAAATGAAAACTAAAATAAAGTTAAGGAACGTAAATGAGGAAAAAAAAAATAGTTAGGGGACTAAAGTGTCGTATTTTTGTTACTTAAGGGACCAAAATGAAAAATATAATAGTTAAGGGACCAAAATGAAAACTAAAATAAAGTTAATGGACTAAAAATGCTATTTAGCCAAGATTTTAAAGATTATATGGGGAAAATGCACTGCCAAGTTCTTCGAACTTCGAGGTTTTGTGTTTTGTGTTTTTTTTTTTTTTTTAAGATTTTAATTTACAAATGTTTATTTTTTATTTTTTTTTCCAGTCCTGAGTCTGTCATTAAGAGATTTGAAGAAAGGGATCGAGCTATGGACAGTAGAGGAGTTGCAGAATATCTTAGAGCTCTTGTGGTGACTAATGCTATTGCAGAATATCTTCCAGATGAAGAATCTGGAAAACCTTCTGGCCTTCCTACCTTGGTAACTACTTTGAAATTGAAGTATTCACGTTCTTGTTCTTTTGTTTTTTCAATCAACTTCTTCTCTGTATTACTGAATTCTTAGTGCCTCATTGTTCATTAGTGGAGGTAGAGGAGTGCACTAGGCATCTTGTTTCATATCCATTTGTTGTGATAAGTCTGTTCAAAAGTGAATTTGTTTTGTTTTATTTTCCACAAGTATCATCTAAGAGATTTGTGTGTGTGTTGTAATAGGTAACTTCCTTGTGTGACTGTTTTGATCAAATTGCTTAACTGATGTCTTTGTCATTGTCTTGGTGAACTGCATTATTTTATGTTATTATTTTTCTTTTCTGAAAGGATTTCTTATTCTTATCAAGTTGTTAGTTTGGAAGCACATAGTTCTGATAATGTAGAAGTAAAATAGAATAAATGGAATGTAACATAGGCACTAGGATGGAGATGAAAATTGGGGTTCATACCATTCCACAAGTTGCAAGGTTGAAGTATCTTGGATCTATCTATTAGAGATATTATGAAAATCTAAAACCATTCACGTGTTTTTACTAGAGCTGGATATGCAGGTCATCCCGACCCGCATATGTAAGGTCCGCGTTGGTATGCAAGTATATGGACTGGGTCAGATTGGCTGCGATGTAAACGGGCCTAGAAAACAGTTGACCTGCATTGGCGCCGTATTGTCCTGTAAAAAATTACAGAAAAAATCTGAAAAGTTATAAAATTTATGGAAAAAATGATCAAATTAGCAAAATTACTTAAAAACATAATTTTTTTTCATTTATTAATAAAATAGGAAAATCAATTTTTTTTACATCATCCAAACATCAAATAAAATATCTACTTATAAAATACAATTGTTGTGAAAAAAAAATTATGCAGGTTAACAGATTAGCTCACTAATCCGTGGACCCAAACCGTATCTGCGTGCTATGCAGACCAACTGGCATAAATCTGCATCAAAACGGATTACCTACCACTGGGTTTTGACCCGTGCAGATAGTGGGTACTACAGACTGGTTGCCCAGCTTTAGTTTTTACCATAAGCTTTTTGAATAGTTGTTCATGACATTATCATTCAAGATGATGGAGAAATAGAGGGAGTTGCAAACATGATTTAAGTATGGGTGAATGAGATGGGGAAATCCCTCAAGTGTTATTTATGAATTGTGATTGAAAGGTGCTTCTCAGACTGAAAGAAAAATTTTATCACCACCACAAAAATTGTGACGCTGTATGGTACTGAATTTTTGGACATAAAGAATCAAAAAGAGCATGAGCTCCAGGTTACAAAAATTAGGATGTGCCGTAAATGAGTAGACATGTAATACAAGACAAGATAGGACAAGAAATGAATGCATTGGATTGGAGAGAAAGTAGGAGGTAGCATCTATTGGGGAGAAGATGATCGAATCTCACCGAAGGTGGTTTGGTAATGTAAAAAAATGATCAATAGAAGCCTTAGTAAACCTAGTTGATGGAACGCAGGATACCCTATAGTTAGAGATAGTGGGTCAGAAAAACTCTATAAGAAAGCATTAAATTGGACTTAGATCTAAATGGACTTTTTGAGGATTTGGTTCTTGACAGAACACAATGGCATTCTTTGATCTATGTATGTAGTTGACTAACCTAATAAGAAAAATGATTGTGATTTTTTTACTTAAAAAATTTGGATACTTATTATTTCTCCTAAATTTTATACTAATTTTTAGGCAGTATTTCTCCCACATACGTTTCTGGATCTGAATTATTTGTTTTGCCTTCTTAGCTTAGAATCCATGATAGAATTGATGATGAGCTTAAAAGATAATTCTTTTCCTCTGATTATTGCAATTTTTACTTTTGTTAACATGAACTTTCTTCTGATCACAATAACATCGTCATTTGACAATTTTAGTTCACAATTTTCTTGTGTTATATTGTGGACAACTTATGGCAAACATATTTTTTCAGCTGCAAGAGTTGAAGCAGCGTGCATCAGGTAACTTGGATGAGAATTTTCTTAGTCCTGGAATATCTGAGAAGCAGCCATTACATGTGGTTATGGTAACAATTTTATCAGAAGACTTTCTTTATGCTTTGAGTGTTTTGCATTTTTAAATATTTATATAAATAAAATTGTTCAATTTTCAATTTGTATCCCGGATGCTATTGTTTGCTTGTTCTCAGAATCTTATGAAGCTGTTTCATCCTTTAGGTTGATCCAAAAGTATCAAACAAATCACGATTTGCGCAAGAGCTCATCTCAACTATTTTGTTTACTATAGCTGTGGGATTGGTCTGGTATGAGCCTTTAGCCCCCCCCCAACCCCACCCCAAAAAAAAAAAAAAATCTGTGTGTGTGTGTGTGTGTCTCATTCTTTTGTATAGCATCCACTCTTTGATTGTTGTATACCTGTATTACTACTATATTCTGTCAGGTTTATGGGAGCTGCTGCACTTCAAAAATACATTGGAAGCTTGGGTGGGATTGGAACTTCAGGTGTTGGTTCAAGTTCTTCCTATACCCCAAAGGAGCTAAATAAGGAAATAATGCCAGAAAAGGTTAACATGTTAATCTGTTCTTACTGACATACTCTTTTTCTATTACAATATGACGTATAGATTATTCTTTTTTCTTTTTTGAAATTTATATGATTGAATAGTTTAGATATGCATTCGCTAGAAATTTGGGCTGTCAGTGAGTATTTTGGATGAGAAGATTGTAAATGCAATAGATTGATGAACAGTGGCAATGTAGCATGACATCGGTAATACATGCATAATCCTTTTAGTATCTGTTATGAGTCCCACATTGTGTAGATAAGAAAGTTCAATGTGATACTTAAGCCATGAGGCTTCCCACCTAATGGACTAGTCTATTGGGTTGGACTCTTCTCATAGGCTTAAGTCATAACAATTGGTGTTTTCATTGAGAGCTGGGCTACGGAAAGGGCTTATCTATAGGCTGGATTAAGGTACACCACCAAATACTGATAGATGAGTGAAAAGCCACCAAAGGTGAAGGGTTATCACCGGGTCAGTGCCGATAGAGTGAAAGACGCCCACATTGAGTAGATAAGAAAGCTCAATGTGGTACTTAAGCCATGAAGCTCTCCCACCTAATGGACTAGTCTTTTGGGTTGGGCTATAGGATAAGGAGTTTGTTAGGATATATGATAAGGAGGAGTTAATAACAATATAGGATAAGGATTAATTTGTTAGGATATGGGATAAGGCGTTTGTTAGGATATAGGATAAGGAGGAGTGAGTAACAATATAGGATAAAGATTAGTTTGTTAGGATATGAGATAAGGAATTAGTTAATTGATTAGTTAGAGACTTTCTTGTATAAATAGGAGGATACTAGCATAGAGGGTAGGATATTTAGATTTGTATCTTTTGGTGAATGGTGAATAGAGCAGTGACTCTGTTGTAAAAGAGGAAACCCTTGGAGGAGAGATTATCTCCTATTCCCTTCCATTCTTTACTATCTTTTCAATAAAATAGATCTGCTTTTTCAATTCTAATTCTTTGGTTCCTAACACAATTGGTTCGACCTACCGGATCCTCGAAGGAGAGCCAGTGACGTTAGAGATGGGGGACATGTGGGCCAAGAAGGTAGCGCTGCCAGAATTTAATGGGATAGACCCTATTGGTTTGGTGGCTAAGGCTGAAAAATTCTTTGTTGTACAAGAAATTCATGCGTTCCATAAGTTGCAGTGGGCATTCATGAGCATGGATGATGCGACAATGTTTTGGTTTCATTCTTGGCATCAAGAAAACCCAGATCCAGACTAGGAATCATTTTCCACAGATCTGATCAGAAGATTTGGAGAGGGAGACAGTAGCAGTAATGTTGAGGGATCAGCAATAAAGGGAGACGAGACTAACATACAAGTTCTGGGTGAGACGAAGAGGAATGAAGAAAATTCAAAAGAGGTGATAGAGGTGGAGAAGCCGATGTTGGAAAAGCAAGAAAAAGAACCAGAATCATGGAGAGTGACAGAATGAAGAGATGAACCTGTGTTAGAGCGAACGCCAATGGTGGACAAGAAATATACCACAATGAATTAGAACTTGTGTCCAAAAAAATCGTTGATGCAGTGGCGGAGAAGATCGAAATGATAGCAAGGGAGAATCATGGAGAAAAGAGAGCGGGAGGAATGGTTTACGAGGAAGTGAGCATGGAGCAAAAAAGAAAGAAGCAAGTGGACTTGGTCGAGCAGCCACCTCCGCCAGAGCTGCCAGACGCCGATCTACTTGTGGCAGTCAAAGTGATCCAACTAACCAAGAGCCTGGTAGCACATGCACCACCACCGTTGAAGCCCGGTAACTCAAAGCCGCAAGACACAGGTCTGGTTGCGACACCCCCACTATAACTAGAGCCACTGGAGCCTATTCTGTATGTGGTGGTTAGTGAGTTGCCATGAGTACATACAGCGATGCATCTCTCTAGGAGCGGTAAATTGGTTCTGGCAAGGAAGAAAAATACAGGGGCAGAATTGGTATTTTGCAAAGTGGATATTGTTTTAAGTTTTCCAAAGTCTAGTTATGTTTTTGGTTTTATCACCAGTTATCAATTTGGGGGAACTATTTTGGAGAGAGGATCAGTAGTGGAAGCATTGGTTCTTGGTGTTGCAAAACCAGAAATTACTGAAAATAAAATTCTTGGGCTGAAACTTTCCGGAATTGGGTTACATGGCAAGATTCACAAAACAACTATGGTTTGGCAAGTGCTGCAGGAAAGTGCTGAACAATTGGATCCGCAAAGCATTTTTTATCCTATACGTAAAGTTGGTTCATCAAGCTCCCAACAATGGGATCCAGGAGGACAGAATTTTGTTTTCAACAACCATTTGAACAAGAAAAATTTAGTAGATTTCAACCTTGAGGACAAGACTGTTTTGAGGAGGGGTGTATTGTCAGGATATAGGATAAGGAGTTTGTTAGGATATATGATAAGGAGGAGTTAATAACAATATAGGATAAGGATTAGTTTTTTAGGATATGGGATAAGGAGTTTGTTAGGATATAGGATAAGGAGGAGTTAGTAACAACATAGGATAAGGATTAGTTTGTTAGGATATGAGATAAGGTGGAATTAGTTAATTGATTAGTTAGAGACTTATCTTGTATAAATAGGAGGATACTAGCATAGAGGGGAGGATATTCAGATTTTATAAACAGTAATAGAGCAGTGGCTCTGTTGTAGAAGGGGAAACCCTTGGAGGAGATCTCTCTCTTCTATTCTCTCCTATTCTTTCTCAATTTTCTCAATAAAATAGTTCTTTGTTTTTAATTCAATTTCTAGGTTCCTAACAGTATCCAAATAAGGTAATCCTGGCTAATCATGCCACTACTTACTATTTCATGGACCGGTCAACAATAAAGTTGGAAAATGTTACCACTCCCTTTAGTTTTTGAAGTATTCCTTATTTGTCTCATGGAAGGTCTTGCATGTACTATAAGCAAGCAAATCAGAAATTCTGCCATACCTCCTTATATAATCATATTTTTAACCTTTCTCTGTCCTTGCAGAATGTAAAAACTTTTAAGGATGTGAAAGGTTGTGATGATGCAAAGCAAGAACTTGAGGAAGTTGTAGAGTACCTAAAAAATCCAACTAAATTTACACGCCTTGGAGGAAAATTGCCGAAGGTCTAAAGAAGATATTTTGTCTTTCTGTTTTTAATTTCATGATAGCATTTGTTCATATTTCTTTCTACTTTACATGTATGGCTTCTCAATCCTTAGTAGGAAGACCTTATTTTTTCCACCACTGTTTATGAGCTGATAACATATTTAATCCATCTCTATATGCACATTGTGTTGTTCACACTAACGAACATGTTATGTTTTGGTCATCATGATATTATGTATTCTTTTTGTTTTTGTTGCATGCTATGCTGATGAACTTGCTTTTCTTGTAATAAAATATCATGCTTCTTAGCAATGTTGTCAAACATGTTCTTAGTGCAAATTGGTTGTAATGTTTTATTCATCAAGTCAGGCTAAGACGTTCCTCTTTTCAGGGGATTCTTTTGACAGGGGCACCTGGCACTGGAAAAACTCTGCTAGCCAAGGTCAGTTAATTTCTATATTGTCAGACATTTTTTTTAACTTACAATGTTATTGTATTATACCATTAGAATTTGACTTCTTCTATCTGCGTTTTGGATTCATTATCATTCTTGATGTGGCACACTGTCCCAACCAGTTATATGCTGTATGATATTGGGATGTTCATGGAAGGACATAAATCTGGACTCTGGTTCATGTCTTGCACATTGATATTTTTTACACTCTTTGCATAATTATTCTGAGCTATAACTAAAGATATACTTTATTGCCTCAATCATTTTAAATTAATCCTTTGAAATTCATAATTAATATGATTGATAGTGTTTGCTTTATCTGGGACCTTGAAGGCTATTGCTGGAGAAGCCGGTGTTCCATTTTTCTATCGTGCAGGATCGGAATTTGAGGAGATGTAAGCCTTCTTTTGCTTTCTACATTTTCAATAGCCTAAATTTTGAGAAGTGGGCACATGCTATGTATAGCCTTGAGATATAAAACAGTATTTTTTTGCCTGCTATTATGCCAGAATGAGGGTACATTATGTTATTTCGAAAGTGGCACATGAATGCTGTTGTATAATGTATTGCTACTTTGTTAAGAAGAGTGCAGATGTCAATTATAATATATGCTTTTGTTGTATGTTATGCTTTTCTGTAATTGATTACTAGATCCCACTTATTGCTATTCTCGTGGGAACATACCCTTATCAACTATATGCTATAATAATATTGCTAACCGAATCAGTGATTCTTTCGTTAACGAGAATCAATGCCTTTCTCTGGCCCTTGTTTTCTTTGGGAGGGCGAGTACTGACACTATTTTGTACTTGTAGAACATTGGTTGTTGGTTAGATTCCCATTGAATTTGAGCATCGAGCATCTTGACATAATGAACTTGGTGTTTGTTGTTCAGACGTGAAAATAACTTAGTATCTTTGTGACTTTGTCAAAGGTCGTCATTAGTCATAGAGTTCGCTTTTTATGATCTCTACTAGTATTTTACCCGTGCATACGCACGGGTAGGACGCTGTTTTTTGTAATTATATATGGACTATAAAGTAATTGGAAGAGGTACCTAATGAGATTTTTTTGTGATCCAGATTTAATATATTTCAAACTATTTAGACTACTTTTGAAATTGAAGAAATAATAGCTGTAATACTGTTTTGATATTTTTTATAATTAGAAACTTTTATAACAGAAAAATACCAAAGAAACCATTCCAAAAGAATTGGTCATCCTTACATACCAGCAAAATACCAAATCCTTCCAAAATATGACAAAGATTTATCAATAACAATAGAAAACTAAGTAGTAATCTTTTCAAATTGCTCATCCATTCTTATTTGTAGCATAATCTGAATTATCCGTGAATTTAAAAGGATAATTTTGGCTTCTTTAGTTCTTTTAATGATTAAATGTCTATTGTATAGGTTCTAGAGGAGCCATCTGAAACTCAGACTCTAGCAATGCAAGAAGGTCTTCAGACTCTCGAAGCTGTTGATCTCGACAGCTATTCACACCTATCGAGATCACGGTGGAGCTGTTGGTCCTCAAGCTGTCGACATCAAGCTTGATCTCGACAGGTTGAGCTTGATCTCAACCTGTCGAGATCAGGCTCAAGCTGTTTGTTCTTAAGCTCAAGCTGTCGAGATCAAGCTTGATGTCGACAGATTGATCTCGACAGCTTGAAGACTAAACTATCTATTGGAGCATCAAGACCCATCACAATCAAGCTGTCGAAATAAATCATGTGAATAGCTATCGAGATGAAGCTCAAGCGGTTGGTCCTCAAGCTGTCGAAATGAAGCTTGATCTCGATCTCGACAGGTTGAGCTTGATCTCAAGCTGTCGAGTTCAATCTCAACCTGTCGAGGTCATCAAGCTTAACCTGTCGAAATCAAGTTTGATCTCGACAGGTTGAGCTTGATCTCGACATGGTGAGCTTGATTTCAAAGCTGTTGATCTCAACAGCTATTCACACATGTCAAAATCAAGCTTGATCTCGACAGGTTGAGCTGGATCTCGACAGGTGGAGCTTTACCTCGACAGCTTGAGGACCAACAGCTTCAGCGTGATCTCGACATGTGTGAATAGCTGTCGAGATCAACAGCTGCGAGATCAAGCTCAACCTGTCGAGATCAAGCTTGATTTCGACAGCTTGAGATCAAGCTCAACCTGTCGAGATCAAGCTCAAGCTGCGAGATGAAGCTTCATTTCGACAGCTTGAGGACCAACAGCTTGAGCTTCATCTCGGTTGAGCTTGGTTCTCAAGCTGTCGAAATCAAGCTTGATCTCGACAGGTTGAGCTTGATCTCGACAGATTGAGCTTGATCTCGGTCGCTGATCTCGGACTATTCACACATGTCGAGATCATTGGCCGTTGGTCCTGTCGCCGAAATCAAGCTTCATCTCGACAGGTTGAGGTTGATCTCGACAGGTTGAGCTTGATCTCAAGCTGTTGGTCCTCAAGCTGTCGAAATGAAGCTTGATCTCGCAGCTTGAGCTTGATCTCGACAGGTGCTTGATCTCATGCTGTCGAGTTCAAGCTCAACCTCCACCTGTCGAGATCAAGTTTCATATCGACAGGTTGAGCTTGATTTCGAAGCTGTTGATCTCGACAGCTATTCCCACATGTCGAGATCACGCTGAAGCCGTTGGTCCTCAAGCTGTCGAAATCAAGCTTCATCTCGACAGGTTGAGCTTGATCTCGACAGTCGAGCGTGATCTCGCCGCCGAGATCAGGCCTGCCGTTGTTGGTCCTCGTCGCCGAAATGATGCTTGATCTCGCAGCTTGAGCTTGATCTCGATCTCGACAGGTGCTTGATCTTAAGCTGTCGAGTTCAAGCTCAACCTGTCGAGGTCAAGCTCCACCTGTCGAGATCAAGCTTGATATCGACAGCTTGAGCTTGATTTCGAAGCTGTTGATCTCGACAGCTATTCACACCTGTCGAGATCAAGCTCAAGCGGTTGGTCCTCAACATGTCGAAATCAAGCTTGATCTCGACCGGTTGAGCTTGATCTCGACAGGTTGAGTTTGAACTCGACAGCTTGAGATCAAGCTCAACCTGTCGAGATCAAGCTCAAGCTGCGAGATCAAGCTTCATTTCGACAGCTTGAGGACCAACAGCTTGAGCTTGATCTTGGTTGAGCTTGGTTCTCAAGCTGTCGAAATCAAGCTTGATCTCGACAGGTTGAGCTTGATCTCGACAGATTAAGCTATTGATCTCGACAGCTATTCACACCTGTCGAAATGAAGCTGTTGGTCCTCCACCGTCAAATTCAGAAGGCAAAGTGAGCAAAGAAGTAAAAGGAGTCTGTTGCTGCAGCAACAACTCATCAACTTCATTCCCATCATCGGCGTCGTTTGGCTTCAAATCAAGCTTTTCTTCTTCTTCTTTGTATTTTCTCTGATCGAATTTGAAACCCTAAGATGGAGTGAGAAGGGGAAGCTCGAGACAGAAGGAGGCGGAAGAGGAGAGGAGGAGAAACAGAGAGAAATGGAGATGAGGGGAGAGATTGAGAGTAGACTGTGGAGAGATCGAGATCGAGATCGAGATCGAGAGACGAAGATAGAGAGAGAGAGAGAGAGAGAGATGAGGGATGAGAATCAATTTGATTTCAGATTGGGTTTGAAATTTGATTTCAGATTTTTGACCGGGAATAGAAATTAAAAAGAGACCAAATTATCCTCAATTTGGACAGGTGGCAGTAGCCTCAGGTGGGCATAATTGTTATTTCAACAGGTAGCAAATTGTATATATTTATAGTAGATTACAAGGGAATAAATCCAAAAAATTTGAACATTAAAATATATGTAACAGTATGAAGAGTTATTAATATTCTAGAATTTCTTATGCCTTTGTGATGTGTGCCACTCTATGTTGGTAAATTAGATGCTAAAATGTTTTCATGTGATCTCTTAACAAAAATGATAAGTTTAATCTGTCTCTTCAGGCAGTTGTAACTCGTAAGTCTGTGGATGGGTATTTTTGGCACGTATACTGTAGCCATTTTTATGGCTTTAAGGAATGTTGTAATATCTTGGCTGTTATGGATGATCCTTTTCATATTTCTTTTCACGCTCAGGTTTGTTGGAGTTGGTGCTCGACGTGTAAGATCCTTATTTCAAGCAGCCAAAAAGAAGGTTTGTTGCTTTTCGTTGATGATTTCTCAAAACTGTCTCCTACTCTGGTTTACTCTTTATCACATTGTTTCTCATTGCGGAACATTTTTTTTATTTTTGTCTCTATCTTTTGTAGGCTCCTTGCATCATTTTCATTGATGAAATTGATGCTGTTGGATCAACAAGGAAACAGTGGGAGGGCCATACCAAGAAGACTTTGCATCAACTACTTGTTGAAATGGATGGGTTTGAGCAGAATGAGGTATGTTGAACGGTTTGGGGTGCAATTTTATTCCCCTCTGCTTTTACAAATTTAATCATCATTTTTTATATTGTAGGGAATAATATTAATGGCTGCAACAAACTTGCCTGATATTCTTGATCCAGCTTTAACGAGGCCTGGTAGATTTGATCGACATGTAAGTAGTTATATTGAATATCCCCCCCCTCCCCCCTTCTTTTAATAAAAGAATTTATGAAGAGAAAGAAGAGTAGCAGAAAGATGATAACAAGTCCTCATATAGTAAGAAATAAACAACCAAACAAGAGACAAAGAAAAATAAAAAACACGGCTAAAAAAAATACTTCGCAGTTTCTCTTTCAATCCATCGGAAACCTTTTGAAAGAACGATGAGCTGAAAACCTGAAACCCACATGAAAGCCAAATAGACAACTGATGGGGAAGAGTTATCTGATTAAAAACTATAGTGTTGTGCTCATATACAACTAACCTGCAAAATAAGGATGATTCCAAATAATCTTAGTCACAACCAAAACCTCTAAATCCGAAGGAATAAAAATGGTATGCAGAGCCTCAACAAACCCAATGTTCTCTTGTGACGTAGAAAACTGTATTAATGCTTTTACATATAGAAGATAAGAAGACTAATGTATTCTGAATTCCAGATTGTTGTACCAAATCCAGATGTACGTGGTCGGCAAGAAATATTGGAACTCTACTTGCAAGATAAACCTGTAGGTGATGATGTAGATATTAAAGCAATAGCTCGCGGTACCCCAGGATTCAACGGGGCAGGTGATTTATTATTAAAATATATCTGACATGACTTAATTTTTATTAGTGCAAATCATATACTTCTTCAAATCCCTGATTGATGTTTTCCGTAATTATATGTTCCCTTAAACTAGATCTTGCAAACCTGGTCAATATTGCCGCCATTAAAGCTGCGGTTGAAGGTGCAGATAAATTAAAAGCTGCACAGTTAGAGTTTGCAAAAGACAGAATAATTATGGGTACAGAGCGGAAAACAATGTTTCTATCAGAAGAGTCGAAAAAGGTACGTATAGGTATTTGTATGTGGATGATTACTTAAGAACTGTGACTTGTATGATTGATGTGAAATATAGGTTTCCACTTCCACTACGTTGTATAACCTTATTTTCAAAACTTCTTGATAAGACTCGAACTGAATTTAAGACAACAATATTTATTTTTCTACAGAGAATGCACTCAAATCAGAGGTGAAATCCCTCTGAAGCTATACTTAAAATCAGAAACTATAAGAGAAATGAAAGTATGAGTTGGAGCAAAGCTCCTCAAAAAGTGGAAAAAATGTAAGACTTAAAGAAAATCTGCCGTCACACCTAATATATTCCTTCTGAAGCCTGAATCATCCCCTGCACTCCCCTTATGCCACCTGTCCTATTCCTTTATTTCCCCTTCTCTTTCCCTCATTCCCTTACTTCCTCATGTGTCACATTTTTATTCCCTATCATAAACGCTTGGCCCTTTTTCCTCCAGCCCATTCGCCTCCAGCCCTTTCTCCCTCCCCTGCCTACTTGTTCCTCTCCTCATATATACTTGTTGAATAATGGGCCTATCAAAATAGAAAAATTGATGACAGTCTGACAAATAGTTGCTAAATCGGTTGATACTCCCTCCGTCTCATATTGTTTGTCGTTTAAGGTTATGCACATTTTTTAAGAAAATGATTGATTGTACTAATTTCCATTGTAAAATAATCTCCTTTGACTAAAATATCTTTATTAATTGGAGTGGTTAATAGTAGTGGAGTGGTAGTTAATTAATATTGGTTAGTTGAAATACAAATGAATAAGAGTATTATTGGAAAACAAGTAATTAATACTTCTTGATATTCTAAAGTGACAAATAATTTGAGACAATGAAATATTCCAAACATGACAAATAATATGAGACGGAAGGAGTTGTTGTTGAATTGGATGTGGATAGGTAAATTGGTTCTTCTGAAAAATTTCCCAGTATCTTATCTTGAACCTTTTTCTCAGAGTGACATTCTGACCTACCCATTGCTCAAAAACAAATATTATATCAATTTTTTGAGAATCTTTTCAGTCTATTTTATTTTGTATAATCATATTGTGCTGTCTGCCAATTAATAAACTCTTGGTTACAGTTAATAAAATATTAATTTGTTGCTGTATGCTCATTTATGTTATTAATGCTTGTGAAAATTTCAGCTTACTGCTTATCATGAGAGCGGCCATGCAATTGTTGCCCTTAACACTGAGGGTGCACATCCAATTCACAAGGCAACAATCATGCCACGTGGATCTGCTTTAGGAATGGTCACTCAGCTTCCCTCAAGTGATGAGACATCAATAAGCAAGAAGCAGTTGCTAGCTCGCCTTGATGTTTGTATGGGAGGAAGAGTTGCAGAAGAGCTTATCTTTGGTCGGGATTCTGTCACAACTGGAGCAAGTAGTGATCTTCAAACCGCTACTGAGCTTGCCCAATACATGGTAATTTTCTGCTTCCGTATTGTGTGTCAAGTGCAGTCTTGGCATTTATTACTTCTCTACAAAATTTATTCGAAATTTTATGTTTGTACATTCCATTGGTGATTTTCAATTGTTACTTACAAGACAAGTAGTAACAAAGTAATTACAAATTTCCTCTCAGTAATTATTAGTTTCTGCTGCCTCACTAAATTAGTAGTGAGAAAGTTTCTGTTGAAATTCTCGGCATATCTTTAAAATCCATTGCTTGAGTCTGATATTTTATAACATCTCTTCACAAGGTATCAAATTGTGGGATGAGTGATGCAATCGGGCCAGTTCATATAAAGGAGAGACCCAGTTCTGAGATGCAGTCACGTATAGATGCAGAGGCAAGTATTATGAATTTATATCCTTTTTAACATTTTGATGATGAAAAGTCGTGTTAGGATTAGTTGATTTCCTTTTCCAAGAATATCATAATTAAAAGTCATGATTGGAATTGAATTTCTTTACGTGTGCTGCAGGTTGTTAAACTCCTTAGAGAAGCATATGATCGTGTGAAAGCTCTTCTAAAGAAGGTTTGTTGAATATTTAATTTTTCATGTAAAAGGAGAAACCTTTTGCTTTCGTTGGAATAAATAGAAGAAATTACTAAGTGTTTTGGAGGATAAGGAATCTTATTTGACACAAGACAGCTGATAAAAAAGAGAGCATCAATAGAGCAATACTGATACTCACTTGACCTTATCATGTTGAAATTGTGTATATCTTTCTTTTCACAAATGTTCACAAATCTTGAAAGTGCCTGACTTATTTAATATTTATGGAAAGAGATATATAAACAAAATTTCAACGCAAGAAGATCCATTCCCATTCTTGAGTGCTTGGAAGTTTAAGGATCTGTTTAGTTTGAATTTTTTTTTTTTTTGTTTTCATTTTCTGTTTTAACTTGTAATCACTAGAATGACACCTTGTTTCCATTTTGCTTTCTGTTTCAACAATTTGAAGAAGAAATGGTGAAAACAGGGGGCAAAAAAAAAGCTGACAACTGGAAAATAAGTGAAAATTAGTTGACAATTTTGTAACTATTTATGAAACAAAAATATAAACAAGACATTTCCAGGCCCTAAATTTTTTTTTTGAATTCATTTCATTTCATTTCATTTCCATTTTTTTTTTTTTTACAAAATTCATATTAATTATAAATTCAATTCAGTTTATTTATACCTGAATTGATTCATTGGTAGCAAATTGTGTTCCTTGTTATATATTTACACCTCATCTTTGTTCCAGGCTTCCACCTTCCAATCATTATAATATAATAATTGAATTCATTTATTCAGGTGCAATTTGTTTCAAGACAATTGAATATATTCTTAGCAATGATATTTCCAGGAACACTATGACCAGGGGTGTTATTACACAGTAAATTCAAAAATATGTTTGATTATCATTTAATATTTTTTAGAATGCTCTTCAAAATTGTTTTAGTTAATAAAAAAGATATTGTAGCTATGTTAGAGGTATAGGGAGACCCAAAAAAGAAGTATTTAGATTTGAATTATTTGTCACTAGAGTGATTTACGATAGGACATTATGGTGTTGTTTGGTCCATGTAACCAACCCTATATAGGAAGAAAAGGCTCTTGCTTCTGTTGTAATTATTTTTTTTTTAAAAGAAACTCTAGATGGGGAAAAAATATGGTAGAAATAAGTGGGAGTGTAAGTTAATGGTTGGGTAGGTTTCAAAATAACTTGCATTCCCTTCGTTAAATAACATACCCATTCCTCGTCATGTGAATAAAAAGGTGCTAAGTATTGTTTCGAGATAAGTGTTGAAAGTCCCACATCGACTAAGGATATAGCCTGAGTGGTGTTTATAAGGTTTAGACAGTCTTCACCTTACAAGCCGGTTTTGTAGGGATGAGTTAGGCCTAAAGCCAAAATTTAAGATGGTATCAGAGCCTATTCTAGATCTGTTATTGTGTCACGATCTCTGTTATTCCACCTGTATTTGCCCATGCCACATATGTTCGGTCTTAGGCGTGAGGGAGTGTGTTGAGATCCCTATTATTCCACTCGCATTAGTCTATGCTTCAAATGTCCAGTCTTGAGCATGAGGGGGTGTGTTGAAAGCAGTGTTGTTAAATGGCGGATATGGCGGCGCCATGGCGGATGGCGGTGGCGGAAATCTGGCCGGCCGCTATACAATAGTCGTGGCGTGGCGGTTTTCGTATGGTGGGCCATGGCGGCCGCAACATAGATGGCAGCGATGGCGGTAGCGGTCTCCATGCGGAAATCCGTTCGAAAAAGAAGAAGAAAAAAAAAGTGTACTGGGTCGTGCGACCTGACCCGAATCTGGGCCCAAAAAGGCGAAAAACCTAAAACCCAAAAAAAGAAACAGAAAACGTGAGAAGACTCGCTCGCCGCCTGTTCTTTTTTTAAAAAAACAGAGCCTCCTCTTCCTCTCCCTCTTCTGGCGACTCTCCTGTTCCAAGCTTCTCCTCCGGCGCCGACGTTCACTGTACATTAAGAACCACTGTTTTTCCCCTCCTATTTTGTTGCTCCGTTTTCGAGTCGTCCTTGCTCTATTTTTTATACTCTTTCTCCCTCTTTTACTTGTCTGTTTTGCTTCTGATCGTTTCTCCCTCTTCAAACATTATTTTATTTTATTTTATACATGGGTTGGGGACATCTTATGATCGTTTCTCCCTCTTCAAACAAAAGTGAAACGTGACAATGCCAGTGGGCTGTTTTATTCAACTTTTTTCTCGGTCAATGGGGATTGGTGGGGCTGCTTTTTCTAAGTGGGGATAGGTGGGGAAAGAGGGCTGCTTTTTTTATTTTATTTATATAGATATTTAGAAGTGGGGACAGGCTGGGAGTGGGGTTGTTTTGTTGCTCTGTTTTAAACGTGACAGTGGGCTAGTTTTTTTTGGGTACAAACAGTGGGCTATTTTATTTAATAATTTATGGTTATTGTTAGAAGTCCCACATAGAAGAATGAGATGGCCTGATTAGTGGTTATAAATGGGGGGCAACCCTCACCCTATGAGCTAGCTTTTGGGGTTGAGTTAGGCCCAAACCCAAATTCTAATAGTTATTAATTTTGTTTTTGCTTGTTTTTTATTCATTTCTGCAGTTTTTTTTACTGTATTTATACATGTATATGTTACATTTTTACTTGGTCCGCCATCTTTCGCCATTTGCCGCTACGCCATCCGCCATATAAATATGGCAGATTTTCGGCTCGCCGCCATAAAACGCCATCGGCCATTGACAACACTGGTTGAAAGTCCTACATCGACTAGAGATATGGTCTGAGTGATGTTTATAAGGCTTAGGCAGTCCTCACCTTACAAGTCGGTTTTGAAGGAATGAGTTAGGCCTAAAGCCCAAATTTAAGAATAAATGTAAATTAGCCAAGAATGCTATGACATTGTTTGTATACATGTAATATCCATTAGAAGATATATACACTCATCCCTATCCATGCTTCTCCTAATTGAGAAGTGTAAGATTAGTTGTCGAGAAGTCTTGTACCACAGAATATATATGATAGAACACCAATTGAATTTTGTGTTTAATCAATGTTTATTATGATTAAACACACAATTTTATGTCAGAAACTACGGCAAGGATGTTGTTACAGAAAGTCAGAATTACAGCAAAGATGCTGTCCCATGAAACTCTTACAGAGAGGATGAACTCTGTCAAACAACCAATACACACCCCTTCTTCCTACCAACTCCTCCATATATTAGGAATTCCCTTATTGCTACATAACTGTCCTACATAATTAAAACTACGTAACTGCTTACATAATAGCATGACTGTTCTACACAAGTGCCACGTGGCAGACAGGATGGTTATTCGCCTTTCTAGTCCCATTAATATATAAGTTTAACACAAGTTATTTAACTCACTATATTAAGTCTACTGAGTCAAGCAACTAGTAGACTAGAGCATGTTCTTGTGGTGAAAGCGTGGTTGGTTTTTAAATCAAAATGAACAATTGCCAAATGAATCTTATTGATTTTGACCCAGGAAAAAGGATTGGAATGGTTCATTTACATAATAAGCTTTAAGGCTTACATTGGGTAGGGGATCATTGACGCATTGAAAAATTAAAATCAAAAGAAACTTTTTGAGGCGGCGCATAACATTGATTAGTAAAAGTTGGCAAATTATGCAATGTTTGATATCTACTACTGCTTGGCATCTAAAAAGTCGTAACTCTAGTAACTTTTGACATTTCTTCAGCATGAGAAGGCATTACATGCACTGGCAAATGCATTATTAGAGTATGAGACACTTAGTGCAGAAGAAATCAGGCGATTACTTCTCCCGCATCGGGATGGAAGACTGCCAGAACAACAGGAACAAGAAGAAGCAGAAGGGGAGCTTGTACTGGTGTAACCTTTCTCTATACCTTCCTGTCTATTACTGTACTAATTATAGGGGAAGCTCTGTACAGTATATCTTGAAGTCCTACAGGTATTTTTCTTAATCTATTTATACAGTTCCCCTCCTTTGTGCATCCTATTCTTGTCATAAGATGATTATAGGGAGTAAGTTTTGCACCTTTGAATATCTCTGAAGCAAATAGTCCTGCTTACGATGACAAAGGTCAGCTATTAGAGTATTATCGCTCTTGCTGAGGGCAATATTTTTCGGAGAACCGTGTAATTTTTAGGATATTTATTGGACATTTGGAGAATTGTGTTTAATAGCCTATGCATTCTTCATTTTTTAAGAATTCTTGTTTATTATTAGACCCCAATTGTCTGTTAGCAAGGTTAAATTGTCGATGGAAGTTGAAAGAATTGACAGAAATAAAACGCAACTCTAAGGAGCATTATTGTTTCCCAACCACCAGTTCCTGAAACCTGGTCTCGATTATTGATAGTGGTTCCAAACTTTGAATGACTAATATTTGGATGAGCTGGAAAATAGTAAATCGAAAGAGTGAAATTGCCTTTTTGCAAGCATAGGAAAAATCCAACTACCTGTGCATCGTTAAATATGTTGAGACACAAGAAGCCTGTCAGTCTCCAGTGGTGATTAGACACAAACATTAGAAGAGTATTATTATCTTAAGTGAACAAGGAAGGGTATATCCATCTTTAAATTTCATTAGGTTTAGATACTAATACATTATTGTTAGTGGATATTTCTTTATTTGTTCACTTTAGATATCGGCTTGTTTTAAAGGAAACTTATCATGGGTACGCGCTAGTGTATGTGCAGAATCTGCATTGTTAAGAGAAAACTCAATTGAATTGGAAGTTTCTACATATGGCTAGCAGAAAAGTGTAAATACGTTATATTGAACATGTTTTCGCATGTCATCATTTGTCGTTTGATATTTCAAACTAAAATTTTCACATACTAAATACAGCAGCCAGCAAATGCCTAATGGATACCCTAAAGAGGCTCAAATTAGATCATTATGTCGAATGTGTTGGGTTTTTTGGTCTGACTCTTTCATTGCACGTGTTGCGCATTATATCTATTGTAACGTGAGACTCGAAAGGTGTGAAATTATAGTGCAAGATATGGTTGCAAATCATACTTTTAACTTTTGCCCAATTTTAAGGAGGGCAAAGTTAACAGAAAGTTGTGTGAGCTGGACCAGCTGGTGGTCCATTTTTATTTTTCAGCCATCTATAGATGGGAGTAGATAATGCTCAAATGAGACTTCGTTTTTTTTTCCTGTTTTTGGGAAAATAGTGATATATTTTTACTTAAATCATGAAATGAAATACACGTTTTTTTAACAATACTTTTTACAATTTTGTATTTAATGTTTGCCCACATTATGGACCTCAGTCCGAGAAGAGGTTGGGGACATGGAGATTGAAGATTGCTTGATACCTTCCATGAAAATTGTCCACACTTTCCTCAGTAATCTTAAAAAAAAAAGTCAAGAATGATGCGAATCATATCAGTACTCTAATAATGTGAAAAGTAATTATGAAAATTGTAATGTAGTATGATTCTAAATTCTAATTTGTAGAAATTGGTAAGATAATGTAGAAATGAAATCCTACCAGTGTAATTTGTTTGAAATTTACATATTCAGGAAGAGAAGGTTGAAAAGTTAACAGGAGAGAAGGTAGAAAAAGTGTGGGAAGTCACGGTTATTTGTCACTTTTACCTCTGCACCATTGCGCGCACTCTTTCTCCGCGCTCTTTCTTGCTTGCTTAACAAACAAACCAGTAATGGAGGTGCTTGCAGTCATGGAGAACAAAATACATGAATATCTTCTTATTTTGGAAACGAGGCGAATGCTTATCAATGTAATGGAGATATTCATAGCAATGGAAGAAGCTGATATGAAAGTGATTTTAGAAGGTCATCATGTCAGGCTGTTAGCAGAACTTGCTGTAGAAGAAGAAATCAAAGGCATGATAGAGAAGAGGAACGTGTTCATAGTTGACATTGTTGTCTGCGAGCGTGCTCCTTCAGCTCCTAATGCTTAAGGTATCTTTCTTTTTTTTTACTTTTATGAATGTGGTGGTTCAACGTTTTATTCAACATTAAAGTAGTTTTGTAATAATCTTGCCCCGAGGGAGCTCGAACTCGCAGTGGTGGCCTGAATAGTTTTGGAGACTTTATTTGCTTCGCTCATTTCAGCCTTTGGTTTTTTGTTGCTAATACTGTGTTGACTGTATTTTGTTGATAATTGTGTTTACATTTTGTTTTTTTTTTTTTTTTTGGTAATTTTGCTTACACCGTTTCGATTCTTGCAAGAGGGAATCGTTCATTTTTTTTCTTTTCATTTTCATCTTATGGAATCTACGGAGATGTATAAATATGAGTATGTGCAGGGGTTTGGGTTGGGTGAGATGATCTATTTATAAACGTCGTTGTTTACTCGCCATGAGGGAACTCGAACGAACTCGTGGAGGTGGCCTGAATGGTTTCGGAGACTTCATTTTCTTCACTCATTTCAGCCATTCATGAATTAATATTTTTAAAGGTTAGACTTCATCTGAATTCAATTTAGTATTACTGTTAACTGTAGGTTACAAAACAAGCTATGGAGGCACCTATGTTTCCATGCCTTATTTTAGGCCCCAAGGAAAAGGATGATGAAAAATTTGAAAATTCACAAGAAGGGCTATACTTCCCTTATGCAGTGATTTTCTAAGGTTGTCTTTAAAACCAAGTGAGATCGATGAGCTCTTTTCCTAGCTTGTTTTGTAATCTACAGTTAACAGTAATACTAGATTGATTTCAGATGAAGTCTAACCTTTAAAAATATTAATTCATGAGAGGCTAAAATGAGTGAAGAAAATGAAGTCTCCGAAACTATTCAGGCCATCACCGCGAGTTCGTTCGAGTTCCTCAGGGCGAGTAAACGACGACGTTTATAAATAGATCACCTCACCCCAACCCAAACCCCTGCACACACTCATATTTATACATCTCCATAGATTCCATAAGATAAAAATGAAAAAAAAAACCAAACGATTTGCAAGAATCGAAACGGTGTAAGCAAAATTACCAAAAAAAATACAAAATGCTAACACAATTATCAAAAAAATACAGTAAATGAGTGAAGAAAATGAAGTCTCTGAAACTATTCAGGCCACTACCACGAGTTTGAGTTCCCTCAGGGCGAGATTATTACAAAACTACTTTAATCTTAAATGAAACGTTGAACCACCACATTCATGAAAGTAAAAGAAAGATACCTTAAGCATTAGAAGCTGGAAGAGCACGCTCGCGGACAACAATGCCAACTAAAAACGCGTTCTTTTTCTCTATCATGCCTTTGATTTCTTCTTTTACAGCCAATTCTACTAACATGATGACCTTCTAAAATCACTTTCATATCAACTTCTTCCATTGCTATGAACATCTCCATTGGATTGCTTGATAAGCATTCGCCTCGTTTTCAAAATAAAAATATTTTGTTCTCCATCGCCGCAAGCACCTCTATTACTGGTTTGTTTAAGCAAGAATGAGAGAGAGAGAGAGAGAGCGCGCAGTGGTGCAAAGGTGAAAATGACAAATAACCTCACACTTTTTCTCTTTCTACCTTCTCTCCTGTTAACTTGTCATATTATTAGAATGAGTTCGAAATTTACATATTCCAGAAGGTTCTTGCTATTGTCGTAATATTAGAATTAATAGTAGGCATTATATACCAAAAAAGAATTGGTAGTAGGCATTCTCCGATTCCCCCTTTTCTTTTAATAGTTGGGTTGGGGATGCTTCATCCTGCTGCTTCACTTGCTTTGACAATAATCTGAAAGGGAAAACCTCAGTTAAACTAAGATTTGTGCCACAAGGGTAGTGATTAAAAAATCTATAAATGACAATATTGATAAAAAATACGGACAATTTATTAATAGTTTAATGATGTACACTTCAAATTTTTATTTTTTACTCAATGCTTGTCTATACATTATTTCCTTATAAAAAAAAGTCTCGCTTACGGTATCACAATGAGTAATGTAATCAAAAATTATCCATGATGGATAGGGTAATTACCCACTTAATGAATGTGGGTAATTACCTGCAAATTCTTAGGAGTGTGTGTACGAGTACATTAGTATCCATCATGCTCTGTATTCATACTCTATTCAGACTCAAATATAAGCAAAAGTAAGTAAATGCATATTGATTAATAATATTAGTTAATAAAATTTAATTTTCTTGATGTAATAATAAATTTTACATTTTCCCAATTGCCTTTTCCCTTTATTTATTTTTTCATGGCAATTGGTTTCATGAGAATAAAAAAGGGGATTATTTAAAAAATCTGAATTAATTGAAGGCTAGTTTGGGATGATAACATTAAATAGGGTAAAGTTAGTTAGATCACCAAAAATCTGAATTAATTGAAGGCTAGTTTGGGATGATAACATTAAATAGGGTAAAATTAGTTAGATCACCAAATATGACTCTTTTTTTTTTTTAACTAACATAAGTCCATATTTTTTTGCTTACATACTTATCTTTTTGGTCCATGTAAATATAACTCTTTTTGGTTTTTAGTCTCTGTAAAGTCTTTTGTCTGATTTAAGTCCTTGACAAATTCAAAATGTCCAGTTTTTGTCCCTAATGTTAGTCTCGGTTAGTTTGGCGCTGATGTGGCTAACAGAATGATAGGTCAGTCATGCCACATCAGTTTAATGAGCCAACGTGTACATCAACGTGGTGTTATCACCAAAAAATAGCAAAGGGCAAGCCGATTAGGGTAATAGCCGATACATGATCTAGCCGATCATAGTTATAGCCGATGGTGATCCTATTGAGCTGAGACTAGAACTTAGAATTGTTGAAGACTTAAGGAGCACCATGAGGTCAGCCGATTGCTAACAGTTTAGCCGATGGGGGCTTAAACAGGCGTATGAATGTTACAAGGCTATCGGCTGGTTGTAAGCTACCGAACAAGGAAACGGTAGGACCTGACCAAGACTTTGAGATAAATATCATGGAACTTTGGCGCCAAAAGGTTTGAAATCAGCTCTTGAGGGCCCTTAGCATAATTGAAACGTGGCAGCTGCTCTTTTCAGCCGAGGATAAGGCAGTTACTCCATCAAGCGCATAAACGTAGCAATTGAGGGACGCATGACTGCTTGTTGTCAACTACTAGCGTAGTGGATGCGTTTAGTGGTCAATAGGGGGCGGTTACAATTTTGATTTCTCTTTTGTATATATATACCTTGCTGAGAAATTGTAAAGAACACGACCAATCAATCAAACTTATATTTTTCTCTCAAATTTACTGCTTTTATTTAGCCGATTTTATGTTTCTTAGTCTTAGCTTAGCGTAGATTCACCAATCCCAACGCTTTCTAGAGTAGTTGGGGAACCCATAACTGAGAATTAGAGTTCCATTCTCAGTGTAATCGCTTGATAGGAATCAATTTTTCAGCTGAATATTAGTCGATCTTTCGGCTGATTTGTTCACGCAAACAAATTTGGCACGCCCAGTGGGACTATAGGTGAATCGAAGTTCAAGTTTGATTCTCCATGGTAGGATCACGCTTAGCGTATGCACTTGAGGTCTGGAAAGAAACTCAACAACAACATGGAATCGAGTTCCAATCCTAAGAAAAACCCACTACACAAGAACAACGAACCAGCATACACTACACAAGAACAACGAACCAGCATACAACGAACCAGCATACACCCTAGGTATGCCCACATCGATTGAAGATATTCCAGTCTCCGTACAAGCCTCAACTGCCATGAATGACCCTGAAAATACTGAAGCCCCAGTGGTCATGACCACTTCCTTCATCAGGCAACAAATTGACATGGGAATTCATGATATTATGTACCAAGTGTCGAGGCAATTAGCAGACATTGTCAAGCCTATGGTGCACAAAGAGACGCGAAAGCGAGTCGAGGGCAGCAAGGGGAACATTCGGCTAGTTCTATGCTACTTGTGGGAAGTGGGAAAACTCAGCCTGCCCAAGGCAGTCAGGCTTGACAGCCTTAGCCGAATGTGGTTCAAGGTGGGCCTTTCCAGATACAGACGAACACACGGCCGGCAGGGCCACCAACCCAAACATTTGGGGATCAACCGAACGCATGAATACCATCTCATGCTGGGGGCAAGCTATGCCAACTGATCAAGCGAATCTGCAGTATAGACAGATCAATATGGCCCGGAGGCCAGTTAATGCGGCTGGACACATTGGTTTGCCGCTAGTAATGTCATATGTCCTAACACATGGCCCTACTGTGCAGGCGAATACTTATGGACATCCGAATTGGCAGCCGATGGCCCCTGGTTTTGGTTCAGGGAAGCTACCTGGGGATTGTAACCTCAATAATCCACCATTCTACCAACCACAACCAGTCCCCACGCCATACCCTCTAGTAAGTTCAAATTTACCACGAACGGCTGGGAGTTATGGGGGAGAGCAGACAGGGAATCCTGTTCCACCCTTTCCGCTCAATTCATCGGCTGTTCCAAGAACCCAGGGAGGAGGTCTTGGGGAATATGGTCAAGAGCAGCAATGGAATATCAATCCACCTCTAGGAAATGTTCCGCCAAACACCTTCAACCTTCAGAATTCGTTCCAACATGCTTCACCTTGGAGACCCATGGGTCAGAACGTGCCTCAGCCGAGTCCACAAGATAATCGGCAGGGGGCTTCTCAGCTGATAGATCCAGAGATGATTGCAAGTACTATCAAGAAGTACTTTGGTATGCAATTAAAGCCGTTGGATCGTCATGTTTACAGGAAACCTTACCCTGAATGGGTAGATCGGATGATCCCTCTTTCCAGGGGATTTAAGACTCCGAATTTCACAATATTCTCAGGGGAGGATGGCAAGTCTACCATGGAGCATATAGGGTGCTTCACAGCCTAATGTGGTGAAAGTAGTCAAAATGAGTACCACAAACTTCAGCTCTTCCCTTTGTCACTCACTGGGATAACCTTCACTTGGTATTCTTCATTACCTCCCAACTCAGTGCAAAATTGGGCTGACATGGAGAGATGCTTCCATGATAGGTTTTATTGGCCTCAACCCCAGGTCATGGCAACCGATCTCACTAGCCTCAGGTAGCAGGTTGATGAATCGGCCACTGACTACATTGAGAGGTTCAGAAAGAAGGCGGGAAAATGTTCTGTGCAATTTCCTGAAACATAATATACTTCCATCGTAATCAACAATATGCATCCTCAACTGAAAGAGAAGCTAGTAGGATAGCCTTACACAAACTTGAACCAATTAGCTGAGAAGGCTATCCAGGTTGAACAGTACATCCAGGAGAAGGAGAAAAGAAGGGTCAGCTGTGGAAAGGGTCCCTACTTGGTGTCTATCATAGAAGTAGAGGAATCTGACTCTGAATCGGCTGACCCCACGGCTGACATGATGGTAGCTGAGATAGTCAAAAGGAAGAGTTATTCCTGCCCAGCATTGAAAGCAGCTAAGGCCAAGGAAATTGAGTCAGCAGAGGACAGGCTGGATACTCTTTTGATATAACCAAGGTGGACCAAATCTTTGACTATGTGCTGAAAGACAAGCAAATTCGGTTGCTAGAAGGACATCAAATTCTGCCTCCTGAAGAGCTGAAGTACAAGAAATACTGTAAGTGGCATAACTCTTATAACCATTCTACAGCTAATTGTGTGGTTTTCAGGAAAGCAATTCAAAGAGCTATCAAGGAAGGTAGATTCAAGCTAGCTGATAAGAGAATAGCGGAGATGTCCGTGGACAACAATCCTTTCCCTGCCATGAATGTGGCCATGGTATCTTTCTCAAGGCCTGACCAACCCAAGTCATCAAAGGGAAAGCAGCCGATGCGGAGTGTTTGGGTGCCCAAAGAAGGATCCAGGAAGGACGAAGAGGTCACCAGGGTATCTGTGTTTGACAAATTGGGTAGCCCGCATGTGTTGTCTAAAAGCACTATGGGCCAACCATCTACCAACCGGTCCCATGGTAAACCTCCCAGACCTAGGCGTTTAACCAGTGAGTTGATCAACCAATACCGCGATATGTGCTCAATAACAGGAAGGGTGCAACATGCTCAAAGGCCTAGGGGGCAAAATCGGCTAGGAATATCAACTGAAACCCAGCCGATTATGCCAAGGATCACTGAGGACCCTCTCCCCAAGTCTAAAAGAAGAGTGGCAGAGTTCAAAATGGAAGGGGGAATGTCTTCCCTTCGCATAACAGTAAGGAATGATGAAGAACTTAGGCCACAAAGGATGATCAAACCAGCTGCGAATGTCAGAGAGGGCAGTGGGTCGTCAACCAGCCTCCCAAGAAGAAAGAGGTCAAGCCAGTCACGTTGACTAGGACTCATAAGAGGAGGCTACAGCGGGCCAGGGCCTTGCAGAAAATGAAACAAACATTGCAAATGATAGCTGATGGCAAAGCTGCTGATAAGAAGAAGATTTCAGAAGCAAAAGTAGCCGAGGCTATTGACAGAGCTTTTGGACCTTGTGGGCAAGGACCTGACAAAGTTGAGACTTAGCAAGCTACGGAGACCCAGATGACAAGTACAGTTGCAGCTGTTGACATGGAGCAACCTGACGAAGAAGGACAACACATTGCTGTATTCACATAAGGTTTGAGTGATAGAGACAAGCTGAGTGCAGAAACTGACTATCTAGAGGATTCCATATTGGATTACATATTCAATGAGGAGGCAGATGGTCTGATGGCAGCCATAGAAGTGGTCAGTTTAATCCCAAGCGAGTTCTGGGCTGATTATCCACAGGTTGAACATTTGGAAGGAGATGTTTGCGTGGAAGAGGCAGAATAGGCGACTTTAGACGATAACACGGCAAAAGATGCTTTGTTTTTGGCAAGCCAACCGAGGACATGGTGAAACACTTAAAACCCTTGTACGTGAAGGCTTATATCAATGGCAAGGCCTTCAGCCGAGTGTTTGTTGACAATGGAGCAATGTTAAATGTGATGCCCGTTGCTACCTTAAGGAGTCTGAACAAGTCTGAGGAAGACCTGATCCCAACTAACATGAAAATGGCTAGCTTTATGGGAGAAGCCTCCTCAGCCTTAAGAATCCTTGTAGCCGAGATCACAGTTGGCCCCAAGAGCGTCAAGTCAGCCTTTTTTGTGATTGATGGCAAACCATCTTATGCAGTCCTGCTTGGAAGAGATTGGATTCACACCAGTCAGTGCCCGCCATCCACCATGCATCAGAAGTTGATTTTTTGGGAAGGGGATAAGATAGAAATAGTCCCAGCCGATAACAACCCATTCCCAGCTGAGGTACAAACTTTTGAGGCTTTATTTTATTCTCCTTGTGTTGCTCCCATTGCCGTTACTGAAGAATACGAGGAAGGATCATAGGAATCTTGCAACTTGACTCCCCCAGAGCTTGAAATCAAGAAATTAGCCGAGCCACGGCTATCTATGGAAAAGTTTAATGATTAAAGACACCCAGGTGATACAAAACCAATGGGATCGGTTAAAAGCTTTCAGGGTTGAATCCCAGATAGCCAATTCCTTGCAAGTGGAAAATCACAAGGGCAATGACCATGTTTTGGCAACCGAGACCACTGAGTTGCTGATAGAGTTTGAGTCACCCATCCAGAGGACTTTATTGAGCTTTGAATCTCAAGATCCCTTGGAAAACATCAACTTAGGAACGCCTAAGGGGCCTCGGGTAACGCAAATCAACGGATTGCTGAGGGAAGAGGACAAAAGGGATGTTGTAGCCCTTTTGGAGAAGTATACGGATTGCTTTGCATGGGATTACCATGAGATGCCTGGGTTAGCTCGTGAGTTGGTGGAGCACAGGTTGCCGATTAATGATGGTTTTAAACCACACAAACAGTTACCCAGAAGGTATAATCCCCAGCTGATGCCACAGATCAAAGCAGAAATTGAGTGTTTACTAAAAGCTGGGTTCATCAGAACAGCCAGGTATGTGGATTGGTTGGCAAACATAGTGCTTGTGATGAAAAAGAATGGCAAGATTCGAGTCTGCATTGATTACAGGAACTTGAATCTAGCCACTTCAAAGGATGAATATGTAATGCCGGTGGCAGACATGTTAGTTGATGCGGCTGCTACCCATGGGATTCTGACCTTCATGGATGGGTATTTTGGCTATAACCAGATATTTGTAGCCGAGGAAGATACGCATAAGACTGCCTTCAGGTGCCGGGGGGCATTGGGAATTTATGGGTGGTTAGTGATGCCATTCGGCTTGAAAAATGCTGGGGCCACATACCAAAGAGCCATGAATGCTATCTTTCATGATCTAATCGGCAGGACTATGGAAGTCTACATAGATGATGTGGTGGTGAAGTCGAAGGACTTCAAGGCCCATTTAGCCGATCTAGAACAGGCCCTACAGAGGATGAGAGTTCATAACTTGAAGATGAATCTTGCCAAGTGCATGTTTGGTGTATCGGCTGGAAACTTCCTTGGTTTCTTAGTGCATCAAAAGGGTATTGAGATAGACCAAAATAAGGCCAAGGCAATGATGGAGGCTAGAGCACCCAAGAACAAGAAGGAGTTGCAGAGTTTGTTGCCGATACATGATCTAGCCGATCATAGTTATAGCCGATGGTGCTCCTATTGAGCTGAGGCTAGAACTTAGAATTGTTGAAGACTTAAGAAGCATCATGAGGTCAGCCGATTGCTAACAGTTTAGCCGATGGGGGCTTAAACAGGCGTATGGATGTTACAAGGCTATCGGCTGGTTGTAAGCTACCGAACAAGGAAACGGTAGGACCTGACCAAGAGTTTGAGATAAATATCATGGAACTTTGGCGCCAAAAGATTTGAAATCAGCTCTTGAGGGCCCTCAGCATAATTGAAACGTGGTAGCTGCTCTTTTCAGCCGAGGATAAGACAGTTACTCCATGAAGCGCATAAACATAGCAGTTGAGGGACGCATGACCGCTTGTTGTCAACTATTAGCGTAGTGGGAGCGTTTAGTGGTCAATAGGGGGCGGTTACAATTCTGTTTTCTCTTTTGTATATATATACCTTGCTGAGAAATTGTAAAGAACACGACCAATCAATCAAACTTATATTTTTCTCTCAAATTTACAGCTTTCATTTAGCCGATTTTATGTCTTAGTCTTGGCTTAGCGTAGATTCACCAATCCCAACGCTTTCTGGAGTAGTTGGGGAACCCATAACTTAGAATTAGAGTTCCGTTCTGAGTGTAATTGCTTGATAAGAATCAATTTGTCAGCTGAATATTAGTCGATCCCTCGGCTGATTTGTTCACGCAAACACGTGGTAATAAACATGCCACCTTACTTTCTTTTTCTCTACTCTCCTCTCCGATTCTTCGGCCTCTGCCTGTCTCCAACCATCCCCACTCCTTCACCATGTCCGTTGTTGATACCCCCAACCTCTTGACCCAGCTTCTGCAATTCGACACCCTCCCAAATATTCGAACACTTCACTTCATTACTTCTGTAGGCATAGCCGCAAAAGCTAAACGAAGTATTCGCTTTTCAGTCACGGATACTCATTTTATCTGCATCAATGCACTTCACTGCCTCGTAAATAAATATAGAAATTATCATAAAATAACCACCTTAATTTGCTGAATTGGAACGAGACGGAGGCATATATGTGCAGGCAACCGTGATTTTCTTGTTGCTAAAAGGAGAAAATTCTTAAGTTTATCATGCGCGATATACCCAACAAGAAAAAAAGGCCCTCAAATGCATAAATGAGGCACATGCGGAATTTCAAATTCAATATATTAAACTCTCTTTAATTATCCATCAGATTCTAGAACCCCAAATTAAAAAATAGCCAATATTTTGTTCTCCCTTGCTAGTAAGTGCACCGTCTAAAATGAACGATGCTGATCCTACTTATCATTTATCAACTCGTATAATTGGAATCTCACCTTCCATTTTATCATTTGGTTTTCTCAATTTAACCCATCATAATAATGGCACCTCATGCAGTCGCCCTATATTGGCTATACTGTTTGCAATGCCACTGTCACTGTCACCGTAGTGTTCGGTAGAGCTTGGGTGAAGGTTTGGAATTGCAAAAGCTAGGTCGTGAGATTGGGGCTACGACCAACGAACACGGTGAAAGGGTGGGGCTAGAAGTGGCGATTAGGGGTGGTGGGAGACAGAGACAGGCAGAAGGGGGAGGGAGTGGAGAGAAGAGAACGAGGTGGCATGTTTAGTGCCACATAAGTGTACACGTTAGTTTATTAAACCGATGCGGCGCGACTGATGTGTCATTTTGTTAGCCACATCAGCACCAAACTAATTGAGATTGACGTCAAAGAATAAAACTGGGCATTTTGGATTTGCCAAAGACTTAAATGAGACAAAAAAATAAAATTAAAAGGACTAAAGCCATAAAGAGCCATATTTACGGTGATCGAAAACATATTTAAACTATATATATATATATATATATATATATATATATTTTGTAACATTTTCTTAATGTTTAGATATAATATTATGAGTTGTATTTATAAAATTATTATATTTTAGTTAGTTTTATATATGATTTTAATCAACGTTTATTTTTTAATTTCTTTTAATTGATTAAAGTGCGGGTAACAAGTACTTAGGTACTTAGCGGGTATGAGTACAGGTATTAAAGCTGGTGCCTACACAAGTATGAGTGTGGATACACATTTTTTTAATGTGGGTATGAAAATAGGTACTATAGTATCAAACTTAGACCTTACTCTTTGCCATCCCTACTCACAATTGAGTATTGACCATTGAGATACAACCGTTTGGGTTATAGAAAATAACCCTTTTCTAGTTTTTCTCAGCATTGCCCACAAGTTTGACTAGTCATTGACTTGACGCGGATTGAGGGATCAATGTCCTGATAATGCCATTGCGTATAAACCTTAAAGGATAAGTAAGTATACACAGCTCCTATGAAATCTAAAGGAGACCTTCTTGGCTAGGGTCTGTGTCATGAAAATAGGCTCTACCAAAGTATACAAACTCGGATATGGATTGTATGCAATCGTGTGTCTCTCTTTCTCTCATACTTGTAGTTTTTTTTTTTTTTTTTTGACAAATCAACTTAAGGGTTGGGATTGTGTGAGAATCAAATTCAATAAAGATGGGTTGCATTGACAACACCAACTGCACCAAATTCTGGCTGCAATAAATCTCAATCCATATAAACTCTCCCTCGTAACAGTAAACATACAAAAGTTAAGGTTAGCAAAACCCAAGATATAAAGTATCGATTACATTAGAACTAGCTGACATCAGGGACGAACCCAAAAAATATTGCTACGCGGAAAAAATATTTTACACGTGGTAAGCAAAATCAACAATGACTATCAAATAGAAGCAAAGCATAGCGAATATATTAGCAAAGAGAGAATCAAATATCAAGTATGTTAATATATAAGACATTCAATATTTTTTATCAAATATTAAATGTATTAATATGTCAAACATGGACCACATTTAGCTTTATGTTATTGTAAATATATATAATGTTTCCTAATATTTCATCTTTTTTAAAAGGAAATATTAAACAGGTTCTATAAATGAATTTGAGCGTTTCAACAAAGTGTTGTTCTTCGGTGTTCCTAAGCATAGTTGAGGTGGGAGATCGCCCATGGCCTATTTTTAGAGGGGTGCCAAAAAAAATTTTATATAATATGTATTGGTGAGCTATTGGGTGATGTTTTCACTTCTCAATGAAAATCTACTCACAATTGTGTAAAAATAAATCAATGATAGTGCATTTTATGCACGTTGCTGAACATTGAACGTAAACAAAAGAGCGTGGTATATTATTTCTTTCCATTTTTCTCAGTGTTAACCTCTCATAGCGTCAACTTAAACCTTTCTCTTGGACCTTCCTCTCTCTCATTGTCGTCTCACTCTGTCAGACCACCAATGCAGAACAGTCACGTCGCGCCACTACTAAATCCAAACTAGGTTTCATTTTTTTTTTCCTCAATGTTAATCTCTCTATGTCACAGTCTCTCTCTTCTTTGTCTCATTGTTGTGGTGGGGGCTTCCCTGTTTCACAATTGTGAGAGCTTAGACGCGGACCTGTGGTGGAGGGTAGCGATCGGAGGATTAGGATTGATCAGGACTTGAATATATGTTGCAAGCATCTTTAAACTTATTTAAAACATGATCATTCTTACGATTTTGATGGTGAAATTCTATTTAAAGAATTAAAAGTCATTAGAGAGATTTAATGGATGAACCAAAATTAAGCTTTAAGATATTGAGTTCTTTGAAGAAATTTAATTGTTTCCCTATTGTTAAAACATGATCATTAGCGACTGTTGAGAAAAGTTTTTCTAAACTGAAATTGTTAAAATATTAGTTGTGATCTACTATGTAAGATGATGGTAGATTAAATAATCTTACTTTGATTTCTATTGAAAATAATTTTTTTAAAACATTGATTACGAACTGCTTATTAATGATTTTGTAACAAAAGTTGCAAGGAAGATAATATTCAAATGATTATGAGGACATCATTTTCTCGGTTTGCCTAGGGCACCCAAAATCTTAGGGCCAACTCTGTTCTTATTACCGTGAATTATTATTCGCTAGATGAGTTGAAATTAATATCATCATTCGATGCAAAAGGGAAATAGATTTTGAAATTAACTAGACATCATCTATGTTTCAGCTTAAAATGAATTGAAAACTTATTCATTTAGAGATAATTCTTCATCATTTGCAATTTTAATGATGGTGTGAACACCCAATTTTGACCGGGTATTTTTTTTTTTTTAAGAAAAACACAAAAAAAAAAAAATCCAGCCTTTATTTGAGTGTGTTATCTCACTTTTGTTCAATTTTTTTTTTGTTAAAAAAATATATATATTTTTCACCCAATCTCAAGGTATGCTTTATAACTAGATCATTGGTCCACGTCTAAACTCATTGTTGGCCTTGGCCCGGGTGAAAAAAAACAAAAATTACAAACCAGAAAAAGGACAAACATAAAAATTAAATTAATAAAAAGGGGAATGCAGCATCTGCTGCGATAAGATGTTAGGACAAGGGGAAGAAGACAAATGGTCTTCCTTTGAGGCAGCTTGTTTCTCTGTCTTGCTGCTAGTTAAAACCTACAAAAAGAAAGACAACAGTCTATTATGAAGAAATTACATTGTCTGATTAGGCACAAATGGAAGAAAACAAAGTCAAACTAGAAGCAATTGCTATAAGCATGAATGCAGCAGTGGGTTGGGGGAATACAAGCAACAAGCAGAGCATTTGAAACACTAAAAAGGCAACAATTTGAAAAATTAAAAGAGGGTGCAGAGATGAAAATTGACCACACAGCGTCTTGATAATACAACTTCACCATATAAATACTACCAGCAAATTCAAAAAAAAAAGGGCAGATGGAAGAGGAAGGATCAATCAATACAGAGAGGCAGTAAACCAAAAATCAAATATCAGAAGAACCAGAAACAATCTCAAGCACCCCTTTCACTTCCATAACATCCATTTTCAAGCCCATTCACACATCAACAACAAATAAAAATCAGAAGCAAAAATAGAGCAGAAGATTGCAAAATCAGTTCAAAGAAAAGAGCAAGGAAGAAGAAAGCAAAACATCAGCAACTAAAATGAAGAGAAGCAACAAAACAGAGAAGCAAGCTTCGATCTCACCGCACCGGCAACCACCGAGCACAGCCACCCAAGCACTGTCGCGTCCCACCCTCGCCGGAACTCATCACACAGCCTCCAGTCACCGTGCGCAACACTGTCAGGTTCGCCATCCCCCTTTTCGCCTCCCTGTGTCACCTCATCTCTCTTTCTCACCCCAGACCTCCGGATCACGGCTGCGCGCGACCAGGGACGGCGCGCGATGGCCGCATCTCTCCCTCGCGGCGCCGGTCGCCCCCTCCTCCCTTCTTCTCTGCCGACCGCACCCCCATTTTCTCCCTCTGTTCCTTTTTTATTTCTCCTCCTCGCGCCTCTCCCCACTCCCTTCTCGCGGCTTCGCCGCTGTCTCTCGCCACACCCATCTCCCTGCGTCTTCCCTCTTCCTCCTTTTTTCTCTCCCTCTCCTCTCGCACCTCCCTTTCCTCCATGTCTGACTCTCCCTCTCGCGGCCTCCCTCTCTCTTTTTCCCCCTTTCCTCCCTCTTTCTGTCTCTCCATGGCTGCTTCACGCAACTTCTTGCTTCTTCTTATTTTTTTTTAGGGTTCCCAGATGGAACCCGTGTTTTAACCCCCCCTTTTTTATTTATTTATTTTTTATCAATTTGGTTGGGCTTCACCCCACTTTTTTTTTTATTTCTTGTTATATTTGATTTTGGGCTTCAGCCCAACTGCACTTTTTTTATATTTATTTCGCTTAGGTTATGTTTGTAAAGTATTGGGTTTCTACCCATTTGTTTCTTTGCTAAATGAATGTTGGCTTCCCAATTTTTTACTAGTTACACTAGGATAATTTTACTCAACTAAATTTTTAATTCATCATACATTTTATTTAACTTACTTTTCAGTTTAATTTTATTAAGTCAAACGAAAATTATTTTTTTAGAACAAATGGGATTAGCTGAGATGTGACATCTTGTTAATCCCTAGTTTGGGACGTCTGAGTTGCGACAGCTTGGAGATCTTAAACCCTTAAAAAATAATTAAAATCAAATCAACACACAAATATTTTTTAGAAGAACTACGTGACTTTTGAGTTCCTCATTGTACCGGGGGATACGTAGGAGCGGGTCAATCCCGTCAAATTAAATTTAAATTTTTTTAATTTAGTTTCTTTTTTATCATTTTTACACTTAGTATTAATTTTATTTTATTTTGGGGTGAAACAAATATTTATATTAGTTTGCACAATTAATTTTGGGTAACTGTCATAGGACAGGCGTGTTGGAGGTGTTGTAGGGTTTAGTCTCCGCCCTTCTCCACGCGCAATCGATTCTCGAACGCAGTATGATTTTCCAAAAATCACTATTTTTGAGGTTTTTCCAATTTTTCCTAAATATAATAAAATTAGTGGCGGCTCCCAAACCTTTGGATCGTTACAGATGGCGACTCCACTGGGGATTTTGAGAATCAAGTCCATTTTGATTGGTTGTGCAAATCTAGTTTGTTTCACTTTTTTTTTCTCTCTTTGCTTTGTTTTTGTAATTGATTCTTTTTTTATTATTTGATTGATTTTTTTTATTTGATTAATCTGCTTCCTTTATTGGTATATATGTTTAATTTAATGATTAAGTTTATTTCTGTGGTGCACTTATTTGATATCCAAATTGATTTCTTTTCTTCCTTATTTATGTCTTTAAATACTAATATTAATTGATATCTAATTGATTTGCTTCCTTAATTTGTAAATATTTATTTCATTTTTCTTATTAAGTATTATTTTATTTCCCTATTTATTATTATTATTATTATTTGTATATATTCCACACTCTATATTTTTGTGCTTTTGTTTCATGGATTGCATTCCAGGTTTGGGCTGATTTTTATTTTTGTTTTTAGGGTTCGAGGTTTGTATGCTCCCTTCACACACAACACTTACACTTTGAACACACAATTTGAGTGGGGCCCTATACCCGGGCCTGAATGAAGCCTAAGTTAGTAAGAGGTTGTGTAGTGGAAGCCATTTTGGATGCACTTCCTGTGTGCCTGCCATGAATTCCTCATTTAGAGTGCGACTCTTTTGTGGGTACCCACATTTTGGATGTACATCCTGATGTGGTCAACATCTCGAAAAAGTACTTGGCTCTAGAGTAGGCATGGCAACGGGCCGGGTCGGGGGCGGGTTTTGCCTCCCCCGTCCCCGTCCCCATTTCCAACGGGTTCGGGTTTTGCCTTCCCCATCCCCGTCCCAATAGGGTCGCGTTTCCCCGCGAGTCCCCAACTCAGCTCTAAATATGTAGAAAAATTGAAAAATTATAGTTATGATAATTAATAAAATAAAATCATAATTATTATACAATGATAAAATAAAATAAAAAAACATTAAAATAAAATGTTCTATTGAAAAGAGATTAAATTAAAAATAAATAAAATATATGAAACAAAATGAATGAGTATAAATGCATAAAATAAAATAAAAATTAACAATTTATATTTAATTGGGCGGGTTCGGGTCGGGGGCGGGTTGGGTATCGACATCCCCAACCCCGTCCCACCCCCGGTCAAAGCGGGTTTTCCCCGTCAAAATCGGGTCGGAGTCGGGTGGGTACCCGCGGGTTCGGGTTCTGTTGCCATGCCTACTCTAGAGACCTAAATGCCTGTAGGTTACAACAACCACCTATTGTGAGTATACACTGTAGAAAAAGCTTAAATCCATTAGACTCAGGCCCGTTAGTATGGGTGAACCGGTGTAGGTCACAAAGGGAGCTACTCTACCTCTTACCCCTATTTCATTTTTTACATGCGTCATTTTTCTTATGATCTCACCCCCTACAATTATCCCTTCTTTTTCAGGTAAATTTGTTAGAGAATCAAAGTTCTGAATCTGGTAGCGAGTATCTTTGAGTAAAAAAAAAAAAGAAGAAGAAGAAGAGAAGAAAGACATGGAATCCACGACTGAGAAAGGAGTTCCAGCAACAAGGAAGACTTTTAAGTTGAAGGTTCAAGAGCCAAAAGTGGACGGTTTGAAAGCTTTTGCCCAGATATTGCCTATAAGACGAGGTCCAAATTTAAGGAAAGATATGGGAAGATTTTGGACTTGCTAAGTGTGAACGTTCAGGTAGAGGCGATTTCCGCGCTGGCTCAATATTATGATCCCTCGCTGAGGTGTTTCACTTTCTCTAACTTCCAGTTAGCCCCTACTCTTGAAGAATTTTCTCAAATTGTGGGGCAACCTTTGAATAAAGGGAAGCCATACCACTTCCGAGGAAATTACCCCCTTATTGAGACTGTTGCTAAGGCATTGGGAGTTGACCCAAATCAGTTGAACAATAAGAAACCAAACGAGAAAACTCCTGAGGGGATCCCGAGGGTACGCTTGGAAGAACTAATGAACAATTTGGTTGCGAATGAAGACTGGGACACCCTCACAGATGTGCTAGCTCTATCAATTTATGACTTGGTTCTGTTCCCGAGTGGTGGTGACTTAGTGGGCCCTACTGCGATGGACGTGTTTATGGCTCATAAGTGCAGAGGGGAGAACTCAACATTCGCAATCCTTGCAGATGTATACTACACTATGAATTTCTGCCATCAGAAGAAAGGAAAAAAGATCTTATGTTGCATACCGATATTGTATGTGTGGTTGACAGCACATGTTTTCCAAAGAGGTTATGAATCCTATTGTCCCATCATCGATCTGAGGAGGTTGGGTTTAAAGAATCGGGATGCTAAGGAATGGGTGCAAGTTTTTGTGATGCTCAAGGAGGAATCAGTGCGCTGGTATCCACAGTGGATGGGAACAGAAGAGGTGATCTGCCAATGTGGTGAATTCCCGAATGTACCATTAGTAGGGACCTTGGGATGCATCAATTACAACCCAAGTCTAGCATTACGTCAATTGTGTTATCCAGTGATGGGCCCACCCACTGAAGGTTCGATAATTCCTTTTATGACCGACTTAAAAGATAAAAGGATGCTCGATAGAATTTATCAAGCATGGGGGAAAGTCACCCGTAAGGGAAAGGATTTAGGGCGCAAAAGTTGCGGGGCTAAGGACAGTTATAAGCAGTGGGTGCGAGATAGAGTGGAACAAATCAAACTGCCATTTCACAAGCCGGATCCTAGCAACCAACCAGAAACAGACACAGTCCTGGAGGAAAGCGAAGAAATGAAAGAACTGAAGGGGAAGTTGGCAAAGGTAGAAGCCGAGAAGAAAACGCTAGAGGTCAAATTAAGAGAGGTTCGTTCAGCCTTTGAAGCCTTGAAGCTAGAGCATAAAGAGAAAGCCCAATCATTGGAACAAACAAACAAACAAAAGAGCTAGAATTGAGAGAGATTCCAAGGATAGAACCATGGATTGTCTAAGGTCTGCAAATAAGGAGTTAAGGCTTCGGGACGCGGAACGAGATAGGATCATACGAGAAAATGAGCAGTTGAGAAAGACTCATGTGGAGATGAGACATAAATTGAACACCCTCAAAAGCCAGCTAGAGGAGCAAGCTACCTAGTTTGAAATAACTAGAAGGACTGATGACCAAGCTTTCGAAGAAGCGATAAGAGGGTATCAGGGGCATCTTGAGAAGAAGCATGGGGGGGTAGAAATGCTCTTGAAAGAAAGGGAAGATTTGCTAGAAGAAAACTGGCAACTTAAGGGAGAAATCATGAACCTTAAGGAAGGTCAGGTGGAAACCCAGCAGCGTCTGAACACCCTCGACATGCAAATGAAGAACATGATTGTTGAATATGAAGCAAGAATCAAGAATGACAAGCACGAGGCCAGGGAGGAGATCAAAATGTATCAGGCAACCATTACAGAGAAGAATGAAGAGATCAGAGAGTGGGCAATGGAAAGAAATCACTATATGGGGCTAATAAGGAACGCTGAGGAGAACCATTCACATGCCAGGTAGGAGTTCAGCCATTGGGCTCGCAGGTTGAGGGAAATTGAAAGGATCCCCAGACTTGTCTGCCGTGCAGATGCAGCAGTTAACCCTCTCACTACTCCGCGCGAAGCAATTGATCTGATTGATGTTTGTAAAGAGTTAGTTAATGAGGTTGAAAAACTGATCAGAAGCATTAGGGAAAATTGATGTATCTGAGTTGTACTTGAACTATGTTCTACTTATGCATGAAATGAAAGTCTACTATGTTTTTCTCCTTCGTGATTCCATGTCTCTTATTCATAAACCTTGTCACTTAATTTTTCGAAGGTCCAACCAAGGATACTCGCTCTAGATTTCAAGAACAACCCTTCACGATTCTTCAACAAATCCATAATAAGGGGTAATCTAATTTTCTTTAAATAAATAAATAAACAAACTTTGTTTTTATGGCAAACAGGGATTTAGCAGCCATTGCGCGTTCCAGGAAAGTAAAGATCAATCAAACTCGAGTGTACTTCACTAGGAGCCGAGCAAGAATGTCGGGTGATGATGAGTTGCAGGGGAGGAACTTGACTCAAGAAATGGACACAGTAAAAGAAAGAATGGATGAGATAGCCGCTGCTCAAACTCACATTGAAGAGGCGTTATTGGCCATGAAAGAAGCATTCACTATGTTGACAACAAATAGGACCACCATGGGAACCCCGAATGTCAATACCTTTGGAATGCCCACTTCTGTGGGAGTAGGAGCCCATAACCATGTCAACACGGAAAACATGCACAACCAAGCATTAGGGTCGTTCACCATCCCAATAGGAATGGGATATGAAGCTATGGGCCACCATGGGGTTGAAAACCAGCATAACGGAGGTGGAGGTGGTGGAATGCCACATATGGAGTACGACACAGAGGAGGGGCACGCATCAGTGCGGAAAGATAAGGCTAGGGAGCAATGGATGGAAAAGATGGAGGAAAAGATTAAGGCGATGCAGGGGCCTAGTAATTTTGGATCTTTGGGATTAGAGGAACTTTGCCCAACCTCAGAGGTGATAATTCCTCGTGATTTCAAAGTCCCAGACTTCAAAAAATACAATGGAAGCTCTAACTCCCTGCTGCACCTAAGGACCTATTGCACCAAAATGTCGATATGGTCTAAAGATGAAAAATTCCTCATCAACTTTTTTCATGAAAGCTTGATCGGACCAGCTTTAGAATGGTACATCCAGTTAGACCATTCGAAAATTGATGGTTGGAAGGATCTTGCTGATGCCTTCATGAGCCAATACAGGTTCAACCTGGATACGGCTCCGACTCGTGAGCAGTTGGGAATACTGCAAAAGAAGAGCGAAGAGACCTTTAAGCAGTACGCTCACAGGTGGAGAGCCCTTGTTGCACAAGTCCAGCCACCGCTCACCATGACTGAAACATGCTCTTATTTCTTGGGGACCTTGGGGACTCCTTATGTTGCAGCAATGGCTGGAGCTACATATAGAGACTTTGTTGACCTTATAGCTGCTGGAGAGAGAATTGAGATATTGGCAAGAGCTGAAAAGTTGCCAGTAGAGCAGACAGAGACCAGACAATCAAAGAAGAATTTCTTACAAAAGAAAAAAGATCCAGAAGTAAACCTTGTTCGAGCCACACCAAATTACTCCCACCAAAATCTACAATATAATCATCCACGTCCCAAAATGCCTTATCCATCATACCAAATCACCCCAAACACAAACCCATCACCCACACTATCATTTCCCGTGAACAACATTCCTGCTGCTTATCCTCAGCCACGTCCAAACTACCAATACAATCGCCCAACCTATCACCAAACCCAACCCCTATACCAAAACTCAGGCTAAAATAGAACATCCAACCTACCCCCATTTCCCAAGATATCCATCACTAATGCAGAACTATTCCAACGTTTGTATGACACCCATCTGATTGCGGGAATTCCGGTGAAGTCGATGGAACCCCCATTTCCGACTTGGTATAACCCAAATTCGACTTGTGAATTTCATATGGGAGCCGCAGGTCACTCTATCGAGGATTGTGAGGCTTTCAAGACCACCATTAGAAGGCTGATTGCTCATGGAAAATTGGATATCCAAGAAGAAAAAGGGTCAAATGTTGTCAACAACCCGCTCCCAAATCACAACAGGGGCAACTCAGTGAGTGTAGTAGGAGAAGACGAAAGACCTGTCAAGAGTGTTTTGAAACTCCGAACACCCATGATAGAGATATGGGAGGGGTTACGAAAGACCGGGTATGAGACACTAGCACCGGTGAAAGGAATAGTGAGATATGAAAAATATGATGAAGAGGACAAATGCGTATACCACCATGGTTGTGTAGGTCACGACATCGAAGATTGTTGGGATTTCAAGGCTCGAGTTCAAAGTTTAATGTCACTAGGGATAGTGCAAGCCAAAAGGTCAATGCCTCATGAGGAGATCGATGTTATAGAACCCTTTGTGCTTAAACTTCCACCACTCAGCCAGCCACTTGCGTCAGAAAAGGTTGTGGTGACTGTAAAAAAACCCGCACCCCTTGCTTGCAAAGATACTCATGCAGTTCCCTAGAATTATGAGGCAAGAGTTGAAGTGGTGGAAGGTCCTTCAACATGCGAGATAAGCAAGCAAAGCAAGATTGACGAGACAATCACCAATATAGTGAGTGTTGGGGGAATAACCCGAAGTGGCCGATACTCTGGCCCAGGAGAGGTTAAAAAGAAAAAGAAAGAGAAAGGGAATGAGGTGGAAGAAAAAGAGCAGCCTGAAGAAGAATTCTTGAAGATAATGAAGCAAAGTGAGTATGATGTGATGTAACAACTGAGGAGAACTCCAGCCCGAATATCCTTATTTTCCCTCATTCTAACTTTTGAGGCACATAGAAAAGCTTTGTTGAAGACATTAGAGGAAGCTTTTGTCAAGTCTGACGTTAATCCAGAAAACATGATAAACATGGTCGATCTTGTGCAACGAGTTAACCTCATCACGTTCTCCGACGCTGAAATGGTATCTCGAACAAAAAGGGACAATCGAGCCCTACATATCACCTTGAAATGTCGGGGATTTGTAGTGGCCAAAGTGCTAATCGATGGTGGTTCAGCTTTGAATATCATGCCAGCGTCCACGTTGACTGCTCTAGCAATGGGAGAACAAGATTTAACGCCTCAGTCGATGACAGTTCGGGCTTTTAATAGGTCTAAGAGAGGCATCCTCGGTGAAATAGTACTACCATTGGAAATTCGCCCAAGTGTGTTCCGCGTATTGTTCCAATTCATGGCAATTGAGTCAACATATACTATGCTTTTAGGACGACCATGGATCCATGAAGCGGGGGCAGTACCTTCCACTCTACACCAGAGGGTTAAATATGTAGAAAACGGGTCTGTTATCATGATTCGCGGGGAAGAAGAGATTATGGTCTCAAAACCTATGCCCCTTCCATATGTGGATAACACTGATGAAGAAGGAACGAATCTATGCCACAGTTTCGAGGTAGATAAGCTGGGAGGTGAGGAAAAAGGTTCGCCAGTTGGTAATGTGAAGTAGGTGGCAACACGAATCATAGCAAAAAGTGGCTACGAAGAAGGGAAAGGCTTGGGTCGTCACCTACACGGAATTCGTGATCCTATATTCTTGCAAAAGAAGTCAGACATGTCTGGGATTGGCTATAAAGACAACCTTGAAGCAAAGTTCAAAGCTCTGACAATTGGTAAAAGGGAGACACAACTAATCCCTCACTTGAATGATACGTTTCCCACTCCCGCCGAAGTAATTTCACCTGAGAATGCTGCTTGTGCACCAAACCGGCCAGCAATCAACATGTTGGATGATGAAAGCTCAAGGGCATATGGCATCATCCACCCCACCACCAATCAAGAACCGCTGAGCAATTGGCAGGTTGAACCAGTTGTTGATGTTGTTGCTTTCATGTAATCGTTTTCTTGTACTGTATTAGCCGACTGAGGCTATAAGACTTATGTTATTTGCTTGAGATATGAATTTAATGAATCTGCATGCATTCCTATCCATTTGTTCTGTTTTGTCTTATTCCTTCAAAATCCTTACTCTTCAATTATGCTTTTGTTTCCCATTTTCTTTCTATTATTCTCTTTCCGATTTCCATGAATTATTCTCCAGGGACTCACATTTCACTAAAACTTTGTCTCATTATGGGAATATTGAGAACCTATTGTTTGATTCCTTTGCGACCTCTGATGGGAATTGTTATGAGTCGGATGAAGATGACGAAGTTGTCAAAGAGTTCACTGAACTTCTGGACTCAACTGAAAAAGAGTTTGGTTTGAACGACGAGACAGAGGAAATGATCAATCTGGGGACTAAGGAGGATAAGAAAGAGTTAAAATTGGTAGACAATCCAGAACGTGAAGAAATGATTGCTTTGTTCAGAGAATATCTTGATGTCTTTGCATGTTCTTATAAAGATATGCCCGGCCTGGACCCAGAAATAGCAACACATAAGATTCCACTTTATCCAGATGCAAAACCCAAGAAGCAGAAGTTAAGAAGGATGCGCCCGGATATGTCATTGAAAATCAAAGAGGAGGTGGTCAAGATGTGGGAGGCCGGATTTTTAGAGGTTTCAGTACACCCGGAATGGGTAGCTAACATCGTCACGATACCCAAGAAGAATGGAAAAGTTAGAGTGTGCGTGGATTATCGAGACCTGAATCAGGCTAGTCCGAAGGATGATTTTCCTCTCTCACATATCGACGTGCTTGTTGACAATACTGTTAAGAACCACAGGTTTTCGTTTATGGATGGATACTCTGGATATAACCAAATCCTTATGGATGTTGAAGATAAGGCAAAGACCACGTTCATCACCCCATGGGGGACATTCTGCTATAAAGTAATGCCTTTTGGGTTAAAGAATGCTGGGGCTATTTACCAAAGTGCCATGGTTACCCTTTTTCATGACATGATGCATAAAGAGATTGAAGTATATGTGGATGATATGGCTGCAAAATCAAAGGAAGATGAAAGTCATGTAGAGTATTGCGAAAGCTATTTGAAAGGCTCAAAAAACATAAGTTGCTGCTGAATCTTAACAAGTGCGTTTTTGGGGGATCGTTAGGAAGGTTACTCGGTTTTATCGTGAGTAGAGAAGGGATAAGGGTGGATCCTGACAAAATAAAGGCTATCCAAGAAATGCCAACTCCCAAAACTGAACGAGAAGTAAGGAGTTTTCTAGGGAGACTCAATTACATTGCTAGATTCATTGCCAACTTGACTAGCACGTGTGAGTCTATATTCAAGTTATTAAGGAAGAACCAACCAGGGGAATGGGATGAAGAATGTCAAGAAGCATTCGACAAGATAAAAGCTTATATGTCGAGTCCTCCTATTTTAGTACCCCTAACACTAGGACGCCCTTTGATTCTGTATTTGACAGTACTGCCATCATCCCTAGGGGCAATGCTTGGACAACACGATGCATCAGGAAAGAAAGAGCAAGCAGTCTATTATTTGAGCAAGAAGTTCAATGATTGTGAGAGTCGCTATGCGACAATTGAGAAAACATGTTGTGCTCTAGTCTGGACTTCAAGAAGACTTCGCCAGTACATGTTGTACTACACTACATGGTTGATTTCGCGATTTGGCCCACTAAAGTACATATTTGAAAGCCCTCATGTTTCTCTAAGGGTGTCGAAATGGCAAGTGATCTTGTTAGAGTTTGATATCAAGTATGTGACACGAAAATCGATTAAAGGGAGTACTATTGCTGATCATTTGGCCGAAAATCCTCTGGAAGAAGGGCAATCGTCAAACTAGGAAAAGGTAGATGAAGAAATCATGGATGTTGAAAAGGAAGACGAAGGATGGAAGATGTACTTCGATGGGGCAGTAAATATGTATGGAAATGGCATAGGGGCATTCGTGGTATCACCAAGTGGAAAGCAATATCCGGCGGCTATCAAGTTGAATTTCGAATGCACAAACAATATCGCAGAATATGAGGCATGTGCAAGTGGGCTATTGGTTGCAATTGACCTCGGTGTGAAACGATTGGAGGTTTTTGGAGATTCAGCCCTTATTATTTATCAAGTGAAGGGTAAGTGGCAAACTAAGGACTCAAAATTGGTGCCTTATCAAAAGTATCTAACTCAGCTAATAACAAGGTTTGAAGAGATAACATTCTCCCATTTGACTCGGGATAAGAATCAGTTTGCCGATGCCTTGGCTACTTTGGCGGCGATGTTTAAATAGAACATCAATGCCGAGGTTCAACCCATCCACATAAAGGTGAAAGATGAGCCGGCCTACTGTGCTAATGTAGAATGGGAGCCAGACGACGAACCATGGTATTATGATATAAAACGGTATATTCAGCATGAAGAATACCCAGATGGTGCAAGTGAAGTGAACAAGAAAACCATCAGAAAATTGGCAATAACATTTTTCTTAAGTGGAGAAATCCTCTACAAATGAAGTCAAGATGGAACACTACTGAGATGTGTAGATGCTCGGGAAGCCAGGCGAATCATGATTGATGTTCATGAAGGGATCTGTGGGACACATGCGAATGGTCACATGATGGCCCGTAAGATAATGAGAAGTGGATTCTATTGGTCCACTATGGAGACAGACTGCATAGCGTATGTGCGAAAATGCCTCAAATACCAATTGTATGCAGATCGGGTCAATGCACCTCCTTTTCCTCTGCACAACCTAACAAGTCCTTGGCCATTCTCAATGTGGGGAATAGATGTCATTGGGCCAATTAATCCAAAAGCTTCAAATGGGCATCGATTTATATTGGTGGCAATCAATTATTTCACTAAATGGATAGAGGCATCTTCCTATGCCAGCATTTCCCAGAAGGTGTTTGTCAAGTTCCTCAAAAGGGATATTATATGCCGCTATGGGATTCTTGAAAGGATCGTTACAGATAATGCACCCAATCTTAATGGTGGAGAAGTACAAAGATTGTGTGAAAACTTCAAGATCAAACATCACAATTCAACTCCATATAGACCACAAATGAATGGTGCAGTGGAAGCAGCTAATAAGAACATCAAAAAAATCATTGCCAAGATGGTGGTTAATTACAAAGATTGGCATGAAATGTTACCTTATGCTCTACACGCTTATCGTACTAACATACGATCAAGCACTGGGGCGACACCATTTTCGTTGGTGTATGGAATGGAAGCAGTATCTCCCATTGAAGTAGAAATCCCGTCCCTAAGGGTATTGATGGAGGCAAAATTAGAGGAGTCAGAATGGGTAAAAGCCCGATATGAGCAGTTAAACATGATTGAAGAAAAGATACTTACAGCTATTTGTCATGGGCAGTTGTACCAGAGTAGAATGGCCAGAGCTTTCAACAAGAAAGTTCGCCCAAGAGAATTTCAACCAGGAGATTTGGTTTTGAAGAAAATACTACCTCATCAGGAGGATGCGCGAGGAAAATGGGCACCTAGCTATGATGGTCCTTATGTGGTCAAACATGCATTTTCCGGAGGAGCCCTAATTCTCCTGGACATGGAAGGACATGAACTGTCAAAGCCGATAAATTCAGACGCTGTTAAGAAGTTTTATGCCTAAAAAAAAGTGATAATAAACGCCCGCTAGATTGAAAACCCGAAAAGGCGGTCTAGGCAAAAGTTAGGGTAAGTGAAAGCCTGCTAGATTGAAAACCCGAAAGGGCGGTGTAGGCAAAAGTTACGGCAAAGAAAGAAAAGAAATGGCATAGTGGTTAAATCAGCCTGAGAATCTCGGGGCAAGCTTACAATGGGGCAATATGATGATGGTTAGCTACGTCAGTTAACTTCAGTATGGTCCGTCATCTCCAGGTCAAACGGGATCTAGATAGGGAATCAAAGGACCTATACTGGGGCAAATTTGATGTGAAATTTCTTATTGTGATCATCTTTCCCCTTTCCTACTGTTTTAGTGCTTCTCTTTCCTTGAAAATTTGTATCAAAGTTCCACATCAATTCAATTCACAAATTATTCCTCCTATTTGCATCCATTCTTGCATTCATGCTTCATTTGTTAAATTATGTCTCAAGTAAAATAACTCAAGTCTAACAATACTTTGAAACGATTACGTTAGCAACTCCTCAATGGATAAATAAATAAAAATCCCTGGCCGTTTCGAATAAAGGTGAAATTAATTCAGACGTCTTCATAATAAATTGGGGCAAGAAAAGTCCAAATCCCAAAACTTGAAATGGTGTCATCCAAATGTGCCATGTGGCTACAAACAAAGAGTGAAGTTGCAAACATCTATAAGGGGATAAGAAAAGTATACAACCGATATTGTTGTGGGAAATTAGTGAAAACAAGATAACAAGAGTTTGATTGATTGAAGCTTCCTAGTTCGCCACAATGGCTCAAATCCTATAAAATACACCCAGGTAAGTCAAAACGTGACTACCCAATTTATTTTTAGTCTGCTGCGGGAGGCGGTTCAGTGCCCTTCCCATTCTGTTTCTGGTATGCCGAGGAGGTTCCGACATTTGGACGTTTAATTTCCTTCTGGGTAAGACGGTTCAGTCCACTACCCGTTTATTTCTTGCTTGTTGAGGGAGTCGGTTCAGTCCACTACTCGTTTATTTCTTGCTTGTTGAGGGAGTCGGTTCAGTCCACTACCCGTTTATTTCTCATTTGTTGAGGGAGTCGGTTCTGTCCCACTACCCGTTTATTTCTCGCTTGTTGAGGGAGTCGATTCAGTCCACTACCCGTTTATTTTGTTTGCTGAGGGAGTCGGTTCAATCCACTACCCGTTTATTTCTCGCTTGCTGAGGGAGTCGGTTCAGTCCACTACCCGTTTATTTGCCTGTTTGCTTGGGTGAGGCGGTTCAGTCCACTACCTAATTTTATTTCTTGTGTACCAAGGAGGTTTCGGCAGTTGCATATTCTACTCTCTTCTAGGCAAGGCGGTTCAGTCCCCTGCCTGTTTTATTTCTCTCGACATTCTCATAGTGTGTCGCTTTCATGCATTACCGGCCAAAATTGAGGTTCATATATCTATACTTATTTCTCACTATGATGCCAACCATGGTTTATCATATCACATAGTGAAAACAATAAGTACAGAGGGGAAACTGTGAACACCCAATTTTGATCGGGTATTTTTTTTTTTTTTAAGAAAAATCACAAAAAAAAAATATTTTTCAGCCTTTATTTGAGTGTGTTATCTCACTTTTGTTCAATTTTATTTTTGTTAAAAAAAAATATTTTTCACCCAATCTGAATGTATGCTTTATAACTGGATCATTGGTCCACATCTAAACTCATTGTTAGCCTTGGCCCAAGTGAAAAAAAAACAAAAATTACAAAAAAATTACAAACCAGAAAAAGGACAAAAATAAAAATTTAATAAAAGGGGAATGCAGCATCTCCTGCGATAAGATGTTGGGACAAGGGGAAGAAGACAAATGGTCTTCCTTTGAGGCAGCTTGTTTCTCTGTCTTGCTGCTAGTCAAAACCTACAAAAAGAAAGACAACAGTCTATTATGAAGAAATTGCATTGTCTAATTAGGCACAAATGGAAGAAAACAAAGTCAAACCAGATGCAATTACTATAAGCATGAATGCAGCAGTGGGTTGGGGGAATACAAGCAACGTGCAGAGCATTTGAAACACTAAAAAGGCAACAATTTGAAAAATTAAAAGAGGGTGCAGAGATGAAAATTGACCACACAGCGTCTTGATAATACAACTTCACCCTATAAATACTACCAGCAAATTCAAAAAAAAAAGGGGGCAGATGGAAGAGGAAGGATCGATCAATACAGAGAGGCAGTAAACCAAAAATCAAATATCAAAAGAACCAGAAACAATCTCAAGCACCCTTTTCACTTCCATAACATCGATTTTCAAGCCCATTCACACATCAACAACAAATAAAAATCAGAAGCCAAAATAGAGCAGAAGATTGCAGAATCAGTTCAAAGAAAAGAGCAAGGAAGAAGAAAGCAAAACAGCAGCAACTAAAAAGAAGAGAAGCAACAAAACAGAGAAGTAAGCTTCGATCTCACCGCACCGGGAACCACCGCGCACAGCCGCCCAAGCACCACCGTGTCCCACCCTCGCCGGAACTCATCGCACAGCCTCCAGCCACCGTGCGCAGCACCGTTAGGTTCGCCATCCCCCTTTTCTCCTCCCTGCGTCACCTCATCTCTCTTTCTCACCGCAGACCTGTGGATCGCGGTCGCGCGCTGCCAGGGACGGCGCACGACGGCAGCATCTCTCCCTCGCGGCGCCGATCGCGCCACTCCTCCCTTCTTCTCTACCGGCCGCACCCCCATTTTCTCCCTCTCTTCCTTTTTTTTTCTCCTCCTCGCGCCTCTCCCCACTCCCTTCTCGCTGCTTCGCCGCTGTCTCTCGCCGCACGCCCCTCCCTGCGTCTTCCCTCTTCCTCCTATTTTCTCCCCCTCTCCTCTCGCACCTCCTTTTCCTCCCTGTCTCCCTCTCCCTCTCACGACCTCCCTCTCTCTTTTTCCCCCTTTCCTCCCTCTTTCTCTCTCTCCATGGCTGCTTCACACAGCTTCTTGCTTCTTTTTTTTTTAGGGTTCCCAGATGGAACCCGTGTTTTAACCCCCCCTCCCCTTTTATTTATTTATTTATTTTTATCAATTTGGTTGGGCTTCAGCCCACTTCTTTTTTTTATTTATTTCTTGTTATATTTGATTTTGGGCTTCAGCCCAATTGTACTTTTTCATTTATTCATTTATTTCGCTTAGGTTTTGTTTATAAGTATTGGGCTTCTACCCATTTGTTTCTTTGCTAAATGAATGTTGGCATCCCAATTTTTTACTAGTTATACTAGGATAATTTTACTCAACTAAATTTTTAATTCATCATACATTTTATTTAACTTACTTTTCAGATTAATTTTATTAAGTCAAACGAAAATTATTTTTTTTTAGAACAAATGAGATTAGCTGAGATGTGACATCTTGTTAATCCCCGGTTTGGGACACCTGAGTTGCGACAGTTTGGTGATCTTAAACCCTTAAAAAAAATTAAAATCAAACCAACACACAAATATTTTTTAGAAGAACTACGTGACTTTTGAGTTCCTCATTGCACCGGAGGATACGTAGGAGCGGGTCAATCTCGTCAAATCAAATTTAAATTTTTCTAATTTAGTTTCTTTTTTTATCATTTTTACACTTAGTATTAATTTTTTTTATTTTGGGGTGAAACAAATATTTATATTAGTTTGCACAATTAATTTTGGGCAACTGTCATAAGACAGGCGTGTTGGAGGTGTTGTGGGGTTAAGTTTCCGCCCTTCTCCACGCACAATCGATTCCTGACCTCTTTTCAAAAAATCACTATTTTTTATGTTTTTTCAATTTTTTCTAAATATAATAAAATTTATGGCAGCTCCCAAACCTTTGGATCGTTACATATGGTACATAACTGAATCAGACTCTGGCAAATATAAAATACACAAATTCCAACAACAATGTTGATAATTGGTTTGAATTCAAGAAAAGTCGTAAAAACTTGGGGCATTGCAATAAAATATTGAATGCCTTATAATTGATTTAAATATAAAATTGATTTTGGGAATCACGGTAATCGGAAGAGCCGCGAAGACTTGGCTTTGATTTGGCCTGAGCCTTGAGCGACGCTACTTTGCAGGACAAGGGGCAAATATAGAACATAATTTGTAGATATTGAGATAGTTTTGACGTTTAGGGGGCGACTGCCCTTTTTTGTTCCCCCCGGTTCTTTCCCTAGCTGGCATCCTAATCACATCTGATCAACTAACTACATTGACATTGTCAACAAGGTCCATCATGAGCAAGTCCATCTCCATTTCTTCTTCAGAGAGTCATCGACCAATAGAACAGAACATTCAGAACCACATCCCAAGTATTAGTAAACTTCATCAAGCAGGGACGGATGCACACACAAGCAAATGGGGTCAACTGACCCCACTGAATTTTTATTTTTTTTTAACAAGTATAGAGAAAATAAAATTTTGCCCCTAAGATAAAATTTATCTTGACCCCACACCCACAGCCCATTCTCACGAGTCACACCACCCAAGTGATGCCAAGTGCCCAAGCCCACTCTTAAGTCTGACTTTTTAACTTTCTTTTTTATTTGTTTTTTAATTTTTTATACAACTCAACCTTTTGTTTCAAGTTTCAAGTAACAGAGATATTTTTTTATTTCATCTCTCTCTCATGTGGTGGGCCTCGCCTCTTTGTGTTTCACCGCAGCCTCTTTCTGTTCTGCGACAAAGTTCAGCGTACTTCTCAACTTCCTGTTTGCAACTTGCAAGGTACCTTCTTTCTCTCCTTTTTTTTTTCAAAATGGTTAAACTTAAAAAGAAATATTGTGTTATTGTTAACATTGTGTTGCGATGCTATTTCCCATATGCAATCTCTCACATAAACATTGCCAGCGTAAGTGTAACGTAACAGGCAACAACGTATTCCCTTGTCCTTTTCCTTTCTAATCTTTTATTTTTTTTTCTTTAGTTGTTAACTATAAATATAAAATTGATGTTATTATTATTTGGTGTGTGCAAAATAATTAAGAAAGGTATGTTGATGATGCTGTTGTTGTTACTATTTAGAGTGTGCAAAATAAGAAGGGTATTTTTTGTTGTTATTATTTGGAGTGTGCAAAATAAGTTATTAATTAGCACAAGCTCAGAGCAACGAGTTGAAGCTCATCAATTATTGATTACTTTGCAATCTTTTGAATTTATTTTTAAGTTGCATTTGATGAGAAATATATTTGGAATTACTAATGAGTTATCTCAAGCATTGCAAAGAAGTGATCAAGATATTGTCAATGCTATGACGTTAGTTAGAGTGTCAAAGGAAAGATTGCAAAGCATGAAAGAAGATGGTTGGCATAGTTTACTCAACGAAGTGTCATTGTTTTGTGAGAGGCAAGATATTGTCATTCCAAATATGGATGATGCATTCATGATACAAGGAAAACCAAGACGTAAGCTTCAAAAAGTTTTGAACTTGCATCACTTTCAGGTTGAGATATTTTATCAGGTGATTGACAGACAACTTCAAGAGCTTAATAACAGATTTACAGAGGTGAGCAACGAATTGCTTATTTGTGTGGCAAGCTTAAATCCAAGAGATTCATTTTTTGCATTTGACAAGGAGAAGTTAATTTCTTTGGCTCGATTTTATCCATCAGAATTTTCTCCTGTGGAGCTTATGGGGCTTGACAATCAGCTTGAAAATTATATCATGAATGTTCGATCTAGTGAACAATTTTCTAATTTAGATGGGATTGGTGATCTTTCAAAAATGTTGGTAGAAACTAGAAAGAATATTGCATATCCAATGGTGTATTTACTTCTGAAGTTAGCTTTGATTTTGCCTGTGGCAACTGCAACAGTTGAAAGGAGTTTCTCTGCGATGAGTTTTGTGAAGAATCAATTGTGCAACCGTCTGGGAGATGAATTGTTGAATGATTGTTTGGTCACATATATCGAGAGGGATATTTTTGATGGTGTTGAAAATGAAAAGATCATACAACAATTTCAAAATATGAAGACACGCAGAGGGCAATTATAATTTGTAATGTTTAGGTGTCTTCAATTTTTTGGGTATAAATGTTATACTCTTTGTAATCTCCAACTTCTTGACTTAATGATAACGAAACCGCTATTTTATTGCTTATAGATTTTATATTTTTTTATATAAATATTCATTGTATATGATCTTGACCCCACTAGATGAGATTCCTGGATCCGTCCCTGAGTATGTGCCAAAGAAACAAAAAAGAAAATGGAACTAACTGTAGAACTCTGTTATAGAATTAACCAACCTCAGCTACTGCAATTAGAAACTACATTTGACCAATCAAAACAATTCTACAGATCACATTTCACCACCACCTATATACAATAAAGAACATACCATGAAGACAAAAACTGTAGACATCTCCAAGAAGCACCTGATCTTTCACCTGTTATTGCACTAGAGTTGGCATATATAACAAGGATAGAAGCACTAACAACACATTCTCTAACACTCTTTCCAACACTTTACTATTGGTTGAAATTCATGTAGGTCCCACCATTTTGGAAATGAGTCCCACTATATAGGAAATCAGACTCACATAAATTCATAAGGCCACATGAATTTCAACCAGCGTTGGAAAGAGAGTAGCCGAGTGTGTGTTGCTAGTACTTCTCATAACGGGATATATCAATAAAGCAAATGGAATGAAACACCCTTATACTCTATAATTAATGGAAGCAGCACAATTGCCAGTCCGTCTCCTAAGCCTCCAAGAGGAAAGCCCCTGAAGCTTCATCCATGGCAGCTATGTTCTCAGCAACTTCTTATTATAAGTCTCTAAATCCGATCAATTGGTTCCGTGCGGTCTTGCACGGCAAGCCCTTCTGAGACATCAGCAAGTGATTTGAGATTGCACTTGATAAAGGCCTCAACGAAGTAGCAAGTCTCATCCTTGGTGTTCCCCTCTGGTATGTCCACCACAAAAGATTCAATTACCAGTGTACCTGGCCTTCCATCAATAATTTCTGGGTGGAGGGACATGATAGACGAGTAGTTCTGAAAGATAAAAGTATATTACTTAGATTAAAAGCTTGGATTTTGTGGGTGTAAAGGAAATATACACAATACACATTAAGCAGTAATTATATAAAACAACATGATTATTCCTGCATGTTTATATGTTGAAAAACAGTCATAAAAGAAAAATGTAATAACGCAAAATATGTCATAATCATAACCTTCACACAGAGAAAGGCAAATTATAAGGTTCCTCTTGCTCTCAAAGAAAAAGCTGAAGTTTACAACGTTGGCTAGAGCAGAAAATGTTCAGCATCTTGCAAGGATATAATGAATATTAGAAGTAACCAAAGACGGTAACAGTATTGTTTAGGTTCTCGCATCAACCATGCAATTGATCACATTCAGTTAACTATATGAATGAAACACAATGTTACCAAAGAAATATCACATTAGCATACCTTCCTTCCAATTGGAAAGAACCCCACCTTAAACGCACATAATTGAGTTAGCACACAATGTTGAACATAAAACATGGAAAGAAGTGCGACGAAGAGGTATCATTCAAGGATGACAAATACTTTTTCAGAAAAAATCAATTCAGACTCACTAGCACAAGATTTTATGCAAAAAAAAAAAAAAAAAAAAAAAAAAAAAAACTGCTCATTCGTTGTAAGGATATATCCATACCCTAAGCCTATGGTCACCACCAATAATCCTGATGCTGAGAACATGCTGATTGTCATCAAGGAGCTCCAATCTTTCTGTACTTGTAGTAGCAGGAAGCCCCGACTTAACATCAACTTCTCTAAGACTCCCAATCTCAAGGTTTCCCTTTACAACACATCTGCTTACAAATGGTTTGTACTTCTGTGGCTGATCAAACCTCCTCACCAAGGACCATACCTAGATAAAGCAAATCTAACCATGATAAATAAATTTCACATAGAAAGGGTAGGTGCGCTAGCAAAGCATAATCATTCAAGCAGTGTAAATCAAAAAAGTTTCTACATTACACAAAAACATTGTCAGGAAGCACACCAAACTCGCAATTCAATAGCAGTAACAGAGAGGAAGAGGAAAATAGATAACAAAATTCAGGTTCGCTTTGTACTTGATTTGATCATTATTTTCAAATAAAAAGGTAATTATTCCACTCTTGCAACACACTTCTGCAGCAACCAAACCAAGCTGACTGAACCTTAGACGCGCCAAAATGCAGAATGTGAAGAACCTCACAAATCCCCCCCACCCCCATTAACCTTTCTCCGACTCATAAAAGAAGAATCCGGTCGCTCAATCAAAAACAAAAGTTCTACAGCAAGATTTGAAAAAAAAAAAAAATGGATAAATATTTCTAGTTGGTTGCTGAATTAGAGCAAGAATAGTAGTAATTGGTCCCAGTTATAGCTTCTCTGCCTGGATTATGAATAAGATCTGGAACAAAAATTTTCACAAGAATCACACTACCTTGTTTTTCATTATTTGACAACAAATAGATCATCTTCCACTAAATTTCTTAACACAAACATTTGTTGCCAAAACCTAAAATTAGGAGCAGATCATAATGTACTAACCACAAAATAGACCAAAAACAACAACAGAACATTTTCATATATACTCTTAAGCAAATATATAAATACATTAACATAAATACACCATCACTATAAAAGTAAATCACAATTTAAGGAAAAATAAAAACAAATACGAACACATTCCAACAACCGTAACTGAATACCTAACACGACCACAACGATGCATGCGAAAATAAAAAATAAATAAGAATCTTCACACTCACACACACCAAATAACATGCGTGAATAACAGAAACACAACACAAACACAGAGTCAATAAACCGTTAAAAAAATTGCAAAAAGAAAATAGAAAAAGGAAGGGCAACCTGAGGAACCGGTGCTCTGATATGCTTAACGAGCGCAGAGGCACACTGATTCTCCCCAGGCTGGTGCCGGTGGTGCCTTCTTATGTACTCCTTCTCCATGTTGCTCAACCCTCCACTCCCAATCCCATTCATTTTGCTCCCAATCCAAAACGCACCTTTTCACCTCCCAGCCGACACCATGAAACTTCGATGCCGAATCGAATCCGCGTGAATCCAATCGGCGTCGTTCTGCGAAAGCTTTGAATAAAAAGAAAAAGAAAAAGAAAAAGAAAAGCGTGTGGTTCTCAGAGGAATAAAAGAAGGGGATGCGTGTGTGTGAGTGATAGTCAGAGCCACCGCCACGATCGTGGAAACTACTGCTACCGAAGCTCTTGTTATTATCCCAATTTTTTCAAAAATAAATAAATAAATAAATAAACGGATTAATAAAATATGTTTAGATATTTATCACTGGTTATATTTGGTGATGATTTTAATTATTAAAAAGTAAAATATCTTTGTTAAAATATTGTTTGTCTGTTTCTTTAATTCAAAATGGGCCCCACTTAGTGCTATAATCACAAACTACCAATCGGCTTGTCCATTTGCGTCTACATCGCTTTCCTCACCAAAACGCCCTGCGCTCCGCTGCCTCAGTTTTCATATGTTTTTCACTCACGAAATCTTATTGGTTAAGTTTGCACGGGTTCAAAAACAAAAACAAGTTTTGATATTTGTACACCTGAAATTCGTGGAACGTGTGATACCTGGTTGTGGTTAATAGATGTTACAGAATAAGTATGTTAGAACTAGTGAATTAGTTAGGAGTTAGTTACTAGCTAATGGTAACTAACAAGGTCTATAAATACCACACTTGGAGTTCACATTTACTATCTTTTCAATATGATTTCTTATGAGAATTTCTTTCAATTAAGCTCTTAAGCTTACTTCTCCTATGAGATGAATCTTCATCTCTTTGATCCTATTGTTTGTAAGATGGTATCAGAGCGATACCGTGCTTCCGCAATCAATATGGATGAAGATCCTTGGTCTTCCGATTTTGATTCAGTCACTGATGGAGAAGATGATTCTGATTATGCTTCCATGGATTCTCGTTGTGCAGAACTAAAGGTCGAAGAAGAAATCAACCACTTTGATATCATTTTTGGCAATTTTGAAAATTCAGATCCTGAGACAATGCCTTCGGATTCGGCTTCAATTACTCTGATCAAGCCAGTGATTGAAGCTTTTACGATCAAGATAGGAGAAATTACTCGTTTTCTTGTCCCTGTCAACAGATCTGAAAATTCAAAATCCAGCGCTGAGAACTGTGAAAGGGTTGAAGAACCAACGGTTCTGAGTTCTTCCTTCTCCAAAATTCGCACTCCTTCAGAAATCAAGAACAACAAAAGATTCTGGTTCGATCTCATCTTTTTTCGCAACAGATCTGAGTCATCCTCCATGGTTCTGTAATGAATCCACATTCATCGCGAAAGATCTGGTCCGTGATTCCTGCTTTGAGCTCGTTTCAGAGATTGCCATGTCGTTGCCGGCAAAGACGTTTGAGCGCGCCGATTTGATCTCGTCAACACCTCCACAACACACTGTGTTTCTATTCGATCCCGGTGGAGCTCCGGCAGACATCGTCATCTCCGTTGCACTCGAACATTCATGAAGCTATTCCTTCGATCTCAGTTTTGAATCTCATTTGCATCTCGTCTTCGATCCTGGCGGAGCTCCAACAGGCATCATCTTCACCACCGAAAGCCACTTCCGATTCGTTGATCATTCAGGTGTATGGATTGATGTCTTTGATCCCGGTGGAGCAGATCTGATTTTGTCAACTTTGATAATAAACGGGAGTTAAAAACCTTAATTAGGGATAAAATGGGCTTAAATGAGACCCAAAAGCCCCTAGAAAGGAGATCGAAGTTCTTAGAATCGTCTAAATGCCCAACTTTAATGACTGCATTTTGGGCCAAAAAGGAATCCAGCAGCATTTGCCAAAGTATTGGGCTACGTTTTTCATTTGGGCTGGTCTTTTGTTATTTGGTCCTGATTAGTTGTTTTGCATTGCGTTTATTTTTGTCTCTAGGTTGTTGTGTTCCTATGTTTTCAGGTTAGATTGTTCACATGTTAGATGTGCAGAATAAATGTAGTTCAAACTCAGATTGGTGAATTTTCCAATCCACGAAGTTTGAGAAGCTGATGAGAATAAGTGCATAGGACTAGTGAATTAGTTAGGAGTTAGTTACTAGCTAATGGTAACTAACAAGGTCTATAAATACCACACTTGTAGTTCACATTTATTATCTTTTCAATATGATTCCCTATGAGAATTTCTCTCAATTAGCTCTTAAGCTTACTTCTCCTATGAGATGAATCTTCATCTCTTTGATCCTATTGTTTGTAAGATGGTATCAGAGCGATACCGTGCTTCCGCAATCAATATGGATGAAGATCCTTGGTCTTTCGATTCTGATTCAGTCACTGATGGAGAAGATGATTCTGATTATGCTTCCATGGATTCTCGTTGTGCAGAACTAAAGGTCGAAGAAGAAATCAGCCACTTTGATATCGTTTTCGGCAATTTTGGAAATTCAGATACTGAGATAATGCCTTCGAATTCGACTTCGATTACTCTGATCAAGCCAGTGATTGAAGCTTTAACGATCAAGATAGGAGAAATTACTTGTTCGCTTGTCCCTTTCAACAGATCTGAAAATTCAAAATCCAGCGCTGAGAACTGTGAAAGGGCTGAAGAACCAGCGGTTGAAGAACTAGCGGTTCTGAGTTCTTCCTTCGCCAAAATTCGCACTCCTTCAAAAATCAAGAACAACAAAAGATTTTGGTTCGATCTCATCTTTTTCGCAACAGATCTGAGTCATCCTCCATAGTTCTGTAATGAATCCACCTTTGTCGCGAAAGATATGGTCCGTGTTTCCTGCGTCGAGCTCGTTTAAGAGATCTCCATGCCGTCGCCGGCAAAGACGTTTGAGCGCGCCGATTTGATCTCGTCAACACCTCCACAACACACTGTGGCTTTATCCGATCCCGGTGGAGCTCCGACAGACATCGTCATCTCCGTTGCACTTGAACATTCACGAAGTTATTCCTTCGATCTCAGTTTTCAATCTCATTTGCATCTCGTCTTCGATCCCGGCGGAGCTCTAACAGGCATCATCTTCACCGCCGAAGGCACTTCTGATTCGTTGATCATTCAGGCGTATGGATTGATGTCTTTGATCTCGGTGGAGCAAATCTGATTTTGTCACTCGCAATTGTGACATCGTGATTTCCAATAATATTAGAAGGATAATTAGGTCAGTAATTAAATAATAAATGAGAGTTAAAAACCTTAATTATGGATAAAATGAGCTTAAATGAGACCCAAAAACCCTAGAAAGGAGATCGAAGTTCTTAGAATCGTCTAGAATGCCCAACTTTGATAACTGCATTTTGGGCCAAAAAGGAATCTAGCAGCATTTGCCAAAATATTGGGCTACATTTTTCATTTGGGCTGGTCTTTTGTTATTTGGTCCTGATTAGTTTTTTTGCATTGCATTTATTTTTGTCTCTAGGTTGTTGTGCTCCTTTGTTTTTGGGTTGGATTGTTCACATGTTAGATGTGCAGAATAAATGTAGTTCAAACTCAGATTGGTGAATTTTCCAATCCTGAGTTTGAGGGGGGCTGTTACAGAATAAGTCTGTTAGGACTAGTGAATTAGTTAGGAGTTAGTTACTAGCTAATGGTAATTAACAAGGTCTATAAATACCACACTTGTAGTTCACATTTACTATCTTTTCAATATGATTCCTTATGAGAATTTCTCTCAATTAGATCTCAAGCTTACTTCTCCTATGAGATGAATCTTCATCTCTTTGATCCTATTGTTTGTAAGAATACAGTTTAGTGGGTGGTTAATCAGTATATAATTCATTAACCATCAAGTAAACCAAATTAACCATGAATTTACACACTATTGACTATATTTGTAATAGTTTGGATGTGGTTAATGAGTATAACTTGTATTAAGATAACTCATTAACCACTCATTAAACCACATTAACCGTGATTTTGAACTGCGTTAACCAGGTATTGTAGGTGTCAAAAATTTCGGGTGTATAAATAGCATTTTTTAAAGGAAAAAACTTATATAGGAACTGTATATACTGTTCTACACCGAAAATGTAAGGTAATTACCAAAAAACTGATTCTATGCAAGTTTTTAGGATGAAACCGTTACATTGTTTTTGAGTTGATTTAGGCAAAAAGAGTATGCAAAGTACCATTAGTACCGTACCTAAGTTTGACCCTTTTTAAAAACCAAATAATTGCAAGGGAAGACATATATTTTTTTTTATAATGCAAGGGTAGAAATATTATAAAATAAAAGTGGGAAATTTTCTTTCCGTATATAAGTGGGATAAATTTTAAAATATGTAATTTTATAGTTTGACTTTTGTTGTGAAGATTATTTTCAAGTTTATAAACTTTAATTCTCACACAAACACATGTCCTAAGTATGGATTAATCATTAATTAATAGTTTGTATTATTTGATTAATATATTAATAATATGTTTTTTGAGGTGAGCGAAAGTAAGCTAAGTATAAAATTGGAGCTACTTGACGTAAAAAAAAATGTACTTTGACTAAGTGGCGGATCCAGAAATTTTCTTTTGTGGAGATAAGAAATAGTCTATAATATTTTCATATAAAAAAAATATTATAAGTTTTTATAAAATACATAATCTTACGACAAAAAAAAAACCTAAAATTTCTAAGCTTGTACAAATTACAATTATCCTTTTCATATTTTGAAAATGTTAAATGATTTTTTTTATTGTAAATACTATATGCTTTTTCACTGGCCTCACTTTATGTATCTTAGTCTAGTGGTCTTGATAGAAAATCATAACGGTGTTTCTTTTTTGAAATCTAATTTGTTTTGTCACTATATAAAATTAGTGTTATAGAAGCGGTAAAAATTAAAAGAATAAAGAGATGAAATTAGTACTAATTTATTCTCTTTTATCTCTTATAACTTTCTTCATTTATTTTTTGAAAAAATGTATCTTATGGGGCAACATCTCATTTTTTTATAGGGCAAAATGGAAATAATTAAGCATATTCAAGCAAAAAATAATTATCTGCATGGGCAATTGCCCCAACCATGTGAAGGTGGGTCTGCCACCGTTTGAGCCTATGGCCACTATAAGTATAAAATGATATAAATTGACATTTTTAATTAATACGTAAAAATAAGAGAGAATGTTCATTTAATGAATGATAAACAAGGAATTTAATTAAAATAATAAGGGTAAAAATGAGAAAAATAATAAAATGCTATAAGCTATAAACTCAAATATTACTTCAAGTAGCGTATGAAAAAACTATAAACTAGTGAAAAAAACACTATAAACTCGTGGTTATCCAACACTTCTATTTTTTTCTTATGAGTTTATTCGCTATAAACTATTTGCTATAAGGGAGCAGATTGGCGTTACCATACACACCCCTAAGCCTCCTTTAACCGTAAAAACCAGAAAGAGAAGGCTTGCTTGTCTTTTTGCCGCTAAGGCCGAAGGTCTCAGGTCTCAATAACTGCTAAGTACCCAAAAAAAAAAAACGAATAGTAGAAAAAAATGGTACTACATTCGGAGGCATGTAGTACCATTTCTTTTCTTCGCCTTCGTTTTCATTTTTTTTTTCTTTTTAGTGCTAGTACCGTTTTTGGGCCTAACTCTGTGTTTGATCGGTGCACGATTAAATGCTATATGGACACTCACACGATGCTTGCTGGCATTAAATGGTTTCACGCTATAAAAGTTTCTGGGGTCAGGAAGGAATGATGGCATGCAGGTATTTGCTAAGAAACAAGGCCTCGACGTTGCTAGCCATGGGATGAGAGAATATGCATTAAGATGCGTTCGAATTATCTAACTAGCGAATAGGACACGTACTCACGAGTGACAAAGAAAATTGAATTCTATGGTTACTTTTTTTTTTGGTGAGAAAATTATTTTTAACAGAAAAACGGATGAATGAGCTTTTTTCATGTGTTTTTAGTATAATTAAGTTTTGGTTTAAATATGATTTTAGTCCCTCAAAAATTTGAAAAATTCGTTTTTAATCCTCAAAAAAATTTAAGATTTTTATTCCCCCAAATTTAAAAATATTTTTCTGTTAGTCCCTGACTCTAACGCCGTTAGTTTTGTTCTTCCCTTAAATATGATTTTAGATTCTATAGTTACTTTTTTTTTGTGTGAAAAAATTATTTTTAACAGAAAAACGGATGAATGAGCTTTTATCATGTGTCTTTAATGTAATTAAGTTTTGGTTTATATATGATTTTAATCCCTAAAAAATTCGAAAAGTTCGTTTTTAGTCCCCAAAAAAATTTAAGGTTTTTATTCCCCAAATTTGAAAATGTTTTTCCGTTAGTCCTTGACTCTAACGCCGTTAGTTTTCTTCTTTCCTTAAATATGATTTTAGTCCCTCAAAAATTCTAAAAGTTCGTTTATAGTCTCTCAAAAATTTTAAAGTTTATTTTTAGTCCTCTAAAAATGTTGTCACATAAGCGCCACATAACGGGATCAGAGTCAGGGACTAACGGAAAAATATTTTCAAATTTGGGGACTAAAAATATTCAATTTTTTTAGGGAGACTAAAAAAGAACTTTTAAAATTTTTAAGGGACTAAAATCATATTTAACTCTTAAGTTTTTTAAATAGATAATTGAAAAAAAAAATAGGCGTAACTCAATGGATCTATCCACACAAAACACATTTTCTGGGGAGGTTGAAAAGCTCCGTCTACTTTGAATGTTTTCTTTTTATTTTCAAAAGAAAAATAGAAAATACAGTAATGAAAACATGTTTGATGGGAATTTTGTTAACGTATTTTTAAAAAATATTTTCAGTAAAGTGCTTAGAACCGAAAACGAAAGTGTGACGAAGTTCCGAATGGAACATTAGTCTCCTACTCGATCCAAAAGATTGAAGTCGTAGAAATACTCTAGAATGCTGTTAGGGATAAGGAATGCCGTTAGGGATAAGGAATTATTGGGTGCACTCAATATTTTGGTGTGTTGACAAAAATATTTCTATTAATTTTATACTATTCACAAATATGTTATTTGTGAGTGTATAAATTTATTTTAAAAATTTGTACACTCGCAAATAAACTACTCGCAAATAAGCTATTTACGAGTGAAAAAAATTTTACACTCACAAATAGCTTATTTACGAGTGAATTCTTTTTTATACTCGCAAATAAGCTATTTGCAATGACAAAATTATATTTTTAGTCCCTTATGTTTATTTTAGGTTTCAGTTTACTCCCTTATGTATTATTTGTTCTGAATTAGTCTCTTATATCTAAAGATTACAACAATGTGGTCCATCTGTTTCAAAGTGATAACTTATGTTACGAAAATTATAACAGTGTGATCCATTTTTTGCAAAATAAGAGACAAAAATAGGGACCACATTGGTATAATTTATATAACATAAGATTATTTTAGAATAAAAAAAAAGAATCCCAACTAACACATAATGAATCAATTTAAAACTTTTAATATAAAAAACTAAGTTAAAACTTAAAATAAATATAAAAATCTAAAAATATATTTAGCTATTTGCGTCCGTAAAAAATTTTTTACAGACGCAAATTGGCAATTTGCAAATTGGCAATTTGCGAGCAATCACAAAAAATAACGCAAACAGCGCAACGCTGCGAAGCAATCAGGCTTTCTCTCTGTTTTTTTTTTTTTCAATTCACTGCAAAGCTGCGAAGCTTGCAGCTTTTTGGCAATCAGCCTTTTTTTTTTTTAACTCAGTCAGTACAGCGAGTGAAACTTAACGCACTGTCCGGCTCGGAAATTACTTATTTACAAGTGTATAAAATTTGTGTATACTCGTAAATAACATATTTATAAATATATAAAATTTAAAAATTTATATACTCACAAATAACATATTTATAAATAGTGGAAAATTTATTGGGAATATTTTTGTTAACTCACCCAAATGTTACGTACACCCACCCATTTACTAAATACCTTTAGCAATTTCCTAGGGGTAAAAGACCCTAACTATTCTTGTAAAAAATAAAAACCCTAACTATGGCCCAGAGAGAAAAAAAAAATAGTCAAATAATGCTGTGGGCTGATCTTATAGCAACAAATGCACCCAGCATTTTGTTGAGTACATCTAACAATTACAAGAGTTGACAAAAATGCCCTTTAAAAAATTATTAAAAGTGAATTTTTTTTACTTCATTTGTCTCTCTCGCAAGTAGTATATTTGTAAGTTTAAAAGTGTCAAAAAAGACACTAGTAAACATGCTATTTGCGCGTGTTAGAATTTTTAGAATTTCTTCACGCACAAATAACATATTTGTCCGTAGTTATATTTTAAAAAAAACCAACTCGTAAATATATTATTTACACGTGTTGAAATATATGGAAATTCTTCACTCGCAAATACTTATTTGCGCAAATAGTTGTACAAAATTTAAACATGCGCAAAATAGTAATTTGCACAAATAGTTGCAGATGCTTGTCCCCTTAATTTGCGCAAATAACTGCTTGTCCCCTTAATTTGAGCAAATCTTTTTATTATACACAATCAAAACATTTTATAGGTCTTTTTTACACGTGTCAATCAATGGGACAGGTTTCGCCACATCAACATTTTTAATTATTTTTTTTATGCTTCTTTTGGTGAAAGCAACTCATTAGTTAGTTTCAGCATAAAACAAAACGGACAAAGACAAAAACAAACGGACAAATACAAAAGGACAAGACAAAATCCTTCTCTCAGTTAACTATTCCCTTCCTCAACACACTTCACAAGCACACAAAAATTTGTCACAAATGTCACCACCAAGCCATCACGTGACACTACCATGTAAAACCATCCGCATCTTACACACATCCTCACAAGCGGACAAATTTCACATCACAATTAGCATAAAGCAATTAAAATAAATTAAAGAATCACACAAATCAAGAAAAGCAATTCAAGAATTATTAAAAAAATCAACAAATGTGATCAGCAAATAAACAAAAGCAACAAAAAAGCAAAAATCCACTTGCTTCTCTAACGCACTTTTATTCTCCGTCTCTGCCACCTTCTAAAAAGAGCAAACTAATGTAGCTTCTCGTGCACTCTACGCTCTAATCCTCTTTTTCACGGTAAAGAAAAAAATTCAAAATTCAAAAATCATTGTGTAATGTATGTCGCCCCATTTCGTCAATGGTGGAGACCTCTCTCCCCCCTCTGATCCGCCTGTCGAATCCCATAGGATCGATATCTATCCTTCCTCCTGTCACTCCTTCTCTTTCTTCTTCTCCCAAGAGCAGAAGGCATGAGCTATCAAAGATCGCTAGCGAAGTCTCCCTAACACGCTGTCACCTACATCCAGAGCCTCCAAGCTCCGATTTTCCTCCTTCTTCAACCAAAACCCAGAAAATGCTTCTCGAATGGAAATGGCAGATTTCGACGACAACTGGGGTTTCCTGGATTGTTCCCTTTTTTTCCCTTTCGTTTAGTCTCTGCCTCTCTCCATTTCTCTTTGATCGATCTAGGCTTTCCATGGTAGGTAGAAGGATCGATTGTCTTTGCTGGGCTTGCGAGTGTAGATGCCGCGAAACTGGTTTTCTAGCACTGGTTGACAGGCTGAGGTGAGTCCTTCAAAGATTTCGCATCCTCATCTATTTTGCCGGAGTTCTTCACTCATAATTATTTTTTTGATTTTTTTTTGTTTTAATACTGATTCATTCTATTTGTCATATACTTTCGTTTTTCATTCTGCCGACAACATCACTGAAATCGCTCTCTTCACGGTTTTTTGGCTCTTGAAAATGCAAATATATTGGCTTTTTTCTTGGGTTTCAGTTTTCCTATGTTATATGAAGCTCATCGACCAACATTTTTGGTTGCAGATATAAATGTGAAGTTGTTGTTCTTCTTTTCAGAAAGAGGAAAATATTGTGGTATGATTTTCTTCTTTTGTCTTTTTTTTTTTTTTTAGCATCACAGGCTGCATTTTTTGTCTTCTTTTGTAGTTCTTCACATTATTTTCTTCTTTTGTAGTTCTGCAATAATGGGGTTTGGAGAAACAACTTCTGCAAGCAGTGACATGTCTAGCTCAGTCATGTTTTTTTATTTTATCTCAATTCATTGTTTTATTATCTTATCAACTCTATTTTTGATTCTGTACATTTGAAAGTCTTTTCGTTCTTCCGATTTAGTTACTTAATCATTTATGAGTGCTTAATTTCTAACAGTTTTTGGTGTTCCTTTCTTTCTGCAACCATTTGCCTATGTATATTCTCTATTACCGTCATATGGGAAAATATTTTGCTATAGAATTTGTATTAATTATTTTGGTTATGCGTTAATTATTTTGTTATAGAATTGGTATATATTATTTATATTTTTATTTGGAATGGTGGTGACAGATTTGAAACAATGTAATGATTCAGAATTGTTGATGTTGACATTAAAGGTTAAGCCCTCGGCTGCATTAGCCATGATTGATGAAGCAGAACTCCGAGTTACTAAAGAACGTGGAGAATCCAATCTCAGTTTTTTCAATCAAGATTCAGTTTCACTCTCAGGTTGAAATATGTTATTGTTTTATGGTTCTACTGCAGGCTCTTCCTTTTCATGCCCCATGGACAATTGTTCCTCCTGGAATCAGTTTTAAACATAATTGAGATTCATGAGAATACTTTCTTTTGGGTCATACTTTGGTATAATTTTATACAAGCCGGTATTTCTCTCTCACTTTCATATAGTTTATGGGTATTTTCAATTAGTTGTGTATTTGACATGAATTGGTTGGTTGTTTGCTAAATGCTAATCAAACTATAACTTCTTGGATAACAGGAAAGAATACCAGATTTTGGAATTAATTTTTGAGGTTTAATTTCTTCCCTATACATAGCCATTTAATCTTCAACTTAAGAAGAGAACTAAATTTTCAATAAGACTTTTGTATTGATAGAAAAAGATGAGATATTTGTTCTTTTCAGCTCCAAATTGGCAAGAGTTTATCATTAAGTGATGGCATTGCTGCGGCCGAATGAGTGATATTGGGGCTATTAGTGAAAGAGTTTTTATCTTTTAGCTCTTTTTTTATTGAAATTAACTTGACATATGGTTTTATCATTGTTTACCACTTTGGCTCTTCTGTGATTGTTTTGATCAGGTAAATAGGAAATTCAGAGGAGCCTTTTTGGATCATTGGTGACGACTTGCATTATTTTCGAATGCATCCGGAGGTACTCATCTTGTTGAATTTCAATACATTCTCCTTATTTCTTTAATGGGTGAGTGCTAATCATCATTGTTTAGGGATTTTTTTTGGTCTGTTCTTTTTTGGCTCTTCTTTACCATAACTGATTGGCCTTCTATTACCCACTGCTCTAGGTAGGTTTTTTTGTTTGTAAAATGTGATTCTAATTATTTGTAAAGTGGGCTGATATGGTAATGTGTGTTGTTAGGTTGTTGGAAGGAATTTCCAGATTTTAAAGGACTTTTGGAGACATTTGGCATTCTGGGTTTGCTTTCTTTGATTTCTTTCCATTTTACATGGTTTGGCATCTTTTAAGTTTTAATATTTGGTTTCAGTTTCAGTTTTTTAACAGTATTTAATATTACTGTTATTGTATTTTGAATGTAATTGATAGTCAAGTTCTTAGCTGATGATACTGCCATTATAGCTTTCTTATTGTGGATTTCACTATTTATTTTCTCTTTTATCATGAGTTGATTTAAGCTCTGGCATGCTGATATGTATCTGGGTTTGGTGTAAAAATTTAGGGAAATCTAAGCTCAGAAAGTGAAGACTGGTGGTGTAAATAAGAGAATTCACGGGGAAGATGCATTATATAGAGGTATATGAAACATGAGCTAATATTCTTCTTACTAAAGTGCATCTGTATGGAAGGAACTCTTGCTTCTTTGCAAAACCTCTACGGGACATGTCACATGAGCTCAAGAAATTTCACAGGCTTCATTACTTAATAGTGCTTTTTAGCTTACACGCCTTGCAGAAATGGTAGAACATTTATTTTTGCTGCATATTTAGATGGGAAAGTCTTTCTTTGAGCATCATTTATTCCTTTGTCATAATAGATGGAATAATGCTTTTCAGCTTACTCCTTGCAGATATGGTAGAGCATTTGTTTTAGCTGCATATTTTAGATGGGAAAGTCTTTCTTTGACCATCATTTATTTCTTTTACCTAAATGTAACTTTAAAAAGCGATCAGTTTTGCATAATAATGAATTGCGGCCACTAAATGGCCAAGTATCAGCTACCATGTTGAACTCAAGTGTTTGCTTGAGTCATATCAAATTGCTTGGTCATCCTAAATGTTTGCATGAGGTTAGTTTAATTTAGCACTTCCTATTGTTGTTTGCTTCAGCACAAATCATTAGACAGATGTTTTAATTGTCATCATTTTTGCCTCTTTTCCCCTTCTTTTGGTATTTTTATTTGTTAGCAGCTGAGGAGACTGGCTAATATATGTTGAGGATAGATCAACATATGTAGTTTCATCAAGATCGGATTCTGAAGCAAAAATTGTGCAGCTTAACTTTGGTGATCACCTTGGAGCTCTTCTGTAAGATCATTGGGGGAGATTTTTGGCGGCACACTATCTTCTATTCATAAGATATCATTACTTTTGTGAGTAATATTTACTCAGTGAACCTATTGATTAATATTTTTATTTCCATGCTCTAATTAATGTTTTGTCATATGTAGTTTCATCAACTAATCTGAGCATTATATTTGCATTCATAGAGTTTCCTTTCTTTCTTCTAAGCCTTTTTTTTGGCTGGAGACGAATGGCATCTTTTTTTTTGAATGTTAGCTGTCCCAAAGATCTCTTCCCGCGTATACCTTCCCCACCCCTCTTTCCATTCTTCCTTTCGTTTGTGCATCTTTCTCTTTCTCCCTTTCTGTTTGTTGGTCAACAACCACAACTCATCAAAAAATAGCAGGGAGGTGTAATGAGCTTCAAATATTATTTCTATTTATGTTTCTATTATTTATTATTTTACTGTGGGGTGGATCAAGTTCTAATCACAGATCTTTTACTTGGTCAATTTGTTGCAACAAATTTATATTGCAAGGTGGATAAAGTTTCGTGTCAAAAAACATTAACTGTTGTAACAAGCAAAGCAAATGACCCGTGCGCATGGCCTACCTTGAAAAATGCATTTAGATAATTTTTTATAGTGGAAGGAATCTTATAGGAGGGAAAACTGATGGATAGAAGTTTTCTCTTCTCTTTTGGAAATGTTTTTATCATTATATATTGGATAGGGTATAAGAATGGAAAATGGCTTCAAGTGTTTGGGTAATCTATTGACGCCTGAAATTAATTTATGCAATTGCATTTAAATATTCCCTCATATCTTTATGGCTTGAAATTCTTTTAAATCTGTTAATATTTTTGGAGTTGTCTCACCTAAGTAGTTATCAGAATTCAGAAGTTACAACAAGAAAGTTTCTCTTGAACCAACAGACACACAGAAAAAGAAGGCATGCACTTAAGTATCATATTATGTGAAGGTTTGGCGACGACACAGAGATTCTTGTGTCAATGAAAAATAATGATGATCTCTGTGAATACCTTCCATGGGATTTGTATTACTCTTTAATTATCACTATTGATTGTGGAATATTTAAAGTTTCCCCTGGTGAAGTTGCTATAATATCAAGGTTTTTGTTATAATGTGAACTAGATGTTGACATGGGTTTTGTAGTAGGGGAATTTGATGTATTAAATGAGGTGAAATTTATCAAGAAGTACTTGTGTAATAGTAATTGATTATTTGTTTGAATCATTATTAGCAATATTTATGTTATTTGTAAGCAAAATTTATGAATCATTGTAAGCAATATAATAGTAATAAGCTTGCCAACCATCTCATGCCCAATAAAAATCCTCGCGAGTTCATTTTTAACCTCTGCTGGCTTCCATAAATTTGGTTTCTTTTTTGATACATCCTATAATATGTATCAGCATTTGTATTTATATTGTAAGATACGCAATTTGTATTATAAAAAAATACGCAATTCATCACCCAATGAATTTATAGAAATTCAAATAAAACTCGTGCATGCACGTGTGATGTATTATACGATATCGTTACATCTTAAACGAAACAATTCTTCAATGAATTTATCCCCATGCGTTGCACGGGTCCTCAATACTAGTAGTTGTACAAAATTTAAAAACCTCCAAAAAGGAATCAACTTTGCGCGGGTATAAATTTCTTAAAAAAAAAACACAAGTGCAAATAGTTAATATGCGTGAGTTATACATTTCTGTATACCTCGCGCAAATAGCTATTTATGCGTATTATTATTTTTTTTTTAAATTTTATACACGCACAAATAAATTATTTGAGTGAATTTTTCTTATTTGTGTACCTTAATTTGTTATTTGTCAATTCCAAAAAAATTTTGGTAAAAAACTGTGAGGAATTGAAAAAAATTGAGTTTTATTATGTATCCAAGGGTATTTTTGTCAATATTAGGTGTACCCAGTACATTTAACAACGGCCTTCCATACACCAATAATTAATTTGTTTTTATTTTTTTATTATGAGCTCTAATTGACTTACTTATCTTATTAATTAATATTCACCAAGAAATCTTATTAATTTTTATAGCAATGTGAAAACGTGGAATATCCAATTCTCATGAAAATGGAAGCAGTTGATAAGTTTATACACCAATAATTAATTTGTTTGGGTTTCTTATTATGAGCTCTATTAATTGACTTACTTATCTTATTAATTAATATTCACCAAGAAATCTTATTAATTTTTATAGGTAATTACTCATCCTCATACATACCCATACACATTCGTTAAATGTGTAATTACCCTAACTATTATTGGTAATTTGTACGAGTATTAATAGAGTCTAGGCTTAATTATAGTGTTGGTCCCCCTATTTTATTTAATTCGTAGTTTTGGTCCCTTTATTTTTAATTTCGCAATTTTTGTCCTCCTAGTTTTTAAATTACATGATTTTGGTTCATCAGTTAAGTTGTTATCCAAATTGCTAACGAAGATGCTGATGTGGCAGCTAAGTGCTGACGTGTCAAATATACATGGTGTTGGCCTACTCGTTAAGTGCTGACGTGATTGGTATGCGTGGTGTTGACATGGAGATACTTACATGGCAGTACACTTGTTGGCCATGGGAATTCTAAAAATATCATAGCTTGGGTTTGAACCTAGGATCATAAGTCTTAAAAAAACACAACTTTACCACTACACCACCTCACCTAGTTGATATTTGTGGCAAAACAATATTACACACATATACATATTGTGAATTAAACACAACTTTTCACATACTTATATTTTTCGTTTTATAATGCATGTCTTTTGGATTTTATTTAAAATCAAACTAATGTCATTCCATAAATAAAAACAATTTATACGAGGGGAAATATTTTAAAAGACCAAAACATATTTATACCAATTTTTTTAACCTTTTCACAAGAAGAAAATGTTTTTAGATGCTTGTTTGTAGATGTTAAACTCATAATTCTTCACATTTTTGTTTTGAAAGTGGTTTGATTTTATTAACAAAAAATGTTTTTTTAATTTTTTTTAAACAATAGCATTAAATATATTGATAAATAACCATTATATTCAAATAGTAAAATTTTGGAGAAAATATAATAATATTAGAAAAATTATGATTTCGATTATTATAAAATTCAGTATTTCACATCATATATTAATTCCAAAAAATGAAAAAAGTTAGATACAATAATACAAAACAATAATTAGTAATATGTGTTGAAAACTATTACTAGTAATTATTATAAAAATAACAATACAATGATATGAAAATTATTATTAATTACTATAAGCAAATTAAACCACTGAGTAACAATTTTTTCATTGTATCTTAACTCATTTTCGTTTTCTAAAAAATATTAAAAAATAATTAAAGTTTGGTAAGATATTTTTTAGCTAGTGATATTTGGGCTTGGTTGAACTTTTATTCGTCTATGTTTATTTTAAATATAATCTTTTTTCAAGAATTTAAAATGGTATTGTGAAAAATTGACGTTAAAGGAATTAATTAATGTTTAAAAATAATTAGCATCTACAAACAAACATCTAAAAACAATTCTATCTTGTGGAAAAGTTAAAAAAATTGGTATAAATATGTTTTGGTCTTTTAAATTTTTTTTTCTAATATAAATTGTTTTTATTTATTGAATGGTAATAGTTTGATTTTAAATAAAATGCAAAAAAAAAGTATTATAAAAATGAAAAATATAAATATATGAAATGTTATGTTTCATTCACGATATATATATATATATATATATATATATATATATATATATATATATATATATATATATATATATATATATATATATATATGATATTGTCCTACTATAAATATTAATAAGGTGAGCTGGTGTAGTGGTAAATTAGTGCTCTTTCAAATCTATGTTTTTGGGTTCAAATTCATGAATTGATTTTTTTTTGGAATTTCCCTAGCTAAAAAGTTTACTGCCACGTCTGCACCACACGTACCAGCCACGTTAGTATCTAATGAACACAACAGCTCGACGTGTACCTAACACGTAAGCACTTAGCTTCCACGTCAGCATCTCTGTTGACAATTGGATGACAACTTAACAGATGAACCAAAATTGCATATTTAAAAAATAGAGGGACCAAAATTGTGAAATTAAAAATGGATGGACCTAAATCACAGATTGAATAAAATAGAGAGACCAAAATTACAGTTAAACCTAGAATCTATTACTCATTATAATTCCTACTCGCTTCTCCCTTTCTTTAGTGGTTGTTGGAGTATCTCCTTTTATGCCGCGAAAACCGACCTTGTCTAATGTGCCCTTTATGTTTACTGAGATAGTGGGTAGGGGTGTGCAAAAATCTTGGTTAACCACACCAAAGGGATGAACCAGACTGCACCTCACCAGAAAAGTCCAAACCATTTTTTAAGTTTGTTGAACTAATCCTAATTTTAAAAACAGTCCAGTTACCAGACTCAAAATCAGTAACCTAATCTAAACCGGTCTCTCACATTTCTGTGTTTTACTCTTATCCAACTTTTACTACAGGTCACGCAGCACTAATTCAGAAAGGGGTTGAAGCTTCTCAAACAATCAATGGAGAACTAGCGCTGTTTCCAAATTCCAACTCCACAAGAACAGTGGGTCAGAGGCTCTGTTTTCATTCACATATAGGGAAATGGAGTAATAGAAGCCCCCTTTCAAAATCAGATTGGCTCAAAACCGGATTTAAAATGAGTTCACTGAAACTAAACCACATTTAGAGAAATAACTGGTGCAATTTAAATATCTGAACCATAGACAAGATTAACCATTAGAATAGGTGTGGTTTTTCAAAAGACTGCACTGTGCACATCCCTAATAGTAGGTGATTGGATCTACATGAGGCTCAATAGTGATTGGGCTTATGAAACCATACTAAACATATTTAATTGCTATTAAAACACGAATTTCGTCATATTTTTTTTACAAGACGAACTTCATCTCTAGACTAGACTTCCTAAAGTTTATTGTTCAAATTGTGTTATTTAGACATGCTTTCAAATCTGAACCCTCCTAGGGTCAGCGGGCATTATACCCTTTAATTATTTTGGTCTCCTTGCGTTTTTCAGTCGATGCTAGGCTGTCAGAAGATGAATTCTTAAAGGTAACATCTCATCAAAGTTAAATTTGTTTGTTTAAATACAGATTTCAGATAACTTATTTTGAAATCTTGTTTTGCAACGAAATCAGCTCTCATTTGCGTGGAAACTTGATTTTTATCCTGTAACGATCCAAAATTTTAAGAGCCGCCACCAATTTTATTTAACTTAGAAAAAATTGGAAAACCTAAAAGAGTGATATTCAAAAACCATATTAGGTTCGCGAATCATTTGCACGTAGGAAAAGGTAGAGACAGAACCCCACAACACCCCAAACACGCCTATCTTAAGACAGTTACCCTAAATTGTGCAAATCAATATTATGTTTTACCCAAAAAAAATGATGCAAAGAAAGAATCAAAGCATAGTAAAAAGAAAAAAAAAAACTCTTTTTTTTATTTTATTCTTATTGGATCCTCCAACGTAACGTAACCTTAAGTTGCAGGGAAAGAAAGCCTTTTTTATTTTTTTTGTTTTTACATCTTTCTTTCGCAAGAGAAAAGAAAAAGAATGAAATAAAAAAATAATAATAATGATGATAATAATAAAAGGAACGCACCAAGCTTTGAAGCACCATGATCAATATGACTCAGGCATGAAAATCATAAACTTGTCTTTTTTATAAACAAAAAGGGTAAGGAACGTGTATAAAAAAAAAAAAAATCCTATTTCCAAATTGTAAATGCTTGTGCAACATTTTTTTTTAGATACCCACGTGAATATATCAGAACCTGCCACTTTAGACTATGAGTCCAAACCATCATCACTCACTATGCCCCTTTTGAGAAGGTAAAATACAATAAAATAAACTGAAACATTAGAAGCTAAAAAATGAAACAAAAGAAAGTTAGAAGCTAAAAAATGAAACAAAAGAAAGCATTTGATTCATTCATATATTAATTAACAGGACAAAGAAGGAGTATTCAAGAAACATCGAGCAACTGGTAAAAGAAAAAAAAATTACGGATCACTGCGTGGGCACTGGATTGCTTCTTCTTTCTCTCGTGTGTGTGTGTTCTTTTTTTTTCTCACTGATTCCTCCCCCACCTCTGTTGCTCCGGTCCTGTCTGGTATTTAAAGACATCTCCGATGCGCTTGTAGTCAATTTGTAATTATTGCTGGGTAAAATCATAGGAAATTTGAACTGATTCTAATTAGAGCAAGATTTTCCATTTTTTCCAATCTCAAATCATGCTCTACTGATATGCTAGGATATGACTTGTCTCTCACGTTTTTATTTCCCCTTCCTTTTTGTTTGGGCTTAAACAATGGGTCCATATTGATCCAAGAAGCATCGTTGAACATGTAGGGTTTGGTGCCTTTCTCTTGTTTTTCTTGCAACCTTTATATACCTTTCCCTCCATTTATTTGATTGGGCTTGCATTACGACCACATTTGATTAAAGGAATGTGAGATAAATTTAAAGTCCAATTAAGACTCTCATCTCCTTTGTTTTTCCCTTAAATCGGCTTGGTGACCAACAAAAAAGCAAATAAAAAATATCATAACTACTTTTTTGATTTTTTTGATTTATTCATTTTTATCACTAAAGACGGATTAATAAAGATAAATCTTATTTTTTGTACCTTTTCTATTTTTTTTTTGTTCTTTTTCTTATCAAAATAAAATAAACAAGAGTAAAACAATGCATACAAATAAAAGTTAAAAGAACAAAATATTTTTGTGGTTTTTCTTAAAATTTTGAAAACACCGTTCAAAATTGGGTGTTCACATATCCCTATTCATGAAATTGACCGAAATTCAACAGTTCGGTTGAGACTTTGCGTTGGTACCAATAAACCACCTTATCCTCTATCCATTATCTATATTTCATCATTTTCCATTTATTTACATTGTTTGAACTTGAACTCTTGAGTGATCTATGGAAATTAACTTAATAATAATGCGCATAACACACAAAGAGAAAATAACTTCCCACACGCATAGAGACATGGAGACAAAAAAATAAAGAAGAAACAACAAATACTCTCTCAACTTTTATATATAAGCAAAAAATTTGTTGCACACCCCTTAAAAAAGGTACTCATTCTCATTTAATAGTCTTAAAATCTAAAAAAAAAAAGAATTGTAATTTCTAAATTGTTCTTATTATTTAAAGGTATGGGAACTAAAGAGTTGCAAAAGAATAAAGATAAACTAAAATTAATTAAGGGTAATTAATTTTGGGTTAATGCCATTTATTAGATTAAAAGTGAGTAACTGTTGCTTATATTTTGTAAGAACTATATAGATTTTGTTGTTTATATATGAAAAATGAGGGAGTAATATGTAATCATTTTGTCTTTTCAACTTCCGTTCTCTCAACTCGCTTCTTATAGAAAACTAGTGTATTTACCCGTGCTCACACGGGTTAACTGTATGGGTTGTAAATCACTACAAGAAATAGGTGATTACCGACGTGCCATAGCCCGTAGGAAAAAATTTGGCATTTCTGACGACTAGGATCGTTGGTAAATGTGAACCGTCGTAGGCAGAGGTTTACCGACGGCCAAATCCGTCGGTAAAGCCGACTTGATTTTTCGACGACCGTAGTCCGTCAGTAAATTTACAGCATTTTTATACTCGCGCTTATTTTTCAAATACCGACAGTTGTTGTCCGTCGGTATTTCAATAAAACCGTCGGTACGACCGAAAGTTTACCGACGAGTATAGGCCGTCGGTAATGCCCGATACAAAACAGGGAACAACCCTTCTTCTCCATTCTATGTTTTACTTTCTTCCCTTCTATCCTCTCTCTCTATTTCGTTCTCTCTCTCCTATAGCGACTGCCACCACCACCACGTCTATTTTTGACACCACCGCGCTGCCTCTACCACCACCATGTCGGTATATTTTCGGCACCACGTCTGTCTCTCTCTCAATATTGCGTTCATTTCTCAGTATTTTGACATTTCCACAACTTTATTTTTTTCTCCTTCAGATTCGCTGTACCACCGATTGGGAGCATTTGGGAACAACTGGTTCAACAACAAGAAGAGGAATCTCGCCCATTGCTGGTTCTCAGTATTGTTTTTTGCTTCTTTTTTCATGTTGCCCAGTGTTGTATTCGCTGTACCACCGATTGTGTTTGTTTCTAAATTGTGTTTGAACTTGTGTACTTCTATCCTGCTCTATTGTGTGTTTTAGCTGAGAAAGCTAAATAGTTTTTGTGAATTCTTGATGATTTGATGAAAATAGTGAAAGGCAAAATGTTTACTTGGAGTTTATTTGGATTTATTTTATAACATGAGAAGATGAACTTGCTTATGCAAAGTTAGCTGCTAAATTGGGTTGTTTCAGTTTTCAAACTGTTTGAAGACAGCAAGTTGTCTAAATTTTTATACTCATTTTTGTTGATTGGTGTTTGGTACTTAAATCAGAATGTTCCTCAACAAATTTTTAATGTCATAATAGTACTTGCTATGGTAGCTTGTTAGTTAAAATTTTCTATGTTTTTTTTTCAATATTTTTTGTCTGAGGCCGTCACACTGCTCCAAGACCGCCACTGGCATAGAAGGACGTGGACACTCTCTTGATCTGAGAATTGGGTATGCACTCTAACGAAATGTCGGTTGACTCACTGGGTGAAAAAGGGCTATCTGTTGACCCCCACACCGACATATTTATTTGATTTCCTTCATAGTTCTCTCCACAGAGGAAATTTTGAAGTGATGCATTTAGTAAAGTGATTAATGCATTTTGTTTCAGAATTTTTTGTGAAGAAGATTATTATGCTTCCTATCACTAATTTTCCCCCTTATGTGAGCTTGTTACATATGTTATGCCTTATCAAGTAGCAAAAGATAATGTAAGTTTTCATTTTGGCATTTTGGCTTGAAACAAAAAATACAACTTGAAAAAGATATATAAAGGTCCAATAGAGATAACAAATCATATTCAGGAAAAAAAATATATAACAGGCATTCTACAAACCATTTTTAGCAAACAACAGCAGAGAAAGAGAGTGCGTTAACACCAATATTTGGCCCATCAAGAATACAAGTATCATTAGCTTGGTCCTCCATTGATAAATGCACAAAATAGTCATCTAGTTTCAGTTTTTGACATCAACTTGGTCCTGACATTGGGGATTTTTGGAATTCACAGTACAGTATGAATTTGGTTACTCCCTAACCCTAACCCTAAGACATTCATCATGTGGTGCATGCATGTCCTTTTTCCTTCTCCCCTTCTCATTAAGGTTATGCGTGTCTTCTTGAGTGGGTGGAAAATGGGAAGTTAAAAAAACAAGGAAAGTTAAAATGGGAAGTTATATTCTTCAGCAATATAACCTCTATGATATGTTAATGGCACTAACGACCATTCTCATTAGACTCTTAAATGATCCATATGGTTTCCTTTCCACTTATGACTCAACCATATCACAGTTGATGACACAAATTTAGAATTTTTAGAGTATGTTTGGCTGCTCGTTTAGATTTTTAGAGTATGTGCAAATTCTTTATACCAATTTTATTCATGATGTCTTCAATGCCAAAATGAAAACTTACATTATCTTTCACAACTAGTTCATAGAGATTCTCTATCCACTCACATGGAAATGCCAAAATGCCTTATATATCATATGTTATGTGGATATGTAAATGGACTTGATTCATTTACATATCCACTCACATCTTCTATGCTTTGTTGCTTGGAGAATTAACTCTGTAAGGTATTTCTTATAACAAATCCATTGTATCAGAAATGAAAGTTTCTAGGCATGGGTGTTTGTTGCTTGGGCATGGGTGCTTTTCCAAATAGGAAGGATAAGATCAAGTGTGGTGAATAAAAAATGTTGACAGGCTCCTAGAGATGGGTGGGTGCTAGGAACTAAAAAAGTTGGTTTACCTTTAGAATATCATCACTGAAAAGAGAGATAATCTGTAATACATTTGAGCATTATTACTTGATATTATGCTTTATGCTGCATGCTTGGAATTTAGGGTTTCATCTATTTCAGATGTTGTGTTTTATTTTTTTATTTTGATTTCAGATTTTATATGGAGGCATGGATTGTTGTTTTCAATTTATAACCCTATGTTTGAAATTTATAAAGTATACTGGGTTTCTGATTTTCGTTCAAGTCTATATCCTTTACTAAAAGGTCTCTGCACTTAATTACGAATAATAATTAAACTATTGAGGTATATTATGTTTTTTTTGTTGTAATTCAATTAAATTTCAATTTTGTTGCTCATGACTGATCATTGTTGACAACAGACAATATCTTTAGATGAAAACCGTGGTCGAGGTACTCGCATGGCTTCCAGGAGGCCGACGATGACTACAAGGGAGTATCAAAATAGCTTTGTGAGGATTGAGAATCGTCATGCTCGTCATTGTGATCCTTATCGCGATGAGAATCGTAAATTGATGAACCAGCATGGTGATCCTCGTATGCCTTCCAGGAGGCCAATGATGACTGCAAGAGAGTATCAAAATGTAACACCCATATTTTTACGATACGTTATTTAGCGCTATTATAGTATTAACTGTCGTATTTATGCTATAATAAGCAGTTGATGTTCTCTAAGTAAGTGATTTAAATAAATCAAGAGCCAAATATAATTGAGAATTAATAATTGATATTAATTCGTGGTTTGAATATCGTCGAAAAATTCTAACGAAGTTTCATCGCGATTCAAATCGCCGGGCAGTTTCTGTCGCAGATAAAATTTAAAATGAGCCCCGATTTTGATGAAAATGGAATCGTAACTTGTTGTGATTATTTCTAAGTGATTAACATTTGTTTTTATTATTTATAATAAAATATTATTACGCGATGAATTAATTTCTCGTTAAATTAATTTTCGCGAATTTATCGGCGGAGAATTAATCGGTAACGTGGTTTTTCGATGCCGTGTTTTGTACTCTAGGATTCTAGGATTAGAGGGTACTCATAAGAGATGTGAGATTAGATGGGATAGATTAGGTGATGTGATTAGCATCTCATAAAGTGGTTTAGGTGTCACTTTTTGTGTGATTAAAATTTTATTACTTTACTACAACCATTTTCAACCATGTGTTTATTTTTAAGTAAAAGGAAAATGATCCTCCCTCCTATTTGAGGCTCAGCCAAACACACCCCACCATTTTATACCATCTTACATTTTTCCTTCCTTTCTAATTATTGGGAAAAGCCTAGAGTATTTTAAATTACCTTTTACTTACCTATTTTATTATTAAACCTTGTCATGTAATTTTAAGTGAAAAAAAATAATAAAAGAAGACCCCCCACCAGCCTAAATACCCGTGACCCCCCTCCCTTTCTCATTTTCAACTCCTTCATCCTCCTCCTTGGAGAAAACAAAAGATAGAAAGCTTGGGTTCCATGGTTCTTCATCATTTTGGAAGCACCTCACCTATAGTTCTTCACCTCTCTTGTTATCTACTTCTTCTTCCCTCCATCCTCATCTATTCCATCATCAAGCAAGGGTTAGAGGAGCATTTCTTCCCCCCTTACACAGCCCCATAGGCCGCGACCACCTAAAAGAGGAGAGGTGGTGATTTTCTCTTTTCTTCCTTGTTTTTCATGCTTAATTGATTGTTGTTTGGTGTTTGTTTAAGAATAAATGAGAGAGATGAGCATGTAAATCCCCATCATTAAAACCCTAGGCGCAAGTCAAAAAAAAGGGGGTAATGTGATCTTGAGTTTTAATCTTGCAATTAGTGGGTTGTATGAGCTATTTGAAGTTGGTTGAGTATTGTTTGAGTAATAGTTTGTGATTTGCATGCTTAACTTGTTGTTTCATGGCTTAGATCTATTCTTTACATTGGGAAAAAGTGGGTCTTTGTTGTTGAATCATGTATCTAAGTGTTAAGTAGTATGTTTTAGATAGTTAAATTGGTTATGGAATAGAGATGCATGAGTTAGCATAAGTGTAGTTTATGCTTTGTGCAAAATTGATGCTTGGAGGACTAAAATGGCATGTAAGACTTGATCAAGTGTTTCTAAATTTTAGCATGATTATGACCATGAATGCAATGCTTTTGGAATTCTTGAAATTGGTTTGATTGAAGAAATTTTGGGGAAAAACCTATTCTTGAAGAGTTTAAAAATGGATTTTGGGAACTTAGTAATTTGGTATAAATTGTTGGCATATGTGTTAATGGATATATGGCATGCTTGATGAATTTAATTGCTCTAAGAAGTGATGTTTGAAATAAAAAAAAAGGGGGATTTGGAAATTTGGTTCTTGAAATCTTGGAAATGGGTTTTAGAACATGTTTGATCTAAATTTCCTTATGTGCATAAATTGTTATATGAAGTTGTTGAGTCTTGTGAATGGTTTTTGAGTCTTGTGAATGGTTTGGGAATGGTTGTCACTTTTAAAAGAAAGGTTTGTTAAGAAGTTGTGTGGAAAATCATTTGGCTGTTGTAGTTATTAAATTTTATTTGAATAAAAGAATTAGAATTTTGGGTGATTAGATATCTTTCATGAAAAAAATCTGTTTCTGTTTAAAATTACTGGGAATTATTGAATTACAATTTTGACATGGGACCACTTGGAGATGATTTATATGTGTGTTGGGATCTTCCATATTAAATTTTGTAATTTTTGGATAAGTTTTGAGACCTCTAGGACATTATGAACCCAAAATAGTCTTGCTGAAGAAATTATGTCCTAAATCCGAAAATTAAATGATTTTTCTGCACTTATTGGTAATGATTTTTACCCAAATAAAAATATGTTGATGAATATATGTATGTCGGACTTGCATAAAAAGTTTCTTAAGAAACAGAGTTCGTTTGATATGGTAGGAAAATGGTTATTTTAAATAGCGTAAAAATTGTCAAATTTTGCACCTTTTGAGTACATGTTGACTTTAATTTATTTTGGGAGCTTTCCCAATTGTCCCCTAAATTGGTGTGGTGGCCAAGAACCCTATAGGTTGGGAGAAATTATGGTTGTGTTCTTTTAGCTTTATTAGTTGTGTTGAAGTGTATTTAAGTTTTGCTAAGTTTATGGAAAGTGGTTAATTAGTTATGTTTTATGCTTAGAGTTTCAAGAAAAGGATTTTTTTGAAAGTTAGCATTTTCCTAAATTAAGTGTTATGTGTTATGTAGCTTTTCAAGAAAATGATTTTTGGTTCAAAACCTTATTCTTTTCAAGTAGCTAATAACTTAAGTGCTTGAATGAGTTTGGTTAGAGGAAGGGCTAAGTTTGAGTGCTTAAGTGTAGTTAGAATTGATAGATTGTGCTAAATTGTTCGTGCTGATAGGAATCGTGACTCCGGAGACCGAGCGAAGCGGACCCGAGGCTTGCGACATTGTGTTAGCGACTGTCTGTGGTAAGGGCACTTCTAGATATTTGTAGGCTTTTATTTTTGTATGTCCTTGTGTAAGGGCAAGTTTTAAATGCGAAGAAGCCTGAGAACTCTCTGGGTTCAAAGTTAGGGTTTCCGAACCCCTTTGTGATTATTGTCGTGCAGTCGCCTATATTCCGAGTCGTTCGTGGGTGAAAAATATTGTGGTTGGTCTCCTGACCCCAACCCCCCACACTTGTTGTACCTCTCTGTCAACTCCATCGAGTTGCAGAGGGATGGATTCCATGATGTGAATGACGATGTTGTTGAGTAATGCATTTATTCAATATGTGATTGAATAACTGCCGTGAATTGCTTATGTATTGAATTGTGTTTCACAATGTGAACTGCTTATGCTGCTTATGTTTGTTGAATTGCGTTTCACTGTAATAAGCTTGCTATACATTATTTGATATGCGGTCGAATAATTATGCGAATTGCTCTTAAATTTCGTATGCGGCGAATTGTTCATCGAGTCTGAGAGCTTAGTCGAGTCGTCGAGACGTTTTTGAGCTGTGAGCCGGACAACTGAGGGTGCTAGGTCCCCTTCGTTCATGGTGGATTAGCTAAGCTTCGCAGCGTTATGGAACTGGAGCTGAATATCCTAGGGAGAGTGAAGATCCCAAAGCTACGGCTGGTATTCAGTGGATAGTGCGGCGTCTGCTTTCTGAAAAAATTGTCAAGTCGAGAGAAAATGAGTCGTGAGTCGAGTCTTGAGCGAGAGTTTTGAGTTGAGCCTTATGAACTGTATACAATGTTGTTTGCTTATTGCTTTATGAATTGCTATATATTGATTCGTTGAGGAGTTGACCCTTTCCCGTGGTGCCTTCAATCCATGATGGTTACCCAGGCGATGTCGAGGACGTGGAAGACCAGTTGGTGGACGATGACGAGGAGGCACTAGTACAGAAATAGTCTTTCATATCGGATTTTAACATCGGTTTTTCTACAACAGATATAAAAAACAAGGCGGTGGCATTTTTGTAAATAAAACAAAAGTTTTACATCGGTTATTAAAAAACAGACGTAAAAAAGAGTTTTTATTTCGGTTGCTTTATGGACCGATGTTAAAAAAAAGTTTCCACATCATATATGTTTAGAACCGATGTAGAAATCATAAAACCAGAACCCGTAACCCTTTATTCTGACTGGCCAACTCAATCCGAGAGAAAGGAACAACAGAAAGATAAAGTAGATCTCGCTCGAGAGCGAGAGAGAGTGAGTGAGCGGGGGGAGCAGAGAGAGAGAAAGCAAAGTGTAGAGAGACACGGAGAACGAGAGATCGAGAGATCTGAGAGTAAGAGTGAGAGATCGAAACCGAGAAAGAGGGAGTGCGAGGGAAACATCAGAGAGGGAGAGGGGGACGAAAAGTGAGGGATGGAAACAGAGAGTACGACCGAGAGGGAGGCATCGCGAACCTCGCGGTGGTGCGACGGAAGGGATTGGGACGGCACGAAAGGTTCTTTGATTTTTGAACCTGTTTGCAGAGAGATCGAGAGCGAGAGATCTAGAAATATCGACAGCGAGTCTGAGAGAGATCTGAGAGATTGAGAGTGAGAGAGAGGGAACGAGGGAACACGAGACAGCGAGGGAGTGCGAGGGAGTGCAAGATGGAGAGGGCAAAATAGAGAAAGAGCAAGAGGGGGAGAACGCGACGGAGGGAGGGAGGTCACGCGGTTTCTTCTATTTCATTTTTTTAATCTTTGGTCCACCTTCTCTGGACTTTTAATGGTTGTATCCTTTTGTTTTACAGGTTTGGAATATGTCAATAGGGCTCTCCCTCCGCCGCTGCTTCTTCCTTCATTGCCGGTCTCTCCCTCCGCCGCTGCATCATTTCTTCTTCCTTGCTTCTTCCCTGTTTCCCTCCCCTGTTTCTTCGTTCATCGCTCATCACGTATCCCTCCCCCGTTTCTTCTTCCTTGCTGCATCGTGCAACTTTTTCTCACCATTTTTGGACTTAGGGCTCAGCAAAGGCAGGCAATTAATTGTCGTGGCTGTCGTCTCATCATTCATTAGGTGAGTTATCTCCTTCCCATTTTTGTCTCTCTAATGTTTTCCCAATTTGATTTCAAGAAAATCCTAAAGCCCTAAGTTCTTGAATTTTAAAAATTGGTTTTGAGTTTCTGAAAATTAGAAGGCCATCTGATTTCTAATGCATGTTGTTATTGTTGTATGGTTGGGTAAATGGAATGAAAAATATTCCCTGGGAGCCTTGGAGATGCTGGCCGAAAGCTATGTCAAGTGAGAAGGGGAAACTGTTTGATTTTTTTTATGTAGGACTAGAGGCGAGTTTCCACCTTGCATTTGTCCAAGACTCCTGAGACAGTGACTTTAAGCACAATTTTAGTTGTAATGTATATAACTGCTAAGTTTTTTATTTGTTTTTCCAGAGCATTTTTGTGCTTCACGGGTTAATGTTGATGACAAGCATTTCAATAGAGACAGGGCTCAGCAAAGGCAGGTGATTCTGACAGCTTGAATGCACATATTTGTGGGTGTAATACTGTAATTCGTGTTCATGAGTGTTCTTCTGTTCCATGCCAATTGATTTAGTATATAGAGATTCAGTGGTAACTGCATTTTGATTTTGCTCTTGGTAATCAGCAGTGAAGGAATTAATTAGTAGTAGTGGTGATTATGGAATTTTGATGATGATGAATAATTTACAAGTCCACATACAAATAGACACTATCAATGTAACTAGCAGAGTGTAGGAAACTGAATCATAAATGAAACATTTTGCTGTATTGTTTCTTTTGGCCATTTTGTCCATCAGGAGTGTTGTTTCCATGTCAGTGTGGAAGCTGGGGATGGTTTTGTCAGAACGAGAGGCATCCATTTCCTGTTGAATGGAAACCCTTGCTATGCAAATGGCTTCAATGCATATTGGTTAATGTACACAACTTCTGACCCTTCTCAGAGATTCACGGTTTCAAATGCCTTTCGTGAAGCAACCAGTCATGGCCTCACTGTTGCTAGAGCTTGGGCATCCAGTGATCGTGGTTATAGTCCTTTACAATATTTCCCTGGCCATCATTCTGCCAGTATATCTTTAGGAATTTGGGTGAAATTTCCTATATTTTTTAGTATCTAACGTTTAATTTTCACACAATTCCCTTTATTTGTTGCAGAGTTGATAAGTTCAATGATGGTTGTGGTAACTTAGCAAATTGGAATTGTTTTTGGAGAGTTTTGAGAGAAAGGGAGTCAATTTCAACTTCCAATTAGCGAGCATGTTGTTTCTCAATTGCACACGTGAGAAAGTTTTTTAAGGATCAGATCAGAATCATTCATGATTCAAGGAATGCAAAGGAAGAAGATTTTGAGAGGATGCAGCCAGGAGAGAAGCCTAAGAACGTGAAGCAATCAAGTATAAGTCCTTTAAATGCAGAGAAATGAAGAGTCAAATAAGGACATGTCATTTTATATTTTCAATGGCTCATAATATAATTTTTTTTTAAATGATAGGGTTGATGAAAATCTAAAATGTGTGTAGTTTCATTTTATATTTTTACCATGGCGTTTGCTTGCATTGTTCATTGTTCAGTGCAGCTAGCAACACAAGTGCAGACAGTGCAAGAATGAGTATTGTGTATTGTGTATTTGTAAAACGCTTGTGATTGTCAAGTTATGGTTAATTTGTACTAAGAAATGTAAGTGAGTAGTAGAATACTCAAATTCTATAATTATAAGCACTTTCCAGATTGGTACCTTTGGCTTGTGTGCTTTTCTTACTATTTATATTGTTGCTGCTATTTACTATTATTGTTGTTGCTATTTTGAATTTTGATTTTTCATGGAATATAAAGAGACGTGATATGTAAATCTAATGTTAGTCCTCCTTTGAGGCTCTTTGAGTACGAGGATGATATATAACAAACAAAAAAAAAACAAAAAAAAAAACATTTGCATCGGTTCTTAAAAAACTGATATTAAAAGTATAAAAATTAACATCAGTTATGGAAAAACCGATATGAAAAGTAAGGTTTTAACATCGGTTATTATAAAAACCGATATAAAAAGTGAAGTTTTAATGTCGGTTATTCAAAAAACCGATATGAAAAGTGACGTTATAATGTCGGTTATTTTAAAAATTGATGTAAAAGGTACACTTTTAACATCGGTTATGAAAAAAACCGATGTTAAAAGTTCGGTTTTAACATCGGTTGTTTTTTCGACATAAATAACTCCTACTTTTAATATCGCTTGAATCCATAACAAATTGAAAACCGATGTTAAAAGCCGTTTTTAACCGATGTTAAAAGACCAAACTGCAGTAGTGAGGGCCCCTTCGAGGATTCAGGCAACGACTTTTATTTGTCTTGATTGCGTGTTGACTGTTTGTCTATTTGTGTCATTTTGGGATAACTGTAGTGTATGTATTTTGTGTACAATTGTAGGTGACCAGTTGGGCTAGTGGTGTTTTGCTGATGCAGGGTAGACTGGTGGTTCTACTTTTGGAGTAGCCCCCTGCGTGGGTGTCTGCCGGAAGTACCCGCAGGGTATGATCACTCTTTCGAGGGTATTCATATCTTAGGTGTATTTTTTTCTTACATTACTACTCTGTTTTATTTTGTACGTACTGTGTATGTTGATTGTATATGTTTACGCATGTATGTATTTCCAGTACGTAACTTGTGTCCTAGTTGTACCATGTTTCGAAATGCTGTAAGTACTCTGAGTGAGCTTTGTGGGCACCATTGTTTTAAAAAAAAAATATACCGTATTTTTTGGAAGGACACAAGAGTACCATTTTAAAAATTCATCGCATACAGGTTTAGTTTTAGTTTAATAGCGGTCCGGAAACGGGTCGTTACACAAAATATGTGGGTGAGGATTAAGGATCGCGATGCTCGTCATCGTGATCCTTATCGCGATGAGGATCGTGATTTGATGAACCAGTATAGTGATCCCAGGAGGCATGTAGCTGCCAGTGATGTTCATCGAGGGACGGACATCGTTCAGATTCCCAGCGATGATGATGAGATCTTGGAGTATACTCCATCTACACCGGAGTATTCTCTAATCATAGAGGATTACACTCCATCGACTTCTTCGGAGGATTCTACAGCCCGATTTTGTCCTGGAGACCCCTCAAGAAGCCACCACTAGCCTTGCTTTTATATTATGCATTATACTAGCCTTGCTTTTATATTATGCATGTTATTTATTAATGTATTTGATTGTTTTGATATTTTAATTGGATAAATGTATCAGGAGAATATATTAATGTACTTTTCATTGCTTTTTATGAATATCTTGACTATATAGATGGATAATTGTGATTATGGTATATGATGTATGTTTTTATATTTGAGCTTCTCTATTTAATTTGTGTGTTAAACCTTAGTTTCCCGTTTGAGATTCAATAAAGAAATATGTCCTGATAACTGTATATTACTTAAATGAGAATGAAGACAAAGAAATATACCCTAAATGTATGAAATCACGATACAGAAATATGCCCTAATGACTGTATATTATTTATTACGTTTCTTTTTTTTAATTTTTTTTTAGTTTACATTATCACATTTTTAAATATGGGAATAAATTAATAATTAAAAGTAATCAATATTAAATATGGGAATAAATTAAATTACTAGTAATAGTTAATTAAATTAATAAATAAACATTTTTAATATGGGAATAAATTATTTTCAATAATTAAATAAATAATTAAATTAATTTAATATTTAATAATTTAATAAATTAAATTAATAGTTACTTAAATTATTTAATTTAAAAATTAAATAAATTAATCAATTAATTAAATTAAATATAAAAATTAATCAATTAATATAACTAATTTTTTAAAAAATAATTCGGCTTTACCGACGGTGTAGGCCGTCGGAACATACCCGTCGAAACGTACCGTGAGATATTTACCGACGGTTTAGTCCGTCGATAATTCTGACGGCAAAAAACAGCTCGTCAGTACACATTTGCGACACCCGTTTTAACGTCACTTAACCGACGGCTTTTGGGAGTTACTGTAACATTCTATTCTTTTCTGAATTAAAAATTTAGTTTATAATTCTAAATCAAATATTTAAAATAGTAATATAATAATAATAATAATAATAATAATAATAATAATAAATTTTTTGGTTACGCTGACTAAACTATTTTTAATATATGTTACTATACTAATATTATCATAGATATCATAGATATAATATAATACTAAACTAGTACATATAGATATATTACTATACTTTTATTTTATGTTAAGTTATATTGAATAATTAATTAGGTGTAGCAGAACGTGACTTAATATAAGATTCCACTTTCTAATTAGGAGTAACCATAAGATGGGATTGTTATGCCTTCCAAAATTTTAAGTTACCCAAAGAACCAATCAACATTCATCTTTTCTATATGTGTAACGAATTAGTTGCAACAAATTGTTCCTAAAAGCTTCTGACAAGATATACTTTGATCCTGCTAATGATTACATCTTATCTTGTGATTTTATTTGGATACTCGGATAAGTTACCAACCATAGGATGCAAACTTTTTCTCCAAGAAAAGCCACCTGTACAATGAATATAACTTTTTCTCCAAGAAAAGCCACCTGTACAATGAATATAGCCCATTAAATCTACCTACAGATTTAATCCCAAGATTTTATGATAAAATCTAATTTATTTAATAAAGCATCAGTTATGTAGAAGTTCACTATAAATACACTCTCTAATCCCTCCACACTCTCACACACAATCAACCACTTTACTCCCTGGTGAAAATACTTTACGTTCAAAACTATGAAGTTATCTTACACCATCAGTGTCCTATTCCATAATTTTCCCTACTAGATATACCACCCATAAGTCTTTTTCCTTTCACTCCTACTTCCTTTTTCATCTATACCTCAAGTATAAAGAGAAAGTTACCATCCCCTGTTCAGATTGTAAAGCTTGTGGAGTTTTCCAAGGAAGAGCCTTTACCAACTAGGACAAAACAAAACTTCAGGTAATAGGGGGGGTGAGGAACTTCAACAATAATAGTAGAGTAGGAGGTGAATCATTCGAGTCAAGGGTGGCCCTATCCCTTCACTATTTCTATTATTTTTCTGATACAGTAATTTAATATTAGTAAAGTAAAAGAGGAAATTTGAGTTTACATATACTGATAGTTATTCTTAGCTTTGATGTTTTTATGAACTTCCTTGCTGAGAATGGATATTATTTTGATATTATTAAGTTGTTCATCTGATGTCTTAAAATCTGTGATTATTTTACAACGCTCTGTTATTCGGACACTGGCACACACACCCAAATCCGGTACACACGCACACACTTAAATCTGGTCAACTCTGGTCAACTCTGGTGGTGGTCAACTCTGGTGGTGGTCAACTCTGGTCAACTCTGGTGGTGGTCAACTCTGGTCAACTCTGGTGGTGGTCAACTCTGGTCAACTCTGGTGATGGTCAACTCTGGTGGTGGTCAACTCTGGTGGTGGTCAACTCTGGTCAACTCTGGTGGTGGTCAACTCTGGTCAACTCTGGTGGTGGTCAACTCTAGTCAACTCTGGTGATGGTCAACTCTGGTGGTGGTCAACTCTGGTCAACTCTGGTGGTGGTCAACTCTGGTGGTGGTCAACTCTGGTCAACTCTGGTGATGGTTAACTCTGGTCAACTCTGATTTTTTTCTTACTTGTGCAGCTTTTCTCTCTCGTAATTGAGTCTGCCTCTAGTGTAACTTTTACCATAATGGTAGTACGTGGATAATTGAGTTCAAATATGAGGAAGAGAGCTACGTTTTGGTACGAACGAGTGCGTAGTGAAGGTTGTAATAACCTTGGGGGCATCACGGTGCGAAATTCCACATGTGACCAGGTGGTAGCTCCCTTGTGTCGTGGTATTCGATATCCCACAATGATGAGCCTGACGAGACACTGCAAGAACTCAAGATCGGTGTAGAGTGTTCCGGTATAATGAATTATAAAATGAGAAAAGTACTGGGACGGAACATGTACTCCCGATCGCTCCTCCAATTTAGAGTCTCTCCATGGAGTAGATGTGGGCCCATACATATATATATATATACATGACATTGCATGGATCTTGTTGCATGATTATGAAATGAACTGTTGATCTTTATTTCTTTATATATATAATACTATTATGATTGCCTAATGCTCTACTATATGTTATGTTGTTGATATGTACTCACCCCTTTGTTTGTTGTTTTGGATATTATTATTATTTTTGGTTAAAGATGGAGGACAACGACAACAATCATCACCCGATGGTACGTATGGAGTTCATCAACGGGATCTGGACCCCTGATTATCCCAACCTCACTGTGACCTTTGATGGAGAAATCGCTATTCACACCACTGTTGGCACATTTCCTAACTTCATCACTACCACCCGCCATCGTACTATGACATTAACCTTTTACTTACCTTTAGCTGATATGTGGGCTGCGTCTGTTATTGCACCCACAGGAACATATCCGGAACCGCCTCCTACTACCCGATCCCATGGGGGTGAGGGAAAGAGATGTATGACTAATAATTACGATGCAGAGTATGTTTGGACCAGCTGATGTAGTTTCGACGTGATCTACCTACTCTTGACAGGAGATCTTTTGATGTTGTAGAAAAAAAATAATGTATATAGTATAGGCTGGTTGTTATCTAGATGACTGTATGACTTCTATTAACTAGTAGGATGATATACCGTGTACTAAAAACTATTTTGTTCAAAGGCTAATGATGCAGTATATTATAAATGTTACTCTTAACTTCTATGTTCATCTAATGTTTTTTTTATGCTGATTCAATTGTGATAAAAAGGTTTTAAAATTAATCAGTATATGTATGTTTTATTGGATGAGATACTTGGGGGTGTCTCAGTTACCGACGGCTTTTGACCGTCGGTACTCTCGAGTTTTCTTGTAGTGAATGTATCCAACGTCCAAGTATAAATATGTAATTTTTTTTAAAAAAAATTATTAGCAGATTTAAATTTTTCAAAAACTATTTTATAGACGATTCAATATGAAGGAGAAAATACATGTATTTATACATATACTTCAATTTTTTTTGGAAATATGACAAATAAAATTGAAAATATTGATTCTATATTTATTTATGATTAGAGATGGTTTTTCAACTATGAGTTTCAAAATAAAATAAAATTAAAGTACACAATTGAATTATTTATCTAAATTATTGTAAGATAAATTCAAAATAAGTTATATGAAAAAGAGATAATCAATTATCTATACTGGACAACAAATTAATCTTAGAATATACTCTAGTTGATATGCTTTAATTTATTACATTTTGATTTTGAATTTGATTTATTTTAAATTTGATTGAATGGTAAAAATCAAGATATGAGCATTAATTAATTGATATGCATTAATTAATGAAATATTATGAATTAAAAAATAAATAATAAAATATTTTACATTTTGGAGGGAAAATAATGAATTTGAAGCTGCTACGTGGTATGAGTCTACGTGACAAAACTTCATTTTATATAATATAGTAGATAGTAGATTAGCCTTCTAAGGGAAAAATTCTTTGAAAAACAGAAAAAAGTGAATTTGAATAAGCCTCCTGTTTATATTAACGAGACTACTAGAACTAGAAGCTTCTCTGCTTCAAGACATAATGTTGAACTTGTTAACGATATGAATCCATAAAAAAGAGAAAAGGAGGCTAGGGTTCCAATAACATAGCAATGCAAAAGTCTACTCAATACAAGACAATAAAGAAACATAAATACTAAAGATACAAAAGACTAAACTACCCTTAGTACTAATATTATATATTATCTAACATCCCCCCCTCAAACTCACGATGCGTTAACATGGAGCATCGAGAGTTTGTCAGTCAAGAAACGAAAACGTTTGATAGAATGCGATTTTGTGAACAAGTCAGCAATCTGCATGGAGGACGAAACAAAGGGTAAAGAAATGGTGTCATGTTGAAAGTGCTGGCGTGTAAGGTGATAATCAATCTCAATATGCTTGGTGCGTTCATAAAAGATCGAGTTGTGGGCAATTTGAATAGCACTCTTATTATCACAGTACATAGGAGTCGGTCTAGAGAGGGAGACACTCATATTAGAAAGAAGCCAACGTAACCAAACAATTTCTGAAGTAGTGTCTGCCATAGCACGATACTCAGCTTCTGTAGAAAAGCGGGAGAAAATGTCTTGCTTCTTGTTCTTCCAAGAAATAAGATAATCTCTTAGAAAAATGCAAAACCCTGTGGTAGACTTGGGATCAGTGGGGTCACCGGCTCAATCAGCATCAGAGTAAGCACACAACTCCAAAGAAAAAGATGAAGGAAAAAGAAGACTCTGAAATTGAGCGCCCCGAAGATACCGAAGAATGCGAAGAACAGCTGCCCGATGCACTATAGTAGGAGAAACAACAAACTGACTGACAACATGCACTGCATAAACAATATCAGGTCTAGTAATGGTAAGATACACTAAGCTGCCAACCAATGCACGATACAAAGTGGGATCAGGAAGAGGAACACCATTAGAGGAGACATATTTTGCATTAAGCTCAAGAGGGGTGTCTACTGCTCGAGTATCAGAGAGACGAGCTTGTTCAAGAATGTTAGCAATATACTTAGATTGAGAGAGAAGATAACCTTTAGGAAAATAGGCAACTTCAATCCCTAAGAAATAGCGAAGAGGACCTAAATCTTTCATTTCAAACTGTTTTGCTAAAATTTCAGTTCTGCAATCCCATCAACATCATCCCCTGTGATAATCATGTTATCAACATATAATGAGAGTATACGACCATGAGAAGTGGTCTTCAGAAACAAAACAGAATCATGATCACTGGAATGGTAGCCAATAAATGCAATCACAGTGGAGAACTTCTCAAACCAAGCCCGTGGAGCTTGTTTGAGACCATAAAGGGCCTTCCACACCTCCCTCGATTATGAGAAACACCTGGTGGAGGTATCATATAAACCTCCTCTTGAAGATCACCATTTAAGAATGCATTTTTAACATCCATATGAGAAATATGCCACTGATGAACAGATGCAACTGCGATAAGAGTGCGAATGGTAGTCATCTTGGCAATAGGAGCAAAAGTTTCTTCATAATCTATACCATATTGTTGTGAGAATCCTTTAGCAACAAGACGAGCTTTGTAACGCTCAACTAACCCATCAGACTTGGTTTTGATCTTGTATACCCTATGAGACGCAATAGCATATTTTCCTGATGGGAGAGATACCACGTCCCAAATATCCGTCTTGTGTAAAGCAGAAAGCTCCTCTGCCATAGCCTGCTGCCAAAGGGGATCAATAATAACCTCTTTGTAGGAAGAGGGCTCAGACAAACTGTGGATAGAGGTTAGGAAAGAAGCAAAAGAAGTAGAATAAGTGGAGTAAACAAAATCTGGTAATTGAGTGGACTTACGAACACGTGGAGGATAACGAGGAGGAGGAGAAGGATCAACAATCGCAGGAGTTTCTTGGGAAGCCATGGGGACAGAGGGAACATCTGGATCTATAGAAGGACTAGTGTCAACCCTGTAATTCTCAACATCAGAGTCAGCAGAACTATCAATATCCATGACAAAAGGATCAATATGGGTGAGTTCAGACCTGGTAGGACTATGAGAATCAGAGGAAAGAGAATAAAATGGTATGTGCTCAAGAAACACAATATGACGGGAAACATAAAGTTTTTGACTTATAAGGTCATAACAACGATAACCCTTCTGACCATCCCCATAACCAAGAAAAACATATATTGCAGAACGAGAAGATAATTTACTACGTTCTACAAGTGGATGAAGAACAAAACAGGTGGTACCAAAGACCTTCAAGGATGAATAATCAGGAACATAACCATACAACTTTTCAAAGGGAGACAAACCTGAGGTAACAGATGATGAAATTCTGTTAATAACATGGACAATAGTAAGAACAGCTTCACCCCAAAACTCACTTGGAACTGAAGCAGACAACAAATGGGAACAGACAGTTTCAACAATATGACGATGTTTCCTTTCAGGAACTCCATTCTGTTCAGGAGTGTCAGTGCAAGAAGTCTGGTGAAGAGTACCATCAGAAGCAAGTAACTCAGAGAATTTATTAGAGGTATATTCACCACCTAGATCACATCGAAAGCACTTGATAACAGTATTATGTTGAGTTTTAACTAAAGCACGAAACATTTGATAAATGCCAAAGAACTCAGAACGATGTTTCATAAGATAAACCCAACAATAACGAGTATAATCATCAATAAACGAGACATAATATCTAGATCCACCTTTGGTAAGAACCGGTGATGGACCCCATACATCAGAATGAACTAAGTCAAAGGGTGCACCCGAAATGGAAAGACTTTTGCTAAATGGTAAAGCAGAAAATTTAACAAATTTACAACTACAACAATCAGAAATATCATGAGGTTGCAATTTTCCTAGAGCTCTTGTAGAAACTAAGTATTTTAAACGAGAAGAGGAAACATGACCAAGACGAGAGTGCCATAAATAAAAATTAGAAGAGGATGAACTCAACCGAAAAGTTGATAGGTAAACACTAGAAGCTGCAACATCTGGAACCTTTAACTCATCCAAGATATAAAGTCCCCCTTGCCTACGGCCTGTCCCAATCATCCTCTTGGATTGCGGATCCTGCACATATCATGCATTTGAATTAAAAACATACCAAGAAACCAGAATCAGACAATTGACCAACAGAAACAAGATTCATAGTGAGGGTAGAAATGTAGTAAACATTTGAAAGTGATAAATGGGGTGTGCAAATAGATCCTATGCCTGTTAATGGCATGGGAGTGCCATCGGCAGTCATCACTGACACAGATGAAGCAGGATGTAAGAATGTAAATGAAGTAAGATCAGATGACGTATGATGGGAGGCTCCAGAGTCAAGAATCCATATAGAGGAAGATATACCTGATAAGCCAGAAGAGGGCAAACCTATATTTGAGAAGACAGACATAACATGTGGTTTTGTAGTGAGAAACCTTTGAAAATGTTCATTCAATTGCATACCAATAGATTGCAGAGAATAATCTTTTTCACCAACCATTACTACTATTATGAAGTACTCAAGAGAGTAACAAGCACAAACAATGAAGAGAGAAGAGAATCAAATACCAATAAATAGTGCAATGTGCAGAGAAAAATTCTTCAACTCACGTCCCAAATCTTCAACTCAGGCCGCCAAATAAAATAATTTAATATACTGTTGTGTTTCACGGTTTGAACAATGAATCAAACAAGTGGTGCGCAACAATGGACCAGAAGTATGCCAGAACAATAATGCTTAGAGAACAGATTTGCGTGGACCCCTTTTTGTTAAACAACGTAATGCAGCAACAACAAATAGGCACAAATAATGGGTCAGCTAGATAGAACGAGCTATGTCATCAGCCACCAGAAACCAGAAAGCTACCCATTCAGTTAACATCACCCAGCAACTTATGCGATTCTTAAAGCCCTCATTGATCTCATCTCGCAATTTTCCATGTCGCTCCCAATTCAATTTTGGTTGAAACCAAAGGGAGAGAAAAAGGACTTTACAGATTACCAATTGAAGGAGGCTGGATTACAACCAAAGGGAAGACAAAAATCCAAAATAATTGCAATACGGTGGAACAGTGGCGTGGCTTCAAATCTTCGATGCTATATGCCTTTTGCTCAAAATGCCAGAATAAATCAGCCAATCAAAATGGTGGCAGCTTGAATGCAAATTCATTCGGTCAATCAAAATGCCAGAAAAAAAAAGAAAAAGCCCTTGCAAACTCTTATTTTTCCTTTGCCGAGTGTCACAATTCTTTCTCACTTCACCACCGTGCCCAGCTACTGAAACAAGCTCTTTGATACCATGTTAACAATATAAATCTATAAAGAATAGAAAATAAGGCTAGGGTTCCAATAACATAACAATATAAAAATCTATTCAATACAAGACAATAAAAAAACATAAATACTAAAAATATAAAAGACTAAACTACTCTTAATACTAATATTATATATTAACACAAATATACAAAGACATAATGCTAAAAAATTATACCATCATCGCAGGCATAATTAACTGAGCATATACTAATATTATATCCTAGTCTCCTAACTACATTGACAAGGGAGTTATGCTTTCCACATACTCATGAATCAAGATATATGGATTATCTAGATCATCAATTTGAAATTGGCGAATAGAGGTGCCATCACTGTCATATACCGTCAGCGGTTGTCCAGTCTTTTTACCAAGGACTCCAACACCATCCTTACCCTTCCAAATACCATGTACACGAACCTCGGGATCAAGTGGGCCAATGCTGTATTTTTTGACCCATTCTTTTTGATCCATAACCCAAATTTCCAACCGGATTGGATGAAAATATTCATGCTCCAATACATAAGCAAGGGAACCGTTGATCTCGGCAACGTCATGCCGGAAAAAGTTGTCGATAAAACCTACGACGGGAGTCGTGATAATACTAAACATGTTGTCACCAAAGTCAAAGCAAAGGATGTTTGAAACACCACATGGATTGAAGCTCGCAATCCAATGATAAACGCCATTAACAAGAGTGTTGTATTTGATGGGGCGTAGGCTTAGGATAGTTGTAATAGAAGGGAGAAAACTACGATGGATAAGGGTCCAAGATTCAGTGCTAAGATTATAAATTTCGACGGACAAAGGAGATAAATTCTGCCACATACTTTTGTCGACATTGAGCTTGACAACTTTGAAGTCATTGGTGTTGGGATCAGCACCGAAACCGATCAGGTATTCGACAGTGTGACAGAGTGGATGATGGTAGAAGGAGGGAGGTGGAGGAATAACATGGACCTCTCTGGTGGTTGGGTTCCACAAAATTAAGTTACCACGGTTAGCATAGTGAGTATCTTGAAGACAGAAAACGCCGTTGCAATGGCCGTACATATTGATTCTTATGGGGGAGTAGGAAAAGAGGGATTTGATGAGTTTGCGTGTTGGTGTTTGGTCGTCACATGAGGAGAGAAGTGTTAGGCAGGTTTCACTTCTGTGCTCGTGAAGGATCATGAAACGTTGGTCGTCAGACATGTGCATGTGCTTGTGCTTTGTGATGAAGGTGGGAGTTTTGAAGAGAATGTTCCAAGATCGTTGAACACATTTAAAACGCATCAGTGACTTTGCTGGCAGTCTCATCAATATCTCTGTCTCCAAATCTTTCCCTAAATTCCCACTCATTATCGTTGCTCAATTCTATTTATCAATTTCAGGTGTTTAAGTTACCGGCAAGGATAATATATACACGAAAGGATAATATATATACGAAGTATTTGACTCCTCTAAAGTGAGTAAAATATAAAATAAGTAATCTTAACCATTTATAAGAAAATTAAGGATGATTTGTTATGCATGCGCATTTAATATTAACTATTGATTTTATCATTAATAGTTGAGATTACTCACTTTATACTATAAAGTGAGTTGCTCACTTTAGAGGAACTGGATCATGGATGAATAAGATGATGAGTACTTGAGAATAATTTTAAAGGGAGAGAATCTCTGGTATTATTTGATCAATATTCCATTTGTAGATCATTGCGATATTTTTATATTTTATTTGGAGGTTTTTTATGACATTATTTTATCTTTTTTTAAGAATAACGAATCAGTTTTAAATTTTATCTTTATCTTTATTTTAAATAATTCTTTGTATTAAATAGTTTATTTTAAATAATCATGAAAATATGTGGAATCAGACCATATTATCTTGCAAATTTGTTAGATCATTTTTTTTTGAAATCTATAATTTGATCTTTAATATTTTAAGGAGGATAAATAATTTTGATTGGGAAAACTCAGTTTCTTTTAAATCTGAAATTTTGATACTGGAGAATATTTTCTTTGAACATTATTTGATTGTGTGCCTTTTTTCATAATAGAAACTTTTTATTCACAAAATTTGATTTTAGAAAATCCAGTTTCCTTTTAGATAACTGCATTCAATATATATAGGAAAATATATTCTATAGCGATTTCTGATTTGTGTGTTTTTATTTCTTTAGAAAAATTATTTTGGTGATTAAAATTAAAATAGAGTAACAAAATTATAAATAACCATGTTTTAGTGCAAAAAGTAAATTGTAGAAAATATTGTTTTTGTATATCCATTATCTATTATGTATTATATCTATATTAAAGCAAGATTTTGTCACATTATTTTCACGTAGGATATTCCATGTGTCACCTCTTCATTCATTTTGTTTCTTGTCCAATGCAAATTATTTTTTAATTTATTTTTAATTTAAATTTTTCTTTACTTTTAGTGCTCTCAGTTAATTCTAATTAAGGATTATCATGATTTGAAGATATACAATCAATCAAATTAATTCATAATTTGAAGATTCAATAAATCAATCCATATTTTTAAAAATATATTACTATATAAATCAGTAAATAGTTGATTAGGTTAATTATTATCTTTTGTAATTAATTCTATTCAAATTTCAAATTTCTACTAGTCAATATCTCTGCCTATTTACACTTCCATCTCTCTATACCCATTTCGTTTTTTAGAAATTTTCATGGAGGTTGAATCATCGAGAGAAAGTAGTAGAGTTCATATTCATGGAGAAATATAGACATCTTGTCTTTACACTTTCTATTGTTCTTTTTTCCCCCTTTTACTATTACCAATATCCTCTTCCCATTTGATTATGTTATAATGACTTGTGAGAATATTTTTTGGTGTCACTGTGTTACCGCTTAAAGGCAAATGGCAAAAATGAGCTTAGCTCAGTTGATTGCATTTCACAGTACTTACACAAGTCTAAGTACAAAGAGAATTCTAACTAACTAACTAACTAACTAACTGTATAACTGCCTATCTAACAGTTTAACCGTATGTTAACTAACCTACTCAATGTATACATAATCTGACATATTAACTTAAGTATTATCCAAGACCCCCCGCAAGCTGGAGAGTGAATGTCAAGCACTCCCAGCTTGGAGAGAAGAAAATGAAATGGCTGTGGATCGAGGGGTTTGGTCAAGATGTTAGCGAGTTGATCAGTGGTAGAGATAGGCATGAGATGAAAGAGACGAGCCTGAAGCTTTTCGCGCACCAAATGGAAATCAATCTCGATATGCTTGGTACGCTCATGAAAGCTTGAGTTAGTTGCAATATGGCGTGCTGACTTGCTATCACAATACAACATAGTAGGGGTTTGAAAAGAAACTCGCAAATCATGGAGAAGATAGGTAAGGCACCGTAACTCACACACGACGGCTGCTGAGGCACAATATTTTGCCTCGAAAGATGAACGGGGAGACGGTAGGCTGCTTCTTGGAACGCAACGAAATCAAAGAGTCACCAAGAAAGACACAAAATCTGGTTATGGAATGGCGAGTATCAGGGCAAGCAGCCTAATCAGAATCACTAAATGCCTCCAATTGAAGTGTTGTGTTGGTAGGAAAAAGAAGACCCTGACCAGGAGAACGTTTGATATAGCGCAAAACACACATAGCAATAGCCTGATGAGAATTACGGAGAGCAGACATATGTTGACTTAGTTGTTTCACAACAAAGGACAAATCTGGGTGTGTCGTGGTAAGATACAACAGGCGACCAACAAGATGACGATATAAAGCAACATCCTGAAGAGGAGCGTTGTCTGCAGATGAAACTTTCGAGGGCTTCACCATGGGAGTGGCAGATGGTTTTGCCGCAAGTAAACCTGCATCAGAAATTAAATCCAAGGCATATTTTCTTTGGCAAAGTGTGATGCCACGTTTGGACCGCACCACTTCCAAACCAAGGAAGTACTTGAGAACACTCAAATCCTTTACCCGAAAGGTAGAGTCTAGGTGATGTTTAATGGAAGTAATTTTAGCAGAATTGTTGCCAGCCAATATTAAATCATCCACATAGATCAATATAACAGTAAAAGAACTATGCGATGCTTTAGTGAAGAGAGAATGATCACTCTGGGACTGAGAATAACCGTGCGTAATGAGAAATAAAGATAGCTTCACAAACCATTGGTGACTAGCTTGTTTGAGCCCGTATATAGACTTTGTTAAGCCATATAAACCTCCTCATCGAAATCGCCATGGAGGAAGGCGTTGTTAGCATCTAACTGATACAAAAACCAGTTCTGAGAAGCTGCAAGAGCAAGAACAAGCCGCACAGTTGTCATTTTGGCAACTAGGCTGAAAGTATCAAGGTAATCCGTGCCTTCCACTTGAGTGTAGCCTTTGGCTACTAAACAAGCTTTGTGTCTCTCAATTGTCCCATCAAAACGATACTTGGTCTTGTAGACCATTTGCAACCAATAGGAGTTTTACCAGGGGAAATTCTGTGAGCACCCATGTATGATTAGCCTGAAGCACATCATTTTCAGCTTTCATGGCCTTAATCCAACATTCATTCTTGGAAGCTTGAGCATATGTTTTGGGCTCAATACTAGAGGAAATAGAAAGAATGAAAGACTGATGTGAAGGAGACAAGTTTTGATAAGAGATAACAGAAGATAAAGGAAAAGGAATACCTGAAGATGATGAGGAAGATGCTGAGATTGCAGCATTGTAGTGAAAATTTGCAAGATACTTAGGAGGTCTAAAATGCCTCTGTGACGTTCAGATTGGAAAAGATGCAGGTGCAGGTACTGATGGTGCAGATAATTAAGTGTAGGTATTGGAGGTGCAGGTATCGAAGGTGAAGGATCTGAAGTGACTATAGGTGGAGAAGGTGAAATGGGAACAAAGGGAATAAAGTCTTGCGATGAACTAGGTGCAGAAGGTTGGATGGAAACAAGATTAGTAGGTGTTATAGGAATGGAAACACTAGATGTGGGTGAATGAGATGAAGGAAAATATGTATCAGGAAAGAAATGGTAATCAAAGAAAGTATTCTCAATAGTTATTGATGAAGAAGGGGAAGCTGAGGTAGTCATAGAAGAAGGAAAATAAGGAAAACAATGTTCATGAAAAACAACATTTCCAGAGACGGAGATTGCTCTAGTATGCAAATCAATGACAATGTGGCCTTTGGTACTAGGCTTAAAACCCAAAAAGGCACATTTATGTGCTCTAGGATCCAACTTGGTTCAATTATGAGATAGGGTGGAAGCAAAACATAAGCTGCCAAAAACCTTTAATTCAACTAATGTTGGAGGTTTATTATGCAAGAGCTCAATAGGAGACTTGAATTGTAAAATAGGAGAAGGCAATCTATTAATCAAATAGACAGCATGGCCAACAGCATAGCACCAAAGGTTCTTGGGTAGATGTGATTGAAACAAAAGGGAGCGAGAGACATTGAGCATATGTCTATGTTTTCTCTCCACAACAAAATTTTGTTGTGGAGTTTTAACACAACTAGTTTGATATAAGATGCCATGCTCATGATAAAAGGAAAGAATGTTAAATTCCGGGCTATTGTCTGATCTAACAATTTTAACCTTGCATTCAAACTGAGTTGCTACTAAAAGCACAAAGTTCTTGACAAGTTGTCTTGCCTCAGCCTTAGTTTTCATTAAGAACAACCATGTATGCTTAGTAAAATCATCAACAACAATTAAGAAATAGTGGTGACCATGAACAGAAGAAATGGATAATGGACCCCAAATATCTATATGTATCAAATCAAAAGGTTTAAGAGACTTTGTAGAACTAGTAGGAAAAGGAAGTTTAGCTTGTTTATCCAAATGACAAAAATCACACACTTTAATATGATCAAATTTTACAAAGGGAAACTGATGTGATACATTTTTCAATACATTGAGAGAGGGATGTCCCAATCTAAAATGCCAAAGGTCAAAACAAGTAGTTTGTGAATGAGAAGAAGCTGTTACAGAATTGACTAAAGGTAAGTCTGAGGAAGCAGTCACAGGAGGAAGAGCAGAGGTATCCAGAATGTAGCATATCCAATCATCTTCAAATGAGTGGGTTCCTGTATAAAACAACCTTTGTTGGTGAAAATGGTGTGACAATTCAAAGAATGAGATAATTGAGGAATTGAAAATAAGAAAAGCTTGAAACCAGGAACAAACAATACATCATGAAGAATTAATTGAGGAGATAGAGTAATTGTGCCTGCAAATTCAGTGTGTGTGGAAGCACCAGTGGGAAAGGGTGATTTTGATTGGCTTAATACGAAAATAACTAGTGTAAAGTGATAAGGAATTGACTACATGATTTGTAGCTCTAGAATCTAAAATCCAAGATGATGAAATAAAGGTTTTACCTGGAATGACAGGTGTGGATAATTGATGACTGAAAGACTCACCAATTACAGAATTAACAGTGGCAGAAGGTTGCTCAATCTTCCCAGCCTTTGAAGTTTGAAGTAAGTCCATGAGTTGCTGATATTGATGTTGGCTTAGGGTGACACTAGTATTGGTCTCTTGTGATGCAAAGGATGCAGAAGCTGATGCAGGCAATGGCTCAGCTTCTTCAGTAGTTACATTATTAGCCATGGAATTGCGGTTGCGAAACTTATAGCCCGGTGGAAAACTGTGCTTGTAATAATAGGTCTTCACTGTGTGTCTTCCTGATATGGTTCTTAATGAATCCATGTAAGACTTATGATCTAACCAAGTGATTTCTTGAATCAAAGTAGCAAATAAAATGGAAAATAAATAAGCAAATGGAATAGATAAGAAGATGGAAGAAATCGCCATACTCCATGAGGGAATGATAAGATCAAATGATGAATCACCACTAGAGTATGAGGCTCTTGATAAGATTTTATGGTTCATTCAAGAACCCTAAGAGAGCATTTCTCTATTCTCACAAATAAGTGTAATTTCATTCAAAGTTGTAAAATGAAGCTCATAAAGTTATTTATATACCTAGGGTTAAGTTACACACCATGGTGCCTCAGCCATAGGTGTATACACACAAACATACTCTAATGCCAAACATAAGCTAAAACATAATCCTAATTAAAGTATGATTATTACATCTTAAAAATAAAAGAAGGTCTTAAGCTAATTCTATAACCAAAAGATTAGCATGATGTGGATCAATCTTGTCATAGGCCTTAAGATTAAGAAAGCTAACAACTTGTTACTCCAATTGTGCCTAGAGCTTCCTAGCTTTCCCTCTAGTCAATAGCCCTTCCACTCCTAGCTCTTGAAGCTCCTTAGCCTTCATGTAGGATTGGTCCTCATCATCCCCTCCCTCTTGAAGAGAATTTGTCCTCAAATTTAGCTCGTCATCATCTTCATCACCTACATCACAAGAAGACAAGTCACTAATATTGAATGCAGCACTAACTTGATACTCACCAGGAAGGTCTATCATGTATGCATTATCATTTATCTGCTCCAACACCTTGAAGGGGCCATCACCCCTTGGTTGAAGCTGGGATTTCCTTGAGGATGGAAACCTCGCCTTCCTTAGGTGTGAACGTGGCAAAAACACAAGAAAGGGGGTTTGAATTGAGTTTTAGAAATCTTTTTGCAAAGCTTATGGGTTTATGAAAACCTTTTCAAAACAACTCGTTAATAAAATAAGACAATACGTAAGTAAAGAAAAGAGAGAAGAGAGTGACACAGTGATTTATACTAGTTCACTATCACCTGATAGTTACGTCTAGTCCCTTCACACACTTGAAGGGTTTCTCCACTATAATCAACCTGATTACACTTGAGAGTATAATACTGTCAAACTGGCTATACTCACAACTTCTTAGAACGACTTAGTACAGTCAAGCCTCTAAGAAATGTAGCCACTACTGGGCTAAATACAATGTTCAAAAATGTTTTGAAGCAATATCAGATAACTCTCATAGAGAGAATATACAATGAAAAACTTAAGCACAATGAATAACTTTCAAACTGAAAGAATAAAAACGATTAAGTGCTTTGTTCAATGTGATCTCAGATACTTGGAATGATTCTTGGTTGCTCACTTTGTATCACAACGTTAACATACTTTAGTAGATGAAGTAACGTATATATAGCTAGGGTTGTGAATAGTGCTGTTGTGACTTAACAGCTCTTTTCACCTAGGTCAAAAGACTTCAGATCCCCTTTTTGTGGCTTTAGCAAGTCCCGTCGTTTTCCACTCTGCTCAAAGCATACTGACACAGCAGACAGAATCATAGTGTTTTTCTCTTGTGAGCTTTTTGAATATTAGACCCTTCGAGAGCAAGTTTCCTGATGATTATATTCGTTGACATTCCCTTTGGCCTTTGATACCTCGTACATTAAAATGCTTCATCAATGAGGTCTCTTAAATACGTGAAGTGACCTTAAATAAGCTTCAGTCTATTTCCTATCAGAGCTACACTGTTCACCAGAGTGAGTACTGTTCACCAGAGTGAGGTTGAAACAGAGGCAACTTCTTTAGCGTAGAATTCATTTGCCTTTCATATAACAGAGAGTCATGCAGAATTGCATTAAGGCTTCCACAGAGTGGCCTAACCATAGTCTATTGTATGCGTTGACTAAAGACCAGAGCGTTGACTAAACAGAGTGTGGTCTCAATAGAGTGTTGTCTACCAGAGCGTTGACTGACCAAATAGAGTTGACCAAGTCAAAAGCTAGTTTTGCCAGAGCTTGGTTCACCAACAGAGTTGATTGGTCAAACAGCGTTGACTAAGTTATGTATGGTCTCACCAGAGCGTTGACCACCAATAGAGTTGACCAACTTCATAGCAAGGCTTTCACATCATGTCAGCATCAAATTAGAGGATCAATGCCAGACTTAGATGTGTAAAATTCAAGATTTCACTAAGTCTTCTGAGATATCTTCTTCTAATGAATAATGATTTCTGCACACTAACAAACACATTAGAAAATAAATTGTTCTCTTAATCATATGTTATCATCAAAACAATTAAGGGTCATTGTTTTTGAATCCACTTGATTCCAATAATCTCTCCCTTTTTTATGGTGACAAATACATATATTGATGAACAATTTATCTTTAGAAAAATATTTATTTCAAATAATTTCAGAGGCTCCCCCTGAATTAAGTATATATAAATATTTTCTAAGTGTAAATATCAGATCACATTCAATACAGTATCAGAGCATTTGATGCAGTATCAGAACTTGCCACACAAATATATACAACTTTCAGAGCACATAACTTCATTCCAAGTTGATGTATTAGAGTTAATAGTGCAAAAAATGGAATGCATGATGACACTTGGTTGATACATTAAGTTTATCAATTACTCTATCTATATTTTGTTCTCCCCCTTTTGTCATTAGACAAAAAGGTTAAGACAGAAATAAAGAGTATCACAGTCATAACAGTTTAAGAAAGATAAAGTGAAAACTGTAAGAGTCAAAAATTGATTTCATTATACTATAAAGTCAAAGTACAAAAGATGTAACAAAAACCAAAAAAAGGAGGCTAAAACAAAAAAATAAATAAATGGGAAAGGCCTATGGTTTTCTATGGCTTGTCCAATCGGGCTAGAATAGCCTGCAGTAACTCAGTCATCTTGTCGTGCCTTCCGTCAGATTCTTCAAAATGTTTCTCAGTTGCTTCCATGAACTTGGTGAACTTCTTGTTTTCTTCAACAAGTTTATCGAAAACATCCTGAAGAACCACCACAGAATGGCTTTCAGTAGTAGAGGTAGAAGCTGTCCTTGAAGAGGATGGTTGAGCAGCCATTGCAGTAAAGGCAGGAGGAGGTGTAACAGGTTCTTGTTGAGGTGGCGGTACACGAGGAAGAGGAGTAGGTTCAGGTACCCAAACAACAGGATTTGTGTCCTTTAGAGGAACTTTCCATTTAAGGGCAGTGTGCCATCTCCTATTTCTTTCAAGTTATTCTTGTTTGTGCTTATCAAACTAGTTACGCACAATTACCCAATTTTCATAGCGGTCCTCTTGAGCTAGTTCAGAAAGAACTTCGTCAACTCTTTCTTCTCCAAGGAATTTCCAGAAGCGATACTCTCGGTATCTCGTAGCCTTAAGAGACTCAAAACTGGCAATCAAATGGGGATACCATTCAGGCACAGCTTTTGGTGAGGGTTCACACTCACTCTAAGCATCTGGACCAGGGGTTGCAGGAAGAGCCAGAGTTGGAGGATCAATAATGGTAACATCATCATCATCAGATTCCAAAACAAGATCCTAAACTATCTCAGAGGCAATTGTAGCTATAATGGGTATTTCATCTTCCTCCATAGGTTCTGCAATAGACGTAGGTTCTGCCAATATGGGTGAATGGGGTGGAGAAATGGATTGAGACAAGAAAGAGACAAGAATAGGGAGTCTAAATGTGGGGTCAGGCACGAGTTGAAGTATGGTGAGGGGTAATGCTTCACAAACAGTATCAGAGCCAGGTAAGGGGATTAATGTTTCCTAGACAAAGGGCTCAGGTTCTCTTTCAGTAACAGGTTTGGATTGTGAAAGTATGTTGAGGTTAGGTTGAATTAAAGGAGGTGAGGGAGGTCTAGGTGGTGATTTAGGGCTAAGTGGAGGAGTAGTAGGTTTAGGTTGTGGTGAAGGTGTTTTGATTGTTTGTGGTTGAGATGATGGAATGTGACTGGTTTGTGGTAAAGGTGATGCAGAAGTAGAGGTTGAAGGGTGAATAGCAGAGATGGGTTCAATATAAGGAAATTGAACTTGGGATTGAGTTCTCTGTCTCTGTCTCCGAGGGACATAATCAACTTCCTCTTCATTAGATGAAGATGAGTCAGAGGGTAAAGAAGGCAAAGGCTTTTTAGGAGGAGAAGGTTTCTTAGAAGGTTTAGGTTGGGAAGGTTTTGATGGGGGAATAGGTTTAGAGGGTTATGGAGGAGGTATTGGTTTAGACACAACAGGTTGTATAGAATGTTCAGACCCAACAGATGCAGAACCATAAACAAAATCATACAAACATACTGCATCATCTAGTATCTTGGTTTTCTTTGCTGCTGGGAGATCACCCAACTTAGTTATCCGCTTCAACTTTGAAGTAGTAGGCGTAACAGTAGTAGCAGGAACAACAGTGTTGGTGGTTGCAGTAGCAGTAGTGCCGGAGGCAACAGCAGGAACAGTGGAGGAAGGAGCAGTAGCTGTAACAGAGGCTTGTCCCTTTAACCTTTCTTCTTTAAGGTGTATGTAATATTGATAGTTGTCTTCCTTGCATTTGGCTATCATTTCATCAATCTCAACTTTCTTCTCCTCAATTTCTTCTGGCTCACTGGTTGAACCAAGTGATTGGGCTCAGCAATGTGGATGACAGTACTCCTAGTTACTCTCCTGGTTGGCTCAGCAGTAACTTCACTTATCTTCCTCTTTCCTTTCCTTACAAGTTTTCTCACACCTTCTTCTTCTTTTTGCATCTCAGCAATAACATCTTTGGATAGCAGCTTCATTCTCCTCAAGTTCTCACTGGAGAAGGTTGGTACACTCATGGTTTTGAGTGCAACTCCAGCTTCTTCAGTGTGAAGCTCTTGAAGATGCCGAATCAAGCTTTGAGTTTCCATTATAGCAGAGAGCATCCCTCCATAAGGGATGCTCAAGTTTTTTCCTTTTCTGGAGAACATAATGTTTCTGCGCAGATGATCAAAAATGAGGCTTGGCATGTTGAGTTTGGCCTTGGTCTCATAGTTCCACATAATGAACTTGTGGTCACTGCTCATAGTGTCCACGGATCCAAACTTCGGAACAATGCAGTGCATTATGATCTTGAAGAGCACTATGGACCTGTTCTTCATGTCCACATCCTTAGAACTACCAGGTTTCTCATAGATGAAGTCGTTGATTGTTTTCCAGCCACCAAAATCATTTTCCCAGCCTTCTTTAATAACAGCTCCAGAATTAAGGCATTTGATAACATCAGCAAAGATGTCCCGAGTGATCATAATATTCTTCTTCTGAACGTAGCTGTGAATGGTGTTGTCCTTGTACCGAGCATACATCCAAAATTCGTTTACCAGTTCCTCATATACTGGGTAGTTTTCCATACAAAAGAAATCCATTATACCTATATCTATGAAATTAGTTCGGAAAGGGTACCCTTTATCAGGTAAGTCTTGGAAGTTAACTTGATGTTCCACCATCACCTTCAGTTGGTGTTGCTCAGCGTTCAACAAGGTAGGTTGAGGTTCTTCCTCAGTACCATAAGCAAACAGTTGTGGAGCGGCCATTGCAGGTATAGAAAATTGCAGAGAGAAGATAGAAGACGAAAGAGGTTTAGGGTTACAAACATTGAGGCTTCTTAGAGAGATCGTGTGAGTAGTGGGTGTAGTAAGTGAGTGAGTGGGTAATAAAATGTGTTGAAGAAGGCAAACCGCCTTTTTAAATTTTCAAATTAAATGAAATAAATAATGTATCGTTTCAAAACTGAAACGTGCCACACACTAAGTAAACGAGGCACAGTAAAACTATCCTCGGGTAGTAAGAGATAATAATGACTCAGTGAGAGTAATTCTCAGTGATTAACGCATCAACTAGTCTCATAGAGACACGTGTACACAAAGATTCCCAGAGGCACCTTTGTGATAGATGCAACAGACTCATATGAACAGTTATCAAAATAGATGATACAAAAATTAAATAATAATAAGATAATAAATTATAAAAAATGATTAATAATTAAGCAATAATCAGAGCCAACATATAAACAGAGGCACACATCAGACAGACTCACATATGCAAACAGAGGCACATGTGCAACAACAGAGGCAACAACAAAATAGAGACAAATAAGCAATCAAACGCAGACATTTCAGAGGCACACAAAACAGAGGCAACCATATTCAAATTAAACACTTAATTCTTTATAAGATGAAAATTCAATTTCTTTCTTATAAAGTTGAATCTATCTTCAGCAAGAGGTTTTGTAAAGATATCTGCCCATTGATGGTCAGTATCAATAAATTTAATTTCAAGTATCCCTTTCTGAACATAGTCTCTATTGAAGTGATGTTTAGTTTCAATATGTTTAGAACGTGAATGCAAAATAGGATTTTTAGTCAAACATATTGCAGAGGTATTATCACAGTATATAGGAATGTTACTCTTTTTAATCTGATAGTCCTCTAGCTGATACTTAATCCATAGTAGTTGTGAGCTATTGCTTGTAGTAGATATATGCTCAGCTTCAGCAGTTGATAGTGCAATTGTGCTTTGCCTTTTGCTGGACCAAGAGATAAGGTTTGCTCCAAGAAATTGGCAGCCACCACTTGTGCTCTTTCTTTCAATTCTATCTCCAGCAAAGTCAGCATCACATAAACCTACTAACTTGTAATTTTCTGAGTTCTTATAAAGCAAACTACGGTTAGTAGTTCCTTTGTGATACCTAAAGATTCTCTTAATAGCAGTTAAGTGAGATTCTCTAGGATCTGATTGGAATCTTGCACATAAGCAGACACTAAACATAATATCAGACCTTGAGGCAGTAAAATAAAGGAGTGAAGCAATTATACCTCTATATACCTTTTGGTCTACCTTTTTACTAGATTCATCTTTGCCTAGAGCACTTGCTGGATGCAATGGTGTACTCATAGGTTTGGTTTCCTCAAGCTTGGACTTCTTTAGGAGTTCTCTCACATATTTAGTCTGATGGATATAGGTTCCATCTTGACATTGCATGATTTGAATACCAAGGAAGAATTTTAATTTTCCCATCATACTCATTGCAAACTCATTCTGCATAAGCTTAGAGAATTCCTCACAAAGAGATTCATTAGTAGCACCAAAGATAATATCATTAACATATATTTGAACTATAATAAAATACTTTTTAGATGATTTTCTAAAGAGTGTAGTGTCCACCTGTCCTCTTTCAAAACTGTTTGACATTAAAAAGGAACTTAATCTGTCATACCAAGCTCTTGGAGCTTGTTTAAGACCATAAAGAGCCTTTTTAAGTTTGAAAACATGTTCTGGATAAGCAATGTCTTCAAATCCAGGTGGTTGTTTTACAAACACTTCATCACTTATAAAACCATTTAAAAATGCACTCTTAACATCAATTTGATATAAAGTAATGCCATGATGTGCAGCAAATGATAATAAGATTCTAATTGCTTCAAGTCTAGCTACAGGAGCAAAGGTTTCAGTATAATCAATAACTTCCTCTTGTGAGTACCCTTGAGCAACAAGTCTTGCCTTGTTTCTTACCACTTTGCCATCTTCATCAAGTTTGTTTCTGAAAACCCACTTCGTTCCAATGGCTTGCTTATCCTCTGGAGGAGACACAAGCTTCCAAACATCATTCCTTTGAAATTAATTGAGCTCTTCTTGTATAGCAAGTATCCATCCATCGTCTGCTAGTCCTTCATCAATTGTTTTGGGTTCTATTTTTGACAACAATACAAAGTCAGAGTGTTCATAATCTGGTCCTTTGGGTGATGAGGTTTGAACTTCCAGTCTGTTATTGGTTCTTCTTGGGTCTTATCACCAGACGCACAACTGCATACGTAATCGAGTCAAGACTGTGACACCTTCATCTGTTTCTTTGCTTATCTGTAAATCTGCAAAGACTTCATCTAGCTCTGACATTTCATTGTCAGGCTTCTTGTCATCAAATCTCATATGCATAGATTCATCAACAATTAATGTTTCTTTGTTGTATACTCTCTAAGCTTTAGAGCATTCAGAATATCCTAAAAAGATAGCTTTGTGCGATTTTGAATCAAATTTTTCAAGACTGTCCTTTGTATTAAGAACAAAGCAGTCACATCCAAATTGGTGAAAGTATGAAATGTTGGGTTTTCTTCCTTTCCACAATTCATTAGGAGTCTTATTCAAGATAGGTCTGATATAGATTCTATTTTGAATATAACATGTAGTGTTTACTGCTTCTGCCCAAAATTGCTTTGCAATATTAGTTTTGTGAATCATGGTTCTGGCCATTTCTTGTAAAGATCTATTTCTTCCTTTCTACAACACCATTTTGCTGTGGTGTTCTAGGGGATGAAAAATTGTGAGAGATGCCATGCTCTTCACAAAAGTTTTGAAATGATTCATTTTCAAATTCTCCACCATGATCACTTCTAATGGTTGTAATACAAAAACCTTTTTCATTTTGCACTTGTTTGCAGAACACAGAAAATATTGCAAATGACTCATCCTTATGAGCTACGTATTTTTCCGATGTCCATCTAGTATAGTCATAAACAATAACAAGCCCATATTTCTTTCCAGACAAAGATGCGGTTCTAGTTGGACCAAATAAATCTAAATGCAAAAGCTCAAGTGGCCTTGAGGTGGAAACAATATTTTTGGATTCAAAAGAAGATTTTGTTTGTTTCCCTTTTTGGCATGCTTCACAAAGAGCATCAGATTGATACCTAAGATTTGGTAGGCTTCTAACAAGTTCTTTCTTGTTAAGCTTTGAGATTAACCTCAAGCTGGCATGCCCCAATCTTTTGTGCCAAGTCCATTGCTCTTCATCAACTGATAAAAAGCATTTTACATTTTGATTTGCCAACTCAGAAGTTTTATTCTATAAATATTGTTCTTTCTTTTTGCTTTAAAGAAAATGGATCCATCCTTTTTGCTTTTGACTATACAGGCATTATCACTAAAGCCAACATCATAAACACTATCGTATAATTGACTTACACTTAGTAGGTTGTGCTTTAGGCCATCAACCAATAAGACATTATCAATAGAAGGTAGGAATTTCTCACTAACTTTTCCACTTCCAATGATTTTACCTTTTTGGTTTCCTCCAAAACCTACTGTTCCACTTTCTTTAAATTGGAGATCTTTGAATATATGCCTTTCTCCCGTCATGTGACGTGAGCATCCACTGTCCAAGTACCAGGACTGGTGTTGTAACTCTGTTGCTAAGCAGATCTGCAACATATACAATTTTGTCCTTAGGTACCCAAATCTTTTTGGGTCCTCTTTTGTTAGTTCTAGAAGGAAACTTGTCCTTCTTATTTTTCAATTCATAACAAGTACTTCTAATGTGTCCTTTCTTATTGCAAAAGGTACAAAGCAGACAGTCACTATGATTGTTGGTATCTTTGATTTTCAAATTTGTGTTTTGAAAGGTGGGTTCCTCTGGGTTGTAACCAAGACCCTTTTTACCATTTTGACTTATGCCCCAAATCATAGATGCTTGTTAGCTTCATGTAACACATTCAGCAAGATATCTTTGAAATCCCTCTTCATATTTTGAAGAGTTACATTCAACCTTTTCCTCAGTCTTAGAGCTGTCATTCACTAAACGGTGATTTTCGGCTTTGAGCTTCTCATTCTCCTTATTGAGTATTTGAAATTCTTTTGAAAGTTTTGAGAATTTCTTTTTCAAAGCTTTATACTCAGCGTTGAGTTTAGAAGACTCATCTAATAGTTCATCAAAAGCTATCTTAATATCAGAAGATGGATTAGAATCTACCTCTTCATCTTCTTCTTCACTGCCTGACCCTATGGTAGCCATTAGAGCCATGTTTGCTTATTCCTCATCATCATCAGATGAAGATGAATCAGAATCATCCCATGTTGCCATGAGACCTTTCTTCTTCTTGCTTTTAAAGCCACATTTCCTTGGTTTCTCAAGTTGTGGACATTCAGACTTGAAATGTCCTGACTTTTTGCACTCGTAGCAAGTAACTTGGCTTTTGTCCTTGTAGTCCTTCTTATCCCTTGAGTCTTGCCTTTCCCTTGAGTCCTTCACTCCTTCTTGTGGAACTGCTTTCTGAACCTTCCTTTGTTTTTCCACATACGTTGAATTTTCCTTGATATTAAGGAAATTTCTTCATCTATGTCTCCATCGCTCTCATCAGACGATGCTTCGTCTATTTCAAGTTCAACTTGTAGAGCCTTGGAGGAAGATGCTTTGTTTGTAGATTTCAAAACAATAGACTTTGATTTCTTGGGAGGTTCTTCTTTATTTAGCTCAAGCTCATGAGCTCTCAAGAAACTCAGAGATCTTCAAGTCGCAAGGCATTCAGGTCCTTTGCTTCCTAAATAGTAGTGACCTTAGGTCTCCACTTCTTTGGCAGGCTTCTTATGATTTTTTTAACGTGATCGGCAGTGGTATAACTTTTCTTAAGAACTTTTAGACCATGAACTAGTGTTTGAAATCTTTTAAACATAGTTTCAATGCTTTCACCCTCTTCCATTTTGAAGAGTTCATATTGTCTAACCAAGATATTAGCTTTAGTTTCTTGCACTTGGGAAGTACCCTCATAAGCTAAGGCCAATGAGTCCCAAATCTCCTTGGCAGTATCATTCTTTCTGTATTTCTCGTATTCCTTCTCAGAGATAGCACATTTAAGGAAATATCTTGCTTTCTGATGTAGTTGATAAGCTTTTTTATGCTCTTCTGTCCATTTATTCCTAGGAATGGGTTTTTCTTTGGAATCAATTGGTTCGGTGTATTGTTTTTGAATCATATCCCAGAGTTCGAGTTGTTGAGACTCGAAGAAGGATTTATCTTTATCTTTCCAGTAGTCGAAGCTTGTTTCAGTGAACAAAGGAGGACGGTTAACGTGACTACCGGCTTCGTTGCTTGCCATGAATAAAGAATAAGATCTTTTCCTCTTACACTGTTAAGTGCTCAACCAAGAGGCCGAGCTCAGTACCAATTGAACGTGGCAAAAACACAAGAAATGGGGGTTTGAATTGGGTTTTAGAAATCTTTTTACAAAGCTTGTGGGTTTATGAAAACCTTTTCAAAACAACTCATTAATAAAATAAGGCAGTACGTAAGTAAAGAAAAGAGAGAAGAGAGTGACACAGTGATTTATACTAGTTCACTATCACCTGATAGCTACGTCTAGTCCCTTCACACACTTGAAGGGTTTCTCCACTATAATCAACCTGATTACACTTGAGAGTATAATACTGCCAAACTGGCTATACTCACAACTTCTTAGAACGACTTAGTACAGTCAAGCCTCTAAGGAATGTAGCCACTACTGGGCTAAATACTATGTTCAAAAATGTTTTGAAGCAATATCAGATAACTCTCATAGAGAGAATATACAATGAAAAACTTAAGCACAATGAATAACTTTCAAACTGAAAGAATAAAAACGATTAAGTGCTTTGTTCAATGTGATCTCAGATACTTGGAATGATTCTTGGTTGCTCATGATCACTTTGTATCATAGCGTTAACCTACTTGAGTGGATGAAGTAAAGAATATATAGCTAGGGTTGTGAATAGTGCTGTTGTGACCTAATAGCTCTTTTCACCTAGGTCAAAAGACTTCAGATCCCCTTTTTGTGGCTTTAGCAAGTCACGTCGGTTTTCACTCTGATCAAAGCATACTGACACAGCAGACAGAATCAGAGTGTTTGTCTCTTGTGACATTCACTTTGGCCTTTGATACCTCGTACATTAAAATGCTTCATCAATGAGGTATCTTAAATACGTGAAGTAGCCTTAAATAAGCTTCAGTCTATTTCCTATCAGAGCTACATTGTTCACCAGAGTGAGTACTGTTCACCAGAGTGAGCTTGAAACAGAGGCAACTTCTTTAGCGTAGAATTCATTTGCCTTTTATATAACAGAGAGTCTTTTAGAATTGCATTAAGGCTTCCACAGAGTGGTCTAACCGTAGTCTGTTGTATGCGTTGACTGAAGACCAGAGCGTTGACCAAGCAGAATGTGGTCTCAATAGAGTGTTGTCTACCAGAGCGTTGACTGGCTAAACAGAGTTGACCAAGTCAAGAGCTAGTCTTGCCAGAGCTTGGTTCACCAACAGAGTTGACTGGTCAAACAGTGTTGACTAAGTCATGTATAGTCTCATGAGAGCGTTGACCACCAACAGAGTTGACCAACTTCTGAGCAAGGCATTGACATCATGTCAACATCAAAACAGAGGATCAATGCCAGACTTAGATGTGTGAAATTCAAGATTTCACTAAGTCTTCTGAAATATCTTCTTCTGATAAATAGTGATTTCTGCACACTAACAAACACATTAGAGAATAAATTGTTCTCTTACTTATTTGTTATCATCAAAATGATTAAGGGTCATTGTTTCTGAATCCACTTGATTCCAATAAGGTGGACCCAAACCCAATCACCGGGTTCAAATACTATCCTTTTTCTAGTCTTGTTGGTACTTTTGGCATAGTTCTCGACTTTCTTCTCAATGTTGGCCTTCACTTTAGCATGTAAGTCCTTCATATACTTGACCCTTTCTTCGGCATCCCTACTCAAAACATCATCACTAAGAGGTAGAGGAAGCAAATCAAGTGGAGTTAGTGGGTTAAAACCATATGCAACCTCAAATAAAGAAAAAGACGTGGTTCCATGTGGAACTCTATTGCATGCAAATTCAATAAATGGCAAACATTCTTCCCAAGCCTTCGAGTTTGCATGCAAAAATGCTCTAAGCATGGTTCCAAGGGTTCTATTTACCACTTCGGTTTGCCCATCTGTTTGAGGGTGGCAAGTAGTGGAAAATAACAACTTTGTGCCTAGTTTAGCCCACAAAGTTTTCCAAAAGTGACTTAAAAATTTAGTATCCCAATCCAAAACAATGGATTTGGGTATACCATGCAATTTCACAACTGTGACAACTACCCTTAAATTTAAATGGAGCCGCCACAAATATTTATTTTTTATAAGAAACATTGGAAAACCTATTTTTGAATTATTATAAAGAAAAAGGTCTTTTGAACCAGATTTTGAGCCCGAGAGTTATTTACGTGCGAGGAAGGTATTAGCACCCCGCGACGCCCGTAAAACGGTACCTTTAATTGTTTGAAAATAATTGTTTGCCCATAAATAATTTATTTCCCAAAAGTGAAATTTGTTTATTTTATTTCTATAAGTATATTGCTGAAATGGAAATGAGACTCTATTTATGACTCTGACCTGAACATATCAATTACTGACCATTTCCACTAATTAATAACACTGCTAATATTATAAAAAAAAAGTCAAAAGAATTTCATTACTAATAGCTATTGATTGTTTAGCATAATTAAATGAATCGATCCCCCTAAATAAATCTAATAGACCTAAAATTACCTTTTCTGTTATTTTAAATAAAAGCAAAATTTTAATTACTTAGTCATTAACAGGTAAAAAGGGTAAAAAAAAATCTATTAAAAAGAAAGAATATTTTTTACTTACAGAAGCAGATTGAAAGATAAAAATAAAAATAAATTAAACAAGCTAAAAAATATTAACTTATTTATTTAATTGTAGATAAAGAAATAAAAGTTTCCTATTTTGCTTTTATACCCCTCCTTAATAGAAATTTTGCACATTGGTCCCTATTAAGGGTTTGGCCCCATTGGAAGGCCAAACCCAAACCCTAATCTCGTTCCAGAATCGTCCAACAACAACAACAGCGATGGCAATAACAACAGCAACAACAATCACAAAAAATGAAAGAATGAAAATGAGAAAAGGTAAGAAAATGCAATAGAAGTTGATTAAGTCCCTGTTACAGAATCATATTCAGAAAGAAATAAAAGGAAGAAGATGAAACCTGGGTATTAGCTTTTCCCAGAAAATTATAGAAGTAAAGAGAAGGGAATAAAAAAAACCTAAGACTAAATGGTGTTTAATTTGGGATTTATGGTAGCCTCATGGGTTCGTAGTCACAACTCCTTCCTTCTGTTTCTGCCTTCTTCGTCGTCCTCTCTTTCTCCTTCTTTTGGTTCCCTCTCTCATTTTTTGCTCTCGGTCCCCTCTGCCCCGGGTTCCTCTGCTCTGAGAGGCTTGTATAGCCATGTAGCAATCTGAGATAAAAATGGAAAAAGACTAGGAAAAACAAATAGAAATAAAAACGAAAAATAAAGAAAAAGGGGAAGGTACTCCCTGATTTCTTGGACTCCCCACATTTTCCTTGTTTTCTTCCTGATATCTTGCTTCCAATGCTCGAATTTGGACCAGATCATGGGGTATGTGACCCGATTTCAATCACACAGATTTGGGGGATTGTTGGAGATCTTAGGGTTTTAGTTTGGCGTGATTGAGAGGCCGAGAAAGAAGGGGAAGAAAGAAAGGTAGCTGGAGCGAGTTAAGGCGAGAAATGAGGGAGATGTGATGATGAGAGATAAATTGAGAGAAGGAAGTGGGGAGGAGGTTGCGGCACAAATGGAGGTCCTAGGGTTAGGGTTGGTCTTGATGGAAAAAGGAAAGAAGAGGTTGAGATTGAAGGAAGAGGGGAGAGTGGGGGCGCCACGAGATTTAGGGTTATGGAAGGGAGAGAAGAAGAACGAGGGAGAGGGGCGCCGCGGCAGGGGTTGGAGAAAGGGAGAGAAGAGAGAACGTGGGTATTTTTAGGGTTAGGGCAAGGATGAAGACAGAATGATAGGAGAAGGAAAAGGGAAGGAGAGGGAAAGAGGCCGAGAATGGTGGGGAGCGCCGCGGCGGCTTAGGGTGAAGGAGAGTTAGGGTTTGATGGGGTGGAGAAAGAAGGGAAAGATGAAGGAGAAGGCGAGAATGACGCGGTTGAAGGGAAGTGAGGGTGAGTGGGAGCGTATCATTTTTTAGGGTTAGGTATTGGGCCGCGTAAGGAGTGTGGGTTGCGTGGGTAAGCATGGATGCAACGCACAGGCTAGGGGCGCGAAGAGAGAAAAAAAGGGGTACGCGTAGCAGCAAGGGGAGCAAGGGAGGCGTGCAGGGGAGTGTATGGAGAAAAAAGGGTGGTGTGCGAAGTAGAGCTACATAGGGAAAGGGATTGGAGCGTTGGGCTGGGCTCAGGTTGCTCAATAGCAAACTGTTAATTGCACCCACACGTTTTACTACTTGTACCCCTTTCTCTCTCTTTTTTTTAATACATTTTTGCCTTCTTTTTTTATTATTCTAAGACCAAAAATATTATATATTATTATTACTACTACTAATTTAAAAAATTTAAAATAAATAATAAAATAAAATAAAATAAAATAAAAAGGTCAGACAAAATTAGGGTACTACAGCTGCCCCTCCTTAATTACATTTTACTCGAAGGTCTTCGTGCATTCGTTGTAAAAAGTAATTAAGGATAAAAGACTCTAATTTTGTCTAGAATGAAATTGTTTGAGGATGCGAGATCGGCTCCCGACTTTGCTTTAGAGTTCTAGATTTGATTCCCAGTGAATTCCCGGTAAGGCATAGGTTTGGTTCCTAGCTCTTACAAAATTGGTGAGAGATTCTAGGTTTGATTCCTAGTGAATTCTCGTAAGTCATAGGTTTGGTTCCTAGCTCTTACAAAATTGGTGAGAGATTCTAGGTTTGATTCCTAGTGAATTCTCGTAAGTCATAGGTCTGATTTCTAGCTCTTACAAAATTGGTGAGAGATTCTAGGTCTGATTCCTAACCCTCACATCTTTGGTATTGATTACTTCCCTACTTAGGGTAAGCCTGGGGTGCGAGCTTCTTCGTCACTCGACACAAGTTTGGGTCAGATTCCCGACAAGGGTAAGTCAGGTTCTTAACTCTTGCTAAAAGGTACGGATTAGCTACTCTATTTAAGTAAGGTCCAAGATATGAGCTTCTCTGTCACTCAATATGGGTTCGGGTCAGATTCTTGGCAAGATGTAGGTTAGAATCCTAACTCTTGCTAAAGGTACAGACTGGTTTTCCTATTGCAGGTGAACATCCGGTGTACGAGCTTCTCCGTCACTCGACACAGTTTGGGTCAGATTCCCGACTAGGTGTAGGTCAGATTCCTAAGTCTTGTTAAAAAGGTGTGGATCGATTTTCCTGAATTGAGGAGGATCCGAGACGCGGGTCAGGTTCCCGGCTAAAGGCTTGGGTCAGATTCCGAAGATGGTGGGTCAGATTCCTAACAAGGTGTGGGATGGGTTCTTAACTCATGTTAATAAGTGGATTGGGTAGGTTGAGTACTAGTTCTTACTGAGTAACAACATACCAACTGTATGTAATATTGGAGACGGTGGGTCAATGGACCCAAAAACTTTGATAGTCATGCAGGATGCAATGAATGGTATGCCAGCATGAAATGAAACTTTTATTTTTTAGAGAAATGATTTTGAAGGTGGGTCTGAGGCCCAGAAGTATTGATGATCATGCCAGATGCAATGAATGATATGCTATGCATGAATGTTATTTTGTTTTTTTTAAAGAAACGATTTTGAAGGTGGGTCGGGGACCCAAAAGTATTAATGATTATGCAAAATGCAATGAATGGGATGCTACGCACGAATATTATTATTGTTTTGAATTTTTTTTTGATTTCCCTGAATTCCTTTGAGGACTCTGCCCCTAGACTCGTGGGGTGATAATTTTATGTTGGCTTGCTTGTCCAAATGGTTGACTTTGCAATGCACCAGGTTTGCGTATTTGCCCCTTGACAAATCATTTTGTGGATCTTCAAATTTTCATCTTCATGCTTTCGATGCCTTTGGAAGGATTAGATTGACAACTTTGATCCATAGAGACCGTTCAGTGTCCCTTTGGCCTTCGTCCAGCCACGTGAGGAAGGATCTATGTTGGAAGATAGATCACCATGCGTAGTTTTGAAACTGGAATGAATGTGAAGCTTGTAGATGATGGACCTAGCTTTTGCCCCCTAGCTTCTTGGTTTATGTTTAGGTCCAAGAAGTACAATTCGGGTTGACATGTTTTTGGATTTGACCCTAACTTTTGCCTAGACCGCTCTTTGCGAGTTTTCAACCTAGCGGGTCGCTCTAACTTCTGCCTAGACTGCCCTTTCGGGTTTTCAGCCTAGCGAGCATTTTATTTTATATTCTTTTTTTTTTAGGTAAAGAAACTGCACTGAGGAGTTTATATGGATCTCCTCTTTCAAAAATCAAGTTTTTAAGAAAATATGAGCAATTTGACTTTGATCAGAATGGACTTTATTAGGGTTGTAACGTGGCCAGGGGTTATGGTTATGAAAGAAAGGATATTTCAGGCAAAAAAAGTGTTTAAGGATTTATGGAAATAAGGATTTTTAGTCTAAAGATGCACTTCATTGGTTGCTAGCACATTTGTTTTGCCTTTGCGGTTTCTTTTCTGATCTTCGCAGGCGTCTTTGACATGTTTTTGACATTTCTTTGAATTGTCTTTGATACCTTATTGCTTACTTTTCTCTTCTTCTTTCTGAAAAGACAAAGTTGATCGGAGACTTGTGCTATTCTTCATTGTATGGACGATCCTTATTCAGGGTATTTGAAAGAATTTTTTTTTTAGGCTGCAAAAGGGGTAGCAAGGGATAAATATTTTTTATATTTTTTGGATAGAGAAAAATGGCCAAACTTCATCTCAAAATTTTATTGCTCAAATTTTAACAAAAATTAATTTTTGATAATTGTGCATTTGTTTTACCATTTGATTTTATATTTTTCTTAACTACTTTTTTATCCCGGATTGACCATGTATCAAAAAGGGATGTTAAAATTCAAATTGCATTTCCATTGATGTATTGAAAGGATAGGAACAAAGTGGGCCTTTTACAATATATGCCCCAGGGCTCCAGGCAAAGCATAAAAACAAATGAAGGCTGTTTAAACAGGGTTATTACTTGAAGTTTTATCACTTGGTGTTGATCAGAGCCCAACAATTCTCAATGGAGTGGCCCACTGCCCCAGTGCATGTCGTGATGAGCATCATTTGTATCATTGTTTGTATCTTCTTCCTGCTCTTGACCTATATTGTGCAATGGCTGTTGAGCTTCGAGGCTGCCAATCATTCCGCTTGTTATCCTGGCTTCCACTCTTTGTCCGACAACAACTAGGTCTGAGAAGTTTGAAGAGACATTTCTCATCATCAGATCATAGAAGGGTTGTTGAAGCATGTCAGTGAACGTGGTAACCATCTCTTTTTTAGATAGCGAAGGTTCCACTTGGGCTGCAATTTCCCTCCATCTTTGGGCTTACTCTTTGAAGCTTTCATTGCCCCTTTTTACCATGGTTTGCAACTGGGAGCGGCCAGGAGCCATGTCCATATTGTACTTATACTGTTCAATGAAAGCTTTAGCCAAATCATTCCAGGAGTTGATTTCGCTCCGCTCTAACCGCATATACCAGCATAAGGATGCCCCGGTAAGACTCTCTTGGAAGAAGTGGATTAGGAGCTTATCATTACTGGAGCAGGAGGTTATCTTCCGGCAGTACATGATGAGGTGGCTTCTTAGACAAGTTAAACCTTCATACTTGACAAACTCAGGAACTTTGAATTTTGGAGGAATTACCACGTCCAGGACCAAACATACTTCTGAAGCTTTGAACCTAATATTTTTTTCCCCTTCAATTGCTTTCACCCTATCTTCTATAATTTGGAGTCTCTCCTGATCAAGGGGGCCTCCTGATGGGCCATTGGAAGCTTCTCGATACTCATTAGTGTTGATGGAATGGTTCTTATCAGTAGTCAATTTTGGATCCAAGTTCTGCAGAAAGTACAATATCTTGTCCATCTTACCCTTGGTTTGGTCGAGTTCTTCTCTCATCGCTAGCTGATTCTGTTCCAACAAGTCCATGAGTCTAGATTGGGCTCGAGTCCGGTAGGCATGCAAGGAAAACTTATGTGTATCTATTTTCTGTGGAAGGGGAAAAATGAGTTACGTTATGAGAATGTCATGATTATGCATGTCATGAATTTTTTTTATGTACATTTTACGCAAAATAATATGATGGATATTGGAGAAATATTTTTCTATTTTTGTTGTTTTTTTTTACAAAAATAAAATGAATGCAATGATGTTGCTAAAAAGAGAAAATGCTTTTTTTTGAAAATTTATTTTTTATTTAGAGGGAGAAAGGAATGAGAAGGGAAAGTATTTTTTGGAACTATTTTTTGCATAAAAGAATAACAAGTAATATTTTTAGAGAACAAATATCATTTGTTATCTTTCATAATAGAAAATAAATGGATGCTGGAGAAACGGGCAGAGTGTCCCCTTGTAATATAGGCCGGTATTTGCTAAGATATTAGGTCATACGACTTTTGTCACGTGGGAAATAGGATAAGGTATGCTCCTTTTGTGATATGAGCCGGTAGTTCCTTAAAAGGGGTCTACGGTCCACATAAGTGCCTTTCCATGGGTGGATTGAAATACTAATCTAAAAAGGTCCCTAGAGCCAAGAGTCCCATTTGAAAATGTTACCACCAATAATAAGTATATTATTAAAGGATGGTTTTTTGTCAAATGGAGCCAAACCCTAGGTGAGGCTTTCATAGGAACCCACTGGCCGTACGTCCAGCAGAGCACCCATTACACAGCCTCTCCTAACTTAAGATTCACTCGGGCCCGGGTATAGGGCACCCACTCATAGTGTGTGTAAATAAAGTGTATAAAGTGAAGTGTGTGAAGGAGCAAACTTAAAACTAACCGCTGCAAAATAAATAAAACAATATATACATGGTGACTATCCTAAAGTTCATATATACATGTGAAACAAATAGAATAAAGCAAAATCAAAACAAATAAATCAAAGATAAGAATAAAAGAAAGAAAAAAGAAATAAATCATTTAATAGGCAAACAAATTAATTCAAACAATTTTAAGGCCTAACTCTCTAAAGTCCCCAGTGGAGTCGCCAGCTGTGACAACCACCCTTAAAATTAAATGGAGCTGCCACCAATATTTATTTTTTATAGGAAACATTGGAAAACCTATTTTTGAATTATTATAAAAAAAAAGGTCTTTTGAACCAGATTTTGAGCCCGTGAGTTATTTACGCGTGGGGAAGGTATTAGCACCCCGCGACGCCCGTAAAATGGTACCTTTAATTGTTTGAAAATAATTGTTTGCCCATAAATAATTTATTTCCTAAAAGTGAAATTTGTTTATTTTATTTCTATAAGTATACTTGCTGAAATGGAAATGAGACTCTATTTATGACTCTGACCTGAACATATTAATTACCGACCATTTCCACTAATTAATAACACTGCTAATATTATAAAAAAAGAGTCAAAAGAATTTCATTACTAATAGCTATTACTATTGATTGTTTAGCATACTTAAAAGAATCGACCCCCCTAAATAAATCTAATAGACCTAAAATTACCTTTTATGTTATTTTAAATAAAAGCAAAATTTTAATTACGTAGTCATTAACAGGTAAAAAGGGTTAAAAAAATCTATTTAAAAGGAAGAATATTTTTTACTTACAGAAGCAGATTGAAAGATAAAAATAAAAATAAATTAAACAAGTTAAAAAATATTAACTTATTTATTTAATTAAAAGAATGTGTAGATAAAGAAATAGAAGTTTCCTATTTTGCTTTTATACCACTCCTTAATAGAAAATTTGTACATTGGTCCCTATTAAGGGTTTGACCCCATTGGAAGGCCAAACCCTAACCCTAATCTCGTTCCAGAATTGTCCAACAACAACAACAACAACAACAACAGCAACAACCACATCGACGGCAATAACAACAGCAACAACAATCACAAAAAATGAAAGAACGAAAATGAGGAAAGGTAAGAAAATGCAATAGAAGTTGATTAAGTCTCTGTTACAGAATCATATTCAGAAAGAAATAAAAGGAAGAAGATGAAACCTGGGTATTAGCTTTTCCCAGAAAATTACAGAAGTAAAGAGAAGGGGATAAAAAAAACCTAAGACTAAATGGTGTTTAATTTGGGATTTATGGTAGCCTCACGGGTTCATAGTCACAATTCCTTCCTTCTGTTTCTGCCTTCTTCGTTGTCCTCTCTTTCTCCTTCTTCTGGTTTCCTCTCCCGTTTTTTGCTCTCGGTCCCCTCTGCCCCAGGTTCCTCTGCTTTGAGAGGCTTTTATAGCCATGTAACAACCTGAGATAAAAATGGAAAAAGATTAGGAAAAACAAACAGAAATAAAAACGAAAAATAAAGAAAAAGGAGAAGGTACTCCCTGATTTCTTGGACTCCCTACGTTTTCCTTGTTTTCTTCCTGATATCTTGCTTCCAATGCTCGAATTTGGACCAGATCATGGAGTATGTGACCCGATTTCAATCACACAGATTTGGGGGATTGTCGGAGATCTTAGGGTTTTAGTTTGGCGTGATTGAGAGGCAGAGAAAGAAGGGGAAGAAAGAAAGGTAGCTGGAGGGAGTTGAGGCGAGAAATGAGGGAGATGTGATGATGAGAGATAAATTGAGAGAAGGAAGTGGGGGCGGAGGTTGCGGCGCAAACGGAGGTCCTAGGGTTAGGGTTGGTCTTGATGGAAAAAGGAAAGAAGAGGTTGCGATTGAAGGAAGTGGGGAAAGGGGGCACCGCGAGATTTAGGGCTATGGAAGGGAGAGAAGAAGAACGAGGGAGAGGGGCGCCGCAACGGGGTTGGAGAAAGGGAGAGAAGAGAGAACGTGGGTATTTTTAGGGTTAGGGCAAGGATGAAGAAGTAATGATAGGAGAAGGAAAAGGGAAGGAGAGGGAGAGAGGCCAAGAATGGTGTGGAGCGCCGCGGCGGCTTAGGGTGAAGGGGAATTAGGGTTTGGTGGAGTGGAGGAAGAAGGGAAAGATGAAGGAGAAGGCGAGAGTGACGCGGCTGAAGGGAAGTGAGGGTGAGTGGGAGCGTATGATTTTTTAGGGTTAGGTATTGGGCCGCGTAAGGAGTGTGGGCTGCGTGGGTAAGCATGGACGCAACGCACAGGCTAGGGGCGCGAAGAGAGAAAAAAAAAGGGTGCGCGTAGCAGCAAGGGGAGCAAGGGAGGCGTGCAGGGGAATATATGGAGAAAAAAGGGTGGTGTGCGAAGTAGAGCTACATAGGGAGAGGGATTGGAGCGTTGGGCTGGGCTCAGGTTGTTCAATAGCAAACTGTTAATTGCACCCCCACGTTTTACTACTTGTACCCCTTTTTCTCTTTTTTTTAATTCATTTTTGCCTTCTTTTTTTATTATTCTAAGACCAAAAATATTATATATTATTATTACTACTACTAATTTAAAAAATTTAAAATAAATAATAAAATAAAATAAAATAAAATAAAATAAAATAAAATAAAAAGACCGGACAAAATTAGAGTACTATAACAACCTCTTTGAAAAACAAATTAGCAATATGGCAGACATCATCAACTTTATGACAAGGAATGAAATGTGCCATCTTAGAAAAGCGATCCACAACAATCATGACCATGTTTATTCTTGGGCAGTCCCAAAACAAAATCCATGGACAAGTCAACCCAAGGGGAAGAGGGAATAGGAAGGGGAGTATACAAACCATGAGGCATGCTTTTAGACTTAGCCTTCTTACAAACTATGAACCTAGAACAAACTAAATGCACATCATGCTTCATCTTAGGCCAATAGAAATGTTCATGCAATATGTCAAGAGTCTTATGTTCCCCAAAATGACCCATCAATCCTCCCTCATGCACCTTTCTAACAAGCAATTCCCTCAATGAACACTTAGGAATGCATAACCTATTGCATTTGAACAAATAACTATCATGTCTATAATAAGGGTCATGTGCCATAAGCTCACAATCATGAAAAAGAGAAGCAAAATCAACATCCAAGGTGTACAAATCTCTAATATGATCAAAACCAAGAAGTCTAGTTTGAAGAGTCGAGATTAGAGAATACCTCCTTGAAAGTGCATCGGCGACCACATTAGCTTTCCCTTTCTTATGTTTGATGACATATGGAAATTGTTCCGAGAATTCAACCTACTTTGCATGTCTCTTATTCAGCTTACCTTGGCCTTTGAGATACTTTAAGGATTCATGATCACTATGTATCACAAATTCCTTAGGAAACAAATAGTGTTGCCAAGTATGCAATGCTCTAACTGATGCATATAGTTCCTTATCATAAGTAGAGTAGTTCAAGTGTGCTCCACTTAATTTCTCACTAAAGTAAGCAATAGGATGACCCTCTTGCAACAAAACAGCCCCTATGTCAATGTTAGATGCATCACAGGTTCGAGCTATCCTAAAGGCAAAAAATCCCATGAGAGGAGAAAAAGTCCTATGAGTGGCACGCTAGGAAAAGCTTTGGGCCCACAAAGTGTGGCAATATAAGGATAGCCCTGGGTGTTACAAAGATCTAGCTCCAATGATTTGTCTCGTACTTTAGTCATGTATAAGAAATAATTTTTTAAAGGTTATGGAAGATCTAGAGTGCGAGTAAGTTTGGTAATCAAAATTAATTAAAGAAACAATCAGGTAATGGAAGAATGTTTAGTTATTGTTTGGAAACATTATTTTTAAAAGTTTTCTAGACGCCTTTTAACTTAATGAAAAAATAAGAATCTAAAAAATATTTTTTTAATTTTTTTGTGAATCGATTTTGATTTATTTTTTGTTAAACTTCAATTTCAAGTATCTTCATAATAAACTTTTTGCAATTATAGTCAAATGAAAAATAAACTTTTACTTCATATAATTTTATATTAACATTTGGTTCTTAAAATAAATTAAAAAAACTGTCATTTCAAGTTTTAAATAATTAATATTTAATATAACGATAGATATTTTTTTGACTGAAAATATAACGATAGATTAAACTTTCAAAATACCATATCTTTTTTCGGGACTAAATATATAAGAACTTTTACGATGTAAAAAGGCAAGCTTAGTTAGTCTAGGTGTGACTAAAACTATTGCCCATCACGTGCGGTTGAATACAGATCCTAAGGAAGAGGAGTTACCCTAGAATTAAGCCGATCTCAAGCCGAATATGTTTGTGCGTGTGTGCATGTGTTTATAATTATATATTCATAAAAAATGCCCAATAAAAGACAAACAGTAATAGAGACTAAGGAATTAATAGTAATTTCTCAATTAATCTTATAAATTCTATTATTACATATGAGATGGACTTTTCTCAAATCCAAATTAGTTATTGTAAAACTAACAGAAAAGTTGCAAAGTTTTAGGGCCTTGCAACACCGATCGGAGGGCAGCAACATGGGGGCTTCCAACAAGCACATTCACAATAGTGGCAATTAGGACATGTATTTTTCTGTGCAGTGTCAATGCTTTGTGCACTTTCTATACCTTGTATACTTCCGACCACAGCACCTGCAATTGCAACAAGTAACACCACCAAGTTTAACAACATCTTCAATGGAGTTCCCATTATAACCAAGCTTGTTTTGCAAAGAAATCCAAAGTGGATAACTTTTAATGGTATGTTAAAGCAATGTGTACTTATTTACAGGAAAAGGAAGAATCCTTCGAAGCATCATAACTGGGAATATTTGGACGTTAATAATGTGCGGACCTTAAAATTCCTTTTATTTATTTATCATATTAGGTAATTTTTTATTCATTGACTGATTTCTAATACCCTTTTTTTTATTAGGCTATAATTTCTAACGATATTGATTAAGAATAATTTGACTTTCTTCATTAATTTCACCTGCTGCATATTTACCTGTGCCTATGAATATAGTATTACAAATATTAAATTTATAATTATAAAATGTAATATCTTGAGTCTTATAAGATATATTTAATACACTTCCTTAAAAATTTAATTTCAAATATTTGTAAAATATAAATTTAACATAAATAATGCCGCGAATATTATATTTATTAAATATAATATATAAAAAAATAAACAAATTCTTTATAATGATTAGGTCCAAATGAATAACTGCTACATTTATGAATACTTTCTCCGGTCTAAAATATAAATAAAAAAGTTTATGAAATATAAGCAAAAAAGTCTAGGTATTTGGTCCAAATTTTGGATCTAATATATATACTTTGTTGGTTATATTTTATAGACATTTTTGTTTATGTTTCAGACCGGAGGGAGTATTTAATAACTATAACATATTTTTTGGTAAAGTATAGCTAAAATATATTTAATATTCAAAGAAATATGATTTATATTAGTTAGATTTTAAATATCTACCTATATTTGTTTTTATTAAAATCAACTTGACTAATAGCATTATATGTGACGTTTCTTAAATATAAACTTCACTTAAATAATACTATTAACACGTAAGCATGATTAGAAGAATTTGTTTAGATTTATCTTATGAAACAAATATTTGTGTATTTGGAAGAGTTTATATAAATATCTTATAATTATCTATGAGTTGTTTCCAAGTTAATTTCATAAGCTCGTTCAGATAGCTTGTTTTCAAAAGTTATTTTAAGCTTAAACACAAGCAACTCATTCCCTATTTAATTAAAACAACTTACATATGAGCTCTTATATGAAAGAGCCTTGAATAAGTTCTTATTTAATTTTTTTAATCAATATGTCCTTATTTATTGTCGTGAAAATATTTCATTACAATTAATTCATAAGTATCACAACTATTAATTGTTAAAAATGGAAAATATAATATCATAAATATTATAAAAAATCAACCATACGACATATTATTGTAAACGTTTTTTTTTAACAGAACAAACTTAACTCATATCATTCAAAAGATGTTCAAGCATACAAGTTGAAATCAAATAAAAAATTTGGGAGCTAGCATAGTTCCTAGATGCTCTAGCCAAGCTATGAGCAACTTGGTTCGCTTGCCTTCGAATAAAAATAATCCTATAGTTTGATAATTGATGAAGTTCCTCCCTACAATAATCAAGGATAGTGCCAAACTCTGAGTTGTAGACTACGTCTCCTAACACACCGTCAACCACTGGCTTGGAATCCAGCCCTATAGACATCGTAAGGAAAACCAATTCACCCACCCATCGGCTTCTAATAATCCTATTGCTTCCGCTTCTTGAGCAGGAGGAACACCCCTCATCCATAAAGATTTAGGCCTTACAAAGGCTCCATTACCATCTCGAATGCACATACCAATCCCAAACGTGCCTTGGCCGCTGAAAATTGCCGCATCTATGTTACACTTGAATTCCCCTTGAGCCGGCCTCATCCACTTGCTAATATGCTGACTGCTCACTGTTGGAAGAGCCTCATCACTTCTATTTCTCGCACACACCCAATCCATAAGCGATCCTCTAGCTAAGTTAACAGATATCGCCGGATTTTGTTCCTTGTCGTTCCATAGCTTATCATTCCTCCGCCGACATAAGCACCACATTAAAGATATGAATTCGGCCTTTTGTTGTGATGGTCACGATCCCATTACATTGAACACTGCTTCATTGAAGTCTCCTGCATGTTGCTGTTGAAACAAACTCTCATAATTCAGTTTTGATGATTAACAAACCCTGAGCAAAGTGATTAAGTTTTATTGACACATTTATGTTTCTAATATTCTCAATTGAGTAAGTTTCAGCAAAGAAAGAAATACAAAGTAACATGTTAAGCAAGAAGACAACAGTGATTAGCCATATGATTCTAAGTTAATGGTGAATTAGCATTGGTCATCATTCTTGAGAAGGAAACTGTTAAACAAAGTGATAAATAGTTAACGGTGAATTGGCATTGAACATCAATCTTGGAAAGAAAAGCTGCAGTAATTAAATCTAAGTGTTTGTAACTTACTTAGGGTGAGTAAGTTCGAACTTACTCTCACTTACTGCACAAACAACACTTACAGTAGAGAGACAACTTTAATGCATCAAAGGGATCACATTTATCAGCTCACCATGACTTTTAATGGAAGAACAATCACTGAAAAGCATGAGTTAGTTGCTACTTCTGATACGTGAGAGGAAGTTCAGAGAGGAAGAGATCTGCATACTGACACAACAAGGTTGTGTGTCTGACACAAGGCAGAAAGCAAGTCTGCTTTCTGTAGGAGCACTCATTAAGCTGCCTAAACTCTCCCCAATGGTTGCAAATGACTTCAAACGGTTCTGTAACGTCTAGGAGAGCAAATCATGCCTATAAATCGCAGCATTGGACATCAGAAAAAGATTGAGAGAGCCAAAACAACTGTTACATCAAATTCAAATTCGCAAGCCAACTGCCTCTCAACTCACTCAAGTGCATTCTGCTAAAATATCATGGGGATCCTTAAGTGCACTTCTCAGCTTGTATACACTATGTATTATCTTGTACTTTCCTCTGTGTAATCAAGCCCTTAAACCCCATAAACACTTAATCCTTGTATCTGTTTTATCTTAGTTGATTCCTATCAAACTACCTAGGGTAGGTGAGTGTTGGTGAGGAACTTTGTTAAGAGAGATAGGACAGGAACTGAGGTGAATTCTTGTGTGTGAAACAGCTTGAAGAGGCTGGGTGAAAGAACACTTTTGTAAGACCAAGGGCTGGCCACAAGTATTGTAACTATTTGAGAAATAGTGGAAATACTTACTGGGAGTGAGGAGTGGATGTAGCCCAAGGTTTGGGGTAAACCACTATACATCTGTTGTTATTTTCATTTAAGTATTCATATTTTCACTTGTGACACTTCACACACATTTTCACAAAAAATCAAATAACTATGTTTATTATGCATTCTGTAGAAACATCATATATTCACTGCTAAAATCATTTCATATGCTTCTGTTTGATATCATTTAAGAGTTCAACATTCTGCATCAAGAATACGAAGTCGAGGAAGTTTAAGCTGCAAAGATATCTAACTTACTCAACTCCAAGAACTATCTTAAGAGCCTGTTCAAAACTGTTTTAGTGCAGGAATTTTAAATAGGTCACAATTCAAACCCCCCTTTCTTGTGACATCCTATCACTTCAGTTGCAGAATATCCCGCAACCAGTGCTACATTCCTGCCTCAGACCAACACGGGATGGCTTTGCTACAGCCGAAAAAAACATGCCATTCATTCTCACTAACCCGCTCACACTGCGGGCAAATGGTAGGGAAGTCCACTCCACGACGAAATAGGTTGCACCTGGTTGGAAGGAAACCACGTAGAGCCCTCCAAATCATCAATTTTATCTTCTGAGGAGCTTTAGTCTTCCAGAGACTCAATTAGTCCCTTAGTATGCGCAAGTCTGAGTTGTCTATCACCCTTTCCATAAGCACATGATATGCCGACCGAACTATATGTTGACCATTATGACTATATCCCCAAATTCTCCTATCTTAATGAGCACATACCCGAAGGGGGATAGATAATATTCGCCTTGCATCATGCTGATTGAAAGTCGCATAGATGAAGTCTTCACACCAAGCTCTAGAAATAGGATTCATAAGGTCCCTAACTATCAATGCTTCCATCGTTGCCACGAGCCCACTAGTAATGTAAGGGTTATCTCTATCCCTTAACCATGGTTCATGCCACATGGGTACCAAGCTCCCATCACCTATTTGCCACCTCATGCCTTGTCTTACCAACACATATTATTGTAAACGTTGAATACTGTTAAAAAAACAAAAATTATTTAAATAATACTATTAACTACTAAACATATTAAATTTCATATAAAATACCATAAAAATATTATATATAAAGTGACACGAATTTTAAGAATTTTGTAGTTATAACAATTCGTTGACAATTGTTGATGGTGGGCACAAAATGTTCATACAAATTTTTCCAAGGCTAAACTATCGTAGGAAAAGTGACGGAGTAAGATCATAAAAAGAGAGTGTTTCTCAAAAACCATTCAGTGAAGATTGGGCACACATTTATGGGGAGAAGCTAGGGTGGAATCGCAGGCTTTTATCCAATCATGTAGACAATTAGCAAATTGGTCACAATGAAATATATTGTATGAGGATAGGTAAAGGTCAGATTTGAGAGATTGACCTTTGGTTAGTTTTGTCAAGTCTTTTCCCACGAAGTAAAAAATGCAGATGAAGTAAGTCTATCATTAAATGTGAAAAACCTCTTAAACAATTTGGAAAAGTTCGTAAGATTTGAAAAGAAAATGTAAACTACCCGTTGTAGAGATCAAGGAAGCCGTAGCTAAGTCCCAGTCCACACAAGATTCCTATCCTTTATCATCACTATCCAGTGCATTAATTCTAGCTTTTCTGGCATCATTGGCAGTATCTCTACCGAAATGTGTGCAATCAATTCTCAGCTTACAGGAATCGGGTTTTCGATTTAAATGCCCAATTCTCGTGATAACGGGGAAAGTATAACTAATTCTTGAAGTGAAACCAAAGGGTTTTAAACAACATTGGTTAAGCAAAGAATTCAATAACCCTTCCATAGTGTTCACTTTTCGCCAAAGAAAACAAATTAACTAAACAGGTTTCACCATGTAAGTCAATAAAATCTTTTTTATCTTTCCCGATTCCTCTCTAATGAACAGTAATTAATAACTCACAAAAAGGGGGGTTCCTGCAGACATGAAATGCAACACCTTTTAACATAATTGTTAAGGAATACCAGAGAAACAGTACAAAATCTGTATACAATATATTGGAAATTAGTAGCACATATGATGTATGAGCCCAGAAAACTATTCCAATTCTAAAACTCATTCACGATTCAAGTTATATCAAGAAATGCCCATAAAACCAAACTGGTTTTGGGTCACTGAGATCCTAAGTATAAGTTCACAACACTCCAATTCCCAACCCACACTTGATTCCTCTCCTTTATCATCACTATCCAGTGCAGCAATTCTAGCCTTTCTAGCACCATTAGCAGTATCTCTACCGAAATATATGCAATCAGTTCTCAGCGTACAGGAATCAGGTTTTCGATTTAAATGCCAAGTTCTCGTGATAACTGGGAAAGTATAACTAATTGTTGGAGTGAAACCGAAGGGTTTTAAACAACTTTGGTTAAGCAAAGAATTCAATAACCCTTCCATAGTGTTCATTTAAAGAAAACAAACTGACAAAACAGGTTTCACCATGCAAGTCAATGGAATCTTTTTTATCTTTCCCGATTCCTTTCTTATGAACAATAAATAATAACTCACAAAAGGGGGGGTTCCTGCTGACATGAAATGCATAACCATTTAACAGAATTTATATGGAATACCTGAGAAACAGTACAAAATCTTTATACATTATATTGGAAATTAGTTGCACATATGATGCATGAGCTCAGGAAACTGTTCCAATTCTAAAACTCATTCACGATTTCAAAAATATCAAGGAATGCCGATAAAACCAAACTGGGTGTGGGTCACTGAGATCCTAAGTATAAGTTCACAACACTCTAATTTCCAGTCCACACTAGATTCCTTTCCTTTATCATCACTATCCAGTGTAGCAATTCTGGCCCTTCTGGAACCATTGGCAGTATCTCTATCGAAATGTCTGCAATCAGTTCTCAACGTACAGGAATCGGGTTTTCGATATAAATGCCCAGTTTTCATGATAACTGGGAAAGTATAACTAATTCTTGGGGTAAAACCAAAGGGTTTTTAAGAACAATGGTTAAGCAAAGAATTCAATAACCCAAAGGGTTTTTAACTGGGAAAGTATAACTAATTCTTCGAGTGAAACCAAAGTGTTTTAAACAACTTTGGTTAAGCAAAGAATTCAATAACCCTTCTATAGTGTACACTTTTCTTCAAAGAAAACAAATTAACAAAACAGGTTTCACCATGCAAGTCAATAAAATCTTTTTTATCTTTCCCGATTCCTTTCTTATGAATAGTAATTAATAACTCACAAAAGGGGGTTCCTGCAGACATGAAATGAACACCTTTTAACATAATTGATATGGAATACCAGAGAAATAGTACAAAAACTGTATACAGTATAATTGAAATTAATATCACATATGTTGTATGAGCTCAGTAAACTGTTCCAATTCTAAAACTCGTTCACGATTTCAGAAATATTAAGGAATGCCCATAAAACAAACTGGGTTTGGGTCACTGAGATCCTAAGTATAAGTTCATAACACTCCAATTCCCAGTCCACACTAGATTCCTCTCCTTTATCATTAATATCCAGTGAAGCAATTCTAGCCCTTCTGGCACCATTGGCAGTATCTCTATCGAAATGAGTGCAATCAGGTTTTAGCGTACAGGAATAGGGTTTTCGGTTTAAGTGCCCAGTTCTCGTGATAATTGGGAAAGTATAACTAATTGTTGGAGTGAAACCAAAGGATTTTAAACAACTTTGGTTAAGCCAAGAATTCAATAACCTTCCATAGTGTTCACTTAAAGAAAACAAATTAAAAAAACAGGTTTCACCATGCAAGTCAATGAAATCTTTTTTATCTTTCCCGATTCTTTTCTTATGAACAATAAGTAATAACTCACAAAAGGGGGGGTTCCTGCTGACATGAAATGCAACACCTTTTAACAGAATTTATATGGAATACCTGAGAAACAGTACAAAATCCTTATACATTATATTGGAAATTAGTTGCACATATGATGTATGAGCTCAGTAAACAGTTCAAATTCTAAAACACGTTCATGATTTCAGAAATATTTAGGAATGCCCATAAAACTAAACTGGGTTTGGGTCACTGAGATCCTAAGTATAAGTTCACAACACTCCAATTCCCACTCCACACTAGATTCCTCTCCTTTATCTTCACTATCCAGTGCAGCAATTCTAGCCCTTCTGGCACCAATGGCAGTATCTCTACCAGAATGTGTGCAATTAGTTCTTAGCGTACATGAATCGGGTTTTCGATTTAAATGCCCAGTTCTCGTGATAACTGGGAAACTATAACTAATTCTTGGAGTGAAACCAAGGGTTTTAAACAACTTTGGTTAAGCAAAGAATACAATAACCCTTCCATAGGGTTCACTTAAAGAAAACAAATTAACTAAACCGGTTTCACCGTGCAAGTCAATAAAATCTTTTTTATCTTTCCCGATTCATTTCTTATGAAAAGCAATTAACAACTCACAAAAGGGGGGTTCGGGCAGACATGAAATACAACACCTTTTAACATAATTTATATGGTATACCAGAGAAACCGTACAAAATCTGTATATACATATGAAATTAGTTACACATATGATATATGTGCTCTGTAAACTGTCCCAATTCTAAAACTCATTCCCGATTTCAGAATTATCACAGAATACCCATAAAACCGAACTGGGTTTGGGTCACTGAGATCCTAAGTATAAGTTCACAGCACTCCAATTCCCTGTCCACCCTAGATTCCTCTCCTTTATCATCACTATCCAGTGAAGCAATTCTAGCCCTTCTGGCACCATTGGCAGTATCTCTACCGAAATGTGTGCAATCAGTTCTAAGCGTACAGGAAATGGGTTTTCGATTTAAATGCCCAGTTCTCGTGATAACTGGGAAAGTATAACTAATTGTTGGAGTGAAACCAAAGGGTTTTAAAAAACTTTGGTTAAGCAAAGAATTCAATAACACTTCAATGGTGTTCACTTAAAGAAAACAAATTAACTAAACAGGTTTCACCAAGTAAGTCAATAAAATCTTTTTCATCTTTCTCGATTCCTTTCTTATGAATAGTAGTTAACAACTCTCAAAAGGGGGTTATTGCAGACATGAAATTCAACACCTTTTAATATAATTGATATGGAATACTTGAGAAACGGTACAAAATCTGTAAATAGTATATTGGAAATTAGTTGCACATATGATATATGAGCTCAGTAAACTGTTCCAATTCTAAAACTGATTCCTGATTTCAGAAATAGCAAGGAATGCCCATAAAACCAAACAGGGTTTGGGTCACTGAGATCCTAAGTATAAGTTCACGACACTCCAATTCCCACTCCACACTAGTTTCCTCTCCTTTATCTTCACTATCCAGTGCAGCAATTCTAGCCCTTCTGGCACCAATGGAAGTATCTCTACCAGAATGTGTGCAATTAGTTCTTAGCGTACAGGAATCGGGTTTTCGATTTAAATGCCCAGTTCTCGTGATAACTGGGAAACTATAACTAATACTTGGAGTGAAACCAAAGGGTTTTAAACAACATTAGTTAAGCAAAGAATTCAATAACCCTTCCATAGCGTTCGCTTAAAGAAAACAAAATAACTAAACTGGTTTCACCATGCAAGTCAGTAAAATCTTTTTTATGTTTCCCGATTCCTTTCTTATGAACAGTAATTAATAACTGACAAAAGGTGGTTACTGCAGACATGAAATGCAACATCTTTTAACATAATTCATATGGAATACTAGAGAAGCAGTACAAAATCTATAAACTGTATATTGGAAATTAGTTGCACATATGATGCATGAGCTCAGTAAACTGTGCCAATTCTAAAACTTATTCACTATTTCAGAAATATCAAGGATTGTCCATAAAACCAAACTGGGTTTGGGTCACTGAGATCCTAAGTATAAGTTCACAAACTCCAATTCCCACTCCACACTAGATTCCTCTCCTTTATCAGCACTATCCAGTGCAGCAATTTTAGCCCTTTTGACACCTTTGGCAGTATATCTTCCGAAATGTGTGCAATCAACTTTCTGCGTGCAGGAATCGGGTTTTCGATTTAAATGCCCAGTTCTCGTGATATCTGGGCAAGTATAACTAATTCTTGGAGTGAAACCAAAGGGTTTTAAACAACATTGTGAACATGGAACACAAGAAGGGGAGGAGTTGAATTGTGTTGAAAACTTTTCGCAAACTTTAAGTTAAAATCACTTTTGAACACTAGATTTTAAATCTGTTTGTTATTGGATGCTGGAGTATGACCAGATGCTGGAAATATAATTTTTGAAAACTTGTTTTTCTTTGCAAGATAAAAATAAATGTAAAGCAGTAAAGCAACAGACATAGCGATTTATACTAGTTCACGACTAACCTGGTAGCTACGTCTAGTCCCTTCAATCCTGATGGATTTTCCACTATAATCAACTGATTACGAATTTCCTTAAGAGTATTCTACTGTCACAAACTTGACAATACTCTTAACTTCTCAAAACGACTCAGTACGTTCGAGCCTTTGAGGAACTAAGCCTTAACTGGGCAATACAATTTTCATAGAGTAATTTTTCTTTTGAATACAATCAAATAACTCTCACCGAGAGTGTGAAAAGATTAAGCTAAAAAACAAATAGCTTTCTAAAAGAAAGAATATAAGATGCTGAAGTTCAGTTCTTTGGATTCCAGAAACTTAGCACGAAACTTGATTGCTTACTGGAGAATAGCTTTAGCAGATTGTAGTTTCTAGTAACCTTCTTCAATGAATACAATGGGGTATTTATAGGAGTCCTTGAGGATATTACCGTTGCAGTAAATTCAGCTCCAAATCGTTGAGTGAGGTAATTTGAATTGCTGTCCTTTTTTTCCATTCCAGACAATATCAGAATTGTATATATTACCATTTTTATACTATCTGCTTTTCAAAAATGCCTTGTATGAATTTAATCTTATACTAAAGGTGTCACCTTTGATACCTTGTACAACAAAGTCAGCGCACAAAATCAAATTCGAATTCCATTCCAAAACAGCTGAGGTAAAAAAGCATAAACGTGACCATCACGTGCTTCATTAATAAGACCAGATGCACGCTCAAAAAGTAGGAAGGACGCTCGCAGCAATTGATTAATCCACGTGTCAAAGGATAACAGTACCGGATGCTCGCTTCAGACAAGACGCTGGAGTGAACCAGATGAAGACACACATAGAATATATTCAATTTCTTGTGAAATTCTTCTTCTTGCTTGAGTGAGTTATAAGTCACAAGTAATTTTAACACCTGCACACTTCAAGACTTATTAGAAGATAAATTGTTCACTTGCAAATACTTTGTTATCTTCAAAATTAATGAGGGTCTAAACTTCTCAATCGTTTAGGTTCCAACACATTGGTTAAGCAAAGAATTCAATAACCCATCCATAGTGTTCACTTAAAGAAAACAAATTAACTAAACAGGTTTCACCATGCAAGTCCATAAAATCTTTTATATCTTTCCCGATTCCTTTCTTATGAACAGTAATTAATAACTCAAAAAACGGGGTTGCTACAGACATGAAATGTAACACCTTTTAACATAATTGTTATGGAATACCAGAGAAACAGTACAAAATCTGCAAACAGTATATTGGAAATTAGTTGCACATATGATGTATGAGCTCAGCAAACTGTTCCAATTCTAAAACACATTCACGATTTCAGAAATATCAAGGAATGCCCATAAAACCAAACTGGGTTTGGGTCACTGAGATCCTAAGTATAAGTTCACAACAATGCAATTCCCAGTCCACACTAGATTCCTCTCCTTTATCATCACTATCCAGTGCAGCAATTCTAGCCATTCTAGCACCATTGGTAGTATCTCTACCGAAATGTTTGCAACCAGTTCTTAGCGTATAGGAATCGGGTTTTCGATTGAAATGCCCAGTTCTCATGATAACTGGGAAAGTATAATTAATTCTTGGAGTGAAACCTAAGGGTTTTAAACAACTTTGGTTAAACAAAGAATTCAATAACCCTTCCATAGTGTTCACTTAAATAAAATAAATTAACTAAACAAGTTTCACCATACAAGTCAATAAAGTCTTTTTTATCTTTCCCGATTCCTTTCTTATGAACAGTAATTAATAACTCACAAAAGAGGTTTACTGCAGACATGAAATGCAACACCTTTTAACATAATTTATACGGAATACCAGAGAAATAGTACAAAATCTGTGAACAGTATATTGGAAATTAGTTGCACATATGATGTATGAGTTCAGTAAACTGTTCCAATTCTAAAACTCATTCACGATTTCAGAAATATCAAGGAATGCCCATGAAACCAAACTGCGTTTGGGTCACAGAGATCCTAATTATAAGTTCACAACTCTCCAATTCGCAGTCCACACTAGATTCCTCTTCTTTATCATCACTACCCCGTGCAGCAATTCTAGCTCTTCTTGCACCATCGGCAGTATCTCTACCGAAATGTGTGCAATCAATTCTCAGCGTACAGGAATCGGGTTTTCGATTTAAATGCCCGGTTCTCGTGATAACTGGGAAAGTATAACTAATTTTTGAGTGAAACCAAAGGGTTTTAAACAACATTGGTTAAGCAAAGAATTCAATAACCCTTCCATAATGTTCACTTTTCCTCAAAGAAAACTAATTCGCTAAACAGATTTCACCATGCAGGTCAGTAAAATCTTTTTTATCTTTCCCGATTCGTTTTTTCTAAACAGTAATTAATAACTCACAAAAGGGGGTTACTGCAGACATGAAATGCAACACCTTTTAACATAATAGATATGGAATACCAGAGAAACAGTATAAAATCAGTAAACAGTATAATTGAAATTAGTTGCACATATGATGTATGATGTAACACCCAGGGCTATCCTTATATTGCCACACTTTGTGGGCTCAAAGGCTTTCCCTAGCATGCCACTCATAGGACTTTTCCCCGTCTCATGGGAATTTTTGCCTCTACGAGGGCTCGAGCCCATGACCTGGGAGGATAAGTACGTGGAAGCGCGTACTTATCCTCCCAGGTCATGGGTTCGAGCCCTCGTAGAGGCAAAAATTCCCATGAGACGGGGAAAAGTCCTATGAGTGGCATGCTAGGGAAAGCCTTTGAGCCCACAAAGTGTGGCAATATAAGGATAGCCCTGGTGTTACAATAAATTATAAGATCAAGACCCTAAAATTCATAAGCAATCATCAAGGATCATAAACTTGAACATTTCTAATCTTATCTATTTCTCATGCTTTCTTTTCAACATTCTAATCGTGAATTAAACATCCCAAGTGGAATCCTGTGGAACTCAGATTTGGGGCAAACATCATATTATTCTAAAACATACTTTACTTATTCCTGGACATTGGCTACAAGATCAAAGAATTTAACTTAACATGCATTTGACTCCCTAAGCTTTCAAGACATGCACACTCACTTATACCTATAATCAAGACCATTTCAAATTCACAGAAAACTTATCATCACATTTGAGGTATAAACCCTCATGAAACAAAAACTCAATCCCATTGGAGCTCTATGGAGCAACAATGGTTCAAACATCAAGCATACAATTTGTGGAGGGTTGGGGGCAGCCGTCCAACCACTTTTTAACCAAACCCACTTAACTATCACTATTTCTACTCAATAGACATTCAAACTCTAGAATTAAAATAATTAATCCTAGCACACCCTAAAAGAGGCTTTTAATTAGGGGATTCTATGTTACCTTTGCTCCCAAATGATTTTGGGTGAAAACCCCCAAATTCTAGGGCTTAGGTACCCCAAATCCACCATTGAAGCTCCTCCTTCAAGCTTTCCTTCCTCCATTGAAGCTTCAGCCTTGCTTCTTCTTCTACTTTTTTCTTCCCTTCAAACTCTCGTTCCCTCTCTATCTCTCTCGATCTTTGTCTCTCTCCCTCTCTCTTTCTCTCTCTCTCTCCCTCTCTATCTCACGAGCTCTCTCTCTCTCAGTCATCCTCCCACCAACGCTCCACTGCGCCACCACCACAGGCCACCGCGCCTGCTTCCTCTTCCCTCTCCTCCGATCGCACGCCCTTCCCCTCTTTCTCTCTTCCCTTTTTTCTTTTTTCTTTTTCTTCATTTTTTCTTCTTCTTCCTCTGTTTTTCTTATTTTCTTTCTTTTCTTCTTCTACTTGCTTTTCACGCTGGAGGGAGTAAGAAGAGAGATGGGAGGTGCTAGGGTGGAGTGAGGTTAAGTGTGGTGCACGGTGAGGCAACACATAATTTTAATAAAAATAGACCATTAAACCCCATATTTAATTATCGTAATTTACTCATTGGCCCCTAAAGGAACCTCAAATAAATTATTCAATTAAATACTACTAACTAATAAGTAGTCCCGTACTTCCTTAATTATAGGGTAGAATTACCATTTTACCCCTAAACCCCAATTTGCGTTAAAAAGCCAGATTAAAGGTTATTAACCTCATTAATCTTTAGGGATTAAATTTCCTTATTCACTTAGTATATTTTATTACTAAGCTTAAGAAAATTGGGGTTGAGTTGGTGATGAGTAGTAATGTTTCCGTGTACTTAAGCCCTCTGGGTCACGGGTCTGAGTCCTGCTAATGGCAAAAACTCCTTTAGAGGGGGGAGAAGTCCTATGAGTAATGCTGCGGGGCCAAAGGCCGAATCCCGAGTGTTACAATAAAAGGTGCCTTTTATTGTAATAGCCGGGATTGACGCCTAACTCTTTGCCATCAAGACCATCACTCATAGAGCCACCCTCCCAGGGTTTTGCCTTTGCTCGATCCCAGGCCCTGGAGGACTTAAGTACCTGGAGAGCACCTCGCTACTACCAGCTGAGCTGGTAGCTCAGCTGGTAGTAGCGAGGTGCTCCCCAGGTACTTGGTCATGAAGGTCCTGAGATCGAGCCAAGCGAAAGGCAAAAAAACCCCAGGGGGAGGGTGAAGCCTTATGAGTAATGGTGCGGGATGGCAAAGAGCTAAGCGAAGGCCAAATCCCGGCTATGACATATGAGCTCAGTAAACTGTTCCAATTCTGAAACTCATTCACGATTTCAGAAATATCAAGGAATGCCCATAAAACTAAACTAGGTTTGGGTCATTGAGATCCTAAGTATAAGTTCAAAACACTTCAATTCCCAGTATACACTAGATTCCTCCCCTTTATCATCACTATCCAGTGCAGAAATTCTAGCCCTTTTGGCACCATTGGCAGTATCTCTACCGAAATGTGTGCAATCAATTCTTAGCATACAGGAATTGGGTTTTCGATTAAATTGCCTAGTTCTCGTGATAACTGGGAAAGTATAACTAATTGTTGGAGTGAAACCTAAGGGTTTTAAACAACGTTGGTTAAGCAAAGAATTTAATAATTTAAATATGAAAAAATAAAAATTTCAATGGAATTTATTTTTTAATTTTAATTAACCATGTTATCACTTCCATATGAAACCAGAAACGCTTCTTCATTCTTCAAACACAGTCTACTTTTGTCCTCGTAAAACCGCGCGAGAGTGAGTGCTCCCACTCTAGATAAACGATGGCTTCTCTCCTTCTCAGTGAGTTTCAAAATCTCCAATTTGTCCTTTTTGTTTTCTCTCTTATCTGCAAATGGGTTCTTTATGTTCAACAATTTTAGCACTTGTTTGTCGAATACATTTATGATATTCAAGTGTTGTAAACTTATACTTAGGATTTCAGTGACTTACACCCAGTTGTGGGTGTGGGAATGGGCTCTGACATAAGATAGAGCTAGTGCTGAAATGGGTGGAGAGCTTTGTGCCATGTGTTTTATGCTGTTGGAGTTGCAGGATCTTACGCACTGTGTTGCCTTTTTTTATGAGTCTTTGGAGCTTACGGAAATGACATAAGATGAAGCCATGGGAGAACAAATAGGATTGCTTGAAAGAAGTTGTTACGTACGGTCTAAATGTAGTCCGAGACTGGTGTAGTACGAAGGCCGTAAGTTTTCCTACCCCTACTGAGCCCACGTTGCCGTCTCAATTTGCATGATCACCACCACCATAGCATTTTTTGAAGTGAAGCTTCGATGCTTCTTCCATTCCAAGCCGAATCATACATGTTTTGGTGTTTGCATTCACTTCGAAAATGACATGTCTGTCTTATCTATAACAGGTTAAATGATTCCTTGCGGGTGCATGGGGGTGAGGCACTGGGTGGACTTTATATCTGGTGGATGGCAAACCTTGGCCTAGAGTTAGTTGAGCTCGAAATGGATTGTAAGACCGTGGTTAATGGCTTATCAGGTGGTGCTTGGGACTTTTCCCTTTTCGGTTTAATCACAGAGGATTGTAGAGAGTTTCTTTTTCAATTGTCCTCTTTAGTGTTAAGTTTGTTTGCAGTCAAGCCAATGTAGTTTCTCATAGCCTAGCACGGGCAGCTACGGGTTATGCTAGTCCTTATTTTTTTATTGAGTTCCACCATGTATTTATGATGAAATAACATAAGTGTGATTCAGTCAAAAAGAAATACTAGTTTACAACACAATAATTTTTTTGTAAATCGATTTACATTTTTATTGGTGTTGAACAAAAGGATTAAAATTTTTATTTGAAGCAAATGATTTACGACTAAAAATATAAAAAGTTATATAACATATCAATTTTTTTTTCTTATTATAAATATATTTTATAACTTTATTAATTTAAATAGGAAAAAATAAAAATTTCAATGGAATTTTTTTTAATTTTAATTAACCATGTTATCACTTCCATATGGAATCGGAAACACTTCTGCCTTCTTCAAACACAATCTGCTTTTGTCTGCATCAAATCGTGCGGGAGTGAATTCTCCCACTCAAGATAAACCATGCCTTCTCTCCTTCTCGGTGAGTTTCAAAATCTCCAATTTTAGCCTTTTCTTTTCTCTCTTTTTTTTCTCTTTTATCTGCAAATGGGTTCTTTATGTTCATCAATTTTAGCACTTGATTGTCGAATACATTTATCATATTCAAGTGTTGCAAACTTATACTTAGGATTTTAGTGATTTAAACCCAGTTATGGGTGCAGGAATGGGCTTTGACAGATGATAGGGCCACTGCTGAAATGGGTAGAGAGCCTTGTGCCATGTGTTTTACACTGTTGGAGTTGTTGAATCCTACGCACTGAGTTGCCTTTGTGATGTGTCATTGGAGCCTATGAAAATGACATAATGTTAAGCCATGGGAGAATAAATAGGATTGCTTGAAATAAGTAGTTATGTACGGTCTAAATGTAGTCCCAGACTTGTGTAGTACGAAGGCCATATGAGTTCCTGCCCCTACCGAGCCCATGTTATCATCTTAGTTAGCATGATCACCACCACCATAGCATTTTTTGAAGTGAAACTTGGATGCTTCCTCCATTCCAATCCGAATCATACATGTTTTGGTGTTTGCATTCACGACGAGAGTGACATGTCTGTCTTATCTATAATAGGTTGAATGACTCCTTGCATGTGCATGGGCGTGAGGCGCTGGTTGTACTTCATATCCGGTGGGTGGCAGACCTTGGCCTTGGGTCAGTTGAGCTCGAAATGGACTGTAAGACCGTGGTTAATGGCTTATCCGGCGGTGCTAGGGACTTTTCCCTTTTCGGTATAATCATAAAGGATTATAGAGAGTTTATTTTTCAATTATCCTCTTTAGTGTTATGTTTGTTTGCAGTCAAGCCAACGTAGTCCCTCAATGAAAATAGATGGAGAACCCTAGCGTTGTTGACCTTGCGCCGTTGACTTGTCGGTGACCCATGGCAACCAATGTGGTTTGCCATTGGCCGATGCTAGTCGCTCTTTCTCCTAGTCCTTCCACTCCACGCCTTTCTTCCCATGATCAAACTTCTTCTCCTTCAAACTCGAACATTTCTCCTCAGACAAAATCGTTTGCCCTCGCTGTAAGCAATGCTTGTGACGTTCCATACAGTCAATTGCCTAGACCTTGTATCAAAGGGGATGAAATCTCGGTTAAAATCCCTGAAGAGGAATATAGAGCTGGATTTGAAGCCTATAAAAACCACTTTCATGATTGTCTTATGTTAAACAAGGGCGATAAGCCTGTGAGGATCAATGATTTGCTGCAAAAGCTTCAAGATCTTTGGAAACCCTTGGGTAGGTGGGGTATGATTTCTTTGGGGAAAGGTTATTATGAGTTTACCCTCTCATCAATTGAGGACATTTGTAGTGTAAGGTCGGTCCTTCCTTTGAACTTAAAGCCTGGCTCGCTGAGATTGTATGCATGGACCTCTGATTTTAATCCTATGAATATTAAGCAAACCACGGTTGAATGCTGGATTCGCGTTTCAGGCCTTGCTCAAGAATATTGGAGGCTAAGAATATTGTTTTCCATTACTAGTAGCATTGGAATTCCAATTTGTTTGGATGCAACTACTAGCAAATCAACTGCAGATCGTAATTTTGGGCACTATGCAACAATACTGGTTGAAATTGATTTGACTAAGCAATTGGAAATCAGATTCTGGAGGAAAGAGATGGCTTTGATTTTTTTGTTGAAATTGAGTACGAGAACTTGCTAGCTTTTTATGATCTATGTCATAGTATATGTCATGTTGTCACTCAATGCAAATAGCAGGCAGTGTAGCTGTTAAGGCAGGACACCCAGGGAAGATGCAAGGGGAAAGAATGGGGTTAAGATTGATATTCCACACAAGGTTATTACTAAATATGTTCCTAGGAATCAAGGCAAGGCAATGCTAATCGAGGAAAAGGGCAAGGTTGTCCTAGAATCAGAAAGTGTTCGAGAGCTTAACTTGGAAATTGCCAGCCCTACAGGGGAAGGAAACTAGCACTAAAGGTCACGATCAGAATGCTTTTGCTACACAGGTCGATGATGTTGCTAAGGATCTTAATAGGCATATGCCTGGTCATGATAAAACTGAGCTGATTGTTGTTCAAAAAACCACAGTTGACAGGAATACATTGGTTAGTATTAATAATGTTCCTAGAAATGAATATGATGATCACTCTAGGGAGAACCCCTTGTTGGGTTATGTAGCAGAGCAGGTGACAGAAGAATTGCAATTGACATAGCTGGTGTTAATCATTCCCACTTGGTTCATCAGGAATCCAAATCTCATCCAGTGGTTCCTAATGTACCTATGCACTTTGTATCAGAGGCTTATCCATCATGCATTTTGGATCATTCTGTAACAGAATGTGTCAAAGAAATAGCTAACACATGCCCTCATGAAGTTGGATCAGGTTTGGTTGATGTTAATGTCCTTTATAGTACTAATTTATTCCATGTTGTTGTGCAGCAGGACCTTAATGTAATTAACCCAAATTGGTGTGATATGGTGGATGGGGATGATTCTCCTACCCAACTCAATTCTGACCCTGCTAATGGGTTTGAAAATGTTTTGTCTAAATCTCAAAAAAAGCGGTTGCGGTAGAAAGCTAAAAGCAAGTCTGGTGTTGACTGTTATCAAACCCGCTCAAGGGCTGCTATTTCCAAGCAGTTGGCCCCATGAAGTGTCTTTATTGGAATGCAAGAGGGATGGCCAACCCCTCTACAAAGTTGGTCCTAAAAAGATTGTGTCTGAATAATAAACCAGATTTTGTTTTTTTGGCCGAGCCTTGAATTCCAATTGACAAAATCTCTGCAATATATTGGAGGTCTTTAAAACTTTAGGTCTTCGCTGTTAATAATAGACCTGGTCTAACTCCTAATTTATGGTGTTTATGTTCACAGCAGTGGCAACCAAATATCCTTGATATTTCTGCCCATCATGTTTCCTTTACTTTGAGTGTAGGTTCTCAGCTTGTAGGCATTATAGCAGTTTATGCTGCCACCAGTTATTTAAAAAGAAGAGACTTGTGGGCTGGTCTTAATGTCTTGCAACAAAATCATGATATTCCTTGGTGCTTTATGGATGTTTTCAATAGTATTCTTGGTTCTCATGAATATAGAGGTAGTGGTATGCCCTCTAAAATCTCTTATGATGAATTCCAAGCATGAACCAGCATTAATCATCTTTTGCATTTGCCAACAAGAGGATATTTGTTTACTTGGTCTAATGGTCGCAAAGGGATAGCCTTCACCGAAAAGCGGCTAGATAGGTCTATTTGTAATAAGGCTTGGCCAGATTTCTAGTCTAGTGTTACTTACAGTACCTTGGTGAAGGACAAATCATATCACTTTTGTGACACCCGCTACCCCTTGCAGTGAAACTAACAATAAAACATTCGGAAAAAATTGTGGAGATTTTAAACTAAAAACATAGCGAATGTCACTCAACAAAATCCAATTAACATGTTGCGGCAAATAGTTTGAAATCAAAAACCAAGTCAAGGTAAAACCCAACATCCCGATGTCATATGTAATCAGAGCTTTACCACATCTAATACATAGTCTATTCAATAACAAAGCGTAAAGACAATAGCGAAGTCTAAACAAATCAACAGCAAGCAGCCAACTCCTTGGCATCTACATCCACCTGGTCATCATCACCTACAAGCTCACCATCTACACGTACACCATGGTGCACGAATAGCCACAAAGGAAGAAGAGGTGAGGAAACACATTCATATAGAAATCACACGGTAGAGGAAATAACAAACATGATATGCATACAACAAACAAGTGATTCTACCAATCATCCAATGTCTTAACCATAACCAGGTAACACCATTCAAATACGTCAACAACAACAATGCATCATCTGTTACTAACTCATAATTGTCTAAATACAAGACCTGTCTATCATCTACTCCGTCACACATACCTCATACGATACCAACAGACAAGATCCTTACGGATTTCTCAACATAAACAGTGGAGTACACATGAACGGGCTACCTAGAGACTGGGTCTCATAAACGGGCTCTTCAGAGCTGGATCCCATAAATGTGCCAATCATCAGCTGGGTCCATAAACAGGCCTTTCAGAGCTGAGTCCCACAAGCTGGCCTTGCAGAGCTGAGTCTCACACAAACATTCATCAAAGAGTTCCCATAAACGCGCTCCTTAGAGCTGGGTCTCACACAAACATTCATCAAAGAGTACCCATAAACGGGCTCCTTAGAGCTGGATCTCACACAAACTTTCATCAATTCGTCAACGAGTACGCATAATTTTTTAATTATCTTCTTGAAGCCTAAGTAACTTACACTTAGCTTTAGGGACTCCACACTTAGTTGATTTTCCACTTTTATTATCCTATCTCTTCTGAAACTTACAAAACTTTTGCCAACCTATATTCAAGTTGTAACCAACCTTAGACCAAGTAATTAAATAACCATACCAATTACCTTAACTCAATCTAATATTTTCTTTTAACCAATTTTACTACCCAATCCACTTAGTTGCTCTAGGTATCATATCTTACTTCCAAACCATAGTCCAAATGTTCTAAGACTCTTAGGGACATATTGGCCTATGGGAAACAACCTTAGGATAATAAATACACTAACAATGATAATATAGAACAACAATCTTGCCCAAGGAAATATAGCCAAACCGTGGGCTACAACAACAAACACTTAGTCAAAACATGAGCTACAACACACAACACTTAGTCAAACCAATGGCTTATGCACATACATATAATTCACAGCAGCAACCATAAATAAACATCCTTATTATCATGATTCTAATAGCATGTTCATATATAATTAACACATTTTGACCAATCATTTAACCACCAGACTTGTAGCAAACAAAACAGTTCCAAAACAAGAAATTTAACGTCAACAGACATTCTCATATCATTCCAACTACTTGATCAACAATTTAAAAATTTAATCCCTTGGTCCTAGAAGGGTTCTAATACATAAAAACAATAGCATAAGTAAACCATTGCTTTTACAACGGTGAGAAAGCGAGAATCAATGTCGCGCGAGACTTAGGGGTCATACGTCACCCCAATCATATCAATTAAATCCCGAACTACCCAATTCCCATATGAATCAACCACCCTCTTCTTACCTTGATCGAGAAAATTCGCGGTGTTAAAGAGAGCAAAGAGGATTTTCCTACAGCAACAGAATAAGGCACCAAACGAGCACAGAGAAAATTTTCGGTCATGCAAAGAACGAAATACGGCTGAAAAAAATGACAATCGATGTCAAATAATGTTTGGAAATTTTTAAAACTGAAACAAAGTCAAAAGAAGGTAAAAAGAATGACCGAAAAATGTATTATCGAGACGATGGGGTTACGCGAGGTCCGACGTCAACTACACCAAAATGAGAGAACGAGTAGTGTTTCCTGAAGGTTTCGATGTGAGGAATCCAAAAATGTCGTCCGTTTTTCCAACTGACAAATGTGGTGGCCGAAAAATTGAAAATACAGTCCTCCCAGAGAGATAATACGCGACGAATGGGGCTCTAATTGATCGAACAAAGGTTAGAAACGTGTTTAGGGGTCGACTTTGAGTTGGGTGGTGAAGTTTCGCAGATTGTCGCGGTCAAACAAGAGAGAATGAGATGAGAGAAGTTTTGATGCGCTAAGTTTTCTAAAAATCAGAAGTTGCGCAACGTTTTTTTTGTTGATGACGATGAACAATGCGTGCTTAAGGGAGAATAGGGGTGTGCCGCGGGAGGAACATCGGGTGCAACTAGTAGGACCTTCATTCAAAACACATGGGCTAGCAACGTGAACCAAGTCCTGGTGCATTTTTCTTCTCTTTTTCTTTTTTTTAACAATTCTCTCTTACAAAATCGTTCATATACTCCCTTATAATACTAAACTCATTTTTACACCCTTTTTTAAAATAAGACAATTCTTCCAAAATATTTTATAATAATTTTAAGGCTAATATTTAATAATAATAAAAATAATAAAATAACATATCATTCCAATATACTACTTAATAAAGCAACACACATTTAAATGAACAAATCACACCATAACATATTAAACACATATTCAAATATAACCATGTATTATCACTCACAATATTATATATTAGCACTCAAGAACTCATACTCACAGACTAATATAATTAATCACATATCTATTTATATAAGATCAGAAATTAATATAGGAGGTATGATTAATAATAATATAAATAATAACAATTTACATGTTCACGCGAAAATCAGGGTGTTACGATTTTCCTCCCCTTAAAAGATTTTCGTCCTCGAAATTCCAACGGGTCCTAAGAAGCAAAACGAACCTAATCTCCTATCCAAAAGTCGTCAAAAGTCATTAACGGTAACTCTCCTATTTCTTTAGAGGTCTCCGAATTTGGAGTTCTAAACACTCAGATTACAACTAACGGTCTCTATAGATATAATGGAAAAGGTAACTAGCTTTTATTCGTCACTATGTCCAATCAGTTAAGGTGATCTAACAACTAATGTTATCCGTCTATACTGGTTACCAGTGCTCCGCTCACCGGCGATGAGTGATTGGCCGGTCGTCCCTCCTACTCGTTCAGCCAGGTAATCTAAGCTACGACAATTAGACATGTTATCTAATGGTACTTCTATAAGAATCTTTGAAAGGGGCTTAAGTGTAGAAATGTTGGTACCACATTGTCACCCTGAAGCTCTATTAAGGTTCCTTCCTATAACGCTATTACCACGATTCTGTTGCGTTACTTTAATACTCTACCCTGGTACTAGTCGTACAATCCATATCCGACACCTACCATTTATCACTATACCGCCACCTCGAGGCTTACACTTGTCAAACTATCGTCTAACATAAGATAGGGAATCTAATACCTCTAACGTAGTAACCAAGTTCCTAATAGACGAAGGGTTAACCTATACTCTTACCCAACACAACACAAGGAACAAACATTCAGAGCGTGTGGGGCATAATTTAATCATATAATTGGGAATTCTCTCGATAAGACGTGTACCTTGGACGAAATCCTCATAGCCTGATGCTTTTGCTCCAGAAAGAGCAAAGACTCTGCTGGTAGTCTTCAAATGATTCGCCTGAGGTTTCTTCAGCTTGTTATCGCTTGCCGGTTCAGATTTGGCTTGCGAAATCTGGTCACCGCTACTCTGGCCTCTCCTAGGCTTCGGACATTCCTTCCCAATATGACCTTGTCCTCCACAGTTGAAGCAAGTCACTGCAGTGTCTGAACAATATCTGGTGAAGTGTCCACACTTGCCGCACTTCCCACATCTTATAGTATATGGTGTACGAGAACCTCCTCCAGAAGATTCGTCAGTAGTATCTGGAGATTCGTCAGTAGTAAAAGTGGTCTCCTTGCTTCTAGTATTCTTGAACTCCTTTCGGTTTGGCACTAAGTACTACTTCCCTTTTCCTTGTGGTGCAAGCTTCTTACTCTTGAATGAAGCAACTCTCTCGTTGTAGACTTCTTCATACTTTCAGCACTTGTGGACCAGATCGTCGTATCCAATGTAGCCACACCTTGCTTGATCTCTGGGCGAGGTCCACTCGTGAACTTGACACACTTTGAACGATCATTAATAGCAGTCGCATAAGGTGAGTAGCAACGTGACAATTCTTCAAACTTAGCAGCATACTCGTCGACGGTCTTGTTCCCTTGGGTCAAAGCCACGAACTCTAACTCCTTCTTGTCACGCAGATCGGCAGGAAAATACTTCTCCAGAAAATGGTCTTTGAACAAATCCCAAGTGATAGCAGTGCCTCCAGTCTCTAGACTTTGTCGCATGTTGTCCCACCAGTGGTCAGCCTCTTCAGTCAACATGAAGGTTCCATAGTTGAATTTTTGAGCATCGCTACAAGCCATAGCTCGGAAGATCTTCTCAAGTTCCTTGATCAAATTCTATGCTCCTTCCGGGTCAAAAGCTCCCTTGAATGATGAAGGGTTATTCCTCTGGAAGTCAACCAGACCCCAAAATCCATGAGCACCCTCTTGGCATGTTTGGTCGCGCTCCATTGCTTCAGTCAAGCATCCCAAAGGTTTGCCATTGCTTCCTAGTAGCCAAGTACGAGAAGCAAGTTAGTAATTGTTATTTCTAAGAAAAGTCCTACTATCTCATATCATTATCTATTCTAACATAGACAATCATACAAGAGCACATAGAGAAAGACATAACAGATTAATGCCACGACCTGAAAGATCAAGCCAAGCTCTGATACCACTAAATGTGACGCCCGCTACCCCTTGCAGTGAAACTAACAATAAAACATGCGGAAAAAATGTGGCGATTTTAAACTAAAAACGTAGCAAATGTCATTCAACAAAATCCAATTAACATGTTGCGGAAAATAGTTTGAAATCAAAAGCCAAGTCAAGGTAAAACCCAACATCCCGATGTCACATGTAATTAGAGCTTTACCACATCTAATACATAGTCTATTCAATAACAAACTATAAAGACAATAACGAAGTCTAAACTAATCAGCAGCATGCAGCCTACTCCTCGGAATCTACTTCCACCTGGTCATCATCCACTGCAAGCTCACCATCTACCCGTGTTGAGATTTGAACAAGAAAATAATGGAACAAAATTCAACGGCAACCAATAACTAAAAAATAAACAGCAACCAATCAACAAGGTGCAATGAACTAACAAACAAAGGAGTAGAGGGTAGAGAAGAAGACTCCGCTATTTGGTTACGCAGTTCGGCCCCAAAAAAGATTACCTACGTTTGCGGGAGAGAGCAGCCCTCCGTTTCACTATCAAAGAGTTTTTACAAGAGAATACAATTGCTTTGAATCCCTTCCCAATGTCCAAGATGAACAATTCCAAGAGTTCTTACAACCCCTCTCTCTTTCCCTCTATGAAAACCTCTCAAGAACAATAATAGAGAAAGCCTTCAATCCTCCCTCTATGATTCCCTAAGATCCCCAGGTGTTTGAATGTGTTTCCCAGCCCCTAAAACCTCACAAAGAACACTCAAGAACGGCTGCATACAACCCTAGAAAACTGCTTGCGCTCACAGACAAAAACAGAATTCTAGTTTATAAACCAGCAGTGGTGAATCGATTCACCAGTAAGTGTGAATAGATTCACAGGTACAATTCCTACACGTTTTGTGATCTTAAGTTGGTGAATCGATTCACACTCCTCCAATTCGATTCACAGTAAGTCCAAAACTTCTCCAAGGCTCCAAGACACATCATGAATCGATTCCAAAGGTCCATGATTTGATTCACACCTGTTGAAAACTCATTTCTATGACTTCCAATCACTACAAGAAAATTCGGATTACCGACGGGCATATATCGACGGTCAGAGACCGTCGGTTAAACGTTGGATTTTCTGACGGCCAAGCCGTCGGTAAAACAACAAGTCCGTCGGTAAATTTACCGACGGTCAATGCTCGTCGGTAATTTCAAAGATATTTCATTTACGCGCCTATTTTTCAAATACCGACGGCCTTATACCGTCGGTAAGTTAAAAAACCCGTCGGTAATGCCGAACAGTTTACCGACGGCCTAGACCGTTTGTAAAAGCCGCTTGCACGCGCGATAATAATCGGGCCAGGCCTTCCCTTTCTCCTCCATCTTCATCCCTCTTCTTTCACTTCCCTCTCTTCCTCCGCCCCCACCACTACGCCGCCACCACCACCACGCCCACATCACCACCAGGCCGCCACCACCATCACCACTCTATTCTCTCTATTCTCTCTCGCTCACATCGTTCTCACTCTTTCTCCACCACCACCACCACCACCGCGCCCACACCACCACGCCTTAGTCACCACCACCACCGCGTTTCCTCTGTCACCACCACCACCACCGTGGTTCCGCCTCTCTCTCTGTCTCTCATCTCTCATCCGCCACCTCCACGTAACACCATCTCGCCGCCGCCGCCGCCACCTCCACAAAGACCACGTCCTGGCCGCCACCACCTCCACAAGACCTTCCGCGCCACCTCCACAAAGACCGTGGGTCTCCGCCACCTCTGCCACCACCGTCTATTCTCTGTCTCTATTCGCCCTTCTTTGTTCGTGTTTTTTCTTCCGAATCCCAAATTGATTTGGTGTTCCTTTTCGATGTTTCAGGAACGATTGAAAGTTCTTGAAGTGATTTGAAGGTTTTTGACGTGATTTTGAAGGTTTTTGGTGCATCATGTATTCTTTTGTGGCTTGACCTCCAATTTTGTGTTCTCGTGATTTTGGGAACTAAGGTTTGTTTGTATTCCCTGTTGTTGGTATTTGGTTTTTGTTTTAGTAGCTTTACAAGAGTAGCCTGCGTGAGATTATTAGTTGTTTGATGGTTGTTCTCAAGTTATTGATTTTGTGGATTGTTAGTTGTTTGACGGTTGCTCTGCTCTTATTGATTTTGTGGATTGTTAGTTGTTTTAAAAGTTTAGGATACTTATATTATGTCCAAGGTTAAAAGTTTGTCTTAAGCATGCTAATTAGAAGGGGAAAAAAACAATTCTAGTTGGCGCATGATCCTTTCTAAGTTAGCATCATGATTTGAAAAAATATTGAAAAAATATTGGAATAAAGTCTTAAATATCGCAAACCTATGCCTTTGTTCGCTTTGTTGTAATTCGATTATTTTCAGTTTATATGCTCATGATCGACCAATGTTGACAACAAACAGACAATGTCTTTAGATGGAAACCGTGGTCGAGGTAGGGCTTCCAGGAGGCCGATGATGTGCGCAAGGGAGTATCGAATAGCTTTGTGACGATTGAGGATCGCGATGCTCGCCATCGTGATCCTCCTATGATTTCCAGGAGGCCGATGATGTCTGCGAGGGAGTATCGAAATAGCTTTGTCATCGTGACTAAGGATCGTGGCCGAGGATCGTGATTTGATGAACCAAAGCATGGTGATCCCAGAGGCCTGTAGCTACGGTGATGCTCATCGAGGGACATACATCGCTCAGTCTCCAAATGATGACGATGAGATCTTGGAGTATACTCCATCCAAACCGGAGTATTCTCCAATCGGAGAGGATTACACTCCGACCTCACCGGAGTATTCTCCAATCGGAGAGGATTACACTCCGTCCACACCAAAATATTCTCCCATTGTAGCATATTACACTCCATCGACTCCTTCGGAGGATTCTACCGCCCGATTTTGTCCTGGGGACCCCTCAAGGAGCCGCCACTAGCTAGCTTCTATTTTATATTATGCATGTTATGTACATTAGTATTTGACTGCTTTAACATTTTAATTGGATAAATGTATTAGGATAATATATGATGTATGTCTTTACATTTGTGCTTTTCTATTTAATTTTTGTCTTAAGCCTAAGAAGTTCCAATTATTCCAACGTTTCAACGATTGTTCGCGAAACCAGGCCGCCACCACCACCACCACTCTATTATGCTCTATTATATGTTTTACATGAGGAGGTTAAATAGCTTTTGAGAATTCATGATTTGATAAAAATAGTGAAAGCCAAAAAGCTTACTTGGGGTTTATTTGGAATTATTTTATAACATGATTGTTGTTTGGTTGGCATCCTGCTCATTTTTGTTGATTGCTATTTGGTAGCTTGTTAGTTAAAATTTTCTATGTTTTTTCTGTATTTTTAGTTCGAGGCCACGACATTGCTCCGAGACTGCCACTCACATCGAAGGACGTGGACACTCTCTTGTTCTGAGAATTAGGTATGCACTCTAACGAAATGTCGGTTGACTCATTGGGTGGAAAAGGATTGGCTGTTGACCCCCACACCGACATATTTATTTGATTTGCTTCATAGTTCTCTCCAGAGAGAGAATTTTGAGGTGATGTGTGTTTTGGCTAACAAAGGATGTTTTATGTTGAAGTGATGTATAGTTGTCGTAGTTTTTGAACAAGATATCAATCCACATTGAAATTGATTTTCGATTCAAAATTGAATTCAATTGAAGAGTAACTCTATTTTTTTAAAAAAAAACATTTTTTTTTAAAAAAACAGTAGTAGTTCTAGTGGTCGACTCGCTTTTTTTAAAAAAAAAATTTCATTATTAACAAAAGGTACCGGAATAAGAAAGGGTAACGCAGATAAAATACGAGCTTGTTTTATAGCAATCGTAATTAATCGTTGTTGTTTTAAGGTCAATCTATTCACGCGTCTAGATAATATTTTTGACGAATTCGAGGGGTCCCGTTGAGTTCTTCATAATCATAATATTTTGGATTCGTATAAATGACTCAATAGATCACCTTTTCCTATGTTTCAAAAAATCCCATTTCATTTTTTTTTAATGATGTTTTTGAAAAATGAACTTCATTAATTGATTCAAAACCCCTCTTTCTGGATAATATATGTCGATACTTTTTCTTTTAAGTTGAAAGAAAAGTAAAAGAGAGAAGGAATCACTCGATTTACTTCTCCACAGAGGGAATTTTGTTTGATGTATATTTTATGTTAGAGTAAGGTAACATGTAGATTATTCATTTAGCAAGCAACACATAAACTCAATTTCAGTAAGTGAATCTACGATCCTATGTTCATGCTACGCCTCGCTATACTTATAGAAACCAATTTATATTGAGATAGTAACCATATTAATCTCCAAAATATTTACAGATTATAACTATATACTATCTGTAAATACAAACAACGTTTATTAAACTAAAAAATTTAACATATGAAAGACATATTATTACACAAAGACATGAATTCTGTCGAGGAAATTGATTCCCAAATTAATCGTATCAGACACTAATTATAAACTATTAAAATCCTATATTTGATGAATTTAATTATGTGATGATCTTATTTTTTTAAAAAAATAATAAAGTAACCAATTTTATGTTGTTTAGAGATACCATCAACTGCCTTGGTTAATGTAGTAGATTCTGGTGCTAGGCTAGTTTTTTAACTGCAGAAACAGAAAAATGATTGTTTTTTGGCCAATTAATGGATTAGGATGTATGGTAGATGTGACCATATAGGAGCTCTAATTGCATGGCATATACCAAGCCAAACCACTATGAAAACAAAAATTGTTAAAAGGATTTATGCTTCCCTTGCCGTCGGTATGCTTGTTTAATTCTATCCTTTAAGAGGATGTCAACTTTCAACATGTTACTTTTTAATTATTGATGAAATGGATGTTTGATTGTTGTTATTAGTATCGGAGAAAAGCCTTAGCTTCTCGTTTGAGGTTCAATATATTATTGAGTGCGTGTACTCTTTTAGATACCACGTGTTCATTGTATATTGAACCTTGAATTGTCCAAGTCGGACAGTTTGGGAAAAAACTTTTTCTTTACTTGTATAATAGTTGTTGCTTGATTCTCGTATCTTGATATTTGATGAAATTTCGGTTAGATTCATTTCCTTTTGTTCTCTGGGGGCATACTTGATTGCCTTGGTCCTAACTGCGATCAATTTGTGTACTCAGAGACCAATGGGAAATGTCAATAAATTTTGTCAAGTATAAGATATGAGAATTACTAATGACTATTATACGAAGTTCTGAAAAAGTTTTTCCTCGAATGGGATAGGTCATACCATTTAAAGAAAGAGAGCGGTTGTAAGAATGTCGTCGCTGAAATTGTCATTTTTTTTGACATGCAGAAGATGGAATTTTTTCCTTCGAATCATAGTTGGATGTACGATAGGTTGTATCCGGGAAGAGGGGGTTTGAAACAATCTTTTTGCGATGGGATTGATCACTTCGTTCAAGTCGCAATGGCACACGAAGATTTCGAAATTAATGGAGGGATTAGGTGTCCATGCCTTAAATGCGATTGCAGAAAGATCAAGAGCCCAGGAGAGGTCATGCTGCACCTGCAGAGAGTTGGATTTATGCCTAATTACTGGATTTGGACTAGACATGGTGAAGAGTTACCTCGGGTTGGATTAGGGGTTGGCGATAATTGCACAGGTGCGTCAAGGAATTGCGTAGATACAGGATATGACGAGGAGATTGAATTGATGCAAAATATGGTTTGTGATGCCTTGGGGTCAACGTATCATTCGAGGAGCCACGTATGATGACACAGATGAACTTCCAAATGAGACTGCACAAAGATTTTATAATCTCTTGTTAGAAACAAATAAGTCGTTGTTTGAAGGGTCTGCCGACTCTAAGTTATCAATGTGTGTGAGACTTTTAGCTCTCAAGTCCAACTGTGGTGCTACGGATGTGTGCTTAGATCTCGTAACGAAGATGATGTTGGACTCGTCACCTATCAGAGATGGTTTGCCAAAAAGTTATTACGAGGCTAAAAGCTTAGTGTCCAAATTGGGGTTGGAATCTAAAAGGATTGATTGTTGTGTGAGAGGGTGTATGTTATATTACGACAATGAATTTGGTAAAAACGATAATACTGGTTGAATGCAAATTGTGGTGAGCCAAGGTATATGTCACATACCGATAATGGGAAGGGTAGACAAAAACCAGTTCCACTAAGGCAATGTTTTATTTGCCAATTATTCCAAGGTCAGCAGAGAATGTTTGCGTCAACACGCATCGCAGACAAAATGACTTGGCACTATGAGAATAAAAGCACTTCAGGTATGTTGCGACATCCTTGTGATGGTGAAGCTTGGAAGCACTTTGATCGTGTGAATCCCGAATTTGTAGCAGATCCACGTAATGTACGACTTGGCTTATGCTCTGATGGTTTTACCCCATATGTTCAATCAACGGCGAAACCTTATTCTTGCCGCCGATTATTGTTACCCCATACAATCTTCCTCCCGATATGTGCATGTCTAAGCCCTATATGTTCTTTACTTGTATTATACCGGTCCAGATAATCCAACAGATGGTATTGACATCTACTTACAAATTTCTCATCGACGATCTCAAAAGGTTGTGGAATGGCGTTGTGACTTATGATGTTGCACGAAAGAAGAACTTTACAATGAGGGCAGCTCTTATGTGGACCATTAATGACTTCGCATATGGCATGTTGTGCGGTTGGGGTACTCATGGTAAGATGGCATGTCCATTGCATGGAGCATACAAAGGCCTTTACCTTGAAATTTGGGGAAGAGTTCTTGGTTTGACTCACATCGCAGTTTTTACCAGCAGATCATCCATTTAGACGGAATAAGAACGCCTTCAAGAAGGGAAGTTGAATTAGATGGCCCGCCGAGGTTGACATCCCAATGTATTTTTACAGAGTTATGGATCCGCCAAAAATCACGATTTTGTTGAATTGGATCGATTTGAAGGATATGGACAATGGCACAATTGGACTAAAAGAAGTATTTTTTGGGATTTGCCGTATTGGAAAGATAATTTGTTGAGACACAACCTTGATGTTATGCACATTGAGAAGAACTTTTTGACAATGTTTTTCTCACATGATGAACGTTAGAGGAAGAACGAAAGACAATGATAAGGCCGTGATCGACTTACCACTTTATCGAAGTTTAAAGGACTTGCATTTGATGACTCAATCGAATGGGAAAACCACGACACCCAAAGCCTTGTTACTCTTTAACTGCTGAGGAAGCTATGTCGACCGGTTTGGATAAAAGAACTTCAATGCCAGACGGTTATTCTTCTAATTTGGCAAGATGTCTTTGATGTGAACAAAGGAACAATGATTGGGATGAAAAGCCATGATTGTCATGTATTCATGGAGTGTTTACTTCCTATTGCATTTAGTTCCTGTAGTCAAATATTTTAAATCCACTTACAGAACTCAGCCAATTTTTTAAAGATTTGTGTTCTGCAACATTGAGAGATGATGATCTTATCAAGATGGAGCAGAATATACCAGTCATTCTTTGTAAGTTGGAGAGAATATTTCCCCCTGGTTTCTTTGACTCTATGGAACATCTCCCAGTGCATCTTGCACATGAAGCTAGGCTTGGTGGACCGGTTCAATACAGATGGATGTATCCATTCGAAAGGTAATATAATCAAATATTCTTTAACATAATTATTCACTGCCTCGGGTTAAATGTTGAAATGTTGATCACCAACCTTGTTATTCTGTAGATTTATGGGTGACTCAAAACGGTCGGTGAAAAATAAGGCCAGGGTTGAAGGATCTATGGGAGACAATTCATTTCTGTTCCCATTATTTTACGAACTTCATGCTGACACCAACAAATAATAGGAATGAAATAGAAATTGAAAGTGAAAGACACCCGCTGGCCTTATCAGTGTTTTGCCTTCCCGGTCGTCATCTTTGGAAAGGAGTCAAGTCCTGGTTAATCGGAGAAGATTGGAAGTCGACACGCTCACGTGTTGATCAAGCTTGTCTTAGAAGTATCACCATATCTTACGTATGTATACTTTTGACCACTTTCAATTTATTTAGTCCACACCTATTCATGATCATTTGTTTGATAATGACTTGTTCAGGGCATTCTTGTTAACTAAGCCCACAAGCTTAACAAGACTCTTCACCTATATTCATGAATATTTCCCAACGTGGTTTAGGAGCCAGGTATGTATTTTTAGTCCTATTTCAACTATTTGTTGTTTGAAAATACAAAAGATTGTTTGGAAAAAGGAACCCTAAAACACTTGTGCATGTGTATACGCAGTGTATAGCGAGTCGAATCGCCCATAATCGAACACTTGAGAAATTTATCTCATGGTCCTAAATCACGTAAAAGAATGGCACACGTATTTCGTAAACGGTTACAAATTTCAAACTCACTAAAAACAGAGGGGAAAAACAGCTAACAAATGAGTTTATGTAAAAGGTGCCACAGAGGAGGTGAAGACGACTTCATCACAAGGTGATTCAACATATATATGAGCTGGCGTACAATACTTTAGACTATACTAAAACAATAGTGCTATTTTATTGTAATTGGTTTGATCCTTCAAGTAGAGGCACAAGAATGGATCGCAAATATAATACTGTTGACATATGCATGAGCAGAAGATACCAAATGTTTGATCCGTTTATCATAGCACAACATGTAAGACAGGTGTATTATGTCCCTTATCCGTCAACTCGAAGGGACAAACAAGGTTGGTGTGTTGCAATAAAGACAAAACCAAGGGGTCGGATTGAAGCAGATGATCCACAGGAAGAAGTGGCGTATCAAGTGGATGAGATGTCTCATATCAACGTAGTAAACGAAGTTGAACCCATTTCTCGACTACGTGACGATCCAATCACATATGAAGATGTAAATGGAGATGAGGAATTAAATGAAGAAGTGGCAGAACCATCAAGATCTGAAGACGATGCCGAAGCAGAGTGGGCGTAACGGGCGTAATAAATTTGTTTAAGTTTTATCAATTAAAGAATTTAATGTCTAACAACATATTTTATTTTGTTAGTTATTTTCATATAACTTGTTTATTTTTTGGAATTCATTTTTAATATTGTTATGTTTAAATATAATATTTCATGACTCAAGTTATTATTGAATTGCTCTATAGACATATATGGCATCGGGAGGTTCAGTTCGACTTCCGACCACCCAAAGAAGTGGTCAGCGGAAGGAAGGGCATCGCCGCCGACCCCCTCGCCGTCGGAGGCCGAACATTATTAGGATTGATGATGCTGGCTATGCGATGTTGTCATCCACACAGCGTCCGCAGATACATCTACGCCTACAGGCTCCAGCCGAGTTCGCCCCTACGCAGCCTCTACGTCACATTGGGCACCTACACAAAGATGCAGACCTTACGCAGATCGACACCCATTTACATGATGCCCACCCCAGGGTTCCAGCAGACACTTGCCGCTTCTTCCTCTCATTTTGTGTTTGAGGCGGTTCGACACTCATGTGTCCGATCAGAGTATAGTGTGGGCCAGGCACTGATCGACCGGGGTTCAAGAGGACGAGGAGGTCGAGCGCAGCAGGGATGAGCGGAGGTCGCTGATGATATTCAGATGTCGCATGATGGCCGAGTTGCTAGCGTGCCACTGGTAGAGGTGAGTATGTAGGTTGAATACACATTTTTGCCCCTTATCTTTTTAGTTTTCAATTTCGTCCCTTATCTTATTTTAGTTTTCATTTAAGTCCCTTAAACTTCAAAAATCACATCAATTTCGTCTTTTCTCGCTTATTTATTCATATTTTCTTAGACGAATCACCATCCGACATGTGGCGTAAAAATAAAATAAAACAACCTGCCTGGTGTAAGATGGTATTTCGCCAAAGACAAAAAATGAATAATTAAAAAGAAAGGACGAAATTGAAGTAATTTTTATAACTTAATGGACTTAAATGAAAACTAAAAAAAAAGGATAAGGGACGAAAATTACAGTTTAACCTATATTTTTTTAACTTGTTTGGTGTGGTGTTATTGTTTAGGTTCCTTCCACAAAGCCATTGCGAAGGCTATCACTAAGTAATTGAGCAAAATTACCACAGCCTATTGGCCCACCTGGGACGCTGACGGTGGTCGAGCTGAGGCACATGTTCAATTCTTTCAGAGTAAGTTGTTTATTTTTTTGTTGCGTATTATTTTTTTATTTCATGAATCTCAATTATTTTTAATAACGTATTATATTCATACAAGAGAGGGTTTCTTGGAAGGAAGAGCAGGAGGAGCAGATCAAGAAGAACTTCCATATGAAGGCTTCCCACCGCCTATCCTGATATGCTTAGAGATGCCCGCCAATGGGCGACCTACTTGGATAGGAGATGAGATCCGGCAAAGCTACAAGCCCACCGAACTCCCCGAGTTCAAGGCGTGTTTAGAAGGCGAAGAAGAATAGAGCCTCGAAAAGGGTGGGAGCTTGCATACTTTGGAGGTTCGGTCTACCAAAGCAAAGACGCAGCTCGACTTGTATGTTTTATATTATTATTATTATTATTATTATTATTATTATTATTATTATTATTATTATTATTATTATTATTATTTAGTTAAGCTTTTTTTATTAAATAATTACAGTCCTCGTGATTTGCAAAGGGAGGTTGATTGCACGAGCCCCATCGTGCAACTCATATTAGGAGAGGTACCGGTGAGTTTGTCGATGAGCGGCCGAGGCGGACCTGGTAATTATAAAACATAATGAATAGTTTTTAACAATGTTTATATTGTTTTATTACAATAAAAATTGACTAATTTGTTTATGTTTGACAGAGGAGTTTGAGGCGAGGATGTCTCAGGTTAGATCTCGAACATCCTCATGTTCCCCGCCTCGAGCCCAGAGGATCCAGTGCGTCGGCCCGATGGTTTGGGGCGAATGTTGTTGGCGGCAAGAAGAAGGGTCGCCTTATACGGTCTTTGGCGACCTTGCCAAAGAACTACAAGAGTGGCCCGCCTCTCTGGCTGGAGAGTCGCCCAGCCGATCGTCCGCATGGATGAGCGGGAGATAGCAGAGTTGAAGCGGGCCATGGCCGAAAGCGGCGATTAGCGGCCGGCGGCGGCGGATCGCGCGGCCGTCCAGAGGAGGGCAGCCGGACGGCTACCATTTTGGCTCAGTGCGGCCGGCAGGAGGATCTGTACCATTTGCTAGCTCGCCACCGCCTCCACCGCCTCGCCTCGCCTCATAGTAATCGGGTGATCATGTCGATGATGTAGATAGTGATAGTGATCATGATCATGATTATCGTGACTATTAGTTATGTTTGTATTGATATTTTTTATATTTTCGGATATTTTTTATTACTGTTTTGTTCGTCGAATATTTTTATTTATTTGTTACGTTTCTTTTTTTTAATTTGTTTTATAGTTATGTTATCGCGTTACATTTTTAAATACAGAAAGAAATTAATTATTAAATGTGATAACTAGTAATCGTTAATTAAATGGATAAATAAATTAAATTGATTACAGAAATTAAAATTAAATAATTTAAAAAAGTAAATAATTTTTTAATAAAAATAAATATTTAAACAATTTTCAAAAAAAAATTTAAGTTCGGATTTACCGACGGTCATGGCCGTCGGAAATGTCATCGGAATTACCGACGGGTTAAAACCGTCGGAAAAACCGTCGGAAACTTACCGACGGGTTAAAGCCGTCGGAAATGGCATCGGAAGTTCCGACGGGGGAAAATCGACGGAGAAAACCGTCGGAAAATTACCAACCGGTGAAAGGCGTCGGGATGTTTTTGCGACGCTGCAGCCACCGACTACTTAATGTCCGGTAATCCGTCGGAATTTTTTTATTACCGACGATATTTGTGGATTACCGACGGCTTTTGGCCGTCGGTAATCCCGCTATTTCTTGTAGTGAATGATCTCCAACATGATTTTAAGTCACACCAATCTCCACAATTCTCCACCTTGAATTCAAATCAGTGGTGATGTTCAACATTTAGCCATCAACCACTTGCTGCTCTCTCCATTAATAGAATTACGTTTCAGAGAAATTCATCAAGTCCAAGCAATGCTTGAATCTTGACCTAGGTAGTGACTTGGTGAAAACATCCGCCGGGTTGTCCTCCGATGCAACCTTCTCAACCACAATTTCCTTAGATTCAACGATGTCTCTAATGAAATGTAAGCGGATGTCGATGTGCTTTGTCCTTTCATGATACACTTGGTGATTTGCCAAGTGGATAGCACTTTGGCTATCACAATGTACCTTCACACACCGTTGTGTAATTCTTAGCTCCCCAATCATACCTTTCAACCATATGGCCTCCTTCACCCCTTCAACTAGGGCGATATACTCCGCCTGAATAGTAGATAGCGCCACAATGAACTGTTGATTTTCCTTCCAACTTATTGTCGTTCCAAATAATGTAAACACAAAACCAGACAATGATTTCCTTGTATCCACATTTCCCGCATAATCCGCATCTACATAACCCTCCAAAGCATCATCTCCTTGAGTTGCTCTTGTGTACCTCAAACCACCTTTGAGTGACCCGTTCAAATACCTCAAAATCCACCTCAGAGCTTCCCAATGTGCTTGGCCCGGATTTGCCATCAGCCGACTCACTATGCTAACCGCACATGCTAAGTCTGGTCTACTACAAACCATGCCGTACAAGATGCTTCCTATCCCACTAGCATATGGAGTAGTATCCATCTTCCTCACCTCCTCTTCGGACTTAGGAGCTTGTGTCACCAAGTGCTTTGTGTGATGACCCAAAGGAGTGCTAACCGGCTTAGCTTCATGCATCCTAAACCGCTCCACCACTTTCTTCAAGTACCCATGCTGAGATAAGAACAATTCACCCTTATTCCGGTCCCTCACGATATCCATCCCAAGTATCCTCTTTGCAGCCCCAAGATCCTTCATCTCAAATTCCAAATTTAGTTTCTCCTTGAGTCACGATCTCCTCTTTGCTAGAACTTTCCATCAGGATATCATCAACATAGAGAAGTAGGTAGAGAACAACTTCCTCACCCCTCTTCAATATGTAAACACAATTGTCGTACCCACTTCTCACAAATCCCATCTTCAAAAGAAAATTGTCAAAACGAAGATACCATTGCCTAGGGCTTTGTTTCAACCCATACAAAGATTTCTTTAAAAGACACACCTTAGACTTGTCCTCTACAAAACCTTCTGGTTGTTGCATGTAGATTGTCTCTTCTAGGTCTCCATGTAAGAATGCGGTCTTCACGTCCATTTGCTCTAACTCAAGATCGTATTGATTCACAATTGCCATAAGAACCCTTATGGAATAATGTTTCACCACAGGTGAGAAAATCCCGTTGTAATCAATTCCCTCAACCTGTGTAAAACCCTTGGCCACAAGTCTTGCTTTATACCTTGGTTCTTCAATTCCCGGAATGCCTTCCTTCTTCTTGAAGATCCACTTGCATCCAACCACCCTCTGTTTCTTAGGTAGCTTCATAAGTTTCCAGGTCTGGTTCTTCTCCAATGAATTCATTTCCTCATTCACTACCTCTAACCACTTCTGATGTTCTTTGCTCTCAACTGCTTCCCTGAATGTCTTTGGTTCTGAGCCTTGCATCTCTTCAGCCGCATTTAGAGCATAACAAATTAAGTCTTCATAGCCGTAACTCTTAGGTGCCATAGTTTCCCTCCTTTACCTATCTCTTGCTAACTGATAGCCAGGATCGACTATTGGTTGTCTTCCTCTAGAACCTGATGGTGGAGGGCTGTCCTCCCTGTCATCCCTGGTCTCACTAGTGGAAGGCTCCACCTCAAACTAAGTCTTCTCCACCTCTGTTTCTGAGATACTATTCTCCAGGTCTTTGCACTTCATCCCTATGCGGGACTCATCGAAAGTGACATCCCTGCTTATGATAACCTTTGACCCTCCAGATTCTAATTTCCATAACTTGTATCCCTTCACACCTTCTGGATAGCCAATAAAGACACATTTCACAGCCCTAGCTTCAAGCTTGTCTTATCTGACATGAGCAAACGCCAAAGCCCCGAAAACCTTCAAATTTGAGTATTCTGCTGGTTTCCCACTCCAAACCGCCATAGGTGTCTTGAAGTCTAACGCCATTGATGGACATTTGTTGATCAAATAAGCTGTTGTAGTCACAGCTTCACCTCAGAAACTTTTAGGCAACCCAGCTCCCAAAAGCATACATCTGACCCGCTCCAAAATGGTCCTGTTCATGCGTTCCGCTAGGCCATTTTGTTGCGGCATGCCTGCCACGGTTCTATGCCTCTTAATTCCCTCTTTCCTGCAAAACTCATTAAACTGCTCTGAAACAAACTTCAGGCCATTGTCAGTCCTTAAAACTTTCAGTTTAGTTCCTATTTGATTTCCTATGAGAGTATGCCATTCCTTGAATTTTTCAAATGTGTCACTTTTATTTTTCAAAATGTGAACCCATACTCTCCTAGAGAAATCATCAATCATGGTGAGAAAATAGAAACCCCCTCCATGAGTTGTCACTCTTGAAGGACCCCAAAGGTCCGAGTGAGCATACTCAAAAGGCTTACTAGAATGATGCATATCACTTCCAAACTTAACCCTATGTTGTTTTCCTAGTATGCAATTATCACAAAATTCTAGCTTATCCAATTTATCACTACCTAGTAAACCTTGTTTAGCTAGTTCAACTAAACCCTTTTCACTAACATGCCCTAACCTTAAATGCCATAATTTAGTTTTATCATGCGGAGTTTGGCTAGTTAATGATGCATGCCCAATAACAGTGGAACCATCTAATATGTATAAGCCACACATTTTAGTCCCTTTAGCAATTATTAATGCACCATTCGAAATCTTAATCATGTCATGCTCAATTCTAGTACTATAGCCTAATCCATCAAACATGCTTATAGATGAGATATTTCGTTTGAGTTCAGGAACATACCTCACATCTTGTAAAAGGAATTCACGGTTGTCACATCTTAAGACGAATTGAACCCATACCTTGCACCTTACAAGCTCGGTTGTCACCCAGGCGAACGACTCCACCTTCTTTAAGCTTCAAAGTCTCAAAGTATTCATTCCTAGGACACATGTGATAAGAACATCCCGAGTCCATGACCCAGTTCTTTTCTGTTTCCAAACTCGACACCACTAGAGCCCCTGCACTCTCATAACCATCCTCCATAGCAATCGCAACCTCCACGGAATTTCCATTGCCCCCTCTCTCGGGACAATCCTTCTTAAAGTGACCGATCTTGTGACAATTAAAGCATTTGTACTTTGCCTTATCATTCCCCTTTGACTTGGATTTCGACCTAGGCTTATTCCCTTTGTTATTGTTTCCTCTACTCTCACTTCTTCCCCTTGACACACTTAAGCCTTCACCACTATCTTCCACCATCAGGTCTTGAAGCTTGGTTAGCTTTTTGGTCCTAATTGATTGTTGGACCTCCTCCAAAGTGATAGTGGACTCCTTGCCATAGAGGAGTGCATCCTTAAAGTGTTCAAAGGACCTAGGCAGTGAATTCAATAAGAGCAGAGCCTTATCCTCGTCATCGAGCTTCACATCAATATTCTGTAGGTCATCAATAATCTTGTTGAATTCCGTTAGTTGCTCCACAAGAGATGTTGTTTCAGACATAACCGGTGAGCCAATGACTTGGTCATATACAACGATTCTAACTTGGCCCACATCTCCGCCGCGGTCTTCTCCCCTGCGACTTCCCTCAATGCCTTATCACCAAGGCACAAGATAATGACACTTCTTGCCTTATCTATCATCTCCTTCTTCTCCGCTTGTGATAGGGTGGCCGGCATTCTTGCCTCACCCTTTAGAGCATCCACGCATTTCTGTTGAATTAATATTGCTTCCATCTTCACTTTCCATAGACCGAAGCCGTTGTTACCGGAAAATTTCTCGATGTCCCACTTAGTACCCATGGTGCACACTTGAATGATTTGTTCCTCCCCACAGACGGTGCCACTTGTTGAGATTCGAATAAGAAAATAATGGAACAAAATTCAACGGCAACCAATAACTAAAAAATAAACAGCAACCAATCAACAAGGTGCAATGAAGTAACAAACAAAGGAGTAGAGGGTAGAGAAGAAGACACCGCTATTTGGTTACACAGTTTGGCCCCAAAAAAGATGAGCTACGTCTGCGGGAGAGAGCAACCCTCCGTTTCACTATCAAAGAGTCTTTACAAGAGAATACAATTGCTTTGAATCCCTTCCCAATGTTCAAGATGAACAATCCCAAGAGTTCTTACAACCCCTCTCTCTTTCCCTCTATGAAAACCTCTCAAGAACAACAATAGAGAAAGCCTTCAATCCTCCCTCTATGATTCCCTAAGATCCCTAGGTGTTTGAATGTGTTTTCCAGCCCCTAAAACCTCACAAAGAACACTCAAGAACGGCTGCACACAACCCTAGAAAATTGCTTATGCTAGCAGACGAAAAACAGAATTATGGTTTATAAACCAGCAGTGGTGAAACGATTCACTGATAAGTGTGAATAGATTCACAGGTACAATTCCTACGCGTTTTGTGATCTTAAGTTGGTGAATCGATTCATACTCCTCCAATTCGATTCACAGTAAGTCCAAAACTTCTCCAAGGCTCCAAGACACATCATGAATCGATTCCAAAGGTCCATGATTCGATTCACACCTGTTGAAAACTCATTTCTATGACTTCCAATGATCTCCAACATGATTTTAAGTCACACCAATCTCCACAACCCGTACACCATGGTGCACGAATAGCCACAAAGGAAGAAGAGGTGAGGAATCACATTCATATAGAAATCACACGGTAGGGGAAATAACAAACATGATACGCATACAACAAACACGTGATTCTACCAATCATCCAATGTCTTAACCATAACCAGGTAACAACATTCAAATACGTCAACAACAACAATGCATCATCCGTTACTAACTCATAATTGTCTAAATACAAGACTCGTCTATCATCTACTCCATCATATATACCTCATACGATAACAGCAGACAAGATCCTTACGAATTTCTCAACAAAAACAATGGAGTACTCATGAACGGGCTCCCTAGAGGTTGGGTCTCATAAACAGGCTCTTCAGAGCTGGATCCTATAAACGGGCCAACCATTGACTGGTTCCATAAACAGGCCTTTAAGAGCTGAGTCCCACAAGCTGGCCTTGCAGAGCTGAGTCTCACACAAACATTCATCAAAGAGTACCCATAAACGAGCTCCTTAGAGCTGGGTCTCACACAAACATTCATCAAAGAGTACCCATAAACAGGCTCCTTAGAGTTGGTCTCACACAAACTTTCATCAATTCATCAAGGAGTACGCATAATTTTTTAATTATCTTCTTGAAGCCTAAGTAACTTACACTTAGCTTTAGGGACTCCACATTTAGTTGATTTTCCACTTTTATTATCCTATCTCTTCTGAAACATACAAAACTTTTGCCAACCTATATTGAAGTTATAACCAACCTTAAACCAAGTAATTAAATAACCATACCAATTACCTTAACTCAATCTAATATTTTCTTTTAACCAATCTTACTACCAAATCCACTTAGTTGCTCTAGGTATCAGATCTTACTTCCAAACCATAGTCCAAATGTCCTAAGACTCTTAGGGACATATTGGCCTATGGGAAACAACCTTAGGATAATAAATACAATAACAAATACAATATAGATCAACAATCTTGCACAAGGAAATATAGCTAAACCATGGGCTACAACAACAAACACTTAGTCAAAACATGAGCTACAACAACTAACACTTAGTCAAACAAATGGCTAATGCACATACAAATAATTCACAGCAGCAACCATAAACAAGCATCCTTATTATCATGATTCTAACAGCATGATCATATATAATTAACACATTTTGACCAATCATTTAACCACCAAACTTGTAGCATACAAAACAGTTCCAAAACAAGCAATTTAACGTCAACGGACATCCTTATATCATTCCAACTACTTGATCAAGAATTCTTGCTCCTACAAAGGTTCTAATACGTAAAAACAGTAGCATAAGTAAACCAATGCTCTTATAACGGTGAGAAAGCAAGAATCAATGTCGCGCGAGACTTAGGGGTCATGGGACACCCCAATCATATCAATTAAATCCCGAACTACTCAATTCTCATATGAATCAACCACCCTCTTCTTACCTTGATCGAGAAAATTCGCGGTGTTAAAGAGAGCAAAGAGGATTTTCTTACAGCAATAGAATTAGGCACCAAACGAGCACAGAGAAAGTTAACGTTCACGCAAAGAATGAAATACGGCTAAAAAAATAACAATCGATGTCAAATAATATTTGGGAATTTTTACAACTGAAACTAAATCAAAAGAAGGCGAAAAGAGTGACCAAAAAACGTCTTACCGAGACGACGGGGTTACGAGGGGTTCGACGTCAACTACACCGAAACGAGAGAACGAATAGTGTTTCCTAAAGGTTTCGACTCGATAAATCCAAAAATGTTGTCCGTTTTTCCAACCGACAATCGTGGTGGAAAAAAAATGAAAATACAGTCCCTGCAGAGAGATAATACGAGTCAAACGGGGCTCCGGTTGATCGAACGGAGGTTAGAAACGTATTCAAGGGTCGATTTTGAGTTGGGTGGTGAAGTTTCGCAGCTTGCTGTGGTCAAACGAGAGAGAATGAGAGATGAGAAGTTTTGATGCGCTAGGTTTTCTAAAACTCCGAAGCTGCGCAACGTTTTTTTTCTTGATGACGATGAACAGTGCGTGCTTAAAGGAGAATAGGTGTGTGCCGCGGGAGGAACATGGGGTGCAACTAGTAGGACCTTCATTTAAAACACATGGGCTGGCAACGTGAACCAAGTCCTGGTGCATTTTTCTTCTCTTTTTTTTTTTTTAACAATTCTCTCTTACAAAATCATTCATATACTCCCTTATAATACTAAACTCATTTTTACACCCTTTTTTAAAATAAGACAATTCTTCCAAAATATTTTATAATAATTTTAAGGCTAATATTTAATAATAATAAAAATAATAAAATAATATTTCATTCCAATATACTACTTACTAAATCAACACACATTTAAATGAACAAATCACACAATAACATATTAAACACATATTCAAATATAATCATGTATTATCACGCACAATATTATATATTAGCACTCAAGAACTCAGACTCACAGACTAATATAGTTAATCACATATCTATTTATATAAGATCAAAGATTAATATAAGAGGTATGATTAATAATAATTTACATGTTCATGCGAAAATCAGGGTGTTACAACTTTCCTTTGGTTTTGGATCTTGTTAAGGATGGCTGCCAGCACCAATCTTCCTTTAAATTCATGAGAATGTGGGCCTCTCATGCAGGGTGTCATCAGCTTGTTCAGGAGGTTTTGAGAGAAAATGTTGTTGGGTGTCCTATGTTCGTCCTGTCGTAAAAACTCAAAACTCTTAAGACTAGGCTAAAGGAGTGGAACAAATTTACTTTTGGTGATGTTCATATCAATGTTCAAAATACCATGCAAACCATGACTGATGTTCAGAGTCGCATTGATGATATTGGTTATGATGATTATTTGTGTCTGTTAGAGAAAAATGCTCAGATAGCTTTTGAGCAAGCTCTTCAAGCTCAAGAGGTCTTTTGCCGAGATAAAGCGCGGCTGAATTGGCACCTTTTTGGCGACAGAAACACTCAGTTTTTCCACAAAATGGCCTAGGTGAAGTATGTTACTAAACAAATTACTTCTCTTAAACACGGTAATTTGATTCTTGATAATGCTAATGATATTGATAGTCATGTGGTGAATTATTTTGAGCAGCTCTTTAGTTCTGATAATAATCGCAGAGATAACGATCTTATTGAGACTATTGCCCCTAGTCTAGTCTCTTCTGATGATAATAATATGCTCACCAGTACTCCAACTATTTCTGAGGTTAAATAAGCAGTTTTTGATTTGAATGTTGATAGTGCCCCTAGGCCAGATGGTTTTGGAGCTTTCTTATATCAGAAATACTGGGACATTATTGCAGATGATGTTTATAAAGCTGCGATTCAGTTTTTTGATAGTGGTTGGGTTCTTCCCAATTAGAATGCCAATCTGGTGGTGTTAATTCCTAAGGTCCCTGAGGCGGATTGAATTGAGCAGTATCGGCTTATTTCCCTTGCTAATTTCAAATTCAAGAGTCTCACCAAGATCTTACTCGATAGGTTGGCCAGTATTGCCCCTCATATTATCTCTCCCAATCAAAGGGGTTTCATCAGAGGTAGGCAGATCACCGACAATATTTGTCTTACTTGTGAGGCTATTAATTTAATAGATAAAAGGGGCATAGGCGGGAACCTTGCATTGAAAATTGATATCAGGAAAGCTTTTGACACCCTAGATTGGAAATTTCTGTTAAAAGTGCTTAAATTCTTTGGTTTTGTGGATAGGTTATGTCATTGGATTGATGCAAATTTGCATTCAGCCAGACTCTCCATCTCTGTTAATGGTAAGGTTACGGGTTACTTTTCTTGTAAGAGAGGCGTTAGGCAAAGTGATCCTCTTTCCCTTCTCATGTTTTGTCTTGCAGAAGATGTTTTAAGCAGGGGAATCTCAAAGCTTGTGGCTGATGGTAAGCTTAGTCTGATGCATGGTCCGAGTGTCGCTTTAGTTCCTTCTCATATTCATTATGCTGATGACGCCATGATTTTCATTCGTGGTACTAAGAATAACTTAACTGCTTTAATGAATTTGTTTCACTCTTATGGGGAAGTCTCTGGTCAAGTTATTAATCCAGGTAAATCCACCTTCTATTCAGGCGTTATTCCTGATAGAAGAAAGACTCGAATTGCAGAGCAGTTAGGTTTCTCTATTAGTAGCCTTCCTTTTACTTACCTGGGAGTTCCTATTTTTAAAGGAAAGCCTCGATCTATCAACTTAAGGCCCATAGCTGATAGAATCAAAGCAAAATTATCTACTTGGAAAGGTTATCTGTTATCAATGGCTGGCAGGGTGCAGCTTGTTAAATCTGTGGTGCAAGGCATGTTACTGTATAGCTGCTCTTACTAAATCCGTAGATAGCTGGTTACGAAATTTCATTTGGACAGGAGATATGACATCCAAGAAATTAGTCACTATTGATTGGCATAAAGTTTGTAGTCCTCTAGATGAAGGAGGGTTTGGTATTTGTTCTATCAGAGCTATTAACAATGCAGCTTCTCTTAAACTTTGTTGGGAGCTTTTAAACTCTGATAACTAGTGGGCCTCTCTGTTGCGAGCTAGAGTCCTTTGTAATAAAAAAATGGTTTCTTATTATGTGAAATCCTCTATTTGGGTTGGCATTAAGCCTGTATTTCTGATGCTATGGATTAGTTACATTGGCAGATTGGTGATGGTAATTTGATTAATTTTTGGATTGATCCTTGGTTATCTCAGCCTTTAGTCATGCGGTTCAATGTGCCTAAGCATTTACATTCTTCGTTGTCTGCTAAGGTGAGCGACTTCATTCTTCATGGGGCTTGGAATATTAAAAATTGTTTATTGCAGCATTACCCGGCTTTAGCCAATGAGTTGAGTCGCATCTGCATCCCTCTCAGTCTGAAAGTGGATAAGATGGTTTCGAAGGGCACGGTCAATAGGGAGCTTACTTTTAAGGATGCCTACTTGTTCGATAAACCAACTAGTAACAAGATTCCTAGGGCTAAAACTATTTTGAGTCCCTTTATCCCTCCTTCTAGGTCCATGCTTGTTTGGAGAATTTTTCATGACAAATTCCAAACTGACGATCACCTGAGAGCCCGTGGTTGTGTTTTGGTCAGTATGTGTGGTCTTTGTCAGGCTGAACCGGAAACCACAAATCATTTAATTTGTCATTGTCCTTTAGCCTCTTATATTTAGCGTTGACTTAGCTCTATCTTGCAAGTTTCTATTTCTCATTCCATAATCCATGATATCTTCTCTATTATGGATCACAATTGGTCCTCCCTGGCTCATGATGTGGCGTTGGTTGTGCTTATTAATTCCATCTGGATAATTTGGAGATGTAGGAATTTACTCAGGTTTGAGAATCGTCGTATTCCTTTGCCCATAACTATAAATTAGATTATTGCTAATGTGCATCTTTCTGGTACATATAGTCTTGGTCACTCATCCTCTTCTATGACTGAGTTCTGCATTTTAAAGGCTTTCTCTATTGCTTGTAAACCGAGTAAAGCCCCGGTGTTGAAAGAGGTTACTTGGTGCCCGCCCTCTAGTGGTTAGATTAAGTGTAATACTGACGGTGCTGTGAGGGGCTCTCTTGGGCTGGTTGCTTGTGGGGGCATTTTTAGAGATCGTAGTGCTGCTACGTTCTCTCTTAATCTTGGTGTTACTTTTGCTTTTCATGCCAAACTTATTGGGGTCATGACTGCAATTGAATTAGCTTTTCACAAAGGTTGGCGCAAGCTTTGGGTTGAAAGTGATTTTCAACTAGTCAATCTTACTTTTAAGTCACTAGATATCGTCCCTTGGCAACTTCGTAATCGGTGGATGAATTGTTTGGAGATTATTAAGAATATGAGCTTTATTGTCTCTCACATTTACAGGGAAGAAAACCACTGCACTTACAAACTTGCCTCTCATGAGATTTCTTCGCATGGCTTCCAATGGTGGAACTTTATTCCTAGTTTTATCTGTGATGATTTTTTTAGGAATAGAGTAGGTTTTCCTTATTTTTGTTTTAAGTAATGTTTCTTGTAAGGGTTCTGGTTCATCGTCCCTTGGCAACTTCGTAATCGGTGGATGAATTGTTTGGAGATTATTAAGAATATGAGCTTTATTGTCTCTCACATTTACAGGGAAGAAAACCACTGCACTTACAAACTTGCCTCTCATGAGATTTCTTCGCATGGCTTCCAATGGTGGAACTTTATTCCTAGTTTTATCTGTGATGATTTTTTTAGGAATAGAGTAGGTTTTCCTTATTTTTGTTTTAAGTAATGTTTCTTGTAAGGGTTCTGGTTCATGTCCCCCTTGCCTTTATGACTTTCTCTTTTTTAATAATAATATATGTCAATCTGATGTACTGCAGATGATTGGTGGTAGGTGTGGTGCTAGCATAGCTGGGATGATAGTTACCATAGTGATGCTATTGCATGTCGGTTTTGCTTAAAAAAAAAAGGTAGTCCCTCATAGCCTAGCTCGACTAGCTACGGGTTATGCTAGTCCTTAAGTTTTTTATATTCCACCATGTATTTATGATGAAATGACATAAGTATGATTCAGTCAAAAAGAAAGACTAGTTTACAACACAATAATCTTTTTTATAAATCAAATTATATTTTTATTGGTGTTGAACAAAAGGAGTAAAATTTTTATTTGAAGTAAATGATTTACGACTAAAAAAATAAAAAGTTATATAACATATCAAATTTTCTTTCTTATTATAAATATATTTTATAACTTTATTAATTTAAATATGAAAAAACAAAAATTTCAATTAATGGAATTTTTTTTAATTTTAATTAACCATGTTATCACTTCCATAAGAAACCGGAAACACTTCTTTGTTCTTCAAACACAATCTGCTTTTGTCCTCATCAAACCGCACAGGAGTGAATGCTCCCACTCAAGATAAACCGTGGCTTCTCTCCTTCTCAGTGAGTTTCAAAATCTCCAATTTGTCCTTTTTCTTTTTTTTTTCTCTTTTATCTGCAAATGGGTTCTTTATGTTCATAAATTTAGGCACTTGTTTGTCGAATTCATTTATCATATTCAAGTGTTTTAAACTTATACTAAGGATTTCAGTGACTTAAACCCAGTTGGGTTTTATGGGCATACCTTGATATTTCTCAAATTGGGAATTAGTTTTAGAATTGGAACACTTTATTGAGCTCATATCCTATATGTGCAACAAATTTCCAATATACTGTCTATAATTTTTGTACTCTCTGATATTCCATATCAATTATGTTAAAAGGTGTTGCATTTCATGTCTGCAGGAACCCCTTTTTTGTGAGTTCTTGAATGCTATTCACAAAAAAGGGAACTGGGATAGATTAAAAAAAGAATTTATTGACTTGCATGGTGAAACCTATTTAGTCAATTTGTTTTCTTTGAGGAAAAGTGAACACTATGGAAGGGTTATTGAATTCTTTGCTTAACCAAAGTTGTTTAAAACCCTTTAGTTTTTTCGCGCCGAAAAAATTTGGTTGTCCTACTATTTGGTCTTGTACTAACATGTTGCAAGCCTTACGTTATATCCACCCACTGCTACAGCTTTCAATGGAACATGAAGAAGCTGAGCCTACACAACATTCTATAGTACCTGATAATCCTCCTCCACCACAGACACATAGTTACTCGTAGGGAAAGACACCTCAACCGGAAACCTTCTTTGTAGGATAACATGCCATAATATTCGTTCTATAATGTCCCATCTAGTTCCATCATTCTTGAATTGAGTCCATAAATGTTTGGAACTACTTTCGACACACCATTTTCATAACATCAACAAACACCAATGGAATATTATCATCCAACCATATCATTTGGGGACGAAGACAGTGGCGGTGATGACCAAGAGGATGAATGTGCACTGCTACCATCTAAACAAAGGAATGTAAGTGGTCGTGTAGACAAAGGAACATGTAACAGTCTGGGCCGCCACCCTATTGGGCCGTACCACAGCTGCCCGACCCACTGACCACATGGCCCCAGCCCAGCATACACTAGCTCTGGTCCATGCACCCCAATGTCCGGTTCACTCACAGGACTTCACCACCTCTATTTGGATTTAATCCAAATTAATGGTGTTTTTGCCTTCCCTAGGAATTGAGCCATGTACCTAGGGGGATAAATACAATGGTTTTTGATTCCTAGTAGTAACCAATTGAGCTTTAATGTAACGCCTATAATTCAATTTTACTTGAAATTATGACAATGAACAAAATAGCATCGGAGTTAACAAAAATTTTAAACTTGATAATAAGCATTACAAGTCCAAACTCCAAACATAGTCAATAATCTAAAAGTTAGATTACAACTTCCCAAAGTTAAGTATTTGGAATTCAAAATACAATGACAAAGCTCCAAATATCCAAAAGATAGATGTGTCGTTACATTCTAAAATATGACACTAAAATAAAAGATTCAAACTTTCAGCTCGCTTGATCACCTTTCAGATCCTGCTTATCTGAAAAACAATTAGAAAGGAATGAGATAAAAATCTCAGTGAGTCCTCCACGGACCCCTTAGCAACTCGATTCCCAATACAACATGACAGTTTCATATTCAAGAAAATTCATAATGTTACCACAGTCCAATAAGCATTGACAAATGCACAATGAATCCAAGAGAGTATATAATTGACCCTCAATGGAATTCTTCAATAACGATACACATTGAATCCAAGAAAGTATAACAGTGACTTTCCATGGAATTCTTCAATAAACAATACTTAATGAATCATAAAACATCATTAAGTTCAATCATATCAAACTCTTAACCATTCCTACAAGCATTTTAATAGCTCAATCATGTAAACAACCTCCCATAAGGCTATAACAATATATAGGATTGAATTTAAAAGAAGAAAGGAATTTCGAGAATTTGGAGAAAACTGCCCAAAATTCGCTTAGCGCAAGAATGTCGCTTAGCGAGATTCTCGCCATTCGACCATTTCACTTGAGCTTAAATCAAGCGTAATCGACCTAATAGCAATAATAAGGTCGCTTAGCGCGATTCTGCAGCTTAGCGAATTTAGCAGGGTTTCAAACATCAAAACTCAGATTTTTCAGCCCAAACCTCTTCCAAAACTCAAGTTACTGATTCCAATCAACATCACAATCAACCAAATGGCACTCAACAATAAACAAATTGATCTATCACAATCATTTCAACATACATTTAAGTCAAATATTGCAAAACTCATTTTTGTGCAACCCACACTCAAACATACATTTCAAATCCACATTTTCATGCTTCCAAATCAATCATGCACCCACTAATCATGCTTGAAATCAGAACCAACATGCAAAAAGGGAAGGAAAAGAAACCTTAAGTGTTGGGTCTTATTGGTTGCCCAAACTCTAAGTGAGGAAAACTCACAATGAGCTCAAGAAGATGAGCTAGGAAGCTTGAAAGCTTGAGACCATCTCCTCCTTTCCTTCTTCAAGTTCGAGCTTCACACCCAATGGTCTAGGGCAGCTCCAAAGCTTCACTCAAATACCAAATCTTCAGCTCCAAATGCTAAGAAACAAGGAAGAGATGAAGAAGTCACCAGCTCTTCTCTTCTCCTTCCCCAAAATCGCAAGCCCTAGGCCCCATCTTCTTCCTCTTATTTTCTTCTTTCTCAAAAAATCGAGAGAGAGAGTGAGAATGAGAGGCTGAAGGTCGAGAGGTGAGGGAAAAGAGAGAAGGGAAAAGTGGCTTGACCAAGTTACCCCTCCTTCAATCTCTTATTTACACTATATCTTGCTAATTACAACCCCAATATTATAATTGTTCCCGCAATATAATTACTCAACTATTAATTCAAAACATATTAATGCCTAAATTAATAAAGTCAAATAATTAAATTAGGCGGGGTGTTACAGAACATACGTGGTTACGCTAGAGATAAAGGAATATATGTGGTTGTGTTAGGAGAAGAGGTGCCCAACCTGAAGACATGGAGCAACCACGCAAAGTTCAACCAACACATAATATTGCGGGACATCAACCCACCATTAGGCCTTTAGTGTAGAAAAAATGAAGTATTATTAATCAATGGATATCTTTCTTTCATTATCATGTGCCATTTAAGTTCCTGCTTCACAAAACCCTAAGAAAATTAACCTTAATTAGTGCTTAAATAGGGGTAGATAAACCCTAAGGTGAAGTCCTATACCCCATGTATGACTTCCCTATTTACGTAAAAAAAGCCACGCAAAGTAGTACACCGGATGTACGACTTTAGTGAAACCCTAAATTTTTAAGGAAAGTCGTGTACCTTATATACAAATTTCCTTTGACGCAAAAAAAGAAATTTCCCATGCAAAGTCGTACATGTGGTGTACGACTTTGCTTTAAAAAATACTAAAGTCGCCAACCTCATATACGAGTTAAGTATTTATTGGACTTAATTGCACATTTGGTTCCATAGGTATTGCGATTGTGTGATTTTGATCCCCTAGGTTTTGATTGAGTGAATCAAGTCCTCTAAGTATCGTGGTTGTCCCCCCGGGTTCTAATTGAGCGCAGTGGACCCTCTAGGTATTACAATTGTGCGATTTTGATCCCCACATTCAAGTTTCATTCAATTTATAACCGAAAATATTGTAAGGGTTTATTAATTTTTAATCTAATTAACATGCCACTAAAACCAAATTATGTGTCAGGTCATATTCACATGTGACATATCAGCGTTTTTTATTGGAAATTGAAATAAAAAATGGACTAAAATAGCACAATCACAATAATTGGAGGTTCCAATTCGCCCAATTAGAACCCGAGAGACAAAAATCACAATACCTGGGTGACTCATTTCGCGCAATTGGAATCTAAGAGGCTAGAACAACATGATTGCGATACTTAGTTGACCAAATGTGTAATTAAATCAATTTTTTAAAAAAAAATTGAAGTTGTACACTACGTAGACGATTTTCGTGAAAAGAAAAAACATAGTCATACATACAGAAAACAACTTACCCCATTTAATAATTACATTTTAAACACCCGAAGTGGGTCAAAAAATCCAAAAAAAAAAAAAACACCTCACTTTCATTGTTCTTTATACATTTTCTACGTCTGTTAAATACTTCTATCTCCGGTCCTATATATAAGAGACACTTTTCTCTCACAAAAGTGTCTCTTATATATAGCACTAGAGGGAATATTATTTTAATTTAGTCGATATAAGTTTTCTGAATTGTCAATGTTGAAATTTTCAACATTTTGACGCCTCATAAAGAAATCTTTGGCATGTTATCACTTCATAATTTAAGAAATCTTTGAATTTTGACATATTAAAATTCATAATTTTCCTCAGTTTAAAAAATCTCATCTTTATAATTTATACATGTATTTTTTATAATTTTAATATTTTATCTCTTAAATATTTTTTCATTTAATATTATTGCTAAGTTTAAAAATATCTTATAATGCATGAAGTTTGTCATGTTTCTTTTTCATGATGGCTATTGGCTAATGTGTACTACATCGCTGTAAATTTTTCATCAATAACTAGCAGAAAAAGTGTATTTTTAATTATGTTGAAAAAAATTAAAATGTTTTACAAAAATTCCCAAAAAATATTGAAAAATTATTTTTATTTTCAAAATAAATTAATCAAATTTTTTTAATTAATTTAATAGTATTTAAAAACTATTTTATGACACAATCATATTTTTAGATAACCAAATTTTATATTCCTTCTTTTTGAACAAAAGGAAAGTATTAAATTTTTTATATTAAGAAAAATAATAATTCATAAAATAAATAAAATGAAAATTTATCATATCAACTTTTATTTTTTATTTATAAATATATTTTATTTTATAACTTTCTTAATTTGAATATGAAAAATCTAAGAGCATCTTTAGTGCAAAGCAACTAAATGGGTTGCTTAAATTGCTTTTTGTGGGCCCATATTGCCACATGAGATTTAAGCAACCCATAAGCAACCCAATCACAATTTGCTCCAATGGTGGTTTCTTGGAAGCAACCCATCTTGACCACACATGTTTATATTATTTTATTTGCACTTAATTTTTTATCCAAAATTAAATATTAATTCAATTATTTTAATTAATACATATAAAAATATTAAATATTAAAAAAAAAGAAATTTTGGTTTAATTAATTTTTAGCATAATAAATTTAAAACAATAAGAAATACATAATATTAAATAATAAAAAACGATATGAAATACATAAAGATGAGAAGTACATATCATTACATTTTAACCGAAATACAAAATATTACATAAAAATTTAATTTTAGTTATTCTCATGTCCAAACTGCTCCCAAATATGCTCCACCAAGTCGGCTTGAAGTTGGCGGTGGTTTTGTCTTTCATGAACATGTGACACTCTTTCAAATAATGTTGTAAAATTGGGATCAGGACCATGTGATACTTCAGCTGTTGAGATATCATTATCTGTGTGGTTGTAATCAAAATTATCGGCATATGTGTCTCGCTCGTCTTCAACAATCATGTTATGCAATATGATGCATGCCAACATTATATGCTTCATTGTGTTGACGTGCCAAGCACGCGATGAGCCACGTACAATCGCGAATCGAGATTGGAGCACTCCAAATGCCCGTTCCACGTCCTTTCTTGCTGATTCTTGTCGTTGGGCAAATAGTTTTCTTTTTTCTCCTTGCGACATTGGGATGGTCTTGACAAATGTAGCCCACTCGGGATAAATACCATCAGCTAGGTAGTACCCCATATGATATGGGGTTTTATTCATAGTGTATTGCACTGCGGGGGCTTGTCTGTTCAAAACATCGTTAAACACATCAGATGTGTTTAACACATTAATGTCATTGTTAGAACCCGCAGTGCCAAAAAAATGCATGTCAAATCCACAAGTCATGTGATGCCACGGCTTCAAGCATGATTGTGGGTTTGGCATGATCACTTCGACAAAATTGTCCTTTCCACGCGACTGGGCAATTCTTCCATTCCCAATGCATACAATCAATAGAACCCAACATACCTGGAAAGCCGCGTGCCTCCCCTATTTGTAGTAGACGTGCAATGTCTTCGTTGTTTGGCCTTCTCAGGTACTGAGCACCAAATATCGCGCACACACCCATTACAAATCTATCTAAGCACTCCAATGTTGTACTTTCACCGATTCGAACATAGTCATCAACACTGTCAGCGGGTGATCCATATGCCAGTATACGAAGAGCGGCAGTGCACTTCTGCAATGGTGAAAGGCCCCTTCTACCAACTGCATCAATCCTTCTCTGGAAGTACTCGTCATGATTGCCAAGTGCTTCTACGATGCAAAGGAACACATGTCTTCGCATTCGGAACCTTCGTCGAAATTGAGCCTCCGTGTATACAGGATTTTCTGAGTAGTCATTAAACAATCGGTTATGTCCTTCTTCACGACTCCGATCTATCACTGTTCTTTTTCTTCTGCACCTGATGGTGTTGTCGGCTTGTTGTTGACTCTCGCGTACCAACCTTATGACCTCCTCTTCAGTGTTGTCCTTGAGGCATTCATCTACGATTTCGTTCCAGATTGTATCAAAGTCAGTGTTTGGATCCATTATATGGATGATATGAGAAGGTGAGAAATGAGAAGAGAATGGTAAAAGATGAGAGAATAGGAGAAGATGAGAGAATGGGAGAAGATTGCACAATTTGGTTCTCTTATGTGAGGTATATATAGGCTAGTTCTACAACGGCTAGTTTTACAACGACTAGTTTTATAACGGCTAGTTTTTTTTTTATAACGGCTTGTTTTTTATAACGGCTAGTTTTATAACGGCTAGTTTTACAACGGCTAGTTTTATAACGGCTAGTTTTTTTTTTATAACGGCTAGTTTTATAACGGCTAGTTTTACAACGGCTAGTTTTACAACGGCTAGTTTTATAACGGCTAGTTTTTTTTTATAACGGCTAGTTTTTTATAACGGCTAGTTTTTTATAATGGCTAGTTTTATAACGGCTAGTTTTTTTTTATAATGGCTAGTTTTATAACGGCTAGTTTTTTATAACGGCTAGTTTTATAATGGCTAGTTTTTTTTATAACGGCTAGTTTTATAACAGCTATTTTTTTTTATAACGGCTAGTTTTATAACAGCTATTTTTTTTATAACGGCTAGTTTTACAACGGCTAGTTTTATAACAGCTAGTTTTTTTTATAACAGCTAGTTTTACAACAGCTATATCTTGGATAAATAAGAATATATTTTCATAACTAGTACATAAACTTTCAAAGCGTAAGCTACATAAGTCCTGCTAATTTCTTCTTAATAATTTCACAACAAAAATTATGATTTTCAAGTTGCGCATCATCCATCCCTGATACATCCTTCATGAGGATTTCATACAATGTTGGTATGCTCTCCGCCTCCTTTACCTTGCACTCTGCCTCCTTTACCTTGCACTCAGCCTCCTTTGCCTTGCTAGCTGCCATAATTGCCTCGCTCTCTGCAAGCTTTGCCTCAGCTATTTTTGTTATGGCAATATTTTTTACAGATATAGCAGCTTCCATGGCAGTCAAATCTACAACGGGTGTTGCCGGTGTTGCTATTTCCTTGCTCTTCCATTTTGCTGCCTTTTGTCCAATTGGGCGATCTGTTGGGATTGATGAGTCATATTCTTCACAATTAATTGGCGTTTCTGGATTCGATGATGATGAGTACGTCCGATCACCTGTCTTTGATCTCTTTGAAGAGTTGTTCATCGATTCTCCCTTCCATTTAGGCTCACTTCTCAATAACCTCCATGCATGCTCAAATTTGAAACGCTCCTTTGCTATTTGAGAATAAAGCTTAAACGCCTCCGCCATGACGTCATTCTCTGATTTACCGCTTGTGTTGTCTTTAACAGCTATTTTGAAGCACCAGCAAAACTTTTGTACTGAAGCATTCATCTTATGCCATCGAGATTTCAGGGCACCTTCCTCCCTCTCTATAAGCCGCCCGCGATAGTTGTTATAGTTATCTCTTATTCTTGCCCAAAAGCTATATGCTTTTTGGTCAACTCCCACGATTGGATCTTTTGAAATGTTGAGCCATGTCTGAATAAGCAACTCGTCTTCTGGTGGTTCAAACCTGATACGTTTGTTCTTCTTAGTAGTACCCTCTTCTTCTTCATTGAGCGTAATGTTTTCCAAGCTGACTTGAGTGGAGAACTGTGGGACTTGAGACTCGGAGATGGACCCGATTGATGATTCCGGTTCATTGTTAGGAGACTCCATGTTGCTGCTGGTACCCATTGGAGGCCTAAACCACATGGTGGGATTGGACGGTTGTTGTGGTGGATACATAAACCGGTGGGGATTTTGAGAATTGTCGCCGGTAGGGGGTTGATTTTGCAAGTAGTTCATGTAAGCTCGATATTGGGGATTTTGAAAATTATCGCCGGCAGGGGGTTGGTTTTGCAAAAAATTCATGTAGGCCATATATTGAAGATGATTGGGATCCATTTGACAAAAAATAAACAAGATTGCGACTTGATAACAACAAAAAGAATATAATTGAAAGATGAGAAAGTGGGTGCAAAATGAAGTGAATAACCCTACATATTTATATATTAGACAAAATTATGGTCGTTGCCTTTGCACAAACGGCTCAATTTTACTACCAACGGATCTTTTTTTAATTGGAATTGGGTCAAACGGATATATCTCGCTGATCACAAAGTGGGTCAAATGAGTCAAACGACTCTATTTTAATTTTTGAACCATTTCATCTTCCAGATTTTTCATGTCTTCGCTGCTCCATGTTTTATTTCTTTTTTCCTCTTCAATTCGTTCCTTCGTCTCCCTTCTCCAGCTTCCCCTGCGTCCCCTCTTCCAGCTTCTTCCCCTTCACTTCCTGCTTCCCTGCGTCCCTCGTCTCCCCCATCGCGTCTTCACGCCTCTCCAGATGCTCCATCTCCCTCCGTTTCACCCCTGGCAGCGAGGCAACGTTTCGGACCGTCGCAGCGCCTTTCCTTTTCACCCCTTCTCCCTCCGTTTCGCTGCATCTCCATATTCCAAAATCCAAACCCTCCCTTACCCAGATCGAAGACCCTCCCTCACCCAGATCTAAGTGTGGCACTCATCCATCTCTCCCCAGATTTGCGGGCGAGTCCCGACAACTCGCGGCGAGGCACGACGCGGCTATTGACAGCATGGCGCAGTGGAGTCATGGCACGACGCAGGTTTGACGGCACGTTGGTTCTGGTTTTTTTTTTTGTGAGTTCTGGTTCGATTTGAGTTGAGAATTTGAGAATTTTTTTTTTGGTATTTGTAATTTGAGAATTTGTTGCTTCTGGTTCTATGTGTTGCTCCCGATTTCTGTTTTGCAAACAGATATATTTTTGCTTCTGTGTTGCTTCTTCTGATTTCTGTTAGGCGAATTTGGTGAGATTGAGAGAGAAACAATGAATATTATAAGTTAAAACACGGTCATTTGGTTCGTTGCCGTCAACAAAAATTTCGACTCCCTTCCCTCCACGTCAGCTTGCTGCAACGCTGGTTTCTTATACTTGCTTGAAACAAAAACAAGACACCGCTTTAAATCACTGCGATAAAGATGCTCTAAGATTTCAAAGGAAAAACAATAAAACTTTGGTCAAAAAAAAAGGAAAAACAATAATTTTTGTTCTTTCATTTTAGAGTAAAAACCCATTTTGGTCCCTCACAAAATATCCACGACTCATTTTAGTCCCTTACAAACTTAAATCAAAAAATAATCTCTCACGTTTTTTAAAAATATTATTTTAATCCCTTATATTTTTAAAACGGGGTCACATTAATCCCTCCGTCGTTATTTATCAGGGACTAATGTGACACTGTTTTAAAAATATAAAAGATTAAAATAACTTTTTTAAAAAATATGAGAGATTATTATTTGATTTAAGTTTACGACGGACCAGAATGGATAGTAAATATTTGGCTAAATTATAAAATTGGTCCTCTAAGTTTATTTTAGGTTTTAATTTGGTCCTCTACGTTTTATTTGTTTCGTTTTGGTCCTCTATATTTTATTTTAGTTTTCAATTTGGTCCTTTCCGTCACTAAAAGTCAATTGTCCGTAGCTAGAAGTCTATTTTCCAAAATGTTATTTGGCTTTTAGCTACGGACAATTGGTTTTTAGTGACGGAAATGACCAACTTATTGTAACTTTTAAAACGTAAGGGACCAAAACAAAATAAATAAAAAATAGAGGACCAAATTAAAACTTAAAATAAATATAAAGGACCAATTTTATAATTTAGCATAAATATTTGGTGAGAGAACAAAATGGCCGTTTACTCGTCATTTTAAGTAGACATTTTATCAAACTGGAGTTCTTTCAAACACTATCTCCTTCTCCTTTTGTCAAAAAAAAAAAAAAAACACTATGTCTCCTTCTCCTTTTGTCCTCGCTAAACCGCGCGAGAGTTAAGGCTCTCCCACTCAGGATAAGTTGGGCTTCTCTCCTTCTTGGTGAGTTTCAAAATCTCCATTTTTTGTCTTTTTCTTTTCTCTCCTTTTTCTCTTTTATTCGCAAACGGGCTCTTTCTGCTCATCAATTTTTGGACTTGTCGATGACATTTTTCATATTTAAGTGTTGTGTACCAGTTATACTCAGGATGCAGTTAGTAATCGAGTTGATTTCTGGAACATTGTTGACCCAAATCCTGTAGGATTGTTTGTGCATGCCTAATGCCTTGATATTTCTGAAATTGTGAACGAGTTTTAGATTTGGAGATTTTACTGAGCTCATTATTTATATGTGCAACTAATTTCGAATCTACTGTATACTGATTTTGTACGGATTCTCTGATATTCCGTATCAATTATGTTCAAAGGTGTTTCATTTCATGCTGCAGGAACCCCCTTTTCTGATTTGTTGATTACTATTTATAAGGAGGGAACTTTGAAAGATAAGAAGATTTTATTTACTTGCATGTTAAAAAAAAAAAGCCTGTTCGGTTAATTTGTTTTCTTTGAGGCAAAGTGAACAGTATGGAAGGGTTATTGAATTCTGTTCTTAACCAAAGTTGTTTAGAATCCTTTGGTTTCACTCCAAGAGCTAGTTATACTTTCCCATTTATAACGAGAATGGGGCGTTTAAATCGAAAACCTGATTCCTATAGCCTGAGAACTGATTGCACACATTTCGGTAGAGATACTGCCATCAGCGCCAGAGGAGCTAGAATTGCTGCACTGGAGAGTGATGATAAAGGAGAGCAATCTAGTGTGGACTGGGAATTGGAGTTCGTGGGGGAGCTGGATCCATTTGGTTACCGAGCTCCCAAGAAAAGGGAAAAAGAACAGAGGTCAGAGTTGCTTGAAGACACTGATGGAATGGATTGGTGTGTGAGGGCAAGAAAGGTGGCGCTGAAATCGATTAAAGCAAGGGGCATGACTCATGCAATGGAAGATTTGGTTACTGCTAAGAAGAAAAAGAAGACTAAGAAGAAGTTGGTAAGCAAGAAGAAAACAGCTAAGAAAATTGAGGAAATAGAAGATGATCTTGACTATAGTTCAGAGGAAGACTTAGGACTGCTACAGGCTACGCAATCTGGGTATGATGTTGGTGATTTGAAAAGGAAAGTGAGTTTGATGGCTGATGGGATGTTTGCAGAAAAGAAGGAGAAAACGATGGAAGAATTTGTCAATAGGCTGTCTCAATTCTCCGGGCCATCTGACCATAGAAAAGAAATCAACTTGAACAAAGCAATTGTAGAAGCACAGATTGCAGAGGATGTGTTGGATGTTACTTACGAAACAATTGTTGCGGTTGCAAAAGGACTAAGCCCCTCACCTCTCTCCCCTTTGAATATTGCTACTGCTCTTCATCGCATTGCTAAAAATATGGAGAAAGTTTCTATGATGAAAACTCGAAGACTGGCTTTTGCTCGACAAAGAGAGATGTCTATGCTTGTTGGCATCGCAATGACTGCCTTACCCGAGTGCTCGGCTCAAGGAATCTCTAACATATCTTGGGCATTGTCCAAAATTGGAGGCGAACTGCTTTATTTTTCAGAAATGGATAGAATTGCAGAGGTTGCACTGACTAAAGTTGGGGAATTCAACTCTCAAAACAATGCTAATGTTGCAGGTGCTTTTGCTTCAATGCAGCACTCTGCTCCTGATCTTTTCTCAGAATTGTCAAAAAGGGCTTCAGAAATAATTCACACCTTCCAAGGACAAGAACTTGCACAGCTTTTGTGGGCTTTTGCATCTCTATATGAACCTGCTGATCCTATTTTTGATTCTTTAGACAAACTCTTTGAAGATCATAGCCAAATGAAAGGTTTCATAGGTGAAAAAACATCCAATAATTATGAACAATTCAGTGTTGAAAGTGATGGTGACTCAAATGGATCTCTTGTCTCTGCTATACCTACTTTGAGTAGGGATCAGCTTGGGACTATAGCTTGGTCCTATGCTGTCTTTGGACAAATGGATAGGAGTTTCTTCTCTTATGTCTGGAAAACTCTCAGCCATTTCGAGGAGCAAAGGATTTCCGAGCTGTATAGGGAGGATATGATGTTTGCTTCTCAGTTTCATCATGTAAATCAGTGCTTGAAGCTTGAATTCCCACATCTTCAGTTGTCAGTTTGTTGTGACCTTGAGGATAAAGTTGCCCACGCTGGAAAAACTAAAAGGTTTAACCAGAAGATAACTTCGTCATTTCAGACAGAGGTTGGACGTCTTCTTGTTAGCACTGGACTTGAATGGATCAAAGAATATGTTGTGGATGGCTACACTTTGGATGCTGTGCTAGTTGATAAGAAGCTTGCTCTGGAGATTGATGGTCCGACTCATTTCTCTAGAAATAGTGGTGTGTATCTTTTGTTTACATATATTGAATTTTGTAACCTTCTGTTCTCTGGTATCAAGTTGAATGTTAACTACATTGATTCACTCGGTTTATTATTTATTGTCTTGGACTGTTATACAGGTGTTCCTCTAGGACATACCATGCTAAAACGCCGATATATTACTGCTGCTGGTTGGAAAGTTGTATCATTGTCCTGTCAAGAGGTGAGCTCTCTAATTTCATAATTTAGAGTTTTAATTATCCACTTTTAATAACCCTGACATTTTTTTCTTTCAAGCTTCAAAAACCATGAAGTTGATCCTATGTTACCACATAGATTGATTTGATGGCATATTCTTAACACGTACAATATACCGAACTTATCTTGCGAAAACTTGTGGAGTTTATAACTTCACATTCCTTTTGGCATATATTGTTGGAGAGATTGTCTTTCAAGTTACACTCAGCAGAAACATTCTTATCATAACCCTCTAGCCTTTATTTTGCACTGGTCTTTCTTCCTGTTTTGTTTTGAAAGATCCAATCAACGCCGTCACCTTATGAACAATTTTACACCCTGAATCTGATAGGTAACCCCTTTAGTTTGTTAGTGAGTTAGAGTTAGTTAGAAAGTATGAAATGATAGACTACAAATAATAGGAAGGAAAGATTAGAGAGGTTATCATTGGTTTTGGACTTTTGGAAAGGTATTTAGAGCGGGAGAGACCCAGGTTTCTCGATTACCAGGAATGTAACAGAGTTTTCTATCAATAAATACTATTTTTTACACCCTGAATCTGATAGGTAACCCCTTTAGTTTGTTAGTGAGTTAGAGTTAGTTAGAAAGTATGAAATGATAGACTACAAATAATAGGAAGGAAAGATTAGAGAGGTTATCATTGGTTTTGGACTTTTGGAAAGGTATTTAGAGCGGGAGAGACCCAGGTTTCTCGATTACCAGGAATGTAACAGAGTTTTCTATCAATAAATACTATTTTTTAATATTTAATCCAGATCCTAACTCAAATGCATGTGACTTTGCTGTAATTAATCAGTATCACAAGTCATTAACACGGTTTGTGGCATGCCCTGAACTTAGAACATTGTGGCTTATTAGAATTTGGGTTTGGGCCTAACTCAATCCCAAAACCTAGCTCATAGAGTGAGGGTTGCTCCCCCACTTATAACCACTAATCAGACCATCTCATTCTTCCATGTGGGACTTCTATCACACCCCTCTCACGCCCAGAACTAGACAACTGGAGCATGACCCGAGTGGTCCGATAATGGGTGGTCCAACAAATAGATCTATGATAGGCTCTGGTTTTGGCATAACTCAACCCCAAAAGCTAGCTCATTGGGTGAGGGTTACCCCCCACTTATAACCACTAATCAGGCCATCTCATTCTTCCATGTGGGATTTCTAACACACCCCTCTCACGCCCAGGACTAGACAACTGGAGCGTGACCCGAGTGGCCCGATAACGGGTGGCCTAACAAATAGATCTATGATAGGCTCTGATATCATCTTAGAATTTGGGTTGGGCCTAACTCAACCCCAAAGCTAGCTCATTTCTAAAGCACGCTACCCCAAGAATGCTCATTTCTAAAGCAGAGAAAACATCTCTTTGCTCAACCAAACAATTTTGAAGGACTTTGTAATAAATAGTGTTGAACCAAGATCAGAAATAGGAATATTGATATTGATTTGCCTGGGAAGAATTTGTAAATGTTTGTGCACTTTCCTGTAGTGGGAGGAACTTCAAGGAGAATTCGAACGGGTGGAGTACCTTAGGGACATTCTCAAAGATCATTTAGATAAAAGACATGCCAACACTACATTAACAGAGGCAAAGTGATCATTCAATGCTGTTTTCGAGCCATCAGGAGTTTTGTATGTTTAAATTGTTCTGCTCCCTTGAGAAATTTTAGTAAAGGGAATGTTTATTTGTCAGAAATTTTATATCTCAATAATCTAAATGTCATCACTCCCTCTCCCTGTGTGTGTGTGTGTGTGTGTTAATTTACGCATGGAGGATTTTGGCAACCATGAGTTGAACTTACTTTTGTAGAAGACAATAAATTAAATTATACTAGTTTTCCTAACTTCTCGTGTTACACATGATTGTCATATGAAAATTATATACCTACCTCTCTTTGAAACATTCACAAATTTCGACTAGTGTATCTTTTTTTTAATGTTTATGAAGAGACAGATATACATAAAACTTTCACGTTAATAGATCAACTGAAATTTTATCATGAGATGAATCTTTTTTGACTAAACAAACATCTCAAATATCAATATTCTTTACCTCAAAACTCTGTTCCACCTTTGCCTGATGTCCCAAAAAGTTGAGTAATTTTGGTTCCTAAATGTGTGAAGCACTATCGCTATAATCTCTGAATGTATCAAAATTTCAAAAACATTCCCGAGTATGTCTCCTGTTAGTAATTTCAGGAACAAAATTAACTAACATAAGACACATTTGAGGACCAAATCGATTAATGAAAAACACATTCGAGGACCGAACTGACTAACGAAAGACATATTTAGGGATATTTTTGTGATTTTGATACAATTAAGGACTATAGTAACATAGCTTCACATTTAGGGACCAAAATAGTTGTTTACTCAAAAAGTTTTGGGTGGGCCTTGTAAAAGGTGGGCACCGTGTTTAACAAGTGGGGTGCAAAAAAAAAAAAAAACTGTTGAGACCATATTTTTTTCCAAAACACCCATTTTCTAGAAATTCATTTTTGGACAGCATAGAATTGTCTTGAAATAAACTTTCATATGGCAAATTGATACATACCTAGGAGTTAACTTCCGGGAGGGAGGGTGCATGGGAGGGTGCATGTTAGATAAAGCAGGAGTGTCTTTAGTTACTCCCTAATAAGAAACCAGGTTATTCTCTTGATTCAGAGTTTTGCTCAACACAAGCTACAACTTAAAACTCAATGATCTAGCAAATATCGAGCATAGTCTTCATTGAGCCCGTAATCTCAAATTCATACCATAATATGTTTTGTTTTTAATATTACAAGTTAGGAAGTTCAAGTGTTGAACATATAACTTATTTGATTTGGGTTTATTTGTTATAATTAATGGCCAATCTCCGTACCTACCAGGGTACTCCTAATGCAACAAGAAGGAAACATCCTTCAAACATGCACCATTCGTTTTTCCAAACTTGTGTCATCCTAATGCCTCCAAACCCATTCTTGGCTGTGCATAATGGTTAAGTTTCCAAACTAATAAGGGTCTGTTTACTTTGTTTTCAAATTTTCATTTTCTGTTTTCAATAAGATACATATACTATGTCATGAAAATGATATTCAAAGTGGGATGATATACATAGGCAAGAAGTAACATATTTAGAAATGGTGAGAATACTACAAAGTTGTTTTCACCATTTCCAAATATGCTATTACTTCTTAGACCACAAATCCTCATTTTATATATCATCTCTTTAGTAATGTGTGTTACTGTATGACTATATTATTGAAAACAGAAAATAAAAATTTAAAAATAAAATAAACAGACCCTAAGCTTCCCCGTATTTCCTTCTCTACTATCCCTGATTGTCCCCATAAGAAACAGTCAACCGCTGTGTTTCCGAACAGCAAGGGAAATTGACTTGGTTTTTGGAACAACCCTTATTCAATATAGAAACTATAAAGTAATTAACTCTTAAGAAAATGAAAGAAACAACAAATAAAACAAAAGATTGAACTTTTCTCCTTCGGAACTCACTTAGCAAAGGAACTTCTTGTTTTCAATACAAAATCATCATCCAAGTATTATAGTAATTAAAAACATTATTGCTAAGTGTTAATCAAAAGGAGAAATTCTTATCCGACCGTACTAGATTTAATAATAAGAATAATATCACATAATTTACACGCGATTGGTTAAATTCAAAACATTATTTAATAAATTTCGAATCAAGTCTAAGAGTACCCTAGAATTTGTCTTTATTCTCAAGCTAATTATGAAATAAGGAATAAAGTTTTCCCTCGAAAAAAAAGAAAGGAATAAATTCCAATCTTAAGGTTTATAATAAGGTCGACAATTCCATCCAACAGAACCGAAACTTCCCAGTAAATTCCGCCGCATTTTCTAACGGCTCATATATTCAAACCAAAAGGAAAGTACACAACACCATCAACAACGTTAAAAAAGAAGCAACTCCTCTATTTCTCTCTTGTTTCTGTCATGTTTCCCAAAAACTCCTTATATTTAACACCATCTTCCCCCTTCTACTTTCATTCAATCTCTCATATTAGTTTATTCTAATTACTCCTACTCCTTAGTGTTAAACGTTTTCGACATCTTGAAAAGAATCATATCATAAAGAAAGATGTCACGAACTATAGAGATTACAATTCTCTCGGGAGAAAACATTCAAGTGAACAAAAAACCCATAAAAGGGAACACATTTGTGACGGTTCATTCCGACACAAGCAGTGATGTGGGCACAACAACCTTCGTGGAACGAGAAGGTTGTGATGGAGGCGCCAATGCATGCAAGGTTCATAACAATAGAGGTGAAATGCAAAACATCATCGAGGGGAAGTAGTAGCAATAGTGTTGGAATGGCGAGAATACCGGTTTCGGATTTTATTGGAGGGTATGTAGCTGAAAATCAATTGCAATTTTTGAGTTATAGGTTGTGGGATAGTAAATTTAGGAGAAATGGGGTTGTGAATATTTACATCTTAAATCTTACGAATTTAGAATTTCAATATCAATTTTTATAAGAACAAATAATTAGTGTCACAAAAAAAAAGAACAAATAATTACTTGCCTAAATTTTTTTTGGGAATTTATCCATGTTTTGTTCAAATTCCGTAGACTAATTCAAATAACATACTTTCATACATTTCATTGTTACGTAAGCAGTTGGCAACAAATTAGTTAATATGCTATAGAGTAGGGAAAAAAAAAATTAGAGAAGAAAAAAAATAGGATTTTATACAAAAGAAAAGTGGCAGAGAGACTCAGTTGTAATAAAAAAAATTGAAGGATTAAATTTGCTAAAAAAACATTATTAGAAAACTAAAATCACATATTAACTAGGGAATAAAAAATGATTAAACTTATGAAAAAATAATAAAAGTATCGTCATAAGATGACAAAAGCTACCGTAACAGTGCAGGACAACAGTATAAATATTATAGAGGAGTTTTATGTAGAGAATCAACAAGAAGAACTCCTCCTCCTCCTTAGACAACTTGTTTCCTCTTGTTACTGTGATGATCATGAATATTTCAGTCTATACCGTTCTTTTATTTCATCTTTATTGCGTTGTCTTACTAACGTATAATTCTGGCATATGCACAGGATCATCACAAATTGAGTGCATTCCAAGTGAACGCGAAGCTCTTTTGAGGTTTAAATATCATCTCATTGATCCTTCAAATAGGCTCTCCTCTTGGAATTCTTCCAATTCCAATTGTTGTCATTGGACCGGAGTTGTTTGCAGTCACGTAACAGCCAATGTCCTTCAGCTTCACCTCACACCTCTCCACCTTCTACTCATGACTATTCCCCTTATGATGAGTATGATAAAGCTTATGAGAGGTCGAAGCTTCGTGGTGAGATAAATACTTCTTTGGTTGAGTTGAAGCATTTGAATCACTTGGACTTGAGCGGCAACGATTTTGGAGGTACGCAAATTCCTACTTTCCTAGGGGAAATGACCTCCTTGACTTACCTTAACCTCTCTCACGTGGGATTCAAGGGAAACATTCCTCATCAGATTGGAAATCTCTCCAATTTGCTCTTTCTTGATCTGAGCTATTCTGCCATTGGAGCAATTCCATATCAAATTGGGAACCTCACGAATTTGCTTTGTCTTCTCCTTCCAAGTGAATACGAATACGAAGGTAAAAATCTGTTTGCTGAAAATATTGATTGGCTTTCAGGTCTTTCCGGCTTTCAATATCTTGATTTGAGTCATAGAGACCTTTCTAAATCATTTGATTGGCTACAGACTTTGCAAGCTCTTCCTTCTTTGGTTGAGTTACACTTGGAAGGATGTACGTTTCCCATTCATTATAATCAACCACCCTCACTTAACTTCTCTTCTCTCCTCACTCTTGATCTTTCACATACTGTGATTTCTTCTGTTGTCCCCAAGTGGATATTTGGACTGAGGAAACTTGTTTCTCTTCAACTAGATGGTAATACCATCCAAGGCCCAATTCCTGATGGTATTCAAAACCTCACACTTCTTGAAAATCTTGACTTGTCACTCAATTCATTATCGTCTTCCATACCTGATTGGTTATACCGTCTTCGTCATCTCAAGTTCTTGAACCTAGAAGAAAACAACTTGCGTGGGAATATTTCTGATGCCCTGGGAAATTTGCCTTCTCTGGTCAAACTCGATTTGTCATATAATCAACTTGAAGGTAAAATTCCAACTTCTTTGGGTAATCTCTGCAACCTAAGGGAGATTGGTTTCTCGTCTCTCAAACTCAACCAACAGGTTAATGAAAATTTGGAAATTCTTACTCCATGTGTTTCGCACGGGCTCACAGGACTCCTTATGGAGTCTTCTCAACTTTCAGGCAATCTCACAGATCAAATTGGGTTGTTTAAAAATATTGACGTACTGGCTCTTTCCAACAACTCAATTCATGGTGCACTTCCCAGCTCATTTGGAAAACTTTCATCATTAAGATCTCTTGATCTTTCCCAAAATCACTTCAATGGAAATCCATTTGAGGTTTTTAAACCACTCTCTGGATTGTCATATCTTTTCATTGAGTACAATCTATTTCAAGGAGTTGTCAAGGAAGATGATCTTGCAAATCTTAAGAGTTTAAAAGAGCTTTATGCATCGGGAAACAATCTCACTTTAGAAGTGGGTCCCAGTTGGCATCCTGGCTTTCAACTACAAGGATTGTCAATGAGCTCGTGGCAATTGGGTCCTAACTTTCCGTCATGGATTCAGTCACAAAAGGACATCGACAATTTAGATATGTCTAACATAGGGATATCAGATTCTATCCCCCCTTGGTTTTGGGAAACATTTTCTACGGGTTACATTGATCTAAGCTCAAATAAGTTGTGTGGAAAATTGCCTTATTTATCTGGCGATGTGGTTGAGTTAGATCTTTCAAGCAATTTATTCTCTGGGACCATGACTGATTTTCTATGTAGAAATCAAGGCATGCCGATGCAATTATATTTCATGAACCTTGCATCAAATAATTTGTCAGGAGAAATACCTGATTGTTGGAGAAGCTGGAAATATCTAGCAGAAGTAAATTTACAAAGCAACCATTTTTTTGGGAACTTGCCCCCATCCATGGGTTCCCTAGCTCGTTTAGAGTCTTTACACATTGGTAATAATGCCCTCTTTGGAACTTTTCCTCACATCTTGAAGAACAATAGTGGGTTAATTTCCTTAGACCTTGGGGAAAATAAACTTACAGGAATTATTCCAGCATGGGTGGGAGAAAGGCTCTCAAACTTGAAAATTCTTCGCCTTCGGTCAAACAAATTTTTGGGTCACATTCCCAATGAAATATGTGTTCTGAGTTTTCTTCAAGTTTTGGACCTTGCACAAAACAATTTGAGCGGCAATATACCTTCTTGTTTCAATCAGTTGAGTGCCATGACACAAAAGAACAAAAGTGCAGATCCGTTAATCTTTCTTTCGGGATCTGAAAGTACAATTAGCATGCTCCTACTGCTGAAAGGAAGAGAAGATGAGTACAGAAACTTTTTGGGTTTGGTAAAAAGTATTGATCTTTCAGAAAATAAACTATCAGGAGAAATACCAAAAGAAATCACAAACCTTGATGGATTGCTTTATCTGAATTTGTCCATGAATCAATTAACTGGTCATATTCCATCAAGTATTGGCAACATGGGATCGTTACTGTCTATTGATTTCTCAAGAAATGAACTTTCTGGTCAAATCCCTCAAACCATATCAAATTTGAGCTTTCTCAGCATGTTGAATTTGTCCTATAATGATCTGAAGGGCGAAATTCCAACTGGCTCCCAATTGCAGACCTTTGACGCATCGAGCTTTGTTGGCAACAATCTGTGCGGCCCACCACTGCCTGTCAATTGCAGTTCACATGGGCAAATTCCTAATGATGATCACAATGTCAAAGAGAGTGATAGGCATGGAATGAATTGGTTCTTTGTGAGTATGGCATTTGGATTTGTTGTGGGATTTTGGGCTGTGGTTGCTCCTTTGTTCATTTTTAGATCATGGAGGCATACCTATTATCGTTTCCTTGATGACATGTGGTACAAAGTGCAATCTTGTTGGTGAATGTATATCTGTAATATGTAGTATTAGTATTTTATAAGTTGTGGGAAATAAAGTTAACATGTAATTGAGAGCAATTTCTATGTAATTTAGACCTTAAAAGTGTATCAAATTAGTATCAATATTTTATCCCTGTAATTTCATAAATGAGAGGACAATGAGTTGGATGGGAGCGGTTATGTTTACTTTTACTTTTTCTTCAACAGGGCATGGAGGCATGCTTAATTGCTTATAATCTCGTAGACTTTCACCTTGATTAAACTATTATTCCATCGATAAAATAGCCAACAATTTCTTCTCTGATTCTAATCCTTTGCATTTTTTAAAGCAAGGGAAAAGAGAAAAAAGAGGTTAGTCAATTGTGAAATGCATTTCGATTTTAAAAAACGAAAGAATATAATGTACACCAAAAAGATGTCTTCAGTCCGCACAGAAAGCACCTTCTGGTTTAAAGATGACATAATAAAAGATTATTTGATAGACTTGGATGATTTTAAATAAAGGTTTGTTCAGTTTTCTTTGATTCATTGTGCAACACACTAACTTCATAATCAATAATGCTTTTTTGACAACCAGATTTTACAACTTTGCTTACAACTATTTACTATACAAGTATGGTTAATATAGTGTAAATATTTAGTTAATTCAGTTCGCTACATGGTTAATGAGTTGCAATTTTTTTATGCACATAGTTAATTTCATATTTTTTACAACCCAATAAAAATTACATGGTTAATGCAATACAAATAGTTGGTTAATTCAATACATTACGTGGTTAATGAAGCTTTTTTTTTTGACACAGAATTAATTTTATTTTTTTACAACTCACTAAAATGTACATGGTTAATAACTTACGAATTCTTAGTTAATTTAGTTCATTACGTGGTTAATGGGTTATTATTTTTTTGACACATAATTAATTTCATTTTTTGACAACCCACCAAAAAGTATGCGGTTAATGATTTACAAATTCTTGGTTAATTTAGTTTATTGTGTGATTAATGATCCATCCTATCACAACACACACCCAACGTGGTTAATGACTTGCAAATTCTTGGTTAATTCAGTTTGTTATGTGGTTAATGGACTATCCTGATGCTTCATTTATTTTTGAAAAATCATTAAAAATATGGTTAATGACTTGTAAATATTTGGTTAATTTAGTTTGCTATGTGGTTAATGGGTCATCTTAATGCTTTAATCATTAATCACAACTCATATCCTACGTGGTTAATGACTTACAAATGCCACTGGTACGGCATGACCAATGCATGACTGCTGTTTGGCACGAATCTCAAGGCCTGAGGCTACTGCTCATTGTAAACATCCAAATAGTAGAATGCGATGTTAGTAAAGTGCTCAAGAATCCATGTCTGTAACAAAAAATTAAAGTCTCAGTTGTAGTAATAACAAATAACAACATGAAGTCAACGGGTAAGGAAGACATGTATTCTACAATCTGCCTCGTCCTCGCCAACCTCGCATCAGACAGCTGATGGCACAAGAATGTAAGGGCAGCAGTACCCCATGCATACTAACTGATGGCCCCAACGTCGCTAAAATATCACAAGTGTACCACGTCAACGTGGGTTGCACTCTTGTCGGCGAATATGGTGGTGCCCACCAACAACAAGAGGTACGACTTGATAGCATACTCCCGATAGTCATATCTCAGTGAAAACTTATTTTTGTACCTGTCAATAGTTGACAAGAAAAGTGGAACCGTGTTGGCCCAGGAGACAAAAATAGGACAGCTATCAGTTTACTTCACCATACGTTTTGGACCTTTAAAGACCTATCATCCAAGTCTTTAGAGTTTATTCCACAATAAATAAGTGATAGACAAGTAGTGTTAATAGTCAAGTCAAGCGAAAAGAAACAAAAAAAATTTAATGGTCAGCATAAGTTGTCATACCTAGCAAACTTTCTATTGCAATTTTAGACTTTCACATAGATTTTTATTCCTTTTTCATTTTAATGGAATACAAAGGTTAGTTTTGAGAAGCTTTTCTGCTACTAGGATTTGATTATCTTTTTAAATCCTTCTTTATAAAAAAAAACTAGATCCCCTATATATAAAATGTTATATATTATTATAGCAAGATACCTATGAGAAGAAAAATGTAATTTAAAACTGTTTTATTTCTGTCCATTTAATCCTCTTCTTAATAAAAAAGTACCGTTCTTCATGTATACATTTATAAGTTCCATTTTTATGACCAGGAAAGGTAGTTGTGTAGTCCTTGTTAGCTAACTTAATTCAAGATTAAATATAGGAAAAAAAAATCTCTATAAAGAAATATGGAAACTTTCTAAATTTCATGCATATGGTACATTTTGCCACAATCCACATGTGATAAAGAACAAAAATAAATATATAATTGTTGAAATATCTAGCTCTTTATTTTTTTTTTTTGATGGAAATATCTAGCTCTTTATGGAACACTAACGGTTCCTGTGGAAAAAAAAAAAAAGGAACACTAATGATGTAACACGGTCTTGAAATAATAATTAAAACAATTATTATATGCATGCCATTAATTTTATTTTTTTTGGAAAAAAAAAATCAAAGGTAAGCTATTTCATTAATTTTATAAATCCCAATTTTGTTTTGACAAAAGCAAAGGTAAGCTATTTCATTAATAATCAAGATCGTAATGCATCTTGTAACTTGATTACAATATTAGAGGATACTAATATATGGAGCCACTCCAAACAAAGCATAAGCAACAACATGAACTTTTCTCCTAACAAACTCTACAAAAAGAGTTGAGAAAACGAAAAGATAAAAAACTCCTATAATTTGAAATAACAGTCATTTGTTCAGCTTGCTCCTCTTGATTATTTTTAATGTTATCCACTACATCCTGTGAACCAATGCCAAAGATCTTCTTGGTTGAAACAAGCACAAATACCAATGAATAGCATATAGGAGGCCTAGGACTTTCTCTTCTTACACTTGGAGTATAAGAGAGTAATTATAAGATTTATCTTTGAAGAGATATCCTCTCTCATCATATAGCTTGAGGCTTAAACCGATTATCAGTCCACCGAGACTGCGTACAACCTGCGAAAAAGGGCTCGTTACGCTAGCAATAGTTTTCTTTTGCTTTATTTGCTTGAATTAAAATTTCATAAAGAAGACAAAAAAAAAAAGAGAGAACATGTCCGACCAGTAACTCTGGACGAGGTATTTGAGAGTAGGAACTGCTTACAAGTTATCCAGGCCTCGACAGTTCTGTAACCCGTGAGCTGTTGCAACTGATGAATAAATCCCCAATATTATTCCTTATGATTAATAAATTTGATTTTTTAATTTAATCAATATATATATAGGTTAAAACGCTAACAGACAACACCTAATTCCTTTTCCAAACTTCCCAAGATTTCAAATCAAAACCATTACCAAATACTTTGCTCCTATCATAGCTTTTCAAGCATCAAGGAGTCTCAAAACACAATTCTTCTTTATTGAAACTCAAATCAACAACAACAATAACAAATTCAAGTATCAAATAGCATGAACCCTAATCCAATTTCATGATTCACATGAGTAATCACACTTCTCCTTTCCCTTAGGGAAAATCGGCCTAGGGTTCAAGAAATTTGGGGGAACATTTGATCCTTTCACTCATGATCACAATCAAGACAAAATAGTACCATTAAACAAGAATTAAATCAAAGAAAACATCTCCTAATCCTATTATGGGGCTACAGTTTTGGCTTGAGAAAAACAAAGGGAAAAGTTTGTTCTTATACTCACTTGGTAGGCCAAGAAGAATAGGATCACTAGAAGAAGAAATTAGAAGCAAATGAGGTTGAAGAAGTAGGAAGGATTCACGCAAGGAAGGGAAAGAAAAGTAAGCTTGGCTTGAGTTCTCACCTTTGTCCACACTTGGTAACTTAAGAATAAAATAAGATAGCAAAAATGGGGAGGGGGTCGCAGCCTGATGAGAGAAAAAGGGGAGGGTTAAAATTTATTTTAATTCTTCCATTTTACTTGGTTAGGAATAGTTTAGGAAAAGACATCTCCTAATAACCATGTACAACTTGACACCTAGCACCATAAAGTGAGATATTCTAATCTAATCACCAATCCTTGACATATAATCTCTCTTCTCATGATTACCCACTAATTGCGTTAATAATAATTCGTTCGTTGATAAATCGCCAAAATTAATTTACTTAGAAATTAATTCACTGTGTGATAATAATTTATCATAAATAATAAAAACAGTTGAAAGCACTCAATCATAGTCACAACAAGTTACGCAATAAACAGCGCTTAAAAGCGCTGAAAATTAAGCCGCTGCTGATTGTATTTCAAAAAAACAGCGTTTATGAAGCGCTGCTGAAAATGGACAATAAACAGCGCTTCAATTAGGAAGCGTTTTGTGTCGACAATAAACAGCGCTTCAATAATGAAGCTATTTATTGTATAGACAATAAGCGGCTTCCATCTTGTATTTGTTTATTTTGTATAATTAGCAGACGCTTCATTTTAGAAGCGTCTTTTTATACAATAAGCGGTAGCTTCATTATTGAAGTTGTTTATTCTCCTTTTTTTATTAAATTTAGTTCTCTCACATTTACATTTGCATAATAGTGATAACACAAAATGCAATCAAAATTGTCATCAACATTCCCCAACATCAAAATTTAACATTATAATGTAATTTTTTCATAGATTCCTACATATCCTTACATTAACATAAATAAAGTACAATATATTTCATAGTCAAATTTACAATTATACAGAATAGATCACTAAAATATTGCACATGTCATGCTACAAATCCTACCTAAATAGTAATATCTTTTTCTTACATCCTTTGCAACTAAACATGCATACAAAGTCAAAATTCTAACAAAATTTTGGCAGAGTTTTCCTTAAAATATGGACATTCCAAAATATAAAAAATACCGGTAAAACATAACATATCATACCAGCCAGCCAACATAAAATATATAAAATATTAGCCAACATAAAAAGGAATTTTATTCCTAATTTCATGTGAACCTTTCCGATTCAAGTATGCTAAACTAAAAAAAAACCAAATTTAACAAAAACTCACGTAAACATTAATATTAATCTTCTTCTATCTGCTTATAAATGATAAAATTTGTAGTAAAATATGGACACCACTCTTCTTTGAGTTCGGTATGATCAGTGTATGTGTCGATTGACAATCAGGATAGTACTGCGAAATAAAAATTAAATGAAGTTAGAATTGAACATAAGCATTCAAATGGTATGCGTAAAAGAAAAAAAATTATATAAACTTTGAAATTGTTACAAACATACCTCTGTTGGAATTTCTGTTTGATTATGAACGACAATATCCTTGAGAAACTTTAAAACATATCGGCCACAATCATCAGAGTTCGGTTGGCGAGGACACTATAAAACCAAAAATATGAAATTAATTGTTTTTATTTTTGGTAATTTGAATAATTGCATAAAAAATTTGATATAAATACCTTTATCGGTATCCATTTAGGTGGAGTAAATTTAGAAAATCGAGACTTGTTTCTTCGATAAAGTAGGATTGCCCTAAGTGCAAAATCAAACAAAATCATTCAATATGGACACATAGACTATATATATCAAATTTCTAACAAAATTTTGGCAGAGTCTCCCCTAAAATATGGACATTCCAAAATTTATAAAACACCTGTAACTTAAACAAATACCAACCAGCCAGCACAAGATGTCACGTAGGCCAAACATAAACAAATAAACACTTCAATATTACAAGTAACTTAAACGTTTAAGAAATTGCATACATATATATATATATATACATATCTATGATTTATACACACTTACTGATTGTACTTCTCTTTCATTGTTTTGCGCATGTTGATATGTACACGCAATGGATCAAGATAGTACACAACGTTTTGATTCAAGTTAATCGCTAACAATAACCAATGATCCCTACAAAAATGTTGGACAAAAAAATATAAGAAAGTAAACACATTTCAATAAATTTAGTAATATTGATTAAATTAAATGACTTACACTACGTTGCAAGGTGACAAAAACAAAGTCTCAAAGTCAGGATTTGCTAATGTCAAGCGGTGAATGACATACTCAGACATGTCAGCATTCCATGATCCCATACTCTGAAAACGTCAATCGTTAGTCACTTTATATGCATTTAATGTCACCCATTATGACCTGAACGGCTACTTTTCCCACACCCGATGACTGCGTTGCTATCCGATAATATTTCAACAACTTTTATCGTTGACCGTGCGCATGATTCCTCTTTAAATAGCTAGCTCCGTTCGTTCTTCTTATTACTCAGGCATTTTGAACTCTTTTGAACCCTTAAACCCTAGCTTCCTTTTTGCACATCCTCTTCTTGCGACAATGTCTTCAGCGTCCGATTCCCAAAATCGTGAACATAGCTACGGCGGCCATGACTCCCTGGACGAGTCTTCTCATTCAACCGACTCTCACTCCTCAACTCAAGAGATGGCCGGGTCAACCGAAGGCATCATACCCCCTCTCTATCCGATTCAAGGTTCTCTCACCTTGCGACCGTCCACCAACCTGCAGGGTGGCGCAATGTATCTTAGAGAATATCTCTCCCCAGACACATATGGTTTACCAATCGTTTGCGATTGGTTTACCATTAAACGGTGCCCAGCCGACATAAGGCCCTGGCCCCGCACCACTGCCGATTACCTGAGTTGGCAATCTAGGATGGCTGAGGCAAAAGGTGAGGAGTGGAAAAGAATGGGTCTTTACGATGCCATCATGCTGTCGGCCAAAGACCTTCAACTCAACATCGGTCTGATATTTGGCTTTCTCGGCTATTGGTCAGTTACCACCAATACCTTTGTGTTCCCTTGGGGAATGGCCACCCCTACTCTTCTTGACGTGGCGGCCATTACAGGTTTACCTCTGGCTGGTCAAGAAGCCCCGAATCTGTATGACATTTCAACCTCCAACATCAAGATTGTCCATGATCGGAACAACTCCAGCTATTCAGCCTTCATTCTAGTCAATCAGAAGGGAAGAGGCACCGCGGTTTCTGATGCTGAGCATTGTGCCTTCCTCTTGTTTTGGTTTAGTAAGTACTTCGTTTGTACTGGCTCTGTCGCAGTCGTTCAAGAACTTCAAGTGTACGTGGCCCAAGTCAGACGGCAGGCAGTGTCGCCAGGGGCTCACTCTTCCTCTGCTACCTTTATAGGGCTTTGTTTAATATGCTGGATCGGTTGCACCAAGGTATCGACTTGAAGAACACTTCAGGTCCTTTATGGTTCCTACAACTATGGATTACCCTTTATTTCTCGGAGTTCATTGAACCTTCTTTCAGCATTCACTCTCTTCCTACCGGGGCGCAAACGTTAGCCGAGCATTTGCGGCTGACTCCACTTAAGCATATAACTCCCTTTGACGTGGTGGAGAAAGTACATGTCTTGACGAGAATTTCTCAAGATTGGCAGCCGATCTTTGAAAGACGAATCGGCCCGGATTGGATATTCACCACGGCTGACCAAAGCATTTCTCGGGAAGCGCATGGAACTATGGTTCTCAATTGGAGCCGTGTTTTGACTGCTAGAGACATCCTTGGTGGGCTCAAGCCCAATTCCAGGAATAACAAGACCACAGCCGAATTTTATCACCCTAACTGCATGGCCCGTCAGTTTGGGTTATTACAGCATGTCCCTTGGCCATATCTTAGCAAAGTACCAGCAATAGGGAGAACTAGCCTATCGGCTGAAGAGGTGAAGACCTTGGCAGCTTTCAACTTGGAAAAACTGAATAGCTTCCAATGGGCCTCATTTAACCCGTCACCGGAAACCTCTGCCTTTGCTAATTGGTGGCCTTCGGCTAAGGATAAGATGTTTCAAGGCTCTTTGTCTAATTATTTCATAAGGCTCGCCCTGCCTCTCGACAGCAGTCCCGATGACGAAAGTGATGAGGATGATGATGAAGATGAGGCGGTGACTATTCCCCCTCTGAAGATGGTAAGGCCGGAGCCGACGCACAAGACTAGGGTTTCTGCTGCCATGAAGGGTGAGTATTCTTATCTCATTTTGCTTCTCCTTCCTTCTATTTTGCAAACGCATCGGCCAACTAACTGCTTTCTTGACAGCTAATTCGACCCCTAGAGTTGTCATTATAGACGATTCTCCTCCTCCGAGTAAGAAGAAAAGGACAAGATCTGGGGGAATTCGCCTTGATGAACCCTCTGCTGCAACCCCTATCTCCAGGAAAACCAAGACGGTATCTGCTGGCAAGGGTAAACAGATAAAGGTGAGTACCTCTGTTTTTACTGTTTCTTCAAAGCTTTGTCATGATTCTGACCCTCGGCTTGTTTTGACTGTAGAAACAGCGTACTTCGGCTCCATGGTCGCCTCCTCACAAGGTTACCCCCTCCCAATCTCCAAGGGCGCGAGGGGTTTCTTCGGCTGGTCCTCAATCTGAGGCAGCCCACTGGCCAGCTCCTGCTTCTCCAATAGCCGAGGCTCACAGCCCAATACAAGTATCCCTTTTTATCTCTTTCATTGTGATTACCCGTTCTATGTTGGTTTGGACCTAACTTCTTTATGCTTTGCACTGCAGTCGGCTAGGGATGAATCCCCTATTGCCCATAGGACTCCTCCTCGTCAGTCGACTTCATCTATCCAGGTCTCAGAGGAAGAACTGCAGCAGTATTTTGCTTCGGCTGACCCGTTGCAAAAGGTCTCCTCACCCTCCTCTAGTCACCTGGAAAAGGTGGATGAGGCTTTGATGGGAGAGATCCCCACAGATAAGGGTAAGGTGGCCGATTTGAGGGCTTCCCTTTTCAAACTATCCGACTCTCCTGATGTTCCCTCCACCACCAAAAGCTGCACTGGCCGATGGCGCTACAAGTGAATGACATCTCTGCAGATATCTACGGTGTGCAAGGAGAATTATGACCATGCCACTCAGGACCTGCAACGCCTCCGGGATCTCCAAGCTCAAAGGTTCTCTTTCTTGTCCTCTTATCAGGCAGTCGACAGAGATCGGCAGGCCGACCTAACTAGGAAAGGTGAACTCAAAGATCGGTTAGCTCAGCTGAATTCGGAGCTGACTCGGATTCAAAACGAAATCAAAGAGCTAACACCCCAACTTGAGCAACTTGACACGAGACTGGAAACCCACACGGAGAGGCGTTTCAGCTTATATGTTCAGGCTTCCTCTCTGGACCCTGACATTTTATGACTCACCACCCAAAAAGATGGTCTGGAACAGGATATGCAGAAGGGCAGAGAAGGCATAGACTCAGCGAACCATTAGTGGGATGAACTGCGGCTCTTGCTGAATCAGGCGAAGGAACAATCTTCGACACCGTCAACCGAAGCAGGTACGGTTCAGGCTGAGGAATCGGCTAGTGCTGCTTTGGAAAGCGTCCCTGCCGAGGTGGTGGCCACTAAAGCACCGGCTACCAGTGGGCCGACTGCTATTCTTCCTCTTGGGCCGGAAGACATGGCCGTAGACGCAGCTGAGATTGTTAGGGCAGTAGCTGTAGAAGTGCAGACTGCACCAATTGAAGCCTCCAACCAACAAGAGGTGGCCGATCCTATGGAAAAGGTTGATCCTCAAGAGGCAAATGAGCCCACGGCATTCTAACTGTGTCAAGCGGTGATCCTGCTATGGTTGCCGATTCCCCAGTTGCAGCCACTCTTGACCCAACAGACTAGTTATTTCCGGTTGTCTTTAAGTATTTTTGTTGGCTAGGTGGCCGGCCTGTGGTCACCAGAACAATTTCCCTTTTTTGTCTATAAATAGCTCCTTTATTGTTCTAGTATGCTTTGCCAAACCGTGGGGTAGTATTTCTTCAGATACTTGCCATTTATGCTTCTGTTCATTTCTTCGCCTTGCATGTTAACTAGCCGATACGCGTTTCCTGCGCACACTTGATTACTCGTGAATGGACCTTCCCAATTTGGTGACCACTTACCGAATTTAGGGTCCTTGACTCCTATTGGTAAAATAGTTTTCCAAACTAGGTCACCCTCAACAAACTTCTTCAACTTAACATGTTTGTTGTAGGCACTGGCCATTTTGCGCTTGCTTGCCTCAATTCTTTCTAAAGCCATTAACCGATCTTCATCCAATCGATCCACTCCATAAGCATGGCTTACGATACTCTTCTAGGCTTAAGGAATTCTGTTTCGCCACTCTTAGAGAAGTGACATTGATTTCCAAAGGCAAAACCGCATCTTGGTCGTAAGTCAGCCGATATGGAGTTGTGCCAGTGGCCGTAGATTTGGAATTCCTTATGGCCCATAAGGCCTCATCCAGAGTTAAATGTCATTTTCTGGACTTGTTTTCCAAATTCTTTTTTATCAGGTCCACGATAATCTTGTTGGTCGCCTCGGCTTGCCCATTGGCCTGTGCATAATATGGGGATAAATGTATCAATTTAATCCCAAACTGCTGAGCAAAGGCAACCACCTTATCTCCAGTGAACATAGTTCCCTGATCCATGGTAATGGTCTCTGGAATCCCAAACTTGTATATGATCTGGTGTTGAATGAATCGGATAACGTCATCTTGCTGTACCTTGACCATCGGCTGAGCCTCCACCCACTTAGTGAAGTAATCGGTTGCCACAATAATGAAATTGTGTCCTTTGGAAGATGGTGGATGGATTTTTCCGATCAAATCCATGGCCCAAATTTCTAAATGGCCAAGGTTTCACCATCGATGCATCAATTCACCGGTACCCTTTGAATGGGACCATGCAACCGCATTCTTCGCATCCTTTGGCGTCATCGAAAGCAATCGGTGTGATGGTAGGCCAATAATAGCCATGGCGATAAATCAACCATTTCATAACAGGCCCAGCCCTATGCGAGCCGCATATGCCTTCGTGAACTTCACCCATAACCCTTAAGGCTTCATTTTTATCTATGCACTTCAACAATACCCCATTCATGCTTCTCTTATACAATTCATCATCAAGAAGCACATACCTTAGAGCTCGTCTCCTAATTTTGGGGTTAGTGCACTTAGAAGGATCTTGTAAGTACTTGATCAACTCGTTCCTCCATGAATCGACTTGGTCTGCGACCATTACCTCGGCTGGTAATTCGTCGTACTCTAAAGTCAGCAAAGAGTTCCTATATCCGGAGGCCTCTTGGGCTAGATCGTTCGCCTCCATATTAGCTCCTCTAGGGATGTATGACACATTTGCATCAATAAATTGGTGAATCAATCTGTCAGCCGTTGCATAACGCACCAACAGATTTGGGTTGTTGCACCCATATTCTTTGGTTAGTTGTCTGATCACCAACTGGGAGTCGCCCTTTACATGAATGTACTCAGCGCCCATCATGGCTAACAGCTTTAACCCTATGATCATGGCATCATACTCGGCTTGGTTATTAGTTAAATCTGGGTTTAGCCGATACGCAAACTTCCACATCTTCCCATCTGGGTTGGTAATTGTCACTCCGGCCCCGACTCCTTTCTGGGTTTTGGACCCATCAAAAGTTAGGACCCAAGGCAATAGGTTTATGCAAGTAATTGGAGGTACCCAAGGGTCATCTACTTCCACGCAGGGATGTTCTACCAAGAAATCGGCTAGGGCCTGACCCTTGACAGCCCTTAATGGGACGTATTTCAACGCGAAGGCAGTGAGCTTAATGGCCCACTTCATCAAGCGACCTTGTAAGACAGGCCTATTAAGCAAGTACCTAACAATGTCAACTTTGCATAAAACTAATATTTCATGTGGCATTAAATAATACTCAAGTTTTGTACAAGCGTAGAACAAAGACAGGCACAACTTCTCCAATGGAGTATATCTGGTCTCAGCATCATTGAGACTTCGGCTAAGGTAGTACACCGCTCTTTCAGTTCCATCTTCAGCATCCTGTGCTAACAGGCAGCCGATAGACTCTTCAGCAGCTGCAATGTAAAGTTTCAAAGGCTTCCCTGGCATGGGGGGCACCAAAACTGGTGGACTAGCTAAAGCCTTCTTTATTTGTCCAAAGGCCTCTTGCTGTTCAGGACCCCACACCATCTCCTCGGCCGTTCTTGAGCTTCAAAGAAAGGGGAAAAAGCCTTCATCTTACCAAATTAATTAGCTATGAATCTTCTCAAAAAGTTGATTTTGCCCAAAGAAGCTCTGTAACTCCTTTTTGTTCCTGGGTGGTCTAGCCTCCATCACTGCCTTGGCTTTGTTTTGGTCTATTTCAATGCCCTTTTGATGCACCAAGAAACCAAGGAAGTTGCCAGCCGATACACCAAACATGCACTTTGCAGGATTCATCTTCAAGTTATGGACCCTCATCCTCTGCAAAGCCTGTTCCAAATCGGCTAAGTGGGCTTTGAAGTCTTTGGATTTTACCACCACATCGTCTATGTATACTTCCATAGTCTTGCAGATTAGATCATGGAAGATAGCATTCATTGCTCTCTGGTAGGTGGCCCCAGCATTCTTCAAGCCGAATGGCATCACCAACCATTCATAAATTCCCAGTGCTCCTGGGCATCTGAATGCAGTCTTATGAGTGTCCTCCTCAGCTACAAGTATTTGATTATAGCCCGAGTACCCGTCCATGAAGGTTAAAATACCATGTGTGGCAGCTGCATCGACTAACATGTCTGCCACAGGCATCACATATTCGTCCTTTGGAGTGGCTAAATTCAAGTCTCTATAATCAATGCAAACTCGAATCTTGCCATTCTTCTTCTTGACAGGTACTATGTTGGCTAACCACTCTACGTACCTGGCTGTTCTGATGAACCCAGCATTGAGCAAACGCTCGATTTCCGCTTTGATTTGTGGTATCAGCTGAGGATGATATCTTCTAGGTGGTTGCTTATGTGGCCTAAATCCCTCTTTGATCGGTAGCCTATGTTCCACCAACTCTCGTGCTAGCCCAGGCATCTCATGATAATCCCATGCAAAGCAGTCTTTATATTTTTTCAGCAGGGCTACCACCTCTGTCTTATCCTCTTCCCCCAGCAATCCGCTGATTTGCGTTAGCCGAGGCTCTTCTGGAGTTCCTAAATTGAGGTCCTCCAAGGGGTCTTGTGATTCAAAGGTTGGCAAAGTCCTCCGAATAGGTGATTCAAACTCCATCGGTAACTCCGTGATCTCGTCTGCCGATGCGAGGCCATCGCCTTGTTATTTGTCTATCAGCAAGGATTCAACTACGTGAGATCAATCCTGAAAGCCTCTAGCCGGTCCCATAAGTCCTGCACCACTTGGGTGTCTTTAAACATATCAAACCTCCGTGGCTAGCCGTGGTTCGGCTAATTGCTCGATCTTGAACCCCTGGGGTGTCAAGTTACAAGATTCCCAGGATCCTTCCTCGTATTCCTCAGTAACAGCTATGGGAGCCACAGAGGGAGAGTAGAACAAAGCTTCTAGATTTTGTACCTCAGCTGGGAATGGATTGTCATCAGTTGGGACTATTTCAATTTTATCCCCTTCCCAAAAAATGAGCTTCTGATGCATGGTGAAAGGTAAGCACTGGCTGGTGTGAATCCAATCTCTCCCTAGCAAGACTGCATAAGATGGTTTACCATCAATCACGAAGAAAGCTGACTTGATGCTCTTGGGGCCAACTGTAATCTCGGCTATCAGGATTCCCAAGGTAGACGAAGCCTCTCCCATGAAGCTAGCCATTTTCATGTTAGTTGGGATCAGGTCTTCTTCAGACTTGTTCAAACTCCTCAAGGTGGCCACTGGCATCACATTCAATACCGCCCCATTATCAACGAACACTCGACTGAAGGCCTTGCCATTGATGTAGGCTCTCACATACAGGGGCTTCAAGTGCTTCATCATGTCTTCAGTTGGCCTCCAAAATACAGTACTCAATGCATCTTTTGCCGTGTCATCGGCTAAAGTTGCCCATTCTGCTTCTTCCACAAATACATCTCCTTCTAAGTGTTCGATCTGGGGGTAACCAGCCCAGAACTCACTTGGGATCAGGCTAACGACCTCGATGGCGGCCATCAATCCGGCTTCACTCTCATCTGAGAGATAATCCAAAATTGAATCTTCTCGGTAACCAGACTCTAAGATCGGCTCGTCATTACCATTCAAGCAGTTTGTGTATGTGTGAATATGCCCTTCCTCTTTATCGTGTTCCTTTTTCCTTCTTCAGTCGCCTCTATGTCTACCTCGGAACCGGGATTGTCACCGAGGCCTCCTTGGTTTGATCAGGTTTCAACTTTGTCGCCCAAACCGCAAGGTCCAAAAGCCCCGCCAATGGCTTCGCCACTTTAGCTTCGGGATCTCCTTCTTATCTACGCCTTGGCATCGGCTATCATCTGCAGGGTTTGTTTCATTCTTTGCAAGGATCTAGCCCTCTGCAGCCTTCTCAGCTGCGTTCTAGTCAGTGTGACTGGCTTGAACTCTTTCTTCTTCGGAGGTTGATTAACCACCCACTTCCCTTCTTTGACATTTGCAGCTGGCTTGATCATCCTCTGTGGTTTGAGTTCATCATCATTCCTTACGGTTATGCGAAGAGAGGACATTCCCCCTTCGACATTGAACTCCGCCACTCTTCTCTTAGACTTTGAGAGAGGGTCCTCAGTGATCTTGGGCATAATCGGCTGGGCTTCAGCTGAGGCTCCCAGTTGAGTTTGCCCCCGCCCGAGCATGCCGCGTTCTCTCGCCTTTGAGTGCATGTTGCAGATCGGGCCGATCAACTCGTTAGTCAAACGTCCGGGTCTGGGAGGTTTACCATGGAATCGGCTCGAAGATGGTTGGCCCCCAGCGTTTTTCGGTAACATTGGTGGGTTTCCCAATCTGTCAAACACAGATCCCCTGGTGACCTCTTGGTTTCTTTTGGATTCTTCTTTAGGCATCCAAACACTCCTGATGGATTGTTCCCCTCTTATTGGCCTGGGCTGATCAGGCCTTGAGAAAGACACCATGGCCATGGTTACAGCTGGGAATGGATTGGTGTTCATCGACATCTCGCTTATGCTCTTATCGCCTAGCTTGAACCTACCCTCCTTGATAGCCTTTTGTATGGCCTTCCCGAAAACTACGCTTAGTCAGTAGAATGGTTATATGAGTTGTGCCACTTACAGTATTTCTTGTTCATCAATTCTTCAGGAGGTGGAATCCGATGCCCCTCTAGCAGCCGAATTTGCTTGTCCTTGAGCAAGTTATCGAAAATCTGGTCTGCCTTGGTTATGTCAAAGGAGTATCCTGCCCTATCCTCTGTTGACTCAGTTTCTTTGGCCTTAGCGGCCTTCAATGCTGGGCAGGAATGGCTCTTCCCTTTGACTATTTCGGCTACCATCATATCAGCCGTGAGGTCAGCCGCTTCGGAGTCAGATTCCTCTACCGCTATAATAGAGACTAGATGGGGGCCCTTTCCTCGGCTAGCCCTTCGCTTTTCCTTTTCCTGGATATATTGCTCAACTCGGATAGCCCTTTTCGCGATTGATTCAAATGCGTGCTTGTCCTACTAACTTCTCCTTCAACTGCGGGTGCATGTTGTTAATCACCATGGAGGTGTATTCTGTTTCAGGGAATTGCACAGAGCATTTCCCTGCTTTCTTTCTAAATCTTTCAATATAATCAGCAACCGACTCATCAACTTGCTGCCTAAGACTAGTTAGATCTGCCATCGTAACTCGAGGTCGAGGCCAAGAAAATCTATCATGGAAGCACCTCTCCATGTCACCCCACCTGCATCGAGTTTGGAGGCAGAGAGGAATACCAGGTGAACGCTGTCCCAGTGAGTGATAATGGGAAAAGTTGAAGCTTATGATACTCATTCTGGCTGCTTTCACCACACTGTGCTGTGAAGCGCCCTATATGCTCCATGGTAGACTTGCCATCTTCCCCTGAGAATATGGTGAAATCTGGAGTTTTGAATCCCCTAGGGAGAGGAACCATCCGATCCACCCATTCAGTGGTACGGTTTCGTGAAACAGACGGTCCAACGGCTTTAATCGTATCCCAAGTACTTCTTGATGGTATTTGCGATCATTTCTGGGTCTATCAAATGGGAGGCTCCCTGCCGATTATCTTGTGGATTCAGCTGGGGCGCACTCTGACCCACTGGTCTCCAGGGGGAAGCCTGTTGGAACGAATTCTGAAGGTTAAAGGTATTTGGTGGAACATTGCCTAGAGGTGGATTAGTAGTCCATTGCTGCTCTGGACCATATTCCCCAAAACCTCCGACCTGAGTCCCTGGAACAGCCGATGCATTCTGGGGTAAAGGTGGAATAGTGTTCCATGTCTGCTCTCCCCTATAGTTGCCAGCCGTTCATAGTATATTTGAACTTACTGGAGGGTATGGCGTGGGGACTGGTTGCGGTTGGCAGAATGGTGGATTGTTGGCATTCCAATCACCAGTTAGCTTCGCTGAACCATAATTAGGGGCCATCGGCTGCCAATTCGGCTGTCCATATGAATTTGCTCGCAGTGAGGGCCATGCGCGTTGGAGCATACGACACATCGCGGCGCATCGATATGTCCAACCGTGTTAATTGGCCTCCGCCATGTTGATCCGCCATACTACTGATTCGCTTAATCGTGGCATCACTTGCCCCCAAAGACGGGTGGTACCTGTATTCTGGCGATCACCGCATGTCGGGTTGGCGGCCCTGCCGGTAGTAGTATTGGTTGTGCCTGAAAAGGCCCAGTTTGAACCACATTCGGCCGCTGCACCGACCGCTTTGTGCATGCTGGGTTTGCCCGTCCCCCCTGCCAACGCAGAACTAGCCGAGTGTTCACCTTGTTGTCCTCGGCTGCTCTCCATGTCTCTCGCCTGCTGAACCTCGTTATGCACCATGGGTCTGACAATATCTGCCAACTGCCTTGACACTTGGTACATAATGTCATGAATCCCCTGCTGCCTGATGAAAGAAGTGGTCATGACCACTGGAGCTTCGGTATTCTCTGGGTTATTCATTTCTGCAGAGGCTGGTGCGAAGACTGGAATGTCTTCAACCGCTATGGGCATACCCAAGGTGTATGCTGACTAGTTGTTCTTGCGTGATGGGGTTCTTTTGGGATTTGAACTCGACTCCATGTTGTTGTTGAGTTTCTTTCCGGACCTCAGGTTCATACGCCAAGCGTGATCCTACCCTGGAGAATCAAACATGTCCTTCAATTCACCTATGGTCCCACCGGGCGTGCCAAACTTGTTTGCGTGGAAAAATCAGCCGAGGGATTCGGCTAACGTCCAGCCGACAAATTGATTCCTGTTTAAGCGATTACACCGAGAACGGAACTCTGATTCTCGATTATGGGTTCCCCAACTGCTCCAGAAAGCGTTGAGTGTGGTGAATCTACACTACACTAGGGCTAAGACTAAGATACATGGAATCGGCTAAGATAAATACTGTAAAAAGCTGATAAATTGCAAAAGAAATAGTTGTTTGATTGATTCGGTCTCTTTTACATTTCTCAACGAAGGTATATATATACAAAAGAAAAAAACAAAAATGTAACCGCCCCCTATCGGCCAATATGCGTCCCGTACGTTCATGGCTGACAACGAGCGGTCATGGGTGTCCCTCAACTGGTTCCTCATGCGTATCGTGGGTTAACCGCTCTCCCATCGGCTGGGTAAACGATTTATTACGTGTTAAATCCGTTGAAGACCTTCAAGAGCTAGCTTTAGTCATTTTGGCGCCAAAGTCCATGACTTTTACATACTTAACCCTTGGTCGAGCTTCAAAGCTCTATATTAATCAGCCATAGCTCAGCCGATGAGACCATAATAATCGGATATTTCCTTTATCCACATCGGCTAAACTCTTTAATAATCGGCTGACCTTACGATGCTCCCTGAACTTCTAACATTTTCCTTTCTAACCTCAGTTCAATGGGACCAGTTTTCGGCTACCAATCTGATCGGCTTATCCCACGCATCGACTATTCCCTTCATCGGCTGTGGCTGATATTTTCTGGTGATAACACCTCCAATATTTTTTTAGAATAAATTGCTCAAACATCACTTTGAATATGTTCGCAACCCATTTTGGTAACCCATGTGACACACGAGTCAATACACCAGTTATTATATACAACAACGTTATATGGAGGATTTGGGTCGCATTAGATCAGGTGGACTAATTAGAAAGGATAGGGGGAATGGATCTCCAGTTTCTCTTGTAATGATGGGTTAGGCGATACCCTGTTGGCTGAGTTATATGGCATATACCATGGTCTGTATTTGGCAGCGGAACTTGGAGTACAAGGGCTTTTATTGTGAGTCAAACTCTGAGGTTGTTATCAATCTGAGCAGCAACAGAGCTAATCATGTGTTCCATATTCATGCAGGTTTATTGTTTAGTATTGTGGATCTACTTGATAAGGACCCTGGTATTGCCATCGAGCATGTGTATTGGGAGACAAACTCTTGTGCGCATTTTTTTGGCTAAGGAGGGCATTCGCGCTTCGATCAAGCATAGGATTTGGGACAGCCCCCTAGTTTCATGGGGTCGTTATTGTTGAGGGATGCTTTAGGTATCTAGTTTTCTTCTGCTGCTTGTCTTGTTTTTGTTTGGCAAAATTGCACTTTTCGTCTCTTAACTTTTTTTTTTAGTTTTCAATTTCGTCTCCTAACTATTTAAGTTTTCATTTAGGTCCCTTAAGTTACGAAAGTTACTTCAATTTCGTCCTTTTTTCATTTTTTTTATTTTAGACGAATGACCATTCGACGCGTAGGTGATTTTCATTAATTTTTCATTTTTTTATTCCACGTGTCAAATGGTCATTCGCCTAAAATAAAAAAATGAAAAAAGTACGAAATTGAAGTAACTTTCATAACTTAAGGACCTAAATGAAAACTTAAATAGTTAGGGGATAAAATTGAAAATTAAAAAAAAAGTTAAGGGACGAAAAGTGCAATTTAGCCTTTTTGTTTTTTCCTTTATGTTCATCACCCAAAAAAATACAACAATGTTATGTCAATGTGAATATAAAACAATGTTTTATTATTATTATTATTATTATTATTATTATTATTATTATTATTATTATTATTATTATTATTATACCCAATTACCAATGTCTAGAATTAAATAAAACGGTACATACAAGCATGTCAACAGAGTATAAATTCATTTCATAGATAGGTCTTAGATCTATACATAATAGCCCTTACAAAACATAATTAAACTCATAATCACTAGTCAGTTTTATACATTAGAAAATTTAAACTGAAACACTAAGAGAATTGTTATTAAACACAAGAACATTCTCAAAATCAAGCTAGCAACTTGGCCAAATATCTCGGATTTTCACTTGCCTCCAGCTTCTCTATCCTTCTTATCTAAAACAAATAGAGAGCGAGATAGTGAGAATAAATCTCAGTGAGTCCACTTCCGGACTACTAATACTTTAATAACGATATCTTATTTCGAACAATATATTTTTCTAAGTCTTTTGGCTTTGGAAAGATCCATACGTTTTCCTTTTTGCTAGGGGAAGACTTTCCTCTTAATAGGGGAGGATCACTTGATACTTTATCCTCTTGCTTGGGGAGGATCACTTTATATCTTATCCTCTTGCTAGGGGGGATCACTTGATACTTTACCCTCTTGCATTGGGATGATCACTTTATATCTTGTCCTCTTGCTAGGGGAGGATCAATTGGCATCTTATAATGTAATTCTTACTATAGGAAAGTAACTTTTCTAGTCTCTCTTTCTATGGGAGAGGCTATCAAATTCTCAATGGTGCATTCAACAACTTCTTATATACATGTATATTTATCACAAAAATACACATGTCTTCCATAAGAGACAAACATATAATCATGTATGGGAGCTCAATATATCATCCTAAGTGGTCAAGCAAAATAGCACAAAAACCTGCAGGAGGTCGCCTAGTGAAAATGCAGGTCTTCGCCCAGCGAAGCAGATCCTTCGCTTAGCGAAGGAAGGCTAAATGGAATGGTGCAGTGCTTTGCCCCGCGAAGAGAAGGCTTTGACTAGCGAAAATACATGGCTTCGCCCAGGGAAGCAGATCCTTTGCCTAGCGAAACAAGGCAGAATTGACTGCAGTGGTTGATAGTGGATTGCGCCCTGCGAAGGGACTTCCTCGCCCCGCAAAAGCTCACAGTTTTACATAAATTACACTATTTTTTCTGCATAATAGTCTTGATATTTGATCTCCAACATTACCCAAACACTAAAACATGTTTATGGGGACTAAATGCACACATTGACATTCAACAAACTTACATGCAAAGACCAATTATCAATTACACTTATAAATCACACAATCTCACATTTTTCAAACTATCCCCCAAAACCCATCTTTTACCAAAACAATACCCTAAAATACACAAATTAAAACTAGCTTTGGGATTTATGGTTACTCAATCTCTCATCCAGCTACAGAGAAGTACAAGGACTCACCTTGGAGAAGACCAGAAAAAGGAATTGCTAACTTCTATCCCTTATTCCTCCCCTTTCCTCTTCTTTCTCATTTTTTCCCACATTCTTTCCCTCTCTCCAACACATGCAAGGATAGGGGAATAGCCCTAGTCTTCTTTCTCCTTTCCTCTTTATTCTGTCTAAAATGAAATCTGGTGTGTGAAATGTGTGTATGTGTCGATTGTAATAGTGAAAAAGGGGAGTGGGTAGTGTTTTTCTTTCTTTTTATTTTTCAGCAAGCTCCATACACCTTCCAATTTACTTAATACTCCCCCTTCATCACACTAAAACCACCAAAATACAATTACTCGCATATTATTTTTCCACTAATAACCCATTTATGTTTTATTGAGTAAGACTACTTTCATTTATTCTACCCCCTACGAATCATGTTTAAAAAACAAATAGGTAAGCCAAGGCATACTCATGTACTATTTACCACACTTATACATATCAATAAAACTTAAGAAAGAAAATAGTTGTCGGCTAAAATAAGGCGTGTGACAATTATTATTATTATTATTATTATTATTATTATTATATAAAACATGGGCTTTGATTGATGGCTCCACATGTTTTTTATATTCGTTATTTTCATTTTTTCATTAAATTTTGGTGTGTTACAGATGATTGATAGGGTCTGAGATGCCAACATAATTGGGATATCTTTCTTTACGGTGAAGCTTGTACATACCATTTTTGCTTAAAAGCAATGTGAATATTTTCATATATATATATATATATATATATATATATATATGCAGTGCGAAGCACAGATTATTATACCATAAGTATATATTTTTATAATATTTAATGTCACATAAATTACTAAATAATACTTTTATAAGTGTTATATTTTAATTTGGTAAAAAAAATGTGTTACATTTTAATTTTAATTTTAATTTTAATTTTATTATGAATTCCTACTATGGTTTTCCTCAAAATCATATTATTATTTATTATTATATTAAAAATCTACCTTTGCTATTTAACCAAAAAAAAAATTTGCTCTTTTTACTATCTTCTTTGAAAATATTTTTAATTATTTAATTTTCTTATGTCTGGATCTCATCCGTGCATCGCGGGTCAATACAGTAGTTTAACATATAGCGATATTGATAATATATATAGCGATTATGTACTAAACTTATAATAGTATTAAATTGAATATTTATTATTGTTACTATTATTATTATTATTGTTACTATTATTATTATTATTATTATTATACTTTTTTGAAAAAAGAAAATATTACCATATAAAAATTATTGTTTTTTGCTTCAACATATGAAACTTGTTGGCAATGAAAAGAAAGTAATCACATGATAATTGAATAGGAAACGCAATTGTCTCATTATAAAAAATTAAAAAAAAAAGAATATACGAATCTGATAAAAAAAGATAAAATGTTTCAATAAAATCAAATAATATTAAATTTAAGGCTTAAATATGTTTTTAGTCCCTCAAAATTACTCAATGATCGCTCTTAGTCCCCCAAAAAAATTCGTAGCATTTTAGTCCTAGTGTTTGGAAATGTCTTTCTGTTCATCATTGTTATTAACTCTGTGAACAGTGTAATCCTACGTATACTTGTTTGGAAATGTCTTTCTTTAATGGACTCATGTGTGTATAGTGAGACCACAGGGGGGACTAAATTTGTGTGTTTTTTTGTACATGTGAGTCGTGGGGACAAAACTCCTTTAGGAACACATTTTGTAATTTTTTTTTTAATGTTTTCCAGGCATGAGTATCTCTGTAGCATTCCACCACATGGGTTCCTTTGAGAGAGAACCCTCAATGCACTACAAAGTTGGTCAAATACACGAGGTGTGTAACATCCCGTGTTTTTAAGTTGACATTAGAAATATAATGATAAACGACTATTAAAAGCCTTAATTAGGGATAAAATGGGCTTAAATGGGACCCATAAACCTTAGAAAAAATCTAGAAAACCTTAGGAAAGGCCTAGAATACCCCAGTAGGGTGTGGAATCCCTAGAAGAAGAAAAATAGATATTTTAGAAAAAACATGCATCGCGACGCAACAGCCCTGTGAGAAGGGACCATCGCGACGCGATGGAGTCTGACATTTGTCTCTGTTTAGATTTTGACACGTGTAAAGATAAGGATACCATCGTGACGCGACAGTACTTACATAGTGCCCATCGCGACGCGATGGAGACAAACCTCACCTATAAATAGGCATCCACCCCTCCATTTTCATTAGCACCAAATCCTCTTCTCTTCCTCTCTAGGAACTTCCTCTAAAAAGAAAGTATGCTCTGCACTTGCCTCGAATGAGAATCTTGCGCATCAGAAAGCTCTTAGTAGGAAATTCTTAAGGGAAAAGGAAACAGGTGCGTGTAGTAGTTCCCATTCTGTCTAGAATTCCCTCTAAGAAGTAAGCATGCTATGCACTTACCTCATGAGAGGATCCTGTGCACCAGAACACTCTTAGTTGGGACCCTTAAAGGGGAATATCGGTAATAATTACTCGAGGGTGTGAATAATAGCTGCTTAGAGGTATTAGTAGCAGGGTCGAAGGTGCAAGTGGCGGAAGTAACTACAGCGATCTTCTAACCAGGTGGGAGATCTGAACCCTATCCACTAGGGATTGTAGGATTAGATTAAGTGTATAACTAGGTGTAGGGTGATCCAAGACCTACTAGCAGTTGATAATATTAGCACCTTAGGAAAGGGGTTATGACCTGTGATAGCTGAGGACAATTGTCAGAGGTCTATCAACCATAGCAATAACTTGTCTGATATGTGAAAACCCTAGGATAGATGACTTATGATTGCTTTATGGTTGTGTGTGTGTGTGTGACTGGTGTGCTGATTGATAACATCTCAGTAGTAGGTCGCCTGAGCGACACTAAGATTAATCCATATGTTGATCGAGGATGGTTAGTGATTAATCATATGTTGATCAAGGATGGTTGATGATTGATGTTGTGTTATGTATGCCAGTGGTCATGAATATGTTGTTGTTGTAAAATCATTATTATACTTTAGATCTCATGCTGATTGACGTGGTAGATGATGTTAGATGATGATAGATGATTTTTAAGATTAGTTGAGCTGGTTATTAAATCTTTAACGAGCTGATAAGTGCTGAAATAAGATGATAAGTATTGGAATAAGATGCTAAACATCGTGTGGGGAGGCTTCATATGCATAGCTGTAATCCACCATCATGCACATAAGCTGTGTACGAGGTCAGGAACTAGAGTACGGGTATGATGCAGTCAATACAGGACACGCTGGTCCTTGGGAATAGTCTGGGTCCGACAAGTCCACAGGTGATAGATTACTTGCGACCATCCTATCGAGACGTCGGGTAGCTTGGTCATCCTGACGAGGTACTATTGTATCATTGTCCTTGGTGCCGATCCCGAGTGCCACCCCGATACTTGTTCCTATCAGCCAAAATTGGGGATCAGGGATGCACTCTTAGGGGTACGATGAACTGGATATAGGGACGAACAACTAACTAGCTGAGCTGTTATCTAAAAAAGGCTAAGGTGGGGCTGTTTCTGCCGTATAAAGCTGTGTGGCCACGTAGGCATATAGAACCCTAGGTGCATGAGTGTGAGAGTAGTTGATTTACTTGTTTGTGTTTGCCTTTTTATACATGAGTTCTAATCTTGCTTTCTCATTTAATGGTGCGTATAGTGTGTTCTTATCTCCCGTTTTATTTCTTTATTTTGCATATATTGGTCTACGGATCATAGCAGTTCCAGACAAGTTCCAGAGATGGGGTCATTTGAGTTAATCGACAACCAGTGAGTCAGAGTTGGTAAATGGGTAGTCCGAGTTACTGTTCACTTGATAATTATCACTATATATACACTGTATAGTTAGGGCCCTATGAATGGCTACCTTTTGGTACATTTGTATGCTTCCGTAGGCGATAATATATTTACAACTATCGTTTAATTATGCTTAAGAATTATGTATTAGGGTAAAGTGTTCGCTTAGCAATTTCTATGTCATAAAGTGTTGAGATAGATGATTGCTCTAGCCTATTCATAAGATAATCAATCTCATGGATCGTGGGTTGTAGAATTCTTACAAGGATTCATGGCTCATAAGATTGTTCCTCTTAAAGAGAAGGATGGTGAAGTTACCATATAAAAGACAGTTATGCCTAATGACACTAGTATTTAGACCGGAGAGGTTATAGAGTCGTGGCGGAAATTAGCGGCAACCGTTCTGCAAGAAGCCAGTAGAACGCATAGCCTATACAGAAGATTAATGAGAAACATAAGCACTAGATTCAAAAAATAGAGAAGATTTTGTGATGATGCAGTGTCGAGAGGATAAAATAAAGACTTACACCACAGGTAGGTAAGGCTGAGAATTGGTGGATAGGTGGGAGAGTTTTGGAGGCTAAGGGCTAAGATATTCCCTAAGGTCTGGTCAGGAAGTTTTCGAAGAAATATTTTCTAGGACTGTTAGGCAACAGAAGGATAGGATTCGGTGTTTTTTATTTTAGTGGTATGACAGTTGGGGTACTGGATGTGATTCCCGACTACTATCAGTTGCGCCGTAGATGTTAGGGATTAGAGAATTTAGAACCAAAAGAAGACCATACTAGTAATGATGGATCCAATAAGGATTAGACTTAGGGACAAAGTGAACGTGGCAAAAACACAAGAAATAGGGGGGTTTGAATTGGGTTTTATAAAACTTTTCGAAATACTAGCGTGTTTATAAAAACTTTTTCAAAACAACTCTTTGACAAAATAACACAGCAAATAGGTAAAGAGAAGAGAAGAGAAGAGAGAACACAGAGATTTATATTAGTTCACTATCACCTGATCTTAGCAGTGCCAGACGAGTTCCAGAGATGGGGTCATTTGAGTTGATCGACAGCCAGTGAGTTAGAGTCGTAAATGGGTAGTCCGAGTTACTGTTCACTTGATAATTATCACTATACATACACTATATAACTAGGGCCCTATGGATGGGTACCTTTTGGTACATTTGTACACTTCAGTATGCGATAATATATTTACTACTATCGTTTAATTACGCTTAAGAATTATGTATTAGGGTAGAGTGTCCACTTAGCAATTATCTATGTCATAAAGTGTTGAGATAGATGATTGCTCTAGCCTATTCATAAGATAATCAATCTCATGGATCGTGGGCTGTAGAATTCTTACAAGGATTCATGGCTCATTAGATTGTTCCTCTTGAAGAGAAGGATGATGAAGTTACCATATGAAAGACAGTTATGCCTAATGACACTAGTATTTAGACTGGAGAGGCTATAGAGTCGTGGGGGAAATTAGCGGTAACCGTTCTGCAACAAGCCAGCAGAACGCATAGCCTATACAGAAGCTTAATGAGAAACGTAAGCACTAGATTCAAAAAATAGAGAAGATTTTGCGATGATGTGGTGTCGAGAGGATAAAATAAAGACTTACACCACAGGTAGGTAAGGCTGAGAATTGATGGATAGGTGGAGGGAGAGTTTTGGAGGCCAAGGGCTAAGATATTCCCTATGGTCTGGTTTGGAAGTTTTCGGAGAAATATTTTCTAGGACTATTAGGCAACAGAAGGATAGGATTCAGTGTTTTGATTTTAGTGGTATGACAGTTGGGGTACTGGAAGTGAATCCCGACTACTATCAGTTGCGTCGTAGATGTTAGGGACTAGAGAATTTAGAACCAAAAGAAGACCAGACTGGTAATGTTGGATCCAATAAGGATTAGACATAGGGACAAAGTGAACGCCGTAAAAACACAAGAAATGGGGGGGGTTTGAATTGGGTTTTATAAAACTTTTCGAAATATTTGTGTGTTTATGAAAACCTTTTCAAAACAACTCTTTAACAAAATAACACAATAAATAGGTAAAGAGAAGAAAAGAGAAAACACAGAGATTTATACTAGTTCACTATCACCTGATAGCTACGTCTAATCTCTTCACACACTTGAAGGATTTCTCTACTATAATCAAACGATTACACTTGAGAGTATCTACTACTAAACTAGCTGTACTCACAACTTCTTAAAATGACTTAGTGCAGTCAAGCTTCTAAGGAAAACAGTCACTACTGGGCTAAATACAAGGTTCAAAATTAATTTGAAACATTAACAATAACTCTCAACAGAGAGGATTTACAATGAAAAACTTAAGCACAAAGAATTGCTTTCTAACCGAAAGAATAAAACATTTAACTGCTTGTTCAATGTGATCTCAGAGACTTGGAATAATTTCTTCTTGGTTGCTCGCTGTCTCAGAAATTAGAAGGGTTTTGTTGACCTACTTCAGCGAAAGAAGTAAGGTATATATAGCTAGGGTTGCGAATAGTGCCGTTGTGACCTAACAACTCTTTCACCAATGGACAAAACTTCAGATCCCCTTTTTGTGGCTTTTAGCAAGTCACATCGCTTTCAATTATGCGCTTGTACAATGTCACAGCAGACTGTTGCAGGATCTTGTCCCTTGTGATCTTTTTGAATATGAGACACTTCTAGAGCAAGTTTTCTGATGATTATATATGTTGACATTCCCTTTGGCCTTTGATTCCTCGTACATTAGAATACTCATCAATGAGGTCTCTTTAATACATGAAGTAGCCTTTAATGAACACTCAGTCTGATTTCCAATCAGAGCATCTGTCAAACAGACAATGCTAGTTACTGAGATACTCTGTTCACTAGAGTGAACTTGAAATGAAGGCAAGTTCTTCAGTATAGAATTTGTTGGCCTTTCATATAAATGAGTCTTATAGAAACGGTGAAGGCTTCCACTGTGTAGTCTATTCATGGTCTGTTAGAGCGTTGACCAACATCATAGCGTTGACCAATATCAGAGCATGGTCTCGTCAGAGCATGGTCTACCAGAGCGTTTACTACCAACAGAGCGTTGACCTTTTTAGAGTGAGGGTATAAGATGATGATGTCATCAATACTTTCCAAACAACAATTGCCAGACTCAGACTCATGAAACAGAGGGTGAAATGCACACATAAGCATAGTCTTCTGAGTCAATTCCTTCTGATAAATAGTGACTTCTGCACACTAACAAACACATCAGACGATAAATTGTTCTTTTAATTATTTGTTATCATCAAAACAATTAAGGGTCATTGTTTCTGAATCCACTTGATTCCAACACAAAGATGTAAGAATAGAAATGATAGAGGACGGATATGGACGAGATGGTCTATATGCTCAGTAGAAAGTTCTGACGTGCTATAGAGGTGGAGGAGCTCATCTTGTTAAAACTATTCAGTCAGTGATCTGAGAGTTTATTAGGCCAGGTCATGGGAAGAGTTCTACAAATGCTAAATTGGCAATTAAATGGAAGAATCATATGATAGTGGTAGAGGAGGAATTAGCATAGATTTTAATAGAGATAGAGTAGGATCCCCTATAGTAAGCTAGTAGTACCAACATGCAATTAGCAAACTAGATTAGAACCTTTGAAAAAATTTCTAGGAGCAAAAGAGTGTAGTTAAGGTAAACAACGTCGTCGTTGAAGGAGGAACACAGAAAATTAGGAGGAAAAGCATAGATTATGAAATCAGACCATACGGGAATGGACTCCCAGATGTCAATGATTGGTGATGAAAAATCAAAGTAAAGGAGTCAGGTAGTAATTAGGGCGACAATTAAAGGATGAAGGATTTGATCGATAATACAACGAGTTACACCCAAAAGGAAAAGTAACCTAGAATGAAAATCCTTCAGACAAAAGTTGTTGATATAGGAAGTATCGGATTGAAGATAAGTCTTAAGGAGGATTATGATAACCTTTAGGATCAAGAGTGATATTTACAAGGAGGATTTATTAGGAAATCTAGAGGCATCGCATTTAGAAGAGACCAAGAACAATAAGAGATATCGACCGATCCATGGAACATCATAGTCAAACGTGATCAGGTATGACATTGTTACATACCCATCAATCTGTGTGATATCAATCAAGGATTAGAAGGGAATTTCAAGAGACAATTTTTCTCAGGATGGATACGTTTCGGAGTAATGTAGTATATCAGTAGAATTAGATAGAGTTAGTCCATCCATAACAACTTTTGGGCTCATTAATAGGATTATAATTTAAGTTTGTCGAATTTTAGAACCAGTGGTCGACTCCATTCTTCTGGTGGACCTTTAGAGGCGACAGGTATGGAATCTTCACGAACTTTTTGACAAACAATTAATCTCTCATTTCCTTTCATAAAGTATCCTTCATGGGTAAACTTCAACATTCTCCTTGGAGTTGTTTCCTCTCTGTTTGATCTCGTAGTAGCATGAGTGGTGATAGGATTATGGGAGTAATGATGAGAATAGGAAAGACTAAGTAGAATTCTTAATAATTTCCCTAGAATAGGTGAATAGGTTCTTTCAGGAAATTAAAAGAGAATTTGTGTGGTCACTAGATTAGTGAGAAACGGAGGGAAGAATCAAGAAATCTATTTTGGAAAGAGGATTGAGAAGGAACTAGTTTATGAAATAGGATGATGATCGAAAGTATCAAGGTTAGACGTAGTGTTAAAGGAATAAACAAATAGTATGGAATAGATGTACATGGGGGACTAGGAATGCAAGGATCTTTGAGAGTAGGAGACGAAGAACTAACTTTTGGATATAGTTAAAATATAGGTGCTTATGATATTACACAAAGGAAAATGGTTCTAGAGGATGATATATATAACACCCCGTTCCTGGAGCGCTACTAACTAACTATTACTCTTTCCAGTTCAATATCTTTTGTAAATGGAATATGATGTTTGCATGGTTTTCAAAAATGTGGACCTATTTTTTTTTTCTTTTTCTTCAAACTTCTTTTGAAATTGCAATCAGAGCATTGCAGAATTTTCGAAAGGTGGTGAATAAATAAAACACCATGTTCAACTCACAATAACCATACAAGTTGATTTATTTAAATAAACACACATGACAATTCAAGTCTTGAAAACATAATATACTTATTTCAACACTGCATTTAGTACAGCAAGCATCCTATAGCTGGTCGACACGCTACAACACTTACTGACCTCTAGTAAGGTGCAACCCAATACAAAAAGCAGATACCCGGATAGAGCTATCCTCAGCTACGCTTGTCAGCAGCCTCGAACACTCTACAGTCTTCATTATCTGGGTTACAATCATTGATTGAAAGAACCACAGGCAAGGGTCAACTTCTTACACAAACAAATACAAAAGCACAGGATAATATACCAATTCAAAAAGGATGCACAACATATCCTATTGATGTAACTATATGCCAGTGCACATGATTCCGTAATATCACAAAATACCCATATTAATGTGTTGTCGGCTGGTCCACACATAGGATACAACAGTCCGGCAATGTCCCCGCATAGGACTAACGACGACACTGAACTCCCCGCATAAGATTATCCATTTTAGGAATTTAATTCAAGTCGAAGTCTCTATGAATGCATGTCAATACATATTCACATTTCCAACAGAACATATCAACGCATATGATATTTTCAATAGGGCATAATTAAACAAATAGTTTATTATCCACCACAATATTTCACCGCGTATCTCTCAAGCACAATAAAGCATACAAGTAAGTACATCACAATAACAATTTCAAAATCGCACATAAGCAGACAATATCAAACATTCATCTCTAGGTAATATCTAGAAGTAGCCCTTACACATACTATACAAAACATAAATATCTATAATGTGAAGTGCCCTTACACTAATATATTATAACAAGTATCAAATGTGAAGCGCCCTTACAGAAGTCGCCAAGCAGCGTGTTAACTCACTTCTCGGCCTCGCGCAGCACGAACTCATATCTCGACTCCTATCACCACACAACAAACTTAGTGCAACCTATGCATAAAGTAATTCTAATTCCTTAGGCTCTCAAAACCCAAACCTCTCTTCCTAACCAAATCACTTATACTTAGAAACATAATTTGAAACACTAGATTTTAAATAATTACCTATACTTGAAAATTTAATAACTAATTAAAGAATCAAATTCTAAAGGCTAAGAATCATTCATTTTTCAAACTTAGGATATGGAACAATACCACAATCCAATTCTTTTTCTCAAAATGCTTAACTAAGGCTCCACTAGGTTCTTAGGATCTCAAAGAGTCCAATTTACCTTATGTGTTTCATGGCCTTAAAGATCAAAACAATTTCAATTTCAATCAAAATTCTTTTCTAGAAATTTCCAAAACATTGACAATTACTAACACACACTAAATATAAGTTAGAACATAAAAATTCTCCCTCCCCTCATTATTTCAAACTCTCGGCCTCACTCTCTCATAAACCCAAAACCAATTTTTAAATTATCAAAATTAACTTAAACATAACATTTAGTTACTAATTCCATTTCTAAAAGCCTGTAATTCTTCAAAACCAACCTTTAATTTGAAAATAGAAACCATCATCACAAAACATATCCTGGGGTTTTCAAATAAGTTTACCATTTCCTTGATTATAACCAAACAACAGCATAAACAATGAATCTTTGAATCAAATAACTATAATCAAGTATCAATTGTAAGATTCACATGAAAACCACAAAATCCCCCTTCTTAATCAACCAAATTGATCTAGGGTTCCATGAAAAATTTGGAGAAAAATATAATCATAGTTTTCATGATCATCATCTAGTCTTTAATCAAGTATTTACAGAAAGAAAAACTCAAAAATCCATCTCCTATATCTATATATACATCACGGCCTCAAGAAGGAAAAAGCGAAGAGAAAAAAATTTTTGTTTCCAAACCAATAATATACTTGGAGAGTTTAGAAGAAATAGAAGAAGAAAAATCTTGGAGAAATCGTATAAGAATCAACAAGAATTAATAAGTAAAAATGAGGAAAAGACTTAGAACTAGACATACCTAGGTGTTCTTCTCTCCAAGACTAAGAACAAGAAATGAAATGGCCAACAGAAAAAGGAAGGGGTTCGACTGACTCCCCTTATATAGAAAGAAGAATAAAAAAATAATTTAATCCAAAAAGAAATTAAAATAGTAAAATATCTAGATTTTTCTTAACTAGTACCTCTAAAAAAAACACATGGCATTCCTATAGCGTACAAAATTATTAAACATCTAATCTAATCCTTACTCTCACTAATCATGTTTACCAATTAATTCTAGGGATTTTAGAGCTCTACAAAAAATTATACATGTCAACTAGTCGCACTAATAACTAATCGTTAATCGGTAAATCGCATAAATTAATTTTCTAAGAAATTAATTCGCCACGTGAAAATTTATTCATAAATAATAAAACAATTGAAAACACTCAAGCATCATCACAATAAGTTACATTTCAATTTTCATCGAAATCGGAGTTTGTTTTAAATTTTAATGCGAATAAAAATTACCCGGCGATTCAAAATACGACGTAACTTCGTTAGAGTTTCCGACGATTTTTGAATCATGAATTAATATCAAATATTAATTCTTAAATTTAATTTCATCTTGATTTAATTCAATCAATTTCTTAGTCAACAAAAAATAAGCGTTACAGCATCACACAGAAAACTTATATAGAATTTAATTGATGAATTCACATTAAATGCAGCATACGTCTACGCTGTCTATTAATTCGAATTGACAACATAAATAATTATTATTTTTAATGATTAATTATTTAAAAATATGTCAAAATAATTTCTTGTACTCTCAGTAAATCAGTGAGGTGATCAGTCTCTACGACTTACTTTCAAGTATTTGGGATTTTATTGCTAAAACAATTTTTCTTAAAAATTGGGGTGTTACACTACCACCCCTTAAAATAGTTTCGTCCTCGAAACTATGCGGATACGAAAATATGTAAAATTATTTTACTCAAATCTATGAAAATAGTTTGCACACGTAGGCTTTCACAATAAGTATTAATATAAGTAGTACCATAATATTTATGGCCACATACATAATATTACGATCGCTTCACAGCATACCACAACAACCAAACTTAATAGCACTAAGTATATGCATCATACAGAAATTCGCAAGAAATATAATAGACGAAGATGTACTTACGATCTACTGACGCTTTATTCCGGAGCCACGACCTCTACTTATTCACAATCACGATCACGAATATGAACACGACACGGACACAAACACGAATACAGCTACATGCTATTACCACAATAATACTACACAACCTCATACCTAAACATGGTCACACATATCAAAAATGCAAAACTATTTAAAGTTTAAAGAAAATTAAAACCTTTCTTAAAAAAAATATTTATACACCAACCACAATAAAATTACTACTCACTAAGTTGTTGAAAATTGAAAATCCTTTTTCTCTTTTCAAGGAACACTATAAATTACGCATCTACCCCCAAAATTTTATTTTTTATTTTTTATTTTCAAATCATTCTGACTCACACCTAAACTTTTTAACAAAAGGATTAACAATAAAACCTTTCTCTACAATCCTAAATTACAACTAAACATAAAATCATTGGAACTTAAGTTAGAAAAATTTGAAGTCCAACCTCACACGTATTAACGTGGTCACGGGTTCACGCCCCCAAATTAACATCAAACATTTCAATCTTCACTTAACCACAAACACATAAACTTGGTTTTCCAACAAAACAAGATCAAAAGCATTTTTTTTTCCAACATCAACCTTCTCAACACAATTTTGACAAAAGATCTTTAAGAAGAACCTAAAATCATCAACCCCTCTTTTTTTTTATATATAACCCAAAGATTAGAGCTTTGAAGCAAATAATGTTCTCTTCTTTGCCCTCATGAGGTCACGGCCTCTAGGCTAGAAAATGAGAAAGAAACTTCATTTCCTTTAAACCAAAATCATCCACAAAATTATCAAGCATCAATAAAAGAAAAAGGAAAGACATAGCAAATAAAATCACCCACAACCTCTACTAATTCCCGGTTTTAAGGTTTTATAGGAACCCGCGGTCTGTAGACAAAGAGACGAAGAAAAATTTCCACGATCACCAAACACAAAATCACCCATAACATCAACCCGCATAAATGCCAAATGGTATCTTCCTCTAAAACCATCTTAAGGTTTACGGCTCAAACTATGGAAATGGAAGAGGATAACAGCTCCAAATCTCTCACTCAAACTCACGGCTCAACTCAAGAAATTAGAAGGAATACAACTCGTAAAACTACTCCAACGCCTTAAGATCTCTCACATACAACCCACTATCACACGGTTTAGTATAGTTTAGGAGGAAAGGTTGAAGAAAATGGGGTTTCTGGAGCATGTGCTGCTCGCGGCGCACCGAAGGGAGAAGAAAGAAGGGAACCTAACCCTTTTTTTTCCTCCACTCACACTTACACCCCACAGAACAACTATCCCCCCTTTTTTCTTTTTTTCGTGCGACCGACAAAACAGTAAGAGAACACTTAAAATCCTCTTTTTTTTTTTTTTACAAAAGGTAGCAAATCACGGGTCTAAGAGAAGAAAGGGAAAAGACTCACAAAATTTTAGTCCAAGTCCTTATCTTAGTCCTCCATGATTTAAGGAAATAAGAATAAAGTTTGGTAAAAATTTTAGGTACTACACACTAAAACACCACTAGCAACTCCCACTAACCCTCTAGATTCCATTTAACTAATCCAATGGGTGCTGCGTATAATATTTTCATTGGAAAATATGAATACGCTCACAATAATTAATCAACCACACAATAAATCACAAATATTCACAGCAGTACAAAGGTAAACTACGGTAAAAATACAGATGTTAGTGGCAAACATGTCACATTTACAAAATTATACAATATATATATATATATATATATAGATTTTTTTTAAAATATAATACATGTCAAAATACTTCAAACAACAATCATTTATGTGATCTATATCTAGGATTCACTAATACGCCAAAAATCATATTAAACAACACCAACACCAACAACAACAACAACAACAACAACAACAACAACAACAACAACAACAACAACAACAACAACAACAATAATAATAATAATAATAATAATAATAATAATAATAATAATAATAATAATAACAGCGTCTCCTGTAAACAATCGCAGAATCTGACCTCTTATTTCCTGAAGGACTTAAGAGTATCATGGTGACGAAAGTCAACCAATCCTTTAGTCTCTGCAGCTTGCTCTTCTCCCGCTGTCCTAGCAGTTCACTTTGCTTCTCCGTAGTAGCCTGTTGAGCAACAATGACTACTGTCCCTGCTACAGCTTGGCCTATCTGAGTTCTCGGATCCATCTCTCGAACTATCAGTTCCAACAGAAGGAATTACTCGTTTATGAAGTATTGGATTCTCACAAGGTCTCACAACCTTGTCAGAACCCCACAATAATTTTATGTGTCTCAGAACACATTGCTCCAATTAAGAACAATCCAAACAATTACACGTAAAGTTAATCCACTTGAGGAACAACCACACAAGCATAGTTCGACTCACAACAAAACACATCTTGACTCCCAACAGGCTAACTTCTATCCTCCCGACACTTGACCAGCTATAGTTTTCTCAACTACAGTCCGGTTAGAACCGAACCGCTCTGATACCACCTTTATAACACCCCGTTCCTGGAGCGCTACTAACTAACTATTACTCTTTCCAGTTCAATATCTTTTGCAAATGGAATATGTTGTTTGCATGGTTTTCAAAAATGTGGACCTATTTTTTTTTTCTTCAAACTTCTTTTGAAATTGCAATCAGAGCATTGCAGCATTTTCGAAAGGTGGTGAATAAATAAAACACCATGTTCAACTCACAATAACCATACAAGTTGATTTATTGAAATAAACACACATGACAATTCAAGTCTTGAAAACATAATATACTTATTACAACACTGCAATTAGTACAGCAAGCATCCTATAGCTGGTCGACATGCTACAACACTTACTAGACCTCTAGTAAGGTGCAACCCAATACACAAAGCGGATAGCCGGATAGAGCTATCCTCAGCTATGCTTATCAGCAGCCTCGAACACTCTGCAGTCTTCATTATCTGAGTTACAATCATTGATTGAAAGAACCACGAGTAAGGGTCAACTTCTTACACAAACAAATACAAAAGCACAGGATAATATACCAATTCAAAAAGGATGCACAACATATCCTATTAATGCAACTATATGCCAGTGCACATGATTCCATAATATCGCAAAATACCCATATTAATGTGTTGTCGGCTGGTCCACGCATAGGATACAACAGTCCGGCAATGTCCCCGCATAGGACTAACGACGACACTGAACTCCCCGCATAAGATTATCCATTTTAGGAATTTAATTCAGGTTGAAGTCTCTATGAATGCATGTCAATACATATTCACATTTCCAACAGAACATATCAACGCATATGATATTTTCAATAGGGCATAATTAAACAAATAGTTTATTATCCACCACAATATTTCACCGCGTATCTCTCAAGCACAATAAAGCATACAAGTAAGTACATCACAATAACAATTTCAAAATCGCACATAAGTAGACAATATCAAACATGCATCTCTAGGTAATATCTAGAAGTAGCCCTTACACATACTATACGAAACATAAACATCTATAATGTGAAGTGTCCTTACACTAATATATTATAACAAGTATCAAATGTGAAGCGCCCTTACCGAAGTCGCCAAGCAGCGTGTTAACTCACGTCTCGGCCTCACGCAACACGAACTCATATCTCGACTCCTATCACCACACAACAAACTTAGTGCAACCTATGCATAAACTAATTTTAATTCCTTAGGGCTCTCAAAACCCAAACCTCTCTTCCTAACCAAATCACTTATACTTCGAAACATAATTTGAAACACTAGATTTTAAATAATTACCTATACTTGAAAATTTAATAACTAATTAAAGAATCAAATTCTAAAGACTAAGAATCATTCATTTTTCAAACTTAGAATATGGAACAATACCACAATCCAATTCTTTTTCTCAAAATGCTTAACTAAGGCTCCACTAGGTTCTTAGGATCTCAAAGAGTCCAATTTACCTTATGTGCTTCATGACCTTAAAGATCAAAACAATTTCAATTTCTATCAAAATTCTTTTCTAAAAATTTCCATAACATTGATAATTACTAACACACACTAAATATAAGTTAGAACATAAAAATTCTCCCTCCCCTCATTATTTCAAACTCTCAGCCTCACTCTCTCATAAACCCAAAACCAATTTTTAAATAATCAAAGTTAACATAAACATAACATTTAGTTACTAATTCCATTTCTAAAAGCCTGTAATTCTTCAAAACTAACCTTTAATTTCAAAATAGAAACCATCATCACAAAACATATCCTGGGGTTTTCAAATAAGTTTACCATTTCCTTGATTATAACCAAAGCAACAACATAAACAATGAATCTTTGTATCAAATAACTATAATCAAGTATCAATTGTAAGATTCACATGAAAACCACAAAATCCCCCTTCTTAATCAACCAAATTGATCTAGGGTTCCAAGAAAAATTTGGGGAAAAATATAATCATAGTTTTCATGATCATCATCTAGTCTTGAATCAAGTATTTACAGCCTCAAGAAGGAAAAAGGGAAGAGAAAAAAAAAATTATCTCCAAACCAATAATATACTTGGAGAGTTTAGAAGAAATAGAAGAAGAAAAATCTTGGAGAAATCGTATAAGAATCAAGAAGAATTAATAAGTAAAAATGAGGAAAAGACTTAGAACTAGACATACCTAGGTGTTCTTCTCTCCAAGATTAAGAACAAGAAATGAAATGGCCAACAGAAAAATGAAGGGGTTCGACTGACTCCCCTTATACAGAAAGAAAAATAAAAAAATAATTTAATCCAAAAAGAAATTAAAATAGTAAAATATCTAGATTTTTCTTAACTAGTACCTCTAAAAAAAAACACATGGCATTCCTATGGCGCACAAAATTATTAAACATCTAATCTAATCCTTACTCTCACTAATCATGTTTACCAATTAATTCTAGGGATTTTAGAGCTCTACAAAAAATTATACCTGTCAACTAGTCGCACTAATAACTAATCGTTAATCGGTAAATCGCATAAATTAATTTTCTATGAAATTAATTCGCCACGTGAAAATTTATTCATAAATAATATAACAATTGAAAACACTCCAGCATTATTACAATAAGTTACATTTCAATTTTCATCAAAATCGGAGTTCGTTTTAAATTTTAATGCGAATAAAAATTACCCGGCGATTCAAAATACGACGTAACTTCTTTAGAGTTTCCGACGATTTTTGAATCATGAATTAATATCAAATATTAATTCTTAAATTTAATTTCATCTTGTTTTAATTCAATCAATTTCTTAGTCAACAAAAATATGCGTTACAGCATCACACAGAAAACTTATATAGAATTTAATTGATGAATTCACATTAAATACAGCATACGTCTATGTTGTCTATTAATTTGAATTGACATCATAAATAATTATTATTTATAATGATTAATTATTTAAAAATATGTCAAAATAATTTCCTGTACTCTTAGTAAATCAGTTAGGTGAACAGTCTCTACGACTTACTTTCAAGTATTTGGGATTTTATTGCTAAAACAATTTTTCTTAAAAATTGGGGTCTTACAATATAAGGCTTGGAGTTAGAAATAGTTGAGTACGATTGATATTGGAGGAATCTAAAGATGAGATAGGATCGGAATGATACATAGAATGGTGCAATCCTGTTGACACTATAATAAAGTTGCAACAGCAAAAATTTAATTCAGACATTTTACAGGTATAATCAAGAAACTCCTTTACTATAGATTAGGTTACATTAACATTCTGATTAGTAGCAATTGCATTAGTAGAAACTTAGGATGTGTTTATAGCAACACTATAGTATAGTAAGCCCTAATGAAATTTCTATTAAAGAATGGTAATAAGAATGAATCCGGACATTCTTAACCATAACTCTATTAGAAAGTTCATCAAGGAATTTCTTTAATTGGGTTAAATTACTAAGAAGGTTTGTACCAGCATTATGATTTTACATTGTTAACAAATTACGAGACTGATCACCTCAGTAATTTAGTTAACAATGGTAAGAATCCTAATGATTGGGATAAATCGATGCTCAACGAAGGACAGGAAGAAAAGTGGATTAAGAGTCACGGAGAATAAATGAGGAAAAGATCTGTTGGGGAGGCGAAGAGAGTATAAGGATAGGAAGTAAATTTTCAAATGAGGATCGAATTTTCAATATGACCATCGTCGAATTTTCGAGGATGAAAATTATTTAAGGGGAATAGTAATGTAACATCCCTTTTTTTAGGGTGACATTAGAAATATAATGATAAACGGGTATTAAAAGCCTTAATTAGGGATAAAATGAGCTTAAATGGGACCCATAAACCTTAGGAAAAATCTAGAAAACCTTAGGAAAGGCCTAGAATACCCCGAAAGGTGTGGAATCCGTAGAAGCTTCTAGAAGAAGAAAAATAGATATTTTAGAAAAAACATGCATCGCACCACGACATCCCTGTGAAAAAGGACCATCGCGACGCGATGGAGTCTGACATTTGTCTCCGTTTAGATTTTGACACGTGGAAAGATAAGGATACCATCGCGACGCGACAATACTTACATAGTGCCCATCGCGACGCGATGGAGACAAACCTCACCTATAAATAGGCATCCACCCCTCTATTTCCATTAGCACCAAATCCTCTTCTCTTCCTCTCTAGGAACGTCCTCTAAAGAGCAATTATGCTCTGCACTTGTCTCAAATAAGGATTTTATGCATCAGAAAGCTCTTAGTAGGAAATTCTTAAGGTAAAAGGAAAGGGGTGCGTGCAGTAGTTCCCCTTCTCTCTAGAATTCCCTCTAAGAAGTAAGTATGCTCTGCACTTGCCTCATGAGATGATCTTGTGCACCAGAACACTCTTAGTTGGGACCCTTAAAGGGGAATGTTAGTAACAATTGCCCGAGGGTATGAATAGTAGCTGCTTAGAGGTATGCGTAGCAAGGTCGAAGGTGCAAGTGGTGAAAGTAACTGCAACGGTCTTCTATCTAGGTGGGCGATCTGAATCCTATCCACTAGGGATTATAAGATTAGAATAAGTGTATAACTAGGCTTAGGGTGACCCAACCCCTACTAGCGGTTGATAACAGCAATACCTTAGGAGAGGGGTTGTGAAAACCCTAGGATAGACGACTTATGATTGCTTTATGGTTGTGTGTGTGTGACTGCTGGTGTGCTGATTGATAACATGTCAGTAGCAGGTCGCCTAATCGAGGATGGTTGATGATTGATGTTGTGTTGTGTATGCCAGTGGTCATGAATATGCTGATGTTGTAAACTCATCATTATACTTTAGACCTCATGCTGATTGATGTGGTAGATGATGTTAGACGATGATAGATGATTTTTAAGATTAGCTGAGTTGGTTATTAAATCTATAACAAGTTGATAAGTGTTGTGCTGATAAGTGCTGAAATAAGATGATAAGTACTGGAATAAGATTCTAAACTTCACGTGGGGAGGCTTCATATGCATAGCCATCATCCACCGCCGTGCACATAAGCTGTGTACGAGGTCAGGTACCAGAATGCGGATACGATGCAGTCAGTATAAGACACGCTGGTCCTTGGGGATAGTCTAGGTCCGATAAGTCCACAGGTGACGGATGACTCGCGACCATCCTGTTGGGATGTCAAGTAGCCTGGTCATCCTGAAGGTGTACTGTTGTATCACTGTCCATAGTGCCGATGCCGCCCCGACACCTGTTCCAATCAGCCAAAATTGGGGGCAGGGATTCAATCTTAGGGGTATGATGAGCGGGATATGGGGATGGGTAACTAACTAGCTGAGCTATTATCTAAAAAAAGCTAAGGTGGGGCCGTTTTTGCCATATAAAGTTGTGTGGCCATGTAGGCATATAGAACCCTAGATGCCTGAGTGCGAGAGTGGTTGATATACTTGTTTGTGCTTGCCTTTTTATACATGAGTTCTAATCTTGCTTTTCCATTTAATGGTGTGTATAGTGTGTTCTTATCTCCCGTTTTATTTATTTATTTTGGATATATTGGTCTGCGGATCTTAGCAGTGTCAGACAAGTTCCAGAGATGGGGTCATTTGAGTTGATCGACAGCTAGTGAGTCAGAGTCGGTAAATGGGTAATCCGAGTTACTGTTCACTTGATAATTATCATTATACATACACAGTATAACTGGGGCCTTACAAACTGGTACCTTTTGGTACATTTGTACACTTCCACATGCGATAATATATTTACTACTATCGTTTAATTACGCTTAAGAATTATGTATTAAGGAATTTGGGAAAATGGGACGGGGTCGTCTCATGGTGCATAACATTGATGTGGATAGGTGGTCCTTTTTTTAAGCACTTGGCATAGTCAATGAGGAGTTAGGTTATGAGGGCGATGGCTTGAAATTGTGGTGGAAAGAAAATGAGTCTACTTTTGAAAATGGCCTGAAACAATTGCTGGAAGATAATGATGCTCAAGAGTTAGCAAATTATGCCATTAGCCACAAATGTTAGCTTGAAGTATTTGTTGAGCATGCAGTGACTAGACCTATCTTGGTGGATGAAGTTGTGCCTCTTTTGGTGGATGAAGTTGTGGTGGTTGAAGAAGTTGGTAATGATGAGGGAAACTCTAATGATAAAAGGGGAAATGAGTTGTTGTTGATGAAGATGACAATGAAGATACTGGAAGTGAAAGTGAAGATTCTCCTGTTGCTAATATTCATTTTAGTGATAGTGAAGAAGAGAGGGATTTGGGATTGGATAATGGTTTTGATGAACCTTCCGAAGGTGGAGAATGTTTTGATGAACCTTCTGCTGTTGAAGTGGAGAATGCCAGCACATCAATGAAGCCAGGGGAAGGTAAAAGAACTCCAAGGAAGTTCATGATATGTAATGCACAAAGTAGCAAGGAGGCTGGCGTTGAAGCACCTGCTACTATTTCATTTATGGCACCACCTGATATTGATAGAATGCATGAAATAGATGTCGGCTACTCAATTAAAGAGTTGGACAGTGATTGTGATGACTCAGATGAAGATGATATGCCAAAGAAGAAACTCGTGGTTTTCAAAAAAGATGACATGTGCAAGGAGTTTCAATTTAAGATTGGGATGAAATCATCTCTTTGAAAAACTTCAAACAGACAATACTAGAGCATTATGTTTTGAATGGAAAGCAAGTAAAATTTGTTAACAATGATGCCAAGAGGGTGAGAGTGTTATACAAAAATGAATGTGGATTTGTTATGCTGGTAAGCAAGGAGGGTTGCAAGAATACATTCAAGGTGAAGACATTGGAGGGGAGACATAATTTGCTGAATCCAAGTGGACTGCCAAGGCTGTAGTTGATAGATTTAGACTTGGTCAAAGGGTTACTATCAATGAAATTATGATGATGTTAGGAGAAACTATGCCACTGGTATAACTTGATCAAGAGGAATCACAGCTAGAAAGATCGCTATGGAAACTGTGGAGTGAGATGCATGCAAGCAGTACAATGTTGTGGTCTTATAGGGCAAAACTGAGGCGGACAAATGCTAGAAATACTTGCAAGATTGTAGTAGAAAGGCTTGCTCCTAACCTACCACCAAGATTTTCCAGATTCTACATGTGTCTTGACGGTTGCATGCAAGGCTTCTTGAAAGCTTGTAGACTATTCATTGGAGTTGATGGTTGCCATTTGAAGACACCTTATGGTGGTCAGCTTCTGATTGTAGTGGGAAGGGATCCTAATGATCAGTACTTCCCACTTGCTTTTGCTATTGGGAAACAAAAAACAGGGAAAGCTGGAGATGATTTCTTACTCTCTTACTTGAAGACATTGGTAACATAAGATCAAACAGATGAGTGTTCACATCTAATCAACAGAAGGTGAGAAATTTCTGTTTGTATTCAAATTAGTAAAATGTCATTTCATTCCATTTTGTCATTTCTGTTTGCTTCTGATTAAATGTGTGCATTTGTAGCACGGGTTTATTCATACCTTTGAGGAAATGTTAGAAGGAGTGGAACACAGATTCTGTCTAAGGCATATATACAATAACTTCAAGAAGAAGTTTGGAGGAGGTACATTGTTAAGAGATTTGATAATGTCAGCAGCCAAAGCCACATATTTTGAAGCATGGGAGGAAAAAATGCAAGAAATCAAGGAGATAACAAAGCTTACGACTGACTGATAGCTGTTCCAACAAGTAAGCGTGCCTTTAGTTACTATCCAAAATGTGATGTACTAATGAACAACTTGTCTGAAGCATTTAACAGTACAATTTTAATTGTTAAAGATAAGATAATATTTACAATGTTTGAGTAGATAAGGACTTATCTCATGGGTAGATTTGCTGCATTAAAGGAGAAATTTGTTAAGTTTAATGGACACGTGGTGTCTAAGCCTAGGAAAAGGTTGGATAGGGAAATAGAAAAGAGTGCCCATTTGTTGGCTACTTGGGCTGGGGAGTCAAAATTTGAGGTTACACATAACATACTTATAGATAAGTTCATAGTTGATCTAGAAAAGTGGTCATGTACATGTAATTTTAGGACTTGGTAGGCATACCTTGTAGACATGATGTAACTGCCATCACTCATAAGCAACATTAACCTGAATGGGATGTGGATAAGTTTTATACTAGAAAAGTATATGCAATCTGCTATGGTCACACGATTAACCCAATCAATAGGCAGAACAAATGGACAAGTAATACTTTTGATCAGATATTGCCACCATTCTACAAATACAGTCCTGGTAGGCCAAAGAAATTGAGGAGGGAACCTGATGAGGATCCCAACCCAACAAAGTATTAGAGGACTAAAATAACCAACGAGTGCAGAAGATGTCTGTCAACAGTTTGGACACAATAGTAGGAGATACCCAAATAGACCAGTGGATCCTGCACCTGATATTACGCAAACTGAGGTGGGGCTGAAGAAACCAACACTGCTACTGAGAATGAATACCATCCACCTACTCAGCAATCTCAAGTTGTATCAGAGGTTGAAAATACAGAAAGTAACACTGCTACTCGTACTGATGTGGTAATTTTACTTTCTCATTTCATTTGATTGATCTTATTGGAATTATAAAATTGATAGCCAATCTATTTTGTTTTTTGTAGTCAAATTTAAGGACTGTGAGAAGAAATCTAAGATTTGTGCAGCAACCTAAACCTGCTGCAAAGGGAAATTCTAAGATTACTGCTGCTAAGGAAAATTATAAGAAACCTGCTTCTGTTACCAACTCTGCTAATGGTAAGACTGCTACTGCTAAGGGGCCTTCTGATGCAAGCAAGGCTGGTCTTTCCAATTCTGGTCTACCCAAATCTTCTCATGCCCCCAAAACTGCTCATGCCAAATCTGGTCCTTCTAAATCTGCTCATTCAAAATCTGGTTCTTCCAAATCTGCACATGCCAAATCTGCTCCAGCCAAATCTCCTGCTACTGAACCTAATGAGGGCGCTAACAATGACATATAGAAATGTTTGCCAAGATGAATGTTGCACAGCTCATGGCAGCAGTTTGCAAAGCCCATGTGGGTAACTGATTTCATCTTTTATGATCCACCATTCACTTTTGCATAACTAAATTTGTGTTGTTGTGTGATTATGTAGGAAGAGAAGAACAAACTAATTGCTGAATTTAATCAAATTAAGCACAATGGAGCTGAATGTAGCACAAGCAGGGGGAATGAGAAGCAAGGGGATGAGATGGTGGTTGGTTTACAGACAACAAAACCCACTGAAGAATTCATGAAGCTACAAGAGGAAGATGAAGGCGTGATAGGTTCTCAAAGTGGGGGTGGCTGCTCAAAGAAATAGGGTTTAGGGCATGCTAAGTAGTTTTTTTGGTACATGGAATTCAGATTCCATGTTTTAATATGTAATGTTTATTTATGATAAGTAGTCAAATATATCACTTTTTGGTCTTTATTTCAGACTGGACATAGTGTCAACACTTTATTGCTCACTTTTTGTAAAGTTTGATTTGGCTGGACCACTTTATTTTGTTGGTTTATTGAATACCAAACGTTAGTTTTTATGCTGGTTTATTGTTGGTTTATTGTTGCTGGTTTACTTGTTTGTACAATGAGTACTTTTTGGCAATCTCAAGTTGTTGCAGAGAGCTTTTTTAATTGACCAAATTGGCATACCAAATTGGCTATATATGCCCGATTTATAACTAGTACGGTGACCTGTTTGGGACAAAGTGGCATACCAAACAGGTACAAATTGGATTTGACTATTCTCATTTACTTTTTATTCAGCTGCACAGTAACTGACCAAATAGGTACAAACTAGTTTCCAAACTAGATTTCACAATAATTGACCAAAACATAAAATGGATTATATAGCATTTGAGTACATTTCCAAACTAGTTCCCAAACTCGATTACAACCCATATGGAGCTCCAGAAATTACAATCACAAAACATTACAAAACATCAATCTAAACTTTCCAAGACACAAATGGAGCTCCTTACGTAATGTTCTACTTTCCTACACACATGAGACAAATCATCATTGTGATTGCCCAAGATATCACAATCATACAAAACAGTTAGAAAATTAGTCTTTTGTAAAAAAACATCTTTTTCTGCAATTTAGAATTTTTCTTCATTGAGCCCTCCAACAACTCTAACAACTCTACGTTTAAGTTGCTGATTCCTTCTTCCCCATCTGGTAATTGTCCTTCAGGAACATCATCAGTATTCTCATCAACTTCATCAAACCATCTAAAAAACTTGCAAGTTTTCGGGGTCTACAATGTGAGAACAAGATACAGATTAAACATTATGCAATCGTACATAAAACCTAAACCAGAAAAGGAAGGAATACAAATCATGCAACCAAAACTCACCCTCCATCTAGGGCATCTCCAAAAGACATGCTCATGACTCCACGACTTGCTCAAAGTATAGAGCACGCAAGGAAGGTTACATTGACACAACAATCTCGTGTGAACTGGAGGCATTTCTGCCATTATGGGAAGAGGAAGAACCAGCTGATCTAGAGGGTAGGATTCTCCTACCTCCATGCAATGAAGAACTAGAAGCCATTTGTGTGTCAATCTGCTAGCAGCTACAATCATTGCAATTTCTTCTTCTTCTATTGCTTTGGTGTTTGCGGCTACAGGTTATTAGGGTTTGTTTATGGAAATGAGGGTGTCGTTGCTTGAGATGACAATGAGTACACGTGGACTACATAATACATGTCACCTGACATATAGGATTAATAAATATAGAGTCAATTTACCAAAAAAATAAATAAATGATACAGTCAGCAACACTATTCACGAAGTCAAGGACGAACATAAAGACATTTTCAAATTTTAGGGACTAAAAAGCTACGCATTTTTTTGGGGGACCAGATATTGAGTAATTTTGAGAGACCAAAAACATATTTAAGCCTAAATTTAATATCCATTCATAAGATTAAAAATATTCGCGTTAACCTCACACATAACTTCCTTCTTTCATCATACTCTAGGATCCTTATGGCAAAAAAAAAAAAATGGATACTCCTAGGATCGAATTAAACCTGATTTGTTTCGTAACTTCCTTTGCAAATATTTTGCGCAAGAATTATAAGGTGAAAAATTGAATAAACAAAAGGCGATTTTTAAACAATGACTTAAATCATAAAAATCGTGATGATAATATATAATAGTCCTCAGAGAAAGAACACAGAGTGAACAAAACAATTAGAAAAGGAAAACTAAAAATAAGAAAAGATTATTATATTAAAACCAAAAATGTATAAAATATTAAACTAAAACATTCGAGAAAAATCATATGAAGCGAATTATTTGTACATTCTTTTACGTCAAAACAAATATTAGTAAATTCAAGTAACTAATTTTTATTTGGTATTTCAACCAAACCTTTAATTTAAAAGGCGCATTTTACCGTAAATTCATCCCCCAGAGATCATAAATTGCATTTTACCGTAAACACGTGTATTTTATCCTAAACGGGAAATTAAGACAAACAATTAAAGCGCAACGTTAAACAGGTAATAGTAATAGAATCATCGCATTGAGTATATAAACTTGGAAATAAAAATTGAATTGGACGCAAGAAAACTTGCCCATCAACAGGAAAAGCAAAACACAGGGCAAGGAAGAGATAAAAAGCAAGATGGTCTAATCATTTAGCTATTCGAACATGAAAACTACCTTTAGCTATGAGTATATACATACCTGTATGAATACCAGGACACAAAATTACACAGCAAAACCCAAATGCTGTGAATCCTTTCCATCCAATTTTGAAACCAAAAAGCACCATAGATTATTTGGGTCAGAGGCTTACAAAATTAATAGTAACCTATGAAAGTATATTTTCATAAATCTTGTATTTACTTTCTTAAGCCTATCTGCATCATCATCAGTCTCATTACTTGTCTATGCTAGACTGTCATCTTTTATCCTTTTTCTGTTTACCATCTTCATCTACCATATCTGCATGTTTTTCAGGTGAACCTGGCAATTTGTCTTCCATGGAATTTCAAACCTTAGCCAATGTTTCATTAGCTTTTGTTATTGTCTGAAGGAGGTCTAAAGGAGTAGCTGCTGGATCCAACTCTCGACAGCCCTTTGGAGCATTAGGAGCTTCTTGCGCCGTAAGCAAGTAATTAGGAACCTGATGAGAGAAGCGAAACAATTCTACTTTTGGAATCTTCCTTACCTGATCCTGACTGTGCCTTCGAAACAATGTCCTAAAACCATCAACCTTAACAAGCGGTATAACCAACACGCCTTCCTCCTCAATGAAATCTTCGAGCACCTCCACCATGTCATACTTGTGTATCACTTCGTCTGGAGTATTTTCATTCCAATCAGGAGACCAGTTTTTATAGAGCGCCCAGACTTCCCCCTCTCCAGGAAAGATGCGAACAACTCCTCTATTGCCTTTGGTCCACGTTACCTTGTGTGAAAATGAATTTAATGATTTGGTTATTTTGTACTTGCCAATCCTGAAATCCCCACAAGTTTTATAAAAACCAGAACCTATCCAATCTATGGGGCCCAATTCACTGTTGCTTCGAGAGTTAAGCCAACTGATCTGTAATCTAAATGGCTTTTTGGAGATTACCTTGTGAATTCTAGCATAATATCGAGGCATTCCATCATCATCGTCATAAGCAGCCCAGACCTGGTCCTCCTCAAAAGAATTTGCGGCCCTATCCAAGTCAAAATTGTGAAAATCAGAATCTGGAACATTGATTGTAATGTAGGCTTGGTTCTTCTTCACAGTGTCATCAGACGTGACTGGGATAGAATCACTATCCACATGCCTGTTACCGTTAATAGTAGAATCTCGATGCTTCTCTGGATCATTTCTTTTGTCACTGATGGTGCTTTTCTGCCTCTTATTTCCTTTGTCCTTGTCTGTAACCTTAGCTTCAGCCATTGGTCTCCATTCTTTAAGTTTCTTGCGAATTTCGCTCTGTGCCTTATTGATCAACATGTTTCGTAATTCAGACAGTGACAACTCTCTCGTGCTGTTGTACTTACTATTAATACCTGAAAATCCATGAGTCCTTTCTGTTCCCAAGTTAGTCTTTCCTGATTCGTAAATGCGGCCCAAACTGGTTGCCCCATATCCCTTGGTCATATGATTTACCATGTGCATGCGAATATCATCTTTCCTAAATTTCTTCATAGGGTTTTCAACATTACTAAAAGAACCATCAGACCTCTTATACGGCAGATTCCTCTCCCATGTAGCACTTGGTGGGGCTCCCTTGAATTCTCTTTTCTCACCTGCGTGCTGCTTAACACTTGCAGCAGCAACAGCAGATGATCCATCTGCTCTAACAAAACCAGCCATTCTTGAGTGAGGACCTGATTGGAAGTTTGTATTGTTAAAAGAAGACATGCCTGTAAAACCACCGGATCCTATGTTTTGAGAAACTGTAGAAGCTCTTCCTGGGGTTACAGGGCGATTCCTTCCAGTATGATGTTGAGACTTCTGATGATTTTGCCGAGAAGACCAAGTAGATGCCTTAACTACATTAGGAGGTGGACCCTTCTCCATAGCCACAAAAGGTTGATTACAACTGGGACATAAAAGGGTATGATTCAAATAAACCCTGAGATACTCATAATGTGTCCTGCACCGACTACAGATAGTCCAAAATGTACCGGCCATTTTCTGTGGAGGAGGAACAGAGGTTGAAGATGCCCGAGCATTATTATTTCCAGTTCTCACATTTGAAGTTGCATGCTTGCTAATATTACAAAAACCATTTGAATCGGGTGTTTCAGATCGAGACGCAGCGTGGTTGGGAGCATTATGCTGAGATCTTTCTGAGCTCCTATTTTGGTTATATGCTAGTCTCCTGACCTTATCTGATAGTACACTCCAGGCCTCTGAAACAAGCTTAAATGCACCCTCCGCACCTAAAGACTTGTTTTTGTCAGGGTGAAGAGTGAGAGCTAACTTCCTGTTTGCTTTCTAACTGTCTCATCATCAGCAAAAGGAGTCACACCAAGTACACCATACCAATCCATTTGTCCATTTATTTTATTCTCAGCAGAGATATAAACATCAAGAGTTGTCAGCAACTGGGAAAGACCCTCCAGTGCAGGATACAAATTTAGAGCCTTGAGAGCAATCTTTTTTGCACCAGCATATTCCTTTTCAGAAAATTTCCTCTCTGCTATTTCTTTGGCCCTAGCTGCCTCATCTTTGTTGCACTCCATATCTTGCCAGTCGTCTTAACTCTTAAAATGTTGCTTCCTCACGTAGCTGAAAGACATGAAAAAATTTAACTATCAGGGCTGGATCTATAAACATGACACCTTTGAGAAAGCATTGACCACACAGCAGACCCAAGGAAGAAAAAAATGAGACAAGCCATTAAATTCAAAAGATTTAGGTAGCAGATCAACAATGATAGGCAAAACTTCCTTTCGAAGTTCTGTGTCACGGATATTCCAAACTAGTTAATAAAAAAAGCAATGGTATAAGCAATTATAATTAAACATTTTCTTACCTTCTAGGATAAGGCCTATGGTCAAGCTTTCTATCATCGACGATTCCTTGCCAAAGTTATAGGCCTTCCAAAACCCAAAAAAAAATAATAATAAAATTAAATTAAATTAAATAAAATTAAATAAAATTATATGGCATATTTCACATTAACGGTCCTATACAACCTCTCAATATAATTTTTTCTTCAGCAAATGCATTTTTACGCAAACAATCTACTTTAAACACCATGTAATCATCACGAACTTACCTCAAAGGATATCCATTGCTTGTGAAGACAAACAAGATTAAACATCTTGGAAATTAAATGGATAATAAGGATTCCACTTTCTTTTCTCTCTAATATCTAGACCAACCAATCCCCACCCAACAGTCACAAAGAAAATAAAAGAGAAACGGAAAGTTATCAAATATTTAATGAACTTTGACAATCAGAGACGTTAGACTCAAATAGAAACTTATATTTCCAATATACGGGGTAAAAAGAAACGATAAAAATTTATTAGACTGAAGCATCAATGTATTATATATCATACATATCGATTCTGATATTTTGACAAAACATGAGACTAGTAAATGTCAAATCTCAGAATGGGTAAAATATTAAAAATTGACAGTTGTTCTATAAGTTTTCTTGTTTTTAGGTACAGCAACTAGACAATCCACATATTCAAGAAAATTCCATTCATAGACTAGCATGAATTCAGGAAATACATTTATGGAATTTATCCACATTTACATAACCAATAACAAATGTCTACATTTTCCATCCTTTCCGTGCTCACCAACACTGAGAACTAGACTGACCGACCGAGTATAACAGGCTTCTAAGCATGTGTAACATATTAATGAATAGCATTAAAAAATAAAAGGGGCAAGGAGGAAAATGAACTGCAAAATGTCATTAAGTATAATTACCATTTACCAGTGTTATCAATAAGCGGTTATAGCGGCGGTATGGCGGTTTGCGGTGGCGGGATTTTGACTGACCGCCATTTTATGGCACGGTTTTTGGAAAGCGGGCCATGGAGGCCGCAAACCCTGTCGCGGTAATGGCGGAAAGGCGCAGGGATATTTTGGGCGGGGGGGAACAGTATAAAACAGAGAGTTTGGGTCAAAATAGAGAAACGGAGCCGCAGATGGGTCTCTCTGCTGTGTGGGTGGGTGCTGGTTGTCGTTCTTCTTGTGCTTCACGGAGGGTGGGTGCTGGTAGCGTCGGTTTTTGTTCACTGAAGAAAGAGAAGAGAAGCGTGAACGCCAAGATGGAGATGGAAAACCTAGGGACATTCTAGTATACGATCATTAGGGTGTGTTTGTTATATGAAAAAAAGAACGAGGAAAAGAAAAGAAAGGAAAAAAATGTTAGAAGAAGGTAAAATGAGTAGAAAATGAGATGATTGTTTAGTGGTTTGGTTTGAAGAAAAATGAAAGGAAATGGTGAGAGGAAAGAAAGAATCATCTTTGTAAAATGACATAAATACCCTAAGTAAAAAGGGATATGATAATAAGAGTTAAAAAAAAAGAGAAAATTAATTTATCATTAAAAAGTTAAGATAATTTTAAAATATTTATTTAAAATAAAAAGTAGATTTAAAAATATTTATAAATTTAAAATATTTATTTATCTTTTAAAAATATTTTTAATAAATAAAAGAAAGGAAGGACATTTCAATAAATTTAATTTTAAAAGTTGGCTTCTGTCACCTTTCTCTCCAATTTGCAATGAAAGAATAATGAGTGGGCCTAAGTTTTTTTTTCTTTTCCTTCCCTAATCTTTTCAAGCCAAACTGAAGAAAAGTTCTAGAAAAACGTGTTTTCAATACATTCTTCTCTTTTCTGTTTGTTTTCACAGCAACCAAACATATGCTTCGTTATTTCTTTTTTGAGTAAATATCTAAATTGGTATCCGACAAAAAATTACTTACACTAATTTAGTCTAAGAAATGAAAAATACTAATTTACTCCCTAAAAATCTTAAATATGGGTTAAATTAGTCTTTTTTATGATAATTTTAAGGGATATTTATGATATTTTTTAGTCCCTAAAAATTATCATAAAAATGAGTAATTTGACCAATATTTGAGATTTTTAAGGACTAAATTGGTATTTTTTTATTTCTCAGGAATTAAATTGGTCCCCGTAATTTTTGTTGGGGACCAATTTAGGTATTTACTCTTTTTTTTCATTTCAAAAATCAATTTTAAAAAAAAGAAAAATTGTATTCTTTTTATTTTAAGCAATTTTTTTTTTTGGTACATAGCAATATATGTATGAACCTATAATTTTAATGTTTTAGAGTATAATAAAATTAAGGCTTAAATACCATTTTCATCCTTTAACTTATTTTTGAGTTCAATTTAGCCATTTAACTATTTTTTGGGCTAAATATGTCCTTTAAGTTTTTAAGTTGGGTCAAATAGGTCATTTAAGTTTTTAAGTTGGGCCAAATATATGTGGCAATAACTCATTTGGTCCAACTTAAAAACGTAAAGGACTTTTTTGGTCGAAAATGACTTATTTTGCCCAACTTAAAAACTTAAAAGATTTATTTGGCCCAAAAAATAGTTAAAAGACCAAATTGAAACTCAAAAATAAGTTAAGCGACCAAAATTAAGCCTAAAACTATTTTTTTCTAAATTAAAGAGTAAATACTCAAATTGTTGCCCAACAAAAATCACAGAGATCAATTTAGTCCCTTAAAAATAAAAATACTAATTTAGTCCTTAAGAATCTCAAATATTGGTCAATTTAGTCCCTGCTAATGACTAAAATGCCCCTAAAAATGACTAATTTGACCCGTATTTTATGTTTTTAAAGATTAAATGGATACTTTTCATTTTTCAGGGACTAAATTGGTCTCCCGTAATTTTTTGTCGGGTATCAATTTGGGTATTTGCTCTAAATTAATATAGTTATAAAATATTTTAAAAATAATAAAATAATTTGTTTAACAACTTTTAATTAGACAGTAGTTTATAAAAGTTTTACTGAAATATAAATAAAATTTGTCCAAAAAAGACTAGTAAACTCATTATTAAAATAAGAATAAACTTTCAAAAAAAATGTAGGCTAAATTATACTTTTGGTCGCTTATGTTTATTTTAGGTTTCAGTTTGGTCCTTTATGTATTAAAAGTTTCGAATTGGTCCCTTATGTTACATAAATTGTACCAATGTGGTCCCTTTTTCCACTTATTTTACAAAAAAATGGACCATATTGGTATAATTTTTGTAACATAAGGGATTACCTCGAAACATATTAACCACATAACATTTACACATAAGGTGTAACGTCCTGACTCTAATTAGGGAGTTATTTACTAAAATAATAAACCTTAAAAGGTAATTACATAACTTCAACTAATTAAAAACTTAAAATACATAAAGAATCAGGAGTAATTGGCATTTATAAGCCTGGACAATCTTATTTTTAAATTCTAACACGACAGACATAAACCAGAGTTTCGAAATGCGGAATTTACTTTAATTAATACAAAACTTTGTAATCAAAGGATGAATGAAAACTAATCAACTTATAGATTTATTTTCTAACATAACTTTAACATAAACATAATACAAAGACTTGTACTTAGAACTTAAAATACAAAAGAAAGACATGTGATCCGGTGTAAACCGCTGACTAACATCTTCCGTTAATAGTACTTGTCATCTGAAATAAACAAAGGAAGGGAGTGAGATATAAAAATCTCAGTGAGCTCCCTTCACCCCGTCCCACTACATACCGTTCATGAATGCAAGTCACACAACACCATCAATCATTATTAATAATTCAAAATATTTATCAAAACAACACTAAATCAAACATATAGTTCATTTAGCAAGATTTATCAAGCTCAAACGTAAAGGATCCTACCAATTCAAACCAAATTCCAATCCATGGTTGTTCTGATAATCTTTAACAAGTACCTTTGGAGAATCAAGGTGTTCATCAAGACATCCCAACTTAAGCTTATCAAATGATACATTAACACTAATCCTTACTTTTATCATGGATTAAAATGATATATTTACTAGTCAAATTAAAGTATTAGCAATGACCACATCATGCTCAAATTTTAAGTATTCTTGGAATTTCAAAACCAAGCAAACCCAAAGCAAAATTTACAAGAATACTCTTTGAGGAATTATCACAAACACCTTAAGAGCACATCAAGCAACTCAAGATAACATAAATGGGGTTTTATCAACAACCCCAAATTATCAAAAGTTTGCATCAAAGTCAAGAACCAACAACCAAGACATGAAATGAATATAATCAACCATCCCAAATCACCAAAATGCATCACAAATATCACATACAAACTACCAAAAGACTCAACAACATGGAATTGTTCAAGAATCCAAAAATAAAAGAGAACCCAAAGACTCAAATATAAGGTTACCAAACTCTTTTATGCAAGAATACTATCCAACACATGCAAGTAGAGGAATTCAACCTATAATGGTTTTTCAAGGTTCTCAACCTCTAAATGACAAAAACCCCCAAAGAGAACTCACATTGGGTGTTGAAGAGCAAACCCTAAGTTTGAAATTTGATGGAGATGAAGATGGTTGTTGAGAAATCTTGGTTCTACTCTTCCTTTCAAGATGGATTCCAAGCTTTTCCCTTCATTTTCTTCCTCTTCTCCATGGGACTCCCTTCTCTCTCTCGATTTCTCTCCCTCTCTCAGCCCAGCTCCTCCAGCGCCGCCACGAGCCGCCACTCCTTCTTCTTCCCTTCCACCGTCACACGTCCTCCCTCTTTTTCCTTCTTCCTTCTTTCTCTTCTTCTTCTTCTTCTCTTTTCTTTCTTTCCTTTCCTTTTTTTCTGTTTTTTTTTGCCAACAGGTCGAGTGGGAGGGAGTAAAAGGGTGAGATGAGAGGGGACTAGGGTGGTGTTAAGTGAAATGAGGTGTATGGTGGTCAAGGTCAAATGTTTAATTTAAAAAGTTTGACTTATGAGTCCTAATTTAATTCTACAACTCTTATCCTTTGGCCCTTAATAAAATCTTGGGTAACAAAATCACTGAATTTTTCGGATAATTGATATATTGTTGTAATTAATTTCTTTTTGAATTTCCATTGATTTAGAACAATCAAGAAAAGGATGCATTCATGTTGTTTGGGTTAACTTAGATGCCAATCCTGTATCCATTCTAGT